>JAHSPW020000015.1:11437500-13915000 GCA_019985065.2 Arctostaphylos glauca | reverse complement strand
TAATTATGTGTGGGTATAGATACACATGTATAATATCGGGAAATGATGTTGATGGGTGGTAGCCCAATTGTTCCAATTGGCACATGGTCTACACATGCTCGGTCGATGTTCATAGACCAAAAACCAGTGGCTTCAATGAATCCTACTTTGATTGGATTAGATCTAATCCAGACTTGCGTGTCCAACTCTAAACATTTGCTAAGTGGATAGAATTATTGTTCTTGCTTTCGATATGTCACCTTGGCACAATTTATAGCTGGAGGGAGGAGCGGTGGAGAGAGAGAGAGAGAGAGAGAGAGAGTGAGAGAGAGAGACTCTGGTTGTGCGTCAATATTGGATGGTTCATATTAAATTCCATGTGCACCATTTGTGTGGTAGGAGACATGGGGGTCGAGTTCTGTTTTTTCAAGTTCATCAAGAAAAAGGGACAGAAAGTGAATTTGGGACAATAATCTTCGTCCACCTTATAACTAAGTGAAAGGGCAGCAAAAATTTGGATATGGTAATCTTGTTTTCTTTATACTAAAGTTATTAGATATTTGCAGGCATGTATTCATTGACGTGCACATTATATAGCAATGTGAAAAATATCTTATTCACAACATTCCCATTCTTATGGTTTGTTCGTAGTACAAAAATATAGATCCTACATTATGGCATCAGACATCCTCCAGAAGAATAATAAACTGCTTGGGTAATGAGGATTTGAAATGAATAAAAGGCTACATCAGGTCAGAAAAGGAATATGTACATATCAACATGTAGTTTAATTGACTGCAACTACCTTCAAGTTGGAGTTAAAAGTATAAGATGGCTTCAAGAATAAACTTCTTGCATAATTGCCGCTATCATCATTACCTGAAACTGTTAATTTTATAAAAACGTCATTGGCACAAAGTGTGGAGGGCCGAAATATTGGGCCAAACCAGTTATGAATATGGACAAACAATTGGGCTGGCTTGGCCAGGAGAATATGGATCGTGTCAGCAGCGTCATGCTCAGATCGGTGAATTGTCGAACGGGCCTCCTTGGTTCGGTTCAGCATGATGACATCGGAACATCAATCAGTCCGCTTCAGCATCATGGAGCTTCGGCCGATGTCGTGCCAAAAGGGTTTACGACGGAGCAAGTATGGACGTAGCAAACTGCTGACCTGCCATTCGGTTTAGGCGATGGGAATCTTCTCGAATGGTGGCAGACCCCAATTAGGAAAGTGCAGGTATGGGAGTAACTGAGTTTGGGAATGCACCAAGATTGAAAGGTTCTCTCGCATGGAAATATTGTGATTTAATATCATTGAATAAGGAAAGATTCCCTAGAGATTATATTACCAAATATGACACTTGATGGCTTATAAATAAGAGATTATAGGTCATTAATCACGTACGTTATCATTCATTGTGCAATTACGTACTACTGTGCTTTGATCTCTTAGTGTTCTGACTTTAGCATCGGAGTGCCTTTAGGTTGAAAACAACCCGTTGGCACTAATTAGCTATTCCTTGCGCAGGTCATCAGAGCGATTTAGACTGGAGAATATTCGCAACCACCACAATTGGCAGTTCTGCTGCTGACAATAGTCTCTTTTGTCTAAAAAACATGATGGCTAAGGTCAAAACCACCAGAATCAAAGGAAAAGGATAGGTGGGCGCCTCTGCCTCCAAGGAGAAGGCCTCCTTGTCGTTGACAATGATCCCTTAGAAGGATGATTTTCGGTTGTGTCTCTAAGGCTGACCACATGTGAGTACATCAAACAGCTTGAACGGGACGTGGAGAAAAGGGATGAGGGCCTAAACAGTTTGTGCCTGCAACTCATACAATTCAGGGAAATGTGCGAAAGAATCGGGCTCCGGCAACAAGCCGAACGCGTAATATGGAATACACCAAGGCCATAACTCTACCCCGTTGAGAGCGCTCCGAATGCTTGTTCGTGCAGCAAAGGCTAGGTTCCAAAGTTTTGACCAACTGCCGTGATAGTGGATAAAGGGCACGCCGGGCGTGAACCCCATCTCTAGTATGACAATTGGGAAAATGGAAGGACGGTCCTAGGATCTCAGCATTCAAAAGGCTAGGAGAACAAGAGGTGGACAGCAATCTGACAAATGAATAGGCTGAAGGCCAAGCCGAGAAATGATACAGAGAAAATTTGCAGGACAAGTTGGAGAGAAACAAATGCAGGTCCAGGGACGACCAACCAGCTTTGCATGCTGTGGCATCGATTTAGACTCGTTTGGAGGCTGCACACGAAAGACTTATCTCCTTTCCATTCACTCGGAACATTGGGTCGGTTAGGCCTCCTCTCGGGTTTAATCATCCTAAGTTCAATAAGTGTGAGCCGAAGACCGGCTCATATAGTCATCTGGTCCATTATAGACAGATGATGTCATTGTATTCCAACAATAACATGCTTATGTGCAAGTTGTTCCTATGAAGCCTTGGAGAGCTCAGTCTCCTGTGGTTCGACAGGCTTCCTGAGGGCTCAATCAGCTGTTGGAAGGATCTATGTTTGGCATTCTCCGCTCGATTCATCACCAACACAAAGGTCAAGAAGGAGGTGGACTCCCTGCTTGGTCTATGCAAATCAAAGTCCAAGTCACTTCGGTAGTATACTGTTACCCAGGAAGCAACCAAAGAGGGGGGGTGAACTAGGTTGCACTTAAAAATAAGTACTAAAAATTCTTCGATCTAAAGTAATATGAAATGCAATCAAATAACTTGTCAAGCACACAATATGTCAATCAAAGCATAAACAAGGATAAGGAGGAGAAGATACAACCGATGTATAGTGGTTCGGTCTGAGCTTGTCCACTGCCCACCCTAGTCCACTCCCTAGGAGTCACTTTGATCTACTAGAACACGAGCAACTTTGGGTGTCACTCAAACCCTTACAATCCCTCTTCCCGTTAGCTTTCCCGAGGAGCTAACCGAACCGCCGAATCTTTATACCCAGATTCGATTACCCAAGGTTTGTTCTTCGCAAACCTCACACATACATCAGCAAAACAGAAGTAATAATTGAGACAAAGTCTCACACAAATCGTACAGAAGGAGAAGAACAATGAAAGTGAACTTTGCTAGCTTATCTCTCTCCTCTCAAATAAACTCACTCCAAAAATCAATACAAATTTGTAATCACGTGAGGATGGTAGAGAGTAAATTTCTTGTGCAGTAGAAGCTCTGTAAATCGAAGTAACCTCTGAATATTCGGCCAAGAGGGTTATATAAACCCTAACGCGTAGAATCCGAACGTTGGAGGAGCCTCTTGATTTCCAAAATTGTTGATACGATCTTCCAACCTTCCAAAACTCTCTTAATCGACCGTTTGATCTATTTGGGGAAAGATATCATCAATCAAATCTTTGAGACGCTCGAATCTGTGATTTTCCGCGCAAGACAGCGACCGGTCGACCGCACGATGGTCCCGGTCGACCGCCTGGTCCGGTCAACCGCCTGTTGGCTCCGGTCGACCGCATAGCCTGGTTGACCGCAGGTATTGGCCGGTCAACCGCACCCTGTAGCTTATGAAAACCTGTCATTACCTTATCCAAAACAACTCCAAACATGATCATCATAAATGTAATAGTAATTTCAACACGAATATCGTTCGATGATTGTTCCATGGTCATGGTACGCTTAATCTATGATCTAGATACTTACGTGTGAGTACCACTTTTCATACATCCAATGATTATATATAATTTTCATTTTTAATCTCGGCATCATCAAAATAAATAAATAATGTGGATACACTATTTCTAACAATCTCCCCCTTTTTGATGATGACACATGTATGCATTGATTAAAGATGATAAATTACAAGATTGCTATAGATGGAATTATGCTCCCCCTCAATATGTGCATCGGTTACCGGATGATCATGGTTCAATGATTTGACGAGATAGTAATCATGTCACAAAGCCAAGGAGTTGAGATAACACGTATGCATTATGCAAATTAAAACATCCCATATTGCGCAGACAATATCATGATAAAGACAGTTTCACAACCAAGACAATTTTCAGATATAGTAAGTACATCAATCATGATTAGCATAATGATATCAAGGAGAATAAGTAGCATCATAGTGAGAATGATAAATACAGTAACATCATAACCAAGGGTGATAATAACAGATACGCTCCCATAAGTAGCAAACACCAAACGCTCCCAAACTATATAGGACTATTTAACTTCTAAAGACCCTCTAAACTCTAAAGACACAGTATCTCTCCCCCTGTGGCATCATCAAAAAGGAGTAGGCACATCACGAGGCAGGAGGATCCGGTGGTGGGAACTGATCGCGGAAGAGATCATGAAGGTAAGCCACATCAGTCTGTAAAGTATCAATCCTTTCATGAACGTCGGTGAACTGATTGGTGACTTGCTGAGCGAGGTCAGTGTGGTGTTGGTTGAGAGAGGAGAGCTGGTCAGAGATGGTGGATTGTTGGACACTCAATTGGTCAAAACGGGTCATGAGATCAGTCCAGTACGGTGGGGGCTGCTGGTAATAGGAGAGTGGCTCAGTGTAGTACGGTGGAGGCTGCTGGTAGTAGGAAGGTGGCTCAGGGTAGTAGGGTGGAGGCTGTTGGTAGTAGGAGGGTGGCTCAGTGTAGTAGGGTGGAGGCTGCTGGTAGTAGGGCGGAGGCTGCTGGTAGTAGGGCGGTGGCTCAGGATAGTGTGGTGGTGGTGGTGGTGGATCAGCTGCTGCTGCAGGACCACGAGTATCCTCCTCACTCGCCTCATCAGCCTCTGTGGCCTCATCATCCTCTGCTTCTTCTTCAGAGTCTCGGACAGCCCGTGCAACACGTTTGGACCCACGAGTGACAACAAAAGATGTAAAAGGTCCGGCAATACGAACGCCATCATCAGGAAGGGGGATATCAAAGTGTTCGAAGATTTTTGTAAGGAGGGCCCCAAAAGGTAGACTTTTGTTTCGAGAGGTGAAAGCAAATACCATTTCACGAAGAATGAGGTGAGGCAGATTTAGTTCAATGGAGGTCTGTAAGCAATAAAGGATAAAGCATTGCATGGGGGAGACGGCTTCAAAATGGCCTTTCTTGGGAATGATATTAGCATTTAGGAATTTGTGAAAAAGCCGTAACTCCGGTTTTAGGTCCGAGCGGAGGACACTCCCGGTGGTGGAGCGACGTCGGGCAATGTGGGGCATTATGACACAGGTGGGAGTGTGATCAGAAACCTCAGAGTCGGTGGTGAAATGGAGCATGTTACCGACATTGGGGACATCAAGAATGTGAGCTAATCGGTCAACATCTAATTCAATAGTGACATTATTTACTAAAGATTCGAGGTGAACGCGTTTCGTGAATGTGTCAGTGGACTCATCTAGATAAGTAATTTTGAGATTGCAATAGAAGAGACGTACGAGTGTAGGGTAGTGACGATCAGGAAGGGGAAGTAAATTTTGCCAACCTAGGCGAGCCAATGGGTTGAGAATGCCTTCAACAAGTTCAGGAGTTTGTTGGACATCTCGTCCCGTGGTGATGGATCGTGCAACAAATTTGTTCCATGATTGAGAAGCGGGGCGAGTGCGAAAACGGGCCATATCGAATCCAGGGCCCCTGGAGTGAAGAGATGAACAAGGGGGTGGTTGTTGGGTTGGTTGTGGCGGTTGACGAGATGAACGGGATGAACGAGGACTACGTGCAGCGTGTTTAGATCGAGGCATTGTAGGATATGCAAAGAGGAGGCCGAAGTTTGACAAAAACAGAGACGAATGGACTGTTTGAGGGCTGGAAAATCAGTTTTAGGGCTGGAAATTCGGATTAAAGGCTTGAAAATTGATTTTAGGGCATGAATGGAGGATGATGAGTGGATTAATGGAGATGAAATTGATCAAAAGAGAGAGAGAATTGGAGAGTACCTGAGGAGCAGAAGCAGACCTTCGGTCGACCTAGGAAGAGGTTGAAGTGAGGGAAAAATAAAGCATCAGACGGTTTTAAAAGAATTTTAAAACGCCGAGTCCGGTCGACCGCCCGATGGAGCCCGGTCGACCGCCAAGCCGGTTGACCGCAAGAAGATGCCGGTCGACCGGAGACAGTTTTGGCAGAATAACAACATGAAAGGCAATGCTATCTAGGGAGAGTGATTAAGGGAGGATTTAAGGAGAAATGTGGGAGTATTTGTCATATACATCATGATATAATATACTCCGTTTCGATATGAGCGTTGAGAGCAATAAATCCTATAGAACCGTTTAGAAAACGATTTTATATATTATCAACCATTCCAAGTTCTCGACAAATAAAGTTGAATTGATCCTCGTTCAGGGGTTTTGTAAATATGTCCGCCAATTACTTGTCGGTATTTATGAAATCAAGAACAACATCTCCCTTTTGAACGTGATCTCTAATAAAGTGGTGTCGAATTTCAATGTGTTTGGTTCTGGAATGTTGAATGGGATTCTTAGTAAGATTTATTGCACTCGTATTGTCACATAGAATTGGAATATGATCATAATATAGTTTGAAATCCTCCAATTGTTGTTTGATCCAAAGTAATTGAACACAACAGTTTCCAGCTGCTATATATTCTGCTTCAGCAGTGGATAAGGCAACTGAGTTCTGTTTCTTGCTAGACCATGATACTAATGCACATCCTAGGAATTGGCATGTGCCACTTGTGCTTTTACGATCAGTCTTACTACCCGCATAGTCAGCATCAGAGTAACCGATAAGATCAAGAGACGTGTTTTTAGGATAGAAAAGCCCCAATTTAGGAGTACCAGCGAGATATATGAGAATACGCTTAACGGCTCCTAGGTGTGACTCCTTAGGGTTAGATTGGAAACGGGCACAAAGACAGACACTAAACATAATATCGGGTCTACTAGCAGTGAGATAAAGTAAAGATCCTATCATACCGCGATATAGCTTTGTATCTACCGATTTACCGTTCTCATCTTTATCTAGCTTGGTTGCAGGACTCATGGGAGTCTTCATTGGTTTGCAGTCCTCCATCTTGAATCGCTTTAGAAGTTCCTTTATGTACTTGGCTTGATTAATGAGGATGCCTTCCTTTGATTGTTTAATTTGAAGTCCGAGGAAGAAGTTTAGCTCACCCATCATACTCATTTCGAACTCTCCCTGCATTCTCTCAGAAAAGTCCTTGCAAAGAGATTCATTAGTAGCACCAAATATGATGTCATCAACATATATTTGTACGATAAGCATGTCAAGATTTTCTGTTTTGATAAAGAGTGTCGTGTCGATCATTCCTCTAGTAAAGCCATTTTCTATGAGGAAGCTGCTTAGCCTATCATACCATGCACGTGGAGCTTGTTTTAATCCATATAAGGCTTTTGTAAGTTTGAAAACATGATTCGGATATGCATGATTTTCAAAACCTAGAGGCTGTCTAACATATACCTCCTCTTGAATAAAACCATTTAAGAAAGCGCTTTTAACATCCATTTGAAACAATTTAAAGCCTTTAAAACATGTGAATGCTAACAACATGCGAATAGCTTCTAATCTAGCTACTGGGGCAAATGTTTCATCAAAGTCGATCCCTTCTTCTTGATTATAGCCTTGTGCAACTAACCTAGCCTTATTTCTAACAATAGTTCCGGATTCATCCAATTTATTTCTAAAGACCCATTTAGTGCCTATTATAGTGTGATCTATTGGTCTTGGGACTAAAGTCCAAACTTTATTTCTTTCAAATTGATTTAGTTCATCTTGCATAGCCAAGATCCAACTTTCGTCATTTTCTGCTTCTAAAAATGTTTTAGGTTCAAGTTGAGATAGAAATGCCAAATTACCACATATATTTCTAAGAGATGAACGAGTGGTTATACCTTTCGATGGATCACCTATAATTTGTTCCGTTGGGTGATACTGGATGTATTTCCATTCTTTTGGAAGATCATCATTGTTACCTTCTTGTTCTTGATTTTCCTCATCCTGTGAGGAGGAGTTGGAGAGGTCTTCTTTTGAGATATCTTTGTCACCTGCTTGACCTTGTTGACTAGAATCTGTATCATCGTCAATACTAACCAATTCCCTTGAACTGTTAATTCTACTATCATCAAATGTAACATGAACTGATTCTTCAACAAGTAAAGTGCGTTTATTGAAGACTCGAAAAGTCTTACTGTTTGTTGAATAGCCAACGAAAATAGCTTCATCAGATTTTGAGTCAAATTTTCCTAAGTTATCTTTTCCATTATTTAAGACAAAACATCTGCATCCGAAAACATGGAAGAAGCTAACATTAGGTTTTCTACCTTTCCAAAGCTCATATGGAGTTTTCTTCAAAATGGGTCTAATCATGGCGCGATTTACGATAAAGCAGGCTGTGTTCACAGCTTCAGCCCAAAAATATTTAGGAAGAGCATTTTCACATAACATGGTTCTAGCCATTTCTTCTAGGGTCCTATTTTTCCTCTCAACCACACCGTTTTGTTGAGGAGTTCTAGGAGCAGAGAAGTTATGGCCAATACCATGACTATCACAAAAAATTTCAAAAGAAGTGTTATCAAGTTCACGTCCATGATCAGTCCTAATATTTGAAATTGCAAAACCTTTTTCATTTTGAAGGCGCCTACAAAGTTTAGTAAAAGCTGGAAAGGCTTCGTCCTTATGAGCTAGGAAGTCAACCCAAGTGTATCTAGAAAGATCATCAACTACAACAAGTATGTATGATTTGCCACCTAGACTAAGAGTCCTAGAGGGACCAATCAAGTCCATATGAAGTAGTTGTAATGGCCTAGAAGTGGAAACAACATTTTTAGATTTAAAAGAAACTTTTGTTTGCTTACCTTGCTGACATGCACTACACAACTTGTCTTTTTCAAAAACAATTTTTGGTAGACCAATGACAAGTTCCTTTTTAGAAAATTTTGAAATTAGATCCATGTGTGCATGTCCAAGTTTCCTATGCCATAGCCAACTATCATTGTTAATTGCAGAAAGACAACTAACGTTAGATGATGACATATCGTCTTGGTCAAAAGTGTAGACATTTTCATGTCTTTGGCCGACAAATAATACCTTGTTGTCTTTAATGGTTTCTATGATACACTTAGATTTTGCGAAGATAACTCTATTTTCCTTGTCACATAATTGACTAATGCTAAGTAAATTATGTTTCAAACCATCAACTAACAGAACATTCTCAATTATAGGAAAGGGATTTTTACCGACATTACCAATACCAATGAGCATTGAGAACATTGACTTGTCTCCAGTCATGTGTCTCGAACATCCACTGTCGAGATACCATTTTTCCTTTTTGGACTTTGACCTTAAGCAAACCTACAAAAGTAAATGTGCATTGATATTGGTACCCAGTATAAGTGGGTCCTCGGGTGTTAGTACCAGCTATTTTTGGAATCCAAATTGTTTTCTTTCCTTTTTGAACATTCTTCTTAACACCACAGAAGTAGTGCGTGTGTCCTATTTGGTTACAGTAGGTGCAAGTAAGATTAGATGCGTTTGACATAGGTTTTTTAATGAATGCATTTTTCAAATCTTTTTGTTTTTGAAAGGGTCTGTATCCTATACCGGCTTTGTCAAAAACGCATTTTTGTGCACCAAGTAATTTGTTCAAGTTTTCTTCTCCTTGAGTAAATTTTAATATTATCTTTGACTTATCTTCATCTTTCTCTCTTAACTTTCTATTTTCGTTTTCTAAATTGTTTAGTTCCTTAGTAAGAGAGGTAACGTGTTTCTTTAACTTATCATGTGCCGTTCCTATTCTTATGGACTCTTTATATAAGTCTTTGAAAGAAGCTTGTAACTCTTCAAAATCACTCAACAATTCTTCATAAGAGATAGGGTCAGAATATACCTCATCTTCATTGTCTATCGCCATTAGACAGAAGTTGGAGTTGTCAAAACTTGTTTCGGCATCAAAGAACTCATCTTCTTTATGTTGAGCTTTTAAGCATATATGAGCAGCTTCATCTTCACTGGAGTCATCATCTGAACTATCTCTCTCACTTTCTCCCCATGCTGCTACCATAGCCTTTTTTCTTCTTTCTTTCTTTTTGTACCTCTTTTCTTCTTTAGTTAGTTTTGGACATTCAGACCGGATATGTCCTGGCTTCTTGCATTCATAGCATATGATCGGATCCCTTTTTCCTTCATCTTTGGAGAAATTTCTTTTAAATGGCTGTCGGGTCAAGAAGGCGACTTCTTCGTCGCTTCCATTTACTTCTTCTTCTTCTTCTTGATGCGATGATGTTTTGAAAGCTATAGTTTTCTTTTTCCTTCCTTCATCCTCATTTGTGGCCATTAAATTTATCTCGTGAGTCATGAGTGATCCCAACAGTTCATCAAGGTTGAGCACATTTAAATCTTTTGCTTCTTGAATTGCTGTGACTTTTGGTTCCCAAGTTTTAGGTAGGCACCTGAGAATCTTTCTGACCATTTCTGCATTTGAGTACACTTTACCAAGAGAGCTTAGTCCATTAACAATATCAGTGAATCTAGCAAACATGACAGATATGGTTTCATCAGGATGCATTTTAAATAATTCATATTTATGGACTAACATGCTGATTTTTGTTTCTTTGACTTGATTTGTTCCCTCATGCGTAACTTCTAGTTTATCCCATATTTTTTTAGCAGTTTCACATGTGGATATACGATTAAATTCTTTTGAGTCTAAAGCACAGTATAGGAAGTGTTTTGCCTTAGCATTAAGTTGAATAGTACGTTTGTCACTTTCATCCCATTCATGTTCCAATTTTGGAACGCGAACACTGTCCACTACTTTAGAAGGAATAGTGGGTCCTTTAGTTATGATGGACCAAGCATCAATATCAGTAGCTTGAATAAATATGGTCATCTTAGCTTTCCAGTAGTTATAGTCATTTCCAGAAAACAAGGGTGATCGATTGCTAGACTGCCCTTCACCTAAGAATGAACTCATGGTTGCCTAAAGTAAACTCTAAGACTGTGAGGTCTAAATAATTAGAGCCCTTGCTCTGATACCAATTGTTACCCAGGAAGCAACCAAAGAGGGGGGGGGGTTAATTAGGTTGCACTTAAAAATAAGTACTAAAAATTCTTCGATCTAAAGTAATATGAAATGCAATCAAATAACTTGTCAAGCACACAATATGTCAATCAAAGCATAAACAAGGATAAGGAGGAGAAGATACAACCGATGTATAGTGGTTTGGTCTGAGCTTGTCCACTGCCCAGCGTAGTCCACTCCCTAGGAGTCACTTTGATCTACTAGAACACGAGCAACTTTGGGTGTCACTCAAACCCTTACAATCCCTCTTCCCGTTAGCTTTCCTGAGGAGCTAACCGAACCGCCGAATCTTTATACCCAGATTCGATTACCCAAGGTTTGTTCTTCGCAAACCTCACACATACATCAGCAAAACAGAAGTAATAATTGAGACAAAGTCTCACACAAATCGTACAGAAGGAGAAGAACAATGAAAGTGAACTTTGCTAGCTTATCTCTCTCCTTCTCTCAAATAAACTCACTCCAAAAATCAATACAAATTTGTAATCACGTGAGGATGGTAGAGAGTAAATTTCTTGTGCAGTAGAAGCTCTGTAAATCGAAGTAACCTCTGAATATTCGGCCAAGAGGGTTATATAAACCCTAACGCGTAGAATCCGAACGTTGGAGGAGCCTCTTGATTTCCAAAATTGTTGATACGATCTTCCAACCTTCCAAAACTCTTCTAATCGACCGTTTGATCTATTTGGGGAAAGATATCATCAATCAAATCTTTGAGACGCTCAAATCTGTGATTTTCCGCGCAAGACAGCGACCGGTCGACCGCACGATGGTCCCGGTCGACCGCCTGGTCCGGTCAACCGCCTGTTGGCTCCGGTCGACCGCATAGCCCGGTTGACCGCAGGTATTGGCCGGTCAACCGCACCCTGTAGCTTATGAAAACCTGTCATTGCCTTATCCAAAACAACTCCAAACATGATCATCATAAATGTAATAGTAATTTCAACACGAATATCGTTCGATGATTGTTCCATGGTCATGGTACGCTTAATCTATGATCTAGATACTTACGTGTGAGTACCACTTTTCATACATCCAATGATTATATATAATTTTCATTTTTAATCTCGGCATCATCAAAATAAATAAATAATGTGGATCTCATATAGTCATCTGGTCCATTATAGACAGATGATGTCATTGTATTCCAACAATAACATGCTTATGTGCAAGTTGTTCCTATGAAGCCTTGGAGAGCTCAGTCTCCTGTGGTTCGACAGGCTTCCTGAGGGCTCAATCAGCTGTTGGAAGGATCTATGTTTGGCATTCTCCGCTCGATTCATCACCAACACAAAGGTCAAGAAGGAGGTGGACTCCCTGCTTGGTCTATGCAAATCAAAGTCCAAGTCACTTCGGTAGTATACAGCTCGGTATTGAGAATTATACAACGACATCAATGACTGTGACCCCAAGATCACTGTCACTTCGTTCAAGCTCGATCTCAATTTAAAAAGCAAGGTATTTGAGGATTTGTTTGTTGTCCCACCAACACACATGGACGAGCTCATGAGCCGAATCAAATTGCATGCTCAGCTGAAGGAAGTTGAGGAGGAAAAAAAAACAAAGTCGAGCAGAACGGATCGAAGCGAATGAGATTCGACCATTTGAATATGTGGCCGAGAAGGCAACATTCAAGATTCCTTTGTTCCAACTTGTACAGAAGTAACCGGACAAACTGATGGGATAATCTAAATCAAGGAACTAGAGGTTAAAGTGCTTATACCACAGGGACCGAGGAAGAGATGGTGGTGCAGGCCACTTAAAGGAGTGAATCGACGAAAAGAAAACAAGAGATGGCGTACAGAGGGACGTCGGCAACCCTATCATGGTAGGATCGGTGACTTTGCTGACGGAACTCATCGTGGTGGATGTGTTGTCACCTTACAGTGCCATTGTCTGCAGGGTAATGTAAGAATATGTAACTTACAAGAACAAAATGTTTATGGTTTGAGAACTCTCAAAACTTCAAGGGCACAAACTGAAGAACACACTATGTTAGAGAGAGACTTTCAAGTAATACAAAAATCTGATATTTTCTAAGTGTTAGATCATAGTACAAAAGGTAGTACATGCTTCCTTGGAAGAGAAACTCTAAAAAATGTCTATATCTGTTCTAGGTTCTAATACAAAGAATATCCTAAACTTTGCACAAAAAGTCAAAAGGTCTAATCCATGCAACATGCTCTTTGTCCCTGATGTGGCACAAAGTTCAAGGTGGACTGGTCCCCTATGTATCAGCCTAGTCAAACCAAATTTTTTTCCTGTCACACATCAGGCATCGGTGCTAAGGTTTTAGAGGTACCGGTGCCATAGTCTTGCAACATTTTGGTTTGTTTATAACATTGAGGAAGCAACCTTTAGAAAATGACGAAGCGCATCAATTTTGGAGGCACTGATGTTTGACCTTGCAGCACCTCTATTTGTCTTTGGAAATTGAGGAAGAAACAATGCATTGATATTGGAAGCACCGGTGAGCTAACCTTGTATCATCTCTATTCCTTCAGTCTTGATAGGGAGGCATTGATGTTATGGTTTTGAGGGCACCGATGTCTTGTCTTCTCTACATCTTGGCATCTCTATTTCATAAGGGGACAAGTACCCCAATAGGTGTCGGTGCATAGGAAATGAGGCACCAGCGCCAAAATGAATTTTTGTTGGTCTTTGCTTTGCTTCTCCCTTTGCACTCTCGTCAAGGCTCGACATTTGATTCTTTAGACTTTCTCTCACCTATAAAGGATTGTTTGTTGACGAAATTTATTTTCTCATCTATAATGACTAGTTTTGATGAAAGTGTTCGTCACCATTTCGACATATTTTTTGTCACCAGTAATCAATTTGTCACAATAGTAGTTGAAAAATGATAATGCAAACAAAATAGGTGAGGAAAAACTTTCGTCACCTATAATTTTAATTTAGTAGATTTTTAAATTAAAAATTACCTAAAATGATAAAGGCGAGAAAAAATTTATCACCTACAATTTCAAATTAAAGCCAATCGGTGACACAACATTTTGTCACCGAAATATTTTTTAGAGCAAGCTCTTAGATGATAAAAAATTTCGTCACTTAAAATACGCTCATGAATAGTATAAATGACAAAAAAAATATCATCTCTAACACTCCATTGAGAATACAATATCATATCCATTTAGAAACTAATAGATCTCAAATAAATACCAAGAAGTTTACCATAATAACTACACATTTTCATAAACAAATGTACTAATGTAACATTGACAAAAGTAAGCAAAACTACACCACATGATGTTCACAATATATACTTCTTATCTTATGCATCATCAAAACAAAGAGTAGTTCTAGCATCATTGAAAGACCAAAAACGTCGAAGTATCCAAAAAAAGAAAACAATGTCTAAAAACATCCAAAAAGAATCAAGTATCCAATAAAAAAAAGGTCTATGTAGAATAGCACACGTGTCATTTTTCTCGCTACCAACCTTTTGCATATAGAATCCGCAAACATAAAAAAATATAAAGTGACTCACGCAATAAATATTGGATAAATAATTATGTACACTTTAGTACGAAACTTCATGATATTTTATGAATGTAAATATGAAAAACATGATATACTTATCAGCAAGTCATTGATCGATGAACCCTTGGCATTTTAGATACTCCATAATGCTAGCTAAAGTCCTCCCTGTTTGAGTATCTTATTATTTGATGCTTCTATTTCTTTCGCTTGCCCCTAAATTTTGTCAGCTTGCTCTATCACGTTTTTCTCAAGTTGTATTACATACTTACTATTGTCTGAAAATTCAACAATGCTTCGAATAGAGGAGGAAGGCCTCATGCCAAGTCCCTTCACGTAGCCTGACCTTAGTCCAAATACTTTGACAGAAAGCTCATCTTGTGTTATCAGAATTGCATCATCTTGTGAATTTTGTTCAGCCTCAATTTGTTCCATCTTATCATGTCATTTTAAAGTAAATGAAAAAATTTAAGTTCCAACAATTTAGTAAATGCAAGTTCTTCACAAGTATTCGGAACCTCCTTCAAACCCTGAAAAACAAAAAGAGAGAAAAGCAATATAGAATCGCTCAGCATCCAAAAACCATCGCAATTTGCTTCTATAACATAGCATATAAGAGTAAAAATAAATAAAGTATTTGATACACGTACATGGATAATCTCGAATTTTGGAGTACTCCATTCATTTGAATCGCCATTAAAGTGCGTGAATTTGTATATTACTGATTTCAAATAAACTAGAGAGCCAACAGATGCTATACATGTGCAAGTTGATTCTTGCTAAAATTTCAATAGCTCGTAACATATTATTTTATATATTTCATAATATTGTATTAATTTACAATATATAAATAAAATACGTAAAAAAATATAAACATGATTTATGGAGATAGGTAAAGAAAATTAGTTACTAATTTAATTATTTATTGATTTTCTCATACGACTTGATATGGATTAAAAGATTTAAAAAGTCAAATGTTTAATTGTAAGTAATAATTTTGGTTGTAGAAAAGTTGACACATTGACAAACACCGAAGTGGTTCTCTCCTTTTATATATAGAATAGATTAAGTGACAAAATAAGTTTTCTCATGCAAGAACTTTTCTTTTGATTAATTGAGTGACGAAATACATTTTTTCGCGTAAAAACTTTCCTTCTAATAAATTGGGTGACCAAACCAATTTCGTTATGCAAACGCTTTCTTTCTGTGAGAATGTTTTTCGTTACCTATTAGTTTCAAATAAACTAGAAGACCAACACATGTGATGCATGTGGAAGTCGATTTTTGTTAAATTTAAATAGCTTGTAACATATTTTTATATATTTTGCAATATTGTTTTATTATTTTCAAAAACATAAATAAATAATACTTAGAAAAATGAGGAAAAAAGAACGTAAATGTGATTTATGGAGATAATGACAAAGAAAAATAGTTACTAATTTAATTATTTATTAGTTTTCTCGTAGGACTTGATATGGATTAAAAGATTTAAAAGGTCAAATCTATTGGTCTCAAATAAATTCGGTGACGAAATGAATTTTCTCACCTAAAAACTTTTTTGTTGGAATGAAATTTCGAAATGGTGGGAACATATTAGTGAGGAAACAAAGCATTCATCACCCAAATCTTCTTTTTGTCCGCTCATTCCGTGACGAAATTTATATTTTCGTCACTAATAGACAATATATTGTGACAAAATATAATTTTCTCACATTAAATATTTATTCTCTCTTAATTATTGACGAAATAAATTGCTCCTCACAAAATAAGTATATTTAGAGACGAATTTTACTTTCGTCACGGACATTTCGTTAGAGTTTTACATTTTTCTTATAGTGAGGGTTAGATGGTAGCTTGGCAACACAGTGACCAGCATGTTATCGAGCATAAGATTATATATGTTGTCACGCCCTGATTTTTAATCTTATAAAACACCGTATAATATTCACAGCCTTCATCAAATACCGTTTAATAGCCCACTTTACTTCATAGATATGACACCCGAAATAGTAAATGTCCAACCGTTTTCAAAAGACAAAGGGGCACTACCGGCCCATGATACATACTTATGATTCCAAAAAGGATAAGAAGTTTCACTTTTCATCAACAAAATACATATGGAAGTTACAGTACATCTATGAAAAAATAAGTTCATGCAGATGTTAAATAACTTCTTCCATTAGCCTTTCAAAAGATGTCACACCAAGCAATCCATGCTACTCCTCTGCTACGGTACCTGAAAGATGGAAGGGTTGAGATACAAGCCCAGTAGGAAAATCTATGCCAAGATTATGTGCATGTGAGATGCATGGCATGCACTATGAGCATTGTATGTCAATGTGATATTTCCATATGTCATGCACTATAACATGAATAACAACCCACAATTCGCCAATACACGTGCAACAACTACACCTCGCTACCAACTCATCGTCCACATCTATTGCTAATCGAATACAATCACATAAGGTTAAGATAGGTTATGCCCTAGCACTTCTCCCAACGGAGGCTAGACAATCATCAAGTCGTGTCAATCAATAGTCATACTTGTATCCTAACACATCTCCTAACGGAGGCTAGCCAAGCCAATTCATGGCATTTCCTAGCACATTCTCCAAGGGGAGCTAGATCCATAGTTTTCCTAGCACTACTCCCGATGGAGGCTAGTATTGCGCTTATATAATTCACTAACAATATATGCATATGTCATGCGTATCCATACCACGTTCGAATTATATCAACTACGTTCCATTCACTCAAACAAGGTACTAATGATCCACGATCACGTCAAACTACCAATTAAAGATGGTTCAAGGCATAATATGAGACAAATACACAGTCAAAGGACAAAATAGCATTTCCGTCAGGTCCCGTCCGGATGCCGGGCAGTCCCGTCCGGACGCCCAAACTACCAGCTCTCTATCCGATTTCCTAGGCCAGCCGTCCGGACGCCTAGGGTTCCCGTCCGAACGCCCCTACGCGATCTACAGATTTCTGTGCGATTTTCAGATTTCACCTACTCACCAAATCATACTAAGGCAATAATATAACTACGAAATATGGACCAAAACACATCATATACACATAATACAAGGTAGAAATCCCTACCTCAAGCTTCACAGTGGAGGATTTGATCAATGGGTGAAAGCCCTAGCTTTGGTGGTCCTCCAAGCTTGAACCCGCACTTCCCGAGCACCTTATCACAATCCGTCTTCGATTCCACGTTAAGCACGATGCAAGCTTCCTATATCTCCAAGGAATTTGAAAATGGTGGAGTAGATTGGTGGAGAGATTAGAGAGAAGGATGAGCCATGGATAGAGAGAGAGAGTGAGATGAGGGAAATTGGAGCTTATCCCCCCCCCCCCCCCCCCCTTAGCCCCAAATCTGATTTTTAAGGCCCCTAAGGGCTCCCACGTAATAAGCCACGTAAAGAGACGCGCGCGAAATAAAGCAAGAGACTCCGGGCTCGGGTCCTATAACTAAAATCCGATACATATCATAATAAATCAACTTATTTACCCGAAATAAATTTTCAAATAATTGTTTTTTTTTTTTAAACTCAAATTTTCCAGGTCCTTACATATGTCACTTGAGAAAAGTGATCATAGAAGCGTGATCATATTCTAAAGGTATATGGATAAATTCAGGACCCAAATAGCTTGGGACTAGACCTAGACTGGCAAGTATGAGAAATATGCTAATTTGACTATAACGAGAAGTTAGTAGTTGAATTAAGCTCTAACAAGTGTAGATAAGGTCAAATTTTAAAGAATCCAAATAGGAATTCTTCATTTAGGGCTCGATTCTCAAAAAATATGATCCGACTCTTATGAGGAATTAGAAGTCAAGAAGGACTCAAATTGAGTGAGAGGGAAGCTTTATAATATGAACCTATATAATAACCCCTATGGGTACAGGTATGCTTGCTATTTTGAGAGTTTGCAAGACTAATTATTGACTTAATCAAAAGAGTGTCTTTCGGTCGACCAAAGACGATGAGTTTCTTAATGAATTCTTGTCCTGTACGTTAGGTTTGCACTCGGAGAACTAGTTCTTGTGTTCTGCCAAGTTTGAGGGACAAACTTTGCGATAACTAGAAATTTTACCCACCCACACCTTATAATACATTGCTCGATCGACATTTGCTTGAGGCTTATACAAGTTTGGAGTAATAATAAGTGTTATCCCACTCAAGTTATATGAATCAACCATCCTAACCTCTACAAAATAGGAGAAGAAAGTTAACTAATTATGATATTTTTCTTTAGCTTGGGAGATAGCGTCCGGACAGTAAGGAAATATTGTGTTTCCTATTTTAGGATAAGAGTTACTACCGATCTTCGATTGATATAATTTCTTTTGTAAAGATGGATTTCTATTTCTTTACACAGTTTCTATAAAATGGACAATTAAACCAAAAATACTATTTGCAGAAAAGAGCATCCCGATTTCTCCACCAGTACATTAGAAGTTAAATTATTCGCGCGAATAATTTAATTCCTCGTGTATGATTCGGACTACCTGTCCCATGCAAATAGCATTCCTGCAATTAAACCCAAGACGAATTCACATTAAACCAACAGGGAAGAAGCTAAATCCATTTGCATCAAATATTTTACACAACATGACAGGAAAATGCCTTTTTTCTTCCAATTGGACAACCATTGGAGGAAAATCAATAGGAACCCTATTCGCATTAGCAACTTTTTTCACTTTTTCGGGCTATGGCCGCATTATCTGAATATGAGTTTATTTTGTAGATGTATAACTCAAAAACATCTCAGGCTATTCCCCTCTGTCCTTTCTCCGTAGCCCAACCTATGCCTCTGCCCCTCTCTCTCCATCGCTCTCCCTCTCTCTCTCGACCCATGCCTGTGCCATCTCTCCATTAGCACGACCTTAATATATTCATTAAAGCTTCCAAGAAGATTTGAGTATCAAGCTCAGGTGCCTACAACGTGATCCCAACCTCTGCTTTATTTGTAATTCAGCCACACCTATATGCTCTCTGTCCTAATTTTCTAAGCACCAATATCTTGACCATCAAATTCAGCCACACCTATAGTGATTCTTTAATAGGACTTTGAGGTTCTTTTGTGCTTTTAATAACATAATTCATCCCAGCAAACAAACAAGTTGGTTTAACATCCATAATTACATTACCAAATAAAAAAATTATTTTGTTGTGCATTTCCGTAATCATTACTGCTTACTCGATTAAGCTTTACAAAGAACCGTTCTGATCAAGTTTTCAAAATACGGGATGTCATAAGGTTTGTGTCCTAACGCAAATCCCAAACTAGATACATAAAATTGAATTTCAAAACAGTGCGTGTGTCGAAATCATTGCACATCGAACTCTTACAGCATATCAGACAATTTGATTGACAAATTCAGTCTCGATGGTAATTTACAGAACACCAACCTAATAAAGTTTGAAGATTGATAATTTCATCAAAATAGAGCAATGGAGATTGTGCTTAATTTCCAAAAACAGGTTGCTTTGGTAAATTATCAGCACAGGAAAAATTTTGGTGCTTTTTGGACACTGCGATACATTGGGCTCAGAGTTCTTCAACGCCTCATATTTACACGGTCTCAAACTCTTTATTCTATCATATTTTATTAGAATATTATATCTTTCTATTTTCTTTTCGTATTCAATTCAAATGACGAGAGAAGAAAGAAATAGGAAGAAAAATATAAAGAGACTATAGCGAGTCCTCAAACATAAGGAGTTACTATAGCATTCACAGAATAACGAGGCTATCAAGAGAGGTTGGTAACGAACGTATTTAGAAGAATTGCTCCTCAAAATAGAAAATGAGGAGCTTTGAAGAAGCTGATGTGTATGCTCTAATCCGTATCTCATTGAACATGTATGAGTTGTTTTGTAATAACCCTAAATTTTTATAAATAATATAATGCATTTTTCTTTTAGTTAATTGATTTCAGTAATTAAAAAGAAAATCAAATTTTGTAAAATGGAAGTCCACTCGAGCGACCTATGTTTTTGGCAGACCACTCAAGCAAGCTCGAGGCCGCTCGAGTGATGTGTTCGACTTCCAAGTTTCAAAACTGCTACAATTATGGCATTAATGGAGGGAGCATTTGGGGACCTGATTTACTCTAGGATTTTATTCACTTTGATGGCTTGGTTATAAGGGATTTTTCCTACTTAAACTACAGCAAATCATGTATTCCAATTGCTATTTCGTATTATATTTTTAGAAAGTTTTAGAGAGAGAAAGTGAGTGTTCTTGAAGGTTTGGCCTTTGTTCATTCCAAATCCGTCGATTGGAGGTTATTTCTGTGCTTAGTCTACAAGATTGAGGTAGGGAATGTCATTACCAACCGTAAGATTACGGATTATAGTAGCTTAGATTGTTGGTTTTGGATTTGAAAGCATGTTAAAGTTTTGGTCGTTCTTGATTAAAAACCTAAAATTCGTTCTATTTGATATTCGAATCATGTAATAGATATGGGGCTTTTGATTTGCGAATACTAAGGTTACTGTACTCATAATTCAATTCCAATTTAATATAAAAAATCAGCATGTTAGATTTTTAGGGTTTTCGTTTCAAAGTTTGGTTTATGAATGTTAAGTATGAAATCAGTTCATTCATTATTTAAATCATGAAATTGGTAGAGGGTTACGAATCCACTGATCATAGTGTTGTTGTTTATATGTTCAATTTCTATTTTTTTTTAAATGTCAGAAGCATGAATCAGGGTTTAGCATGCGTACAGTTTGAACAGAACTAGAGAATCAGAACTATTAGAAAAGACCACTCAAGCAAGCAAGCTATAGGCCACTCGAGCAGCCTGTTGAAAATTTGACAGATTTTAAAGATTTTGAAAATCAGAATCAAAACTTAAAATTTTGGCAGACCACTTGAGCGAGCTCTAACCTGCTCGAGCGACTTATGTAAATTCTAAAAGTTTCAGAATATTGTTCAGGTTTTTCGGCAGTAGATCCAAACCACGATCCACACTGATATGTATGTACACACTGTACAAATATCCATAAATATGTTATGTTTGATCACTCGTTCCCGTGGAGCTTTACGTGCACATTTGACCATACGTTGACCATGATTTCGTACGATAATGCATGATATTAGCACTTGTGTGTTACTATATGTTAGTGGTTGTGAAGAATGGAATGTGTAGAACTTAAGTGGATTACTGAATGCGTTGTCTTGCTAACGAAACGTCATTCAGTGCTAATAACATGTTAAGGCCGTTGAGCCAATGAATGAGTAATAATGAGTTGTCGTGCCAATTATGGTATATTGTGGCCGTCATACTGATGGATTAACGCATGTGTAGATAAAGTGTTAAATTGGTAGAAATGGATTAATAGCATGACTTGGTGATATGTGAAAACCTAGAATCCATTAGTAGGAACACTGGTTCGAATGTCACTGTAACACAACAGCAGAGGGTGTTAGGTGATCATTATAAGTAGTGGAACATGTAGTGAACAGGTAGGTTCGTTAACTGGATAAATAGAATTAGTGGCCGTCGTACCTAGTGTTATGTTTTTGGCCGTCCTGCCAAGTATTGTTCCATGCAGGTTTGAGTCCCACTGGGCATCATCCCGTTTGTAAGGACCTCAACTAAGATATGGATGTATTCTATTGCAGTTGACTTTAGGGTGCATTTGCGTCGATAGCTCTGGGCCCCAAGGGAATGATGGTGTTGTCTTGGGCGACCTCAAGCCGGTAAAGGAGAAGTGGCTAAGGATCATTGGTACCTGATTTGGCAAAACCACGTTATCTGTCGAGTTTAGTTAGAGTAAAGTAGGTATTGACTAGAGAAGACAGCAGAAGGTCTCTGCTTTGCCTTGGTAAAGACTTGTCAATATCAACCGAGTGCTCTATACTAGATAGTCAAGTAAGAAGGAATACCGGGGGAAATGGTATTATCAGAAACGTAAAAGAACAACATAATGAACCTATGTGACTTTACTTTTCGCATTTCATTACATTGTTCATATTTTTACTTGACTTGTTGTACATCTATATCTGTGGGTTGATTTTTTGATGAATTTTCCCTATTGAGTGTCACAAATCATTTGGTGCAACTTTTCTCCACCTGATATTTCATACCAGATATTGCGGAGCAGTTTGAGAATCCACCGAGTTAAAAGAACCGGGACCAGCTGAGGAGGACAATGGTGGCATTTGGATACCTTACCCATAGTAGCTCTGTTTATCTTAATTTGAATAAAATATAAATCCTAAGAAGTATTTTATATTATTTTTGTTACGCACTCTAAGCTCTGATTTTATTTCTGATAATTTAATAAGCAAGGGCATTTTCGTAGTTATAAATAAAAAAATTTAATAATTGATTAAAAAGTTTAAAATAATGTTCTAAAAAATTGGGGCGTTACCAATTTAGTATTAGAGCTCAAGTTTAGACCACCCTTGCGACCTTGGGATTTGGGTAGTTATATACACCTAAATGTTTTCCATTTACGCTAGATAGTAGACTTACAGCTTTCTTGTCCTATTCTTCAGTTTTAGTTATTATGTGACATTACAATATTACTATAAGTCTAATATATAACTATTTTGCATATGTCACATGTCAGACCATGAGCTAGATGATGTGATGTTGTCCGCCAATGTTCAGGTTAAAGACCATGAGATTAATACCGTTGTTATTGAGGGACTTGAGAGCCATTAGGGCCCCGGGTTGGCTAGTTGGGGTGACTTGGCTGTTGTGAATCTAGCGTCGGCCTAGGCGAAGCCCGCTGAGGAGGTGGAGGACATGATGTAGGAGGTTCTTGGATAGGTGATACCACCACCTGCACCGCTGCCTGATAATTAATTAGGCGTGGGGATGGCACCGTAAATCAATATATTCCCCTGGGACAATGGTGTATGTACGATTACCGCTGAAGGTGCGCAACAACATCAAGGCATTATCTGCACCTTACTTTTTGGGACCCATTTATATACTAGGCTACCGGGCTGATCAATATGACCTAGATGTACCGGAGGGCTTTGACCAGCTTTATGGTACCACAACGCCAATGGATTGGTGTGAGATGACTCGGCCAGCAAATGAGTGGCGAATAGTGTCGCCACATGGGAATGTGGACTTCACAGATTTTCGAGTCTATGTTTAGGTTCCGGTTGAGATTCTGGAGATTGCTACCCGCAACTAGTGAGAGCAAAATGAGATATATTACGGCGTTAAGTGGCGTTGCTTTGGGATTGAGGAGGAAACTTAGGAGAAGGAATAGAGGATGCGGATCAAGTACTCGGGTCTTTTTAATTGATAAGCAGGATCTGATCTCTATGACACAATCAAGGTGGCATGACCAATTATCGGGCTGGTTGGCAAGTCTAAAGCTGGGAGAAGCAGACAGGAATGACTTGGAGTTGCCCAAGATTGTTTGTGTGTTCGCTAATGTGTTCCCTAATAAGATACCAGGATTGCCGCCTAAAGGGGAATTGGACTTCGTGATAGATTTGTAACCGAAAACGGGACATATCTTTATGGCCCCATATCGGATGGCAACAACTAAGTTACAGGAGCTGAAGACACAACTTTAAGATTTACTCGAGAATGGGTATATCCGGCCGAGTGTGTCGCCATCGGGTGCACCGCCTTTATTTGTGAGGAAAAAAAAAAGATACACTGAAAATGTATATCGATTATCGTCAGCTGAATCGGGTTACAATAAAGAACAAGTACACTTTGTTCAGAATTGACAATTTATTTGATCAGTTGAAAGGAACGACATATTTATCGAAGATTGATCTCAGGTCAGGGTATCACCAGTTGCATATCAAGGAGGAAGATATTCCAAAGACCACGTTTCGAACACACTATGGCCATTATGAGTTTGTGGTTATGCCATTCGGAATGATTAACGCGCCAACGATGTTCATGTGCTTGATGAATTAGGTGTTTGCACTATATTTGGATCAATTTGTGGTTGTCTTTGTCGACGACATATTGATCTACTCGTCAATTGAGCAAGCACATGAGAAAATTTGAGGATAGCACTACAAGTTCTGAGAGATAATTAGCACTACGTGACTTTACTTTTCGCATTTCATTACGTTGTTCATGTTTTTACTTGACTTGTTGTATATCTATATCTGTGAGTTGGTTTTTTGATGACTTTTTCCTACTTAGTGTCACAACTCATTTGATGCAACTTCTTTGTTCCTAGTATTTCATACCAGATGTTGCGGAGTAGTTTGAGAGTTCACCCGATTTAGAAAAATCGGGACCAGCTGAGAAGGACAATGGTGGCGTTTGGCTACCTTACCTATAGTAGCTCTGTTTATCTTAATTTGAATAAAATGTAAACCTAAGTGATTTTTATGTCATTTTTGTTTTGCACTAGAAATAGTATATTCACATTATTTATTTATTTTGATGATGCCAAGATTAAAAATGAAAATTATATATAAACAAATTGATGTATGGAAAGTTGGTACTCGCACGTAAGAATCTAAATTATTGTTTAAGCGTACCATGACCATGGAACAATCATCGACCGATATCCGTGTTGAAATTGCTTTTATAATATGATGATCATGATTGATGTTGCTTTGGTTGAGCATAGCACAGGTATTCAAAAGCCCCAGGGTGCGGTTGACCGGTCACTGTCTGCAGTCAACCGGGCCGGTTGACCGGCCACTGTCTGCGGTCAACCGGGCTAGGCGGTCGACCGGGACCAACGTGCGGTCGACCGGTCGCAGTCTTACGCGGAAATTTGCAGATTCGATCTTCATAAGATTTTGATTGATGATATCCTTCCCTAAATAGTTCAAACGGTCGATTAAGAGACTTTTGGAAGGTTGGAAGATCGTATCAACCATTTTGGAAATCAAGAGGCTCCTCCAAGATTCGGATTCTACGCGTTAGGGTTTATATAACCCTCTTGGACGAATATACATTGTGGGACTTCGATTTACAGAGCTTCTACTGCAAAAGAAACTTACTCTCTACCATTCTCACGTGATTACAAATTTGTATTGATTTTTAGAGTGAGTTTATTTGAGAGAAGGAGAGAGATAAGCTAGAAAAGTTCATCTTCATTGTTCTTCTCCTTCTGTACGAATTGTGTGAGACTTTGTCTCAATCATTACTTCTGTTTTGCTGATGTATGTGTGAGGTTTGCGAAGAACAAACCTTGGGTAATCGAATCTGGGGATAAAGATTCGACGGTTCGGTTAGCTCCTCGGGAAAGCTAACGGGAAGAAGGATTGTAAGGGTTTGTGCGACACCCAAAGTCGTTCGGATTTCTAGTAGATCACGTGACTCCTAGGGAATGGACTAGGCTGGGCAGTGGACACGCTCAGACCGAACCACTATACATCGTTTGCGTACTCTCTCCCTTACTCCTTTATTTACTGTCTATCATATTGTGTTGTTTGCTGTGACATTTAATTTAGTTTGTATTGGCTTGTTTCCGCATAAGTTTTATTAGCCAATATTTTTCATAAACCCAATTCACCCCCCCCCCCTCTTGGGTTGCCACCTGGGTAACAATTGGTATCAGAGCAAGGGCTCTAGCATATAGACTTCACTGTCTTAGAGTAATTTTATGGCAACCATGAGTACCTTTTTAGCCGAGGGTCAATCTAGTAACCGACCTCCATTATTCTCCGGTAGTGACTATAACTATTGGAAGACTAAGATGACCATATTCATTCAAGCCACTAACATTGAAGCTTGGTCCATTATAACTAGAGGACCTACCATACCCACTAAGGTAGTAGATGGAACTAGAATACCTAAACTAGAAGATGAATGGAATGATGCTGATAAACGTGCTATTCAATTAAATGCTAAAGCTAAACATTTTCTATATTGTGCATTAGATTCTAAAGAATTCAATCGTATATCATCATGTGAAACTGCAAAAGAAATATGGGATAAATTAGAAATTTCACATGAGGGAACAAACCAAGTTAAGGAAACAAAAATTAGTATGCTAGTCCATAAATATGAATTGTTCAAAATGCATTCTGATGAAACAATATCCGTTATGTTTACAAGATTTACCGATATTGTTAATGGACTAAGCTCTCTTGGTAAAGTGTACTCTAATGCAGAAATGGTTAGAAAGATTCTCAGGTGTTTGCCTAAGAATTGGGAACCAAAAGTCACAGCAATCCAAGAAGCAAAGGATTTGAATGTACTCAACTTGGATGAACTATTGGGATCACTCATGACACATGAGATAAACCTAATGGGTACAAAGGATGATGAAAGCAAGAAAAAGAAAACGATAGCATTCAAGACATCCACCCGTCAAGAAGAAGAAGAAGATGAGGAAGAAGAGGAAAATGAAAGTGATGAGGAATTAACCATTTTGACCAACAAATTCAACAAGTTGATCAAAAGAGAAAAATATGGCAAGCAACCTCCTAGAAGAAATTACTCCAAGGATAATAGCAAGAAAGATCAGATTATATGTTATAAGTGCAAAAAGCCAAGTCACATTAAGTCAGAATGTCCAAGACTTACCAAAGAAGAAAACAGGTACAAAAAGAAAGAAAGAGGAAAAAAGGCTATGGTAGCAGCATGGGGAGAAAGTGAGAGAGATAGTTCAGATGATGACTCCAGTGAAGATGAAGCTGCTCATATATGCTTAAAAGCTCAACATAAAGAAGATGAGTTCTTTGATGCCGAAACAAGCTTTGACAACTCCAACTTCTGCCTAATGGCGACAGACGATGAAGATGAGGTATATTCTGACCCTATCTCTTATGAAGAACTGTTGAGTAATTTTGAAGAGTTACAAGCTTCTTTCAAAGACTTATATAATGAGTCCATAAGAATAGGAACTGCACATGATAAGTTAAAGAAAAATGTCGCATCTCTTACTAAAGAACTAGAAGATTTAAAAATTAAAAACAAAGCACTAAAAGAAACGAATGAAGATTTGTGCAAAACGATTTCTAAATTTACTCAAGGAGAAGAAAACTTGAACAAGTTACTTGGTGCATAAAAATGTGTGTTTGACAAAGCCGGTATCGGGTATAGACCATTCCAAAAACAAAAAGACTTCAAGAATGTGTTTATCAAAAGTTCTACATTAAATGCACCACATTTTACTTGCACTTATTGCAACCAAAAAGGACACACGCAATACTTTTTGTGATATTAAGAAAGATGTTCGAAAAGGAAAGAAGACTATTTGAATTCCTAAATATATTGGCACTAACATTCAAGGACCCACCTAGATTGGGTACCAAATGAACATTCATCCTTGTAGGTTTGTTGAAGCCCCAAGTATAAAAAGAATGAAAATTCATCCAGCATCATCCAACCGATCAAATAATAGGTAATCCAACAAAAGGTATATTTCTCGTTCATCCTTTAGAAATATTTTTAGCTATTTAGCTTTCTTATCTCAATTAGAACTTACAATTCTTTTATAAGCAGAATATGATGAAAGATGAATTCTAACAATACAAGATGAGTAATCAGGTTGAAATAAATGAAATTTGAATCTTAGTCCAAAAACTAACTGTTAGAGATAAATTGGATAAATCCAGCACCATTGTTAGAAATAAAGCTAGCTAGTTGGACAAGTTTACAACTAAGAAGAAGTCATCAATTTTAATGACATGTTTGCTCCCGTAACTAGATTAAAAGCAATTCGCATGTTATGATCACTCGCATGTTTTAAAGGTTTAAATTGTTCCAAATAGATGTTAAAAGTTTTTTTTAAAATGAATTCATTCAAGAGGAAGTCTATGTTAGACAACCTCCAAATTTATTACATTGGTATCAGACTCTGATCATGTTTACAAACTTACACAAACACTATATGGATTAAAACAAGCTCTACGTACATGGTATAATAGGCTCAGCAGTTTTCTCATAGAAAATGATTTCTCTAGAGAAATGATCGACACGATATTTTTTATCAAAACTAAAAATTCATGACATGCTTATCGTGCAAATATATGTTGATGACATTATATTCCGTGCTACTAATGAATATCTTTGCAAGGACTTTTCTGAAAGAGTGTAGGGAGAGTTCGAAATGAGCATGGTGGGTGAGCTAAATTTCTTCCTTAGCCTTCAAATCAAACAATCAAAGGAAGACATCTTCATAAATCAAGCCAAGTACATAAAGGAGTTGTTCAAGAGATTCAAAATGGAAGAGTGCAAAACAATGAAGACTCCAATGAGCCTTACAACCAAGCTTGATAAAGATGAAAATGGTAAAACAATTGATACGAAAATGTATCGAGATATGATAGAATTATTGTTTTATCTTACTGCTAGTAGCCTTGATATAATATTTAGCGTATATCTTTGTGCACATTTTCTATCTAACCCTAAGGAGTCACACCTAGTAGCTGTTAAACTTATTCTTAGGCATCTCATTGGAACTCCTAGATTAGGGGTATTTTATCCCAGAGACACGACTGTTGCTCTTTTTGTATATTCCAATGTTGACTATGCAGGTAGTAAGACCGATCATAAGAGCACGAGTGGCGCATATAACTTCTTAGGATGTGCATCAATATCATGGTCCAGCAATAAGTAAAGTTCTGTTGTCTTATCCACTACTAAAGCATAACATATAGCAGTTGAAAATTATTGTGCACAGTTACTATGGATCAAATAGAAATTGGAGCATTTTAAACTGTATTATGATCATATTCCAATTCGATGTGACAACATTAGTGCAATAAATCTTACTAAGAATCCTATTCAACATTCCAAAACAAAACCTATTGAGATTCGACATCATTCTATAAGAGATCATGCTCAAAAGGGAGTTGTTGTTCTTGAAATTATAATACCGACAAGTTTTTGATGGATATATTTACAAAACCCTTGAATAAAGTTCAATTTACTCTTATATGTCGAGAACTTGAAATGATTGCTGATTTCTTAACTAAATTTTCAAGGATTCTACAAGATTTAATGTGGCGTGTAATAACATTGAAAAAGAGTATACTATATCATGATATATTTGAAAATACTCCTATATTTTATTTAGATATCATTTACATGTCTTTCATAGTGTTCTAAGTCTTTAGCGAAACATATTTTATCATCTAGACTATCATATGGTCGACCGGCAATACCCTGCGGTCAACCGGGGGAGCCATCTGCACTTGAGCAGTGATTCTCCGTATGCCTACATTATTTTTGATGATTCCACAGGGGGAGAGATATGCATGTAGAAGAGATATGGGAGCGATAGACTTATTATGGGAGCGATAGAGAGTTAAGAGAGAGTCATATCTTTATGGTACTCTTGTTTATGTATGATTAATATCATTTATCATATTCATGGTATAGTTGTTTTGAAATTTGACTCATCTTGGATAAATGACTTTATGAATGATATCATTGCACATGTACTGATGGACTATGTATTGATGGATTACTTGAGATTTTGATAGATATTACATCTTATTCATGTTTTGAATATGCTATACTCATGGATCACTTGATATCATGTTTATTCACTCTATGATGCATACATTGAGGGGGAGCATATTTTTCAAGAGATGTGTACATTGATGTAATTCATTTTATATTCATGCATATATGTGTCATCATCAAAAAGGGGGAGATTGTTAGAAATAGTGTATTCACATTATTTATTTATTTTGATGATGCCAAGATTAAAAATGAAAATTATATATAAACAAATTGATGTATGGAAAGTTGGTACTCGCACGTAAGAATCTAAATTATTGTCTAAGCGTACCATGACCATGGAACAATCATCGACCGATATCCGTGTTGAAATTGCTTTTATAATATGATGATCATGATTGATGTTGCTTTGGTTGAGCATAGCACAGGTATTCAAAACCCCCAGGGTGCGGTTGACCGGTCACTGTCTGCGGTCAACCGGGCCGGTTGACCGGCCACTGTCTGCGGTCAACCGGGCTAGGCGGTCGACCGGGACCAACGTGCGGTCGACCGGTCGCAGTCTTACGCGGAAATTTGCAGATTCGATCTTCGTAAGATTTTGATTGATGATATCCTTCCCTAAATAGTTCAAACGGTCGATTAAGAGACTTTTGGAAGGTTGAAAGATCGTATCAACCATTTTGGAAATCAAGAGGCTCCTCCAAGATTCGGATTCTACGCGTTAGGGTTTATATAACCCTCTTGGACGAATATACATTGTGGGACTTCGATTTACAGAGCTTCTACTGCAAAAGAAACTTACTCTCTACCATTCTCACGTGATTACAAATTTGTATTGATTTTTGGAGTGAGTTTATTTGAGAGAAGGAGAGAGATAAGCTAGAAAAGTTCATCTTCATTGTTCTTCTCCTTCTGTACGAATTGTGTGAGACTTTGTCTCAATCATTACTTCTGTTTTGCTGATGTATGTGTGAGGTTTGCGAAGAACAAACCTTGGGTAATCGAATCTGGGGATAAAGATTCGGCGGTTCGGTTAGCTCCTCGGGAAAGCTAACGGGAAGAACGATTGTAAGGGTTTGTGCGACACCCAAAGTCGTTCGGGTTTCTAGTAGATCACGTGACTCCTAGGGAATGGACTAGGCTGGGCAGTGGACACGCTCAGACCGAACCACTATACATCGTTTGCGTACTCTCTCCCTTACTCCTTTATTTATTGTCTATCATATTGTGTTGTTTGCTGTGACATTTAATTTAGTTTGTATTGGCTTGTTTCCGCATAAGTTTTATTAGCCAATATTTTTCATAAACCCAATTCACCCCCCCCCCCCCTCTTGGGTTGCCACCTGGGTAACATAAACCTAAGTGATTTTTATGTCATTTTTGTTTTGCACTATAAACTCTAATTTTATTTTTGATAATTTAATAAGCAAGGGTATTGTTGTAATTATATATCAAAGATAATTGATTAAAAGGTCTAAAATAATGTTCTAAGAAATCGGAGAGTTACATGTTTATTCATAGAGTTTGTCAGAACTATCCTTATACTGAGAGTGTGTTTGGTTGAGTGTTTCTGAAACGATTTTTGAAAGAAAAAAAACTCCAAGATGTTGTTTTGTGTAAATATTTCAAAAAAAATTTGAGAGTTAAATTTTTTTGGCATTTTCGAGGTGTTCTCTCTCTCTCTCTCTTCTTTTCATAGAGAAATGAATAATGTTTGGGAAAAAAAGTAAAAATATTTGGGAAAATTTTTTTCAAATAAGTTCGGAAAAAGTTTCTAAATTTTTTTGAAAAATAACCAAAAACGAACACAGTCAGATATCACAGGTACCATAATTGGATAAATAACTTTAATAAATAAAGGGTTAGTATGATTTAGATATTAAACTGTAAAATAAATCTACCTCATTTATGTCGTTTTAAGTGTTTGATTTCCATTTTTTGATACCAAGTAAAGGGTTCGGGAAACTATAGAAAATAAGATATTCAAATTTGTAATTAAAAAAAATACCCTACCGAAGTGCACTATAAATCTATAGTATATTTGGTGCACTACTCAAGACCCCAAGTATGGACAAAAGATCCATGTAGTGTGCCAGTGCACTAAAAAGTTGTAGTATGTCTTGATGGGCTCTATCGACATCTTATCGTTTTGATTCGATTCTTTAAATTTAAAGAGCTTAATGAATATACAAATATATTAAAAATTAAATTAATCGAAAAGTTATAACTACATAATCAAGATAAATTTATCTTGCAATTCACGTTTTTAATCACACTGACCATTAGTTTTTTAATAAATGTTACTCGATCAAGTGAACTTTGATTTTTCTTGGGTATGATTTATTTAATTAACCATTTTAAAATAAGAATGATATCTTAGTGAAATCTCTGCATTGGCGGGTATCAAATGGACTTTTGCTTCCTTGGGATACGGCGGTTCACTACGAAGCTTCCTGGGTTAAACCGTTATATCCAGTTGAGTGTCAGAACCGTAAATTTCTATCTATACAGAGGCGATAATAACAACCTGGCACGTGGGACCACTTTTAGAGCTGCCGAGAGAGAGAGAATGTAAGAGAGAGAGAGAGGGACATGTTAATGGCAGTTAGTGAGGTGGTTAAATATAGTGAAAAGGTTTAGCTAATTTAACCGAACCACGGTCGCAAGTTTCCGGATAAATTAACCTAACCGTGGTCAAACCGTTTGTTTCTTGTTAACGGGCGTTAACGTCTAATAACCAGAGTGTCTATAAAGGAGGTGCTGCGTTGGGGCGGCTTCTTTGACTCTGCTGTGCTTTTTCTTCTTCTCTCTTCATTCATCGCTTCCTCCTAAAGAAGAGAGAGAGAGAGAGAAAGAGAGGTAATAATGGCAATGGGGGTCTTGAAGAAGTGGGTTTCTCTGTGCTCAGTCCTGCTGCTCATGCTGTTGCTAGGTGTAATGGCGAGAGTACAAACGGACGTCTCTACCTCCACGTATGGTTTTTCTCTACACTCTCTCTCTCTCTCTCGAACTCCACCGTCTCGTACTGTTCCATTTTACACAATTGTAGGAAGCAAAAGCGCTCTCTGCCTCTCTTTCTCTCTCTCTCTCTCTCTCTCTGCGTGTGTGTGTCTCCAAGAATTCAGTAGATTATAAACTCTGTCTTCAGCTCGAAATTCTTTTCCGTGGTGTTATTTTCGTGATTACTCTGCATTTGTTTTGGGATTATTTGGAACGTAATTGAGTTTGAATAAGATGTTTGTCGCTGCGTCTTCCACTAAATCTCTAGCCATTTTGGAGAAATTGCTATACAATGATGATAGTTAGGCGAAAACTTTCCGAAGTCATTATACTCTTGCTCTATTTTCCGAAACTCTCTACTAACCTGGTTTGCAAACCCTACGAAATTAGCAATGCGTAGTCGGCGAAAGAGTTTTCAGAGAGAATGAGAGATTTCTTGGTGATTTAATTTATTGTTCGTGGTGATTTAATAGTGTTCAGATGAGATTAAGCTCCTCCTCGTCTATATTGGCAGGAAGGTTAAAACAGAAGGGTTACAGAGCTCCAACAACTCATCAATGGAGGCCACAAGGTCAGTACCACCACAGTTCAGTAGAATTAGTATCTCCAAATCTTTTTCCCTAACCTTATTGCTACATTCCCCTGATTCTTCACCTTTAGATCTGTTGATCAAACGTTTTTGTCCAAACTCTGGAACAATGTCAGTCGTTGAGATCCCTCAGATGTGGATGGTTAATTCCGTTTTTATTAGTTCGTTCTTCAGATTCCTTGGTTGCAAAAACAAATGCCTACTCCCTCCTTTTGCATTTTTCCTGTAACTACCCTTACGACAACCTTTAATGGACTGCCATATTTGTTGATTTACAGCATTATTCTCTATTTCTCTTACATAATATAAATCATTATTTATTCCACAATTCTCGCATATGTAAAACTAGAGTTTATTTGTTGAAACTGAAAATAGGACACTGAAATTATTTTTTCCATTATATTTGTGTTCTCACTCATCTCTCTCGGAGCACATTTATGATTTGAAGTGAACACCATTGGTGCGCCTCAGCCTTGAGCAGTGGGAGAGTCTCTCTCTCTCTCTCTCTCTCTCTCTCTCTCTCTCTCGCGGCACTCAATGTTGCAGCGTACTGCGTGTCCTGTCCCCCTTTTGTGCACTACCAGCGGCCTTCTTGGATGATTGTCGTTTGTCGTGTTTAAATGACTAACATACCCTTTCTGCCAGAAAAAACGTGGGCCATTGTGTGTTGTAATAAAAAGGCTTTTTAACACCATTGGGTTGTGTCGGGTGGTTCAGTATCAGCTGGAGGTGGTGGTGATTGTTAAAAAAAGTAGTAGCAAAATGTGGGTTTGATCAATAGTTCTGAATTCGCATTGTCTGTTCATTGATAAGTGGGGGTATTAATTCTTTATAGACCAATTCGGGTTGATGGTAATTAATGGAGCATTTTGCTGTTTAGGTCGGAAGAGGTTGGAGCTTTGAATGAGCATGCTGTGGACAACCCTGAGGAAGTTGCTTCAATGGTTCAGATGTAAGCTCCCCCCCCCCCCCCCCCCCCCCCCCCCTTCTCCTCTCTCTCTCTAAGATATTAATCTATGTACAGTAGAACACACTACCAGTACTGGAAATACCATGGTAATGGTGAGTTTTGGTGGTTAGGGTATATTTGGGCATTTACCCATGCCCTCATCTTCAAGGACTTCTCTAAATTTGGGTATTACTATTAAAGATGAGTCTCACATTTATTTGTTAACCATTGCTAACTTATGGCGTGGATGAGTATTCTAATATTTATGAGATATTAAAGTGTGTGTTATTTTTTTTAATAAATTCCTATAAGTCTTTAAAATAAATATCAAGGAAAAAAGGTGGACCACTTGCTTTTTAAGTTAGTATTTTGTAATCGAAACATGACAACTTAATACTTAGAGTTATTTGGGGTGTTTGTCCAGTTATTTTCACTCAAGACTCCGAAGACTAGTTGATAATTAAGTGGGGATTGTCTCAAGTTTTATTCTAGTTTGATTTCAAATCGACCGAATACGTTGAGTATTGAAAATAATAATTTAATATTTAATATTAGATTGAAACAAGTAGAAGATATTTGTGATACAGTGCGCTGGTTGAATGCTGTTAGTATTACGTGTTTGGTATCCGTATAGTGATCCTATCATTATCACGTGACAGCAAAACCCATGTGTTGCGAAAGAATAAAAGTAGGTCCGGCGCCTGCCTTCCTCCTTGGGTATTGAAAAGTAACCATTATAACTAAAACCAACCAGATTTGGTCTGTCGTTTCAAAAGACTAAATAGCCCCTTGTAAACTGACAAAACAAATATCCAATATTTCGGTTATGTAAAACAACCCCCCACACACACAGATTGCCGTATTCGAAGAGGATTTGTTGCCGTTGCAAATGAAAGAGACAGGTTTTGTGAGGATATTACATCCACCGACACAATATACCCCAATCCCATTTATCCATTTTTATTGTAATTATGGCGGGTCCATTTATACTGCCGTATTTATTAAATTAATATTTTTTTGTTCTATTTAAAATTTTCTGTATTGCATAAATTTTGAATTGTTTGTTGGTTCATCCATCAAAAAATGATAAAACATGATAATTTTTTTTTATACTTTATAGCTCAAATAGAGAGCAGTAACATGGATTAAAGCAACATGTATTGGAGTGTAGTGTTGGGCTGCAACACATTTTGACTTTCATCATACTGCAAGTTGGGTGAGTCATTAACGAGATGATTTTGAGGAAGATGGATTTTCTCAATCCCATCCATTAACTTAGATGTGAGAAGACATTAGTGTTGTTACTGTTACTAATTGTTTGTAAAAGTAACTCCCTAATCAATTTGTGGAATTGAGCAGGAGTATTCAGAACAGCACGGATAGACGCCGCAAATTGGGCTTCTTCTCTTGTTTCACGGGAAACCCAATTGACGACTGTTGGCGCTGCGACCCCACCTGGCAACTTCACCGCAAACGCCTCGCCGACTGTGGCATAGGATTCGGCCGGAATGCCATCGGTGGCCGCGACGGTCGCTTCTACGTCGTCACCGACCCCTCCGACAATGACCCAGTCAACCCTAAACCCGGAACCCTCCGCCATGCCGTCATCCAAGACGAACCACTCTGGATCGTTTTCAACCGTGACATGGTGATTCAACTTAAGCAGGAGCTTATTATGAACAGCTTTAAGACCATCGATGGACGGGGAGTGAATGTGCATATTGCAAATGGAGGGTGTATTACAATTCAGTTCATTACAAATGTGATTGTTCACGGGTTGCATATTCATGATTGTAAGCCCACTGGTAACGCCATGGTGAGGAGCTCGCCGGAGCATTTTGGGTTTAGAACGATGGCGGATGGAGATGCGATTTCGATTTTTGGGTCGAGTCATGTTTGGATTGATCACAATTCTCTGTCTAATTGTGCTGATGGGCTTGTTGATGCTGTCATGGGGTCCACGGCAATTACCATTTCCAACAATCACTTCACCCACCACAATGAGGTATCTTCAAATCCTCTTTAGACGGCTTGAATTTTTATTAAACGTTATTTGTGTAGTATTCCTCCTTTTCACTTTTATGGGAAAGGCTAATTGCTAATATATGTTCTCCATGTAAAACAAAAGGTGATACTGTTGGGTCATAGTGATTCCTATGTGAGAGACAAGCAGATGCAGGTGACAATTGCCTACAACCATTTTGGAGAGGGTCTTATCCAGAGAATGCCGAGGTAAAATACCATTATTTTTCTTGTTTTTACTTTACTTGTCCTTTATAGACTGGTGGATTAAATGAGAAATACCAAATTTGTACTAGTAACTAGTCTTAAAGCATAGTGAGGCTCTTTCTATTTCTATAGTACTCTCTTATGAATAGTTTCAAGTTCCAATTCATCTTCTGGCCTCTTATTTTGGATTAGATTTCACTGTATTTTATATGAAAATGGTTTATTTGGGAATAATGCAGATGTAGGCATGGGTATTTTCATGTGGTAAACAATGACTACACTCACTGGGAGATGTATGCCATTGGTGGAAGTGCTGAGCCCACCATCAACAGCCAAGGCAACAGATACCTGGCCCCAGTCAATCCATTTGCCAAGGAGGTACCGTTTAACTAACATCCCCACTCCCCATGTCTCTTTCTTGTTCCCATTTGTCTTTCCCTTGTTATGATTGAAAGCACACACATGCATAGATCAATTTAGAGCAAGGATCCAAATTTCGTATTGGTAATCATAGAAACGGAAACATTCAGGACAGGTTTCAATTATAAGAAAAATCATACGAGTACGTGCAGCCTGATAAATGACATCTAAGCATATTTAGCTTTACAAATTGATTCACTGTTTTGGACAAATGAACAAGTATAACATTGTCAAATAAGTTATAAGCCTAGTACATGTCTTGTTGATGTATTTTTCTATGTTGTGGCGTCTTACATTGGCAATACTGGAATTTCGTTATTCCAATAGTGTTCCATTTCAGACTCTCGAGGAACTGAACGTTTTGTCGGTTTTGATGGATACAGAAGGAAATTTTTCTTCCTTGTTTACAGTAAAGTTGATATTTTGGTGTTGTGATTGTTGACGCTGTTTGGGTTTTGGGTAGGTGACGAAAAGAGTGGACACAGCTGAAGGACAATGGAAGAGTTGGAATTGGAGGTCAGAGGGTGACATGCTGCTTAATGGTGCCTATTTCACTGCATCTGGAGCCGGTGCCTCGGCTAGCTATGCTAGAGCTTCAAGCCTTGGGGCCAAGTCTTCCTCCATGGTGGGCTCCATTACTTCTGGTGCTGGGGCTCTTGGCTGCCGGCGTGGCCGCCAGTGCTAGCCCTCCCCTTTCAATACTACTCTAAAAAATCTTATTGAGTCTTTGGTCTTTTGGTTTTTTTTGGTTTTTCCTTCTTTCTAGGCTTCCAATTTTACTATTATATAGCCCTACTCCATACCCATATTCCCTCCCTTTGTCCGTCCTTGAATTTTACCCATTTGGCAAGTGTACATTTTTACACGCGTCATCATTTATAGTGCAAAATACCCTCGTCCATATTCTCCTGCCATTGTTGCTCAACCTCGACCTGCTTCAATTGAAACCAAGAAAAGAGGCCCCAAAGGCCATTCATGGAGCAGGTGCAGAAGCGTTGTTCATCTCTTTTTTACCCTGTTTTGTCTGTCTATCTCAAAGTCTCCTTCACCACTATATGCTTTGTTACTCATCTGCCCTGGTTTTCATGATGCTGCTCCTGTGCTTCTGCGAATTGTGGTTGCTTTTGGGTTCATGGGAAGCTTATTGGGTTTGTTTGGTGTTTGTTTTCTTCTTGTTCTCTAGTTTTCTTGAGTCATACAGGATATTACAGTGTGAATGTCAAACTATAAGAGTTATAAAGAAAGTTTAGCTATAGATATGCATAGTGAAGGGTGGCTTGGCGCAAAAGGTAAAGTTACCACAATTTAATCTGGTAGTCACGGATTTAAGTCGTGAAAGCAATCTCTCCACTTGCGGGGATATGATTGGATACTACAAATCCTTCTTCAGGTCTTATTATAGTGGCGTGAAGTTGTTGAACTTTGGTTATCCTTTTTTTCTTTTTTTTCTTTTTTAAAATATTAGCATGAAAGTGAGGGTGTTGTCTTTGCCCCACTTTCTTTTGGATTTGTCATTCTAAATGGAAGCAAATCCTGTCATTTGGTTGTGTAATGTGATTCTCTCTATATACTAATACATTATCCTTTGTTTGGTGTGAATATTTTTTGTCCTCAACATTCTTATTTTTTTCTTCTTGTGAATTATTGTTCTCATGTGCACCACCAACAGCATAAACATAAATAATGGCTGTTAGTTTCTATAAGAAGTATAAGAGAGAGCAATAGATATTAAAAATTCAACTTTCTACAGAGAAAGAAGACGGCATTCATCAGGGAAAATGGACCCTTTTATTCACAAATAGAAACACAGAGAGGAAGAATGAACAGCAGACGTTGTGAGTGAGAGAGTTAAGTATTACTAAATAAATCTCTATTGTAGCTAATTCACTGGGAAAACAAATCCAGATCAAGGAAAAGTCTAAACACCTAACCACCATGGACTTTTGGGACAGCAGCTAAGGATATAAATGGGGTTACCTAATTTGACAAGGGCAGATGAAAGCAGAAAGGCTTAAAGCACCATCCATAATTCCATATCCATATCCATAGGGCTTTATGCATGTGAGATAGGACCCATAAACACATGAGGAATTCCTCTCCAACTCCAGACAATTGAGGGGTCCATAAACAGGCCCAAGTTGCTCATTAGCACATGCAAATCTCATAAGTAATGTGTTCGTGTGTTTTGTATGCGTTGTGAACCTAACTGGAGCTGTCACTCTCAAAGCACCCACAACCTTCAGCATTTGGTGGTGCCATTTCTCTCTCTCTCTCTCCCTCTCTCTCTTTTATGGAATTTCTTCAAAACCCATAAACAGCATTACATGGGGGTTTGAAACTATGACAAGACCACATGGAGATGAGGGAGAAGAAACCCATTGTTACAAGAAATCTTTTCCAATATTCAGTTTTTATCTTTTTCCATTTTTCCGCAGTTGAAGGTATAGGAGGAAGTAACGTATTGCCATCATCCATTTGGTGTGAACATAAGAGACTGACCAGAGGAGCCCACCAAGCAAGAAATTTCTCGTGTCATAGATTCACCTACTTTTAAAAATATAATAAATAACAGAAGGCATTCATTTACGCAGAAAGAAAATCCATGCATTATTACTTATGTCTTACAATCCAATCATTAAATTAGTCTCGGTAAATCAATTGGGCCTTCGACAAGAAATATTATCTTGCTACTTGAAATTTCATCTTAATTTTTTATTGACAAAAAAATCCAACACGTATACGCATGATTTGGTTAAAAAAATGAACACCAAATTTGTACATCATCATTATACACAGAAAAAAAAAACAAACAAACAAACAACGATGGGTGCATTTTTCAAATTAAGAAACTGTTTTGTATTTTTTTTATTTTTATTTTTTTACAATTTGGCCCCGTGAATGAGGATTATGGCTACGTGAAATTTTATTGTAATTTTTCTTAACAAATAACCAAATGAGTAAATGTATCTTTTCATTAACAAATTAAATAGTGATTATATGCAATGAACTATACTGAAAATAAAAATCCGCTTGGCACATCATTGATAAAATTTTAGTTTTCTTTGTTTGGAACCCACCTTCTACCCATCAAACAACTAAAGAGTAGAGTAGCCACTACCTTCTCAGTAACTCCTGCTTGCATCAGCCCTTCAACTTCCCAGTATGAGTATTGTCAATTAACCATCTCCATAACCCAAAGATTCAGAAATCCAAACAATTTAATTGTTTTAGAAAGGGAAGATACTCAAACTAAAGCATGTTAAAATTTGCTCCAGAAATACCAAGAGGGGAAAAGATGAAGCAGGACCTCGAGATCTCAAGTTCATGGAAGCGGTAATCATCAATGGTTCTGAAAGAGATGTCTAACCAAATCGTTATAACAAACCAAAAATGGACAAGCAAATGACTCCAACCTCACTATGGTGAGTTGGCGATGCAGTTCAGTGACTAGATTTATAGAAGCCAATTTCACACCTTCCATTTCAAAACAAGCAACCAGAGGTACTTTCCAATTCTAAGGGCATCTATAGTATCATTGAACAATTTAACCGGCCACCCCACATGAATACGCACAAGATAGATACAATTAGCAATCTTTCTAGATGGATGTGTCCATTTGGAAAGTGTACCCAGCCTCAGCAAAATGAGATCTCACCAGTGCAAGAGCTCTCGAGCGGTGAGAAATCTTGTTCTTTTCTTCTTTAGGCATTTCAGCATACCTACAACACAAAATCAAAAACCCACACAACGAACATCTTGTTTAGTATTAGGATATAGAATTTACTACTCAATTAAGCAAAATAGGAAAGCAAAATGAAACAGCAGGATTACGTCTGATCATAGCTGTCTGGTTGGAAGATTGGATCCCATCCAAAATCATTGGGTCCTCTTGGAGGAACTATCTTCCCCTAGTGTCAACCATAAGTTAAATGTCAGTGTGTTGCTAATTTTGCATAAAAAGGAATGTTTGAAGACTCCATCAGCACCCCTTTCATCGACTGATTCCCGGGATTAAGAAATTTTATTCTCTTAAAATTCCCATTTTAAGAGTAAAAAGATGAAATTCAATAACAGATCATGCTAAAGAGAAAATCAGAAATGTAACATCACGCTAAGTCGAAAATAATGTAGTAGGGCGGGTGACGAAAAATAAAATAAAGTAAAACTTTTGTAGAATTCTGAGTTCCAAATTACCCCAGAGCTTGGTTTTACCATCAAAAGGTAAATGCCCATGATCTAGTAGTTTGTAGGAAGTTGATCCCAGCTACACTTTACTGGAACTATTCCAGCTCCCCCCAACCAGCAGGTATGGAGAGGCGTATAGGTGGTTTGGCACCTTCATATCTATCATTTCAATAGTACATCTATTTCTTATACGTTAACTGATTATAACAAGATGTAAGCTGTATGTGTGATTCTTTTCCCCAACTGTAATCGGGGCCCCTCGGTGGTGGATGGTGGGATTAGTCCCTAGGTACTAGTCAAGGTTCGAGTAAGCTGGCCTATCACCCTGAGTTATCCAAAAAAAAGTGTCCACGATTTAACATGTGGGAGAAGGGTCGTAAGGCAGTGGTGACATGGGGGATGGAATGATTGGGATGGGGGATTTCACCGTTGTGAGGTGGTGGTGCGGAGTATTGAGCGAGAATGGTACACAATAGGATGGTGGTTGTGCTGCTAAGAGTAGGTGGCAAACCAAGGGTGAGTGGTGCAGTAAAGATCCTTAATGAGCTTAGAGTGGTGCAGTAAACCTATGCAACAAATGCATTTTATTTTGTATATCATCATTCACATAAATGCTCTAAGGTTATTGAATTTTCTATAGTCTTAACAAAGCCAACTCAGCATTCATTGTCATGTTCCTAGGGAAAGAAGTTCAATCTACCAATGAGCTTAAAATTAAAAAATCATAGTTTCGTATTAACATAAGATCTTAGTGACTTGTAAGGCCCTTGAATGGAGTCTAGTAGCATTTCCAAGCCTTCAACAACATCCACAATATCCATGGTCATCTTAACCCAAAGACGTCATGTAATCGTGAATGTTTCCACCTCATTACTTCTATTTCAGAGGCACAATCACGCCTTAGAACACATTGTCTGTTATACTGTCATTTCAGATAGAACTGCCTTCATTCTTTTCTTAGAAAAAATACTTTGGGAAAGAAAAACCATACCGGAGTTTTTCCCATAAAAGTTATTGGCTCCATTGCTGGTCCAAGAGCAAGAGAAAATACACACAGAGCATAGGCAGATTTATCCTCGTATGCCATCAACATATTGTTCAGACCTAGTTAACGAATAGGGAACTGAGAAACAAACAAGAGTAGGGGCTGCATAATTGCAAATATCAAACACCAAGAAAGCACAAAAGCAAGCGTAACAACCTTCATGGCCAATCTTCTGCAAAAACCACTTGCTGCTTGGTTTGGTTGCAGTTTTCCAGTTTGATATCATGAAAAAAGGAGAGAGAAAAAAGAGGGACGTTAGGACCACGAGTAATTATCCAATGCTCCCGAAGTAGCATGTGGCATTTTCACTTGGTATCCCCGACAAATCTCGTATGATAAATTTCTCGGGTGGGACATTAACACGTACATTTGTTGGTTGTTAGGATACAAGGATTAATTGTGGTAACTCAGTGGCCGGAAATACTACCCGAGCGGTGCCACATGATACTCCGGGAGTACTCAATAATTAGCCTAGGACCATAGAGAAGAGACCTACAACACTTTCAGAAGAGCTAATAATGTAGGAATAAAATTAGAATGAACTATAAATATGATTTTCTAGGGGTTCTTCAAGAAAATAACGGAAGTCAAATGTTATTTCTAGCACGACTATCAAAAGAGATTTGTCTAATACATACACTAAAAACCAACTAGTGAGCAACTAAAGGTGAACGTCAAACTAGCTCAATTTACTCGGTAACAAAAACTACAAAAACATTTGTGCTGAGTGGTGAGCATGGCAAGTTTTGAAACATCAGGATACAACAATTTCTTACCAAATGAATCATAAAGGTCAAAAAAAAAAATTTACTCCAGGCAGCAAGCATTTTGAAATAACATAGATAGAAACAAAAAAAGGAACAAATAAGTCAGTCCTCCACAACCAAAGAACAAAAGGATGGTAAGGACACCTTCCGACGTACCGAAAGAAAATGAAAGATCTTGCAGACAGGACATAGAATTCAAGACAGTAAGTTTTGCCTCTTGGACTGTTGTTTGACTGGTGTTGTTTTCTCTCTGTAGACGACACTGATGTTGGATAGTGTGGTTTTCCTCTCCTGACAGCAGTTTACCCAATCCAGGAGAACTCTCGTAATACACTCTCAAAATCATCTAATGCAAGAACTTTCTTACAACCCAAATGTCTAGCTAAATTGATAAGGATGGAGGTAAGTGTTGAACCTATTTCTCTTGAAAATATAATTGTTTTATTAATAGCTTTCTAGCCCAAGGCCTCATCTCTCCCACCAAAAGCCAAAAGGTTAACACACAGTGCAGGAAATTAATTGATGGAAATGCATATGCTTTTGGAATTGCCAGAGAAAGGAGTCACTCAGATACAAGTTGAACAACAGGTAGCTTGGTCCTCGCTACTACTTTTAGAACTACAACAAGACACAAAATAGTTTGGCTATGGATTTATTATAAGGAAATACTGAAACAGAATTGAGTTCCAAGAGAAAACAAAAACCAGCTTGCTCAGTCTGCAGTAACTGTGCATATAATACGACAGTTCCGATAGGAAGTAAACAGCGAGAAAGTAGCAAAGAGGTATGAAGGAAAGAGATACTAGTTCATGAGTATAGTTACTCTCAGGAGGAAAAAAAGCACGAGTACTTTTACCTGCACATGCTTGTACAACATTATTGTTTCCTTCCCTCCTAGAATTTCAGAGAAAATCAGTTTTGCCACCCGATGTACACTAATATTCCTCCGCCAAAGTATTTGAACTTGTTCAATATGGAGATCATAAGTCTCTCAAATGAATCGGAAACAGGGTTAAAAGAACTTGGAAAATTTATTTTTGCAATAGCGGAGTAAGTTACTCCGAGTAACCTAGATAGAAGTATCACAGATCATGTGAAGCAATTCAAAAGAATTATCTTTCTTCCTGTTTTCTGGATGGAGACTCTATCTCACTACCCTGTGGACTAATCATTCTCAAACAAGGAAAAAACTGAAGCTCGGGCACATTCTTAACAGCAACCTGTGCTTTTGTTTTCCTAGAAATGATAGAAATTGGGAACTGAACAAATATAAGATTTGATTTCCACTTTGAACTGAAGCATTTTATTTAACATGCTACCAGATGAAATTTCCAAGCACATAGTAAACAGTACAGATCACTTGATAGCCGTGTGCCCTAATATACAAATTGGGACTCTGGCAAAGGCTTGCCCAAGATATAGCTGCTTCATGTCAACATCATGAGTTCATTTTGCCACTAATGCCACTTCTTTTTCACAATCAAGACAAATTATGCTTTATGAGCTGCTCATTTCTTCGCAAATATCACAATTCACAATGTTCATTGTTTAACCTTTTATCATTACACAAGTTATCACTATGATTCAAACCATAAAAAGAAATAAATAAGGAGCAATGCACAAAAAACATACAATGTAAAGAGAGAAAAAGGAGTTTCAACTCAAGGGAAGGTGATGAAACAAGACTTACATGTATGGCCCTGCAAAATAGTGCCAAACAGTAAAACAGATTAGCAATCGAACACGAGAACAAGAGAAAGTGAGAAAGAGAGAGAGAGAGAGAGAGAGCATCTTCAGCCCTTACTGACATCTCCACTCAAACCAAAAACTTAAAGCAAAATATCTCCTTAAAATTCCCTCCACTCCTTGACTCAAACCTATATCACATTGACTAAGGTTTACTCGAATATTTAAGGCTTACATTTGAGCTTTCGCTTTGGAGAATTCTCATATCAGATGAAACTTTTACTCAGAATTCTGATCAAAATTGACTAAGGTTTATTAGAGGCTGGAGATGGCCTAAATGTGTGTGTGTATACCTGGGAGACCCTTAAGAGCATTGAAACAGAGGCAGGTGTCTTCTACCAGCACTGGCCCATTCACCTAACCAATAAGAAAAACAAGCCCAATCAAGATGTGTATAAGTAATATATGTGTGTGCGTATATGTATAGTTTACACAGAGAGAGAGATTGCCTCATTCGCAGCCAAACGAGCCTTTTCTTTGGAAATCTCTTCAGGCTCCCCTTGTAGTTCTGGCACTGTCGGAAAAACACCAAACAATATAATGGGTAAAACATAGAAAAAAATAATCTAGACAAGTGAATCAAAGTAATCCAATTCGTAGTATATATACATATATACGTATATATTATAACACCCGCGCGCTCGGGCGGGCACACACACACACTAACTAGAGAGAGAGAGAGAGAGAGAGAGAGAGAGAGAGGGGTTACGATCAAGCTTGAGGGAGTGAAATGGGATGGAGTGGCCCAAGATGGCTTGAACTTCTTCGAGCTTCTTGGCGTTGCCTGTAACGAACGTCACTGGACGCGACAGCAACAATCCAGCTCCTCCAGCCCTCGTCGCCGCCGCCATTTTCCCGGGCTTTACTACTGCTCGGAAAATCACTGATTTTGATGGAAAATTTGAACAAGGCCCTCTTTGTTAGGGTTAATAAAATGATACAGGAGCACTACTATTTTATTAGAGCTAAATAGAATCTTTTTATCCATATTTTTTTCATCTTCTATATTTTTTCTATTTATCTAAATTATTGATTACAAAAATATTATTATTTGTTATAAAAATATCATTCATCTATTCATATATATTGTATCCCTCTTCCTAAAAAAAATCAAACAAATAATTTATAACTACTCGTCTATCTATAATAAATCTTCACTTATATTATATCCTCGTTCATGAGTCTGGTTTTAACTTAATTCGGCCAACGAAAAAACTGAAGATGTCAACATTGAGCTCAATTTGCCTCCCGGTCCAATCTCACCTCAATTTGGCCCATAACTTCGTCCTAATTCGATCCTTTACAAGTACTGTGATAATTAAACAACACTTTGGTTAAACTTGAACTTCCATATGTCGTAGAAATTAAGGGGCCGATTGGATGCCGTTTTAATTTTTGGTGTGTTAAGTAAAGAGGGTGTGTTAACTAATATGGTGTGTTAAATAAGATGTGGTGGCCCACATTGATGTGATTTTTAAGAAGGGTGTGTTAAATAATATAGTGATTGGATGAAGGGTATGTTTGAAAAGGAGAATGTGTATTAAACTATCAAAAGACATTTTTGCCCCTTGCTATGGATTTAATGAATTATTTCAAAAATAACATATATATGTATATATACGTATATTATAAGTACATAACTACAAACACTTACATATAGTTATATTTATATATCCATATACATTATAATTATATTATATATGTATATATTATACTTATATTTATATTATACTTACAATATAAGTATAATATACTTAAAAAATATACATAAAAAAAAATATATATATATATATATGTACATATATAGACTTAAAAAATATACATATATGTATATATACTTAAAAAAAATACATATATATGTATATATGTATATATATTTAAAAATATACATATATATACATAAAAAATACACACACGCTTATATATATATATATATATATATAGAGAGAGAGAGAGAGAGAGAGAGAGAAAGAGACATATATATATATACGTATAATATATACGGATAATATATAGTGTATATATGTATTTTATATATATATATATATATATGTTTATATGTATGTATTGATATTTATACATATGTATATATATTTAAAAATATACGTATATATACATAAAAAATACACACATGCTTATATATATACACTTATAATATAAATATAATATATATATATATATATATATAGAGAGAGAGAGAGAGAGAGACACACACACATATATATATACGTATAATGTATACGGATAATATATAGTGTATATATATGTATTATATATATATGTTTATATGTATGTATTTATAAAATATACGTATGTTTATAAATACGTATTATATATTATATAAGTATATATGTATGTGTGTATAAATATTATCAGTATATATATATATATATATATATATATATATAATATACGTCTATTATATATACTTGTATTATGTTTAATAAAGATAAATGTGTATATAAAAGGGTGGGTATTTTGGTAATTGGTTAAGGCTAAGGCAATGCCTTAGTTAGCCTTAGGGGGGGTAAGGCTAACTAAGACATCAATGGGGGCTTTAATTAGCCCACGGGCTAACTAACACACCTCAGAAATTTTTACCAATCAACGGGTTAGAGGTGGGCCCAGCTTTAACTAAGGCTTGTATTAACTAATACACCACTTAAACACTCATCCAATCAGGCCCTAAGGGCCCGATTGGATGCCGCTTTAGTTTTTGGTGTGTTAAATAAGAGGGGTGTGTTAAATAGTCAAGTGTGTTAAATAAAATGAGGTGGCCCACATTGATGTGATTTTTAAGAAGGGTGTGTTAAATAATATAGTGATTGGATGAAGGGTATGTTTGAAAAGGAGAATGTGTATTAAACTATCAAAAGACATTTGAAAGTGGTATTCGAAAATAAAAAATTGCTAGTCGATGAAACAGTGATAGCTTTGACGTTATTCGATTTCTATCTCCATTAATTTTTTGAATTAATCAGTAATTTGATTTGTAAAGACCCAGGATTTTTTTTTAATTTACTAGATCAATATAAAAATCATTTGAGATAATTTTCATAATTTTATTTTATTTAAATTAAATTATCCACGAGTTGAGTGAAACATGTAGCACCGAAGTATTTTCCTTAGTTCATTCCTTTTGGCTAGATGGTTGTTCAATGTTATACATCTCCCACGATTCTCGAGAATCCAAGATTCTTTAATTCATCAAATCCCTCATAGCCATGGCCACTTCCTCTTTAACCTCATTCCTTAACCATGTTCATCCCCAACCGTTGGTCATCTTTCCCTTTGTACAAACTCACTCAAGTTTCATTTCCATTTCACAACAAAACTGCAAACCAAAGGTGTAGAGAGAGAGAGAGAGAGAGCCGAAGGAGGAGAGACTGAAAATTGCCATCGAGATCGTACTAGGAACTTGCTTATGAGGTAAGATCTACTACCTTCAACCCTCAATTGCATATTTATGGTTGAATCATGTATAAATCCATCTCGGCATATTGTTGTTCTTGAAACCCAATAATCCAAACCCACTACCAAAGCAGACAACTGGCCGAAGGACCAGGTGATCGATCGGGCTGAGATAGAGTTTAAGACCAGCTAGGGGTTTTTATTCAGGTTTTGTTCTAAATGATGGTAAATGGTCCCAAACTCACTACACTCACCCATGCATACACTTTTGTATCATTATAATACACTTTTGATTAATTGTATCGTTATGCTACTACTTTAGTATCGACGTTATGTTGATGAGATCTTGGACATAATGATGTTTTGTTGAAATTCTGGTTGGCCCATTTTATAGTCGTTACGCTGCCCGAATTTCTATAAAATTAACGGTAATTGAATTTTGGGGAAACTTAGACTGCACGTCAAGGTGACTTTGTTTACGATCAATGTGTTGGACAGTCTAGATGCATTGAACTATACCTGGCCAGAGTACCGAACAGTCTAAATGTGTTGAATTGTATCCGGTCAAAGTACTGGACATTCTTGAAACGTTAAACTATACTCAGTCAGAGTACTAGATGGTGTATATTCATTGAACTGTGCCTAGTCAAACTACTAGACGATTTGCACCCAGTTAGAGTACTGGACAGTCTAGATGCGTCGAACTATACCCGATCAGAGTACTGAACGATCTAGATGCATTGAATTTGACCCAATTAGAGTACTAGACGATCTCGATACATTAAACTATACCTGGTTAGAGTATTGGACGATCTAGATGCGTTGAACTATACCCGGTCAGAGTACTGGACGGCCTAGATGCATTAAATAGAACCTAATTAGAGTATTGGACGGTCTAGATCCATTGAACTGTACCCGGTTAGGTTACTGGATGATCTTGATGAGTTGAACTATACCTGGTGAGAGTACTAGATGGTTTTGATGCATTGAGTTGTACCCGATCAGAATACTAGATGGTTTGGATGATTGATTTGTACCTAGTCAGAGTACTGGATGGTTTTTATACGTTGAAGTGTACCAGGTCAGAGTACTGGATAGTCTAGATGCATTGAACTGTACCCGATTAGAGTACTAGACGGTTTTGATACATTGAAGTGTACCCGACCAGAGTACTGAAAGGCCTAGATGCATTGAACTGTACCTAATTAGAGTACTGGATGGTCTCGATACGTTAAACTATACACGAACTCTTACATTGGATTCGATGGGTAGATTTTGGCTTCCCGCTGAGGGAATCCTAGAGAATATTAAATGACAATTTGTAATTAATCTACGTATTACTTTCACTTGTTTTTTACTCAGATGTATTTACTCTATTATCCATACCTTGGGGGTTTGTTTTTCGGGTAGCATTTTTTATTAAGTATCACAACTCATGTATCAATTTCTCTACCGCTACCGTTTCATGCCAGATGTAGAAGAGCAGATGGATATTCCACCCGAGCTGGAAAAGCCAGGCTATAAAAATAAAGGTTTCAACATGACCAAATTGTCATACCTTTAGAAATTCTATATACTTAAATCAGTCTTTTACAAGGGCATTTTAGTCATTTTAAATGTAATACTATTACAATTCTTTTCAATAAATGAGGCTATTTTAGCTATTTGTTTCATTTAACAAATTATTTTAAAAGAGTTTTAATAATACTATCAAGAAATCGAGGCATTAGATAAAATGGGTATCATAGTGTAGGTTTAGACAGCTCTGTGGCCTTAGATAGAATGGCTAGACCACAATTTTCGAAAGATTGTTTGTTAGTTATTAATATACGTTATACATAAGTCTACTATATATTTTTGGATTTGAGTCTAAGTTAGACTTTTTCAACCCCGACGAATTTGTCAGAAGACGAGGATCTGCAAGAGTGTGATCCTGAGGAGGATCAGGAGTTGGAAGAAGAAGAAGAGGAGGTCCTCGATAATGATGATCTTCCACCATTATCGCCAACACGAGATGGACCATCAGGAATGTGAGATGAGTTTTCTAGATTGTTTAAGAAGAGAAAACTAGGATAGAAAACAGAATGGTGAGATAACCATGAGTAGGTAGAGGACACAATATGTATTGTTATTTGTTCTTTTCACGTAATTGTAGGCTTCGGTCCTTATGACTGTGCAAAGATGATATTAAACATGTGCATTACTTAAAAAAATTCAAATTTTAAAAACTCAACAATTAAAAATCCCTTAGTACGAAATACCGTACGTTGTAGAATGAAACCCACTAGCACAAACATCAACGACAACACCAACAAAAATAGAAGGACACAATTCGAGCTCGTATGCCTAACTTTTCAATTTAGTACGTTCTGTAAAATTTTAAGGACGAAATTCTTTTAAAAGGGATAATGACTCGAAAATTTTTTAATTTAATAAATTTTAATTTATAATATTTTTATATTTTTGTTGTATTTAAATTAAATTATCTACGTGTTGCATCGGTGTATTTTCCTTAGTTCCTTCCCTTTGTCCAGATGATCGTTCAATGTTATATGTCTCCCATGGTTCTCGAGAATCCAAGAGTTCCACTGATTCCTCGCTCTATCTCCAGGTCGTTCGCACACTGCCTAGTGAACAAAACTAGCCATGGCCACTTCCTCTTTAACCTCATTCCTTAACCATGTTCGTCCCCGACCATTGGATTCCCTTCCCCCAACCAACCCTTGGTCATCCTTCTCGAAATATAAATCCACCCAAGTTATATATATATATATATATATATATATATATATATATATATATATATATATATATATATATATATATATATATATAGAGAGAGAGAGAGAGAGAGAGAGAGAGAGCTCTCTGCTAGAGAGGAGCCGAATGAGGAGAGACCTAAAATTGCTGCCAAGATCGCAACCGAAACTCACTTATGAGGTAGAATCTACTACCTTCAACCCTTAATTGAATGTTTTACGATTGAAACATGTATAAATCCATCTCGACATATTGTTGTTCTTAAAACCCAGAGATCCAAACTTGAGACCGATTGTCAGAGCGAACGCCAGGCAAACGACCAAACGATCGATCGGGCTGAGAATCGAGTATAATACCGGTTAGGGTTTTCTATTCAAGTTTCAGCCTAAATGATGGTAAATGGTCCCAAACTCACTACACCTACACATGCGTACACTTTGGCAACATTGTAATGTCCGCAAATCTTCGTGGGGTTTTGTGAGAGCATGATTGTCAACTTGACCATGTTGGATTAATTGTGTCATTATGTTAGTTTAGTATCCACCAATCCCCTCAGGGTTCTATGAGAGCATGGTATTGGATATTGATATTGTAATCTTTCGTGAGTTCCAACCATCAGCGTTTTTGTAGATTCAAGTCCTTTTGTGTATAAATGTACTTTAAACTCTGGTGGTTGGTGAAGACATCACACATGACACTGTATAGATAACGATGCCAAATCTTTAAAGCAAATACCAATGCCACTAGCTCCAAATCATGTGTAGGATTATTCTTCTCGTGTGGTTTTAGTTGTTGAGATGCATAGGTAATAACTTTTCCATGCTGCATCAAAACACAACCAAGTCCTTGATATGAAGTGTTGCTATAAACTGCAAAACCTTCCACTTCTCATGGTAGTGTTAGGATAGGTGTTGTTGTAAGTCTCCTTTTCAATTTCTAGAAGCATTCTTCACATTTCTCTGTCCAAACAAATGGCCCGCCCTTCTGTATTAGCTCCATCATTGGTGTCACACCCATTTCTGAATTTACTACGCAACATTTCTTGATAGAATGGACTCACATGCTGGTCTTGCTCACTTATATATAAAAAAAAACACCGTCAAGTATTGTGTTACAAAAGTTCAAGTATGCTATATGTACAGAAGGTTATCAGAAAAGGCAAGCCATCAAGTCTTTTCAAAGTAACACCAACCAAAGAAGGGGAATATATATATACACACTAGTTAAAAGAGTCAAGTCCAAACAACACTCCTCTAAACCATGGTTTAGACTCAGCAGTAGACCCACGTACTATTACGCACCTGAAAAGAAAACATTGTGGGGGTGTGAGCTATCAACATGCTCAATGAATGCAATTATTCTTTTAAAAAAAAACATAATAAAACTAATAAGAGTCATAAAATGAGTCAAACAACAATACCCTTCTTATCACTAATCCAATATTTAAATTTGCAAATATATCATCCCTAAGCCAATCACATAACATCACTAAGATAGTACCTATAACACCACTAAGGCAATACCCACAAAAGCCCCACTAAGGCCAATTTCATTACGCTACTAAGACAATATGCATATCGTCACGAAAACTATCAATAAATAAAAATGGCTCCAAACCAAGCATGAATATAACAACCAACCAAGGTTTTATCCAATATCATATACTTCTGAAAATATAAATAAATACACCCACCTCAACGGTCAAACGTATTTACCAACCACGAAGTCACTCGCTATGTGGAGTCACGGCACTTGTTGTCTTATCTGAATGCAACATACAATATGTTTTTTAATTAAGACAATACCAATTTTTAGTAGTGAAAACCATTCGGAGTTATACCCAACAACTAATTTTCACTCATAACAAAGGAAAACTTATATTCTAGCACTTGAAGTTGTATTGCAAGCAAATAAGGTCAATTTTGGCATAAAAATCTAATTTCCTGCATCAAGACATATAGTTTCACCGCTTGAACATTAATTTCAGCGGTTAGAATTCAATTTTCAGCATTTAACAGCACAGTTTCAACTTCCACCAGCAGAAATTCAGCATATAAACGGATGGTTTTAGCCCTATAAACACCAGTACCAGCATTCAAAACTTTAACTTCCAACACCTAAAGTACACCTCTCAACTTATACACGACTAATTTCATCAGTTATGAATCTGATTTCTGGTTTAAACCCTTACTTACAGCAGTTAAGAATCATTTTTAGCAAGAATATGACATCTATATTACAAGGGAGGACGGTGTGGGGCCCTCCAAACATATTTTCACAAGAATGGTCCAGATTGATTCGATCCAACGATGGAGATTAACTCAGAATTTAATTATAGTGCTAATAGTGGGTGGAAGTTGAAAGGGTTTCTTTTTAACTCAGAATTTAATTATAGTGCTAATAATGGGTGAAAGTTGAAAGGGTTTCTTTGAGGGTTTTTTTTAAAACCTCACACGCGAATAATTACAATATGAGTTAATGGATGGAAGTTGAAAGGGTTTTCTTCTAATAAATAATACGCTTAGGTGGGTTTTTTTCCTTTGGTTTGCTTGGCCTTTAATTTCTCAATGACCTTTGGTTTGCTTGCAAACAGCGCACACACTAATAATTAAAATCTGAGTTAATGGGGCTAATAATTAAAATCTGAGTTAATGGGTGGAAGTTGAAAGGGTTTTCCCAAACACCCCTTTCTCCTACCGTAACGTGGCATTAGATGGCAACTTCTGCGGTTGTTTTTTGATATCATCGTGCCATGTGTATGGTGGCATGCCACATGTGTATGGAGCATGGGCCAATACGAAAAACTATTAAAAATATTAGATGATATTGAACAGCAACATGGTGTCCACGAAGTGAGGCTAAATATGATAATATAAATATAATATCAAATAAATATGAATTAACGTATTATTCGTGTTTACAATATTATTAATAATATTAAATTCATAATTAAAATCTGAGTTAATGGGTGAAAGTTGAAAGGGTTTTCTTCTAATAACTAATACACTTAGGTGGGTTTTTTTTTTTTTTTGAAACACACACACGGCTTGGCCTTTAATTTCCCAATGACTTTTGGTTTGCTTGCAAAAAGCACACACGCTAATAATTAAAATCTGAGTTAATGGGTGGAAGTTGAAAGGGTTTTCTTCTAATAAATAATACGCTTAGGTGGGTTTTTTTTTTTTTTTGAAACACACACGGCTTGGCCTTTAATTTCCCAATAACCTTTGACTTGCTTGGCCTTGATCAGACTTTTTTTTGAAACACACACGGTTTGACTTTAATTTCCCAATGACCTTTGATTTGCCTAGCCTTGATCAGACCTTTGGTTTGCTTGGCCTTTAATCTGTAGTTCACCAAGGTTTGATTTATTTGGCCCTTAATTGCCTATTAAACATTTTCCACGAAGGGTAGTCTCCCTTGCTCGATTCTTCTCCCAAGCTTTTGAATCTGTAAGAGCAATTCGTCTCTCTCTCTCCCTCTCTTTCCCCATTTGTGTTGGTTTTGCTTTTTCATATTTTATTTTGCAGTTTCTCTCTCTCTCTCGCTTAAAAAAGTAATTCGAAATTTGAGTATTTTTTAATACTCGAAATAAAAACTAAATTGTAAAATAAAAACTCGAAATAATTCATTAAAGTAAGTTCGTCTCTCTCTCTCTCTCCCCATTTGTGCTGATTTTGTTTTTTCATGTTTGATTTTGTAGTTTCTGACAACGTTTTATTTCCACTCATGGGAAAATTGCCCAAAACCCAAGTTTTTTATTTTTAAGAATCAGTTTCTTTCCGCCAAGGGGAACTGAAAACTGATTCTTTTCGCCAAGGGTCCTACAAAACTGATTATTTTTAAACTCAAAATAAATCACAAACTGGTTTTTTCCGCCAAGGGTCCTACAAAACGAAGCACAATTTACCTGAAATGGTGCATTTAAGGGGAACTGAACAATTGGGAATTATCATGAAATTGCCTAAAACCCAAGTTTTCTCTCTAAAAATAGTGCGCATTAGTGTCACCGGGCCTCTAATTTGATGCAAAAAATGAGGCTCATTTGAGTTTACCTTTCATGCTTACTTTAAAACTACTAATTAACTTGCTTTACATTCTGAATATAGTTCGCATTAGTGCAACCGATCTCTAATTTGATGCAAAAAATGAGTGTTGGATTCGATGCATTAGTGTTATCTCTAATTCTACATATACTGCAAGTATTGCTATGTAATTTTAAGAGTATTGTTTTAGGACCCTTTTTTGGAATTAAAGCATGAAACATAGTTAGTAGCCTTAGTTCACTATCAAATTGATTGTCGAGATGCAAAACATAGATAGGACCCTTAGTTCACTGTCATAATGATTGTCGAGATGCAAAAGGATTGCTCTTAAGCAGTAGGTAATTGAACTTGGAATATATCTTAGGAGTAATAGACATGGAACACCTAACCTTAAAATTTAAGCAGCACCATCACTGTGGTATAAAATTAGACCTAACCTTATAAAGTCCATGGTTACTTTAGACTTTGTTTTTGCTCATCAACAACTTAAGGTGTATGTTCATCAAAAGTCATAACAATCTTTTTTATTTTTTCCAGCTTACCTCTGTTTTTATGGTCCTTCACCCCCCACCCCCCAAAAAAAGAAGAAGATGAAAGAACGTATCCATCCATATAATGATCATTGCACCCAAAAAAACAAAAAGGGAATAGATCAGAGAATATGTATGATCCAACTGCAAATACCAATATTTTTATCCTTATACAGTTGTTTTTCAATGCTTTCGTTTAGGAGTATTTTTAAACCATGTGTTTCGATCATGCATTTGTACTAAAGCCAAGTTTTGATAAGCACGAGTATGATAAGTTAAAAATTTATTCGTTGACTGCCTAAATGTCCAGTCAAAAAGACAAAAAAAGGAATAGATCAGAGAATATGTATGACCCAACTGACAAATACCAATATTTTTATCCCTTTCGAGCTACATATTATACAGTTATTTTTCAATACTTTCGTTTAGGGGTATTTTTAAACCATGTGTTTCAATCATGCATTTGTACTAAAGCCAAGTTTTGATAAGTACGAATATGATAAGTTAAAAATTTATCCTTTGACTGCCTAAATGCGATTCCTATTTAAGTGTTAAGTTAAATGCCTATCTCGGATTAAAAGAGTTCATTACATATTATAAACTAAATATAGGTTTAAAAAGTTTAGTGAACTTTTTTTATATTTAATTTGGACATACCTTTTTACTTTTTAGGCGGGATCATGACATATTGTTTTGGACATACATTTTCTATTTTCTCTGCTCTGTTTTTCACTTTATATCTTCAAATTGTATTTATTAATATTGATAATTTTTTTTGTTTCAGACAACTCTTTCAGACTCTTAATTATGGACAATCTAACCATCTATGGGCATGTGAGTTTTTTCTCTTATTTTAAATCTCGGATGTTACTCATTCATTTTTTTTTTTACGAATTTTAAGGTTGTTCGTGTTCACAATTCTGCTATTTGGACGAAGTATATATATGTTGATACAAATACTTTTCGAAAAGTGATGAAGCGAAGATTTCAAGATAGACAACCAGTGAAGAAGACAAATTTTTTTGAAGATGGATAATCAAGATAGACATTGATGATGACCTTTATTTGGTTACATTTTTGTATGAATTTTAACTCTTAGTTAGGTACCGTGTTTTTATCTTATGGTTGAATATGGATTCTGTCAGTGCAATATTATGCATAACATGGATTTAACTTTTTTTATTTAATTCCGCTGCGTCGTGCCGTAGGCACGGGTAATACGCTAGTTCATTCTACAAATTCAGCAACAAAAGAAAAGTGTATCCGTTCACGGACTCTCAATCAATTCAAGCAAAAGAAATATGCTTCTTTTTTTCTTTTCTTTTTTTGTAGAACATAAAACCACATGTTTCAAAATCTATCAAGAATGAAAATTTTCAAAATCCAAATCAGTTCGCCCCCCAACAACATATAACTAATGAACTTCAAGTATAACAATTAGGATATGTTCTTACCAATTTAACACCTAAATCTATCGATCTCTCTCTCAATTGGCATTTCTCTCTTCCTCGTCAACTCTCGCTCTCTTATCTCCCTGTTTTTCACAACAAACCATTTCCTACTTTTATTTTTTCACTTTATGCCAAGAGTTTTTTTTTTGCTAGGATATGCCAAGAGTTGTGCAAGTAAAATCTAGAATATTATATTTTACTCACGCATGCACACTTCCTTTACTACCCTACACATGCACACCAGCATATTCATCTTAATTTTTTCTTTTTTTTTTTTACAATTAACCCCTTTAGTTTTCATAAAATTTCACTTCAACCCCACATGAGACAAATTTACTTTTCATATACGTATATTTGTATTTTTATCCTAAATGTTGAGTTTCACAACTAGCACTGCTATCTTGGAAAAATCCTACACAAATCTCTGATAATAGCCCACTAGTCTAAAGAAATTGCGGACTTATGTCATAGTTGTCGATCTCGGCCAATCTACAATTGCCTTGACCTTTTGATCATCAACTGAGATTCCCTCTCCAGTAATAATATGATCCAAAAATGTCACACTCGTTAGCTAAAATTTGCATTTAAACTTGGCATCTAGCTCCTGGAGTTTCAACATTTGAAGCATGATCCGCAAGTGTTTAGCATGTTGGTCCTTATTTCTCCAGTAAATTAGGATGTCGTCGATCAAGACAATAAAAATCTTGTCCGGTATGGTCTGAAAACCCGATTCATCAAGTCCATGAATGCTGCTGGTGCATTCGTCACTCCGAATGGCATTACTAGAAATTCATAATGTCTATAACAGGTTTGAAAATATGTCTTCTCCACATATTCCGACTTCACCCATAGCTGATGGTAACTACAATGTAGGTCAATCTTCGAGAATACTCTCGCTCCCTGCAACTGATCGAATAGATCGTCAACCCTAGGCAAAGCATATTTATTTTTTATTGTGACTTTGTTCAACTCTCGATAGTCGGTACACAATCGCATTGTCCCATATTTCTTTTTAACAAATAATACCGATGGACCACACTTGACTAACTCGGCGTAATAAATCCCTTATCTAGTAGCTCGTGGAGTTGAGTTTTCAACTCCTTTAGCTCAGTCAGAGCTACACGATACGGTACTTTGATATAGGATGCATCCCAAGTACAATCTCTATAACAAAATTTATCTCCCTCTCGACGGGCATTCCTGACAAATCCTCCCGTACTACAAGAATATCGGCTACTGTCAATGTACTGGTTTCAGGCACTGACACACTACATAGGTATTCTTGACAACCTTTTTTGCAAGAGTCACCAGGCTCAAGTCACAGAGAAAAAAAAGGGTGGCGTCACAGTTCCCTCACCCTCCCCCTCAAACATAACTTCCTCGTTCCACTTCCTTAGAGTTACTCGTTTCTGGACACTGTCAATTGTAGCTCCATTACTGGATAACCAGTCCATACCAAGTATCAAATCAAATAAATTCATCTTTAACGGTATCATATCCGCTATCATATCACTATCACCAATGTAGACATTACAGTCTCATAATACCGTAGAGCACATCATGCCTCTACTTATGGATTGAGTCACAAGTAACTCATATCCCAACGGTTCCACATTTTTACCAAGTCTACCAATAAAAGATTTTCATATAAACGTATGTAATGAACCAGAATCAAATAATACATAAGCAGGTAGAGAACACACAATTATGTTACCTGCCATCATGTTCTTGTTATTCTTAGAATCAAATCTAGTACAACCGCGTATGCTCTCCCTTGACGCTGCTCATTGTTGTTACAGTTCCCCTTACCTTGTTGCCGATTACTATTTCCCTCTGGTCTCATCTCCTGATTCCTTTCATACCCATGTTCTCGATTTTGGCCTTCCTGGGCCACTACTAGTACCGCATTGGCCTCTGATCCCATCCTAGGGCACTCATGTCTTATGTGTCCTACCTGTCCTGTGATGACCCGATTTTTTTTTTTAAATTTTGGATTCATGGTCGAGACATTTATTAGTGAGTACTATCGCTGTAGAATATCTAATTTAGGTTCGGTTAAGTTAGGACTTTAACCTTTAAGGCTTGTTTTGAGCATTTTATGTTAAGAGGGGTATTGAGGTCTTTTTGGTGTCCCCTTATATTTCCCATCAGATTTTTCACTTGGGTTGGTACCCATTTTGAGTGAAAATATAGTTCTCTCTCTAAACTCTCTTCCTTCTCTCTAAACCCTAGCTTTGGGTTCCATAATCCAACATCCAAACCACCCAAATTGATCTTAGGATCTCCACCATCTCTCCATCCTCGGGAGATATCCGAAACTAGAGCACGTGAAATTACCCGAAGATCAACCTTGGAGCTTTCCACCATTGGAGACTTGGAGCTTTTCTTTGGAAGCTTCATTTTACTCATTTCAACCTTGAGGTAGGGGGGTTTCACCTATTATATGTGTTTATAACTTGCTTTAGTCATATATTTGAGTTTTTGATTGATTTTGGGCATTTGGGAGCAAAATAGGATTTCTGCGTTTTTGCTGTTTTTCGCGACCCATGTCCGGACGGGGAACCGGGCTGCTGGCCCAAACTTTTGGCCAGAGAGGGTATATTTTTGGCATCTGGACGGGAGACTTGATGTCCGGATGGAAAGTTAGATGCCTGGATGGGAGACTGGACGGGACTAGGCGGTTGTGTGGGATTTCAAGGCCTCTCATATTTTTAGATGTCCGGACGGGGGTTAGGGATGTCCGGAAGAAAAATCCAAAAACTTTATTTTTGCTTTCCCCATTGGATGCTAGCCTCTTTGCTTCACTTATAGATGTTCATACTTGGTTTTTCTTATTCAATCGTACTTTATTATGAATGCTTCATATGATGTTGAGCCTCAACCGCACATATCATGATCGATGCGATTCTCTAATGTATATCTCTCGTGATCCTTGCATTGGATATTGGAATAACATGATGTTCTATGACAAGCTACTTATGATAGATACTTAAAGTTGATCCAAGCGATCATGTGAATAAAGCAACGGCCCGAACTAGATTCCCTTTTGGGCATGCTAGGAAGAGAACTAGACTCCCTCTCGGGTATGCTAGGAAGTGTACTAGACTCCCTACCGGGAATGCTAGGAAATGAACTAGACACCTTCAGGTATGCTAGGAATGACATGGTGACACATTGAGTTGGTGCAATGATAGTGAATGAAATTAGTGACTCCTCTTTATGGAGAAATAACAGATGAATGTGATGTGAATCCCTAGTGTTTGTCTTCCTTGTGTCATCTATACACTGTATCTTGTACCTAGAAATCATATTTTTCTTTTGAGACGGGGGTGCATACTGTCATATTGAGCATTCATATAGTGTTGGTGTAGACTTTCCTACTGGGCTTTTGGCTCATCCCGTCTTTCATTTCAGGTACCCTACCGGAGATATAGCTGGTAGAGCATGGCATGCTTGGCGTGTTGCATCTTTTGAAGAAATTTCAGTTAGAGTTATTTAACATCTTTAGTCCAACTATTTTTGAGAAAGATGTAATGTAACTCGCTTTGATATTATGATACTTAGCATGGTCTTTTGGGTTTGTAATGGCCTATTTTTGGGAAACATGGATGTTCATCAACTTGATTGACATTTATGGATAGCTATTTTGGGAGTAGTCGCATACTTTGTGAGGTTTATTTAATATCCAAATGTATATTTGTTTTGTGAAAAATTGAGGGCGTGACAACTTGGTATCAGAGCATAGGTTAGAATACCTTGAGACCGTGGGGAGACATTTAGTCTCACTGGGTTCAAAACTTGTTGTGTTTAGACATGATTTGTGTGTGTGCTTGTGTGCATGACATGCATTGGTATTGCATAGCATGTAAGTGGAACTATATGTGATTGTTGGCCCTTGTTAGAAATTCCTAATTGACGTTGGCCTTGTGATGGCAATAGCTGTTTGAATTTGATAGTGTGGTGTTTATCGTTGTAGAGTTATGCCTCCAAGACGTGGAGTGAGGTCGGGGCCGAGGCCGTTATCGAGAGATACCGTTGGAAGATGTTGTGAGTCAACAGAGGGAGATTCCGCGGGCTGAGAAAGCTCATAAGGAAGCAGAACAGAATGTCGAACTGCCAATCGCTCCGGGTGCGTTCGCTAGGGAGTTTATGGTTGTGCTTGCCGAGGCCAATAGGCTAAATCAGGCTGTAAGAGCCCATGCTGGTGATCGGGCTATTGATGCTATGGGAGAGTTTCGGCGTCTTAACCCTCCTCAATTCAGCAGAGAGGGTGGTGACTTTCTTGCAGCCGATCATTGGTTCTCTGAGATTCGTAAGCTGTTCAAGGTTTTGAGAATAGTGGAGGATGACCTTCAAGTCTCTATTATGGCATGTCAATTGACCGGAGAAGCAAATGAATGGTGGGCGTCAATCCTTGTAGCAAGGAAGGATGGCGGAGGGCCGCTAGACGAGTGGTAAGAGTTGATGAACTAGATGTTGAGGACATGACCTGGGCTGACTTTGAAGTTCTTTTCGAGAATCGATATTTTCGGAATCCTATCGTGAGCAGTTGTGTATACAATTCGAGAGGCTAGAGCAAGGGGATATGACAGTCTCAGAGTATGCAGCAAGCTTTCAGAACTTATCTCGCATTGCATAGGAGTTAGTGACTTCAGAAGATTGTAAATGTCGTCATTCTGAGAGGGGTCTCCACTCCTCTGTTAGGAGACTTGTGGTGAGCCAACACAAGATGGATTTCGCTGAAATCATCGAGTTTGCAAGAAGTGTGGAGCTACCTAGGAAGACACAACGAGGTTCTAGAGCTTGAGAACCAAGGCAATCAAGCGTTGTGCAAAATTCGTCATCTTCAGGGAGCTCCGGGAGTCAAGGGCGCAAGCGACAAAGGGAGCAATTTCAGTCTCCATCGAGTCACTCTAATCTTAGGCCACCTACTTTCTCTTATTCGAGGAGCAACACTCCGAGACCACCTGTTGTGTGCCATCGGTGCAACCAACTCGGCCATGTCCGTAATTAGTGTACGGTGCAGTCGAAGGCTTGTTATTCTTGTGGCCAATCGGGTCATTTAGCTAGGAGTTGTCCCCAGGGGACGAGTGTGCATAGTGAGGCGAGTTCTGTTCAGCAGTCAGGACAAAGCCGTGGACAACAGCAATTTAAGGTACTCAGTGGCAACAACGGCCCCATTTTCGTCAGACTACTTTAGTTCAAGGTTCCCATATTGATAGGGGTGCAAGTTCGTCGGCACCTGCACCGGGTTTAGGACAACGAGGGGGATATGCATCGGCTCAGCATACCCAATGGAGGGTTTTCAACATTGCATCTACTACTGCACCATCTTCTTCACAGACTCCAGAAGCTTCGGTTGTGAGGGATACATTCCTCTTGTTTAACTCATTTGCGAAAGTTTTATTTGAATCTGGAGCATCTCATTCTTTTATTGCTGCATCCTTTGCACGTGTCTTGGAGTTAAAAACTGATTTGCTTGATCCCCCACTATTCGTTGAGATACCTCTTGGAGGGAGATCATCACTCTGCCATATTTGTAAAGGTTGCGAACTCACTATCCTTGATCGTTGCTTTACCTTTGACTTCATCGTGTTAGACATGTTTGGGTTCGATATTATTCTGGGTATGGATAGGTTATCGACCTTCCACGCCATTATTGACTGTTTCAAGCGTAGGGTCTGTATGTGTTCACCCATAGATGGTTGCTTCGAGTTCTTTGGAGAGTGCCAGGAGCCATTAGAACCCTACCTATGTGAACCTCGAGAGCGGGATTCGATATATGCACTGTTAGCAAGTTTGACTCTTGATGAGGACTTATTAGTGCGTGGGGAGTTGCCGGAGGTGGTGAGCGAATTTCCAGACGTATTTGCGGACGAGTTACCTGGTTTACATCCACAGAGAGAGATTGAGTTCACGATAGAATTGCATTCCGGTACTACTCCTATTTCTATGCCCCCTTACCGTTTTTCACCAGTTGAGTTGAAGGTGTTGAAGACACAATTGCAAGAATTGCAAGACTTGGGTTTCATCCGCCCTAGTACATCGCCGTGGGGAGCACCAGCCTTATTTGCACAAAAGAAGGATGGGTCTTTGCGCTTGTGTATTGATTATCGAAAACTTAATCGGGTCACCGTGAAGAACAAGTACGCAATGCCGAGGATTAACGATTTATTTGATCAGCTGCGAGGCGCAACGTGCTTTTCGAAGATTGACTTGAGGTCGGGTTATCACCAATTGAGGGTTCGGAACGAGGATATCCCAAAGACTGCCTTTCGAACGCGTTATGGACACTATGAGTTCGTGGTCATGCCTTTTGGGTTGACCAATGCACCTGCAATGTTCATGGACCTCATGAACCGCATTTTTCGCAAGTACCTTGATCGGTTTGTTGTGGTCTTTGTTGATGATATTCTAATTTATTCATCTTCAGAGGAGGAGCACAAAACTCATCTCGCCATCGTTTTGGAGCTTTTGAGGAAACATCAATTGTATGCCAAACTTAGTAAGTGCGAGTTTTGGTTATCAGAGGTAAAAATTTTGGGGCATGTCGTTTGTAGGAGTGGTGTGTCCGTTGACCTTGGGAAGATTGAATCTGTTGTGAGTTGGCAGCGACCGAAGAATGTGTTTGAGATCCGTAGCTTTTTGGGCTTAGTTGGATATTATGGACGCCTTGTTCTTGACTTTTCTCGATTAGCGGCCCCAATGACTCACTTGACTCGTAAGGGGACGCGTTTCGTTTGGGATGAGGCATGTGAGGCAGCTTTTAAGGAATTAATAAAACGTCTAACCAGCGCACCGGTACTGATTGTGCCTGAAAGGGGAGCTGGTTATGCGATGTATTGTGATGCTTCGCAGGAAGGATTGGGGTGCGTGCTAATGCAAGGGGGTAAAGTGGTGGCTATGGTTCGAGACAATTGAAGACCCACGAGCGAAATTATCCAACTCATGATTTAGAACTTGCAGCTGTGGTATTTGCCTTGAAGATTTGACGACATTATTTGTATGGTGAGAAATTTGAAGTTTTCTCCGATCATAAGAGTCTGAAGTACTTGTTTACCCAAAAAGAGTTGAATCTGCGACAACGTCGGTGGATGGAGCATATTGAGGACTATGATTTTGATTTACAATACCATCCAGGAAAGGCCAATGTGGTCGCAGATGTTTTGAGTAGAAAGTCAACACACTTGGCAAGCCTAGCAATTCATAGATGGAAGGTTGTTCAAGACTTGGGGGTTTATGCGCCGTGTTTTGAGGAAGTTCGGGAAAGGGTGACTTTGTGTAACTTGACAGTTCAATCGACTCTATCAACTCAAGTGATAGATACCCAACTCCATGATAAGGAGACGGATGAGATACACAAGAAATTCTTTGGTGGCAACACTAGAGATGGATGGATGGTCCATGCCGACCTAAGCCTACGTTTTCAAGGAAAATTATTTGTATCCGGTTCATGTCGGGAAGAGATCTTGAGAGAGTTTCACCCCTCACTGTTAGCCATCAATCCGGGAGGGATGAAAATGTACCATGACCTCCGTCGACAATATTGGTGGCCAGGGATGAAGCAGGATGTTGTGACTTTTGTATACAAGTGCCTTACATGCCAACAAGTGAAAGCCGAGCATCAACGACCTGCCGGGGAGTTGCAACCATTGCCCGTAGCCGAATGGAAATCGGAGAATGTCACGATGGATTTTGTTTCAGGATTGCCAAGATCGCTGAGAGGACATGATGCTATTTGGGTGATTGTAGATCGTTTGACTAAATCTGCTCAATTCTTGCCGATTCGAGTGATAGATTCTGTTGAGAAGCTTAGTCGTTTGTACATTCAAGAGATCATTCGACTTCATGGGGTTCCCGTGTCTGTCGTATCTGATCGAGATCCGTGATTTACTGCACGTTTTTGGCAGAGTTTACAAGCTGCACTTGGTACGAACCTTTTGTTTAGCGCAGCTTATCACCCTCAGGCAGATGGACAATTCAAGCGGACGATTCAGATATTGGAGGATATGGTTCGAGCTTGCATTTTGGACTTTCAAGGGAATTGGGAAGACCATTTACGACTAGCCGAGTTCGCATACAATAATAGTTACCAATCCAATATCGATATGGCACCGTATGAGGCCTTGTATGGGCAACCGTGTAGATCACCCGTGTGTTGGACTGAATTGGGAGAGACGACCGTTGTGGGGCCAGACTTGATAGGGAAGACTACCGACAGTATAAGCTTAATTCGCCAAAGACTTTTGGTCGCCCAAGAGAGGACAATAGAACAAGTCAAAGTGATTCGTGAAAGAGTACTTATTGCTCAGAGCTGACAGAAGAGCTATACTGACCGTCGTTGTCAACCACTGTCATTCGAAGTGGGTGATCATGTCTTCTTAAAAGTGTCACCACGAAACATCTTGTTTCGGGCGAAAGGGGAAACTTTCACCTCGTTATATTGGGCCCTTTGATATCATTGAGAGGATTGGAGAGGTCGCGTATCGTTTGGCTTTACCGCCAAGATTGTCGGGCATTCACGATGTGTTCCACATGTCGATGTTAAGAAAGTATGAGCCTGATCCTTCACATGTGCTTGAATGGTCTGAATTGGAGTTAGAAGCCGATGCATCTTATGAAGAGAAATCGGTAAGCATCTGATGCAGACCGGGTTGCGTCAACGTGGTTGGACCGGTTGCGTCCACGTAGGCCTAAAAAGGCCTAAGAATCGACGTTGTCAGAATGAGCTGAATTTCGCACGGTCCATTGGAATCAGCCCAAGGATCAGTAGTCATCTTGCTATGCAAGATGATGCACGATGGATTTCGGGCGTTCGTCGCTGTTTAGGCCCCGAAAAGGCCAATTTTGCTGTTTATAGTAATATTTAGATCGCTAATAACTTTTGTTAGGAAACTCTGTTTTATTCGCCGTTTGTTTTGGCAACCTTATAATTCTTTCTAGTTTCTGATTTACTAGTCAAATCAGAACTTCCATTTTTTGGTAATTTTCGTATTTATTCCGATTTAGGGTTGATTAGCGACCTTAAAAGGTTTCCTAAGTTAATTAGGGTTTCTTTCACCTTATTTTATATGCTTGTAAGCCCTACGGCAGGAGGGGGAGGTGATTGAATTAAAGAAAACGAGTTTTACTCATAATTTGATCGTTTAAGGAAGGAGTACCTCTGGGTCGATCTTTTTGTTCGTGTTTTTCTTGCACGATCGATTTCATTTCCATAGGCTGCGCTACATCAGCATCCTAGACTCTCGTGAGCAGGTGCTTAGGGGTAAGATGATCTCTTTGGTTCGGGTTCTATGGAACAACCAAGGTAAGGAAGGATCGACGTGGGAACGAGAGGACAAAGTTCTAGAAAAATATCTGCACTTATTTACCTCTTGACTATAGTGAGCTTCTTTCATAGACTTAATGATAATTGGGCTTGTGAGTTTAATATAGCTTGTGTGGCTATTGTTTTGGATTAGCATGCATTTAAGCATGCATTTACATAATTCCAAATTTATATTCTTGGACTTGTCTAGTCACATCTCTTGAATGCTTGCGGGCATTGCTTTGTTGTATTTCTATAGTTGTGACTTGCGAGTTTCTTGAACGTATTATGGTTCGTTAAATTTGAACTCGTTGAGCATTGTTCATGCACGAGTTAGATAGTGTGGCATTGTTCAATGCATGGGGTTGTTAGACAAGTATCTGTGTCTTGAGCATAATTTGTAGAGAGGTATCCGTGTTGACATATTCTGATTTAATTTCGTGGACGAAATCCTTTTAAGGAAGGGAGGATGTGACGACCCGAATTTTCTTTTTTTTAATTTTGGATTCATGGTGGGACATTTATTAGTGAGTATCATCGCTGTAGAATATCTAATTTAGGTTCGGTTAAGTTAGGACTTTGATCTTTAAGGCTTGTTTTGAGCATTTTATGTTAAGAGGGGTATTGAGGTCTTTTTGGTGTCCCCTTATATTTCCCATTAGCTATTTCACTTGGGTTGGTAGCCCATTTTGAGTGAAAATATGGTTCTCTCTCTAAACTCTATTCCTTCTCTCAAAACCCTAGCTTTGGGTTCCATAATCCAACATCCAAATCACCCAAATTGATCTTAGGATCTCCACTCTCTCTCCATCCTCAGGAGATATCTGAAACTAGAGCACGTGAAATTACCCGGAGATCAACCTTGGAGCTTTCCACCATTGGAGACTTGGAGCTTTTCTTTGGAAGCTTCATTTTACTCATTTCAACCTTGAGGTAGGGGAGTTTCACCTATTATATGTGTTTATAACTTTTTTTAGTCATATATTTGAGTTTTTGGTTGATTTTGGGCATTTGGGAGCAAAATACGATTTCTGCGTTGTTGCTGTTTTTCGTGACCCATGTCTGGACAGGGGACCAGGCGGCTGGCCCAAACTTTTGGCCAGAGAGGGTATATTTTTACGGTCCGGACGGGAGGCTTGATGTCCGGACGGAAAGTTAGATGCCCGGACGGGAGACCGAACGAGACCGGGCGACTGTGTGGGATTTCAAGGCAGAGAGTCATATTTTTAGATGTCCGGACGGGGGTTAGGGATGTCCGAACGGAAAATCCAAAAACTTTATTTTTGCTTTTCCCATTGGATGCTAGCCTCTTTACTTCACTTATAGATGTTCATACTTAGTTTTTCTTATTCAATCGTACTTTATTATGAATGCTTCATATGATGTTGAGCCTCAACCGCACATATCATGATCGATGCGATTCTCCAATGTATATGTTTTATGATCCTTGCATTGGATATTGGAATAACATGATGTTCTATGACAAGCTACTTATGATAGATACTTAAAGTTGATCCAAGCGATCATGTGAATAAGGCAACGGCGCGAACTAGATTCCCTTTTGTGCATGCTAGGAAAAGAACTAGATTCCCTCTTGGGTATGCTAGGAAATGTACTAGACTCCCTATCGGGAATGCTAGGAAATGAACTAGACACCTTTGGGCATGCTAGGAATAACCTGGTGAGACACAATGAGTTGGTGTAACGATAGTGAATGAAATTAGTGACTCCTCTTTATGGAGAAATAACAGATGAATGTGATGTGAATCCCTAGTGTTTGTCTTCCTTGTGTCATCTCTACACTGTATCTTGTACCTAGAAATCATATTTTTCTTTTGAGACGGGGGTGCATACTGTCATATTGAGCATTCATATAGTGTTGGTGTAGACTTTTCTACTGGGCTTTTGGCTCACCCCGTCTTTCATTTCAGGTACCCTACCGGAGATATAGCTGGTAGAGCATGGCATGCTTGGCGTGTTGCATCTTTTGAAGAAATTCCAGTTAGAGTTATTTAACATCTTTAGTCCAACTATTTTTGAGAAAGATGTAATGTAACTCGTTTTGATATTATGACACTTAGCATGGTCTTTTGGGTTTGTAATGGCCTATTTTTGGGAAACATGGATGTTCATCAACTTTATTGACATTTATGGCTAGCTATTTTGGGAGTAGTCGCATACTTTGTGAGGTTGATTTAATATGCAAATGTATATTTATTTTGTGGAAAATTGAGGGTGTGACATGTCCACAATTGTAGCATTGGTTAGACTCGCTCCTTTTCGAGCACTCCCCCTTGTGCCTCTTATCACAAATCTGACATATTGGTACAGCTCTTTGTACCTTCACCTTTATTCTAGCCCCTTGTGTTCTGCCATTTCTGCTTACTCACTCCCCTAACTTGTACTGACTGACGGCGTTTACTCTCCTGATATCTCTGACTCTCTACGATCCAACACCATAACATAAGTCGGCATCTATAATGGTTACGCTACCCGTCTTATATCATGTCAGAGTGCCTCCTCAAACGTCTGAGCCCTCATCTCATCAGTCAATATTAGGTGTGGTGCATAATCTACTCGCTTGGTGAAAGAAGCCTCGTAATCTGCTACAGTCATTGCGCCCTTCTACTTAAGCTGCTCAAACTCTGAACACTTTGTCGTCTGCATGGCATGTGGCATGTATTTCTCCTTGAAAACTACCTCAAAGCGTTCTCAAGTCATCCTAAGCTCTCCAATTATCATCATATTCCACCACTTGTTTGCTTCCCCAATCAATAGATATGCCCCCATCTTAACCTTCTAGTACTCATCACTCCTAATCAAACCGAAATTCGTCTCTAGCTCCTCAGTCCACTCCTTTGCTCATACTAGGTCTATTCCTCCATTGAAATTTGTTGGTTTCAGCCACAAAAGTTTTCTAATTGCTCCCACGATCGCCATTGGTGGATTCGGTTGGGCTACCACTTTCGGTGCTTCAGATCATACTTTAACATTGTCTACTACAGGTGAAACTACGTTACGTCATGGTGCAGGTGGTTGCTGACGTTCTGTCCGTAGAGACCCGAAAATTATTCATTTTAATATTAATGTTTGGAGTATTTTTATTGGGCATTGTATTTAAGCATATGATGTGATTTGGTACCAATGTGCAATGGAATGTTAGTCATGGGACGTGAAGTTGGCATGTTGCATATATGGAGGGGACGAGTGTAATACAGAGGTTTACATTAGGTTTAGTATCAGATGAATTTTTTTTTCCAAAACACGTAATATTTATATCTTCCTCTCTCGCACCCTCTTCCAAAATTTGTTGCTCCAAGCCTCGATCCCTCCAAGAATCCTTCATAACCCGTTGATCTTTGAAGTTGCTTCATGTATATTCACTCGGAGGAGCTTCATTTAAAGATTTCCTAACATTTGGACCTAGGGTTTTCTCTTGGAAGCTCAAATCTTGCCATACAACCTTGAGGTATGGATTTCTCACTCGTATTATGCATGTATGACTTGTGTTGGTCCTAATTTTTGTAATTTTTTTGCCATTTGGAAGTTTTGGAATCGAACCTAGGAACTTGCAAATTTTTTTGCAAAATTGTTTCTTTTCATGTTCAACTAGATGACCACTTTTGGTTCAAGTGGATGATCTAGTTTGCGGCATCTTACTTCTATCCTAAAATTTATCACTCAACTGGATGATCACTTTTGGTCCAATCGATTGAATAGCTTGCAGTATCTTGTTTTCGTTCTAAAAATTGTACTTCATCCGATGACCACTTTTGGTCCAACCTTTGAACTTGCTTGCAGCATCTTGTTTGGTACTTCATTTGGATGACCTATTTTATTCCACCCAGATGGAATTTTTGGGTTGAAAGGTTGTTCTTTCTTCATAGAATAACTCATCTTGGTGACTTATTTTGTTCCAACCTCATGACTTGAGACGTCCGCTATTAATTCTCATGGTCTTCAACTCACGACCTCCCTTTAATTGGCAAAGTTGAATTAAACATTAGGATGCATTATGATGGATGATTGATATATAACACATTGTTGTACGTTAACAATTGAACAATGTGAGAATTGAATTAGCCACCTTCAGGGAATGCCAAGAATGGTACGAACTAGCCACCTTGCTATGAATGATATGAACTAGCCTCCTTCGGGGGAATGCTAGGTATGGCTTGAACTAGCCTCCTTCAGGAGAATGCTAGAAAATGACAACTTGACATTCGACGATGGCATTGAGAAGACACTTGAGTAGTGGAATGTGAAAAATGAATTAATGGATAGACCAATTGATATAATGAGATTATGTAGCGTATTCTCCTTGTTTCTTTGTATACTTCGCCTATGATCCTATCTATTTTATATCTCAATATTAATATGAAATATCATCTCATCTTATATGCATATAATATTGATGTTGATTTTCCTACTGGGCTGCATAGCTCAACCCTTCTTTCTTTTCAGGTACCGTTCCGGATCAATAGTATGAGATACATGGCATGCTTGGGGTAATGCATCTTTTGAAAAACCTACACGAAGAAGTTATTTTGTATATTTATAAAACTTTACTTTGGGAAGATGTGTTTAACTTCTACTGTTTATTATTTGACCCCATAGGGAAATGTCTAAACTATTATTATGGCTTTTGATGTATATTGGGCCAGGTTTGGCCATTTTCTCGTGTAGCTCTTTGAAACTTTAAATTTATTAGTACATCATGAATGAACATTTTGGGCTTGTTAATGAGGCTTGTGAGATTTTATCAATGTTTTATTTTGGTTTATTTTGTTGAAAATCGAGGGCGTGGCAGTGTCAGCATGGTTTCTACCAGCTATTGCATCATATCCCGTAACTCGACAAACTAGGCTCTCATCTCATTGTCATGGCCATTATTCACTTTATGATCACTGTTTGAGTCTTGACCTCATAGTAACCATAGCACTGTACCAAAATGACAATGTTCCAAATAATGCATATTGTATCAATGTCCACAGCTATAAAGAAACCTAATAAACACAAACATATTTATACATTCTTCCAAATAATGCATATTGTATCAATGTCCACAGTTATAAAGAAACCTAATAAACACAAACATATTTATACATTCAAAATGTGTTACACAGTTATTTACAAGAGTTCTTACTACATACTTTGTATTTTACAATTCCAAGTTAACTACTGCATAGCCTATTTACACACATATATACACACCACTCTATTACCGTCCGTACTCCCTTTCTAGCCACTAAATTGTCTTGTTATCCATTATATGTCATATATATAGACTACATATGGCTATATTCCTTCGCATTTGATCCATGTAGAATGGTTTAATATACGATACTTTCTTCATTTCGATGTAGGCTATCGTCGCAGCCTTATCACAAATTTTCCCATCCAACAGTGCTCCTCTTGTGTCTTCAATTCCCCTCACACTGATCCGATAAGTTCCCTAGCTATCTTCACTACCAAAAAACGACGTCATTTAATGAAATCACCCTTTGGCGACAACACCAGTTTTGTCGGCAAATGACAACCATTTGCCGACCAGATCCACTTTTGTCAGTAAATATTGAACCATACGCCGGCAAAACACCATTTTGTCGCCAAAAGTCGTCACCGATACCATTTGGCGACAAAACCTTTGTCGCCCAATTAATTAAATTTCCCTCCACTAAATTCTCTTCCGCGGGAAATTTAGCACACAAATCATGTCGCGACAAAGAAATTTTTTGTCGCTGGCGCGTCACCCTTTGCCGACAAAATAAGCCTTTGTCGGCGAATATTTAAGAAACTAGCGACTACGAAGTCGTTGTCGCCAATCAGCGAACCTTTCGGCGACGAACGAACCTTTTGTCGGCAAATGTTTGATTATCGGCGACTAAAGTGTCTGTTGTCGGCGATTTTTGTCGCCAAAAATGTTTTTTCTTGTAGTCTGTTGTGCTCACCATACCTACAGCATGCAAGATATATTCTTGTCAACTCAATGTCGTTAATCCATCATTAGTAAATACAAATCATAAATCGTGAATGCATATCATATTAATTAGACATGTTGTGTGCAACAATCATGTTTCGATACTTATGTCCTTGAGTTTTAGCTTTAAAATTCATAAACCACAGCTATAAAGGTTTGTAAGACCCAAGTTTTTAAGTTCAATAAAAATAAATTTAATAATTAAATTTTATCCTCATAAATTTCATGTGCATTTTAAGTATTTAGGTCATAATTTTGTGCATGATATTTATTGGGTTGTATATATATGATCTTGACTTGTGTCTATGCCATGTGAGGCCCAAGCCCGATACCCCAACTCAATCTTCTTTTAGCCTAATCTAATTTTGGTATGGAGCTTGCCCAAGCCCATCTTCATACCTAGCCAATTTAACCCATTGGTCTAGTCCATCTCCTGTTGTCTTATGAGGAATCACCTACACTTGATAACATTCATTCTCCATCATTACACCCACATGCTCCAAATCATCACACCTTGTAGTCTTCAACAAAATCTTCAAAGAGATACATTTACATGGCCTTGCAAGTTATCTCTGACTGAGCAAATCTCTTCCTCCCCCATGGGTATGCATCTCTTACCCCTCACTCCTCTCCACATTCAACAGATCTTCTCAAACCATACATATCCTACTGTGAAGTAGATTTTCCCTAGAATGGCAGCCCATTGTCTTCCTTCCTCCAATGAAAACCCATGCAAGGAATGTTCCTACACTCAATCTCCCTTTTCATACACCCTTGTATCTCCCTTCCCTTCACCTACACGAATTCACAGAGCTGGAGGTGGTACATTATTGATTTTAGTGAAAGACAGAAGGAGAAAATTCACGAGAGAGAGAGAGAGAGAGAGAGATAAAATCGCAAATTTTTCATCAAAATAGGTGTTTTTCGGAAACTAATTAGCGAAACGGGACACAACTCAAACAATTTTTAAAAGTAGGGCAAAACGCCATTTTTATTTGCGTTTTTTGGTGACATGGCATCATCGTTCCAGCGTGGAACATTATACGCCATTTCTATAGACATTTTTCTAAAACGTCATTTGAATTGGCGTTTTTCAATCTGGTGCCTGCAATTAGAGTCATTTGAAGCGTCCTTGACAAGACCGACCCCTCTCTCTCTCTCTCTCAATTCCTATACCACTGGGACCCAAATTGGTCTCTCTCTCACCTGTTTTTTTCTCTCTCCTCCCTTCCCACGTACAAGAGAGTCAAACCCACCCTTGAAAAGCTAATTTCAAAACTGGTTGAAGTTTATTTTTTTTCTAAAAAAACATCAATTAAAAATTAAAAAATATAGAGTGTTGGCTTAAATTTTTAAACTTTGTTTGCCAAGTTTAAATTTTCAATTAGCTCTTAAATTGGTACAATTTTTTTTAAATATAAAGCACAAAATGTGTACAATTATTTGTTATTAGATTATTATTAGGAGCAGATGAAGTATAATTTTTCAAAAATCTGATTTGTATTAATTTTTTTGAATAATTTTTTTATTCTTATTTAAAGATATATTGTGAGTTTTTGTTTTGCTCTCAATTTTTTACAGATTATTAGTTCGTCTCGACAAGCAATCCCAGAAAAATAAAAAATTATGAACTAAATTTTAAAAAATAAAAAAAGTTAAATAATCTGACAATTTTGCCTGTTCTAGACAAAATCGAACTGATACCGACCGATTTGGTATGTGGACCAACTGAAAATAAAAAATTTCAATCATTTTTTTTAGCTTAAAAAAAATAAAGAATACAAATCGTAAACGTTCAAATAAAATTGTATGTTTTGACATTTTTCATGTATTGTTCTTAGGGATAAAAAAAATAACCAACCCAAACGGTTGAAAAAATCGACTGAAATTGTCAATTTTCGATCGGTCCACGTACCAAATAATTATATTAAAAAGATTTAGACAGCTAAGAAATATTTGCATTGCAGTGTATGGTAGCATAACTTTTGCTACTTATAGTAGGAGGGGTGTGTAGGATAAGAATTGAGAGGGTCTCTATTTGATGTTAATTTATTTGAATATGCATTTTTTATTTTTTTGAAAATTTATAACATTTTGTATAAAAATATAACATTAATTTTTAATTCATAACTGTTATATCTAATTTTTCATGAAGAAAATTTTGATAGCTTTATGTTAGAGATGACAAGGGGAGGATATGGAATAAAATTGGATGTTTTTATGTATCATTCTTAGGGATGTAAAAAAATTACCATTCTGTTTAGACCGAAGAAATTGATTGAAATTTTTAATTTTCGGTCGATATTAGTTTGATTTTATTCAAAACAAAAAGAATTTTTAGATTATTTAACTATTTTTAAAAAAAATTACAGAATATCTTTAAATGTCTCTTTTTTTTTTAAAAAAAACAAATTTCAACTAGTTTTAGAGTTAATTTTGTAAGAGTGTCAACCAGAAATTATTAATTTTTCAAAAGTGGGTTCAAAACTCCTATGCGTGGGAAGAGAGGGGAGGAGAGAGAAGAGAAAAGAGAGAGGAGAGAGAGAGAAAAAAGACAGGTGAGATAAAAAATATCGTGGGGTCCCAATGCTAGCTGAGAGTAAGAGAGAGGGGTGGGGGGGGGGGGGGGGGGGGGGGGGGTGAGGAGTCAAGTCTATTAGATTTGTGCTCCATGTACTAGCCAATTCAAAAAACGTAATTTGAAATTGTGTACACTATCGGAAAACGCCAATTCAAATGACGTTTTAGTAAAAAGTCTATAGAAATGGGGGGTACTAAACGTTCCACGCTGGAACGATAATGCCATGTCACCAAAAAACGCAAATAGAAATGGCGTTTTGCCCTACTTTTAAAAATTGTTTTGAGTTGTGCCCTATTTTACTGATTAGTTCCGGAGAAAAACACATATTTTGATGAAAAACACCTAAAAGCTCCCTTTGGAGTGCTCAATTCATCAAAATCTAGCCTTAATCCTTCGATTCAACTTTTATTCCTTTCAATTTCAAGGTAAATGAAACTCTCCCTAGTTTTAAATTTTTCTTTTGATCAAGCCTTAAGCTCCGCGGAGCTCTGAAAAGAAATCCAGAACTTGAAATTCGAGGAAGATGATCGATGCACCGGTGCCTCCCCCTTGCAGTGCTTTTATTTTGCCTATAAATCTGACTTTGCACCGATGTCTTAGTTTTGGGTTGTACCGATGCCTTGTTTTGTATTTCATTTGTGTTTTATGGATTGACATAGTATCGTTGCCTTTGAAATCCTTGCATCGATGCCTCTATTGTGCATTTTGATAGTCAGTTTATGTCTCGGGCAAGTTGAGCCAGGGCATGTTCTTTGGCCGTATGCTTATTTTCTTTAAATAAATTTAAGTTTTCTTTACTTTAATTTTATTTAATAAAAATAAAAAAGTACCCCCCATTTGAAAACAATGGCTTATAGGAAATTGAAATTCCATCCATATCAAAATGTCCCTCCCCCCCCCCCCCCCCAAAAAAAAAAAAAAAAAAAAAAAAGAGAAAAGAAGAATTAGTACAAAAATAAAAAATCACACATTTTCTTTTTATGGAATGGCTCGAAACTCACACTGACTTTATGCGTTTGAGACAAATAAATATACCATTGTGCTTAGAAAAATTCAAAGAATTATTTCTGCTACTTTTCATCCCCTAAATCAAAATTTGAAAATCCAACTATCTCTATACTTAGAAAAAATTTCTGATAGCAAACATTTTCAGCATGTAAGAACACTGTCCCAATTCCGACTTAGTGACTACCCCACCTGTAACTAAACTTAGATCATCTTGTTGAACCTTTAGGTATCATGCATTATTGTAAGTTGATATCTTATTCAATGGTTATCGTTCTAAGAGTTTCTTTACAAGTTGAAATCGTGCTAATATACTTATACGTTCAAAACTCACTTTATCATGTTTTATTACTTATTGTTAAAACTCGCATCTCCACCATATTATGAAGCTATCATGTGTCTAGACATTTGAACGAAACCTAGATGGAGTCGACGAGTAACATTTTGAGGCTAGTAATAATGACACCCGAGGTTTTGACACTGGTCATGGAAAGTCACGATTCTTGTAATGAAAATTGAGATTTTGAGAAACTTTTGTACTTTGTGACCCAAGTTTTGACTTACTCCCTAAGGGACGTGTTAGGATATCTTTAGTCGAGATATGGCTTGTTGAACTACGTTTGTTACCACCGGGCTTTGTCTTGGAACCCAGTCGATCACACCTCATGTATTAAGCCAAGTTATGTCATGAGCCGATTATGTTCGTAAGTCGTGTCGTGTCATTTCAAAAACAAAACATGGTTGAAGGGGATGAGATAGACACTTTTAAGTCAAGGAACGACATATGGGAGACGTAATTTTGGGAGCATAATAGTTGGGAACATGGGATACTGGAACCGGCGTTTGGGTACACTAGCATTCGATACGAGGTCAGCGTAGGGATCATGACCATATCGATCAGGAACATCATGACACCACCTTGGAAATTGAATTTTGATAACGGACAATGCTTGTGTTGACCCGAACTTTGAATTTTGAAATGGATTTTGACATTTATGAAATTGTTCAGACACGTGTGTCAGAAATTTAGAAACAAGTCATAAGGCTTGACTAAAGAAAATATTGTCGGCATTTGATTATTTACCGGACTTACTTGTTTAATACTTCCGCTTGTCGTTTAACATGATTGTGTCGCACTTTGAATTTATCATTCTATTTATAGCACATGATTATTTGCACATACTATTATATATCATGATCATGCATCATATAATTTATTGCAAAAATTTGGAATTAAGGATATGTTTTATTTGCTGAGCATCAATCGCTCATATGGTACAATTTCTTTGCCTCTTGCCTTTCATGCCAAGTGTCGAAATTGACGTTGATGACCACGCTTATCCAGATACCAACGGTGGTACTTTTAAGGAGGATATCATAGTCCTGTGGTTCACTTAGATTTATTTTTAGCTGTTAAATTCAAACTTTTATTAATTTTCTTTGAGCTAGATGAATGTAATCAAACTATATTTTGACTAAGTAATGGAAATGTAATTGACTTTTGATAATTGTTTTAAATTAACATCTCCAAAATTCAAGGCATTACAAGGTTAGTCAGACTAGTGGAAACATGAAATTAATTAAACGAAATAACTCAAAAGGACGTGCATTAACCTATCATTCAAGACTAAGGAAATAAAGCATAGCTTATATTACATCATCAAAATACCAGTGCTAGAAAATTGTGGCATGTACAACAAAAGTTGTGAGACCCCGACCCAAAATAAAGAAAAATAAAGAAAGTAGAAATAAATTGGTGAATTTAAAAATTCGGTCGAATTAATTCCGATGATATTTTAGAACGTGTTTTAATTCCAAGATTTGATTGGGCGTAGTTAAATAACGGGTGATTTTTTAAAAAAAAAGAGAATTATATGTTTTTGTAGAATTGGGGTGAGTTAATACACCATATAAATATATTTGTTTCCTAAAGGGCTGGATATTTTGGACGTGGATAGAGGTTAACTGTGGTTAGTCATCAATAGCTTCTTTTAATGAGTTGACACCAAGCAGCTTGTTTCCACCTCAAGCTTCCTCAGGAGTCTTTATAAAAATATGTCTGGTGCTCTCTCCCGGCCTCCTTTTTCATTTAGTTCAGGCGTGAGATTAGTGAGAGAGAGAGAGAGAGAGAGAGAGAGAGAGAGAGAGAGAAGAAGAAGAAGAAGAAGAAGAAGAAGCCATTGAAGAAGTACCTCAGTTTTGGGTATATTTCCTTGCTTCTCTTAGTTTAATGGTTTATATAGTAATATAAACATGGAATGAACTAGTCTAGACTTTAGATATTGATTATAGAAGTGTATAAAGAAAAGCAGAGGTGTTAGTTGAGGTATTAGAGAGAAGCCATGGCTGAATTTGGGGTTCTGCCACTTCAGATTAATTTGTGCACTTCTGGGCAGTGCCTTTTATTACCGGTAGTTCGTGTTTTACTACTGGTAGTTCGGGGCACTGGTTTGTCCGGTCATTCTTCAACTGGACCAGTGCTTATTACTACCGGTAGTTCGGGGCTTATTACCGGTAGTTTGGGGCACTGACTTTTCTTCAGGTGGATCTTTGCCTTCTATTACCGGTAGTTCGGGGCTTATTACCGGTAGTTTGGGGCACTGACTTTTCTTCAGGTGGATCTTTGCCTTCTATTACCGGTAGTCCGGGGCTTATTACCAGTAGTTTGGGGCAGTCATTACCGGTAGTTTGGGTATTCATTACCTGTAGTCTGGCACTTATTACCGATAAATATTAGGATTTTATTAATGTCATTGACCATTAAACATCGGTATTTAATAAAGTATCATTGATTTATTGTAGGAAATTGGCAAAATAATTAATTACTCAGACAAGACAAAAGGTGAGTTCAAATATGACTTGTTACGTGTATAATTTTAAAAGCATGAAAGCATGAGATATTGCAATGTTATATGTTGTTTTAAGCATGAAAATGCCATGCTAGATCATATTGAATTGTTCATACTGAGACCATGCATTAATTAAGAAAACATTGATTAATACGTTGAAAAGTGGTTCAAACGGTACCCCGACCGCTAGGGGATTAGAATATAGCGAGAGGTGTGAAACAAGGTTGTTAACCACGACCAATGTGGTTTATGGATGACGTCATTCCACGTATGCGATGATGCATAAGGGGGTAGCTCCCACCTACGAACAATTGGCAACCGTTTAAATTGAACTAAATGAGATAAGCTTGAACAAAGTCCTAGGCTTGACCTTTTGGACTATGCTGTTAATTATGTTTATCAAGATCATTATGTTACATGCATTGTGCATATGGATAACATGGCAAATACGTAGAATTTCATATTTGAATTCACACTAGCGATGTGCTAATGATGTTGTTAAACAACATACCAAGTTCTGAGGAGGCGAGCCATGGACAGTAGAGAGATAAAAGACTTTTGGTTGTATATATTGCATAGATAGTATGTTTAATTTTGTTTGATCGTTACGACTTGTTCGGCCACCTGTTAGGCTGACATTTTTGAGGATGATGTTATAGGATGTCTGTATGCTTAGTTTAATACGTACACTTCCCTGGTGTTTGTTTTGAGGTTGTAATACACGTTTCCATTTACTCTGATTAGTTTGGCTTAGATTTTTGCGTGGCAGATTGGAGATCCTTAACTGTGTTCGTTATAGGCCTTAACGGGATTAGCTCGTTGGCCGGTCACTAATCTATTCCAAATTGGAATGGGTCGTGACAGTTGGTGGTATCAGAGCAGTAGTTTAGGATCTGCAATAGATTAAAAACCCAGGGGATAGGTGTCAGTATACGTAGCTGCACACCACATGCGTAATTTATATGTTACTTATTTCTGACTTATGGTCTATAATTATTAACGTTGAACGATTTTGATGGCACTAACAAGAATATATCTGGTGTGTTGTAGGTATGGCCAATAATTCATATAGTGAGGATAGTATGGGCACTTACAGGTTCGGACCGAGAGGAATAGAGGATGTAGACGGAGAATGTTTCCAGAGGACTATATGTCATAAAGCAGCAGCTAAAGCTTATAAGGAACTGAAAAAGGCAGTAGATAACAAACCATTCTATACGGATGAAATGCAAAGACAGTTAGCTATACGTTCTCTTCGGACCCGGCGAGTGGCACTTGATAGGGGTATTTGGTGGCTGGAGTCGGATATAGGTTATCATAGTGCTCTCGCAGAGATGATGAGGAGAGGAGATGTGGGAAATTGGCCGCCACTTGCGTTTTCATCTACATGTGAGGTAGGAGAGAGTTCACATCTACTAGGGGCAACTATGGAAGAGGAGGTGGAGTCATCACCAGCTCCACAGGAACAGAATTTAGAGCTAGATGCTCAGTCGGAGCATCCTGTGGAATCTGAAAATAATGTGAACTGGGTTGATGAGGATGAAGACCCAGAAGACCCAGGGACTCCGCAAGCCCCAGAAGAATATGTGGTGAAATCTCGTAGTGATTCGGAAGCTTCGGTGAACTGGCTCGAAAAGTGAGAGTGTTCTTGGGGATGAGAGGTTCTCTTTTTGGGGTAGTTGTGTATATAGTGTGAAACTTTATTTTTGAGTATGAATAGAAAGTTTCACACAGATGAACAATGTATGGTTTGAACGGTAACGATTAGTGCAGTAGTTTGACTTACATTGTACATAGTTGGGTAACAGTATGCTAGTGGTTGTTTATGTTGGTTGAACGATGTAACAGTTTTTGGCAGTACATGTATATATACGTAATGTGTTTATTTTGTGCAACGGGTTCTTTTACTCCATATTATAGTAGTGTTTATTCTGTGGTTTTATGAACATTAATTTTAGAAGTTGTACTACAGATAATCACTATGGTGATGAAACGTTCAACGGAAAGTGAGGGTAACGAGACTAATGATAACCATAATAGTGATACGGGTGCACAACTGGCAGAACTGAGAGGTATGATGCAGACCCTAGTTGGGACCATGCAGGCACAACAACAACTACTCCAGGCACATTTAGTGCAATCACAACCAGCTGCTCCTCAACCTGGGATAGCCAATCTAGAGGCTACAAATTTGGGAGAACATGAAATAAGACGAGAAGAGGAGGTTGTGCGACCAGTGCCTCCTGTGCCGGATGTAACAGTGGTTAGGGAGTTCCTACAGTTGAAACCCCCAACATTCGAGGGAGGGATCAACGCAGTGAAGGCCAATGAATGGATATCGGAATTAGAAAAGAACTTTCGATTATTGGGATGCAATGAGTATCAAAAGGTTGAGGTGGGATCATATCTTTTAGTGAGTGAGGCTAGCAGATGGTGGAATTTGAAACGGACTAGTGAGCCGAGAATGAACTGGAATCGATTTAAGATAGTATTTCAAGAGAAGTATATGCCTAGGGCGGTGAAAACCGCTAAGTGCTCGGAGTTCGAGCAGTTGAAGCAAAAAGGGACAATGACAGTAGCTGACTATGAGGCTGCCTTTACAATTTTGGCAGAATACGCACCGCATTTGGTTGTGACAGATGAATTAAAGGCAAGAAGGTTCGAGGAGGGACTAAGGCATGATATTCGGAGGGTAGTGCGACCTTTTCTTTTGTCCAGTTACGCTGATGTTCTGGATAGAGCACTCATGGTGGAGCAGGATGTGGACGAGACCAGAAGGTACCAAGATAGCAAACGACGACAAATTGTGCAGGGTAATACTTCTGGGGGTCAAAAACGTCAGTTTACTGGTGGTTGGAAGAAAGATGGAGGCAATCATCCAAGGTCTGTACCAAGGTGTTCAATCTGTGGGAAAGTGCATGCCGGGGAGTGTTGGAGGAAGGAAGGGTCAGGGCGATGTTTTAATTGTGGTCAAACAGGGCATATAAGGAGAGATTGCCCTAAGTTCAAGACTGGGGCGAATACTGTACCCGTTGAAAATCAGGGGGGACGAAATCGAGGACAAGAGTATGTACGAAACACGGGGGCAGGACCCAGTAACTTTAACAACCGTCAGGGGGGACAAAAGAATCAAAATGCAGGAGGTCAGAGACAGGGAAAGGTTTTTGCAGTAGTACCGGGTGACACCAGGAACAATGAAAGCGTGGTAGCAGGTAATATAACTTTGTGCTCATATCCTGCTTATGCTTTATTTGACTCTGGTTCATCGCATACTTTTGTGTCGAAAACTTTTGCGGGTAAGTTTGATAGGAGAGATGAACCACTGGGTTATGAGTTGTTGGTGACTTAACCCCTAAGTAGAGGCGTGATATGTTCCACGATATATCGAGACTGTGATGTTCGGTTCGGTGACGTGGAAATGAGTATGGATTTAATTCCATTGGACATGGGACATTTCGATCTGATCATCGGAATGGACTGGTTATCCAAGTGTGGGGCAAGTATTGATTGCGCTCATAAACGAGTGACATTTAAGAAACATGTTGAGGATATTGAGTTCAAAGGAGAAGGGGTTGTGACTCCCCCATGTTTTATATCAGTGGCGCGAGCCCGTCGACTTTTGCAGAAAGGTTGTCGTGGCTACTTATGTAGTGTGTCGATATTGGAAGTAGGTGAAAAGTCAGTGAAAGATATTCCAGTAGTGCGGGAATTTCCTGAGGTGTTTCCCGAGGACTTGCCTGGTATTCCTGTTACAAGGGAGATAGACTTTGTTATAGATGTTGTACCTGGAACCCAACCCATATCTAAGGCACCGTATCGTATGGCTCCAGCAGAGTTGAAGGAGTTGAAAACTCAACTTCAAGAGTTATTGGATAAGGGGTTTATTCGATCTAGTTCATCTCCATGGGGCGCACCAGTACTATTTGTGAAAAAGAAAGATGGAACAATGCGGTTGTGTATTGACTATCGAGAATTAAATAAGGTCACTATCAAGAACAAGTATCCTTTACCTAGGATTGACGATCTGTTTGACCAGTTGCAAGGGGCGAAGATATTCTCGAAGATTGACTTGCGATCTGGTTATCATCAACTTAAGGTAAGACTAGAAGATATTGAGAAGACTGCGTTTCGAACTCGGTATGGACATTATGAGTTCTTGGTAATGCCATTTGGAGTTACGAATGCACCTGCTGCATTTATGGATCTTATGAATCGAGTTTTTAAGGAGTACTTGGATGAGTTCGTTATTGTCTTTATTGATGATATTTTGATTTACTCGAGGGACGAACAACAGCATGAAGAGCATCTTCGAATAGTGCTACAAACATTGAAGGACCAAAAGTTGTATGCCAAATTCAAGAAGTGTGAATTTTGGCTAAAAAGTGTAGCGTTTTTGGGTCATGTTATCACTGAAGAGGGAATCGCAGTTGATAACCAGAAGATCGAGGCAGTTGTAAATTGGCCTAGACCGACGACGGTGACTGAGGTTAGGAGTTTTCTCGGGCTGGCTGGTTATTACCGAAGGTTTGTTCAAGACTTCCCCAAGATAGCAGTACCGTTAGCTGAGTTGACAAGAAAAAGAGAGGCTTTTGTGTGGACAGTAGAAAGGGAGGATTGTTTCCAGGAGTTGAAGAGAAAGCTAACGACGGCACCAATTCTTACTTTACCGGAGGGACTAGAAGGCTTTGCTATCTATAGTGATGCCTCACACCAAGGACTTGGGTGTGTTCTGATGAAGCATGGTAAAGTAGTAGCCTATGCGTCAAGACAACTTAAACCACATGAGAAGAACTATCCAACGCATGACTTAGAGTTGGCAGCTTTGGTATTCGCTTTGAAGATTTGGCGGCACTATTTGTATGGTGTGACGTGTGACGTTTACACTGATCATCAGAGTTTGAAGTACATTTATACTCAAAAGGATTTGAATTTGAGACAACGTAGGTGGCTGGAGTTGATGAAGGATTATGATATCAACATCCAGTATCATCCAGGGAAGGCAAATGTGGTAGCGGATGCGTTAAGTCGAAAGACAAAAAATGAGCTAAATAGCTTATTGGTAGAATGCCAATGGTTGACTAGGGAACAAGGCGGAATTTGTTCAATGGTAGTCGCTGAACCTGCCATTTTGGAGGAGATAAAAGTAAAGCAGTTGGAGGATCCCAAGTTAAAGAAATTTTATGAACAGTCTTTGGTTAATGTTAACTCTGAATTTAGTATGGTGAACGGATTGTTCAAATTTCGAAATCGGATATGTATACCCAAAGATGAGGAACTTAAACAGAGAATTTTGGACGAAGGCCACAGAACAAGGTTGGCTATTCATCCCGGAATGATGAAAATGTACCAAGACTTAAAGAAAACCTATTGGTGGATGGGGATGAAGAAGGACGTTGTTGACTATGTTAGTCGTTGTCTTCAGTGTCAACAAGTCAAGGCTATACGACAGAAACCAGCAGGGTTACTTCAACCTTTGCCTATATCCAAGTGGAAATGGGAGGACATTACAATGGACTACGTTTTAGGATTTCCCCGGACAGTGAAAGGAAATAATTCAATTTGGGTGATCGTTGATCGTTTGACTAAGTCAGCGCACTTCTTGGCAATTAAAAATACTTATTCAATGGACCAGATGGCTAGTCTCTATGTGAGGGAGATTATAAGGTTACATAGTGCACCAGTTTCGATTACGTCAGACAGAGATACGAGGCTTGTCTCTAGATTTTGGCAATCGTTGCAAAAGGCTATGGGTACTAAATTGAATTTTAGTACAGCCTTCCATCCTCAGACGGATGGACAATCTGAGAGGACTATTCAAATACTAGAAGATCTGTTACGAGCTTGTGCACTAGAGTTTCAGGGAAGTTGGGAGGAACATCTACCGCTGGCAAAATTTACTTATAACAACAGTTTTCAGGCTAGTATCGGTATGGCACCATTCGAGGCTCTATACGGAAGGAAGTGTAGATCGCCGTCGTGTTGGACAACAATAGGAGAAGTGGAACTTACAGGACCTGAAATAGTACAAGAGACGACAGAAAAGGTTAAGTTAATTCAGGACAAGCTTAAGGTAGCCCAGGATCGTCAGAAAAGTTATGCAGATGTGAACCGACGTGAACTTGAGTTTCAGGAGGGTGAATTAGTTTTCTTAAAAGTTTCACCAATGAAAGGAGTAGTACGGTTTGGGAAGAGGGGAAAACTTAATCCCCGATATATTGGACCGTTTGAGATTGTTGAGAGAGTTGGCCCAGTAGCGTATCGGTTGATTTTGACACCTGAACTAGCCAATGTGCATGATATTTTCCATGTATCCATGCTTAGGAAGTATGTATCAGATCCGAATCATGTACTAGAACAACCACCGATTGAATTGGAGAAAAATCTGCGATATGAAGAACGACCGGTGAGAATTCTGGACACCCGTGTCAAACAGTTGAGAAATAAGGACATCCCATTAGTTAAAGTCTGGTGGGAGAGTCAGACGACTGGAGAAGCCACGTGGGAAAAGGAAGCAGATATGCGTCACAAATATCCAGAGTTGTTCGATTGAGGTAAGAACAACATAGTATTATAATTTGTTAGTATTAACCCGTCTTACTAGTTAATTATTCAGAATAACGATACCTAAGTTTGGCGGACCAAACTTCTTAAGGTGGGGAGGATGTGAGACCCCGACCCAAACCAAACCAAACCAAACCAAACCAAACTGAGCCTTGTGTCCCAAATCAATTGGGGTCGGCTACATGAATCCTTTTCTTCCAAAGAGTTCTGTCAAGTGCTGTTTCCTCACTTAGCCCTAGTAGACTTAAATCCTTGCGCACTACCGCATCTAATGTCAATTTGGGTCTTCCCCTCCCCGGAGCATTGCTATGCAAAGCTATCCTATCCGCTCTCTTAACTATTGCCTCCGTAGGTCTACGATAGACATGTCCAAACCACCTAAGCCTATTTTCCCTCAACTTCTCGTCTATAGGTGCTACGCCTACCATCTCGCGGACTGTTTCGTTTCTAATCCTATCTCGTCTCGTCTTACCACACATCCACCTCAACATTCTCATTTCCGCTACACTCATCTTGGTCACCTGTTGTTTCTTCATAGGCCAGCATTCTGTCCCGTAAAGCATCGCTGGTCTTATAGCAGTTCTATAGAATTTTCCCTTCAACTTTGTGGGTACCCTCTTGTCGCACAGTACACCAGTAGCACTTCTCCACTTGAGCCACCCCACTTGGATCCTATGGGTCACATCATCCGTAATCTCTCCATCTTGACTAATAATAGAGCCTAAATACTTAAAACGGTCACTCTTTGGTATCTCCTGATCTTGAATCATCACTTTTTCTTCGTACGCACTTCGGGTATCACTAAACTTGCAAACCATATACTCAGTTTTACTCCTACTTATCCGAAAGCCCTTAGACTCTAGTGCATCCCGCCAAGTTTCTAATTTAGTATTAACACCGCTAGCAGTATCATCTACAAGGACAATATCATCTGCAAACAACATACACCATGGAATATCCTCTTGAATCTGACTAGTCAATTCATCCATAACTAAAGCGAAAAGGTAAGGGCTCAAGGCTGACCCTTGGTGCAATCCTACTGTGATGGGAAATTCACTCGTCTCCCCTGCTGGTGATCCAATGGCAGTGACAGCACCTTCATACATGTCTCGAACAACATCGATATACCCTTTGGTTACTCCCTTTCTCTCCAGAACCCACCATATAATGTCTCTGGGCACCCTATCATAAGCCTTTTCTAGGTCTATGAAGACCATATGAAGATCCTTGTTCATTGACCTGTGTTTCTCTACCACTCTTCTTAGTAGGTAAATAGCTTCCATGGTCGATCTCCCAGGCATGAACCCAAATTGTTTCTCCGACACCATAGTCACCATTCTCAAACGATGCTCCATAACTCTTTCCCACAGCTTCATCGTATGACTCATCAACTTAATACCTCTATAGTTGTTGCAATTTTGAATGTCCCCTTTGTTCTTGTAGATAGGTACTAAGGTACTCCTCCTCCATTCGTCTGGCATCCTCCTAAATAAAATAATTTTGTTGAACAACTTTGTCAACCAAGTCACCCCCAAATCACCTAGGCTTTTCCACACTTCAATAGGAATACCATCTGGTCCTAAGGCCCTACCCGGTTTCATCTTCTTCAAAGTCTTGGCCACTTCGGACTTTTGTATCCTCCGATAAAACTCGTATTCCATTCTCTCGCTAGGAACGTCAACTTCCTCCTCACCAAAACCTTCTTCATGTTTCTCGTTTAACAACTTCTCGAAATACGTCTTCCACCTATTCTTGATATCCTCATCTTTCACCAACACTACTGAATCGCTACCTTTTATACACTTAACTTGAGAGAAGTCTCTAGCTTTCCTTTCTCTCAGCTTGGCGAGTTTATAGATATTCCTCTCCCCATCTTTACTATCAAGTCTAGCGTAAAAATCCTCATAGGCTGAAAATTTTCCACATTCCGGTCCTTTTGCCACTTTTTAAAACATTCCTTCTTGGCTTTTACCATGGTTTGAACCTCGTCATTCCACCACCATGTCTCCTTAGAAATTGGACCTTTCCCCTTTGACTCTCCGAGAACTTCTTTCGATATCCTTCTAATACCATCGGCCATTGTCCTCCACATACCATCACTATCGCCTTCCATTCCCCACTCCATTTCTTGGGATGTTCGTTCCTTGAACACCTTTAGTTTCTCCCCTCTTAGGAACCACCATTTAGTCCGTGGGCAACTAGTTTCCTTTCTCGGTCTATTATTTCCCTTGAGGCCAATATCTAACACCAAAAGTCTATGTTGTGCCACTAGACACTCTCCGGGAATGACCTTACAATCCTTACATAGCAACCGATCTGCGCCTCTTGCAAGAAAGTAGTCTATTTGGCTTCTATTGACTCCACTCTTAAAGGTAATTAAATGTTCCTCACGCTTTCTAAAGAAAGTATTCCCCACTATAAGGTCAAGGGCTACCGCGAAATCCAAAATCCTCCTACCACCTTCATTTTGGTCTCCAAATCCAAATCCACCATGTACCTTCTCATACCCCTGCTTCTGCACTCCCACATGACCATTGAAATCACCTCCTATAAAAAGCTTCTCCCCCAAAGGTATCCCTTGAACCACGTCATCCATCTGTTCCCAAAATTTCTCTTTAGTAAGATCATCCAAGCCTACTTGGGGCGCATAAGCACTAATGACATTAATTATACTCTCTCCAATCACAAGCTTGACTAAAATAATCCGATCTCCTTTCCTCGTGACTGTGACTACCGAATCCTTAAGGTGCTTATCTACTACGATGCCAACCCCATTTCTATGTCTATCCACACCCGTATAATAGAGCTTATACCCTGTATCCTCTATCTCTCTAGCCTTCTCCCCTACCCACTTAGTCTCCTGCACGCAAGCTATACTAATCCTCCTCCTAATCATGGTATCAACTAGCTCCCTAGACTTACCCGTTAAGGTCCCTATATTCCAAGTTGCTAAGCGGATCCTATAGTTCTGGGCTAGCTTCTTTACCCGCACTCGTCCAGACACACGCGGGAACCCTTGCTCACTTATCACCACACCCGGGCGCCGATGTGGCGCCCCTTGCTCATTTTTCGAAGCACCCGAAGGCAGGCACAATGCGTCGCTTAAAGGGAACGCCCTAGCATTTCTCGTTGTAAGTTTAGGATTCATGTCATAGGGCTCTAACGGGTCTTTTTATGTGCTGGCTGTCAGCTACCTAACGCACAACCCTCCTCCTTTATCCGGGCTTGGGACCGGCTGAAATCTAAAGATAAGGCTTTAAGAACGTCTCAGGCGGAGTTGGAGACCCCGACCCAAAATAAAGAAAAATAAAGAAAGTAGAAATAAATTGGTGAATTTAAAAATTCGATCGAATTAATTCCGATGATATTTTAGAACGTGTTTTAATTCCAAGATTTGATTGGGCGTAGTTAAATAACGGGTGATTTTAAAAAAAAAAGAGAATTATATGTTTTTGTAGAATTGGGGTGAGTTAATACACCATATAAATATATTTGTTTCCTAAGGGGCTGGATATTTTGGACGTGGATAGAGGTTAACTGTGGTTAGTCATCAATAGCTTCTTTTAATTAGTTGACACCAAGCAGCTTGTTTCCACCTCAAGCTTCCTCAGGAGTCTTTATAAAAATATGTCTGGTGCTCTCTCCCGGCCTCCTTTTTCATTTAGTTCAGGCGTGAGATTAGTGAGAGAGAGAGAGAGAGAGAGAGAGAAGAAGAAGAAGAAGAAGAAGAAGCCATTGAAGAAGTACCTCAGTTTTGGGTATATTTCCTTGCTTCTCTTAGTTTAATGGTTTATATAGTAATATAAACATGGAATGAACTAGTCTAGACTTTAGATATTGATTATAGAAGTGTATAAAGAAAAGCAGAGGTGTTAGTTGAGGTATTAGAGAGAAGCCATGGCTGAATTTGGGGTTCTGCCACTTCAGATTAATTTGTGCACTTCTGGGCAGTGCCTTTTATTACCGGTAGTTCGTGTTTTACTACCGGTAGTTTGGGGCACTGGTTTGTCCGGTCATTCTTCAACTGGACCAGTGCTTATTACTACCGGTAGTTCGGGGCTTATTACCGGTAGTTTGGGGCACTGACTTTTCTTCAGGTGGATCTTTGCCTTCTATTACCGGTAGTTCGGGGCTTATTACCGGTAGTTTGGGGCACTGACTTTTCTTCAGGTGGATCTTTGCCTTCTATTACCGGTAGTCCGGGGCTTATTACCAGTAGTTTGGGGCAGTCATTACCGGTAGTTTGGGTATTCATTACCTGTAGTCTGGCACTTATTACCGATAAATATTAGGATTTTATTAATGTCATTGACCATTAAACATCGGTATTTAATAAAGTATCATTGATTTATTGTAGGAAATTGGCAAAATAATTAATTACTCAGACAAGACAGAAGGTGAGTTCAAATATGACTTGTTACGTGTATAATTTTAAAAGCATGAAAGCATGAGATATTGCAATGTTATATGTTGTTTTAAGCATGAAAATGCCATGCTAGATCATATTGAATTGTTCATACTGAGACCATGCGTTAATTAAGAAAACATTGATTAATACGTTGAAAAGTGGTTCAAACGGTACCCCGACCGCTAGGGGATTAGAATATAGCGAGAGGTGTGAAACAAGGTTGTTAACCACGACCAATGTGGTTTATGGATGACGTCATTCCACGTATGCGATGATGCATAAGGGGGTAGCTCCCACCTACGAACAATTGGCAACCGTTTAAATTGAACTAAATGAGATAAGCTTGAACAAAGTCCTAGGCTTGACCTTTTGGACTATGCTGTTAATTATGTTTATCAAGATCATTATGTTACATGCATTGTGCATATGGATAACATGGCAAATACGTAGAATTTCATATTTGAATTCACACTAGCGATGTGCTAATGATGTTGTTAAACAACATACCAAGTTCTGAGGAGGCGAGCCATGGACAGTAGAGAGATAAAGGACTTTTGGTTGTATATATTGCATAGATAGTATGTTTAATTTTGTTTGATCGTTACGACTTGTTCGGCCACCTGTTAGGCTGACATTTTTGAGGATGATGTTATAGGATGTCTGTATGCTTAGTTTAACACGTACACTTCCCTGGTGTTTGTTTTGAGGTTGTAATACACGTTTCCATTTACTCTGATTAGTTTGGCTTAGATTTTTGCGTGGCAGATTGGAGATCCTTAACTGTGTTCGTTATAGGCCTTAACTGGATTAGCTCGTTGGCCGGTCACTAATCTATTCCAAATTGGAATGGGTCGTGACAAAAGTACTATGTACACATACATATTTACAAATATAACCCAAAAAGGTACAGTAATCTTCTTTTGTCCTTAACGTTGGTCTAGATCAAACTCGTGACTTGGCATGTTGCATGACAACATTTATTAGCATAAAGGTATAATGAATCTAGATACACAAACCTTACAGGTTTTCCATGTTCTAATCTCAATTATTTGTAAACAAATTAGTATATCGTCAATGTATATGAATCAATCCATACGCGGGTTGTGGCCGAGGACCTAAACAAGATATAATTACATTTTTCGTAACCCGTAGGTTATGAGGTTATCACAATTTTACAATATTCTATGCTTTGACATTCAAAATTAACCAACAGTGTATGACAAAACTAGCGTAGGGAGTGACCCTCAATATAATCTCAATAATAGACATGAGATCATTCGACGCCACTTGGCCATGGGACCCTCGAGGGAGCTCCCTTAATCCAAATCATCACTTTTCTCACCTCAAACGTGTTGCAAGATGTCATTCATCATTATCTTTGCATCAAACTCATAAATTACAACATGGCTTTATGATAGGTAAAATATTTTATCACACGACGTGTTTAGACATGCTGTGAAGACAATTAGACTTTTCATATCAAACATTGTTTCACATGCTTGAACTTGTTGTCAAAACATTCAAGTAAGATAAGCATATCTGGACTCATCTCTTATCGTGTGATATGAGATTCAACGTCTTATCTCGGGCTCGACGTCGCGAGTGTATCCTATCACATATGGAATATCGAATATTAAAACCGTGCTCCAATATATAGATATTAACTTAAATGTTTTGAACTTACTATATTAACACTGCCGCAAATTCTGAAGTTGAAACGAGACTCGGGTGTTCGTGTTTCGTTTTGTAAGTAACCAGAGTTCAGGTCATGCCTAAAGTCCCTATAATATATATCCCCAGGTTTTCAACTGTCCAGAACTAGAACCACTTTGCAAATCCTCAACTGACTAGTAGGCCGGTTGTCCAGTCGATTGCTGGTTCGGTCGACCGGTCTGCAGCCGGACTACCGACCGAACATTGCAGATCAATTGTTCTGCCCCTGGTTCTTCCATGGCTACAATGGTTACCTCCAAATTACCTCTCAACAGGTGTGAACTAGTTTTATAAGTCCTATTACAAGGTAATTTGAAGATTGTACAACAATATCATGAGAGGATTCAAGGTATGTTACCTAATTTCCAAGTCTTGGGTTTGAGGTAAACTGCTTCTTCAACCTTGGCCAGGTGCTTCTCTTTCCTCTATCTCTTGCTCTCTCTCTCACTGTCTACAAAACAGAGGTAAAGGAATATGGGAAGTGCTTGAGGCCATTATAAAGATCTTAGAGAATTTAAGCAGGTGGTGTTCAAAGCTACTAGGTGTCTTGCTATATGAAAACCATTTGATGACAAGGTACTTCTTTTTTTCTTTTTTTTTTAACATACAATAGATAATAATCCAAGGGGGAAATGTTATGATGTGTCTATCCTCATGACTTTAATTTACAACCTTCTCCTAATTTGCACAATCGTTCGCCAACACTCGATCGGATTTCGAGAAATTATACACGTCCTTAATATAGTAATGAAAATAATTCCTGTTCACCAAATTAATTAAAATTAACCCTCGAGTAAATTATTTAACATCCAAATTGATTTATTTAATTCTAATTTAATCATTAAAATTATGATTTAACCTTTTATTGTACAAATTTCGGGTCAGGGTCTCATAGAACTGTACCCAGCCAGAGTACTGAAAGGTATTGATGCATTGAACTATACTCGATTGGAGTATTGGATGGTCAAGATGTGTTGAATTATACCCGATATGAGTACTGGGTAGTCTAGGTACGTTGAACTGTACGTGATCAAAGTACTAGACGATCTTGATCCATTGAACGATACCTGGTCAGAGTACTAGACAATCTAAATGCATTGACATGTACCTAGTCTGAGTATTGGATGGTCAAGATACGTTGAACTATACCCGGTCAGAATGTTGGACGATCTCGATACGTTGAACTATACATGAACTCTTACACTAGATTCGATGAGTGAGTTTTGGCTTACTGCGGAGTGAATCATAGAAACATTAAATGACGATCATAATGAACCTACATGTTACTTTTTCTTGTTTATTTTCTCAGATTATTTGCTCTGTTATGCATATCTTGGGATTTAGTTAGGTAGTATTTTCTATTGACTGTCACAACTTATGTAGCAATTTTCGTACCCTTAGTGTTTTATGCCAGATGTAGAAAGCAGATGGAGATGCCACCCGAGCAAAAAGAGCAGGCCTATGAAGATGAAGGTTTCAACAAGATTAGATTGTTGTACATTTAGACGATGTGCATATTTAAATTAGTCTTTTACAAGGGTATTTTAGTCATTTTAAATATGATACCAATATAGTTCATTTTCAATAAATGTTGTTTTAGCTATTTCTTTAAAAAGTCTGTTTTATTTTTTTGAGCTCACTTTTGTGCATATTGATAAGGCTTAACTTATCGATTGTTGCATTCATTTAGGGGTGAAAGTTTAACCGATGAAACTGAACCGCCCGAAAATGTTGGTTCGGTTCGATTTTTACGAAGGTTTGCCAGTTCGGTCGGTCAATTTTATGATTTTAATGTAAACTCGGTTCAGTTCGGTTTTATGATTTATGGACCAAATAAAACCGAACCGACCAATATTTTTTAGGGTTTCGATCTCAGCCGTTCATAGGGTTTTCTGTTTTCTTGCTTAGCCGCAGCCGCAGCCACAGGTCTATAAGTCCATATAGGCATATAGATTATAAGGATAAATTTTTTAGGGTTTCAATCCTAGCCGTCCATAGTAAGGGGAACTCAATCTCAGCCCTCCATGTGTCTAGGGTTTTGCTTGAGATTTGCTATAAACTTGTAAGCCTACAGTGTACGGACTTGCAAGTTGCAACAGCCAACAATCCTCCTCCAATTTCCTTACCAGTTAACCCACTTACCTCCATGCTACACCGTACATACAACCGAGTCATTGACTGACCATCCACTACCCGCCGACCGACACATTAGAGTCTTCGGATCTTCTTAAAAAGGTGAATGATCTTATTAAACGTTAGATTTCTTCAATGTTCTTCGAACTTCTAAGATTGAAACTAATTTCGTCTATTTTTTTAGGCTTTGAAGATTCGATTTTTGAACCTACAGATTGGAATTGAAGTTCCATCTCTTCAAGATGAGCACAAAGGTAGATTTGTGACCCTTCTTAAGTTTTTTTGCTACATCGATTTATGATTTATGATGAATTATTTTCCATGATATATGATTTATGTAATCAGTCCAAAAATGATATATTTTTTAGTGAGCATTAGAATTTAGAGGGCTATGCAACTAGATGATTAAAGTGATTTCTGGAAAAAAAACCATGTGAAAACACTAAACAACACTTTGAAATACTTATTTTTTTGAAAAACAGAAGGTATCTTTTTGAAAACACGGTGGTTAGTGGACCAGTGCTTACATAATACAACAGCTTCAAATACTTAGTTTTGAAAAAACAGTGGTTAATACACGGATATTATATTGATATATTTATGTTTGTTTTTCACTTTTTAGATGAATGATAATGCTGAAGAAATCAATATTTCGAATGAACCTCAAACTAATGTCAAGGAGGAAGAATTGGGTTGAGCAAAGAAGTCCAAGAAGAAGTCTTTTGTTTGGGAACATTTTACAAAGTTGGAAACAAAAATTGGAGAAGGTCCTAGGGCTGCATGTAATTGGTGTGGTATAGATTATGCATGTCATACTAAGTTTAACGGGACGACATCTATGAAAACTCATTTAGTACATCAGTGTCGAAAATACCCTTTTAGTAATAAGAATATGGACAAGAAGCAAAAAGCGTTAGGCTTTGAACCCGTGAAAGAAGACGAAAATGGAGAAACGATTGTGAAGGTTATTGCGGTTGGTTTTAGCGCAGAGGCTTGTGTGAAAGCCCTAGCTGAGATGGTCATTGTTGACGAGTTGCCTTTCAGATTTGTTGAGGGTGAGGCTTTTAGACGTTTTATACGTATATCTCAACCAAAGTGGTTAAGAATTCCTTCTAGAGTTACGATTGCAAAAGAATGTATGAAAGTGTTTCAACATGAGAAGAAAAATTTGAAAATAGCACTTAAGGGTCAACGAGTTTGTTTTACTACGGACACTTGGACGTTGCTTCAGAACTTGAATTATATGTGTCTCACTGCACATTTCATTGATTCTGATTGGAAACTCCACAAAAAAATTCTAAATTTCTGTCTAGTTCCAAACCACAAGGGGCGAGACACTTGGTAAAGCAGTTGATCAATATTTGGTGGAGTGGGGCACTGATAAAATTTTGACAATCACAGTTGATAATGCAAGTTCAAATAATGGCATAGTTAGCTTCTTGAAACGAAAGACTAAAGAGAGAAAGAGTACCATCTTGGAACATGAGTTTTTGCATATTAGGTGTTGTGCTCATATTTTGAATCTCATTGTTTGTGATGGATTAGAAGATATCAAAACATCTATCATGAGGGTATGGAATATTACCAAGTATGTGAGATCATCGCCTTCTAGGATGGCACAATTTCGTTCTTGTGTTGAGAAAGAAGGTATTCAGTCTAACCTTCAACCTTGTTTGGATATGCCCACTTGATTGGAATTCAACATATTTCATGTTAGAAAGAGCTTTAGTGTACCAAAAAGCCTTTGAGCGATTAGACGAAGAAAACACCCTCTTGTCGTTGAGTGTTAGGGAGGATGAGCTTGAAGATGTTGACAATTTGGATGAAAATGATGGGAGTGAGATGTGTGATCCTAAGGATAGCAGGAAACGGAAAGGGAGGGGGAAAGCATATGGGTCTTTAAATTGTTTTATGATGCAACTGAGCATTTTTCGGGATTGTTGTATGTGACTTGCAATTCATTTTTATGGATATGATGTTGATTCGGAAGGCAATTGTCTCATTGTGTGATTACCAACAAAAGGATCTTGTTTTGAAGTCTAAAGCCTTTGCCATGAAGAGTAAGTTTGAAAAATATTGGCAACTTGAGAAGATCAATTCTTTGTTGTTATTTGGCTTTGTTCTTGATCCTCGATACAAATTTGTTTATGTGAGTTGGTGTCTTAAGCAATGTTATAGAGGAGAAGTTGAGGAAATGGTTGTGAAGATAAAAAAAGACATGACTCGTCTTTATGATTGGTATGAGAGGTGTGATACTCATGTTTTACAAAAACAAAGTGTGGGTCAATCATCTAACAAAATAGATTGCATATGTAGATGATGGTATGGATTCTTTGGAAAAAATGAAATATCGATTTAAGATACATTTACATGAAGAAACTAACATGGTGAGTAAGTCCAAGTTGGAAAGATATTGGATGGAGGCTTGTGAAGTAGACAATTCCGAATTTGATATACTAGGTTGGTGGAAGGTTACTTCCGCGAAGTATCCTATTCTCTCAAAAATGGCACGTGATCTTTTTGCTATTCCCGTGTCTACTGTTGCCTCAGAATCTGCTTTCAGTACAAGAGGAAGAGTTCTTGATCCATATCGAACTTCTCTTTCTCCAAAAGTGGTGGAGGCTCTTATTTGTGCCCAAAATTAGTTGCGATCACCCTCTCCATTACGCCTCAGGGATTACATGGATGAGGCGGAGAAATTAGGAGGTAATAGTCTCAATTACCACTAGTTTTTTTGCTTCATATGCTTATCACAAATCTTTATTTAACTTGATTTATTTTTTGTTGTATTTTTTAATTGTAGAGCTTCTTGAAACAAGCGATGAGTCAGTTGTTGTTGATCCGTGATAGAGAAGAATTGATGATTTGGTAACTTACATTTTAAGTTTTACTTTTCAATTATAAAATGTAGTCTTACCTAAGTGTTTTGAATTTTAATTAGTTATGATTTGCTGCATTTTTTTTAGGGGATGACTTGATATCTACTGAAACACTGGAATGAGATTGAAGATTGAGTTGTGAAAATTGCTGAATTTGATTATGGCTACTGCATTTTGGGTGTAGTTTTATTTTTGAGCAATTGTTATTTAAGAATTGTCCGATTTTGATTTTATTTTTTAGCAATTGATGAATTGTTGAACTTTGATCAAGTGTTACAAGTTGGCTGTTTTGGTTTATTGGTGAAGAATTGCTGGATTTTGATTTCATAATTTGCTAGTAAGATATGAATTATTGCATTTATATTTAGCATTGTCGTTGGATGTATTATTAACTTCTTATTGAGGCCTAAAAATAAAGGTCGAATGGTGGTGGTATTTTACTTTTTTTGGTAAAAAAATAAGGGGAACTTATTTTTTAGTTCTATCTCTAAGTATTTGTTATTTTTCCATCCTATGCACTTATAAACATTAAGTTTTGGTCCTTTTTAAAAAAAAAATACCAAATTTATCCTTATCTTGACATTAACCAAGGTTAGCAGTCAATCCCTAAAAACACGCCATTAACAATTATCTCCCAAATATCAAACTCTTCTCTCTCAAAATAGCGGGACTAAAAAAAACAACCAACAATCCTCCATTTTAGGATGATACCGGAAATCTAGGGCTTTGGAATCCATCAACTCACCAGAATTGCATACAAATACCACACTACATCTACGGAACACCGACCGCCAGTGTCGGAATACGAAATACGAGTTTAATTTAATTGCTACCGGAGAAGGACAACGGAAGTCGAATGATTTTCGCAGACCACGGGCTAGAGTAATGTACGAATCGTTGGAATACATGTTTGTTTTGGATGATACTGACTCAGACATAGTATATTTGAACATCATGGTACATTTTAAGATATCATGGTAAATTTAAAAATTATGGTAAATTAGTAGAATAAATTTGCTGTAAAGAAACAACACCTACAAGTCATAGTATATTTTCAGATATCATGGTAAATTTGAAGGTCATGATAAATTTGCACGTAAAGAACAACACTTGCCGTCCATGGGAATTTTGCATATATCATGGTAAATTTGAAGGTACGGCACGACATCTGGTAAATTGACAGATTTCACAATAAAGTTACTTGGTAAAACACTAAATCTACAGGTTATGGTAAATTTACAGATATCATGATAAATTTACAGGTAAGAAACAACACATGCAGGTCATGGTACATTTTCATAAAATTGTGAAAATAATTACTAAAGATAATTATGATTCCATATTTTAAGCCTAAATTAGTGTTACAAATTTAAACTTAACAAATCAAGAATTAACTAACTAAAGGATAAAAGGGTAAAGTGTCCCTCAAAAGTAATGGCAAATTTGTCAAACCATATAAAAATAGGATTAAAACATAAGTTCAAAAAGTTGATGAGATGAAAACCTAAGCCACAAGGGTAAATAGGACCCTGATTTAAATTACCCAAAAAATAAAAGCCTATTAACAATTATGCAGTAATATAGTGTTTTATAAATTGAGAAAATTTTCAAACCGACAGAAGTGAAATCACTGAACTGGACTGAAATTTCGAAAACTGAATGAACCGTCGAAACCGACCGAAACCGATTTTAATAAACCGGTTCGGTCCTCCTACAAAACCGGTCAACTTCGGTTTGGCCGGAACAAAAACCGACATAGTCGATTCGGTGGAAAAAAAACTCGAAAACCGGACTGACCGAACCGTTTACACCCCTACATTCATTCATGTCCCAATTCCAATGAATTGCTTGATATTCCACGAAAGGTTCTGCATTTTCCATTTTATGTTGTCTAAGCTAAGAAAGTGATTTTAAGTGCTTTTCGTGAAGCTCCGGGACCCAAAATTGAATTGAAAAGTCAAATGCAATCCAAGGATGATGTCTCGGAAGCTCGGGATGCAAAAATGGATGCCGAATGAAGAAGTTGGGATTTTGGAGCCAAAATGAGACAATGGCTGTTTCTTTCGGTACCCTACCAGTAGAAACTAAATTATTTGGATTTCTACCGGTACCCTACCGGTAGAATAGACATTTGACGAGCATTTAATATAGTTTTGGCATTTTGTCATATGTAATCTTCTAGGGTTTATTTTCTCCCTACTTTTGTAAAGTAAGGAGACGTCATATAATGTCTTTGAGCTTTGTTTTTCTCCACGTTTGACTTATGCTTCCATTATTTTTTGAGGGAAACAATGTAGATGCAAGTACAGGATTTTTTTAGAGCTCCAACATAGTTTTAGCTTGTTCTACATTTTTTTTTTCAATTTTTTTTTGAACCTTTGGTAAGTTGTAATGCACTTTGGGTAACGAAATAGGTATTATCAAGTCTAAATTTATTTCTTCTATTGTTCTTGTTTTTTATTCAATGCTTCCTGGCAAGTTGCCGGATTTTAGTTATTAATCGTATTTTTCTTATCTTACACAGAATTTTGAGGAGTTTTGAATATCTAATATTATTCTTCTTCTTCCATTGCTTACCATGGTTATCTTGTTCTTTTTCATTTTTATCATTTTTTTCCTAGCATGAGTAGCGAAATCATTTTAGGTTAGGTCTGAGAATGAAGTTCAGCTAAGAACCAAAGTTAGTCAATATCTTCTCTAATGGGTTTTCAAGTTTGTTAATGGATCAAATCAAATTCTTATTTTTCGAAACAAATAAAGTGTGTTATGCTTTTAATTAGTTATCACCATTAAAATTTTGGTATATCTAATGCTTGAGCAAATATCCTCCTGATTTTGAACTACTTGTTATTAAACTTAAATCGATTCAGAAACACATTGTTTGTTCTAAAAAGCTGATTTTCAATGAGATATTTCTGATCTAGAATCTTTCACCGGAAATTAAATTTTAGTTATAAAAGAAGATATTGCTTAATGAAAGTCTAGGATCAAAGACCGAGCCTACTCTTTAATTGATACACTCCAACATTAGTTGTTTTCATTTTTTGTTCGCTAATCAAACAATTTTTCAAAACATGAGATTGGTGTCCAAAACGCTACAACTCTGCAGAATCATTTGTTATCACTTTCTTTTCCCGTGGATCGATACTCCTGACACTCCACTATATTTTATTATTACACATGATAGAAGTTTAGTTTTAAATTATTAAATGTTGACTTGTTTGGCGCCTCGACGATGCACGTTTGCCGGTCGGTCAAGTTTTTGGCACTGTTGTTGGAGAATTTAGGTTGGATAAAAGAATTTGCAGATTTTTCTTTTTCCTTTTTGATTTCACTTGTAACACATGTTGTCAGTGGTGTTGCATTTGGTATATGAGTGTTTACATGCAAGACCATACACACTGACTTATTTGCATAGACACTACACCTAACACCATGATGGTTGTCCAACTGGAGGCTAATAATGTTCTACTCGCATGTAACATGAAGGACTACTTGCATCCGACACGAACTACCACTCCTTCATGTATTAACGTGCCCAATGGTTTGCCCTATAAACAATAATTTCATGTCAAACCAACATGCTTAATATGATTCCCACTTTTCATGGGATGGACTCTAAAAATTGCTACTTGCATGTGTGGGAGTTTGAGAAGGTTGGCAATACCTTCACCAATGTGGTCGCTCAACTCGAGATGGCCCGAACAGAACTTTTTCTATTCTCATAAAAAGACAAAGTCAAAAGTTGGCTTCTTTCATTAAAATCTCATTCGGTGCCAAATTGGGTTGCGATGCATATCGAGTTTTTCAAGAAATGCTTTCCAATAGACTGTACCACAATATTAAAGAAGCTGATTCAAAATTTTTAAGAGACATATTGAATTATTTTATGACAGTTGGGAAAGATATAAGAAGTATTTGCTAGTTGTCCCTCATCATGGGTACTAAGATTGGCAAATTGCCAGTTTCTTCTACGAGGCTATCTTGACCCGTTACTGCCAGTTCATCAACATGACGCGCAATGGCAAGTTTCTGAACAAAGCACCAGCAGCTGCGATGGACTAACTAGATGACCTGGCAGAGGACAATCACTCTTGGAATTACTCTAATTTCAATGATCGACCTTGTAGAAATCCTTCACATGGCCAGGGAAGTTCGGGTAAGTATGTGCTTTGAGAGGAAGAAGACCTTAGAAAAAGACCCGATAATCTATCCCGAAAGTTAAAAAAACTTGAAATTAATGGAGTTAGTGAGGTCTCTCCCATTTCCAAATCCAAGGAGACCTGTATTATTTGTGACATGTCGAGGCATTCTACTCATGAGTGCCCCAGCATACTTGTCTTCAAAGAGGTATTGCAGAAACCCGAACATGCTAAAGTTCATGCCCTTCATTAGGGGCAAACGCCCACAAATTCTCCATATTCCACCACCTACAATCCGGGGTGGCAGAATTATCCAAATTTCAATTCGTGCAATAATGAATCGGCTAGACCACCTCGAGGTCAATCGGAATTTCAAAACCAAAATCAATTTCAAGGGCAACATCTGTTAGAGACCGATTCCCGAGACTCAGTGATGAACGCGTACAATTTATGCAAATAAAAAATTATGAAACCCTACTAGGCCGAACTAAGGTTCATACCTTCGAGATCTGTTTGGTTTGATCTCGTCTGTCTTCAACACTTTTGATCCTGATTGAACTTTGAACACCGCTGGTATGATCTTGATCGACTGACCTCAAGATCTTCTACCGTGATCCTATTACACCTCGATCACGTACTGAGGATGGGCTCAAAATCATGATCTCCTTACCTTCACAGAACTTCTCTCAATAATTCGAGTATCAAGTTGTTTCTGATCTACAAGGCATAACGGTGTTTATATAGGTAATGATAAGGACTCCTAGGAGAAGTATGGGCTGGGCTTCCTATATAATTCGGGATTCCTAGTCCAACTCGGATTAATTTCGAATTATATCAATTATAATTCATACCACTACAGAATTATAATTGCACTCCCCTCCCATATCTCAAAATTATATTACGAGCTCCATGTTATTAAATGCTTATTTATCTCTCCACGTTAAGATTACAGATACCCGTTGATTAAAATAAATTACTGACAATTTATTTAATCAACATCTATAAAATTCCTTAAGACTTTCCACTTAACTTATTCGTTATGTCGGATACTAATATCCACCTGCAGGGTTTGACATAATCGAAACTTATAAGCTTCCTCAAGAGGATATCATCAATCCCTATATAGAGACGTGGATTCCATTAATAATTAATAGTTGTCATACACTTAGTATTGTGATCCAACTCATCAAGACTATTGACGCACAAGGCCTAACTCTATAATGAATCAAAGTCAATAACATTAAATGTATACATCGATTAATTATCTTTGGATTAAGAGTACAAGTACATATAATAACCATGAGGTGTAAATTATATTATATTGTTAGTATAAATACAATTACCTCAAAGTGGTCCTATACAATACACACAAAGTGTACTAATACAGTGAGTTAAAACTATACCATTTTCCGTAGTCAAGACAGACTTACTGAAACACTGTGTTACAGTCCTACTGGTGGTATGTCTAATTCCACCCAAGACTGTGAACTAAAAACTTATATTCTACAAGAACTGATAATCTGATCCTTTGTGTATAAGCCAAACTCTACACACCAGATTATCTACTATGTGGAATAAGAGACACTCATGCACAAATGATAAAATATAATGTAAACATTTGCCCACAAAGATTCTCATCAAGAAAGAAAATAATTTTTTAAATAAATCAAACAAATATTAATCCATTACATAAAGTCATGACTTTTAGTATAAAATCCTAACAACATCATCCCTATTCAGCTCCACAAAGGCAGCGACCACTACGGTACCCTCCCAATACTCAGCAATGCTATGCTCCTCTAGGACCTTCTATGGGTCCTAATGCTTACTAACCTCGGTAACCCTTCAATTAGCTTATCAAAGTGTCCGAGTACCGAGGGGTGTGATAAAGGATGTTCTAGTATAGGAATACAATTTTGTCTATCTTGTTGATTTTGTTGTTTTGGATACTGGCCCAATATCAAACGGCCAATCTCAAACACCCATCATACTTAGGCAGCCTTTTTTTTGGTCACATTCGACACTGTGATTCATTGTCAAAACTGTTTATTAAAAATGATATTTGAGAACATGACTCTAGAGTTGAATGTTTTCAATATTGCGTGTCTAGTGGGAGATGAGTGAGATCTGAATGTGAGCCTCATTAGTACACTAGACAAAGACCCTACAGACTCTCATTTAGTCCCTAATATTTTTGAAGGTTGCATCATGGCTGAAGAAGAGGCAAAGTATCTTTAAGCTCTTATGTCCGAAGACGAAGTTATAAGCACCCGTGGGAACCCACTCTTGAGAAGTTAGCACCAGAAAAACCAAAAACTTCTTCGTCTAGTGCCCAATCCCCACAATTAGAACTCCAAATTTTTCTTGAGCAATTGGGAATCGCTCACCTGATGGGACTGAATACTATTTTGTTGTCATTTTCCCCATTCAAGAGGACCATCGAGGAAGCAAAGTATTGGAGGTTTTGGACCAACACCAGCTGGTTACGAGCTGCCACCTTCACCTAGACCATTTTCTTCCGTCCTTTACTGATCAAATTTTGGAGAAGGAAGCTGGCCACTTAGGCTGCAATCACATCGCTGTCACATCCCGTCCTGGAACACCAATTGGTCCATCCCGACACAAACATGACAACCACATCAACAAGACTAATCCACAGCCCAAATAAACATAAATCAAAAGATAAAATAGGTCATCAAATATAATAACACCAAAAGAACATCTTACAATGCACAACAGAAGTCTTATTTATATATAAAAAAAACACAAGAATATTATACAGTTCAAGTACAAGGCCTAGAAATAGAATCTCATGGCCAAAACAAAAGTACTACTGTCCAAACAAAGTCATGACCCAACCCGTGTCTCTCGAGCGAGGTACAAATGCACGGTAGAATTTGCAGTAGACACTGATTCTACACCTACAAAACTGGAACCTAATATAGATTCTAGGAGTGTATATGAGTCATAAACGCAATTCACAATAGTAGAGCAGTAATTTACAAACATTATCAGTAAAACTATTCAATCGACATTAGGTCTAAGAGATTGGCTCTAAGTCACATCTATCAGCACCTATGCCATCAGCCCAAGGCCACTATATTGGCACACCCATCACGTGTTGGCACACTTACCCAATTCTAGCCTAAAGGCCCCTTATCAACACTTATGTCGTAATTCACTATAAAAATTCACTTCAAGAGGAAATACATCTATGAATCAACATTCACCTCGGTCTTTAAAAAGAAAGACACAACTATGGTCTCGACACCTCGGACATGTCCGTTCTGGTCTCTTAAATTTGTATCCATAATTAGCACAACAATCATTCATATTTCATAGTGAAACATCAATTAAAACCAAGGATAGCAAATGTTTTATACTCAAATACAAAAGAAATGCTCAAACACGATTGAGATGATCTGACACCCTTGCGATCTATGAGTTTATAGAATTAATCTACTCATTCGAATGTCTCGATATTTTAACCATACACCTTAGACACATACAGGAATACCAGATAAAAATCTTAAAATTTTCAAAGCTATGCAACCATATTTAAATAGACAATAATCGAACTAAAAGCTTGCAGCAAATTCTGCAGAACAAGTTCTTCGCCAACTTCAAACTGCTATCATTGATAAATAATTAGGATATGTGGTCTTTCAGTTCTGAAATCTCCACGAGTCTAATTTTTAACATGACAAGAAGATTGAAATTTCAAGGTCCCTAAGTCAGGATATAGCCATTCTCGTAAGGTGCGATAATGTGGTCAGCACTGCAAATCCACAACAGCAGCTTGGTAAAACATTTTTCATATTTTTTGTACTTCGCATAAACTTTTGAAACATATACACAGCATATAGACATTATGGGTAGCTACAATAAAACTTTTAGAACATTATGAGTTATGGAGCTATGTCTGAAGATTCGATCAAAACCATGACAAATTCGAGCTCAATCACAATCAAACACCCTTAGCTATCTTAATCACGAATTTTAACACAACCAAAATCAGTTTTAGCTCCTAAATTAAGAGTGATTTCCAGTAGCTACAAGGTGATTTCAACTTCTAAATAACAATTTCCATCAACCAATACACAGTTTTAGCATCAATTACTCCTATTCTCATCACATGGTAGATATTCCTAGCAAATAACAAGTATTTTCTGCACTAAACACTCAAATTTGCAGTAGATGTTTAGCACTTAAACGATAAATTACAGCAATTAAGATTATTTCCCAACATAAACATCAATTCAATAGGGAGAAAACGCAATGAGTAACTTAGACTTGATCTCTAGGACACCAAAAGCCACTTGATTTAATACCCCAAATCAATTCAACGCAAAACCTATAAATTGATTGTCATACAAAGAGATTGAATTTTTCTTACCGAGATTTGGATTTAATTTCTCTATCTCCCCTCATTATCACTTCCTCCCCTTCTCTCTCTCTCTCTGTGTCTATGTGTGTAAATAATCAAGTGAAGAAAAAAAAACGTGGAAGTATATAGGCTTACAAAATAAATATTATTCCATGCTCTCATGAGATTACGGTGCTCCGACCAATAAAAATATTCCAGTTCGCATCCTTTTCAAATATTACCAATTAAATCAAGTAATGCGAACAATTGTGTTAACACGCACAAAATCAAACACTTAAATATACATAAATGCAAATTTTTAAATTAAACCCGAGAGTGTTACATGTCTCCCCCTCTTAGGAATTTTATTTGCAAAAATTTTACCTAAATTGAACAAATGAGGATAATTCCTTCACATTTGCTCCTATGTCTCCTACGTGGCTTCCTCTTTCTTGTGATTGCACCCTTGCACTTTCACTAATGGTATTACTTTGGAATGAACAACACACTCTCCCTAATCTAAAATCTTCGTCAGCTCCTCAATGTAGGTCAAATCTTCTTTCAACTCAATTGGCTCCGTACTCAAGACGTGTGTTGGATTCGGCATATACTTCCTCAACATTGAAACATAAAACATATCATGCAACCATGCCAACTCTGCCAACAAAGACAATCGATACGTCGTCGCTCCCACTCTTCCGGTGACCTCATACAACCCAATATACCTCGGAGCCAACTTGTTCTTACCCTTGAAATGGACAACACCCTTCCAAGGTGACACACAAACGAACACACGATCACCCCTTCAAATTCCTAATCCCTTCTCCGTTCATCAGCATATCTCTTTTGATGATCTTGCACAATTTTCAATCGCTCCCTTATAAGTTTAACATGATCAACTGTTTGCTGAACCAATTTCGGACTAATACGTCCCCATCCCTCATTTCTTACCCATCACCAAGTTTTTTTTCCAGTTGTTGACAGAACATTTTCCTTTCACTCACATCATTCCAACAAATCGGTGTCCTGCACCACCTGGCATATAAAGCCTCATACGGTGGCATATACCAATACCATTGTTGTAAGGGCCAGAAAAATTTTAAGTTTTTAAATTAATTTTATTGCGAGATAACCTTTTGGTGTATTATTGCATGTTGCAGATTTAGTTACAAGACCCAAGCCCATAAACTTTTATTTTTATCGCGTGCACATCACAACACATGGTGTTTTACGTGGGAGCCCTTGGGGCCTTAAAATTAGTTTTTTTTGGGGGGGTGGGGGGGGGGGGGGGGGGGGGTTTAGAAAACCCGTGCTTTCATTTTCACAATCTCACACTCTCTCTACAAACTAACTTTACCTTCTCTCTAGCCCCACTATCAATCTACACCACTATTGTCAAATTTCTTTGACATATAGGAAACTTGGAATGTGCTTGATATAGAATCGAAGACGGATCGTGATTTGGAGCTCGGAAGCTTAGAAATCGAAGCTTGGAAGCTAGGATTTACGCCTCCTCACCAAACTTTTCAATTTGAAGTTTGAGGTAGAGATTTCTAACCTTTGGTATGTGCTTATGATGTATTTAGACCCTTGTTTATGCTTAATTTGAGTTTAGATGTTGATATTGCTGTTTGGAAGAGTTTGGAGAGAACTGTCGAAATCGCGCATCAGAAAACTGCCCAAACATTCGGACGAAAACTAGGGGTGTCCGGACGAAAATTTCAGTACTGAGATTTGTGTTATGTGCGGAGGAGTGTCAAGATGGAGAGTTGGGCATCTGGACAGACGTCCTGGACGTCCCGACAGACTAGGCTGTTTGGTCTAATTTTTAGTTTTTTTGTTCTATTTTGTTATGTGGTTTACCTTTTTACCCTGTTTTCTTCGTACTTTGGATGTTTTGTACCATTTTTTACTCATCAATGTTGTTCATGGAATGTTTAGCTTGAGCGAGCATAGAACTAGGGGTCAAGTTTCTATAAATCTCGCATGATCCCTTGATATTGGAATTATATCTGTACACCTTTTATACGAACATTCATTTTCTTCTTACCGTAAGGTTAAGATTTCGTCTAGAGAGTTGGATATGTGACATGGTTGCCCATTGCTCAATATGTATTTGTTGGTAAATACAAAATTGTGAATAGTTGTATTGCATTGACCTGGTGCGATGTCTAGCCTCTGACGGGAGATGAGCTAGTTAAGTGATGTCTAGCTTTCATTCGGAAATATGCTAGTATACTTTGGTATTGTTTAGCCACCAAAGGGTGATGTGCCAATTGAGATACGAATAATTGAATTCATATAAGAATCGTTGGTGGAATTAACTTAGCATGGTATTCTGGATGTTGTGATCGTATATTGACGGTTCATGGTGTTGTTGTCTTATGCGTGTCAATAGGAATTATTCATGTAGTATGCCATATCACTTCATATTCTTATAACATTGGTATAGACATCTCTACTGAGCATTGTGGCTCATCCTTTCATTCTTTCAGGTATCGCTTCGGAGGCATGATATGGATTTGCATGGACGCAGAGTGATGCATGTTTTGAAGAAATGTCATTATAGAGTTATACGTCATCTTTAGATCTAATTTTTTTAAAGATGTAAATTAACTCTTCTTTTGTTAGAACTATATACTCAAACCTAAATCGTTTGTAATGTTTGAACATGTTATTTTTAGTTAATCAGGCCGCGAGTGCCCCTTTTTTTATTGTAATACTTTGAAACTCAATATCGAAATTAGAATATGGAAAATGTTGGTTAGGGCATATTATGGATAAATTGTGAGGTTTCATTTCAAAATGTGAACATTTACCTTGCTTGAAATCGACAGGGTGACAATTGTGATATCTATTATTATAAGCAAACTCGATTAGTGCCAAATACTTATTCCAACTGCCTTTAAAATCAAGAATGCACACCCTCAACATATCCTCCAAAGTTTGAATAGTTCGTTCAAACTGCCCATCGATCTGTGGATGAAAAGCGGTACTGAACCTCAAAGATGTACCCATAGCCTAGGGGTGTAACCGGTCCGGTTTGGTCCGGTTTGATACAATTTCTGGGACCGGACCGGTTGTTCGGTTTGAAAATTTTGTAAACCGAAACCGGACCGATTTCACCGGTCTGGTTTCAATCGGTTTGAGCCGGTCTCAGTCCGGTTTCGGTCCGGTTTGGACTTTTTGATTTTTTGGACAATATTTCGGATCGATCACAAAAAGAAGGGAAAAAATTAACAATTTATAGTCAAAAATTTCAATAATAGAAATATATTGAACACTGCTCTGAAAGATTGAACAATTTCAAATTACTCTTATTTTTTATACCCAGACTAGTGGTTTTCTATTTTCATTCGCTCTTTGTAAATAGTGATTTTTCATTTCTAAAACACGATAATAGTTCTAAATCCTAATAGATTAAATAACTAATGGAGTAATGGGTTATAAGTTATAACACATAAACCTAAAAATATAATATATTTTTATTTATAACCCCCATCCGGTCCGGTCCGGTTTGAACCGGTTTTGTATTTCTCCAAACCGAAACCGGACCGAAAAACCGGTTTCTCCAAACTCCCAAACCGAAACCAGACCGGACCGAATTTTTCAATCCTCAAACCGTCGGTCCGATCCGGTTTTTCGGTCCGGTCCGGTTTTCCGGTTTTTATTTTCACCCCTACCCATAGCTTGCTACAAACTAACCTATAATCTGAAAGTAAATTTAGGATCTCTGTCACTGATAATAGACATAGGCGTCCCATGCAATCTAACGTTCTCTTCAACACAAAATCGAGCATACTTATCTGTAGTGTACGTGGTCTTAACTGGCAGAAAATGAGTCGTCTTTGTTAGTCGATCTACAAGGACCCAAATTGAGTCATATATATCCTCCCTCAGGACATGGTAACACTGTCACTAAATCCATTGTCACATGCTCCAATTTTCACTTAGATATAGGAAGATTCTATAACAAACTCGTCGGTCTTTGATGTTCAACTTTTACACGTTGACAAGTTAAGCAACTAGCTACAAATTCTACAATCTCCCTTTTCATGCCAGCCCACCAATAATATTCTCTCAAATCGCGATACAATTTGGTACTGCCCGGATGCATAGCGTAAGCAGAACTATGAGCCTCATCCAAGATCTCCCTTTTCAAAGCTGCATTATCTAGCATGCACATTCTCTTCTCGTATAAAAGCATACGTCATCCCAAAAAATAAATTCAGAGATTTTGTCTCTAGTTACTTTTCCCTTGATTTCTTCCAAATAAGGGTCCTTCCCTTATCCGCCACAAACACGGCCTACAAACAAAGGCCGAACACTAAAACGTGCCAACAAAACATCATTGTTCCCCAACAGGAGCTCCACTCCCAACTGCCTTAGCTTAGTAAAAAACTATGACTCTAGAGCACTAAACACAAGCCAACTTTCAAGCTTTCTTCTGACTCAATGCATCAGCTACTATGCTTGCCTTACCCAAATGATAATGAATAAAACAATTGTAGTCCTTAACAATTCCATCCATCTTCTCTGCCTCTGGTTAAGCTTTTCTAAGTGAATAAGTACTTCAAACTTTGCTGATTCGTACAAATCTCACAAGTCACTCCATATAAGTAATGCCTCCATAATTTAAGTGCAAGCACCATGGCTGCCAATTCCAAGTCATGTGTGGGATAGTTATGTTTGTGATTCTTCAAATGTCTTGAAGCAAAAGTTACAACCTTACCCCGCTGCATCAGTACACAACCCAACACATGATGAGACACATCACTATATATCACCAAATCTTTAGTACCCATAGGTATAGTCAACACTGGTGCCATCGCCAACTGAGTCTTCAACTCTTGAAAACTCTTTTCACAATCCCCAAACCAAGTAAATTTTGCATCTTTTCTTGTCAACTTTGTCAAAGATAATGCAATAGAAGAAAAGCCTTGTATAAAACTCAAGCAATATCTTGTTGGGCCAAGGAAACTTTAGATCTCAGAAGTATTAATTGGTCTTTCCCAATTTACCACTACCTGTACCTTCTTTGGACCCATGTATATACCATCACTGGATATCACATGACCTAGAAACACAACACTATCCAACTAGAACTCACATTTGCTCAGTTTTTCATACAATCGCTTTCTTCGCAAAGTCTGCAAAATAACTCTCAAATGCCATTCATTTTCCTCCTTAGTCTGAGAATAAATCAACATGTCATCAATGAACACAATGACAAAGGAATCTAGATATGGCTCAAACACCCGATTCATCAAATACATTAAAGACTGCAAGAGCATTCGTCAACCCGAACAACATAACTAGAAACTCAAAATGGCCATACCTCGTACAAAAAGTCGTTTCACAAACATCACTGCCCTTTACCTTAAGGTGATGATACCCCAATCTCAAGTCTATCTTTGAAAAGACAGTTTCCCCTTGCAATTGATCAAACAAATCATCAATCTTAGGCCATGGATACTTATTTCTTACCATTACCTTATTCAGTTCCATGTAGTCAATACACATGCGCATCATACCATTCTTCTTTTTCACAAAGAGAACCGGTGCTCCTCGGGGCGAAGCACTCGGTTGCATAAACCATTTATCCAATAAATCCTTCAATTAAATCTTCAATTCTAGAAATTTTGTTGGTGCCATTCTGTACGGTGGAATGAAAATAGGGTTCGTCCCTGGTAGTAGCTCAATAGTAAAATCTGCTTCCCTGTTACGCACAATACATGACAATTCAATTGGAAATACATTCGAAAACACATTCACAATTGGTGTATCAGAGACTTCCAACGGCTTCTTCATTGTCTCAACCATATAAGCCAAGTTCCCCTGGCATCCCTTTCCCAACAGATTCTCCAGTTTTATTGTAGAAATCACACCATTCAAAGAAATGTCTCTATCCCTCCAGAATTTGATTTCTGTCTCATCAGACAGTTTAAAAATAGCTTCTTAATTGAAAACGATATAGATGCATCGTTGATAGAAAATTCATACCAAGGATAATATCGAAATCTAACATAATTAAAGGAATTAAATTAGCCTCTAGGTTCCTATCACCAACATATACAACACAATTCGGGTGTGATACCCCAATTACCACAATCTCCCCAATAGGAGTGGATATTGCCAACGTGGTGTCTAACAACACACAAGTTTTATTCAAATTCATACTGAACATATTCGACATAAAAGAATGCGTAGAATTCGGATCAATTGAAACTTGTGCATTAATACTAGAAGCTTTGAAAATACCTATCATTGCCTCAGGAGTAGCCTATTGCACCTTGTCGTTGTTACGATTTTATACTAAAAGCTAGGGGTGTAACCGGTCCGGTTTGGTCCAGTTTGCCCTAAAAACTCGGACCAAACCGACTGACCGGTTTGAGAAAAACGTAAATTGAAAATCGGACCGATGGTGTTCGGTTTGGTCCGGTTTGGCTCGGCCGGTTTGGTCTGGTTTCCGGTTTGGGTGGTCTTAGTCCAAAATTATCAAAAAAATGTAAAAAATGAAAAAGCCCAATTGTGATGGGTCTAATTTTTTAGATAACCTCCAAACGAGAAATTACAGAAAATGGCCAATGGTGTATAGTGGTGTAGGACCAAGCAAAAGACTAATTTAGAAAAATTAGTCAATTACTATTTAGCATTTACTACAATTGACAAATCAAGATCATAGTCATGCTGTTATAGCAACCTCTCCGGCAAGTGGGTTTCTACTACTCCACCAAGACTCATTTCTACTACCCTAAACACTTAAAATGTAAAACATAAAATGACTTAGGTTAAAACCGGTCCGGTCCGGCCCCAAAAACTCGAAAACCAAAAATCAAACCGAAAAAATTTAAAAAAAATCAAACCGGACCGGTCTACTCCCGAAACCGAACCGAACTGGCTGTTTGGTCCGGTTTACCGGTTTACTCTTACACCCCTACTAAAAGCCATGATATTATGTAATGGATTAATATTTTCTTGGATTATTTATTAATTAGTTACTCCTTTCTTGATAAGAATCTTTATGGGCAACGTTTGTATTATATTATATCATATTGTGCATGAGTGTCTCTTATTTTGCATAATAGATATTCTAGTGTGTAGAGTTCGGCTTACACACAAAGGATCAGATTACCAGTTCTTGTAAAATATAAGTCTTTAGTTCACAGTCTTAAGTGGAATTAGATACACCACTAACAGGACTGTAACACTGTGTTTCAATAGGCCTGTCTTGACTATAAAAAATGGTATAGTTTTGACTCACTATGTTAGTACACTTTGTGTGTATTGAACAGGACCACTTTAAAGTAATTATATCTATAGTGACTATATAAGACAATTAGCACCTCATGATTATTATGAATGCTTGTGCTCCTAACCCAAAGATAATTAATGAAAGTGTATATTTAATGTTGTTTTCTTTGATTCATTATAGACTGAGGTCTTGCGGGCCAATAGTCTCGATGAGTTGGGTCACAATATTAAGTGTATGACAACTGTTGATTATTAATGGAATCCATGTCCCATTATAAGGATCGATGATATCATCTTGAGAAAGTTTATAAGTTTCGATTATACCAAACCCTACAAGTGGATATTAGTATTTGACATAACGAATAAGTTAAGTGGAAGGTCTCAAGAAATTTTATAGATGTTACTTAAATAAATTGTTAGTAAGTTATTTTAATGAACGAGTATCTGTAATCTTAATGTGGGGAAATAAATGACAATTTAATAACATGGAGTTCCAAATATAATTTTGAGATATGAGAAGAGAATGTAATTATAATTCTGTAGTGGTATGAATTATAATTTATATAATTCAGAATTTATTGGGCTGGATTATAGTTCTAAATTATATAGGAAGCTTAGCCCATATTTCTCCTTGGGGTCCTTACCACTGCTTATATATACACCGCTATGCCTTTTAGGTCAAAACACACTTCATACTCGAAATACTTAGAATATTGAGAGAGATTTTGTGAGAACAAGGAGATCAGGATTTTTGGGCCTACACTCGGTTCGTGATCAAGGTGCGATAGAATTACGATAGAAGATCGCGAGGTCGATCGAGCAAGATCAACACGTCGGTTGTGCGCAAACTTTGATTGCATCAAACTATGAAGGTTGCCTAGATCAAACCAGAGAGATCTCAAAGGTATGAACCATAACTTTGCCTTTTATAGGGTTTTATTTTATTTTGTTATATAACTTGTGCACGTTCATCACTAAATCTCGAGAATCGATCTCTAATAGGCGTGTCATGGCAGATACCCTCGCCGGTGAGGTAGGACCACCCATACCTCTACCTCGACCAAACAAAGATGTCCCGTATCCAATAGATGCACTACCAACTGAGGATGATGTTGGTGCTTGAGGTTATATACACTATGGTGCTATATGGCTCATTTTCCCGTAATTGGAGCACTTGATTTCCTTCTTAGCCTTGGGACAATCTTTAACACAATGGTTAGGAGAACCACAATGGAAACATTGGAAAGTACTTCCTCGACCACTTATTCCACCTTCTCTATTCCTACTATGCTTACTTATCCCTTTTCCTTGCCCACTTTGTTTTTTAAGTCCACTTTGTCTTTTCAAATGTTGAAATTTACTTTCACCCTTATAATAACCACCTGGCCTACTCGCCTAACTAACTTGACCCTTCTCAAGTTTTCTTTTCTTAGACTATTCCCATTTATCAAACAATTCTTGAACATCTCTGTCAAAGTTTCTGGCCATATCCACAAAATCTACATAATCCTTCTCTCTAAAAGATATCAATTGTGTAGCAACATTAGTTTCTAATCCTTTCATAAATTGCCTACATTTCTTTTCATTTTTATTTACCATATCTGGAGCATACCGCGATAGAGCATTGAACTTGGTCTCAAACTTAGTTACTGACATACTTCCCTATTTAAGATTGATAAATGTCGCTTCTTGCTCAAATTGGTACGACTCTAGAAAGTATTGATCGTTGAAAGCTTTCACAAACCTTGCCCACGTGATCACCTGTGGTACTGGCATCAAAATATCGGGTAATGGAACTGTCAACTGCCTTTGAATTGCTTCCCACCATATCAATGCTTCACCTTTCAAACTAAACGTTGTCAATGTCATGTTTTGTTCATCCATAACTCTCATTGTCACCAAAATTCCCTCAACGCTTTTTAGCCAAATTTTAGCATTAACAGGATTAACTATACCCTCGAATTTCATTGGGAACAACTTCTTACATTTCTCCAATAGCCCCATGTCTGTAACAACTGTTGCAACCTATTAATTTTGCCACAACATGAACGTGACTTGTCGCTCACTGTATTGTGCCATTATTGCGAGAATTCTATTTGTATCTCTTACCCCTGCAACAGCTTGTGTTGTGCCCTCCTATTGATCCTCATTTCCTAGTTCCATCCTTTCCTACCTATATAATTTAAATTAACAATAGCACAAAATATATCCAAATCTATCATGTGGATTCATCATTTGAAGGGAAGCAGACTACTCAAGAATTTCACATTTCCTTTACCTCGTAATTGAATAAAGAATTCAGAAACTCTAAAAAAAGGAAGAAGGAAATGCAATCTTGCTTGGTTTTCACTGGGAACTTGAGTAAGGAGTTGATCTTTTTTGGGTTTTCTATAATTTGAAAGTGAGAACTCCCCTCTTTCTCTTTATTTGGTGTACCTACTTGAGCCGGATGAAAGGAAACTTTCATGTCCGATTTTGAAGGGGGGAGATCTTATAGTTATAGGATCCTATCCCAATTTTTATTTTGCTAGTCCCATAGATAAAAAACCGACTTAAGCCAACACTAGACTCAACTCAAAAGAAAATATCAACTTCCAATCATCCACTACAAGCCACCCTTTGCTCGATAATACTCAGAACCTAGATATACTATAACTTTGATACCAAAACTGTCATATCCCGTCCAGGAACAACACCAATTGGTCAATCCCAACACGACACGTGACCGACAAGACTAATCCACAACCCAAACAAACATAAATGAAGATATAAAATAGTTCATTATATATATAACTCAAAAAGAACATCCTACTCACTACAACAACAATGATATATGGCGACTAAATTGAAAGATGAAATTTAATTTTGTCACCAAATGGTCATATATGACAACGAAAAAAAATTTGTCTCAAGATATACTATAGTTCTGATACCAAAACGGTCATATCCTGTCCCAGAACAACACCAATTGGTTCATCCCAACATGACACGTGACAAGCGCACTAACAAGACTAATCCACAGCCCAAACAAACATCAATGAAAATATAAAACAGTTCGTATATAACTCCAAAAGAACATCCTACAATATTCACATGAGAAGTCCCATCTATATAAAACAAATATAAAAACACAAGATTACACAATTCAAGTATGAGGCCTGGGAATAGAATACCATGGAAAAACCAAAACTACTACTATCCACACAAAATCATGACCTGACCCGCGTCTCTCAAGCAAGGTACAAATGCACGATAAAACTTGTAGTGAAAACCGACTCTATACCTACAAAACTGAAACCCATATAGATTCCAGGAGTGTATATGAGTCATAGATACAATTCACAATAGTAGAGTACTAATGTACAAATATAATAAGTAAAACTATTCAATCGACACTAAGTCTAAGAGGTCAGCTCTAAGCCACATATATCGGCACCTATGCCATCGGCCCAAGGCCACTATGTCGGCGCATCTGCCACGTATCAGCACACTTACCCAATTTCAGCACGAAGGCCCCTTATCGGCTCTTATGCCATAATTCATTATAACAATTCACTTCAAGAGATAATACATCTGTGAATCAACACTCGTCTCGGTCTTCAAAAAGAAAGACATGACTATGGTCTCAGCACCTTGAACGTGCTCGTTTCGGTCTCTGAAATACATATATACAATTAGCACAACAATCATTCATATTTCATAGTGAAACATCAATTAAGACCAAAGATACCAATTGTTTCAGGCTCAAATACAAAAGAAATGCTCAAACACGTTTGAGATAATTCGACACTCTTGCGATCTACGAATTTATAGAATTAATCTACGAATCCAAATGTCCCAATATTTTAACCATACGCCTTAGACAAATATAGGAACACTATATAAAAATCTCAAAATTTTTAGAGCCATGCAACTATATTTGAACAGACAACAATCAAACTAAAAGCTTGCAACAAATTCTGCAGAACAAGTTCTTCGCCAACTTCAAACTGAAAAATGCTATCATTGGGAAATAATTAGGGTACATGGTCTATCAATTCTGAAAGCCCCACAACTGTACCTTTTAACATGACAAGAGGATTGAAATTTCAAGCTCCGTAGGTCAGGATATAGCCATTCCCATAAGGTGTGACAGTGCAAATCTATAACAACATCTTGATAAAATATTTTTCATATTTTTTGTATTTTGCATAAAACTTTAAAAATTTAACACAACATATAAGACATGTATGGGTAGCTACAACAAATATTTTAGAAAATTACAAGTTATTGAGCTATTTCTGAAGATTCGGTCAAAACTATGACAGATTTGAGTTCAATCACAATCAAACACTCTTAGCTATCTTAATCACGAATTTTTACATAACCAAGCTCACTTTCAGCACCTAACCACCAAATTCCTGCACTTATGAGTGATTTCCAGCAATTAGAAAGAGATTTTAGCTTCTAAACAATAATTTTCAGCAACCAATGTACAATTTCGGAATCAATTACTCCTATTCTCAACACATGGTTCATATTCCCAGTAAATAACAAGCATTTTCGATACTGAACACTCAGATTTATAGTAGATTTTCAATACCCAAATGATAAATTATAACAACTAAGACTATTTCTTGACAGAAACATCAATTCAATTGGGAGAAAGGGCAAGGAGTAACTTAGACTTGATCTCTAGGGCACCACAACCCACTTGATTCAAAACCCCAAATCAATTCAACACAAAACCTGTAAATTGATTTCCATATGAAGAGATTGAAGTTGCTTACCAAGATTTAAGTTCAATCTCTCTCTCTCTCTCTCTCTCTCTCTCTCTCTCTCTCTCTCTCTCTCTCTCTCTCTCTCTCTCTCTCTCTCTCTCTCTCTCTCTCTCTCTCTCTCTCTCTCTCTCTCTCTCTCTCTCTCTCTCTCTCTCTCTCTGTGTGTGTGTGTGTGTGTGAATAATCAGGTGAAGAAAAAGAAACGTGGAAATATATATGCTTGCAAAATAAATATTATTCCATGCTAGACATCTCATGAGATTACAGTGCTCTGAACAATAAAAATATTCCATTTCACATACTTTTCAAATATTGCCAATTAACTCAAGTAGCATGCACAATTGTGTAAACAAGCACAAAATCAAACACTTAAATGTAAATAAACACAAAATTTTAAATTAAATTTTTGGTTTCTACCAGTTCCGGTAATCGGTAGAAAGTGTTGAATTTAGAAAAATCTCAAAATTCTTACCCCACTATAAATACTCCAACCCTAACCCTGTTTATGACCTCATGCGATAAATAGAGAGCTCAAGGACCTGTTGTTGAACCATCCTGACTTTCATCAAGACCCAAATTCAAAACTTTCAAAGAAAGGGTCAAGGGTGTCTGAATATCATCTTCTACCGCCAATCAAAAATCATGAAAAATTAGAAGAGGATGGGAAAGAAGCTGGATTACTGTGTGAGGGAAATTGGCCAATAGTTCAAAAGGCCTTATGAGTTCAGATATGACAATTCCGATGATGATGATTGAGGGGGATGAGGAAGAAGACGACGACGATAGTGAATATAGGGCATTTTGTTGGTTGTTAGTAATAGTAGGTGAGTAGGTAGGATTGAGTCCATTTTTATTGGTTTATCTTCTTTTTGCACATGCGTGCATGGTTGGGTAGATAGGATGTAGTGCCGGTCACCGGGTGGTTGTGACCAAGCCATGTATCAACCCTAATTTTCCTTTGTCATCTCATTCTAACCCAAGGTCATTATGTGCTACTTAAGTCCTAGTTGATCCTCATGAAACATTATGGATTCTATTTCGATGCATAATTGAGTAGTTGCATGAGTTTAGCATTTGGCATTTTCATATCTTGTTGATGTGCATAGAATTGTTGGTTGCACTAAATTATTGAATGCAAAGCTTTTCTTTCATCGCTTTGCATATTTGTTGCACAAGTCAGAGATGCATTATCATGTTTAGATTGAGTGAATTCTATTGCGAGGGCAAGTTATGAGAATTGAAGTCAAGGCTCGCTTTGGTCAACAGTACTTATTTGCATGCCTATGCTAGATTTGTTCAATTTTGTTCATGTGTTGGTCGCAGGTGGGATTGATTTTGGGACATATTGTGAGTGGCATTGTTACTCTTGCATTGTTAGAATTGAACATATATTGGTTGTTGTGTGTCAAGGGAAGTCAATTTTGTTATTTTTGTTGTTTTGATTATTGAGTTACTAGGAACTAGCAACCTTCAAGTTGGGGGGAGGGGGGAGGGTGTTCGATCCACTTTTATGCATATAAATGTGACTCAACGTATCTGTTGTTGTATTCATTCATGCCTTAATTCTAATGATTTGCTTGATATTGCACGAAAGGTTTCGCTTTTCTTGTTTTAGGTCGTTTGAGCTACGGAAGCAATTTTGAGTGCTTTCATGAAGCCCTGAGGCCCGGAGTTAAATTGGGAAGTCATATGCAATCCAAGGGGAATGTCTCAGAAGATTGTGATGGAAAAATGGAGGGCGAATGAAGAAGTTGGGATTTCAAAATCAAAACGAGATAGTTACAGTTTGTACTGGTACCCTACCGATAGAAACTGAATTTTTTGGGTTTCTACCAATACTCTACTGGTAGAACGGACATCTAACAATCATTTAATACAGTTTTGGCATTCTGTAATATGTAATCTTTTAGGCTTTAATTTTTCCTACTTTTTCCCCTATTTTTCTCCTATTTTTAAGTTTTGTCTTTTTCCCACTAACGGTGTTTTTAAAAATTGCTCTAATTTTAAATTTTAAAAAATCTCAAAAATTTATCATAGACTATTTTAAACGTAATAAAAGAGTATGTTGCAGTTCTTTTTGAGGAAAAAAAATCCTGAACATAAAGTTTAAATAGCTTGACTAACGGCGTTCGACTAATCTCCCCTGAGGTTTATAAAAAAATACACGTGGACCTTCCTTATAGTTTGAGAAATTACTCCAATATCACTTACTTTTGAAAATTATTATGCATAAATTACACTGGACATAACTGCATTATAATATCAAAAGAGATATTAGAATAATTCTCAAACTATAAGGGAGTTCTATGTATTTTTTGGTAATCTTAGGAAAGGTCAATGTAATTAAAAGGTCTTTTTTCATTGGAAAGGATGATAATCATTCATTAAGGAACCAAAAAGGCCCAACGGGTCATCTTTTTCAACCCATATGTATCCATCCAAACACCTGTGTACCCATAGACCATTGGACAATTTGGATTCAAGGATTGGGCGAACTTCAACTGCCCGAATTACAATCCACCTGTGTACCCATAGACAATTGGACTATTTGTATTTTTGATGCTATCCATCGGAAAACATCAAAATTTAACCTATCTTAAGGTTACGGGTTCGTAGGGATTGCGGATAGAGAAATCCAATCCCATAATGTTTGGCGACATGTGCGGAACTAGTAAGAGGCCGGACCCCTCCAAAATTTTAAAGAAAATTTAGGATCAAAGTATAAATTTTAAGAATTAAAAAAAATTATATTTTATCCTCTCCAAATTACATTAGTTTCTCTTCCTTTCCGAAAAAAAAAATAGTAATTCTCGACCTCCCCAAATGTCAAATCATGGTTCCGTCCATATTTGAAGAAGGAATGAATGATCAAATTACCTAATATCTTAAACTTTTGGGTTATTTATTTTTACATAATGGTCGGGAGTCTCAGAAGTGTGTTAGAATTTACACCACAATGATTAATTAATTATTTATAAAATTACTGGGACACGCTTTCACAATTCGTATTCAAACGGAGAAGTCGAATCAAACAAGTTGTAGCACCAAAAAAAACCTTCTGGAGCCCCCCATCTTATGAAAACTTTTTTAAGACAATATGGGCCCAAGCCCAACTCATGACTACCCCGTTCTATTATCAGAGTCCCCACCAAATTTTTTATGGCCTTCTGAACATGAAAAAAGTTGGGGGAGCTACAGAGTATTATAAATGTCCAGTTTAGTGATTGAGTCAGAAAAGCTTTAATGTTGGCCCTTGTTTCCTCTGAATGATTCATGTCTATCTATCTGTACATGACACTTCAATCTCCTTTGGCCCAAAATTGTTCGGTATTACTGTCACATCGACTTATTCTTGAAGTATCAATCTCATCGTCTACAAACGAAAGATCCATCTAAGTCAAGATAAAGTACTGTATGAAATAACTCCTATTAAAATAAATAGAACCCGAGAGTTTTCAACCCGAGAACTAATTAAGAGGGCACAAATCCTGGAATTTCAAGTGTTGACCAGCTTGGAACTCTTGGGGTTAATTAAGCCAATGTTATGCTTCCACATTCAAGGAGTTTGAGGTCTTCTCTGGACTGCTCCATCAATATGTTCCATGAAGATGAGAGGTGATTCGTTCATTCATGCGTTAGGCAATATATAAATATATAAAGGCTCAAAATGTAAATATTGCAAATATTACGATACACTAATAAGTAATATATAAATATATAACGATAGGAGTATTCTAATCATGGTGAAGCACAGATTGAAAAATTTATAAATCAAAATCGGACCGGTTACGACCGTTTGGGCCGATTTCGGTCAAGTTTTGGTCTGGTTTGAACTATTCAGCTTTTTGGGTCATATCTCAGGCCAAGCCCAAAAAAAATAGAAATTTATCAAAATTCATAAAATAAACCCAATTGAAACACAATTTTGGCTCATTATAAAATTTATCAACAATTCGGACCAAGCCCATCAACTTAAACAAAATCAATCAACTTAAATTCAATCACAACTTTGAGTTAAGCCCAAAAAAAAAAACCTACATGGTATACAACCGGCCTGATTCGGTCCGTATCGGTTTTTGACACCCGAAAATTAAACACTGGACCGAATCTCTAATTTTTTAAAGACTTCAAATCAAACTGAACCAGATCAAATTTTAAACTCCTTAAACCGACAATTCGAACCGGTCCGATTTTTAATTTCACCCCTACATACGGCCTCTACAGCCTGTCCACCAGAAAAAGGAGTCCGTCATTGGAAAATAGAATTCGCTTGGGTGTCATCCACTTTGACTAGCATAAACATTTTAGCATAACAAATAGACATAGGACGTACGATAGTAATGATACGTATATTTTTTTATTTATGTTACGCATTATTTTAATATAATTACGAAAAGAGTGTACCTTAGACAAGTAAAATTTAGGGTAAATTAAATTGGGGTCCTTTCTATCCCGCTGACTTAGTTTTCCATCCTATCCAGTTTTCGGAATTATGTTATCATCCTATAATAGTGTAGATGGACAATTTTGCCATTACTTTTGAGAGATGGTTTACCATGTTACCCTTTGTGTAGTTAACATTTGATTTGTTGAGGTTAAATCTTTAGAACCATTTTAGGCTTAATTTTAGGGATTACGTTTATCTTTAGTATAGTAAATGGCAGTTTTCGGATTTGATTTGTTACGGATTTGATTTGTTATGGAAATATTAGTATATGTGGCCGAAATATTAGTAATTTGATTTGTTTTTCACGGATTTTGCACATATATTATTTGTTACGGATTTGATTTGTTACGGAAATGGTAGTTTTAAGGGATCTGATTTGTCACGGATTTAATTTGTTACGAATTTGATTTGTTTTTCACGGATTTTGCTCAGATACTATTTGTTACGGATTTGATTTGCACAGATACCACACCAATTGGTCCATTTTCGTTCAAAATGTTATTCTCTTGTCTGAAGTTTTTAATCACCGAAAAAAAGTAGTTCTTTGGCCCGAAGTGTTCAATCGCCGGAACTTGAAGTTCTCTACCCCGTAAAGTCTCATTATCGAAACTTGAAGTTCTCTGCCCGGAAGTATTCAATCACCGGATTGGACTGAAGATTTTGGTAAGTTCTGATGATTATTTTCGTTATCTCGATATTACGATGGTTGATGGTGAAACCCGAAATTTATTGCGATGATTAACGCATTGTTGGTCTAATTTTGTGATTCGCATGGGGCACCGAATCCAAAGGGTTTGACGTACTGGTGAAAATTTACCATAATGATTACGAATTTCACCATAATGCGCATATTGATGAGGGTGACAAAATTTACCATACGTATTGTCTGAATTTACCATAAATCAAGCAAATATACCATGAACGATCATAACTCAAATTTTAATGAGAATTTACCATGTTCGTCAATTTTATTATGTTAAAATTTACCATTTTCTGTAATTTACCATGTTTTATAGGCAAATTTACCATGGATGACCATTCCTGTTTTTTATGGCGAATTTAGAATGATCGTCAAATTTTGTATGATAAAATTTACCATATTATGGTTATGTTTGTGGAACTATATTTTTTGTGTCACGTTGCCGCTTGACATTTAAATTAGGTAATACCGATTTTTTCCATTTTGTGCTACAGGATTGTTGCAATGGATGGTGGTTTGATACTTCAACCCTGCGATTTCTGGACGAGGTTTCCTATCCCAGCGCCACGATTTTTCCGTCACCGTGATTTTAGGGGCGGTTATGGTATAATCTGAATAAACCATGGTCAGAGCTTACTGAGGGCTGGTTTGGTATTTACAGAAAATGAGGACTGGAAATTAATGTTCAAAAGTGTATGGGATGAAAACTTAATAAGGACTAATAGAAAGGACCTTAAAATAAGTACCCCTAAAATTTATACATATTTAGAGTTAAATTACAAATTTTATAATTCACAAGTTATTTATTTTTTATGGTTCAATTTGTTCCTATTTTTTTGGGTTCATTTATTACTGTTTTTTGTTGCATTTGTAACACAGTTTTAGTATAATTATTAGGCGTGTATGGTACGTATTGCAAAATGAAACATTATTTTGATTAGTTACAAAATCACGAGAAAGCATGTCCCTGCAGTTTTGTGACTATAGATTTTAAAATAGATGTGCTCAAAATTCTCCGTTGCACTTGAGAATTGGATTTGGGGTCTTGATGTGCATTGTGCATAGCATGACATGTTGTGCATCAAAATGACTGTTAGGAGTGAATACCAAACAAAGCTGCCTCCATTGGAAATCCCGTCCGGACGAGAGTGACGTCCATCCGAATGCCCCGCTTTCTGGAAATCCCGTCCAGACGGTGGTCAGGCCTGTTCAGATGCCCTTGGTAGATTGCTTCACTGAATTTTTCATCTGGACGATGGTTAAGTCCGTCCGGACGCTCATCGCCTCGATTTGCGTATTTTTAAGCCCCTTTAATTGTTGTTATGTAAGAATTAGGGTTTAAGACTGTTGCTATTACCTTTTGGAGGTTTTCTAAGAGATAAAAAAGAGAGAGAGGCAAAAGAACACACAAATCTCTATGAGATTATGAGAAGACTTCTACTTATTGATTCGATTCATAATGGACTAGTGTAAGGACCTCAAATTTTAGAATTTTAATATATGCGCAACGGTTTTTATTAAACATTTAATTTCTAATTTTTATTAACTAGGACTATAACGGGATAAGTACATACATATTTGTGTATATATTATTGTATTTATATTAATTATTAATTAATTACTTATTAAATATAGTTATATATAAATATTGTACAACCTATTATCTCATTGCCTTATTTTCACTTTCCCCTCCACACTTATTTTAATTTCCACAATCATAATTTTTTCCCATAATCTCTCTCTCTCTCTCTCTCTAGGTCTCTATATCCCTCTCTAGATTTCTCTCTTTCTCTCTAGATCTCTCTCTTGGTCTCTCTCACGCGCGCTATCGAATTCTTAGAGGTGGAAAGACAAGTTGGAGTGCTTATTCACACGAGAAAGGAAAACAAAAGTAAGTACTACATTACCGTTTTTATGAAAATCCATGCGCGTACATATGTAGTGTGTTAGATTAATAGTATAAATGGGTCAACGGACTAATTTCGGACAGCCACTTTAGGCTGCAAAATGATAATTTTTCTGAATATAAAATATGCGGTAGATGATATAGAAACGTAGAAAATTATCTAACGGTCATTTCGACATCTCACGGGTCTAAAACGGACATCGGAAAGAGAATATATGGCCGTTTTAGCGGTCGGCAATTTTGCGACAAATTCTGTCCAAAAATTCTAGCTATTTTTTACCATCGTTTGGGAACTGAAACAAAACTGTATTGAGATCTTTTCTTCAGGAATGATGTAGGTCTTGATCTTACGTACACTCTGAAATTTTTCAGAGCTGAAATGGAGTCCCAAAGTAAATTTTATGGCCGTTTTCGTGACAACGGTTTAAAACTGCGTGAGTTACATTAATTTGAGATTTTGAAGTGGTTAACTTGAGAATTTAATAAAGGGATAAACATGAAATAGTTAGGGTTGAGTCTTAGCTTCGCAACGGCATAGACCAGAGCCTAATTGGACCATCAAATGATTTTATATGATTTTTTTACAAGACTGACTTTCGTACTTATATTTTAGAATATGCAAGTGTTAAAATTATTATCCTTGATAATATGTTCTTTTATGTTCTTAATTACTATTTGTAGAGATTTTTGCATGAAAAACGTAGCCATCCCACGTCTTGCATGCAACTTAGGATTAATAATAAAAAAATTTAATGTACTAGGCCGGCTGCCACCCGCCTGATATGTACGGGATCAGACTGGCTGAAGCTCGACACGCATAATCATGGCATAACATGTATGGGATCGAGGCTGGTTGAAAGCTCGACACGCACAGATTTATAGGGTGGGGGCGGAGGATGCTGGATGTGATACCATAGGTGGGAGGTCTGTAAGACCGTTGATTGTGGGTTGATTATGTGATGGATTGGAGAATTGTTACATACTAGATCGTTAGCCATGCTGATGTTGTGAGTCGAGTCAGATCTTGAACCGTGTGTGTTTACGACCCACGAATGAGAATATATCGCTTGGAAACACAGCGTATAGGAATCTAGGCATGGTGTAAGGATGAAACTAGTAATTTGAACAATGCAAATAATGACAGTAAAAGTTAGAATTAATCTATTCATTGCATACTTGCATTTATGGGGGTTCATAAGAGGTAATTGGTATGTTACTCGGGTTTCAATACTCATGGTACGTTGTACTCTGAACCCGAGTCAGAATCCGAAGCAGAAGTGATGGCTACCGAAGCAGAGGAAGAGGGTCCCAAGATAGCGGAACCCTAGTTGTATCAGTAGTTAAACGTTGACAGTTCATTGAAGTCCCCATGTGTGGGGTTAATTTTATTCGTATTATTTAAATTGTTCCGCCACTATTATTGTTTAGAAATTAAGATAATGCTTTAATTATTTTATTATGTTTTAAATTTTAAATTTGAGAAATTTTCTTTATATTAATGTTAATTAAGTATAAAATTGTAATTAACTAATTATAGATCATTTTAATAAAAAAAATTTGGGTCGTTACAACTAATGTGTCTCCCATGGTTTTTTCTGTCTTTGAAATTTTTCACATATATCTTGTGTCTCGTTTCTTTTCTTTTTATTTTCACTATGCATGTTTGTTTGTTTCGTTCTGTGATTCATTGTTCTTAAGATATGTAGGGGCGCTGTGGGATTGAAAGTAGTTCATTTAATTTCTAGCAACGATGTCATTTTGGCGCACGAAAAACTGTCTAAACAGTAAGTCATCATTCGAGCAATTTTTGTGTGCTAAAATAACGTTATTTTGGCGCACATTTTATATTTCATTTTGTACACAGAATATTTGGATGCCTAGACTAGGGATGACAAATTTGTCCAATTTGATCCGATTCATCCCGTTTTTCATCCCACTCGGGTTGAAATTTCGGAAATTTATTCGGAGATCGGATTGAATTTGAAGGTAAAAGTTAGAAAAAATGAGAAACGGGTTGAAGACGGGTCTTAGTACATCCGTTCTGTTTTCCGCCCCCGTTTCCTGGTCTATTTAGAGTTTTTTTTAAATGTAAAGATAGATCTTTAAATTATACATCTATATGTATTAGTCTTTAATTTAGACTATTCGTTATTTTATGTATTAGTCTTCAATAGATCTTCAATTCATTTTTTTGTGCTGGTGGACAAAATTTAGACTCTGTGTTATGTATTAGTCTTACAATTTTATAGTTGTGATTACATTTATATGAAATAAATTGATTGTTTTTTAAAAGTTGGACGGACCGGGAATCATCGATCTTCGTTCGGAACTGAGATAGAGGGTAAAGTTCATTTCCCATTTAAGAAACAGAGCGGGAATAAAGCCAGATTTTAAATTCAGATATTGAGGACGAAAATTATCAAATTTACCCTCAATCCGTCTAGTTGTAATCCCTAGCTTAGATGTCCTCAAATTAGAGCATCCATATCAGTTTTTTTATTTTTTGAATCAAATTAGGAAGAAATTTTAACTTTTTTACATTAGGGAGTCATATTTTTTTAATGTTTCCTACATAAAATTCTCAATTCTATTCATATTTTATTAAAATATTCTTTCTCTTTTTCTTTTCATATTCAATTCAAAAAAAAATGAGAAGAAAAATTAGAAAACAAATCTTAGAGAGATTATAACGACTTCTTAAATATAAAGAATCACTGTAACATTTACAAAATAAAAATGTCATTAAGAGAGACTGATAAACAATATATCTGTAAATGATGAGTAAAAAAGAGGCTACCGTGAATACTTTTAAAGAGGCTTGCACGGATGCAATTGGAAACTAAATTTTGGCATTTTTATATTGGCGATGGGCTTTATTAAAGATGAAGAGGTGACGTGTGAATGAGAGAGAGGGGCTTTGGGTCGGGCTGGTGACGAGAGTGACAGGAAAAAACGTGTAGAGATTCCATTGGGGAGCTTCCCAAGGTCACGACCCTAAAAATAGGGGCTGTGGGCAGCGCCGTTTACCTTTATTTTTTTGGACCTTATACCCCCCCCCCCCCCCCCCCCCCCCCCCCCCCCCCCCCCCAAACTAATTGTTTATGGCCCTACATGGAATCACATCCATATACTTTTTTTTCTTTAAATCACACTAACCTCAGCTTTCTTACTAATACATTGACCTCTCCTCTTAAGATTTTTTTAACAAGACAAGTTGATATAATTCTTATCACGTATCAAATAGCCTATGTTGAATTTTTGAAATTTTTCTAAAGTTGAAATTTGAATAGAGTTTTGAGATTTGTGCGAATGTCGGTTTTAAAAATCTAAAAAATTTAATATAACCTATTTCAGACGCGATAAGAACTATTTTACAATTTATTTTGCCAAAAAAAAAATTTCAAACTTGAAATTTTAATATATTAACTAATGACGTTTGACTGATTTTAACAATAGGAGAAGTAACTACATAATAGTTTAAAAAGTAAAGAAAGTTAGAGTAATTTTAAAGATCTCAGAGGCATTTTATTTATCAGAAACCTCAGGACAAGTCAGTGTAATTTACCCTTTTAAAATAATATCAAGGATAATAAAGTATACGTTTTCAAACTATTAAGATGAAAAGTATTTCACTATAAAGACATTAGTTTTGTTTTTATTAGACGTTTGAATTTTTATTTTATTTTAAAAAATTCTAATAGAATTTTGAGCTTTAAAAAATGAAGAATTCATATTATCTAAATTGGCGAAAATACAGAAACAGCGAAAGTGGACGCTCGTGTGGAGGATCCATCTCTATTAAATAATGCTCTACTTTAGAGAGAGTTTGGTATGCCCAATTGCAATTAGTGGGAACAAATTTGGATAGTCCTTAGTCACGTGATACGCCCTCAAAATCAGGGATGTGTTTCTAAAGCTACAATCTCCACTCAACGCTTACCTCCAAATCTTGGAGGCAGTTTGTGTGTATTGCACTGATGCAAAACAAATAGCTATTTTCGGGTCCATTTCGGATCCGATTGTTTGATCTTAATCGTTCATTTTTTTTCGCTTGTTGAGTAGATATTTCATGTAAAAATTTAAATTAATCGAACATTAATAACTATTTGATCGGAGTAGATTTGTGCAACAGTTTATTTTTGAAATCTAGCTAGATATTTTAATCATGATAGATGTCTTTTGATCACATATCTATGTCCGATTAACTTTATTTCTCATACCCAATACCGATTAGATGAGATAAAAATAATAAACGGTTCAGATTCAATAAATAGAGATCTCGAACGAGTTTGATAATAACTACACACCACATATACTATTCATTACACCATACTCCCCAAATCTTATTTATTAGTTGGACTCTGCAGTTGAACACCGTACGTGTAGACCATCTTGTTTGGGTGGACTACTTTTTACAGTCCAATGTTCCAAATTACTCTTCTTAGGGCCATTCAATTAGATCTTTCATATACAAAAATAAAAAGTTAGCAGATTTTGTATTCGTCTGATTGAATCATGACAACCCTTTTTAAATAGTGAATATTCATTATATAGACAAGTATTAATTTTTTTGAAATAAAATTTGAATCGAAATAGCCGAAAAGTGTAATATTTTATGTGAATGATAAATTTGACGGGTCCTAACTTGTGACGGCTAGGAGCATCGAGACGAAATTAAGGGGCTTTGACCTTAAACATTACGGAATACGTGATGGTCCTGCTTGTTAACACTTATGTAGTCAACCAATTTAAATTAATTTACTTATAAAAAGTTAATAAATAATGTATGGTAAATCATCTATAATCACTTGATTAGCTTCTTCTTCTTTTTTAGCTTATTGGATCAGAATAAGTGAAATTTTTTTTAGGTTTTCAATGTGTTGTTCATTTTCTTGTTAAAAGGTGTAAAAACTATAGACCAAAAGCACTTAATTTTAAACAAAAAACCAAAATATGATTAAGAAATATTTTAACTTGTAAATGATAGCAAATGCAACTAATGGGAAAAAATATTGGGTGGTCTTGGGCCACTTCGTAGTACATTAAAACCTTTTACCATTATATATTTATGTGGGTCAAGTGAACTTTATATATATATACATACATACATACATATATATATATATATATATATATATATATATATATAATTTTGAATACTCAATAATTATTCGAAACGTAGACATATTATTTTCGAATATATGAAGACACTTGTATATATAGCTTGGGACACGACTTCTTTTCTTTCTTTTATTCATTTTGACGATCCTAAGTGTGATGTCGAATGAAATTATCCATGGAATCGAAGCGTGGTAGGCCTGCGCCGAGGGAGCATAGCATAGGGAGGAAAGGGAGCCCGGACGGTGGAAGAGCCAGAGGAGGCCGGGTCATTTGACGAAAATGGAAGGATTTATAAAGCAAATGAAATGAATAGATAGAGTCAACGATACGACAGACAGGGCTGCCGACACGCAAATTAGCTTCCCCTACTTCTTTGTAGTTTCCTAGCCACAGCCCATGCATGATTACTAGACCCTATCTTACATCATTCGTCATGGTCAAAATTGATTCACTTTATTGTATAGGATATAAAGACTTTATTAGACAATTGGGAGCAACCCCAGTTTTTAATTGGTGGTGCTACTACTTATAATAGAGCTCCCCATCATCATAAATACCCTCCAATAATGTCTTCTATTATAATTAAACAATCAACTCGATGCCAGATATATGGTGCGAGTCTCTTATTTTCTGATTAAATTTTAATAATTCAAATTATTTAATATGTTTAAAACATATTTTTAAGAGTACCCGCAAGAAATCGGTTCAAAATAATATTGAGAATGGATTGATCTAAATAGTTTTTGATAAATATTGACAGAAATAGTTTTATAAAAAATTGAATGAATCAATCCTTTCTGGATAATATTTGGAGCTGATTTCTCGCGTTAACTCTTAAAAATATATTTTAAACACATTAAACAGTTTGGATTATCAAAATATTTGATCAGAAAATGAAGTAAGGGATTCCTTATTAGAAATTATATATATATATATATAATATAATATAATATAATGTGTATATATATAGAGAGAATGGCTCAAGCCTCCCATATATATATATATATATATATATATATATATATATATATATATATATATATATTCCATTCTAAGCGATTCCTTATTTTATTAAAATGAAGAATTTTCATTTTCTGATTATATTTTAATGATACGAACCATTCAATATTTTTAAAATGCATTTTTAAGGGTACCCGCGAGAAATTGTCTCAAACAAATATCGGAAATGGGTTGACCCCAAGCAATTTTTCATAAATACTGATAGAAACAGTTTTATAAAAAACTGTTTGGATCAAATTATTCCCGATAATATTTATAGCCGATTTCTCGCAAATACCCTTAAAATTATTACACACATTGAACAGTTCGAATCATTAAAATTGGATTAGAAAATGAGAGGTTCTCATTTTAATAAAATGAGGGATCCCTTGTTAGAAGCTTACTATATATAAAGAGAGTAAGCTTCTAACGAGGGATATCTCATTTTGCTAAAATGAGGACTTTTCATTTCCCGATTATATTTTCATGATCCGAACCGTTCAATATTTTTAAAACATGTTTTTAAGAGTTCTCGCAAGAAATCGACTCAAAAAAATACCAGGAAGAGCTTGATCCAAGCAATTGTTCATAAATATTGACAGGAATAGTTTTATCGAGAATTACTTAGATCAAACTCTTTCAGGTATTTGTTTGAGTTGATTTCTCACGGATACCCTTAAAAACATGTTTTAAACACATTGAACAGTTCAGATCATCAAAATTTGAAATGAGAGATCCTCATTTTAGTAAAATGAGGAATCCCTCATTAGAAGCTTATATATATATATATATATATATATATATATGTTTGCGTTCTTAGTTGCAAAGTACTAATTATGCTCGAATAATCAATCTTAATTTGTTTCCTTTTTATTTTGTATTCAATGCATAATATATGTAACGCCCCTATTTTTGGGGACAATAATTAATTAAAATCGTTTATTCAATTATTCGATTAATTGAAACATCAATTAAAAAATATCTTTTATTATTTAATTTAAAACAATTGAAAATAAGATAAATTAGAGTTTTTGCGAAAGTAAAATTGACAGAAATACTCGTTAGGATGTACATTTATTTAAAAAAATAAAATAACAGAGTATTTAAGGATACAGCAGTCAAATGCCGCCATAGTCTTCTCCAGTAGCTCTTGACTCCTCCTGCTTAGGTCGATTCTCCAATTACTCTTCGACTTCTGGTATGAAACATCAAGGGTAGAGAAACTGCACTAATGAGTTTTCATACTCAGTAGAAAAAAGGTTACCCGAAAAACCAAACCCAAAGAGCATAATAGATACAGCATGGTAAACGGTTATTGCATGGCTAATAATATCAACAAGTGTATAGATACTGAAAACAGTAAATGAGATAACAACATCTGCCAATCTAGTGAAAGACATTGAATTAACGTATAGGTGATTTAAGTTCAATCTTCTTTCTTTTCTTTTAATTGGGACGATGCCTAGTAAGAATCAAATCCACATAAAACATGGCACGACGGCTTATGAGAATCTAACTCACCTCAAGAATCGAACCTGAAATACAAAAGCGAAGGAGAATCGAACTACCAATCACCTCGAGAATTTAACCCGGGTGGAACAAAAGTGGAGGAGAATCGAACTACCAGTTATCTCGGAAACCTAACCCGGAATAAAAGTGAAGGAGAATCAAACCACCAATCATTTCGAGAATCTAAGCCAGAACAAAAGTGAAATGGAAAAAACAAATCATGTGTCGCTTATCGTGTAACTTTGATCACAACCGTCGATCACTTAATAATTTGGAAAATATACCTTTCATTCATTTCAAATGATTGATCACCACGTTAATTTGTTTCACTATATATTTCTTGCAGTAACATTTATTTATTTTTGCTCAGCAGCTCCCTCATGTTTCAATAAAGTATTTAAGATTGACATAATATATTTTCAAACAATCATTACTCGTAGAGTTTATCTCCATCTTATCAAACAAAACCCAAGTTTTTTTCCCATGTTTTTTTTTATGGATTTATATTGATTGGGTTTAATTTTTGAAGCCTAATAAATGAGGCCAATTTCCGGGCCTCCTTTTTTTTATAGAAATTTTCAGAGGTTTAAGATGAATAATTAATTTAAAAAATTAACAAAAATTTCAAAGCACACCATATTTATATAAGTCGGTATGAAACTAGCTATAAGGCAGAAATAATACAAACCATCCGATAAAAGTTTGAAATTGACAAATAGCCGTTGGATGAACTATTCAAACTGAGCAAATGAACGTTAATGGACACCTTTAATTAAATTGTTATGCTTGTGACTCCCATAATATTGTTTATATACCCTACATTAATATGATATGGAAGATGCATTGGCAGACTTGTACAATATTATAAAATAGATAGAACATATATAATATAGTGATTCTCCACTAAAGTCTTTATTCTTCATAATTAATACCACTAAAATAAAATTAAAGGGTTAGATATGTCAAAGATTGTTTCGAAAAACACATATATAAAACACAAATCTTATCGGATCTACCCCGAATTGCTAATTCCGATGGATGCTCCTAAGTTTGTCAGGTCAAAACATGAAGCAACAGTGCTTATTCCACGCGCTCTTACGCTATGTGCGTAAAAAAAACCATAAGGTGTGTTAATAATAAGAGTAAATCGCACTGAACTTCTTTGATATTTTTGATAAATGTAAAAACTTCTACTTAGAGACGGAGCCAGAAATTTTATTATGCTAAGAGCGATTATGAATTTGAGACAAAAAAAAATTCTAAAATATTTAGCAGGGTTGAACTTATATATTTCATAAGAACTTTTTTTATATAATAATAGAGGTTTTTTTTTTTTTTTTTTGGGCAGGGCGACTACCCCTACTTCCCTGCTGACTCCATCCCTACTTCCACTTGAGGTTCTGAAAAATGTAGAGACCTCTCGTACGTTTTAAAATATACTTATTCCTCTCTCTCGTTAGTTGCTATTAATTTCTTGATGAAAAATGATGATTTCATTAGGCATTTAACCTAAAATTTTTAAAATACCCACTTAATGTGTCCTATATTTATACAAATTAAAACGAATTATTAACACCACATATAGTTTAATTAAAATTATTTAATTCTGATTTTTTTTTCTCTTCAACAAAATTATATGTATAAAAAATACACAATGTCTAATCTTATTAAAGTGATTACCAATAAAAAATAATAGAACAATTATAAAAAGTTGACCAGAATTAACATTTAAAATTTTAATAAAAAATGAGAAGTTAAAAGAAAAAGAGTAAGTTATATTAATGGTTTTGTTTACAAAACCTATGTTATATATAAGTGTGATGAGTTAGAATGAACATCTACCTCTCATTGACAAAATACAAGTACAAAATAAAAAAATAACCAAACCTGTGAAGTCAAAAATAATTATTTTAATTAGAAAAATATTTTATTTTGCAAAAATAATTAATCAAAATCAACCGAAGTTAATATCTAAAATTTCAATGAAAAGAAACATTATGGTAAAAGTATAATACATTGACTTTTTTTTTTTTTTTTTTAAGAAACTCATGAGAATTTTTCTTCAACAACCTTGTAACGACTCAAGATTCGAAGGTATGTTTTTATTGTAATAATTATGATTTTTTGTAATTATCTATTATTTAATTATCATTTCTTGTGTAGTGTTTATGTAACATCTCAATTTCTCGGAACATTAAGTAAAATATTTTAATCCTATTTTTTATTTAAAACAAGATTAAAACGTAAATTCCTTAAATTCTTAAACAGAAAATAAAACGTTGTAGCGAAAGTTTAACAGAAATTAAGAAAAAAACCTATTTGTGTTTATTGTGCAATTTCAAATTAAAAACAGACCTGCTAAGGATAAGGAATCAAAGTGTGGTCATAGCCTTCAGCTTCAAAGTCTGGCTCTTCCAGCTCGAGTTCCTCCTCCTTTCGCTCTTCTAGTCTAGCATGAAATATTAGGGCAAAAAAATTACTCCATGAGTAATGAAATTCAATGAAAATTTATGGAAAAAAAAATCTAAGATACGAACAATTTGATAGATACATGAACAAAATAAGTAAGCATAATACAAACAACGGGATTAAACATATAAGTTTATTATGAATTTTGCATTTAAGTTTCTAGAATTCTCCACCTTAGAAATCCGATCTTACCCTTCGACACTACCATAGAGTACTCAGTTGATATTGATCAGGTCTTACGTACCTACTCAAGGCCTGTAGTATGGAGTTACGTACTTGACTTGAATATTGAATCAGCAAGGAAGGGACCTTTTATTATCTACTTAGGTTAATAACTACCTCACCCTATCAAGACCCCACAATATGTGGCTTCATCAGGTCAGGTACCAACGAACCTTAGCTAGTTCCCCTTAATCGGCTTAAGGTCGCCCAAGATATTGGCCGCCACTTCCTTAGAATTCAGAGCTGCCATCACAGACGTCCCCAATGTCACCTCCAGCTGTCTTCAACTACTCCTAGTTGAGGTCCTTGAAAATGAGACAATAAATGAAACCAAACATGAGACGACGCCCAGATAACAACAACATTATCACGGACGGGCCATCCAAACCAATTCACATTCTTTCCATTAACGAGCACTTACTTGTCTCTACTCATGAGCTAAGTTATAATGCCTGACATCCTCCGCTTCTATGTCTCAAGCGCCACCCGAGCTAGTGTCCCTAACTCTGAGTTTTTTTCCACATTCAAGTAATGACAATTTTCTAGAAATTTAGGCAGCATAACGGCTATAAATTAGACTAACCAAAATTGTCAACAAGTAACAGTTCAGTCAGAATCACAACGATATCCCATTTCTTTTTCGAATTCCCAACAACATGACAAAACTATTTTAACAACGTAACAACATAATTTAAACATAAAATAGTCAGGTTGACAATCTTGCTTTCATAAAATTATACTCCCTCCGTCCCAATTTGTTTGTCCATTAGAAATTCCAACTTATTAAGGGAACATAATCATTACTCTTAAAAGTTTTAACTTTCCAAAAATACCCTTAACTTTCTAAGCGTTAAATGAGAGTGCACGTTTTTCAAAGTGTAATTTTTAAAAAAAGAAAGGACATTAAGGTAATTTTCACAAGTCAACTTTAAAAATGGACAAACATTTTGGGACATGTAAAAGTCAAAAAGTGGACAAACAAATCGGGACGGAGGGAGTATGAGAATTCGTGAACATCATAACGCTATAAACGTTTGGGATAGTTTTCCATTGTTTGGGCCGAGAACCGAGTTAAAAAAAAATTACACGATTACTTTAAAAACAATTACGCAATTAGACAATAAACTGCTCGATTAAACTATAAATTATTCGATCTATGAATTGAAGGTATGAAATTCCAACCTCGATTAGCGATTCAACGAAGATTTGGCAACGGAAACGACGAGGATAGACTATGGCAGTACCTACCTACTGTCGGTAATCCCCTGTTTCTCTCTCTAATCTCTCTAATTTTGCAATGTTACTGAACGTGGAAATGAAATAGGAATGCTTGATCTATATAGATGGCTATTGGATAAATTTTTATTTGTTGCAATTTGGAGAATCATAGCATCATTTAGAAGTTCAAAGCATCAGAGGAAGGAATGAACGTGGAACAAAAACAAGAATTTTGATAGTCCTAATTAGGCTGTTTAGGATAACATTAGCTTAATGGGATTTTAAGTTTTCCAAAACATTTTTGGGATATGAAGACATCAATGGCTGTAAAACTTATGCTCACGCTTGAGGATTAGTTTTGTCAAAAAGAACAATTCCAATGTTCATTTAGCCATGTTCCTATCCAAGGTCATGGGAAATTAGAAAATTATCTGGTACCTCTCAAACAATTATGTTTCAATCCAATCGTTCGAGAAATTTTACTCAAATAATAAACGCCAAATAACACTAACTTTGAAAAAAATTAAAAAATAGTTATTATTATTATTTGTTATTAAATATATCAGGTTATTATAACCTTCCCATTTAATTAATTTCATCCTCAAAATCATACAGAATGGTCGGAATTGAAAAACTTGGGGTTGTTGGCTCCTATTACATCTTCCCTCTCCCAAGTTGACACTTCCAAAAAATTCCTATACCTCCAAAAAACTTTGACCAGCTTAATGGTCTTACTTCTCAAATTCTTCTCACCATAATCTAGAATATGAATGGGTTTCTCTTTATACGTTGTATCTTTTTCCAATGTAATATCTTCCCAATTCAGAATGTGAGTCAGCAATGCAATGTAGTTCTTGAGCATCAACATAGAAACACATTATGAACTCGATCGAGCTGAGACGACAGTGCTAGCCAGTATGCAACTTCTCCTATTCTCTCGAGAATCTCAAACAACATGACATACCTTGGCATCAACTTTCCCTTCTTACCAAACTGGTATAACGGCTTGGTCTTCAAGAAAACGTGATCACCAACACTAAAAGTCATTGGCCTTGTTCTTTTGTCCGTATAACTCTTATGTATATATACTCTAAGCAGTCAATAATCGTTGCTTGATCACCTTGATTTTCTCAGTTGTTTTCTGAACTACCTCCGGTCCCAAAAAACTAGTCTTTCCTACCTCAGTCTAACAAATGGGAGATCGACAAGGTCATCGATATAAGTTTTCATAGGGCACCATTTCTATACTAGCCTGATAGGTCTTGTTGTAGGCGAACTCAATCAGTGGCAGGTGTCGTTCCTAATGTCATTGAAAGTCTAACATGCAGGCGCTTAACATATCTTCAAGTGTTTGAATCGTCCACTTAGATTGACTGTCGGCTTGGGGATGAAAAATCGTGCTCAGATGAACATTAGTTCCCAAACTTTTTTGGAGACTTTGCCAGAATACCAACATAAAGCATGAATCTCGATCAGATACTATAGTTATTGGCATGCCATGTAGTCTAACGATCTCCTGAATATAAAGTCAGCTACAAGATTCCATCGTATCAGACATCTTAACTACCAAGAAATGCACTGACTTGGTCAATCTGTCCACAATTACCTAGATAGCGTTGTGCATCGTGACATGTTCTCACTTCCATCCTAGAATAGGCAACAGTTGAAGCATCCCTCATGGCTTCTGGTGTTCTTCCTTAACTTGCTAACACATCAGGCAAGTGGAAACAAATGTTGAGGGCTATTGAATCATCTCTTCTTCGAGGTGATGGGTCAGAGAATGATACCTCGGTGTCACCCAGTTCTTTAGCCAGTTATCAATCAAGACTACTTGAGTCGTGATTGTAGAACCTGGAGGGCTGAACGCGAAACCTACACTTATGGAAGTATCAAGTCAGAAGGCCTGATCGAAGTTGGATTCAAAAGTAGGAAAAGAAAGCTCCAAATAATTGGTCCAAATGGGTACTATTAAATTTGGAACTTTCTTTGAAGTTCCAATCAATATGGTACGCGTATCCTCTATTGTAGAGTAAAATAACTGGATTTTGAAAGGCCAATGCGTTTGCAAAGACTCAATTTCGGAAGAGGAATGTAACCATGCATCTATTACATGTGAAGAAGTCAAGTATGCAGCAACCTAGATTGATCATAGCGATGAGATTCTAATTGTTGCTCATGATATTGAAACAATATTAGACTTAGCTGAAGCTAGTTTTAACTACAGTTCAGATTTTAAAGTGGAAAGTCTTCTAATCATGAGTGGTTACCATACTGGCAATTTTTACCCTTTCAAACCTACAACGAAAGCCATAAGGCAGCATCTAAGGCCCCTCTACCTGCAAGCAATGTTGGATGGTATTCTCCTAAATCAAGTACTTATAGACAATGGTGTTGTTGTAAATATCCTTCCTGTTAAGACTTCAAAAAAGTTGGGAAAGGAGAAGGCGAAGCTGATCCTTATGAGTACCACCATTGCTGGGTTCACTGGAAAAAGTCAGCATGCGAAGGAATCGTCTCCATCATGCTCGAGGTTATAGAAATCAAGAGGGATATGCATTTTTCTTGGTAAACTCCATGGCCAAGTACAATGCATTTCTTAGAAGAGATTGAATACATGTCAACGGATGCGTTCCTTCTTCCATGCATCAAGAGTTGATGGCCATAAAGTATGAGAAGGGAGAAGAAGTGGGATTTGTAGAGATAATGGCAGATCCTCATCCTTACAAGAGTACTATAAATTTTGTCAAAACAGATATGTACAAGACTAGAGCTACAATTCAGTACTTTGACAACTGTCACAGCCCTAACCAACGATTTAGGCATGAGAGAATTGTCACAGTTGAAATCAAAGCTCAATCAAATTGTAGAATATGAGTTAGATGTTCCCAAAGATGACACTGCTTGGCTCTAAGTTAAACACAGAATGAGAATACACCAGTTCATTGGCCATGGTCAAATATGTTGCTCTAGAGATATAGTAAGATGCAAGAAGAGATTGCATTGGCAGATCTTATCTTTGGGGATGACAAGCACAAGCATGAATTGAGCAAGTGTGATGAGAAGGACTTGGCAGAGGAAGCAATAGATCCCGGATCAACTAAAGTTTCTTTGCAAGATTCTCTTGAGGAAATTAATTTAAGTGATGATGTCAACCCCAATCCCTTATTTATTAGTAAATGGCTTACGTGAGGCTTGGACAGGGATCTAGTAGAACATAGGTTACCTATCAAACCTCTCTACAAATCATAAACAACAGACTAGGAGAATGACTTCTAAAGTGATTGTATAAATCAAGTATAAAATCTCAAAACTACTCAACGCCGGGTTCATTGGAACAACCAAGTATGTCGAATGGTTGTCAAATGTCGTTCATGTAGTCAAGAAAAATGAAAAGTTGAGGGTGTGTATAGATTTTCGTAATCTAAACACTACAACCCCAAAAAACGAGTATCCTATGCCAACAGTAGATCTATTGGTTAATAGGTTGGCCGATTATCCAATATTGTTAGTCATGGACGATCATTCTGATTATAATCAAATTTGTATAGCCGAGGAAGATGTTTGTAAGACAGTTTTCCAATTTCCAATGCCCAGGCAACATTGGTACCTTTGAATGGATCAAAATACCTTTTGGATTGAAGAATGCTGGTGCAACACATCAAAGAGCCATGAATGCCATTTTTCATAAATACATTGGAAGTTTCATGGACTTTTATATCGATGTTATCGTTGTTAGGTCCCAATCGTGTGAGGATCACTCTGAGCATTTGAAGAAATTGTTCCAGACAATGTGACATTATAAACTAAAATTGAATCCATTGAAATGTGTGTTTGGAGTGTCTACAGGGAATTTCCTACGTTATCTAATCCATAAGAAGGGAATTCAAGTCATCAAGATCTAGTCAAAGCCCCTGCACGAAAAAGGACTTGCAAAGCTAAAGCAAGATGGTACTTTCGAATAGAGAATCAAGCATGAGCATGCTTTCCAGGCCATAAAGAAATATTTAGCCAAGCCTCATGTACTCATGCCACCTAGAGAGGGCAAGCCCTTAAAATTATACATGGCAGTTGTAGAAGACTCGATTGGAGTATTGTTAGCTCAAGACAATGAAGAAGGCAAAGAACATTCAATTTAGTATTGAGTAGACTCCTAAATGACTGTGAACGTAGATATTCGAGTATCGAAAAGCTATATTTAACTTTGTTTTTTTCAACAAAAAAATTGAGGTACTCTATGGACTCTCTTTGGCGAGAAATAGACTACTCGAATGTCCACTAACGTGATTTAAAGTGCTTAAACCATGTTGATGCAAGGGGTATGTTGTCACTCTCACAAATTCACCAGTAAGAATGCGACACGTGGCGTAGCTCTTCAAGAACACCCGTACATGATAAAATGCATAAGAAGCCTAAATGGTGTCGCTCGAGCTTCAGATGCAGTTAAATAACCGTCGCATAGCTGACACACATAGAATGCGAAGCGACAACGTTTGACATGCATGGACAATTATTTCAACTATCGTGCATGTGCACGAACAAATAGAAAGAAGATGGTAGAACGTGCATCACGAGCATAGGAGGAAGATAGAAAGATGGCCAAAGTGGGGCAATCACATTTGGCTCCTATGTCAAAGGTAGGAAGATAGCACAATGTCTCAAGCGAGCAAATTCAAAGGAAGAAACATCTTCTAACACTAGTAGTGTATAAATAGGACCAAGAGTGGAAAGGAAAGGAGGAGGAACCTCCGCACAACTTGTCTTTTTCATACTTATATTTACTTTCCTATACTTAATTTAGCTTAGTATAGTTGTAGTCGTAGCAGTAGTTGTACTTTGTATTTGTAGTTTTAGCCTGTATCCGTAGGAGTAGTTCATAATTCTTAGTTCGAAGCAATCTGGATCTTCTATATTTCTTGGAGGTAAGTTTGTCTTTAAATTTATTATTCAAAGTTAGTTCATTTTACATTCTTCGTGACTGCTTATGTTTGTTTTCTAGTTTCGAGTTGTCACATGTTGACACATTAAAAAATCTTATTCGTTTGATAAGAGAACAAATGACATAAATGCCTAGTGATTATCAATTTAATAGTCATAATTTTAAGTTTTTTTCTTCTCACTTCTTTTCTAGCATGCTTGTGTATCAATTTTGTCTTGGGACAACACCTGCTCAAGTTTAGCCTTATTTGCCTAAGCCTAGACCTTCTCAATCTCAAAATTGGCCTTCCCCTTTGTAGCCTTGGCCCTCTTTAGTCTGGCCTTTTTTGGCCTCGGCATGGGCTTTCGTCATCGCAGAGTTGGCCTTCTCGCCTCCAACAATGTTAAGTGGCAATCAGCTCTAGCTTCAGAGATTGTTCTCTTTATCGAGTAAGACAAATAGACTCCAAGGCTTCTCCTCTCTGCCTAGTAACCTCCTCGAGGCAAATGTTGATCACAATGCTCCCTGCCAATATCTAAATAACAGAAACCAATTGTTATAAAAGATGGCAAAAGTAGATAAATCAAGGGAAGATTGAAATGACATTACCATGTAACTACCATTGTAAAATCGATGGAAGCGCTTGTTTGAATCCATCATATTAAGCTTTTCCAAATCTCTTGTCAGATGTATGTCGCTCAAAATGGCAGAAAAATTTAAGAGCTTTCAAAAATAGAGTTGGTCAGGGTGATGAGACATCCTTGAAATAAAAGATGGACGAACAAACCACCATGCGAAGGATTGACCTCTTTGAATTGATCTATTGGAGAAGGGGATCATTTTGGAGAGTAGAGCCGACCTGAAATCCCAAATCAGAGGTTGGAATGTCGACCTGAGCCATCTTCAATGAAGGTGGGTGATCAAGGGCAAAAAACATATCTTGAGTGATCTCTTTACCTTGCAAGAGGTCAACAATTGCAATATCCCCTCTGCCTGGGACTGGGACTAGGACTTACTTGTGAATGAAGGGATTGGGATGGTTCGGGTTGAATTGTAATTTCTGCCAAATGAGTCTCTCTTTCTCTCTCTAGATTATCTCTCTCACTCCCTAAGCTTTTGCATCTCTCCCTATGTTTTTATGATCTTTAGGTGACGATGAAAAGGGATGGGTGGTGCTTTTATAGGCAAAAGGGGTGGGTGGCCATCCAAATGTTAGGAGGGTTTTAAGGAGAATAGAGGATGGACAAGGGAGGAGTGTAAGGAGAGAGTTGTAGGTTGAGGGGTTTGCAGGAGGTGGGTGAAGATGGCAAAGATGACTCTTTTTTTTTTTTTTTGGGGGGGGGGGGGGGGGGGGGGTGGTTTGGCGTGGGAGGAACCATAAGTGTGGTTTGGGTTGGCCGAAATGGGGGAAAGGGGTTGGTTTAGGATATGGATATGCATGTGTGTAAATAGATAAATATATTTTGGGCAGCCAAGATGATGGTAGATTATGCTTAATTTGGCAATGTGATTTGTTTTGATATGGCATATGGGAAGAACAAAGATGGCTGACCTTTTATGATGTTTGTTGAGGTGAACCATCACTATAACGAAACTATTGTGTTTACTTTTGTTGATGATCGTTGCTATGAGGAACTAAAAGTTGATTTCAGAGTAGCTCAAAGTATTGATCTTTGAAATTTTGAAGCATGCAACAAATATATGCACTGCAAATGTGTTTGAATTGTTTCAAAGAGAGTTAAGCAAGTCTTATGATTGCAATTTGCACGAATATGGTGAGAGTGGAACAATCGCTGAATACGAGATCACTTCTTATGGAAAGCATTATAACCATCTTGTTACATATATATGACTCATTACAATGGCGGGCCTACCCAGAGGGGGGAGGTGTCACGTGACACTCCCCATGCTCTTCTTAAAGCAATTTTGTTTTTTTTTTTGTTTTTTTTTAAAGATTTTAAGAGTAAATCAAACTTACCGCATAACACTGTGACACCTCATACCCTTTTGCTCAGTCAAACCCTCTTCAATTTGGTTCATTAAATTTTGAACACTTATATTTCTTTGTTATTGAATACAAATTTAATGCTTAGTTGTTCATTTATTTTGATGGTGACACCCTCAAGTTTAAATCCTGGATCTGCCCCTGACTCATTAGAAGATATGGTGTTGTGTAGGTGCAAGAAATTTGAGTTTGTAAGAATATTATGTTCACATGCACTTAAAGTGTTGGAAAAAATGGTTTGGCAACATATTTTTAGCTAAGTTTAAGCTAAAATAAAAGTGGATTCCACATATCTTTATGTGTGAATCTAAGTGGCAATGTGTTTACATACACATGGAGCTTAAGATTGTATATTTGGTTGGACAAAACCATTTATATGTGAATTAAAAATTGAATTCAAAGTAGGCTCCAAAGATTGGTAAAGATTGATAATTTTGGGTGAAAATGGTGTTAGTCCCACATAGGAGAAATGTGGAACATTCATGTGGTATATATAGTTTAAAATTGCTTAAGGGTTTGGGTCCCAAGGGCACCCCACTTTTGTGGATGGGGAAGGACTTAGGTAGCATGGGCTTTGGCCCAAACTACCACACACGCGCGCGCGCCGCCGTCCGTCCGACCGGCCGAGCCGAGCCGGGTTCGGGTTCGGGTTCGGGTCATTTAGATAATATTCTTTTTGTTGGAAATTTATTTAATTAAATTAATTATTTAATTAATTAAATAAGAATTTTATTTAATTAGATCCGGTTAACCCGTTGGTCCGTTTCAGACCCGCGTGGGTTTCTGACCGTTATGCCCAACGGATGCGTCCCTTGGGCCGAACCAATACCACTTCGGTTTACCCAACCGAACCAGTGCACCTATTAGGCCGAACCAGTGCAACTCTGTTGCACCCTTTTGCAGCCTATAAATAAAGGCAAATTCAGTCCGAATTACTTACTGAATTTCCAGACTAAATACCTTGCATTCATAAGCATCTTGTCCGCACTTTATTTCTGTTCTTTGAGAGAGAGTCCAGTACACATTCTGGTTCGACAGACTAGTGGTTTGCAGTGCTGCTACCATTAGTGTTGATCGTTGCATCCTGGGAGACAGACGCCAAATCAACTCGTAGCACCGTAGCGAGGGCGTATTTTGTCTTAAGGAGATTGTGTCAAACACAAACCTCGATCAGTAAGTTTTCGTGTTTTGTTGTATCGCTTCCACAAATTGCTTGATCACTTCAATTCGCTCCGAACACCAAGTAAGTTTCTGTCATTTTCTGTTTTCTGTCTTATTTATATTTTACAGATTATTAATAGCCAAGATAACAATCTTAAGACAAAATACGCCCTCGCTTGTTTTTCTAGACTATTACAAATCTGTTCTTGACAGAATTTGATAAACAGTTTATATTCTGGTTGTTGTAGCGACATTATTTCATTTGCTTTACATTTACAAAAAATATTTGGTTTTGTGGTTTAAGAATGTCAGAAGTGCAAGAAACTCCTACACCCGCTTCTTCTCGTACACCCACAGTAGCAGTTGCGATACCGACTGCGGTTCCTATGAATCACGGGGAGAAACCCGAGAAGTTCAATGGAACAGAGTTTAAGAGATGGCAGCAGAAGATGCTGTTCTATCTTACAACTCTTAACCTTACGAGATTTCTCCGTGAAGAAGTTCCTACTTTGACGGACGATAATACCGATGTACAGAGTGTTGCAGCGGTAGATGCTTGGAAACATGCAGACTTTTTATGTCGGAACTATATCCTCAACGGGTTGGACAACACATTGTACAATGTTTACAGTCCACTCAAGACGGCTAAAGAACTTTGGGATTCTTTGGATAAAAAATACAAGACAGAAGATGCCGGTTCGAAGAAATTCGTGGTCGGTAAATTTCTGGACTATGTGATGAGTGACTCCAAAACGGTGATCAGTCAGGTTCAAGAAATCCAACTCATTCTGCATGATATTCATGCCGAAGGTATGTCTCTCAGTGAATCTTTTCAGGTTGCTGCAATTATTGAAAAATTGCCACCTGGTTGGCGGGATTTCAAGAACTATCTGAAACACAAGCGCAAGGAGTTGAAACTCGAAGAACTTGTAGTTCGTTTGAGGATTGAAGAGGATAACCGAGTTTCTGACAAAAAGACTGGAAAAAATTCAATGCTGGCTAAGGCTAATGTGGTGGAACAAGGAAGATCATCCAAGAAGAGGAAACATTCTGGCCAAGGTTCGAGTCAAGGCTCGAAAAGTGGAGAAAACAAGAAGTACAAGTTCCAAGGGAAGTGCTTCAAGTGTGACAAACAAGGCCACCGTGCAGCGGACTGTCGTAGCAGGCCAAAGGATGGGAACGCTCGTAAGAAACCTGCACAAGCCAATGTGACCGAAGTGGAGACTCTCTCCGACAATGTTGAAGACATGCATCTTTCAGCAGTTGTCTCTGAAGTGAATCTGGTGGGATCTAATCCCAAAGAGTGGTGGGTGGACACTGGCGCTACCCGTCACATATGTTCTGATAGGAAGATGTTCTCCTCTTACAACGAGGTGACCAATGGAGAGAAACTATTCATGGGTAACTCTTCTACTTCGAAAGTCGAAGGCGAAGGGAAAGTGATACTCAAGATGACTTCGGGAAAGGAACTCACTCTTAACAATGTGCTCCATGTTCCAGACATTCGTAAAAATCTAGTCTCTGGATCTTTGTTGAGCAAGAATGGGTTTAGGCTAGCATTTGAGTCTGACAAGTTTGTACTCACTAAAAGTGGGGTGTATGTAGGAAAAGGGTATATGAGCAATGGGCTTTTTAAACTAAATGTAATGACTGTTGTACCAACTTTGGCTATGAATAAAAATATCACATCTTCTGCTTATTTCGTGGAATCTTCTAATATTTGGCATGGTAGACTAGGGCATGTGAATTTTGCAACTTTAAGGAAACTAATAAGTTTGGAATGTTTGCCTAAGTTTAACATTGATCCAAATCATAAATGTGAAATTTGTGTTGAAGCGAAATTAACAAGAACTTCTTTTCAGTCTATACATAGAAATACTGAACCTCTAGACTTAGTGCATACTGATATTTGTGACTTCAAGTCAATCCAAACAAGAGGCGGTAAAAAGTATTTTATTACTTTTATCGATGATAGTACTCGGTACTGTCATGTTTACTTGCTAAGAAGCAAGGATGAAGCTTTGGAAATGTTCAAAGTCTATAAGAATGAAGTTGAAAATCAACTTAGCAAAACGATCAAGGTAGTAAGAAGCGATAGAGGTGGCGAGTATGATGCACCTTTTGGTGAATTCTGTAAAGAACATGGCATTATACATCAAACCACTGCTCCTTATTCTCCTCAACAGAATGGTGTTGCTGAACGCAAAAATAGAACATTGAAAGAAATGTTTAGTGCTATGTTGATTAGTTCTGGATTATCTCAGAACATGTGGGGGGAAGCAGTGCTTTCCGCAAACTACATTCTTAATAAGATACCCCGAAAGAAAATCAATAAGACACCGTATGAATTATGGAAAGGTCGAGCACCTACCTATAAATTCTTGAAAGTGTGGGGGTGTCTAGCAAAAGTAGCAGTTCCGGTACCTAAACAAGTGAAGATAGGACCAAAAACTGTTGATTGCATATTCATAGGATATGCTGAGCATAGTAGTGCGTACAGATTTTTGATACACAACTCAGAAATTCCAGATATGCATGAAAATACTATCATTGAATCTAGGAATGCATATTTCTTTGAAGATGTATTTCCTAAAAGGCTTCGACACGAGGCTACTTCATCCAAAAGGACTATTGATGCTACATTAAATAGTCATCAAGATGTTGAGAATGATGAAGAACCTAGACGTAGTAAAAGGGCTAGAATTTCAAAATCGTTTGGACCAGATTTTCTAACATATTTATTAGAAAATGAACCTCGGACTTTTAAGGAAGCAATGTCCAGTCCTGAAGCACCTCTATGGAAAGAGGCTGTCAACAGTGAGGTTGAATCCATTCTGCAAAATCATACATGGGAACTAGTGGATCTTCCACCAGGGAGTAAACCTCTTGGATACAAATGGATATTCAAAAAGAAGTTGAAAGCAGATGGTTCAATTGATAAATATAAGGCCAGACTTGTAGTCAAGGGTTACAGGCAGAAAGAAGGGCTTGATTATTTTGACACATACTCACCTGTAACTAGGATCACGTCTATACGAATGCTTATTGCCATTGCAGCATTGTATAATCTTGAAATCCATCAGATGGATGTCAAGACTGCATTCTTGAATGGTGATCTGGATGAAGAGATATATATGGAACAGCCTGAAGGGTTTGTGGTTACAGGAAAAGAAACTAAAGTTTGTAAGCTTGTCAAATCTCTTTATGGTCTAAAACAAGCACCGAAGCAATGGCATGAGAAATTTGACAATGCAATGATGTCAAATGGATTCAAGATAAACGAGTGTGACAAATGTGTGTACATAATGCACACGAGCAAAGGTTATGTCATAGTTTGTCTTTATGTTGATGATATGCTCATCATTGGTAGTGATAATGAAATGATTAAATCTACCAAACGAATGTTGAACAAACAGTTTGACATGAAAGATATGGGTGTCGTAGATGTTATATTAGGAATGAAAATTTCTAAAACATCTGACGGATATACTTTGTCACAATCTCACTATATTGAGAAAATACTGGGTAAATTCGGCAAGTACGATGAACGTCCTGCAAGGACACCTGTAGATCCAAGTCTACACCTACCCAAGAATAAGGGTGACAGTGTATCTCAGTTAGGGTACTCTCAAATTATTGGCAGTCTGATGTACTTAATGAACTGCACACGTCCAGATATTGCGTACGCTGTGAGTAAATTAAGTAGATACACCCATAATCCTGGCAAAGATCATTGGAAGGCTATCGTTAGGGTTCTCAGATATCTAAGATACTCCGTAAACTATAGTCTACACTATACTAGATATCCTGCTGTGTTAGAAGGATATTGTGATGCCAACTGGATATCGGATACAAAGGATTCCAAATCTACTAGTGGTTACGTCTTCACCCTTGGAGGTGCAGCCGTATCTTGGAAATCTACTAAGCAAACTTGTATAGCTAGGTCAACAATGGAATCAGCTGAAGAAGCTGATTCCATTGGAGGTGCAGGGGAAGAAGCTGAATGGCTTCGTCAATTTTTGGAAGATATTCCGATGTGGCCGAAACTTGTGCCGGCAATATGTATCCATTGCGATAGCCAATCAGCAATTGGCAGGGCACAGAGTAATATGTATAACGGTAAGTCTAGACACATTCGTCGTAGGCACAATACTGTTAAACAACTGCTCTCAAGTGGGGTTATTTCCATCGAATATGTGAAATCAAAGGACAATATTGCGGATCCACTAACTAAAGGATTGTCCAGAGAGCGGATGTATAATTCATCGAGGGGAATGGGACTTAAGTCTACTACTTTGGAGTCACAATAATGGACACCCAACCTACTTGACTGGAGATCCCAAGATCTAGGTTCAAAGGGACAACCAAGTTATGTGTGCACTCACCAGAGTCACTAAGGAGAATCCCTCCTCACCTATTCCTATGATGGAAAAAAATATAGTGATGCTGCATCGTGAGTAAGGTTAAGCTTTTGCTTTTAATGATTCTTATATCTTGACAAAACAAGTGGAGTATAGCAGGATACTCTTAATAAGAATTACCTATATGAGTGTGAACTGGGGCCGGTTCTATGAGAATTGACAAGGCTAAATTCTCTAGAGCACTCATGAACGACCAGGTCTTGTTCAGGGCCAAAATGAACACAACCGTGAGAACCAGTTTGTGGCAGAGATATTCTGTGTGAATTCTATTGTCTTGGTTTACGTCAACGGCTGAACAGTTCAAGGCATCGCGTCCACTGATTAGCTAGTAAACCCGATAGTCTTTCACAAGGGAAGGTTCAAGGTCAACAGCTACCTATCCTTTGCAGAATTTCTCTTTAATTGTACTCTCTCAGAATTTGCATATTGTTGCATTTCGTATCTTTCAATTTCATTCATGTGGGGGACTGTTGGAAAAAATGGTTTGGCAACATATTTTTAGCTAAGTTTAAGCTAAAATAAAAAGTGGATTCCACATATCTTTATGTGTGAATCTAAGTGGCAATGTGTTTACATACACATGGAGCTTAAGATTGTATATTTGGTTGGACAAAACCATTTATATGTGAATTAAAAATTGAATTCAAAGTAGGCTCCAAAGATTGGTAAAGATTGATAATTTTGGGTGAAAATGGTGTTAGTCCCACATAGGAGAAATGTGGAACATTCATGTGGTATATATAGTTTAAAATTGCTTAAGGGTTTGGGTCCCAAGGGCACCCCACTTTTGTGGATGGGGAAGGATTTAGGTAGCATGGGCTTTGGCCCAAACTACCACACACGCGCGCGCGCGCCGCCGCCGTCCGACCGGCCGTGCCGAGCCGAGCCGAGTTCGGGTTCGGGTTCGGGTCATTTAGATAATATTCTTTTTGTTGGAAATTTATTTAATTAATTAAATAAGAATTTTATTTAATTAGATCCGGTTAACCCGTTGGTCCGTTTCAGACCCGCGTGGCCCAACGGCATTTGACCCGTTTGGCGGTTGGTTTTTGACCGTTTGGCGGTTTCTGACCGTTATGCCCAACGGATGCGTCCCTTGGGCCGAACCAATACCACTTCGGTTTACCCAACCGAACCAGTGCACCTATTAGGCCGAACCAGTGCAACTCTTAGCCAGAGTTGCACCCTTTTGCAGCCTATAAATAAAACCAAATTCAGTCCGAATTACTTACTGAATTTCCAGACTAAATACCTTGCATTCATAAGCATCTTGTCCGCACTTTATTTCTGTTCTTTGAGAGAGAGTCCAGTACACATTCTGGTTCGACAGACTAGTGGTTTGCAGTGCTGCTACCATTAGTGTTGATCGTTGCATTCTGGGAGACAGACGCCAAATCAACTCGTAGCACCGTAGCGAGGGCGTATTTTGTCTTAAGGAGATTGTGTCAAACACAAACCTCGATCAGTAAGTTTTCGTGTTTTGTTGTATCGCTTCCACAAATCGCTTGATCACTTCAATTCGCTCCGAACACCAAGTAAGTTTCTGTTATTTTCTGTTTTCTGTCTTATTTATATTTTACAGATTATTAATAGCCAAGATAACATAAAGTTCTTTCCTTAAACAATGTTTTGAGGTCCTTTGACCCACATGCATAGTGAATTACCAGAATACCCACTCACTTCTTCCATCCTAATTTGCCCGCCTACTTTTTTACTTTTATCTTTCCTAAAATGTTTACCAAATTTTAAGTTGGCCCGTAATTTTTTTTCTTAATATCCTCTCTTTTAAAAAATTATGCTTTAGAGAATATGTACTTTCATTTAATTATAGAAATATAGAAGGGTATTATTGAAAAGTTAGCATTTCAATAATAATAATTATGACTAGCTCTCACTAATTACTTGAAATTTAAAAAACTAACTAACTAATTGGAGCATGAAAAATATTTGGTTAGCAGGATTCCACAACACAAGGCCATAGAACTATAGAAGAGCCAAAAATAGTATCCCCATGACCAAAACGAGAGAGAGAGAGAGAGAGAGAGAGAGTCCAATGTCTGTTTTGGAGTTTTAAAATGGTGGATGGAATAAGAAAAACACTGACTTGGGGATGGAGCTAACTGCTCACCCACTCTCATGTGTTTACTGGATAGTGTCAAAAAATTAAACCTCAACTAAGCAATAAGTTACTCCTTTCAACATATACTAACATTTCTGAACTGATCATCATCAGCTATTGCCTTTCCTCTCTGCGCGTGACCCAATCTAGCTACCACCCTCACCACCTTCCCTTATTCAAATGTTCTATTATCTTTTCTTTATTCATACAGGAAGAGGATTCCATCCAGCCCCATATTCGGAGTGAGTCCATTCAAAAACGGAGTCAGAATTATTAGTTTGTAAATTTAAATTTAGTATAGTAACAAATGGAAACATAGTTTTGGCTAGAAAAAGTTGGCTTAACAAATAATTAGAGATGCTAATTAATATACTTTTTCCATAAGTTATTGGTCGTACTGTAAGATGAACTGTTCACATTATCACACTGAACCAATGAGGGGCCTGTGTTAGGCCAAATGCACGGGATATAACCTGTATAGAATAACATAGAATCCAAGTTCATAGATATATCAACGGGGGAACATAGGGAGGGAGAGGGAGAGAGAGAGAGAGAGAGAGAGAGAGAGAGAGAGAGAGACTCAGGCATCCTAGGTGGGAGATGGTGGGTGGTGGTGGAGGTGGTGGTGCAGGTCGCGCCAATCTCTAGGTATTCCTGGCTTGCTCCCATTTCTTTATCATTTCTTTTTGGAAGTGCCCTTTTTTTTTCATTTTTGGTACATTAGCCAGAGTCTTGAGTTCAAACCAAGCAAAACCAGAAAACCACTTATACAAACAGACATATAACATAGAGAGAGAGAGAGAGAGAGAGAGAGAGAGAGAAAGAAACAGCAAAACCCAACCAAATGTTGCAAACCCGAGACGGAAGTTTTGGAAATTGAGGCAAATGTCGATACCCCTCTCGAGGCAATCTCCTTCCTACTTCCCCAACCCCAACCCCAAACCGAAATCGAAACACAAATCCACACCCTTCTCGTCTTCATTCCTCTGCCTCTCTCTGTATACTACACTTTTCTCCCTCTTCACCACCTCCGCCGCCGCCGCCAACCACGAGGCGCTAACACTATTCTCATGGCTGAACAGCTCACCTTCACCACTCTCTTCCTCTTCTCTCTCCTCTTTCGCAAATTGGAACATTCTAGACTCCAATCCCTGCAACTGGACATTCATAAAATGCACCCCACAAAATTTTGTATCCGAAATCAATATCCAGTCCATCCCCCTCCAACGCTCCTTACCCTTAAATCTCTCTTCATTCCCATACCTTGAGAAACTCATCATCTCCACCGCCAATCTCACTGGAACAATCTCCGACGAGCTCGGAAACTGCAAGTCTCTTACAGTCATTGACCTCAGGTCCAACAGTCTCGTCGGAACCATCCCTCCATCCATCGGAAACCTCAAATTGCTCGAAGACCTGATCCTGAACTCCAACCAGCTCACCGGAAAAATCCCAGTCGAGTTAACCCAATGCCAAAGCCTAAAAAATCTTCTCGTTTTCGATAACCAACTCGGCGGCACCATTCCGCCGGAAATCGGCCTCTTGTCGAGCCTCGAAGTCCTCCGCGCCGGCGGCAACAAAGATGTTGCTGGGAAAATTCCCGACGAGCTAGGAAACTGCAGTAACTTGACGCTATTGGGCCTTGCTGATACCCGGGTTTCCGGGTCGATTCCGAGCTCACTGGGGCGACTCAGTAAACTTCAAACACTCTCTGTTTACACCGCAATGTTGTCCGGTGAAATCCCTCAGGAAATCGGTAACTGCTCTGAGCTTGTCAACTTGTATTTATACGAAAACAGTCTTTCGGGTTCCATTCCGGGGGAATTGGGGAATTTGAAAAAGCTCGAACAACTGTTTCTGTGGCAGAATAACTTCGTCGGAGAGATTCCTGAACAGATTGGGAACTGCACTAGCTTGAAACTGATCGATCTTTCTTTGAACTCGTTATCTGGGTCCATCCCTTGGTCCTTTGGTGGCCTAATTGAGCTCCAAGAGCTAATGCTTAGTAACAACAACGTGTCCGGTACGATCCCTTCTGTCCTTTCCAATGCCACAAATTTAGTCCAATTACAACTCGACACTAACCAGATCTCGGGTTTGATTCCACCCGAGTTAGGACGCCTGAAAAATCTGGTTGTGTTTTTCGCTTGGCAAAACCAGCTTGAGGGAAGCATTCCTTCTACTTTGGCTAACTGTGGAAACCTCCAGTTACTGGATTTGTCACACAATTCCATCACTGGAATCATTCCCCCTGGGTTGTTTCAGCTCGTGAATTTGACAAAGCTTTTGTTGATATCCAATGACATTTCGGGTACAATCCCGGAAGAAATCGGGACTTGTAGCTCTCTAGTGAGGCTCCGACTTGGAAGCAATCGGATTACTGGTCAAATCCCCAGGGAAATCGGGGGATTGAAGAGCTTGAACTTTCTTGATTTGTCCGGAAACCGCCTTTCCGGGTCAGTTCCGGATGAGATCGGGAGTTGCACAGAGTTGCAAATGGTGGACTTAAGTAATAACACATTGGAAGGTCCCCTGCCTAATACCCTGTCATCTCTTTCTGGAATCCAAGTCTTGGATTTTTCGAGTAATGGGTTTGTGGGTCAGATTCCGGCGAGTTTTGGGCGCCTTGTTTCGATAAATAAGCTCATTTTGAGCAAGAATTCGTTCACCGGATCCATTCCTCGGTCGCTTGGACTCTGTTCAAGTCTCCAGTTGCTTGATTTAAGCAGCAATGAGCTCACTGGGGATATCCCTGCTGAGATTTGTAATATTGAGGCACTTGAAATTGCCCTAAACCTCAGTTGCAATGGGCTGACTGGGAAAATACCAACCCAAATATCGGCACTCAACAAGCTTTCGATACTGGACCTTTCACATAACAAACTTGAGGGCGATTTGACTCTCCTTTCCGGGCTTGAGTTCCTTGTCTCCCTCAACGTTTCTCACAACAATTTCACCGGTTATCTTCCCGACAACAAGCTCTTCCGCCAGTTACCCATTTCTGATTTGGACGGAAACCAAGGTTTATGCTCTTTCGGGCACGATTCTTGCTTCGTAAGTGCGGCTGGTGCGACCGGAATCATGAGAAGCAGAAATGAAATAAAGAGGTCTAGGAGGATCAAGATAGCACTTGCTTTTCTAATCACTATGACTATTGCAATGGTGGTGATGGGAACGCTTGCGGTGATCAGGGCACGAAGAACTATCAGAAGTGATGATGATTCAGAAATTGGAGAGTCGTGGCCATGGCAATACACTCCGTTTCAGAAACTAAATTTCTCGGTAGATCAAGTTTTGAGATGTTTAGTGGATTCCAATGTGATTGGAAAAGGTTGCTCTGGGGTCGTCTATCGTGCTGACATGGATAATGGTGAGGTGATTGCAGTGAAGAAGCTCTGGCCTACGGCAACAGTGTCGGCAACCAACGGGTGCAACGACGATAAGTGTGGGGTCCGTGATTCGTTCTCAGCAGAGGTAAAAACACTAGGCTCGATTCGCCATAAGAACATCGTTAGGTTCTTGGGTTGTTGTTGGAATCGGAACACGAGGTTGCTTATGTATGATTATATGCCTAATGGGAGCTTGGGGAGTCTACTACACGAAAGAAATGGGAATCCTTTGGAGTGGGAATTGAGGTATCAGATTCTTTTAGGGGCAGCTCAGGGGCTTGCTTATTTACACCATGATTGTGTGCCTCCAATTGTTCATAGGGACATCAAGGCCAATAACATCCTCATTGGTCTTGAGTTTGAGCCTTACATTGCAGATTTTGGACTAGCAAAGCTCGTTGAAGATGGTGATTTCGCTCGGTCATCAAATACAGTTGCTGGTTCCTATGGATATATAGCTCCCGGTATGTATTTTTTTGTGCTATTTGTACTGAGAGTTGTTTGGATTAAAAGAAAGTGTGGTCTTTCTATGCATTCACATACGAAACCGATTTAGAAATCCTGTGCTGATCTTTGTTATTGTTCATCTTCAGAATATGGCTACTCGATGAAGATCACAGAGAAAAGCGATGTGTATAGCTACGGTGTGGTCGTATTAGAAGTATTAACCGGGAAGCAACCTATCGATCCAACAATTCCGGAGGGCCTCCATGTGGTTGATTGGGTTAGACAGAAGAAGATAGCCATTGAAGTACTGGCTCCAAGTTTATTGTCTAGGCCTGAATCGGAAATTGAGGAAATGGTGCAAGCCCTAGGCATTGCCTTGCTCTGTGTCAATTCCTCCCCCGAAGAGAGGCCTACCATGAAAGATGTCGCAGCAATGCTCAAAGAAATCAAGCATGAGAGGGAGGAGTATGCAAAGGTGGATGTGCTCCTCAAGGGCTCTCCGGCCAACTCTAATGGCCAAGAAACTAAAAGCTCCGGCAGAATTCCGGCAACATCCTCATCAACAAAGGCAATACGCAGCTTGTACCAAAATAGCAATAACACAAGCTTTTCGGGGTCCTCATTGCTCTACTCAACGTCCTCTAGAATGGGTTTCAAGTGATGTATTTTTTGATACGGTTATAATAAGCTAAGCACTTGAAGGGGATCCGAGTTTGTGAGTCATTTTATTAGTTTGGTCATCAGTTTCAGTCTTGTTTTGTTTTTGGTTTGATTTGATGTAAAGAAGAAGAAAAGAAAGCCAATGTATGCAAATTTGGCTTTGAGAGAGTTTGTTGGAAAGTGTTTCTGGTCAATAATTTCCTCCTGGTTTTAAGCTCCATTTAACAGCTCAATTACAAAGTAGTAGGCCCAAGTATCGAAAGAACTCAAAGTGGGATGTCTGTTAGGCAGTCAAAATAGAGCATGTTTTGTTTGGGTTAGGCATGACTGGACATACATGAGTCTGCCATGGCCCTACCCAACTAATTTCATTCCCAACCCAAAAAATCTATGATTTATGCTAAAAGCGTGTAAAGTGTTGTAAACTACTTTAACGCGGATGACAAATGTCTTCACAACTAATGACTAAATAGTATGTAGGAGTTATGAGAGTAATGCACTTCTAATGCAAAAGTTACACATTTTGCTTTTACAAGTATAATGTTTTGTAAACAAGTTGAATGGAAGAAAAGAACAAAGAAAGGTGGAGAAAATTCTAGAGAAACACTAAATAAAATCTTTTAGGTTTTCTTGATAATTCTTGAAATAACTATCTTTTCTATGTATTTTCGTTTAGTGTTTATTTATATTCTGTAAAGTTATTTAATTTTGGACTAATTTTATAATAAGGTACTTATTATTTAGTCCTATTTATAAGAGATAGCTAGTGTTTCATCCTATATATTTTTGAAGGTTAATTTTTGGCTTTTTTTAAAAAAATACTCAAATTATCCTCAAAACCCAATTAGTCCACACTACTACAACAATCATCAAAGATGACAGTTAAAAACTGTCATTAAATGTGAAAGATGACAGTTTTACAACTGTCATCTATAGAGGTAATATTAAAAAATTTAATTTTTTTATGATGGTTTGTAACTGTGATTGATATCTATAGTGATGACACTTTATAAGTAGATGACGGATTATAATTGTCATCGTTAATTATAAATATGACAGTTACAAAGTGTCGTTAAAAATAATACTATTATCCACTTAATATGGTCAAAATACTATTATTTTTTCTTTCTAAATTTTGAACCTCTAACCTTCCATTCAACTAACACCTTACGCGCATCTTCTCTGACTGTTACATCAAACATAATATTCATGAGATATTTACAATATCTAATATATGTGTTCAACACCTTACACGAATTTTTTGTTTCAATGTCAGTTTTAATCAAAATTGACATTACAAAGGAGGATTATATGACGATTTTTTTTGTATACTGACATCAATACTTATTCCAATTTATTCAATAATAGATTTGCAAAAAGTGACATGTTATTTAAATAGTATTGTGATAGTGATGACAGCTTTTTTGTACACTGGCATCAATACTTATTTTAATTTTTTTAATGACCAATTTGTAAAAATTAACATCTTATTTAAGTACTATTGTAGTAGCAATGACAGTTTTTTTTAAACTGACATCAATACTTGTTTTAATTCTTTCAATGATATTTTACGAAAATTGACATCTTATAGGAACCTTTTTAATGTCACTTTTAATAAAACTGACATTATAAAAAATTATTTTGTTTTTAATGTCAGTTTTAATCAAAAACAGACATTAAAAAGGTTCCCATATAAAACTTTTACTATTTAGTTTCGATGCCCATTTCATTTAAAAGCGACATCACAAAGGGGATTGCTAACATTAAATGACAGTATTCTTTGTAAACTGACATCAATAATTATTTCAGATTTTCTAATGACATATTTTTAAAAATTGATGTCTTAATCAATTTGGTAATGTCATCTTTAGCGATTACTGTAGTAGTGTCAATTTCAAGGTTTTTCTCCTTATGAAAAAGGGATTGCTTAAAACCATTCTTTATTAGTCTAATTAATTAGGCAATAATGTTTAGTCAATATGGTAAATTAGTAAATTTCTACAACTCTAATTTTAAACTTTATCACATTTAGTTTACATATCATGGTAAATTTGCATATTGCGGATAATTTACTATATTCTGTGATCTATACTATATATTATTGCAGGACGATTTTCCGTGAGAGTCACTCTGAGTGCGACACGTGTCACCACCAAAAAGGTATATTAATAAAAAAATTAATATCAAATCAAATTAAATTTGTAATGGAAGTAAATGTAATTGTTATGGTATTATTTTTAAAATAAAAAATATACACGATCAAGATATCCTTCATTTCTTGGAGGAATTTAGCATCCTTTTGGGGAGAAAATCAGGAATTTAAAATAAAAGTGGTGTAAAGAAAACTTATAATCAATTAGGAAAATCTAATGCAAGGATTTAGTATTCTTTTGTTCCTATATAACTTATTTTCTATATATACTAAATTAAGGAGAAAATTGAATAAGTTAGGAATTAAATGAACTTCCAAGAGAAAAAGTGAATAAGTGAACTTGACGTAAAGGAATTAAACCCGTGCTATTTTCAGTAAGGAGAAAATATTGATTTGCGCATCTATATCAATATTTTCTTTACGTCAATATTTTCTATTTAAAGGAATTAAATCAATATTTTCTCCTTAATTTAATAAAAAATAAATTAAGGAGAAACTATTGATTCAATTAAATTAGGGTGAATATTCAATTCGTAACTTTATGGCGCAAAATTTTTTTTAGCACATAGAACATTTCTTTTTTCATCACATAGCCAAATTTGTAACTGTAGATTGAGCACATAGTCAAAAAGGTTTCTTTATCACATAGCCAAATGCGCATATGTTGATAAAATTTCTATTTTGGATTACAAAGTATTGAACAATATATTGAATGTTACGTATATACTGACCTCGCTTAATTAATTCAAAGAATCAAATTTCTCCAATTACATAGGTTGTTGATTTTGCATCATATTTTCATGCTTCAACAAGTCGGCCCAGAGGTTCAAGAATGACCAGGGAAGCGTTAGTGATTCGATCTTAAAACATAAAGTCTGTTTATACATTAAACTAACTATCTATTAATTTTCACTCCTTCAATTAATAGAGCTTTCGGGATCAATCGGTACATATTTTTCTTATTAGTGCGCGCTATTTTTATAATCTACTAGGTGAATCTTACCTTTATTTTAATGTTCTTTCATTTGTAATATTCTAAGAATCTTTGTTCAATGAATTTGTTCTCACGCCAAAACACATTTTTGCAGGTAATTTGGTTCAACATATTTTAAGAACCTTTCATCAAATTTTGGATCAATCACATCATTGATTGAAGGCAATTTTTCTTTCTTTTTTGATTCTTTGAAGTGATTTTCTAATTTTTAATAACTACTGCGAGCTTGTGAGTTGCCATTGAAATGACATTAAACCCTACCCTTTTTTTTCGTATGATTGTTTTTTCTTACTCCAATAGTCTAAAGTGCTGAAATATAAATACAAATCAGAACATTAGTTAAGGTCAATAAAAAAGGCATATAATTTTTCTACAAATCTGCCTACTTTTCAACACTCGAATGCCTCTACAGGGCTTGAACCAAGGATTTGTTTATTGGTACTCATTTGGTGGTATATTAGTTATGTCTTGAGTTCATTTAGTCTCTCACTTTCCAAGTAATTTGTTGGATTTGGTGTGAGAATCTTTTATACGGCTATTTTTTTACGTAATGTATTCTCCTCAATTCTCACCGTCCTTTGTTTGGTTGTACCAAATTCAGTGAAACAAATTTTGGGAAAATTAGATTCCATCCTAGACATGAATTTTGGGGTAAGAGTTTGAAATAAAAGATGAAGGTATTGTTCTGACGAACGCAATCAAAAAGTAAAAAAATAAAAATTACTCAAACTTTCAAAGAATTCATTAATTGAAAAGAAAAATAATTAAAAATAAATATATTTTTTACGTACTTTCTTTAGGATTCTTTTATTTAATTTTTTTTACGTAAACTTAAGTGTTACTTTTAATCATACTTATATGTCTAATTAAAAACGACTGGGTTTATTTTTTTTTTTACCTATTTTCCTTTGGAAGAATGTATGTACCTTCTGTAAGGTAACAAAATTCAAAACAAATAATAGTCCTCTATTATAAACTTTCATATAATTTATTTATTGTTTATTGATATATTATAAAAGATAATTTTATTTATTACTTCATCTTATATGTGCAAGAATGCAACGCAATGCGGCCAAATAATTTACGTCATAATTACGAGACTTAAATTTCTTATCATAACTTTCAGACAATTTGTTAGGTTTAGTTTACTACTGTATTTGGTTGATGGTGTGAAAAATATACATATTTTTGTTGTTTGACGTATTGAACTTACGTTTAGTTTTTATATTTGTATCAATAAAGTATGCTTCTATGCATCCCGTGCATAGCACGGGATTTTTGCTAGTAGTAACTTATGTATCATAGTAAATTTGCATCATTATGATAAATTCCTACCACTCTGAATTTTTTTGTAAATTGCAGATAATTCAGAAAAATATTTTTGTTCTTTTGCGACCGTCACGGTTCAAAGTGCAGATTATGTAAAATTCAAATACTCAAAATCGATACTAAAAAAATAAGAATGAAAATAAAATATTATTCACTCATCGTGTAATCCGAATAATCTTCGAAAAAGAATAAAATTTTGTGTGATCTCGTGCAAAAAATATTTTAGTGAAATCACTAAGATTTTATTAGATTTCGTGTAAAAAATTCAAAGATATGATAAATATTCTAGTGATTTAATCTCAATCTTGTATAAAAATATGTAGCATCCAAAATTACTATATTCAGTAAACCATTAGCAAAAATTTCAGTGAACCACTGGGAATAGTACTATTTCGGTGAATCATAATGTATAGATCATGATAAATTTGCATCGTTATGGTAAATTCTTACAACTCTAAATTTTTTTAATATTTAGCAATGGTCAATTTGCATATTATGGTAAATTTTTCACGCTCAATACAAATACAAAATAAAGAGCTGATCATCTGCAAATTATGATAAAATTGTCAGAACGTGATAAATTGCAGATAATTCATAAATATTTTTGTTCTTTTGTAACCGTCAAGATTCAAAGTGTAGATTATGTAAAATTCAAATACTCAAAACGGATACTACAAAAATAAGAATAATAAAAGATTATTCACTCACCGTGTAATCCAAATAATTTTTGAAAAAATTTCGTTAGGCTTGACGATGACGAAGAATACATGTTAAGAAATATATTTTCTGTGTATTCTTCTCCTAAGAGGAGGCACAATATATATAGAACAATGTACAAACTGAATCCCTAATTTATCTCTAACTCTAATTTATATCTAACTGAATCCCTAAATAGGCTCCTAATTATATGCCTACTATTTACATAGTCAACAAAGTAATGATAAATACAATCTAACACTCCCCCTCAAGTTGGTGCGAAGATATCGATCATGCCCAACTTGAACACGATAGGGAATAAACTCTTGCTACCCAGCCCTTTTGTGAAGATGTCGGCCAACTGGTCTCTAGACTTCACAAACGGCATACATATCACACCCGCACTCAGCTTATCCTTGATGAAGTGTTTGTCTATCTCTATGTGCTTTGTTCTATCATGCTGAACGGGATTGTGAGCAATATTAATGGCAGCTTTATTATCGCAATAGAGTTTCATCGGGCCACTATCAGAAAGACCCAAATCACGTAACAGGGTTTGAATCCACAAGAGCTCGCAAACCCCATGAGCCATAGCTCTATACTCAGCTTCTGCGCTAGATTTGGCAACCACTGATTGCTTCTTATTTCGCCAAGTAATCAAATTTCCTCCAAGGAAGGTACAATAGCCAGAGGTGGACCGCCTATCATCCACAGATCCAGCCCAGTCAGCATCAGTAAATACCTCCAACCGAAAGTGACCATGATTAGAGAACAAAATCCCTTTTCCTGGAGCTGATTTGAGATACCTCAAAATACGATAAACTGCATCCAGGTGTGGAGTACGAGGATCATGCATAAACTGACTAACAACACCAACTGCATAAGAAACATCAGGTCGGGTATGAGCTAAATATATCAGTCGACCCACAAGTCGCTGATACCTCTCCTTATCAGTACGCTCCCCCATATCTCCACTCAGGTGATGGTTTGCCTCAATAGGCGAGTCTGCAGGTTTACAGCCCAACATACCTGTTTCTTTCAACAGATCAAGTATGTACTTTCGTTGAGAGATAAAGATGCCTCTATCTGATCTTGCTACCTCCATTCCAAGGAAGTATCTCATTGATCCTAAATCCTTAATCTCGAATTCTTATGCTAACCGAGACTTAAGGTTATGGATCTCTTCCTCATCATTGCCTGTCATTATTATATCATCAACATAAACAATAAGGACAACAATCTTTTTTTTATCAGCACTCCTCTTGGTGAATAGAGTATGGTCTGCATGGCTCTCCTTGTACCCAAAACCCAGCATAGCTTTTGAAAACCTGCCAAACCACACTCTAGGTGACTGCTTCAGCCGTAAAGTGCCTTCTTCAACCTACACACCTTTCCCTCACTGGCAGAGGAAGAAAAACCCGGTGGTATGGTCATATACACTTCCTCCTCCAGATCACCATGGAGGAATGCATTCTTTACATCAAACTGTAAAAGAGGCCAATTCATGTTGGCAGCACAAGACAAGAGAGCCCGCACAGAATTCATTTTTGCTACCGGAGCAAAAGTCTCCTCATAGTCAATACCATAGGTTTGAGTAAATCCCCTGGCAACCAGTCTGGCTTTGTATCTCTCAACTGTACCATCAGCATTGTGCTTTATAGTAAACACCCATTTACATCTCACCGATTTCTTTCCTCCAGGAAGTGATACTAGATCCCAAGTACCATTCTTTCTCAAAGCTGTCATCTCCTCTACCATAGCTCCTTTCCACTCAGGTATAACAAAAGCATCCTGCCAATTCTGTAGAATAGATATAGAAGAAAGAGACGAAACAAAAGCACGATATGAAGAAGATAAACGATCATAGGAAACAAACTGAGATATTGGATGTAGAGTACATGACCTCTTTTATTTCCTAAGAGCAATTGGGCGATTGTCAATAATAGGAGGTTCAATAAGAGAAGAGTCACTACTAGAAGAGTCAGCAGAGAGAAAAGATTCATTACCGGATGAGTCAGCTGGGAAGTTTGGAACTGGAGTTGGAGGCTATGAATGACAAGGTGGTACAACACATGTGGGGTCAGTGCTTTGCAGCTGTTGTCTCCGTTCCTCAATATCACCCCCAATGTCATGCGTTTCTGAGTCAGCAGATATAGATATTTGTTCCTTTCCAGATTGATCTCCCAGTTTCCCCTCACCATGATTGTAAAACAAGAGTTGCTCCCCCTTACCAGTATAAAAGGAAGCCATCTCTTCCTCCTGACTAGTCTCCCCCTGAAGAGATGGGGAGTAAAAAGACTCTGTCTCCCAAAAAGTGACATCCGTAGAAACTAAGAACTTCCGAGAATGAGGATCATAACACTTATAGCCTTTTTGGGTTGGGGAGTACCCAATGAAAATGCACTTATGGGCTTTATGACCTAACTTACCCCCAGAGGGATGTGGGGCATGGACAAAGCACACACATCCAAACACTCGGGGGGGGGGGGGGGGGGGGGGGGGGGGGGAAGTGTGGTGACCCGATAACTGCTAGGAAGACACTCTATAGGAGTTTTGAAGGTAAGAACACTAGAAGGCATACAGTTGATAAGATAAGTTGCTGTCAAAATCGCTTCTCCCCACAAATATTTTGGAACATTCATGGTGAACAAAAGAGAGCGAGCAACTTCAGCAAGATGACGATTTTTGCGTTCAGCAACTCCATTTTATTGTGGAGTGTCAACACAAGTCGTCTGAAAAAGAATACCATGCTCATCTAGAAATGTCCTAAAATGCCCGTCTATATACTCAGTACCATTATCACTACGGAGAATTTTAACATTGGCATCAAACTGAGTACGCACCATGGCATGAATGGAGCGAAAACAAGAAAAAATTTCACTTTTTGACTTAAGTAAATACACCCAAGTAACACGAGAATAACAGTCAATAAAAGTGACAAACCATCTATGACCTTTAAGAGAAGTAATAGGTGAAGGTCCCCAAACATCAGTATGAATAACCATAAACAGAGAATCACTCCTCTTATTAATGGGTGCATAAAAAAAAACGTTTATGTTTACCAAGCTCACAAGCTTCACAAAAAAATTGACTCTGAGAACAAGACTTTATTAAACTAGGAAACAACCTCGCTAAAATCTCAGATGAGGGATGACCCAATCTTCGATGCCAATGATGTAACATAGAAAGAGCTGGACTCATATCGGCCTGCAGAGCTGAACCACATGACATGGGCTGCTGAGGTGGGACAAGGTGCAGATTCCAGGTAATAGAGGCCATCATGTGCTCTACCACTGCCAATCACCTTCCCCGTATCCAGTTCCTGAAAGACACAATGAGTGGAAAAAAATGTCACTGAGCAATTGGCAGAACAAGTAAGACTACTAACAGACAAAAGGTTAGTAGCAAAGTTGGGAATATGTAGGACTGAAGAAAGAGATATTGAGGAAGAATAGTTGACAGAACCTTTCCCTGAAATAGCAGAGAACGACTCATCCGCTATTCGGACCTTATCCTTACCTGAACAAGTAGTGTAAGAATCAAATACAGAGAAACAACCTGTCATGTGGTCTGAAGCACCAGAATCTATAATCCAAGGAATGGCAGAAGAAGCAGTAAATGCCTTAGCTGGAATACCTGTGTGAGCAAAATTGGAAGAGGATGGAGCTACGGAAGAAGTAGGAGCTATAGTAGATGGAGAATCAGCCCGAGTCAGAAGGCGCTTGAGAGCTTGCATTTCCTCCTGAGAAAATCCACTAGGGGCCTCCCCCTTTCCCGCGAGAAGGAGGTTTTCCATGTAACTTCCAACAGAACTCCCTAGTATGATTGGTGTTGTTCGATGGAAACCGGATGGGGATGATGATAATGACGTCGGCGTCGGAGAAGCCTCAACGACGGCGACGGAAAAAGAAGCCGACGATGTACGGCAGCAGCAGCGGAAGTATATGGCGGCAGGTACGTTACCGCTCTGATACCATGTTAAGAAATATATTTTCTGTGTATTCTTCTCCTAAGAGGAGGCACAATATATATAGAACAATGTACAAACTGAATCCCTAATTTATCTCTAACTGAATCCCTAAATAGGCTCCTAATTATATGCCTACTATTTACATAGTCAACAAAGTAATGATAAATACAATCTAACAATACAAAAGTGGCAGGTTTATATAATACCGGAGGTGAAATATAAGAACAAATTTTTGTGTAATCTCGTCCAAAAAATTCGAAGATATGATCAATATCTCAGTGAATCACTATAATTTTATGAGATTTCATACAAAAAATCTAAAATCTAAAGATATCATAAATATTCCATTAAACCACTAAGATTCTAATAATTTAATCTCAACTTTGCATAGAAATATGGTAATGTCAAATATTCTGTTGAACCATTAGGGTACAGTAACATTCCGGTGAATCATCAAATATTCCCGAGTATATATATGTTCTATTCTTGATCATATGTTCCGATAAATAAGTACTATTCCAGTGGATCTCAGTTAACACTTTTTATCATATTTAATTCCATAATCGAAGTCAAATTTATTGCAACGAATTTGAACTTACCAAATTAGGAGTAAATGTTTTGACTTAAAAATGCATAAGAGAGTAAACTAACACTCAAAAGTAATGGCAAAAATTTCAAAATAAGTCAAACTAGGATGAAAACATAACTTAAAAAAGTGTATGGGATGAAACCATACATTGTCAGTGTTAATAGGACCCTAATTTAATTTACCCTTTTATTAATATAACGATAGTAGTAATCAGACTGCGACTTAAATAAAAAATTAAAATAGTACTTGTTAGAATTGTGAATTGCATATATATATATATATATATATATATATATATATATATATATATATATATATATATATATAGAGAGAGAGAGAGAGAGAGAGAGAGAGAGAGAGAGAGATTACAAATTTTATTGTAAGTGGCGTGTCAAGTAATAAAATGAGAATGATGTGGTATAACACGGAAGAGCCTTAATTGCACATTTTTTTATAGTCGAGATATCCAGCCGATTTTAAGATTATCCTCGGAGGTCAATACATTTAAGAGATGCTTCTTCAATACATTCAATTCTTGCAATTTTTAATTTCGAATACGTAGGTCAAAAGACTTTTAATCCCAACTCGTCAATATTTTTCAAATATCTCACTTGATGACTTCAAATTAGTGCTGTGGGGCTAAGTAAATCAGGGTCTCCAACATCGAGGTGTAAATTGGCTAAGTAGATTCCACCTAGTCCTACCTCATGTCACCATTTATGGTGTCATTCGTCGTATCGAGTCGCCCAAAAATAGCCAACCCTTTGAGTTGTTGGATTGCTTCCGCTCAAATCAACTTGTCTAAGCCAACGTCACTAATCAGCTCCATGGTGCGTCATATCAGCCCACAAACGAAGATGAAATGTACGATGAATGTACTTGAGTTTGTACAAAAGAATACTTAACCAATCCTTATAAATAAGGATGAAGACTATTGGAAAATAGATCAATCACTTGGAGAACATGGGCGAGGTTAATTAGTATGAACTCTTTTAGCCAAACCACGTTGAATCTCACTGTGAGTATTTGATTGATGCCAAGTTTACTCTACATATAGTTTGGCTCGGCAGAACTTCTATCCTTCAGGAATATTTTCCTCAAACCAATACTTAGCCATCGGAGGGCATTTCAATTATAAAGTGGAGTGTCTTTGATGATTTGTTCCCTCGTGCAGTTAGGTCATTGGAATCAAGAAGCAAGCTGCGCTAATTGCAATTGGCTCTTATATTAACTTTGACATGATTCATGGGGGAGTCCCTGCAATTGACAATCATATTGGGAGCTTGATAAGTAGGAGTTGCCATGGCAGAAATTGTAACGCACGTTTTTGCCCACCCAAGCCACACTAGAGCCCAAAGAGAAGTTGAGCAGGGGGTAGAGGAGATCCTTAACTAGGAAACAAATGACATCCATCAGCCCACGCTCGCGAATGTTGATGCTTCAGCACTGGTCGAGTCAATTGGAGTTAGAAACATTGATAGCACATCTAGACGAGTGAGACAGGGGCAAGCTGTTGAGACCATAATATGTCATGTATAGTGGCTCAACGTGTCCTAATTTGGTATTTGTGTGTGATTAATTATTATTTTTATTCAATAATGCACTTTCGATAGTTTTTGACCTTTTGTAGGTTTTCCGTGTGAAAAGGGTGTTTAATGATGATATTCAAATATCCTAAGCTTCAAAGTGATCCCGATACCCCGAGGGGTGAATTGAGTTGGATTGGGAGGAGCGCTAAATACTCAAAGGTCCCGCGAATTCCGCAGAAGAGGAAATTGAACTTTGAGTTGTAGCTTGATGATGGTGACTAGAAAGAGGTTCAAGTCAGGCCAAACCTGACTGGTTTGATCAAATCCATAATTTAATCCAGTATGCAAATTTGACCGGCCAGGGGTCTTTGGTGACAGGTCAGAAGTGAAGACTAAAAACGACCAATAGGTATCCTGACTAGTCAAGAGATGTAGTCTAGAGCAAGGGATGAGATGTGATCAGATGGTTCCTACCAGTCATTAACGCGCTACAGTGCGAGAAGAGGGCTTGAATTGTCACCTCATACAATCATGCTATTGAAGACCAAATAATTTAAGTATCTAGATCTGACCGGTCAAGGTTACTATTTGACCGGTCAAGATTTCGTGAGATTTCAAAATTGTTTATTTTTCTTTATATTCTTTTTTATATGCTCTCATTTAGTTTTCTTATCTTTTTAGAAGTTGTTTCTAAAATCTGTTAGGATTTTCCATTGTTAAAGTCCTTGGAGGCTGAGATTTACTATGAAGTTCTCTTAGTTTTAGCTTTTTCTTCCAGTTTTAGTTACAGATTATTGATCTAACACTTTTTACTTCAATGTTTTACCTGCTTTTCTTAATTCAAGTTCTTTATTTTAATGTCTTGCTAAGATATGTTTGGTTTACATTAAATATTCATTACTGGTACGACATTTTCCATTAGTTTTCTTGTTCCTTCCATTAATATGTTAGACTAAAATCTTTTAGGCGAGATTCTAAAATGATATTCATTCAATGACCTAGGTTTTCAACATCTTCTCAAATTTTTAATGTTTGTTCTAAAATTGATTCAATACTTATTTTCGAACCAAATAAGGAGTGTTGAACTCTTGATCATTTATTGCCATTAATTTAGTACATTTAATACTTGGATCAATGTACTCATTACATTTTGACCTATTGATCTTGAACAATAATCAATTTGAAAACACATATTCTAGATTCAAATTATTTTTCATCGCAAGATTTCCTGACTTGAATTATTAATTGAGTTATAAAAGAGTGACTGCTGAAATCTAGGTTCACTGGATTCTGAAAATTTAGATTGCTTTCTTTATTTAATCCAATCTTTTAGTTCTTTGCAACTATAGATTTTAAACCCCTTTTCTAGAATTGAGGTCAGTGTCCAAATCAAATCTTTTGCTTGCTTCTTTACTATTTCTTGTGGATCGACACTCTGACCTGCTATTTTGTTGGTTTTTACACTCTTGAGGCGAGGTTTAGTTTTAGAATAAATACGGATTGGTTGGAATATCAACTGTTAGGATTTTATACTAAAAGTCATGACTTTATGTAATGAATAAATATTTATTTGAATTATTTAAACCATTATTCCCTTTCTTGATAAGAATCTTTATGGGTGAATATTTGCATTATATCTTATCATATTGTGTATGAGTGTCTCTTACTACATAGTAGATAACCTAGTGTGTAGCGTTCGGCTTATACACAGATCAAATTATTGGTTCTTGTAGAATATAAGTTTTTAGTTCACAGTCTTAGGAAAAATTGGACACACCATCAGCAGGACTGTAACACAGTGTTTCAGTTGGTCTGTCTTGACTATGAAAAATGGTATAGTTTTAACTCACTGTGTTTGTACACTTTATGTGTATTGAACAGGACTATATTGAGCTAATTGTATTTATACTGACAATATAATACAATTTATACCTCATAGTTATTATGTGTACTTGTACTCTTAATCCAAAGATAATTAATCGATGTATATATTTAATGTTGTTGATTTTGATTCATTATAGAGTGAGGCCTTGTGGGCCAATAGTCTCGGTGAGTTGGGTCACAATATTAAGTGTATGACAATAATTAATTATTAATGGAATGCACGTGCCTTTATAGGGATTGATGTTATCTTTGTGAGGAAACTTACAAGTTTCGATTATGTCAAACCCTGTAGGTGGATATTACTATCCGACATAAGAATAAGTTAAGCGGAAGGTCTCAAGTAATTTTATAGATGTTGATTGTATCAATTGTCAGTAATTTATTCAATCAACAGGTATTTGTAATCTTAACACGAGGAGATAAAATAAGCATTTAATAATATGGAACTCGAAATATAATTTTGAGATATGGGAGGGGAGTACAATTGTAATTCTGTAGTGGCATGAATTATAATGTATATAATTCAAAATTAGTCCGGGCTGGACAAGAAATTCTGAGTTATCTAGGAAGCCTAGCCCATACTTCTCCTAGGGGTCCCTATCGTAGCCTATATAAACACCGTTATGCCTTCTAGGTCAGAAACAACTTGGCATTCAAAAGATTGAGAGAAGTTCTGTAAAGGTAAGGAGATCACGAATTTGAGCCCGCCGTCAGTACGTGATCGAGGTGTAATAGGATCACGGTAGAAGATCTTGAAGTCAGTCGAGCAAGATCATACTAGTGGTATTCAAAGTTCAATCATGATCAAAACTGTTGGAGACAAACGAGATCAAACTAGACAGGTCTCGAAAGTATGAACCCTAGTTCCGCCTAGTAAGGTTTCATATTTCTTTTGTTGCATAAACTGTATGCGTTCATCACTGGGTCTTGAGAATCGATTCCTAACATCAACGACATTACTTTTGCCCGTCGATCATATTTTTAGCGCCGTTGTCAAGGAGCAATTAAAGGAAGGTACATGAATTTGCAATAGTTTAAATTTTTATTTTTCTATTCATTTACCTTTGTTGGAGAGAGAATTTTAGTATATAAGTGTTTACAATCATGATTACACCAATCGTCTCGTTCAAACTGAAAACTTCCCCAACAACGCAATGGCTACCAATGAAGAGGCCAACGGTGTTCCACCATTGCAACCACCACGGACTATACGGAATTATTTGTAGCCAACACCCATGACCACACACCATCATGCTTTACTAAACCAGAAGGTCTGCAGAATGAGAGCGTATTCCATGTTAAACCTAATATGCTTAATATGTTGCCCACTTTTTATGGGTGGAATCAGAAAAATCCTATCACCATGTCCGCGAATTTGAAAAAGTGATTAGAACTTTTACGAATAATGCAACACACTTAGAGATGGCCTGGATGAGGCTTTATACTTTTCCACTTAAAGAAAAAGCCAAAAGTTGGCTTATTACTCTAAAATCTCATTCAATGCCAACTTGGGCTCCAATGCAAGTTGAGTTTCTCAAAAGATTTTTTCCAATGCAACTTTGAAGAAGCAAATACAAACTTTTCTAAAAAACCTAGCAAAACTTTTTGTGACTACTGGGAAATTTATAGAGAATATTTGCTTGTCATCCCACATCATAGATTGGTAAATTGTTAATTTTTTGAATAAATTACTCCAGTAGTCCATGTAGCTTAGACATAATATCATTTTGGTTTCTACATTTGAAATAACTCAATTTTGACCTTTAATTTACGTTTTTGTTCTAATTATGTCCATTTGATAATGGCCGTTTGTTTTTAAACAAAAAAGTCAAATGTTGACTATTTTTAAGGGTAAATTAGTAACCTGATGTGTTGAACACTAGATATATACATCTACACATATATATGATGAGATCTAATTCTTCGTTTGCTATTTTTAAGTTTGTGCGTGTCTGTGTTTTTGTGGCGGTGGTCTTCTTCTTCTTTGTTTGCTGCATATATATATATATGAGACTAGAGGTGTGATGGACCCAAGTAGTATATTACCCAAGCACTGCATTTATCTATATCATGTGTTTAGTTAAGTTACGTTTGAGCCAAAATTATATATAATCTTATCATGCTTTTTTTTAGTCTTATAGCCTTCTTGCATAAACTTAAAAACGTAATCTGTTCCGAAACGGTATCGAAAAGATATAATGTTAGGAAAGGTATATTGATTGGGAACGTGACGAACGAAAACAGTGTGCTTGGGGGCAATGTGGTTGGGAAGCACAGTTAGTTAGGTGGTCGGGATCATTATCGTTTCGAAACACCATACTTTAGAATGATCATTGTTAGAACTGTTGATTTGAAATAAATGATGAGGTAATTCTTTAAAAGTGGATTAGATGACGATATCAAGGTTAGAATATTTTTGATTTAAGTCAAGGACTTATGAAACACAAACACTTGATAACACTTGACTAGAATACCTGAAGGATTTAATTTCGATACTGGTTACATTTATATTCTTTTGTTTCGACATTTATCGCACCGCATGATGTCATTAAATTTTGTATATTGCATATCATGAATATTATTCTAAAACATTCAAGAGAAAATATAAGGGTAGGGTAACTTTTTGATCATCAAAATTTATGGTGCAACTTCCTTCTGTCATTGGCGTTCTATGTCAGGTACCGATAGAATTCTTATAAAGGATAATATTTTTATAATTAATCTTGAGAGTTCTATAAATATAAAATGATTCTATTTGTTAATTTTTTTTCTACATCTTTTTATAGGTGACAATGAAAAGATAAAATAATCTATAAGTAAATAACCGAACCAAAGAAACTATATATATAAAATGACAAGTATATCAAGAGTACAATAGAACTAGACATAAATTTTCAGGAAACCAAATACAAAACTGCACTATTGAATTATATTGTTGAAAATTTCACCATTATGATTCAAGAAATATTATCGAGTGGTCATAAGTAATGTGCATTGTAAAAATGTTATTCGCAGAGAAGAGTATCTCAAATTTTCTACCGATGTTTTTGAGAAGTTAAATTATATATTCGAACAAATAATTTAACTATTCTTGCAAATAATTTAAATTCTCAAAAAAATCGGTGTGTGGTTTGAAATACTATTCACTGCAAAATATCAATCCTGTTCAACACTGATGCTTGATATCTTTCCTCACCATCACCGTCGAATGCCGAGAGAATCTTAATCAGGAGTGTGCTTCACTTTAAAAAAGGGGTAAAAAAGACAAAGTAAATAGAGAGAGAAGCAGGAGATGTGTTGTCTGTGAAAGATCATGTGCTGATTTGACCACTACTGAACGGGACCCAAAATGAGTACCACCCCTCATCTCACGTGTTTGCCTTTCCTATATCCAATCTCTCTCTCTCTCTCTCTCTCTCTCTCTCTGTGTTATCACTTTTTCTCATTCCATAAATAGTAAAACCAGTTTCAGAGAATTGATTCCTCATATGCATGCAACCCACTTTCCCTTTCCAATGTCTTTCTCCTGACGTGCCACTTGTCCCTCCCCCCCGGCGCGGATCATAATGGACCCCAAATTTACTTAGGTAGCTTGGTTCTCTCTGCACTTCAAAAATAAAAAATTACTAATGTACGATTGGATAAATTTTTTATTAAATTTTTACAAATTATTTTTAAAAAATTTTAAAAATAAAAAATGTGAATCAAGTTTTAAAAAATTTAGAAAAGATATCTTTAAATATTTGTCTGCTTTAAACTATTTTTTATATTGAGCAATACTACAATATATCAAGTTATACATCATTTAGAATAACTTTAATATCCGAAGTCGGCTTAAACATAGACCCACTAAGTCACCCATTTGGACTCTCAGTGTTTGGCCCAATAGTAGAGCACCTAATTCTGTATAAATAATAATAGATGTTTAGGAATTAGTAAGTGCATTGCAAGTTACAAGCTGTGTTTGGCCCAATAATAGATATTTATAAATAGTAATAGATATTCTACTGATGTGCCACGTGTTCTCGCCCTCAGCTTTTTCGGCATTAAAACCCCCTGGTCATAATGGACCCCAAAATCCAAATTTACTTAGCTTCACTCTCCTGAGTTTTCTTACAATTATAGAGATTTCTCTTGAAATTTTAAAAATTGCACTCATTTTTTTTTTATTTTTGAAATTATTACACTATTTTTTCTACCGTTGATTTCCCTCTAATGTTATTAGTTTTGATGAATAAAAAACCAAAATACCTTCATTAGTCTTTTTATATTTTTTTTGTATATATTTAGTCTATTTATGTGTGTGTATATAATAACTTGTATAATAATATTTATATATGATATATGTGTTTGCTATTTAACTATATTTATTTGGTTGTTACATAACTATATTTATTATATTACACTTTATTTATTTTTTGATCAAGTTTGCGCAAATAAATATACATCTCATATTTTGACAACTAATTTTTTTTTACAAAAATTATATTTACCACTTAATCCATCGCACTTGATTTTATTTACAGTGTGAATATTGACCGGAAAACTAAAACTTTTTACATGTATTTTAAAAAAATAATTTTTTACTGTCTTAAGTGTATTTCGCATTATCTTATCATAATTGTTTTAATTTTGAACCATATTTTTATGATTTTTTTGGTCCTCTTATCCCCGACAATTAAAAAATATAAAAAATTTAATAAAAAATATAAAACAAAATATAATACCCGCACTGACACATTTTTTCGTAGACCTAAGGACACTTTCCATATTAGAAGATGACATGACCATAAATTAATAAAAATAATTTACACCAATAAATAAAAATAATGATATTGTTTTCACAATGACACATTTTGTTCCTAACTTTAGCTTTAAGGACGCTTCCTGTACTAGATGACATGTCCATAAGTAGAAGAAAATAAAAAAATTAAATAAATAAACAATCGACTAATGCATTTGTTAAAAAAAAATAACTAAAATAAGAGGTGTTACATACCTTTAGTGAAGTAAGAAGAAAAACAAAAGTTGTGTGCCTCATAGAAAGTTTTTTCATTTCTATAGCTATGACCAAGGATTTTTTAGGCATTTTACAAAAGTATTATGGTGAACTTATAAAAAATTAACCAATTTTTAACAGAAATTCACGGCTGGAGAAAAATAGTGTAATAGTTTCAAAAGTAAAGAAAGTTAGTACATTTTATAAAATCTTAAGGGAGGTCTCTGCAATTGTTAGAAATTTTTGAGGAGGTAAGTGCATTTTACCCTGAAAATTATCTTATTCAAAATTTTATGTTAAATTTTTATAAATTATTAATTTGTCTCGATTAAAAAAATAAAAAATAAAAAGTATGCCAAGTTTTATCCCAGCCCAATAATTAGACGGGTAACCCACCTTGGGCCCAACCCAAAGCTCACGTACCATAACAACTTTAAACCTATGTATTGATCAAAGAAAGTCGGAAAAATATCATCATTCTTTATTCCCCGTTAAATTTAAAAGTGTTTAAATTCAAGAATTCTTTTTCCCAGCTCGCTTTCCTCTCACACCATGTCCGATTCGTGAGAACTATTTTTATTGTTAAAAGACAAAAAACCCCCTCTTAAAATGGCCCCTCTTAAGAATCCTCTTTTTTTTTTAATATATTTAATTTATTTATGTGTTTATTTAAATATATATTCGATAATTATATATATGAGCGTATATAGAGTAAAATAATTTTTTAAATTAAAATTTTAAATGTTTAAATAAAATTGGACTTTAGCTACATTTTTACAAGTTTGTACAAATAAATATACATCTTATATATTAATAATTATTTTTTAAAAATATTTTAATTTATCTCTTAATGCATATTGTTAAGTTTGTTTTCCTTATGTATATTTAACCTAATAAAAATACATATTTTTTATTTATTTTATAAAAAAATATTATGACTTTTAATTTAACGTATTATTTTTTAATATTTTAATTTTTTCTAGTCCAGCTTTAAATATTAAAATTAAATTATATTAATTAATTTTATAAAATTACTTACGCATCTTACGTTTTAGTAATTATTATTTAGTTTTATAAAGACGATGTATTTACTTAATAAATTTCATTATTTGTTTATTCTCTATATATATTTTATTTAATAAAAATATTTATACATCATAACCTATCATACCAAGAAGAAAAAAAAGTTCTTACAAGTCTGTTGAAAAAATTCATGTAACTTACTTATAATGCAATATTTTTATTTTTGTTAAAACTTCAAATATTAGCTTTTGTTCATTTTGTATAATAGTTTTTATATATTATATATTTTCAATTAAAATGATTATTTGAACTTCTATTTTTTTTATATTTTTAGTTTCTAAATCAATTTTATCCACAAGAGGTAGATGTATATTGTATTTGGCATAAATTAATCAGATTAATTTTTTTGTGATTTCTTTTATTTTTGTCATTATTTGTGAATCAAAGAATGATATTTACCCCACAATGGGACATTTTGTTCCTAATCCCGAGGGAGCTTTCGGTATTAGATGACATGTCTATAACTGAGAGAAAATAAATTATATTAATATCATATTTGGCAGGCTGCTTAAACCTTCTTATTTATAAGAGTTTTTTTTCCTTGATATGATAAGTTATGATATATATATATATATAGATAGATAATATCAAATAAAATACATATAGAGGACGAAAAATAATGAGATTCATTAAATAAATATATAATTTTTATAAACTAAATAATTATTACTAAAACGTAAGATGTGTAAGTATTTATAAAATTGACAAATATAACTCACGTTTAACTTAATTTCAGTATTTAAAGCTCAAATAGAAAAAAAAAAAGTAAGATAGACTAAAAATATATATACATATATGTATATATGTGTGTGTACTTTTATTAGGTTAAATATACATAAGGAATGCAAACTTAACAATATACACTAAGTGATAAATTAAAATATTTTTGTAAAAAATAATTATTGATATATAAGATATATATTTATTTGCTTAAATTTGATAAAAATATAACTTAAGTCTAATTTTATTTAAACATTTAAAATTTTAATTTAAAAAATTATTTTACATTATATACAGTTGTATATATAACTATCGAATATATACTTAAATGCACAGATAAATAAATTAAATATATTAAGCAAAAAAGCGATAAAAAGTATTAAGAGGGCGCATCTTAAGAGTGGTATTTTTGTCTTTCAGCAATAAAAACTAACGGCGTTAATAGAAAACTAATGGTAGGGAAGTAAAAGTCTAATAGTTTTAAAAGTAGGGGAAGTAACTGCATTTTCTAAAATCTCAGAGGAGGTCCTTGTATTTGTTAGAAACCTCAGGAGATGTCAATGCATTTTATCCATGAAAAGTATTGAATTATACTATAAATCGGCAAAAACAATCAACTTCATGTAAAAGAAAGTATTTAATCCACAACATGATACGAGTGATTATTTAGTAACACGGTGGAACTCTGACAACACCTGTGATAATATCTCGTGTTAATGGGTGTTATGCCAAGACGTGGCAGTACCCTAACAACACTCAATGGATTTTCATATTAGAACATCAGAATTAAAGAAATGTGGAAAGCCGAATTAAAAAGGAAAGAAAAGAAGACAATCATGTTATTTGTGTGACTTATTCTTTAAAATTGAGCATGATATACTCCACAAATTGAAGTAAATTAATTTCCAAGGACTTTTTCCTTGATAATGTCAGAAGTCTTCTTGGCCACTCCGATTGCGCCTTGGACAGAGCCGGTTGTTGCATCTTTGATATTTTCTGTAGTATCTGATATTTTCTCAGTCACCTCTTTACTCATTTTAGTCACCTGAGCTCCATAATACCCATGAAGGAACAATAAGAATTTGTTATGCAATAACAATACTTTGATCCACGCCAACAATAGAGAAAACTAACTCAAACGGAAAACAAAATATACGTGCTTTGACAAGTTATCTAAGCTCCAAAATGAGGAAAAGCATAATAACTATTACAAAAAATAGTTTATAACACAATGTGTCTATTGAGTTCTCTATTTTTCATTTCATTGCTGGTATCATAAATGAAACTGTTTTCAAAAAGTATATTATATCAGCCTAGTGCTCAAAACGGTCATTTAGAATAACTCTAATAACTCTAATATGTCCGGCCGACCCTGCTAATACCTACCGTAAATACAAGGCAGCTCACAATAGAGTTGTACTAGAAAATGTCATTGCCTAGAAAGCCATACTTGCATATCACAAAACAACATTAACTTAGGTCATATTTAAGTTTGCTTGCAAGTATGTTACTACGATATAGCTAAAAGACCATAGATCTGACAAGGAATAAGAAATTTAAAAATATTGCACAAAAAGCAAAGCACAAAAAGCTCCAGAAAGCTGAAAAAGGCAGTTGCCGAAGCCCATCCTCTTAGTTTTTTTCCTAAAATAAAAAAAAGATTCATATTAACTAAAATAAGACTACAATATGAAGAAAAACATCATTGTCGAATAAACATATTCTAACTAGGTTGAAGCAAACAAGTCATGTTTGCTAACTTAATCCAAACAGGCATTTGACAAGATACCATCAGAACGAACTAGAAGCAGTCTAAGAGAAACATATCAAAACAGAAAAAAAAAAAAATTCAAAAACATGTCAGAGCAAAAGGCAAAAAAAAAAAAAGGACTCGCAAAAGTTTGGTGGCCTTCATAAGTTAAATATGGAATATAAATGTGATATTTGTGTGCCGTAAATAATAAGAAATCTCACTCTGCAGATTGGTTACTTCAGCTAGCTAGCAAAACTTAAAGCAAGCTTGTTATCTACGTTTTTGTGAGAAAGAACTCAAAAAGGTCACGTACTAACATGACATGTTGGTCTATGGTAACAAGGTGTTTGCTCTTTAAAATCACACACGTGCAATAAAAGAAGCACTGACTTCTTGAGAAAATAAAGGGCACATCTTCTCTATATCGCCATGTGTTACCAAAACTTTAGCAACTAACCTTACTTGGGCCCCACTTTTTTTAATAAAACACATATTTTTTATGAAATTTCATTTTATGTCCAAACACTGGCCCCCATCAAACTCCTAATTTGGGACTAAAAATTTGAAGTTTGGATATTGACTCCTGATACCTCCAGTTTCCCCTTCTATGAACCAAGATACACCGAAGGCACATTTCAGGGGATTTATCCTCAACTAACGATGGCGTTCTTGACTTTTTAGTACGTGGCTACTGCATTCTTCAGGCCAAATGACATAACCACCCATTCAAAGGTCCATAATGCCCCTAGGTAGCAATAGGCCATTTTAGGGACATCCTCCTCTGCAATTATGATCTGATTATATCCGAAATGGCCGTCCATAAAGGATAGGACTTTCTGTTTGGCCGCTCTCTCCACCAAGAGATCTGCTACTGGCATGGGATCTCGTCTTCAATGGATGCCATATTTAGACTGTGAAAATCAATGCATACCTGTATTTTTTCATTCTTCTTAACTACGGGTACAATGTTCAATATCCATTCCACATATCGGGCCGTTCTAGTGAAGCTAACCTTAAGGAGACATTCAATCTCCATCTTGACGGAAAAAGTCACATCTGTGGACATTCTCCTAGGTGATTGTTTGAACGGCCTGAAACCTTCCTTGATTGGTAGTCTGTGTTCCACCAACACCCTAGATAATCCTGGCATCTCTTCATACTCTTCAGACGAAGCCATATTCATACTCGATTTCCTCTTGCGCTGGCTGATGAATACAGGCTTGGGATTCTTCTCTGTTTCCAAGTTTACTTCCCTTAGAAGATCCCAAACCTTCGCTCTATTATCGTCCAACTTGGTAGGTGCAGTTTCCAACTCTTCCCATTGTATAACTTCTTCCTGGGCTGGTCCTCTTTAAAGATTACTTCGGTTGTATTAGCCAAAATCTCCTCCTCCTCATGTAGACTCATTACCTTCTTCTTGGCCAGATAACCAATTAATCTGACTATCATGCCTCTAGGGCCATGACCTACTCATTCAATGTTGGCTTTAGATTTATCAGTTGACGCTTGAATGATTGGAGTGATCGGCCCATTCACTTCAATGATGAGGGGGCCGATCATCTCCTTGTAGATTGCCTTGAGTTCTTCCATAGGGGTCTTGTTAAATAATGTAATGGTCTTAGGCCGTCCAGTTTTGTCTGTTTCTATCACTTTCACAAGACCTATTTGTTCATCGTATAGCCTAGCTTCAACATGATTATCAGGGGCAAGAAACGACTTTTTGTCAACGATAAGATTCATTATGATAATCCCTTGAGATGTAGTCACTCCTCCTGCAAAATCTATGATACTTGCACTAGATAGAAGGAGGTCTTTTTTTCCTTTGCCAAGCTTGATCAGCAGAGTCTTGGGCATGAGGTTTTGCTGCATATCCATTATTCACGAGTATTCTTTTCCCTGGGACCCCATCAAGATGCCCAGTAGTACATAGCGGCCGTATATGTTGGACCGTTTGTAATTCAGAAAGTTCAAAGATAATGTTGGCAGGAGAAGTGGGTTGCCCTTTGCTAACTGCACATTCTTCTTTTACGACGATTATTGAAGACATCTCCGTCTCCTCAAGAGGCTCCTTCACAATTTTTGGTGTCACCCCTTCTGCCTTCACATCTCCTAACAAAGAATAAGGTCATCCTTGCTTGGCCATGCATGCTTTTGGTTGGACGAAAACCACATGACAAGGAAAGATGAGAGAAGAAATGTTTGTAGAAGACGTGGACCCCTTGGAGTCTCCTGAAACTCTTCTTCTAACTTGTCCTCTTTATCATCTTTGTCTTCCTTGGTCGCTAATAAGATTTTGTCTTTGGGAATCTTATTGGCTTATTCTGTTACGATAAGATTTTGTCCGCATGAGCCATTTCTATACTTGACACATTTACCAAATAACCATGTTTGGATGCTGAAGTTGAAATTGCGTTTGGCCAACGTAGTTTCAGGACAAATATCCAAGTTAATTTTTCATCCCTTAATCTTGTACATTTCAAAACTTTGTCTTTGTTGCAGTTTAGTTTCATCTGCCATAGAAATTATGCTTTACAATTAATCTCATGGTCTTTTGAATCGGGGTATCCATATAGGGTTATTGGCAACAAAGTCAGAATCAGGTATTTTCCGTCCAGCCGGAGCTAATCGGCTATCAGACTCTCAATCCTCAAACATTGTGACGTAACTCATCAATTAGTGTTTATTAAGTTTGTCTCTGATTGAACTTGACTCCAACCACTTATTCTTAAGTTTCTAGTCGTACTTTGAATCCACTTTTAAATCTTATCTCGAAACTCGAAGGAGTATGTGCTCACTTCATCGTTAGGTATTCTCTGACCTTTGCATTATATTGTTGTGTGTTCAGGGATGTTCCTTGCAAAACATGATTATTCTTGATTACCTCGTGGGGACGCAGATTGTAGGACTTAGGCTTTTCTTAAGTAGCGTGTGAGTACGTAAACGTATTTCCTAAAAATTTACCCGGACTACCGCCACACAGAGTTGGATTTTACAATGAAGCTACAATCCCTCTATTGCAGCAAAATTCATGGCAACATTTAGCATGACATCGATGGAGCCTTAGAAATTGACGAACCTACATGGGAATGTGAAGATGATGTTCACGCCAACCACCCTTATCCTTTCAAAACACAAACCAAGGTTCTACCCTTGCTCACCCCACACATGCATACACATAGTATTATTAACATGTCCACAGATCCCCATAAAATTCTGTGAGAGCAGGTAACCTTGTTCGAGACCAAGTTATGTTAATTTAGATAATTTACCAGCTGACACACAGAGGTGTTGGTAAATTTTACCATTATGTGAAAGAACAATGTCAGAGATAAGTGTGGAGCCCATACATAATGTATGTATGGATGCATTTAGATGTTAAAAGTGTTTTCCAATAAATACGAATGGAGGAAAAAAAGAATTGAGGAGTATTTTGGTTTTATAGTAATAAATTATCCTCATACTCCAATATTTCAATTACTCTTATCATTTTCTATAGAAGTGATTTAATTGATCTCATTTAATGAATATTATCATGTGCCCTTAGGGTAGACATTAACAAAACCCTTTTATTTTAGCTGATTTTTATCTAGTGTAAACTTTTATGGTTTGCGTCAGTTGAGAAATCTAAAAAGTTCTAGGATAAATAAATTTTTAAAAAAAAAATACCAAAGCTAGAATTAGTTTATTTTGAATTATTTTCGTCTTTAATAAACCATTTTGTACAATTTTTAGTTATAACTACATTTAAACAAAAAATTGATCATGTAAAGATAAAATAGACAAAAATGAGATAGTTTATCGGATAAAATTTCAAATTAGCCATAGAGATATAACAGTTTTCTTTAAAAATCTATATGACGGACTTAACAGACCGTCACAAATTAAAAAAAATTTGGTGTGCATAGATTCTATGGATTAATTTTTCTTCCACGTTTGTATAGATTCTAATGTTGCATCTTAAGTGGGGACAATCATATGACTGGGGAGGGGATCTCACAAAATAGGCGTCATTTTTGTGGCACGTCATCACACATGAGATACTCAAACAATAAGTCTACGTACACATTCTTTGGCTTACACCCGCTCGCAGTCTGCCTATATGTTTGAGAATTTATTTATTTTTTTAATTTTCTTTTAAGGGTTAAGTGGGTGGAGTTTATGTGCCATGTAAACAGGGTGTGAACGGGTGTAAGCTAAATGATGTGTATATAGCATTATTCGATACTCAAATATGGTAACAAAATAACATCATAATAAGATTATTATGATGGGGAAGAAAGGAATACAGAGAATTGAAAGTCTTACGCTTTGAGCAGCATCAGTGGCTGTGTCTTTCATAAATTCACATGTTTGCCTCACTTCTTTAGCCCCTTCTTTAACTGCCTCTGCTGCTTCTGTTACCTTCTCCGCACTCTCTTTATCTGACTTGGACTGATTATCAACCAAAAAACTGTGTTAAATAGAAAAATAGTACCAATTACCTTTACAAAAACATTAATTTCACTATTTGGCAAACACTTAGATTTAGTAGTCCAAGAGAACCCACGGAGTTTTTGTGATTCTTATTCTGACATAATCATCTGAGCGTCTTTCCGCCACAACGGCTTTGAGTTTTTCCTCCACAACAACGTTGAATTCTTTGTTTGTTTGTTGTCTTGTAGGTCACAGAGATTCAAACGAGAGATAGAACATAATTTCCTACTGATTATTGCGGTACTAATTTTCTGCTCGATTTAGAAAATCACCCTAATCACCCTATCCATACAATTATGTACATCATAGGTTGGTAACTAAATTTTTTAGCCACTAAATTAAAAAGTGGCATAGCCAAACTAATTTCTTTGCCAAAAATTGGCACAAAAAATAGCTGACTAGTGACTAGTGGAGCAATCATCTTCAAAGTAATTAGATGCCAAATTTGGGTTTTGACCAGGTAAATGATAGCCAGTGGACCTGCTCTTACATGACAAATCCTCAGAGTTTTGATTTCCCAACGGGGCTCTCCAAATCTATTAAAACAAAAATGTGTAAAATGGGGAAATTTACGTAGTAAGACACTTGTAGGAATAAGGCAAAACAAAGATCAAAACATAGTCTGTATAGTTTCTCAGCAAACAATTAATAGTACAAGGAGAATTCTAATTGGTAGATAATGCATAAAAGTGTATTGATATCTGTAATTTGTGCATTGATATTCGTATTGTTTTTGTGTGATTTTTTTCTTTTAATTTGTTTCTGGGTGTGCTTCTGTTCATGTTTTATAAGATGCAAAACTCCAATCAGAAATGTAAAAGCTCACCTTTTGCAGAGATCTTGAAGCAGTGACAAAGCCCCTATGGCTCCAAACACTCTCGGCCGGAAAGCATTTGGAAATCCTTGCACTGAGTTTCAAGCTGGCCATCTTCTTTGCTATTTACTTGCTCTGAGCACGTACCTAATCTTTCATCAGGTCTTGGTTTTACCAAGTTAATTTATGTAAAGTGAGGAAATTAAGAAGTGGATACCAAATTCCCACTTGTCATTTCCTGATCAGAATGTTATTCCAAACATGGAGCAATTTTCTCTGTTTTTGTGGTTTCGAATTGTCTACATTAAGTGGCACCTAATGCTTCGGCTCTTTTTGTGTGGTCTTGTGGCGAGTAGTACTAGCTAGGTGGTTAGTGCTCTTATGGCAGTACTGTCATCTGCTACCTCATGTTTCTCTGTCCTTTATTGATTAATACGAAGATTCAAAATTAAGTGTATGAATTCTATATCAATATGTGTGAGCAAGAGGACATTAGAGGACCAAATAATTAGTAATTACTATTGTTGTAGAGGTATATGCATTGAGTTTTCATATTGTTCCAAGAATAAAACTAATCATTTTCCTAAACGATAGGAGACAAAGTAGCAATGTGTTCCACCTGCCATTGTAATTTGTGGTCATGCTTATAGCTAGTGTTCTTGATCATGGGTCCTGTAATGTTCCAATTTTTACAGAGTTAAAAAAAAAAAAAAATTCAAAACCCATGTGTTTATCATATCATTCAAAATGGAAAAATTACAAAGTTCGAATTTTTACAACATATGAAAGTAAAATATTGACAAAAGAAATTTTACATTTCAAAAAAATTTACATATCAACTAAAATTACGCAAGCCAAGCTTTGGTCATGAAGTCTTTGTTAACGGTGTTGGATGTTGGCCAAATAGCCCGATTCTTTATTTCTATCTTCTATACCTGATTGAAATATTAAGGACAAAAGGTAAAATCATGAGCTATGAAACTCAATAAACAGTCCTATTTGTTATCGAATTCAAAAATATGATAAATTATGATGATGCACCGTTTAACAGAAAGCAATAATACGTAAGTGAAAGATAAATGAGAACAAGGTTAAGGCAAACGTTGTGTCGAATCATCAATTTTGCTAGTCAAATGTCAATCTAAAGTCATTATCTAATGAATCTCTGACCATGCTAATTACCACATCGTTGGTAAGCCATCAAGAACATTATTTCAATATGCTCATGATATTTTCTTTCGCTATGATCCCAATCCCTATATTTTCTGTTCACTCTGTTTCTGATCCATACATTCCTAGTAGTTAGTTCCCATTTGTCACGTTCCTAATCGTTATGTTCTCGATTGCTATGTTTGCCAGTTTATTGTGTCCGAACACAAATTACTACCTAAACTTCCACGACAGTGACTAGACTTAGTGAAAATCGGACACGACATGGCTTAAGAATGTAATATGGCTCAAGACATTAATTCGGCTCAAGATATTAGATCTATTTAAGTCACAATATGGCTCAAGACATTCCAAATATAAACTATAACATTGACATGCATTGTGGGGGTGATAATCCACAAAATCTAAGTCACTCAGCACTATATTCGCATGCAACAATCCTCAATTAACACGGTTAACCAACTAATAGAATGAGCAATTAATAAACATAAAGCTTTTAACACACCAAATTTTGGACACATTAACTCCAACAATCCTCAATTAACATGGTTAACCAACTAATAGAATGAGCAATTAATAAATATAAAAAAATTAACACACCGAATTTCGGACACATTAATTTAAAAGAGTAAAGTAACAAAATTCCGTCCTTTCATTAAAGGAAGATTCGGTCAAAAGTCCATAACAGCGGATTTTTAGCCCAATACGTCTATTTCAAACTAAATTATGGGCATAAGTTCTTTTGCCACATAAATTTCAAAAATATCATTCTAATAAAACACGCGATAATGTTATCTGTTCGTTAGATATCCCTTCTAGTAAACACGCGATAACGTTATCTGTTTATTAGATATTCCTTCTTGTGAACATACAATAATGTTATCTATTCGTTAGACATAAAAATAATAATTTCATTAGACAAAGTTACCTGCTAGTGTTTATCAGTTGACATTATCTGTCGCTTTTAATAGATATCTTAACAAATAATTTTATTTGTTTTATTATATCATTATATCTGTTAGTATTTATCAGTTAATATTTCTATCGATTTAAACAAATACCTTAACAAATAACATTGTCTATTAGTTTTCGAAATAATAATATTATCTGATAAAATTATATGTTTAATATTTCTAATTTGATTAATATATATCAAATCAACATATAGCGTTATCTGTCTCGCCTATTAAGAAAATAATTTTATCTTTTAATTTTGAAACGATAATTTTATTAGATAAAGTAACTTGTTAGTGTTTATCTGTTACATCCCAAATTTTAAAGGTATGATAGAGCAATAATAATAAAATATAACTAATCTCAAGCCACAATAAAAAAATGTGTTGTAAACCTCAAATTCATTCTCCATTAATTCTATTAAAACTTTAAAATCTCAAGATTATCCAAAACAACTCCAATAACACAAATAAAATTCCTACGGCCCACAATGCCCAACAAACAGTCAACATCTGAAAGATGAAAATAACTGATATAAAATAAATACTAAATATCATGATACATCTATCTTCGAAACCTAAGGCGTAAGTCATCGGATCTACATCATTACCTATAAATTGTTAGTTTAACAAAAAATATAAGCCGGAACTCGAGTAGGACATCATACTAAAAATATCGACATATAGAATAAAGCATGCTCACATTAATAATATAATATACATAATGATAATATAAATTATCAACTAAAGATCCACAACACTATTATACTCTCATACGACTCATGGATAATTTCAACGATTTTGCACTGCGGGCTCCCCATATTAGGGACCCTATTATAGAGTTCATAGCTTACTCCGACCGTCGGGCCACCTCTTTATCCGGTTATTTTGCAGTCTTTCACCGAAAGAATCGCAAACACTCCTATGTAGAGTTTACAAGCTATCATACCGACGGGCCATCCCCTGCCCGATGTCCAATGCCCATGCATGCTCATATGTGCTATTATTAGTTAAAATCAGAGTCAAATATCCCATATGGACTGAAAGACGAAAAACAGATCGAATGTATAAAAATTCAGATTTTGTTTTTCAATAGGTTGCTCAAATGGATAAAACTATATAGTCAGGTTAAACATTAAAAATTCTAAAACGTTATAATTTATAAGTAGAGGTCAAAAACACTACAAGCTTTCAATATAAGCAATACTGTACAATTTTTTAACGATAGTTAATAAGTTAAAATTAGAGTTCGGACAACACGTTCGTGTTAGTTCAAAGTTGGATACCTTATGAAAAATCAAAACTGTTTTGTCTAATTCAATCGAAAAATTAATTTTGCTTGGGCAAAAATAAAATACAAAGTATACATTTTTAAAAACTCTAGTTTCAAACAAAATAAAACGGCGCACAATTTCGATATTCGTACTAAAAGTTATGCTCGTTTTACCAAAGTGTGTCAATACAGTCGCAATATGTGGAAATTTGCTGCAGCTCAATCACAAATTTTTGTAGAATTATGTACGTTGAATTGGGATTTAAAATTTTAACCCAACATAATATACACATAAATCAATACTCAGTAAAAGTTTCAAAGATTTTAGAATTTCAGAACCAACCTAACAAAAATTTTCAAAATCTGATTACTATCGTGTTCTTTTTTTTTGATTTTGCTATTTGCAAATAATTTCGTTTTGTCATTCGTTTCTACAACCTAACTGTCAAAATCATCCCGAAATCTATACAAAACATGCATGACTCAATCACATACCAAAAATAACACACACACACACACACACACATATATATATATATAGATATATACACAACCGAATAAAACACGATCTACGCAATATCTCAATGTAAATCAACATAAACTCCTACCTTAGTCGAATAAAATGCAGAAAACAGTAGTATAATCGAAAATTCCTTGAATATTTTATGTACTAGGTTGACTTTGGACTCCATGCAAAGCTCTCAACGTTCTCTACAACTTCTTAATTAATCTTGTCGTATGAATCCTTTATCTAGACACTTGTTTTCCCTCGTTAAGCTATTATGGTTTAAAGATCTCCTTTGAAAGAACTGTATCTTTTAATATAAACTGATTTTAGAGTTTCCTTATAAGAACCCATAAAATTTTTACATTTTAATAATTATTCCAGAATATGTGATGGGACAAGTGTTTAATCTATTTTATGTGATTCAGAATTTTTAGCAGCTAGGCTTGAACTTCGGGGCTTTTGTCTTGATTCACACGCATATGTGAATGACGAGGCTTTATTTAAAAGTACACGGGGAGGTTTAAAATCAGATTTTTATTAAGAGGGGAGGCCTCAACCCCTCATTCCACCCGTCTCACTATCTCTCTACCATTAGCTCTCCCTTCTCTCTACCATTCACCACGAGATCTTGTTCTATTTTTGAATTTCTTCAAGATATGGCGGGATTACATTGTGCTTGAGGCATATTAAGGACTTGATCGTGGATTTGTGGCCTGAAGGAGGTGGATTTGAGGTTTGCTCAAGTTGGAAGTGAGGGTTTTGCATTCTTTGCTAAATCCTTTGATTCGAAACTTGAGGTAGGAGGATTTCACCCTTATTATGCATATATGTTGTGTTCTGATACTTTGATCATGTTTTGGTTGATGCTTTGGAGTGTGAAATTCATTTTATGCAATTTGCAATCTGTCTGGCGATTTTTGATACCGCTAAAGTGCTAGCGACTTGATGTCGCTCCAGTGACATGCCTAGAAGCCTAGTCGCTCCAGCGACTTGTCCAGCGACCTTACCAATAATTTGTACTGTCTTGTAGGCTGCTCGAGCGACCATCACTTCACTTGAGCGACTATGCCTGATTTATAAATTTTATTTTAGACTCTAGGATGATAGATTTATGATTTTGGGCCATTGTTTTGTAGTTATATCATGTTTCTGAGTTGAGTTGTGGTGTTTGGTGTAAGGATACATTTTCGTGAATTTAGAAGATAGCCTACGTTTCGAGAATTGTATAATGGACTTTGAGAGATTGAAAGAATTTTATAACGTTTTACGGATTGATAGGGTGATTCGAGAGCTAGGCATGGGCGGTGTCTTAACTAATGAGATGAGAATTTTTTTTGGATGTTTAAATAAGAATCAATGGTATTTTGTTGAAGAAAAATCTTATATTTTATGAAGTTATCGGATAATATCGGAATTGAATGTGAATCACATTTTCAACTTATGACTTGAACGTTTTAAAAACAATAACAAGAGTTACAATATCTTGTAAGAGGTGAAAGTGGATTGAGATGTGAGATGTACCCTAACAATGGGATTACGTAGTGTTAGTAATATTAGCATTAGGTAGGAGATGTGTGGAGTTGAGGAGTACGCCTTCAGCTTGAGATGAACCCGTGTTGATGTTGCTATCTCCCTCAGATAAGAATTGTTTACTTACCCTTAGGCTAGAACTTTGTTCATGAGGTACCGTATTGTTGACCTTGGGTTGAGTCGTGCGGTGAAATGTTCGTGGGAGAGATTCTTCTCCCTTGAATTTATGCTTCTTGCTATCGTTTCTAGAGGTGATTCACTATGTCTTAGTGTTGTGAGGAGTTCTCTTGTTCACTGGAAGAACAATAGGCTTTGACTTGCCATAATCATTGTACCACGAGTGGTTAAGGTAGAGTGCGGGTTGATCACCCATGTGTGTGAGATGCCTTGTTCAGTTCTTTGTCCCTTGGGAGGATGGTTAACTTGTCGTGCCATGAGATGTTATGCTATATGTGGTTCGAGATAGAGTGCTATTTGATATTTCCCTTGTGGTCTGATACTTTGCCCATCGTGATTGACGCGTATATGTGAGTTCATGATGAGTTCCAATAGAACGACTACGACTGTGAAACGAGTTATGAGGATTTGGTATGGAAGTGATGTTAGTTTATCGATTTATGACGTTTTGGTGCATGATTACTACTCTATGTTTCAGTTGCTCGTTTCTTTTATTACTGAAATGGATTATTGCGTTAATGACTTAGAGTATTGTTTTTCCATAAATTGATGGATTACATGAGGCTTGTAGACTTATCTTATATAATATTGGACATTCAATTGTGAAGCATGAATGAAAAAAACTAAATGAAAAATGTATAGTAATGCGACTAGCCTCCGACGAGAGATGCGCTAGTTATGAATTGTCTAGCTTCCACTCAAAAATGTGCTAGATATTTTTTGATGTTGTCTAGCTTCCATTTAGGAATGTGCTAGTTACTTTTGATATTGTTTAGCCACTGTTGGGTGATGTGCTAGTTGGAGAGATATTCTTTGAATCGATATGAATAGTGTGGATTGAGTAGTTTGAAGGATTTAGCGTGAGGATCTCACGAGTGTTACAAAAGGAACAATGGATGACAACATGTTGGTAATGAAATCAAAAAATTTGGGGTTGTTTGTACGAAGTAATGGGCAGGTTGATGATGCAATGCGTGAGCATATTGGGCATGCATATTCTGAAATATTTTGCGTAAGTTCATACTTATATTGTTATTTGGCATTGTGTAGCATGTCAATTCATTTCATATGTTCGTAATATTAGTGTAGATTCTCCTACTGGGCTATGTACCTCACCTATCATTTTCAAGTACCGACTAAGAGTCTGGCATGGAGTGTATGAAATGCATGAGATGATGCATCATCTTGGAAGCTATTTTGATAGAGATCATATAGTCTTTTGCAAACTCATTTTTTTGAAAGGTGTAATGACCTTTATGCATTTTATGTCTACATTGGGATCAAATGATGTAAACATTTGCCTTTAAATTTTCATTGGATATATGTATCAGACTGGGAATTGTCCCTTTTAATGTAATAATCTTAAACTTGGACTTGGTGTTATTTTCATCGATGAAAAGATTTGAGAATTTCAGGTTTACCTTTGAGTATTTGTGAGGTTTTAATTGTAGTAAACAGTGATTATATATGTTTGAAATTGAAGGTGTGACATTCCTAATCATTTTATACTCATAATTAGATTAATTACATTAAGCCCTCTCAAACTACCACAACCCTCGCGTCAAGTCTTAATGTTCCAATCCATTGCAATTAAGGCAGAATTAAAATTTAAAACTCAAAACCATGAGTTCTAAGAACAATAAAAATAAGAAGTTGGACCTCGGGTCTTCACATTATCAGTTAACATCATCTCTCGCTTTTAATGAATACATTAACAAACAATTTTATTTGTTAGTTTTTAAAATAATAACGTTATGAGATAAAATTATCTGTTCGCATTTGGAGGGGGCAAATTCGTCTATAAAAGGACCTCAAGCGTTAAAACTTCTCAAACAATGAACCTAATTCATAAATCAAATTATTATGTACTTAATGTGTCAAATCAGCTCAAATTTGTCATTTTGACCAATTTTTCGTTCATTAAAATAGCAGTTTAATACAAAATGATAATTGAACTACATTTGACACGAGGCTTTTACATCAAAACGACTATACAACAAAAGTCAGAGTAGCCAAAGTCTAGTCTAGATAAATCGCGATTCCACCGGGTCTTCTTTGGGATACATGTCTTCGTGAGTCGAATAGTCTCGTTCTGCGTTGTCTATATTAGAACCTGGTATGAAACACCAAGGTAGAAGGAAGTTACACCATGAATTTTGACACTCAGTAAGTTACCCTACTCCTAAGTTTACTTTTGAATATTTCTAGAACAGTAATATGATGTGATGTAATGTAATTTAAAAATATTTAAGACTAATAAGAACATGATATGGAATAAGTGTGGAAGCAATAAGTACAGAATTTTAACAAGACTTCTTAATTGATATTATTCGAATAACTATCCCAGTGTTATCAGTTTCGAGTATTTCATAAGTCCTCGACTTATATTAGAAGTTTTCTAAATATGGCGTCGTCATATAATCAACTTTCCAATAATGATCTCGCCATCGAATGAAATCAATATTTCTAACCATGACTAGTTCAATATGAATACAAGGTATAACATCCTATTGTACATCATATGATCAATTTAGGCATACGTTAGGAGTACAACATGCGAATGATTCAATGTTTGGTCTATGTTAGGAACGTGTTAAGGACCTGTATTTTAATTCAATAAATAAAATATTTCTACACTTTAAAATCTTTAACAATGAGTTTTTCATATTTCAAGTTTCAACTTCGAGTGCTTGCAGAGATTTTTAGATCATTATATAATCTTAGTCATTTAAAATCATTATGAGTATTTGACGCCGAATACATACTTCACATGTCTTATAAACACACATACATACATGCATACATATTGCACATGCCATGTACAAGCTTCGTACGTATGTACATATGCATACACACATCTTATACAATTATTTCACGTTGTCCTTTACCCTACATCAGCCAAATATTCCCTTTTAGGCATATAGCCCACATCTCCTTGACAACCCAATCTAGTCATATGATCCAAGCCCGAAAAGCTGATCCTAATCTTGTCACACCCCAAATCCGGGAGCATGACCGGCCGTAAACCATGTACCAAACATGGAACATGAAGCCTAAAAATAATAGTCAAATAACTTTAAAAAATAAAGAAGTATTAAATAAAATTTGAGAAATTTTAGAAACACTTTTCTGTAGCAAATGAGGCATAAATATCCTATGGTCTCCAACTCCAAACAAAATAACTGAAACGCTAATAAACGACAGTAATAACATCGTGGAACATGAATAAATAAAATGCAAATGCCCTAGAGGTCCAAACGGTATGTCCCGATAAAGTCGCATAGTCCTTGACTACTCTCCATGCACTAACTTGAAAAAAAATTGTGGATTAAATCCGTCAGCTGAAAGCTCAGTGAGTAGTATAACATGCTAAGGGTAGAGGATTAAAGACGGCATACATATAGAGAGCGGTAATTGAGAGTTCCAAGAGCGGTTTCAAAGATCAAAGTCAAGGGTTTAAGAATAATCGTATTAGCAAGGTAAACTACCGATTAACGAATTTACAATTAAATACCAAGTTCCAATAAGTCGCATTAAACGAAATAAGTTGTCCAAGAATATCAAACCAATGAATGAACAATAGTCCAAGAATCAAAATCAAAACCACAATGGGAACCATAATTACCCAATACCAAACGCCAAATATTTTCTCAGGGCATAGCCCGTTGGATCCAATACCGTACTTAGAGTCACATGGGATGGCGCCCAAGTCCTTTCCCTAAGTTGATCCGGATAGAGTCACCACGGTATTTCACGGGTTTTTTCCCTAATCCGTTGAGCACTAGAGTCACCACGATATTTCACGGGTCCTTTCCCTAGAGGCCAAAGTCACCATGATATTTCACGGGTCTTTCCCTTAGACTTTTTAACAAATATAAACATGGTCCCAACTAATAAAGAACAACGGTCAACCGAAGTCATCTGCACCAGGTCTATTCCCCGTGCCGTTGTACAGATCTCAACAAAGGGTCGGTCAACGAGTAGATAATAAGACAAGTAACAACGATAGATGATGAGAATAAATCCATAGAACCTTGTATGCCAAAGGGTACGTCAATTCCAATAAAACACCGAGTCAATAAATTAAATTATTGAATACTAGGTAACAAGAAATAACATGGTATTTTCAAACGAATAGATAGGCTCAAGAGGAATCCAAAAGAATGGAACACATGTTAAACCACTCACCTCGATCCCAAAGAAAGCAATCGAACGCACGGTATGATAATCGTCCACTAGTCTGAACAATGAATGTACATGATAAATAAATAATGTTAATGATATAAAAAATTATTGACTTAAATAACTCCCTTAAAACTCCATTCAATTATAACTTTAAAATCAATATCCTACTGAATTTTACCTAAATTCTGAACCTCAACCTACGTGAAAAGACCTTCAATTGAACAAAACTCATGGCCAACAGTGGCCAACAATCACACACATATAGATCCTCTCTCTCTCTCTCTCTCTCTCTCTCTCTCTCTCTCTCACCCACCGAATCATATATCCATCAAAATACAAAACCCAAACCCAGTGTATATACATATAGGTCACCCAAAAGATTAGAAAAGAAAAGAAGTTTGCGAAAGAATTAACTTACACTATTTGCTAGCACTGAAATATCTAACCACTGCCGTAAACCGCCACAAAATAATTCCATGGTCCATCTTTTTTTTTTTTCGCCGCCACACCAGAATAATAAACTTAGTAGTTTTCTTATTTGCTCTCTCCCTCTCTCTCTGTGGAAATAATAAACCCTAGGCTTTGTAAATTTTATAAGGAGTAAAAGAATTACTTTCCTACTCTCCTTAGAATTCTAACCCCTACAATATCTTCATTCCAAAATTAACCCCTTATAATTTGTAATGTACACCAAAAATATAACCTAAACTGACATAACATATTTAAATAAGCTCATAAAAAATATATAGCCGATGTGAATAAAATTGTCTCAACTTATGATACAGAATAAATAAATGTATACTATATATATATATATATATATATATATATATATATTTGGTAATAGAAAATAACATAACACGTTCAATTAATTTAAAGAAAATATTTGGGGTGTTACAAATCTATTTAGCCCACTTCTCCATGTTGGCCTAAGTCCAATGACTCAACCCATTTGATCCGTGGTGATAGTCACACAGAATGTTTCCCCTTTTATCAGCATCACTCTCAAGTGCCCAACTTCACCTCCATATTTTAATCTCAGCCATGTCTTGGGTGTATCTACCCAAAACTATCATTGAATCCTGGTTTGAACCCCAAATTGCCCTCCCTTTCACATGGGCCTTGCAAACCTCATTTCCCATCTTCATTGGCTCTCCCTTTTCTCCCTTGGCACTCCATCTTCCTCCTACTATTGCCATGATTGCCCTAGACTTCTATTTCAACATGTGTTTCTTGCTAGGAACATCAACAACCCCTATAGAAGCTCACTTCTACATCCCTCACTATTCACGAATTCAGTCCCAGAGTTGGGAGAGTGGTGAGTGTGGGATCGTCCATACTTTAGTGGAATCTAGAGAGAGGAGGAAAAATCAATTGATGTTCTATTCTTCCCGTCAGCCAAAATCCCTCAATTCCTAATTGAAGTTCTAGATTTCCAATTTCAATGTAAATGATTCCATCCCCTCCTATAATGAGTGTGAATGGTCTTTAATCGAAGCTCCCTCTAAGACAAACCTAGTAGATTTTCGAAGAAAATGATTGGGCAAACAGATGCTCTAAATGCTGCATTCGGATGACCTTACATTCAATAACCATTTTCACTAGAAATTATGAACTTCATCTCAATGACCCATACAATCCATCTAGATGGCCTTGTAGTCTATACTTCTTGCATACTGAAGATTAGGAACTTCAACCGAAAGAATCATTTCACCCACCCAAATGAGCCGTTGTTCTGTAACCTATTTGCACTATCAACTCATACTTCAACCAGGTCACTTGTGTCATTCAACCAGTTGAGCTTACTTTTGAATTTTAGTTGCACTTCACCTTCACCCTCTTTGAACATTGTAATTTCTCTTTGACCGTAGGTTATCACACTTTTACCCAAAATAGTTCAATAACGATCGTTACCATGATCTCATATGGTCCTAAGTGGTTACATTATACTCACTCCCTGCATTTACTGATTACCTAGTTAGCCCTAAATGGTAGTAAATACGTAAGTTACACTTTGTGCCCTAATGTTATACCACACTTTGAGGCGAACCTTGTCAATCATAATTTGATACTTGCGTCTAACATAACCAACCTCATACCCTGATAATGGCCATAATTACCCATTCTTTAACAATTACAGTTAGAAATCCCAAATTTGATTAGTCATGCATTAAACCATGTTTCAAATTTTTTTTTTTTTGGGGTCAAAACTCGAAAGACCATATGTCCAATTCATATGTTGCATGCATACCTGCACATCATATTTCCATTATGGTGAAATGCTTGGAAATTATATATTTATTTGGACTTAGGTCCTGTAAACATTCGATCGTGATGCATGAGAAAATAGTGCTAGAAAATTGGACTATCGTAGTAATCACCCTGATCTTCTGATGTGTAGTGCATGCTTATGCTGTCGGCACCCTAGTTGCTGCTACGATGGGTTCTAATATGCCCTATTCGGTGACACATGCATGCTCAGTTTATGTTTTATGATGGATTATTATATGGAAATAATTACACATTACGAGTAACACTTGTGACGATCCAATGGGCAATGCTTAAGCTGATCTGAAATTGAAAAATATTGGACGCGACAATTATCACGAGCCTACACTATCGGCGCCTCAGTTGTGAGAGACAACATGATCCAACATGATTGGTAGTTTAATAATAAATATTGTGGAATGCTATCGGTGCCCTGATCGTGAGAGACAATGGGTTCTGACATGCTATTGGGAAATGTGACCGACAGAAATTACCCTTGAAAATCTTGATATTATTTGAGATACTGGATTAGTTTCAACACTTGTTTATTGCTTCCGCTATTCATTATGTGCTAATTTCATGTGTATACATACTTTGATTTGTTAAATAAATTGGGACGTACATGTAGGATTATTTACTGAGCTTTATTGCACATGGTGCACTTTTCTCTGTGCCTGGTATTTCATACCTAGTACAAAAAACGAACCAGAAGAACATGAGCTTCTAGCCATTGACAATATCAATCCGGAGGAAGATCCGATAGTACCATAGTTCACGTATACTAGATTTTAATGCTCTGTAATTTCATTTTCAAAATTTATTATTGTTATTTTCAATAGCGTGTAATTCAAAGTTTGTATTTTTTCAATTATGAAATGAAAATTTTGTTGTGGTTTTAGTTAATCTCGCTTGATTCACGTTTCTAAAATTTGGGGCGTTATATCTCTTGACCTTTGGTTATCAGGTAGCATCGGGTTTTGAGAGCGAGACTTAGGCAGATGATGTCATATTTATTAAAACTTTTAATTTTGCTAATTATTATAAAATTTAGATACTTTCGACATAGGTGTCTTCGTTAGATCTAGTTTCCACATGTAGAGTGACATTTGACATATACCGGATTAATCCAAATGCCGACCAAAGAATAGTCAAGGAGACCGTCATTTACTGAGAAGATTTCACTTACTAGCTGCTGCACGAGGAATGAGTAGGGCTTCGACGACGGTTGCAAATCATACCAAGAGTACAATCGCACCTTTCAATTAGAACATAGACATCAGCCTATATCCATCTATAGTCTGAGACCCTATGAGTTATGTAGTATGCATTCCTAGGATGGCAGGACACATCAATAGCATGATCATGTATTGACATATTTTGTACACATGCTAATATACAATATTTTATCTATATCAAGTAACCGAATGATTGGAAAAGCCTTTTTGTCACCTACTTTGTCATTTAAAACTATTTATTTTTAACTATAATATGGTTGAGACATGAATCAGCGTTAACACTAGCAACCATCCTGAATCAAGCAACGCTCATTCTAACCTTCCTCCTCCACCGCTCCCGAATGTGGCACCCGGCATCAATGAGTTCATGAGTGCTTTCTTTACTGCTGCTCGTAATTCTCAACATTTCAGACATCAACCACTTCCTCAAGCTCAACCTAATCGAAGTGTTCTACTCAACACATTTTGCAAGCGGCAACCCCCGATCTTCTCGGGAGAGACCAACCCTACTATTGTTGAGACTTGGTTAAAGCAAACAGAGAAACTACTAAAGATTGTGAAAGTCTATGACAATGGCGACCGAGTGGCTCTTGCCACATATCAGATCCATGGAGAGGCTGACCATTGGTGGGACGTGGTCAATAGTACAAAAATAGTTCAGATTTTGAGGTGGAATGCGTTCAAGACTCTTTTTCTCGCTTAGTATTTTTTCACTCCTGCCAAGTAGGCACTCATTGAGGACTTCATGAATCTAAAGCAAGAATGTGTGACCAGGGCACAATATGCCGCCCAATTTCATTCCAACTGACGCATCAAGGGCAAGGAAGTTCAAGTGGAGACTAAGCTCCCATATCAAGAGGAACATCGTGTCACTGAAGGAGGAGACATATTCTAGAGTAGTTAGTGGCACACTTATGATAGAGAGAGAGTTCGTTGACACCAAGAAGAAGAAGTGTAACAAGCAGAGTCCAAGAGGACCGATCTAGAGCAACGATTGGAATCACAATCAGAAATCGTATAACAACTCCCGACCACATCAAACGTACCAATGATATAGCCAAGCCCTAGGGACATACTTCAAGCTCGATGATAATCAGAGGATTATGAGCAAATCAACAAGACTAGGGCCTCAACGAGGCAATTGGAATTAGCCAAGTCAACATCAGAATAAACTACCTGGAGGACCATCTGTGTTTGACCAGAATACTAAGGGAATGATGTATGTGCTCTAGGGAATTCAATGAAGAAGTATACGACTCAACAATTGTAAGGTACCTTTGTGCTTTCCTTTTGAATGCGAGGCTATCTCAGCGTATCTCATGCATTTATCGCTTGCATACCAACTTTTAAATTCAGAAGCACAAACATTGTATGACTTAGTTCTTGAGAGAGAGGCTTTTCTATGTTAAGGGGGATGGATCATACTCATCACTAGCTTCACTTGATTCATTTTTGCTCGGCCAATTGGCAGGACCTCCATCGTTCCATATCCCACCTTTCCTTACCATCTTACCAGTTTCGAACTCACCCATCCACATAGAACTTACTTTATTGAAACCATTGAACATTCTAGTATTGTTACACTCTTTTTTTCGAGAAGAGTATCCTCAAAAATCAATTCCTTTTAAATTCTCGCGAGACGATACCATCCTTCCAATGAAACAAGATTCTTTGTCAGTTATTATTATATCATGGCCTTGTAAGGTAACTATTCCTAGATGCTTGAAACACATTAATTTGACATTGTTTCACTATAAATATCTAGAATGATTCCCATCTGAAACCACAAACCAATGTCATAATTCTCTCTAAATTTTGTATAACTCATTTCTTGAACCTCGAGCCATCGCATTTGATATGGTCCACTCTTTTTGAACCCAGAGATCTCATCTCCTTGAGACGCCAATCATGCCAAGTCTCACAATTAGGGGGAAGAGACAACTATCATGGGGTAGACCACCGATAGGACGTCGCTATTGCCACTACATATTAGAAGCTTCCCACTTTTCATGTGCTGATGCCAAAGAGTACCTAATATTCCACAGAACAACAAAATTCATGAGAGAATGCGATAAGTATGCAGTACCGCAACCATTCTGACCTTCTATGCTAAATTCCAAGGATAAATTTCATTAAGGGGATAGATTGTAAGGACCCATATTTTAATTTAGTAAATAAAATATTTCAAGTTTCTACTTGAAATATTTAAAAATCTTTAACAAAGAATTTTCCATATTTCAAGTTTCAACTTCGAGTGCTTGTAGAAATTTTCGGATGATTATATAATTTCGGTCATTTAAATCATCGTGACTATTGGATACCAAATATAAATTTGTGTACAAATTAGATATACGGTGTATGTATGTCATACATACATACTTCACATGTTTTATATACGCACATACATACATCTCATACATACATATTACACATGCCATGTGCAAACTCCGTACTTATATACATATGCATGGACACATCTTATACATTTATTTCACATATGACCTTAACCCTAAATCAGCCCAATATTTCCTTTTAGGCCTATAGCCCTTCACAACCCAATCTAGTCACATGATCCAAGCCCTCAAATCTGACTCTAATCCATTTGGCCCACTTCTGCTTGTTGGCCCAAGTCCAAGGACTCAACCAATTTGATCCATGGTGACACCCACGTACAATCTTTCCCCTTGTATCATCATCACTCTCATGTGCCCAACTCTACCTCCACGTTTTAATCTTAATTATATCTCAAGTGTATCTCCCTAAAACTACCATTAAATCTTGGTTTGAAACCCAAGCCACCCTTCTCCTCACATTGGCATTGCAGACTTCATTTTCCTTCCCCAATGGTTCTCCCTTCCTACTCTACGCAGTCCATCTTCCTCCTATGGTTGCCTAGACTACCCTAAATCTCTATTTCAACATGTGTTTCTTTCTAGGCACATCAATAACACCTATACTAAGAGTTGGGAGAGTGGTGAGTGTGGGATCCTCTATTTTTTACTGGAATCTAAACGAGAAGAGGAAAAACCAATTGAAGTTCTATTCTTTCCATCAAGCCAAATTCCTTCAATTCATTTCTAATTCAAGTTCTACATCGACAATTTCAAGGTAAATGATTACATCCACTCCTCTAATTTTTGTAAACGGTCCTTAATCGATCTTCACGAAGCTCCATGTAAGATAAACTCAGTAGATTTTTGAAGAAGATGATCAGGCAACTGGATGCCCTAAATGCTCCATCCGAATGACCTTATGTTCTGTAACCCTATTCATCAAAAATTATGAATTTCATCCAGATAACCCATGTACTACATCCGAATGGCCTTGTATTCATACTTCAACTGGATCACTTGTATCATTAATCCGTTGAGCTTACTTTTGGATTTTAGTTGCACTTCACCTTCACCCTCTTTAGACATCGTAATTGCTCTTCGACCCTAGGTTTTGAGAATCAAACTTTTTTACCCAACATAGTTCAACAATGACCCTTAAAATTATCTCACATAGTCCTATATAATTACATCATACTCACTACCTCGCAATTACTAATTACCTAGTTAGTCCTAAATCATAGTAAATACATAAGTTACACTTTGGACCCTAATTTTGTATCACACTTCGAGCCAAACCCTATCAATCATAATTTGATCCTTGTGTATTACATAACCAATACCTTGATAAAGGACATAATTACCCCTTCTTTAACAATTGTACGTAGAAATCCCAAATTTGACTAGTCATGCATTAAATCTCGTTTCAACTTCTTTTGTGAAAACTAAAAGCACCATATATCCAATTCATACGTTACATGCGTACATGCACATCATATTGCATTATGGTGAAACACTTGAAAATTATGGATTTACTTGGATTTAGGTCCTGTAAACATTCGATTATAATGCGTGAGAACATAGTCCTAGAAAATTGGACTGTCATATTAATCACCCTGATCTTCTGGTGTGTAGTGCGTGCTTACTTTATTGGTGCCTCAGTTGTTGCTACGATGGGTTCTGATATGCCATTATTCGGGGATGCATGCATGCATATTACAGACAACGCTTGTGTTGACCCAATTGAGAAATATTAGATGTGTTAATTATCATGTGCCTACATTGTCGGCGTCTCGATTGTGAGAGACAATAGGCTCTGACGTGATTAGTTGTTTAATGATGGATATCGTGGAAAGCTATCGGCGACCCGATTGTGAGAGACAACAAGTTCTGGCATGCTATTGGAAAATGTGATCGATTTAGAAATTACTCTTGAAAATCTTGATGGTAGCTCATTTATCAAATCAATTTCAACACTTGTTTATTGCTTTCGCTATTCATTATATGCTCATTTCATGTACATGCATATTTTGATCTGTTACATAAATTGCGACGTATGGGTAGGATTATTTACTAAGCTTTATCGCTCATGGCGTAATTTTCTCTGTCCCTGGCATTTGACGCTATATATGTACTGAAGATGGACCAGTGAAACCTGAGCTTTCAGCCACTAACAACGTCAATCCTGAGGAAGATTCGATAGCACCATAGTTCACATATACTAGATTTTAATGCTCTGTAATCTCATTTTAAAAATGTATTTTTGTTACTCTTAGTAGCTTGTAATTCAAACTCGTATTTTTTCAATTATGAAATGAAAATTTATTTGTATTTTTAGTTAATCTTAATTAACATTTTTGAAAATTGGGGCGTCGCAATATAGCTATAAGTTCAATCACGAGTTTCGAAGTATCAAATTTAACGACTAAATCAAATGATCACAAAGAATCTCAATATAGCTCAACTCGATGTTAACAATAGTATAAGGACGAATAAGAAGTTATTTTAAAATTTAGGAGAATAAGGACCAATTTTTTGATTACAATGTCCAGCTGTACAGTTAGGAGGTAAATGGTATACTGGAAGAAGTCCAACAAGTTCAATAAAGTATTTTCTATATGCGCCGGTAGAAGCCTAATTCTCTTTTGGTAGAAGAATTAATTTCCGTACAACAGTAGTAAGTGGTATTGATAGAGACAAAATTTTATACTAGTAGAGGTAAGTTTTGAATTGAGCCAATAGCCCATAGTATCGGTAGAGAAGGAACCTCTACGGTTAGAAGTATCATATTCTTCATAAAATCACTGGTTTCACAACCATTGGAGCTTCAGGAAGCTCCAAGAATGGTTCAATAACATTGAATAATAGTAGGGGTCGAGTGGGATGATTTACATGAATTTTGAGGTTTGAAGGTGAATAGAGCTCGAATCGCTCAAGTGAGTTTTCCTCCTTTTTGCTTTGTTTCAAAGGCTCTCTCTCTCTCTCTCTCTCTCTCTCTCTCTCTCTCTCTCTCTCTCTCTCTCTCTCTCTTTCTGTGTGTGTGTGTTTATTTTTTATTTTAGCGATAAAGTAAAGAGGAAGAGCGGGGTGACACTTATGGTGAAGGCTAAGATTCCATAAATATCTAGTATTAGTCCAAAATGCCTAGTACATACGGTACATACGGGACAATTTTGTATTGAGAGCGATACAATACATAAAGATGAATATTTTATTTTGTGTTTGATGTGGTACGAATTTCATGAATTTCATTTAGGTAACTTTACTCTTTTTTGTGAACAAATAATAGGTTAGTTCATCTGTTTCAGCATGGGGGGAGAAAATTGGGCAGACAATGCCATAGGTGCTCAATACTAGTTGCAATATGCTTTAAAAAATATTATCAATTATATAGTAAGACAAATATTACACAAAATCATGTTAAAATACTATACCTTAAACAACATATATGTAATCATTATTGTGAATATTCGTCAACACCTCGATGCACAAAATCATGTTAAAATACTATATCTTAAACATGTAATCATTAATGTCAATATTCATCAGCATCTCTATAGATATACACAAACTCGTGTTAAAATACTATACTTTAAATAGGATCCCTCTTCATATGCAACATTGAAGCGGTTCGCTCTCTTCGAAGCTTTGAGGAGGTGTAGGGTTGGTTTTTGGCTTTGTTGATTGTGTTCTCCAAAAAGCTTTGTTTAATTCGGAAATCTTATATGTTAGCTCCTTGCCAACTATAGATATACTATATCTTAAACATGTAATCATTAATGTCAATATTCATCAGCATCTCTATAGATATACACAAACTCGTGTTAAAATACTATACTTTAAATAGGATCCCTCTTCATATGCAACATTGAAGCGGTTCGCTCTCTTCGAAGCTTTGAGGAGGTGTAGGGTTGGTTTTTGGCTTTGTTGATTGTGTTCTCCAAAAAGCTTTGTTTAATTCGGAAATCTTATATGTTAGCTCCTTGCCAACTAGGCTATTGCCTATTTCCTACTGTACTAAGTTGATTTTGAACATTTTATCAATGAAAGCCATTTTTCTTACAAAAAATTAAATACTATACCTTAAACATCATGTAATCAATATTGTGAATATTCATCATCATCTCCATCAACTGCCTTCAATATTATTGACTTGTAAAATATATGGAGAAAGGTAAGATTTGTTTATAATTTGTATCGGCTGATTTCACGTTGAATTACTATAAACATCGTTGAAAAACACAATATTCATTGCTTGTTTGTTTTTTTTTTTTTTGAAAGGCAAATAAAATTTCATATATCATTATGATCAAATATATATTAAATCAATTCAATAGTTACAAAGAGAGTTTTGGAATGTAAACAAAGACATTCCTAATGCTGCTACTTGCAGGAACTACATCCTATCCCAAATCTCCCATTTTCAAAAAGATAAAAGGTAAAGTAAAGAAGAAAAGAACAAACAAGATGTCAATCATTCAACATTTGGCGGGCACACAAGTTCAAAATCCTGAAGAAATTATGTTGGGAATACATTTTTTTGCAATGATATGGTCCATATGGAAGATAAGCAACAACATGGTCTTGAGGAACAGAACCCCTATTTTAAAGACAGTACAGGTTGGTGGTGTGGGTTCAAAACAAGCACCCAATTCACCCATATATGGTGGACGAATTTAAAAGATGTATCATGGATTTGGTGATCTGAAAGTACGTAATTAATAGGGGGGCAAGGAGAATGGGAAAGGGACTCGAGTACAATTGGAAGTGTATATTTGTAGGAGATAGTAAGGCAAAGGATGTACCTGTTTCATTTGAAGATTTTGGGGGATTTGCCTCTTGACGGCATAAGACGGAGTAGCATCTGCAAACTCGGGGATCCTGTCGTTGTCCAAGGCCAGCGTAGTGTGTTGCTGAGGCCATACTGCAGGCTTCTCAAAGGAGAAGAACAGTGTCCACTATCGTAGAGGGAGGTTCACGCTTAAGGATTAGTGGTGGTGTACATCAGTTGGGCTATCTGTCGTGGATCAGACCCGGAGAAATTGCTGGGCCGTTTTCGTCTGTATTTTTACTCTTTGACAAGTATCTTGTGTTGGGCTTCTTGTTTCTGTTTTGGGTCTAGTTGGCATCTTGCCAACTTGGCTTCAGGACTGCGACTTCAACCCTTCTGACTTTTGGAGTAGGAAAAGTCTGTGTACATAGACTTATGGACACAGACCATACACAAACCTTCACGTGCATCTAACGGTGCCGGACACATATGTGTCCAGTCTGTGTCCGTAAGCCTATGTACGTAGTATTACTCTTTGGTGTAACCCTTTAATCTCTTTAATACAATAATTTTTTGCTGAGGACAAAAAAAAAAAAAAAAAAAACTCCAAAAGCCTTGAACACGTGCAAAGCTTAGAAAATCTAAAATATAAAAAAACACCCAAAATATCCAAAACAACTGAGTCAGCTCCTCCTAAACTCAGAGAACCCCCTAATTGACATTGCTTGTTGTATAATTGTATTGTTTGTAAATCAACACCATCCTCGATGTGCAGCATCTCCAAACAGTGTTGATGTGCAAAATCTTCACACATTGAAACTGCCCCCCTTGTTAACTACCCCATATATATCGTTGTTCATCTTTATCACAATTTCAAGCTTTTCTTTATGCTCTATTTTAATCAATTAGCATAAAATTACCTGGTACATGCCCAGTAAGCACTGTGGGTCCCACAAAGTGATCTGTATGCAATGACATACTCTCTTTAATCCTCTGATTAACTTTCATTACATTTTATCTCCTTGTTTTTCTGTTAGTTGGCTTCTTGCTAACTTTTTTGTTCTTTTGGGTCAAGGTTTGCATAGGATTTGCGAGGGGATACAGTTGGAATGTGCCTCTTTCCTTCTCATGCTTATCCGTAATCATTTTATCACGTTGAACTTTCTATTTAGATAATATATATATGTCTTCATTTTTTGCTAAAAAAATGAAGAAGATAAAGGTACAAGAGATACGTTTTAACCCCTGTTTTATTATAAATGTAAACTTTACTACACTCCCACCAGAGTTGTAATAAGGTCACCATGCATATGCGATTATCAGTTTCCCACGTGCATAGCTTATCAGAGGAGACCAGTAATAAGGCACATCACCCTTGGCAGCAGCAGTATTGGTACAGGGGTGGAAAACATTTCCCAGAAGTGAAACCTATTCTAGTACAAAAACCATTACAATCTGGCACATCTTCGCATCTCGCTTCACAAACAGTGTCAGCTTCTCCGCCAATGACGAACACTACAAAAAGAGAGACAGTGGTCAAGAAAACCAAAAAAAAGAAATACGAAAGAAAAGGAGTGTAATGTCATAAAACCAAAAAGAGTGAAATTCCCAAGATGAAAAATAGAGCATAAGCATGTATAAGGTGGTAAAAGAGGAGAACGATATTTCCATATGAGAAAAACATTCTTTTTATAAAATAAAAGAGTAGCTTTCTATTGGAGGTAATCAAAATCTAGCTTCCCTGGAGTAGCTTAAATTGATAACTGTCTGGGAACGAGACTTGGGAACAAGCTGGCCTAGCTAGAGAGGACAAATTTGAGAAATATTAAGGAGATTACTATACATATATCATGTTTACATGAGAAAGATAGTTAGCGTGGACGGAGGAAGAATAATTGTATGTACAAATATAGATATACTGGAGAAAACCCTATGGTGAGATTTGAACTTCTTTCGATTTTTACTCTAGCAAAAAATTATTCATGGTAGGCAGGTGAAATCAGGTTAGGACTTACAGATTGAGGCCAGAAATGCAGCAACTACAATTAGCATAATGATTTTTCTGGTAACGAGAGATGTGGTATCCATTTTCTTCTATCACTCGAGTCTTCCAGAGTTGTTTGATCATAGAAATATGTAGGACTCCTTCACACACACACACACACACACACATATATATATGTATATGTATATGTATATGGGAAATGCTATATGGACCAACACTTTTTTAGACCAACGTCTAAACTGTTTGTTCCTGATTGAATTTTAATGATCCGAACCGTTCAATATGTTTAAAACGTGTTTTTAAGGGTACCCGCAAGAAATCAGCTCAAAATATTACCGAAAAGGGCTTGATCCAAACAGTGGTTCATAAAGCAGTTCCTGTCAGCATTTTTAACCCTTATTTGGATCAAGCCCTTTCCGATAATATTTTGAGTTAATTTCTTGCGAGTAGTATTAAAAATATGTTTTAAACACATTGAACGGTTTGGATCATCAAAATATAATAAAAAAGAAAGAGTTTAGATATTAATCTAATATTAGTTTAAAAAAGTATTGGTATATATATATATATATATGTAGCTTTTCAAAAGCCTCAGATTTTGGGAATCTCTCTGAATTCTGCATATTGCTTTATGCTAATTAGTCAACTAAAATAAATGCACCTGATGCTTTACCATATCTTAATTCCCGACCCTGATGCAAATTTCTTTTTTAATTAGTTCACTTTTCCATGTTTTAGTCAAATTTCAACAAATTTGATCTTATCTCTTCTACGGATTCTTTTTACTTTATCAAAAAGATTAAAATCTACAACATTTATTAAGGACAAAATTAGATAATTAATGGTTAACATGCTTTTTATATTGGATTTGGGGACTTGCAGTGCATTTTCTTAGAATGCGCGTAAAGTGCAGGAAAAATGGCCTAGTTTTGTCCATTTGGCCATCGAAACTACCTCGTTTTAACTTATCATTGAATTGTTATCGAAATGCATGGAATCGAAACGATGTAGTTTTAAGGGCAAATCGAACAAAATTATGTCGTTTGGCCCGTACTACACGCACACTATGGGAGGGTGACGGTTTGCCGGATTATTTTTTTGATACCCCAGTCCTATTCTTGTAATAACTCGACATTTCTAATGTATTAAGAATAAAATTTAATTTAATTATTTTTGTTTTATGTTTAATTGTTAACTTTGAATTGTATTATTAACTTTTCAATAATGATGGGATCTTGTAAAAAAATTTATTAAAATTTAGCGAGAGCCCTGTATTGGAGGCGTGGTTTCGCTTTGCAAATCTCAAAGTCAGCCTTGTTAATTTTATCTATATTACAATCGGGAATGATATGAGCACATCAAAAGATATTTTCATAATATGGATTGAGATTAATTTTATCTAATGCCTAAGGTTCATTGTGTTAGGGAATCGAAAGAACAACGTTCAATCCCACAACATCTCTTACAGATCTTGGCAACAATGAATCAATAAACGAAAAACAAAACAATTACACGTGCGTAATAGAAACAGAAACAGAAAAAGAAAAAGAAACGCGACATAACATATACGTGAAAAACCTCAACGCGAGGAAAAAATCACGGGACCTACACCAGCCCACTCTAAACCGAATCATCAGTGTTCTCACAATCTCTCATGAGATATGTGTTTTCTCTTACCTCTCTCTCTTTCTTTGAAAGCTTCGATAATCTCTTAAATAGATCTCTTAATACCTTAGGAAACTTTCTAAATATATTTATAACAAATCCCTAAACAATAGGAAAAGATAGTATCCTAATTTAATTAGGAAAATAAATCTTGCAAATTTGCATTTACTATGGATAGTTCCAGCCTATTATTGGTAGTTCTAATCTCTGTCCAAAAAGTCAAAACACTTACTATCGATAGTACCAACCTACTATCAATAGTTGCAACTGCTGCCCAAAAATCCAAAAACACTTATTATCGATAGTACCAGCCTACTATTAGTAGTTCGAGGCACTCTCAACGTGGACGAACAATCCAGTGGGGGTCTTCACTTCCTAACAATCTTCCACTTGAAGATCTCTAAAGTTTCAACAAACAATCTAACTACAAATCCGAACCTCCTCAATTTTGGACATAGTCATCCGATCTCTCTTGGTGTGATTCTAGGCCTATCGTCTTTTTAAGCATGAAGGCTAACTGAAGTTGAACACAATTTTAATTTCTCAACTGTAATCGCCTTGATCAACATATCTGTCAGATTCACTACAACAAAAATATCTATGTCGACAAAAGTGAAAGATGAAATTTAATTTTATCACCAAATGGGTATATATGGCGACGAAAAAATAAATTTGTCGCCGTTTTTAATACAATTGCAAGGAAAAATATGTTTCCTCGCCAAATATGTACATTTGGCGAAGAAAATAATATTTCCTCGCCAAATTAACTTCTAGTGAGGAAAAATATATTTTGTCGCCAAATAGCTACATTTGGCGTGGCGAGAAAATAATATTTTCCTCACCAAATGTACATATTTGGCGAGAAAATAAATATGAACATTTGGTGAGAAAATAATATTTCTTCGCCAAATGTACCTATTTTGCGACGAATTATATTTTTTGTCTCCAAATAGATATTTTTAGCCAGAAAAATAATATTTCCTCACCCAATTTATACATTTGGCGAAGAACTATTATTTTTCTCGTCAAAAGTACCTATTTGAAGACGAAAAATATAATTTCGTTGCTAACATAAAGATAAATTTTATTACCATAAATATATATTATATACATATATATATTGTATATCCCCTAACCAACGCCTTTATTAAAAGGGATATACCTATCCCCTTTATATATATATATATATATATATATATATATATATATATATATATATATATATATTAGGGGAGGCTCAAGGGACTAATACTGTTCAGCTCATTTTAGTACCTGTTATATCATGTTTCATGCTTGATAGCCTTTTGGGTTTAGTTTTTCGAGTAACGTCACCTACTGAGTTTCATTACTTATCGGAGTAATTTCTCTACCCCTGGCATTCATGCCAGATGAAATTGTGCAAATGGAAATTCCACTGCACGAGGAAGAGCCAACGGCCATAGAAAAGGAGCTCAACACTTGGCTGCCTTACCTTTAGTTTATCAGGTCTGTCGTTTAATTTAAATAAATATAAATCTAGAAGGATATTTCTATCTCTTCATTTCAAGCTATGTACTTATTTTCCTTTCCGCTGCAATAAATGGGTTCATCTTTTAATTATTATTTTGATAAATAAAATAATATTAAGAATGATTTAAATAACGTTGCTGCAAACCGGGGCGTTACAGAGATGTTTTGCTGGAATTGTGTAGATATACTGTCACGCCCCAATCCCGATGATATAATGGAATCACCCAAGAATATGACATGGCAGCACCTCTAATACCAAACCATATGATCAAGTACTAAAAGATGAACTTTAAAATAAACCTCTTATATTAAAGAAACTTGAAATGTACAATATCAAACAAGACAACAACTTCTCATACTGGGCCACACATCCCACAACAGATATCAATAACAACTCGCTAAAAATAAAATATTAAAACTATACTCTATGGTGTAATCAACCTCCCTCACAAAATAAAGCAAAAGACACACCAACGATGATAGCTGTACAGTGGACCGACTTATATTCTCGAACACCTGAAAGAGTATCGCATAAACATGCGTGAGCTAACCACATGCTCAGTGAGTACAACTGAATTATATAAATAAGAACAAGCAAAATATTTATGGATCAATTTAAGTTAAAATAACTCTTTTAGCAAAATAATATTCAAAAAGACCATCACAAGGTCTAATAACTCATCCCATATAGCCAAGGATCGTTTACCTTCGACCGAAATTAAGACAATACTGTTACCATGAGAAATCAACGCAAATTAGTACATTGATGATGTTAGGGGCCATTTCAATCCCAATTGTAGGGAAACACTCACATATCCAACATGCGAGTTAATATAATTAAGTCCAAAACCGGGGCAAATACTCCCACATTAGCCCAGCAGCAGGGCCAACAAGGCTATCATAGCATAAATCTCAAAACACATTTCATAAATATTCTCGATTCATAATATCTCAACCATTCAAAATCACAGTTCATAAAAAAAAAAAACACATTTAGAAATTGCAAGCAGAATATTTTAGTTCTAATTTATATAATTCTTGTACTCATATTCAAAAACAGACAACCGAATTAACTGGGAGCCTAACTTAACTTCTAGATAGAGCTGAAGTAGGCGTAAACCTCTCATAACCTAGCACAAGTCACATAATGAGTATATGAAATTAATCACACGTCCTATGCACGAAAATGCATGCCTGAGTCTTACATATGGTTCACTATTCCCTCTCTAGATCAGAGAGTTACTCTTATAGAATAATCTTTAACATTTAACTCCACATTTGGGATTGTCATTTCCAGCTCTTAGAGTATTAGTTTCAGCATGTATAAGTTTTATTTCTGCATATAACTTCTATTTCCGGCAAGTTTGGTCACTCATGACATCAGTTTCAAGGTTGAGATATTTTCTTACTAACAAAGGTACATAAGAATTTCAACAATACAGTGCTATTTTTATTCCTACTAAAAATTCGGTAAGTAGCCATAAAATTTTAAAGTAGTAGTTGTAGTATCAAAGTATCCATTTCAAACTTCAAATTTTAACATGTAACGAAAGCTATACTAGATTATTAATGAAAGTGTAACGATAAAAACAATTTTTGAAAATCTAAGTTTTAAATTCTTAAGAGCATAAGAGATAACAATATGCTTTTGTCTAATCAATATATAGTTGGAAAAGAAAAAACCCATAATATTTAGACTTACAACTTCAATTTCTCAGACCTCTTCTTTTCTCGTGTGACTACTCGTTCTTTATCTCTGCTTCTTGTTTCCTTCTTGATCATATTATGTATTTTTTTTTTTTTTATAAAAAACTTGGTTATCGTTTATTCACATCCAGCCAACTAACATAGATGACTAATAGTTAAAGAGGACACTTGTCCTTCTATATCACATCCAAACAAAGTCACCTATATATGCGTGGATATGACATGCAAATTTCTTTTTCTCTCCTTTCTTTTTTTTATTGAAGAATTAAATATATACAACTCAATTTTTTAATTAGTAAGTCATACAAATAAACTCTTGAAAGTACTTGCCATTGTATATATATATTTACGCTACAGTAAACAAATGACAATACATGAAAAATGCATGGTTGAGGTCTCACATATACGTATGTGGTGGTGGCGTGGTGGTTGGTGGCGACGGCAGTGGTGGTGATGGTGTTGGTGGCGGCGGCGGTGGTTGTGGTGGCGGTGGTAACAGTGGTGGTTGCGGTGGTGGCAGTCGGAGTTGGAGGTGGTGGCGGTGGCAGTGGAGGTGGTGGCAACAGTGGTGGTTGCGGTGGTGGTCAGAGGTTGCGACGGTGGCGGTGGTAGGGGTGGTGGTTGGAGGCAATGGTGGTGGTGGCAACAGCGGTAGCAACGGCGGTGGCAGAGGTGGCGGTGGCTGTGGTCGTGGTGGTCAGTGGCGGTGGCGATGGTGGTAGGGTTGCGGCGGTGGCGGTGGTCGGAGACGGTGGAATAATGGTTGGTACAGACATGATTAAATGAGTCCCCCCCTCCTCCTAGGAGTAAATAGTACCCCATATATTGGTATTATAGTAATCCCAGGATTATTTGTCCTGGTTCAATTTTGGAGAACCAAACGTGGGATTGCGCGGGATTAGGCACAAATAGTCAAATCCCGTGTGTCTATTCCGCGAATCAAACTAGGCCTAAGGGTGTTGTGGTCTTCATACTTTAAATTTTTTATGCTTGTGATATTTATTTACATGATTAATTCTATAACTTCGTTATTTCATACTTCTTTCAACTAAATAGAAACTGTTTCTTGTCATTTCTATTTATTTAAATGTTCCCCCAGAAGTTCTTTTACCTTCGTTATATGTCCTTAGAAATAAAATATGATCGTCTGACTTTAGGCAGTTCAAATTTTTTGTGCCGAAGAAGTCTACATACTTGATATGATGGTAATCATTTCCTACTTTGATACCATACCTGATGGTTGATAGTGAAAATTTATAAACAACAATTAAGAAACTAACCCAAAATTGGATTATATTTGAGAAGTACATTTTTTTCAACATTTAAATTTTTTATTTGATTCTGATTATTTTTTTTAAATTAATCTTAATGAGAAGAATCTAACACATAAAGAATTAACTAAAGTTAATTAACAAAAGTTGGTCAAGACCAAAAAAAGAGAGTTAACTATCGTATAATTTGAAATTATTTAATTTTTGTCCATAATTTTTCTTTAACTTTTTATTCCTTTCTTCAAAATTATTAATCCAAAATTTTTCAAACAAATAAAAAGGTTTACTAAAAACCAATAATACTTTTAAGAAAAGTAATTTTATCTTAACTCACGGTAAAGGTCAAATGGAGTGGAAGCCAAACGACGAGGCCGAGAATCTGTGATCGATCTAAAGAACCACTACCAGATACAATTGTGCTCCCCCTTCGTATTACCAAAAAATGAGATTCTTGTCCGGCTTTCTTTCGGCCTAAGAAAGTTGCGGTGAGAATGAGGATCACTTTGGAACTCTAGGAGAATGGGCGTTTTAGGGCGGGATCTAAAAGCTCTCCAACGTGTTGAGGAGCCTTCGGCCTTGAGTAGGTCCTTTGGCTTCCTCAAGGTCGTGTGAAGCTTAACTTGCTTTAGCAGCCACGTGATGATTCAAGTTCATGATAGGCATAGGAGCTGGGGAAGCAGTAGCGAAGCTTTAGTGGTGATGCAAGTGCGCGGTGATCGCTTTGAAACCTTAACATCACAGTGAGGAGAAGGTTTGTACTGATGTTTTCATTCTATACTCTTTTGTTAACGTATAAATTCCCCAGATTTGCACTTCGAAATCAGGGGAAACACATGGGAAGCCCATGTCTACAAGTTACAAGCTATTAATTACTATTAAGAATAAGTTTACAAATACATTACATTGTATATTTAATTATATATTATTTTTAAATGACATGTCACACAATTCATAAAATTTATTAATTTGGACACATAATCAAAATATTTTTTCAAATAAATTCAACCAATATTTCAAGATATTAATGTACCTAAGTGAAGTAGCTCGAGATTAAAAAGCTTCATTGACACATTACAAACAAGACCATTCATTCAAAGTCAAAGGAAGTTACACACCACAAACAAGACCACTTAGAAACCTAATATAGCAAATACCAAAACCCTGGGCTTGATCTACTATAGCCTCTGCTGTTTTTTATTTTCTTTTTTCCTCATTTTTTCTTTCCGTAAGGAGTGCCCGCTAATAGAAGCTAATTACCATACCCAAAAGACTTAACAATTGATGATTATGGATTAACACAAGAACCAAAGACATGCATTACAGAGATTTTGAAGCACCAAAGAAAATCTAGGGCAGAACTCCTCCACCAACTCCCCCCACACCACCACCAACTCCCCCCAGCCCGCCAGCTCCACCGCCCACACTGCCTCCACTGCCACCCAAGCCGCCTACTCCACCAAGCCCACTTCCACCGCCAAGCCCACCGAGCCCACTTCCACCTCCAAGACCACCGAGCCCACTTCCACCGCCAAGCCCACCGAGCCCACTTCCACCGCCAAGACCTCCGAGCCCACTTCCACCGCCAAGTCCACCGAGCCCGCCAAGCCCACCTACTCCACCGAGCGGAATAACTCCACCAACGCCGCCGACACCAGCGGCACCACCAACTCCTTTGAAGACAACCCCACACTTCTTGTCCTTGACGCCCTTACCATTCGGTGCAATGGCATCAGGAACGTTCATTCTAGAAGTACCAGTGTCAGTTTTTGTGGTACCTGGTACACTTCTTGCCGTGGCATGCACCAGTAGGACTTGACTCAGTACAAACATCACGTACCATTTTGCCATCTCTCTCTCTCTCTCTCTCTCTCTCTCTCTCTCTCCGGAATTTTACTACTCTCTATCTCTATCTAAAAACAAGCGTGCTTGATGATGGTGTACATGTATGCATGAAGTGGTATTTATTTAGAGATAAAACGGTGGAGTAATTGAATGTGGTACAGTGAGGCTTTGGTCTCGAGAAAAGCATTTCTCGATATATAACACTTATGTTGTTTCAGAGTTAGGTGTTGCTTCTTAATGAGTGAGTAGTAATGTTTGTCACGCCATTTGAGGCCATGCAAAACTATTGGCAGTTGGGTTGTCATTATGCGTGACTCGTGTACGTGCTTGGACATTCAAGTTGAGGATTTTCAGAACACACAACCCCTCTTCCAATCCAAAAGGACCAAAAAAAAAACAGCGTTAATTATACTTTAGAGATTAAGGAGACCAAATGAAAAAAGCAAACATAAACCCTTTTTCCCTAATTGTTTTAGATTATTTTTTTATTTGTATCCCACTACAACAAAATTATGCTATGTTTATGTAGCTATCATGGTTGGGGCACACACTACTTCATACCTCAAAAAGTTGCTTGGCACTTTATCAAATAGTTTTGAGTTGAAACTAACAAAATATTTGTACAAGGTGTTAATTGTAAGGGAAAACACGTGTAACGTTCGTACAATCACTGACCTCATTGGTAAAGAAAAGCAAACATAACCACAGAAAGTTAATTAATCGAAATGCAAGTTTAATTATGCTACCGCCCTCGTTGCTGCCGTGTAGTACCCGTTAATCCTCGGCATTGGTCTTACGATAGTTAGTTAATTAGTTAGTTAGTTGCGTAGTTAGCTGCATAGTTAGTTAGTTGGTTAATTTGTTATCAGGAAAGCTTTAGCTATAAATGTAACGTCCGTACTCATCTTTTGTATTCAGTTCTTCTGATAAAAAAGAAAGTTCCTTTCTTCTTCTTAGCTGTAGTATGGTATCAGAGCAAAAAATCTTTCCGATGCACAAATTTTTCTACGCCCTCAAGGTGTTTGATACTTCGCCTTTTCTCTCTTTCTTCTCCGATTTCATCTCTGATCATCCTGATCTTCAATCTTGATGGCATCAAATGATTCTGGCCATTCATGTTTATCCGCCATTGACGAGCCTCCAAGTCCATACTCTATTCGTCATTTTGACAGTCCAGGTCTTATTTTGGTTTCTCAAGCTTTGACTGGAGATAACTATGCCTCCTGTAGTCGAGCTATGTTGATTGCTTTATCAGTGAAAAAAATTGGGATTCATTGATGGCTCTATCCCTAAACCTACTGATAATGTTCATCTTCTACATTCTTGGACCAGGAATAATGACGTGGTTATTTCCTGAATTCTCAATTCTATTTCTAAGAAGATTTCTGGTAGTGTCATTTATGCTGAATCAGCTCATGAAATCTGGATTGATCTCAAGGATCGTTTTCAACAACGCAATGGTCCTAGAATTTTTCAATTACGTAGAGAACTGATGAACCTTGTTCAGGATAACTCGATTAGCATTTATTTCACTGAACTCAAAACTGTTTGGGAAGAACTCAACAATTATAGGCCAATTTGTTCTTGTGATAAGTGTACTTGTGGAGGAGTCACCAATTTACAGTCACACCACCAAATGGAGTATATCATGTCTTTCCTTATGGGCCTTCATGACTCCTTTTCTCAAGTTCGAGGTCAGTTACTTCTCATGGATCCTCTTCCACCTATAAATAAGGTTTTTCCCTTGATCTCTCAAGAGGAATAGTAGCGCAAGATTGGAATTCATCCTAATTCTGCATTAGATTTCACAAATAGCATGGCTTTTGCTGTTCGGACTAACAATACCACTAAAAAACTTATCCTGCCAATTCGTCTTCTGGTAGTTATAGAAACCAGAAGAAAGAAAGACCACTTCGCACTCATTGCAATATTCATTGCCATACCATAGAGAAATGCTACAAGCTTCATGGCTATCCTCCTGGATTTACACCAACACACAAGGATAATGTTCCTCAATCCATCAAATTAACCTGCTATCAATCAAACCTCTACTTTAGAAGATATCCCAGATCCACAACACAAGGATAATGTTGGCACTTTTCTGAAAAATCTTAACACTGATCAATGTCAAAAATTGATGTCTGTTCTTTCCAATCAATTGACGACCACTGTTACTATCACTGATTAGGCAGATTCTTCACATACCTACACAAATAGGTATATATTCTTCTGTATCATCCTATCCTATCCTTTCTTCTGACCAATATTGGATAGTTGATTCTGGAGCTGCTCAACACATATGTGCAAATGTTTCTAACTTTATTTCTTTACAGCCTATTTAAGATTCTTTTATTACATTGCCTAACCATGCTTGCATACCAATCACTGAGTGGTGATATTCATCTCAATTCTTTATTGATCTTAAAGAATGTCTTATTTGTACCACAATTCAAATTCAACTTGATTTCTATGAGTGCTCTCATTAAGACTTCTCATCTCATAGTTGGTTTTCTTCCTTAATGTTTCTTCATCCAGGATGCTATCAACTAGAAAATGATTGCCAAGTGTGACATGGTTGCTAGTTTATCTCTGCACCTATTACATCCATCAATCAACTATCAGCTCACACATGGCATAATCATCTTGGCCATTTATCTTCTCGACAACTAAATATTTTACAAGGTCATCTTCATTGTGATCTTACATCTCTTAATAATAAACTCTGTTATGCTTGCCCTTTGGCTAAGCAGCGGAGGTTATCATTTGTTTCTAACAATCACATGTCTCGTGCTCCTTTCAATTTGATTCATTGTGACATTTGGGGACCCTACCACATCCCCTCTTCTGCTGGTTATAGATTTTTCGTCACATTGGTGGATGATTGTACCCGCTTTACTTGGTTGTTTTGCTTCGACATAAAACTAATGTTAGCACTATTATTTCAAGTTTCTTTCATATGGTGAATACTCAATTCAATGCCAAAATCAAAGTTTTTCGATCAAATAATACTCCTGAATTGGCTTTTCCAAATTTCTTTTCTATTAGAGGTGTTTTGCATCAATTTTCTTGTGTAAAGACACCCCAACAGAATGCTGTTATTGAGAGTAAACATCAGCATTTACTTAATGTGGCAAGGGCCTTGTTTTTCCAATCACGAGTTCCTACTTCGCTATGAACTGAATGTCTTTTAACAGCAACCTATATTATTAACCGCACTCCTTCTCCATTATTACAACAGCAAACTCCATATGACCTTCTTTATCACAAATCAATTGATTACTGTCTTTTTCGAATTTTTGGCTGCCTTGCTTTTGCTGCCACCAATAGAGCTCATCGAACCAAATTTCAACCGCGATCTCGCATCTGCATTTTCCTCGGTTATCCTCCTAGTGTCAAAGTATATCGACTTTATGTTATCCAATCCAAACAAATATTTCTTTCCAGATATGTCATTTTTCATGAAACTATATTTCTTTTTCACTCTTTTTCTCCTGCTGCCCCTCTTCAAGATCCATTCCCTGACCTTGTTTTACCAATTTCTTCTCTTCATACCGATATTTCTTGCCCCTATTCTCCTGCTTCTCCTTCATCTCCTGTTGATCCCCTTTTACCTTCTTTTGACATTGTTCCTTTGAGGAAATCTTTCCACATTTCTAAAACTCCTTATCTTCATGACTTCCATTGTCATTTGTTACAATTTCATATACCCCTTTCTTGTTCTACTGCTTATCCTCTTTCCCAACGCCTTTCCTATGACTGCTTATCTCCATCTCACAAAACATTTGTCCTCAATGTTTCTTCACAAGCTGAACCTCAACTCTATCACCAAGCCGTTATATAAGGGCCCAAAAATTATCGTTTAAATTATGTGATCCAAAAGTCATTAGTTGATTCGTATTGAAGTGTATGACGTAAATTAAGTGATTGAATACGTTTGAGGTGAAGTGAGAGGTGGAGGAAGGGTGTAAAATGATCGGGTCAGATTTTGGACCATCAGGTCAGATCCTAGAACCTTCCAGTCAGACCTGAGAAATGTCAGTTTTTGGCAAATCTGACTGGTCAGGTTTGAGGCCATCCGGTCAGATTCGAAATTTTGGTCTGAAATTTTGAAATTTTGAAGTCAGAAGAAAAATCTGATAGGTCAGATCCTGGACCATCTGGTTAGATCTATTGCGCGTTTTAAAAAGGGAAAAAATCAGATTTTTATGGGGGATCTAAAATTTTGTTCCAAAGGGCGTCTCTCTCTCTCTCTCTATCTAGGAGTCATCTCCTCCACAAAATTCTCACTCCATAACCTTGGTAACTCTTAATATTACTCAAACTCCTTCAAGATCTACCACTAATATCTCTAGATTAATAGATATTTGAGGCTTAGAAATATCTTTTTCAGTTGAGGTAAAATCTTGGGAGATCTCCACCACCATTATAGCTTAAATTTTGGAAACTCAACCCTTTGAACCAAATCTTGAGGTAGGAATATTTTCTCTTCAATTTATGAGTATTCTACATGTTTTAACTCATATCTCCTCATTTTGAATATTACGTGAGGGTATGGACGACATAAGGAGTGCTATTCGTACTTTAGTCAAGCCGAGAGAATCAAACATCTAGCTAGTCGACATAAGAAAGGTAGTTTGACGATCAGCCAACCTGAGAAAGGCGGACCCACGTCTTGCAGACCTTAAAATGGTCCAAGAACACCATCAACCCGAGAAAGATGATGCATATGTGAGACCCCGACCCATAATTAGGTACTTTAGGACGTTAGCGGGGATTAAATTTGTAATTAAACGTTAATTCGATGATAATTCGAGATTTAAATGAAGGTCGAGAGATGGTCACGGCTTTTATTTTAATTTGTGTTCGAAATTCCAGAGTTGGATCAGACGATTTATGCTTGAGATGTTATTTAAGGAGGTGTTGTAACGATTAAGATTAGACCGAGAAGCACCCAAGGATTTTCCCATGTACACCAAAACCCAACAGATATTCATCCAACGGATATTTGCATGCGCCGTATTAGACACAGAGGTGTCTGTTGACACCTCCTACTTCCAACTTCATCCATATAATCCATGAAGCTCCTCAAATTTCATTTGTACGTAAGAAACCAGAGAGCTAGAGAGAGAGAGGGAGGAGCTTCTTCATCTGTTCATCGTTACTTCAGCTGCTTCTTCAACCTGTTCTTCATCTGTGAGTTATTCTATCATCTAAGTTATGATTTCTTTGTTGATACTTCGATTTTAGGACTAAGATAGACTTAGTTTTAAACATATTTGTTATATATCATAGGGTATTTGAGATTAGAGCAAGAAATCATAAGAAACCATGTCCTGAAACCCATCCGGCCACGCATCCGGTAGCGCATCCGGTAGCGGATCCGGCCACGGATCCGGATTTCCGGATTGGCTACCGGATTAGGCAGTTTTGATCCCGAACTTTGAATTGAGCTCCAGAATGCTACGGACCTCGGATTGACCTCAAATTTGGTATGAATATACCTTGATATGTTGTCTTTCAACCCCAATTGGAACCAACTCAATTGGATATCTAGAACTCCTTTAATTAAGATTTCCGTACGGTGTGTCGAATCTGGAACAGTTTTGTTCCGTTGCATTTTTACTCTACCTAAAGACTGAATTGGATTTTGTTTCCTTCTTACAATATGTTCCCAACATCTTAAACTAGTACCTTGCCAAATTTGGTGAATTTTAGACTCCATTAGATTAGGTTCTCGAGCTATTTTCTATCGATGTAAATTTCAGCAAATCTGCCGTGTTTTACACTTGAGTTATTTCAATCTCCGAGACCCTCATTTTGGCTTTATAATCACCCGAACCTTTGTACATTCACTTTCAAACCTTGCTAGACTTAGTGTGATCTGTTTAATTCAGGTTTGAGCAGTTTAGGATTGGTGATGTCAATGTTAATGTACCGAGTCTAGGATGACCTTGTCATTAGAAATTGAAATCTAAGATAGTTATTAAACCATTGTATTTCTTATTATAGGAATCACTTGTGATATCGAAGTTAGTGGAAATCGTCAAATTACGTGAGGTGAGTCCGGATATGCTTATCTTACTTGCACATTTTTACTGCGAGTTCAAACATGTATTGTTATGTTTAATATGAAAACTTGTCTACATTCAAGGCATGTTTAAACACGTTGAATGATAGGATGTTTTACCTATCATAAAGCCATGTTATAATTATGAATTTTGAATACAAAGACAAGCATAACTGACATCTCATAACACGGTAAATCCCTGACCGCTGGGGGTGAGAAAAGCGGTGATTTGAAATAAGGAAGGGTCCCACGGCCAGGTGGCATCGGGTGACGTCATGCCTATCATTGAGATTACATTGAGGGTCGCTCCCTACACTAGCTCTGGCATATACCGTTGTTTATATTCTGAATGTCAAGTATGAATTGTTATTGAACTGTTTAAACTGCATAACCTACGGGTTACGAGAAACTGAGATTGTACTTTATTATGTCCTCAGGCTATGGCCTATGGACCGATTCTTGAATATTGATGATATGTTTAAGACACAATAAATGAGATTAGAACATGGCAAACCTGTAAGGTTTGCATATCTTGATTCACACTAGCTTTATGCTAATGAATGTTGCTATGCAACATGCCAGGTCACGAGCAGGATCTTGATAGACGTTGAAGATAGACAGAAACTACTCCACTTTTTGGGTTACTTTGTAGATACGTATGTGTACGTAGGACTTGTGTTCAATAGGTCACAGTTGGCCACTTTTGAAAGTGTAATATAAACTACGTTTGTACTTTAATCTTGAATGACAGATTATGCACGTCCTTGTGAAATATTTCGTTTAATTACATGTTTCCGCTACTCTGATTAATCCTTATGACTTAACATAAAAGACAGATAGAATTCCATAAACTTTTAATTACGGAGAGGCCTTAGTGAGTTAGACTCACTGGCCGGTCACTAATCCACCCCATTTTGGGATGGGTCGTGACAGCATAGCTGTTACTCCGAGATAAGACAAAATCTCAAATAAGTTGGGATACAGTTTTAACTGATATGGATAAGAAATTCACGACCAATTTAATTAATATGAGAAGTATTAATTGAATAAAACTCTAATGATAGAAAATAACTGATTGATAGAGAGTTATCTTATTAGTGGCCAATCAGAAGACACTTCACTCCAATTAGAATCCTAAGAAAATTGGGATTAAAGAAAAGTCTATAAATAAAGCTCCACATCAACAAAAAAAATGTATGTTTTAACTAGTGCATAATTTCTCTTGCTAATAGAAAATATTGGCTTAAGTTATTGTTCATCCTGTAAGTTTTTCCTGACTTAATCAACGGAGTGTCTTCCTGCCACAGGAGCAGATGGCTCTTTAACAATTCATTGTTTTACAGATCATAGGTCCATTCACATTGAGAGCATTGTTTCGTTTGGATGGTGAGCTCCTAATTTTTCGTCCTGATTAAGAAAATCCACCCATCTACAGGTACCTATTCTAGAAAACATGAATTCTCTAAAAGAATAAGTCTACACACATTTTCCGTATGCAAATTTAGATACAAATGTGACTGAACCATTTCATACACGTGAAACCTGTTAAAATAAAATTAACACCATATACATCGAACGATTCTAGATACATTTGTGTTCAAAACTATGTAAGGAAAATAGTGTTCCTACACTATCTCTAGATCTCTAAAATAAAGTTATAGAGCTGGTCTTCCCCGACTAAGTTCTAGATCTCGAAAAGATCTCGAAAATAAAGTTCTAGATACGTTAGAGTTGCTCTTCCCCGACTAAGTTAACCATTCCAGATCTAAAAAATTACGCTTCAAAAAGTACCTAATATAAAAGCATCTTCAACTTGGCTTGAAATTTGTGATCCTAATTTATTTTTTAAAACTTACGTGAGAATTCGATATCTTTAATATTTTACACTTTAATCTGTATATTTGGGGAATAATTAATAGATAAATATCATTTCAACTTACCTCATGTTTAAGTAATTTATGTATTTTATGTTTAAGTAAGTATTATATGATATGATCATATGATCATGATGTGATTCGGGAAATCTTTTTATCAGAGTAGATGATATATTTTAGATGTAAAATTTTGTATCATTAAAATTTTTATATTAAAAAATGTATGCTTGTGTTAGATATAATTATTATTTAACTAACTTTACACGATACGTAACTCAATACGTACACAAAATTAAATGAACGAAATTTGGGTCTATAGTCGATCAAAGCCCAAATTTAACCACAAATATTGCACATTATAATTATCAATTTGTCATTCGATACGTAATTATCAATATGTTTATAATGCATTAGTACTTGATTACTCCACTATAAAAAAAAAAAAAAAAATGTTTTGGGTAAATAATCTCAATAGTTACTCATGTATTTATTTTATTTCACTTTGATCAATTATGTATCATTCTTGTTAATGTAAATCTTTGAATTACAAAACTACTTTATATATTCTCCTAACTTCTTTTTTCAAATTCGAATTAAGATTTTAAATGTTCTTGAATATATTCCCCTCATACAAATTTAATGTGACTTCTGACTAGATTATTTTTTGTGAAAGACTGCTTCTTACGTGCAATTCAATCCCAGCTAATACATGCATTCTAAGGTTAAAGGTATAAAATTCTACCTCGATACGTGATTCCAGTGATGATTTGGCAACGGTTCAGCGAAGATCAACCACCTCTCTATGTGGCATATCCCTGCCTCTCTCTTCCTCTAGGGCTTTACTCTCTCTCTCTCTCTCTCTCTCTCTCTCTCTCACTAACTCTCACCTTCTCTCTGTGTACATGAACTTGCTGGTGAAGAGATTGAAGGTCGAATCAATATTTATAGTGTTAGGGGAAAAAAATTCAAGAGTTGGGGATGGAGAAGCCAAATGTTGGGACGTCAAAGGGATGCTATATATAAATTAAGGTGCTATTGATGGGTGGAGAAGAGTAGTCGTCTGGTAAATTAGGGAAACAGGAGGGACGATTGTGTAAAGGTTAAGAACAATATTCCTCTACTCTTGTTCCTCCACGTCATACATGCACACGCCTTCTCGTCCGCTCATATATGTGGTGTTCTAACCAATATAATTAATCTAAATAACGATCAATTAAATAAAATTTATTGAATCTTTTGGGGTTTTACTTGTTTGATTGTCAATTTATTTTTCGTTTTACAATACAATATTATAGAAGAAATAAAATAACCAAATTACAAAGTAGCTGTTAACATTATCAACGGATTGTTCGATGAGGCCGAGCTTAAAATAGCTCTAGAGATACATATCAAGGATAATTGAACATCTTAAGTACAATTTAAAGAAAAAGTTTGAGAAAACCTTAGTCCCTTGAGGGAAAAAAAACTTTAAGAGCACAAATTAGAAAAGAAAATGAAATCTTAAGAATATCAGAGGTGAAATCTTAAGACCACTTTTGGATTCGGCGCCAATGGATCCATCACTTCCTGTTTCAAGGGCAGTGGAATTCCCAGTGCTTCAGCTGTTGGGGGGATCGGAACTACCACTTCCTGTGTCCGGAGCATTAGAATTACCACTTCCGGAGCCATTAGAACTACCACTTCCAGAGCCATTAGAACTACCACTTCCAGAACCATTAGAATTACCACTTCCGGTGTCCGGGGCATTGGAACTACCACTTCCAGAGCCATTAGAACTACCACTTCCGGTGTCCAGGGCATTGGAACTACCACTTCCAGAGCCATTACAACTACCACTTCCGGTGTCAGGGGCATAGGGACTACTAGTTCCGGTATCGGGGACATTGGATCCACCACTTTCGGTGTTGTCGAGGGTACCAGTGCGGGTGCTACTTTCAGCATTTTTGGTAGTCGGCACATGTCTTGGCGTGGCATGCACTAATAGTACTAAGGAAAGCACAGACATTACATACCCGTTTGCCATCTCTCTCTCTTTTTCTCTGTCTCTTTCGTGAAACAGAATCTGCTTGGAGTGGAAAATATGATACAGTATTTCTTGGTACGTCCGTTATCCGGGGATAGGTATTGAGAGCGGTGCAATTGTATATGTACTTGATATTGTTTTTATGTCAAAACAGTATGTCCCAACCTGTACTGTACGGGGTTCACAACTATAATATTTATACACTAGGTAAATGATTGACAGTTAATTAGATTAAAGAAATCAAAATTGGATCCTCTGTCCCTGTCCATGGAGTGGAGGGTCCAAATTGTCCAGCTTTTCCGGCATTCTTCAGTGATTTCTTTATTTACATTTTAAGTCTCGCCCTAAACATCAATCATATAAAAGATCATATTAATTAGATATCGATTCACCTGATTCCAAAACTGTTAAGATAAATAGATTTATTGAATTTCAATCCTTGTTGCAATTTTTTTCTTTATATAAATATAATATCAATCAATACACCACTACAAGAAAAAGCATTTTTGGCGACAAAATTTGCCGACAAAAAATACTATAGTCGCCCAAAAAAAACATTTGCCAACTAAATTCTGTTTAGTCGCCGAAAGGTTACGCTAATGGGTGACTAATGAGTGCTTAGTCGCTGGTTGCTCAAAAATTCGACGACTATATAAGGTCAATTTTGTCGGCAAAGGATTACGCAGCACCAACAAAATGTGTATTTGTCGCGACATGGTTTGCGCGCTAAATTTCCCGCGGAAGAGAATTTTCTAGAGGGAAGTTTAATTAATTGGGCGACAAAAGTTTTAGTTGCCAAAGGGTAACGAGGACCACATTTGGCGACAAAATAGTGTGTAGCCGGCATATATTTACATCTTTACTGACTAAATTAGATTTGGTCGGCAAATGGTTGTCCATTACCGACAAAAGGGTTTAGTCGCCCAATGGTTATTTCGTAAAACTACGCCGTTTTGTGGATTAACTATTCAATTCCTAAATTCTAGTTTTGTCTTCTTCTTCTTATTTCCCTCAATCCAGAGTTCTCTCGTTGTCTTCGTTTCTCGCCTCCCTCGTCCACTCACCGTTGCCGCCTTTGCTCGTCGTCGCCGTCGCCGTCCTTCCGCTGCTGCTTCTCCTCGTCGCTGTCCTTTTCTGGTTGCTCTTCATTCCCTTATTCGCTCCTCCATTCTCTAAGATGTTGTCCAATCGAGAGTTTTGAGATCAAATCTCAGTGTGAGTCTTTCTTCATTGGTGTTTTATAACTTTAATTTGGTGTATAGCTTTTGTCTTTTTTAATATAGCATATGGCATGGCCCATGGATATTCCATTGTCTGTGAATAGTTTATAATTTTTGCCTTTTGTTTTGTCTTTCGGACTCTGTGCTTTTGACCTTGGTTTGTTTATCCTACCCAAAAGGCAGACATTGATGTATATGTTCTTGGGAGTCCAATCAATGCTATTGAAATGCTTTTAATAAATCTACCCAAAAGGTAGACATTTCCCTTGATTGGTGTATATGGATTTTCCATACCTACGTACTGCCCAAAACCCCTGCTCGCATTATCATTTTACAAAACCAAAACCAAACCAATCTTCTTTAGCTTGAATGAAAGCAACTACTAATCAAACATTGACTGGACAACCTATTTTGCTTAAATGTGAACCTATTTTCAAGAGCCAAATTGACAACTGTTTTCTCTGGCTTGATAGTTTTTACACAATTACATCTTCACTATGTGTTAGATAGATAATTGAAGTTATTATCCTTTCGAAAGCAAAAATAAATTAAGCGTGACATGTGTATATTTATGAATCTCACTATATTTATGTTTTTAATCAACTGCTCTGCACGCATGATTACTAAGCAAATGGAACTTTCATGGCTTTTTTCCACCGTACGATCAAGAACATCAAACAGTCACGTGTAAATAAAAAATTATCATTTTTTTTTGTTTTTGTACTTATTGTTTAGGGAATCCCAATATGGAAACCTATGGGGGTCTTTTTTGGTTTCAATGAAGATTATAAGAAATGATCATTATTAAGTGTGACATGTGTATATTCAGGTTATACTTACTGTTTTAATTTGTATTGTCTTTTGGGGTTTAAATGAAGATTACGTGGATGTAAAGGATGAGCAAAGAGAAGGGTCTTCCAAGGGAGCTGGTGAGTACAATCCATTGGCTATTTTTTAACTTTGTCATCAAAACTTGATGCATAGCACGTAAAATTGCCGTTGGGTAGATACCTCTGTCTTCGAGTTCTACATTTCATGAACAATGGTTGTGAAAAAGCCGCTTATTGATGAGTCTTTAAATCAATTTGAAATAATTGTGGAATATTTCTTAAAAGCAATAGCAGTATGACAATTGAGGGAAAAAGCAAAACTTACGGAAGTCTTCCAATCTCACAAGTCACAAGATAGAGAAATATGATTATGGAGATGCTTGGAAAACACCGAATTTTGAAATAAGATAAGGGTGCAATATATTAAATGAGGATGAAGGTTTATTGTAGACCGAGATGAGATGTTGACTTCTCTTTTAACCCATTATATTTAACAATTATAAACTTAGAAATGATGATGTAGAGAGTGGGAAACCATTTGACACCATTAAACTTAATAATTATAGCCTTTCTACAGTACTTCTAAATTTACACATTGTAACAGATATTGTTTTTGTCAAACAACTATTCAAGTGCTTCTTGTTCTTTACTCAACTTATTACATCCTATTACATTAGAGTTCACAAAATGGCCATTGTCCAGGTGTTGACAGTGATTTTAAAAAAAAAAGATAGAAGGCTGCTCTGAAGAAAGCATACAAGAACAAGACGTACTTAGCTTTCGATCTGTGTAGGCGTCTCACCAAGCATCAGGTATAACTTGGGCATACAATTATGTTCTTTGACCATAATTTGTATTTGGAGCACCTGGTTGCAAACTCTGTCCCAAAGTTGAAAGATTTTTTGGAGCAGAGCACCAGGTGGCAAGACTCCTTATTCTGCTATGTTATAACTTGGAAACTTGGGCATGTTATTATGTCTTTGACTGTAATTTGTATTTGGAGCACCTGGTTGCAAGCTCTGTCCCAAAGTTAAAAGACTTTTTAGAGCAAAGCACTACGTGGCAAGACTCCTTATTCTGCTATGTTATAACTTGGGCATGTTATTAGTTCTTTGACCATAATTTGTATTTGGAGCACCTGTTGCAAGCTCTGTTCCAAAGTTGAAAGACTTTTTGGAGCAGAGCACCAGGTCGCAGGATTCCTTATTCTGCTATGTTGCATATTTGTGTATTGCCTAAACACCTGGTATTGATTTTTGAGTTGATTGTGTGAGTATGGATGTGTGTACATAAATCTAATGCTATGTGTAGATTGTGTGAGCACATGGTATTGATTTTTTAATTAATTTTTTGTTCTTTAACGACACTATATTGATCCTTGAGTTGATTGTGTGAGCACCTGGTATTGAGTTCTTAATTAATTTTTAGGTAAGAAGAAATGGACAAGAGTTGGATGATGATTAGAAATAGGTGGTCAAGTAGGGAATATAAAGAAGGGGTAGAATCATTCATAAAGTTTGCAATGACAAATTCAGGACTGGAGGCTGATATTCGGTGTCCTTGTATTGATTGCTTGAATAGTAAAACGCTTAGTGTTGGGGTTGTTAGGATCCATTTGATATGGAAAGGAATAGATTCTTCTAACAAGACTTGGGTGCACCATGGGAAAATTGTTTTCAATTATCAGCTTGAAGTACACAATTGCATGGGAAGTGGCACAAAGACTAATGATGACCAATTGCATGATATGTTGGACCAGATTTATGTTGGTGGTATTATGGACGATGATATCAACGACTTGCCCATTGATTTTGAGATGAAAGATATGCAAAACTTTGACAAGTTGTTTGATGGTGCTCAATGTAGAGTATATCCTGGATGTGCAAACACTGTCTTAGCATTTATTGTCAAGATGTTTCACATTAAAGTGCACAACAAGTTGAGCAATGTTGTATTTGATATGATTATGAATGTCTTTAAAGAGATGCTACCGGAGTGTGATGAGACAGTTCCGTGGAAAATATACGAGGCCAAGAGATTCTTGCGTGATTTGGGTTTGAGACATGTACCCATTCATGCATGCATAAATGACTACTCACTTTTTTGGAAGGAGAATGCAAATTTAGAATGTTGCCCCACGTGTTCACAATCTAGATACAAAGTGAATGATGGTAAGGGTACAAAAGTTGCTCATAAGATATTGCGATACTTACCATTGACACCTAGATTGCAGAGAATATATTTTTCAGAGAAAGCAACTCCACATATGAGATGGCACAAAGAAAAACGTGTGGATGACAAGGAATTAAGGCATCCAGCGGATGGTCAGGAATGGAAGGACTTCGATGAACGATATCCCGAGTTTACTGTCGATCCGCGAAATGTGAGGTTAGGGTTGGCCGCTGATGGTTTCAATCCTTTTGAAAATATGAGTGCATCATATAATATGTGGCCAGTTATCACTGTCCCTTACAATCTCCCACCGTGGAAATGCATGAAAGAATCTTTTTGCTTTATGTCATTGCTTATTCCAGGTCTATCACAAACTGGTAGTGATATTGACGTTTACAAGCGCCCATTAATTGACGAGTTGAAAGAGTTATGGGAGGATGGTATTCAAACATATGATGCCGCTAGTAAGCAAACTTTTAGAATGCGAGCATGCGTTCTATGGACTATCAATGACTTTCCTACATATGATGTCATGTCTAGGTGGTCTACAAAGGGTTATTTGGCTTGCCCCATTTGCAATGACGATAATTCATTTATTGGTTTAAGAAGTAAGATAGGGTATTTGGGCGTTTGCCGCTACTTGCCTGAGAACCACATTTGGCAAAGAAGCAAAGTATTTAATGGTGAATTTGAGAATAGAACTAGACCTTTGGAGTTATCGGGAAAACAAATACGAGAGCAAATTAATTTGGGAACATACAAGCAGTTTGGAAAATATACAAACACAACGAAAGGCAAGAAAAGACAAAGGGATGAAAATGAAAAGTATTTGAATTGGGGAAAGAATAGCATAATGTTCAAGTTGCCTTATTGGGAGACTCTCAATCTCTGACATTGCCTTGATGTCATTCATGTAGGAATAAATATGTACGAAAATTTGTTGGGAACATTGTTGAGCATGGATGGGAAGAACAAAGATACAGAAAAAAGCATGATTAGATTTGGAGGATATTTTAAATACAAAAAGAGTTGCACCTGAAAAGGCGTGCAAGTGGGTCTTTTGAGAAGCCTCTAGCCATGTACACATTGTCATCGATAGAAAGAGAAGATTTTTGTAAATTTTTAAAATCTATCAAGTATCCCGATGGCTATGCAGCTAACATCTCAAAAATGCGTAAGCACCCACGGTGGTAAACTACTTGGCTTAAAAAGTCACGATTATCATGTTCTTCTACAACGACTACTTCCAATTAGGATGCATGGTTATTTGAATAAGAAAATTGGCACTACACTATTTGAGTTTGGTAATTTTTACCAGCAATTGTGCTCGAAGACCGTAAAAATGAGCGATTTGGAAAAATTAGAGGAGCACATTGTACTTGTACTTTGCAAGATGGAGAAAATTTTTCCTCCTGTTTTTTTTTTATGTGATGGTACATTTGGCTATTCACCTAACTCGTGAGGTTAAGCTCGGAGGGCCAGTACAATTTCAATAGATGTACCCGATTGAAAGGTATTAGGTGGTACTGTTGTTATAGCTTTGTGATTAAATTACAGTTGTATGTGTAGTATAGTAATTTATTCTTATTGATTAGGCTACTTGGAGTTCTAAAACGCTTTGTATCCAATAAAGCTCGTCCCGAAGGTTCAATCGTGGAGGCTTATGTGTCTAAGGAGTGTACAACCTTTTGCTCTATGTATCTCGATGGAACAGAGACAGTCTTCAATCGAGAAGAAAGGAACGATGATGGTGGTGTGCGTGCACAAGGGTTTGGGGTATTCACTCAAAATGTTCGTCCATTTGGTCTAATCGCAAGGGCACCTGCTGTGCCTATCGACCAACGCAACATGGCTCATTGGTTCGTCTTGTACAATAGCCCTGAAGTTGAACCCTATCTAGAGTATGTACTTAACATTTCAATACATTTTTTTTGTGTTTAGTTTGACGTTATACTATTATTTTTAATCATACATCTGTCAATTAGGAGACACAAGAACTTGTTGGAGAACACGAATGAGCTTGATATTGGAAAGAGGCAACGCAAAGAGTTTTCCCAATGGTTCAAATGGCAAGTAAGACATACAATTTTGGATAACACGTGTTCAATTAAGTTATGATTTTATCAAAAGTCATATAACACATCCCTTTTATGTAAATGAATGAACTGCGGAAGCAAGGGTCTCTGGAAGCAACCGATGAGTTATGGTCATTGGCTAATGAACCCAATGCACTAATAAACACATATTCAGGGTGCATTTCTAATGGTGTCCATTTTCATACTGTTCATCGCGACAACCGACATAAGACTTAGAATAGTGGGTTGGTTATTGAAGGGGATCATGAAGGCCAGCCAAATCAATTTTACGATTTTTTGACCAAAGTATGGGAGATGACATACTTGTTTAGTCATCGGGTATTTTGTCCCAATGTGAATGGTTCAACACCGGAAGCAGTAGAACTTTGCGAGTTGATGCACATTGTACAAATATTGATATAAGAAGTCGATGGTACAAAGATGACTCATTCGTGCTTCGAAGTCAAGTTCAACAAGTATTCTACGTTAATGACACCAAATTAGGTGATCATTGGAAAATTGTTGAACACATTCAGCGTCGAGGAATTTGGAACGTACCAAAAAGAGATAATTTAGAAACTAATGAAAATCCTACTGAAGTTTTTCAACAAGACACAGCTACTGAGATTCCACCAATAGTTGTTGATAATCTCATTGCAATCTATTTGCGTAGAAATGATATTGAATTTGAAATTGTTAGTGAGGATGCGGTTTTACATTTCAGTACTCAACGAGCACAACCCGAAGGCGTAGATGATCAAACCTTCATATGTAATGACGAAGATGAAGATGAAGTAATGAGAAATTTTGATGACGAAGAGGAAGAAGAAGAGCTTCATAGTGATTTTTATGTCGACACTGATGTAGAACATTGATGTAATTGCGGGATAACGAATGAAGTGTCATGCACGATTTCAACAACACCAACGCTACTTTATTAGTATGGCTAGACTTGGGAAAACCTAATTAGTTTGCAAATGTATTTCAACATATGACAATATCAAGCTATGAAAGCATTTTATATGAAACACTACGTCTGCCAATACATCTACCACAAGCAACTAGCAAATCAAGGATCAAGACAGTATGCATCGCATGTATTGTTATGTTCCTTGTGAGGCGGTGTGAAAGGGAAAAAAACTTTTCATTTCGGTTAAAGAATAATAATCGGTTCATCTTGTCATGCAAACAACTGTCACAGTTAGTTACTACTAGTAATATATTATTGTTTCCACCTTTTGAGGACAAAACACCATTTATGTATATGCAACCTAATCTATGGGTACTGAACGCAATTTTCTGGTTTGAACTTTCAATGTGGATGTGGTATAAAGTATAAATTCGTAGCACACATGGATGGTTGTAATCAAAATTTATGTAATTTTTGTTTATATCATTTAATTTATGAAAGGTTGCAATATGTCTCCTAGATCTAGAAGGAGTAATTCATCATTATCCTCTATAAGCACATCGCGCAGGTCAATACCACCACTAGTGGGGACAACACCTACACCATCCCCTACTAGGAGTGTGCCATCTCTTGCTACCGAGTCTAGTGATGTAGGTAAATACAAACTTTTTTAATTTGGCTTCATGGTTTTACTTGGTAAATACGAACCTTACATTGAAGTTTATATTGCAATTCTTTTAACTTCATCTTTTTTTATTTGATTGGTAAATACTCCTTATTTGATTAGTAAACATATGATGGTTGCAGTATTAGGTAAGTATATTAGTGTGCAATTGTTGTATACATTTTCATATCTTATTTAGGGATAAGCTGTTAGTTTTGTGGGATTAGGATTCATATTTTCTAAATTCATATGATGGATTAAATTTCCTCTATATGCATTTGTCTTGAAGCATGTATGATTGTCTTGATACTACTTGACTATGCTCCATTCATAAGATGATATGTATATGCTTTGAAAAGGTAATTCCCACTATTGTCTATTACATGACACCAACAGGTAGTCTCAGCTACTAGGGAATGCACTAAGCACAAGGATGAAGTATTAGGATTTCCTATGTGGAGTATTGGGATGTCTGATCCACGCACCTATGGCTTCCTGATTACTAGTACTAAGAAGTTTGAAATTGTACCCTTACTTTGATTTTTTGTGGTAAGTTAGTTGGATCAATATTGGATTTTTATATCACATTTATATTGATGTGATCTATATCTCTATTTAAACAACTAAGTGAGAAAATAACTAGCTCTCTATGTGGAGGTAATAAATCATGCCCTTCTTGATGAGAAAATCAAGTTTCTTGTGCTTGCTACCTGCTGACTTGCTGTACTTTTTAATTTTTTAATTTTTTATCTCGTATTTATCCAGCTCTCTATGTGTATCTACCAGACCAAATAATTCTAATTATTGAACTATATGTTCTAAAAGTGAGATGGCATATAAAAATTATGCTGCAGATTGCCTTATAATAGTTCACCCAGCCAAAAAATTCTGTTGCAGGTTGTCTTCTGTTGTTGCTGTTTTGATCTCTGGTTTGATGCAAAGTACTGTTGTTGCTGTTGTTTTGATGTGCTGCGAACAATGTTGATGCAAACTGCTGTTTTGATCTGCTGCTAATTAACACTATTGATGCAAACTGATCTCTAGTTGGATGCAAACTGCTGCTAACAATTTGTTTTGCTCCTGCTAAGGACGTTTTCTTTTCTCTTTCATTTTAATCTTTCTTTGCAAGCTTACTTGTGTAATAACATTTGGTTGATTATTGTCTTAACAATGGGCATGTTTTGTTTAATGCAAGTTGTGATTGTTTGATGATTTTGTTGGAGGAAATGCTTGTATGATTTTGGTAGTTTTAAAGATTGTTCAATTGGAATGTAGCATTTTGATGCATTTGGGCAGTGGTTTCTAATGAACGGCGGAAAGATTTAAAAATAGTTACTGCCTATACAGCGACTAAACGATTTTGTCGCCGTTTCAAGTTTTGGTCAAAGAATATATTGCCGACTAACATTTTTGTCGCCATTGGTAATTTTTTAGCGACAAAATTTATTTGATCGGCCAAAGTGACGTTTAGCGACTACCAAACATTTGGTCGCCGAAAATATACCGACAAAATAATTGGTCGGCATTGGTAACTGTTAAAATGAGTTTTGTCGCCAAATACATTTCCCGCCTTGGAATTCCTAACAAAAGTCCCGACAAAAATGTTTAGTCGGGAAAAACCTTTCACGACTAAATAATCAACAAACGATGACAAAAGTGGTTGTGGGCAAATGTGTTTTTTCTTGTAGTGCACACTGGACGCAAAATTTTTAGCATAGTTACAGGTATATATGTACTGGCATGGCTTAAGCTATAATTAATTCTTGACATATTGTCCATTAACTTTCAAGATAATAATTCCTTGAAGTTATAGTTTTTATTAAATATCAGCACAAATGAACTTTAATTGCTTAACTACTTGTATTTATGATACAAAAAACTCAATTATTGTCAATTAAACCCCAACTGAAGCATTTCTCGTTTCAAACGGGTAACCAAGCTCCTCGCACAATTACTCTAGTTACAAAGACTACAATTTCTTGATTAGGTTGTGTTAGAAAAAAATGTTTAAAAATATTTAAAGGTGAATAAAATTTTCACCAAAGAATTACACAAAACCTTTAAAAATTTAAAGAAAAACTAATTTATTTTAATTTTGGGCTAGGCCCAAATGAATTTTCCTTATGGGTTTGTTTAATCCACATTCAGTACGGGCCTGAAGAAGGAATGGAAGAGATTTTACTTAAAGGTTGTGTCGGTTCGGATTGACTCTCTCTAATAGGACATGTCTCTACAAAGAGACACCATGTCCCTCCAAAGAGACATCAACTATATAAAGGGGAGTCCTCTCATTTAGGTTCATCAAAAATTTTCTGCACACTTTGCATATATAGCATACCATTACCCTTATGAGATTACACCGCAGTTTCTTGGTTCGCCTGTCAAGAGGATCGAAGTGCTGACTCTTATGGTCGATAGTCGTTGTATCCTGGGAAGCAAACGTCCGATAGTCTCATTAGTACCAGTGTGGGGGACGTAATTTGCTTTAAGGATAGAATATTCATACTCGTCTCGATTTCTCAATTTTCATAATCCTGAGATTGGCCTCTATAAGTAATCAATCTTTTTGTATTTTTTGTATTCAGTTTCTGTCTAATTTGTTACTGGAAATTTGGTTTTGGTACCTTGTAAACAACAATTTTAAAGCAAATAATATAAAAACATCATTTCACAGTAGTTTATTATTGCCGTCCTAACCAACACAGAGCATCATCTTTTCATCAACTGTGATTATATTCTCAAGGCATTGAGAATTAAACTGAATGTTATCTACACTTTTGAATTTAAGGGAATAAACCAAAAAAAAAATAGTATATCATTTTTTGTTTGTTAGTGATTTTTTATGCCAAAATTTTGTAATCATCACCACCGTCGAATAAGGCAAATCAGTTTTATTATTCCCAGAACGTTTTCTCATACAGTGATTTAGGGTTCAAATTAGACTTACATCTCTGTTTCATTCTTCAGAATTGTTATTGGTGTTTTTTTTAGAACAATTTTTCCCGAAACAGTGTTGGCTTTGGAAACGCACACCAAACGATGCCAGTCTTGAATTTAACCAAACCAGTGCCTTCATCCAAAACAGTGCTGTTGATAGCTCACAAAGGGGCAAATTAGTGCTATCCCTTGTGCCTATATGGTGCCGTTCCTTTGTTCCTCCCTAACGGCAAATAATTTTAGTTTCCAGAAGTGACAGCCACTGTTCTCCTTTTATTTGTTAGTTGTCAATAAGGAACACAATAGATTCATCTACTGTTGGGTGGATACTCCCTCTAAAAGCGGATACTCCCTCTAAAAGCATACAAGTCACTGCTATGATTACAAGCATTATATTTGTTTTTTGTTGAATACATAAACCCAAAAAAGTCATAAAATCACTTTTTTCTTTTGTGCAAAAAAAATCGTACTTTGGTGTGTTAATTATCGCAAATATTGAAATTATCACAAGTTTGTATTCTTTTGGGTTGATCTTTTCTTAATAGAAAAATAGTTTCTACTAAGAAGGGATATGAAAACCCTACAGAGAAAGGAAGTCAAAATTCGGCTCCAAACCCGATTCCAAAACAGGGTCAAACCCCTACAGCTGTGCCTGCATCGGTTACCACTAATGTGCCCATGGGTCATGCTGAAAAGTTAGAAAAATTCAATGGAACTGTGTTCAAAAGATGGCAACAAAAAATATTGTTCTATCATACGACGCTACAATTGGCTAGGTTCCTCAATGAGAATCGTCCAAAAGTTCCAGAGATCGAAGCAGACTTCCAAGCTGTTGTTGTTATTGAGGCCTGGACAAATTCTAATTTTTTGTGCAAGAATTACATTCTTAATGTACTGCTCATTCAAGATTGCCAAAGAACTCTAGCTTTCTTTGGACAAGAATTACAAGACCGAGAATGCTGACATGAAAAAATTTATTGTCGGCAGGTACGTGGACTACAAAATGGTGGATTTTAAATCCGTCGTGTCACAGGTTCAAGAACTCTAGGTTATTTTGCATGAGATTCATGCAAAAGGGATGCCCTTAGTGAGTCATTCGAAGTGGCTTCTATCATTTGGAAACTCCAGTTGTGTCCAAAATATTCCAAGATATATTAAGAGGAACAAGAAGGGTGCACGTAGACTCCAGTTATTTGATGAAGAATTGAGGGATGTTAATTTTAGTAACAAGAGCTCATTTCGGTTGCTTAATGGTATTAATTTGGGAAACAAAAGGTCAAATCGCCAATCTGACAAAATAGTTGTGAAAGGTATAAAGTTGATAGGCAATGTGCAGCTGGGGGCGGATGTGAGGAAGGAAGAGGTGGTCCACCATGTGCTATTATTCATAATAAGTGATAATAGCCCGTCCTTATCTGTTCCCACACTAGACAAAATATTTACTTGTGTGGGTGAAGGGAACCCAGAAACCTAGGTTATTGATGCTACTGAGGCTGACCGCTATAGGGTTTTAAAAAAGATGAAGTTCAAGCTTGTGGGTGGACCGGAAAAAGACCGATCTCGGAATGACATTGAAATCGTTGATCGTTTTTGTCCTGTTGATGTTTGGACGGATTATAGAGATTTGTTGGTTGGGAACATGGAAAATATTCGAAAGGGAGCCATATATTTGGTGGCTGCATCTGTTAGTGGGAAGGAGTGCAAGTACACTTTAGGAAGTCAAATGTATTTTAAAACTGTGTAGTTATCCAGTTTCTTTAAATGTTGTTTTAAGAAATTTCTATGTTTTAATTTTCAGGTTAATGGAGGTTGACGATATTAAAATTGGCGTTGTTGAAGGAATTTCAGCAAGTGATTTTAGTTGTATTGAACTGGCCTTGTCTAATTTATTTTCTCAATTAAGGTTGAAGTACTCCCAAAAAAGTATTGAAGTGGATAAAATAATAATCAAATATGCTCTACTATGTGCACCCAATGCCTGCGGTATTGTTAGGGTTAATATTTATGATCGGAGGCTAGATGGGAGTGACAGTCTACAGGCTTACTATATATTTCCAGTGGACTGTCAGTGTGAGTTAGTGTACTATGGAAATGGATATTGCTCCATTAATGAAAGACAAGTGTCCTGGATAGTTAAGTATCGTATTGAAGATTCTAACATAAAAGGGGCATGACCTACTGTAAAATGAAAGAGTATTTTCAAAGTATTCTACTAGTGATATGCCAGAGGATACAATGATGAGACCTCCATCAATTTCAGTTTTATCTAAGAAATACACACGAGAGAATGTGGATGTATGGCACTATGCGCTTACCAGACCTGTCCCCATCCTTTCTCATAGTATTTCAGTTGAATTGTCTGAGCACATGAGTGTACCCCGGGTATCACAACACATTGACCATCACTTTCCAGCAGTTCTCCCTTAGATCTATATGTAATCATGTGTCCAAAAAAAATGTATTTCTCGATCTCCTAATCACGTGCGTGTGAATATCAAGTAGCTCAGATTCATTCACAAGAATTCGACGTGCACCGCAAAAATTGACCAACATATGGTTAATGATTTTTTCATATTTTCTGACTCTCTTGAGTATAGATTCCATCACATTTGCAAGATAACACATTATTCCAAAGAATTTAGAGGAAGGCCTTCAGCACCCCACATTATTGAATTTTTAATCACTTTTCTTGCATGGTATCCTTCCTCTCAAGTAAGACGACATAGCACTATCTCATGCTACTAATGACAAAAGCATAAATTTTATATCTTCTCGTATGTATACGAACTTCAAGTACATGAATCACTAAACCAAATCTATTAATTTGGTGCTTTTTTCAATACATTGAAAAGAAATCTTTGTCTTTTGGACTTTCATGCCGACAATATCTTGACAACTCTTTTCATTCTCATAAAAAAGAAGAGTACAATTCCGCAGGATCACGGTTGGCGAACCACCAGTTATAGTCACACCACTTGAACAATGCCACAATTAGTACTCATGATTTATGCATTTTTCCACAATAAATTTTACTAGTCAAATGTATTAATTTTCAATAATGGCAATATATACATTTTTAATGGGCAATTGTCTGTTACAAATACAATTTTATTTGCATTAAGGCACCACGATATATCATGCATATTTTTTTTTTTTCAAAATATTCTAACTCCAAAGTTAGAATATCAATGTATGTGCCCTTTAAACATATCATTGCCATGCATAAATAAGATATCACATTAGCCCAATCTTCCCAACTAATCCAATTGTATAGGAAAATACACACTATCGTGTACATGTATTTTATTCTAAAAATAATTATCTTCAAACATAATCAACGCATCATCTCTTATTATCAATCAAAAAATAATACGCAGAGATGGCTATTTATTTTACACTTTAGTTTTCCAAGGGCTTTTTGCAAAAACCACACAAAGACGCAAATGAAACTTCTCTTAGATTCTCATTAGTTTCTGCAACTAAATTAAAAAAAAAAAAAAATTGTTTCCTCATTTAGTAATCTATTCTTGAAGAACATAACTCATGAAGAGGCAATGAGTGACAACACCCAAATTCATAAGAACTTGGGCCATTGAATCACAACAATTTGCGGTAATGAGGTGGATTGGACAAACAACGGCTACCACACTAGTGGAACAAGAACATTGGGAGCAGCCAATTCAAGAAAACCCTAAGATGCATCATAAGCAATCCCATAATCACCTAGATAAATTTTTTCAACCTCAGCATTTATTTTTTGAAAACACCTTTTCCCATATTAGTTGTCAATGATTTTCAAAACTTCCATTAAACAAATCCTCCTTTGATTTTTATATGTCCTAAAATAGAAAAATCTAATTTTTTTCCCCAAATTTTCAAAACTGAAAATATCCAATCTATTGTTTCCAAACCAGAAAGTTGATTGGACAAATTGGAAAAAAAATCAGACGATGTTATTGCTGTGTGAAACAGCCTCACCTTCGCTTGTCCCGATCTAACCACTAGCATTATGATGATCAATCCATTGAAATAAATCAGATTCTCAAATGGAACTCATAGTGTACAGGCTCCATAAAGTGACAACATGAAGACCAGATTCTCAAAAGGGGATGTAGATAAATCCACAAGAGATTATGGAAAGAGGATTCCATAAGCACACAAGAGCTTTACAAAAACCATCAAAATCTGCCACCTCCTGCTTTTTTGGTTTGAAGATCATCAGTCACTCATCACCGATTTGGTTACGGAGCAAAAATTGAGAGATGATGGAGCCTTTATGTAATCATGCCAGGGACTTCTCATCTAGTGGTCGAAAACCTTCAAATACCATTACTGACTACGATCGTGCAAAAAAAAAAAAAAAAAAATGAATGTATAAGAAAGGATTAGTTGCAACACAAAATTATTTTCATGGAAACTCCGAATACCGATCATCCAAAATTGAATCTATTTTAAGATTGTAGGGAAAAATATTGGGGAAAGTCGATCGGAATTCATTTCAAAAAATAATTTCATTAATTGATTTACAAATCAAAAATTACAGAATGGAATTACATTACAAATTCGAAAAATAAAATACAATAACGAATCAAGTTCTATGTATCACAGTCCCTTTAAAACAGATTAGCCACCTCTCGTGGGTGTTGGAGGATTGCACTGTCACCTGTCTTCCAAGATAAAATGGTTCACTCGACCGCCCGTCAAATTAACTGTGTCTGTTTCTTTCTCCATAAAAACCACACAAAAATCATTCGGTACATCGAAATCAAGAAAGGAATTCACTATAAATAGAACCCTTAATCTTATGAAACCGCAATCTCATAAATAGAGAGATGAGTACAATTATTGATGAACATCAATGACGTAATTGATAGACATCAATATAGACATGAATGAGCTATAACGGTTGAGACCTTCCAGTTCCTCGTTAAACCCACCATGACCCGCCACCACCACTAACTACCACAATGTTGACCACGCCACTAACCATCACGTTGTTGACCACCACCGTCAATAACCACCATCACCATCTCCCACCATCACAATATTGACCACCGCCACCACACTAACCACCACCACCAGTTGCCATTAACCACCACCATCACCCGTCATCACCACACTGCCAACCACTGCCACTAACCATTACACTATTGACCACTGTTACTAAGCACAACTGCCAACCACCACCATCATACTGTTGACCACTAGCATTAACCACCACTGTCACCATACTAACCAAAATTGCCACTGGCCACCACTACCACTGTCACCCGCCACTATCACACTGTCAACTACTGCCACTAACCACTATATTGCTGACCAATACCGTCACTAACCACAACCACCACTACCACTTGCCGCCACCACCACATTACCAACCAGTAGCACTACCCACTATCGCCACAACGCTAACCACCTCTGCCATTAACCCCCCACCGCCACTAATCACCATCGCCATCTGTCGTTATTGTACCAACCACCACTCCACCGCCTTTGACCACCACCATACCTACAATATCAGGTGAGGCTTGGTGTGTTGCAAGATCTATTGTGGGATAAATTGAAAAATAAATAAACTTTAAATTTCAGTTCATTGTGCAAACCAAACAACTTAATTAATTCAGTACTTAAATTTCAGTACATAACAAACAACTTTTACACTTAAAAAGAATTCAATTTTAAGTTTTTAGTACTTAATTTTTAGTTTTAAGTTTTTAGCTTTTAGTTTTATCAAAAACACCTTAGTCTCCTTCCAAATGATAGGAATTTTCTTTTTCATGTTGCTAGCTTGGATTTGAACTTGTTGACAACATGTTGCCATATTGTGAGTCTACTTGGGCTAGACCGGTTTCCTTAATTTGTGTTCTAGCTAAATGACTCAAGTTAAGTCCCAAGTCCCCTTCTTTTTGAAATTCGTTATGCTAGTTATTCTTCATCCAATCACAGGCCGCTTAGTTGGAGTTGAGCTAGAGTCTATTTGCTTACTAAGATTAAGTGAGGATTCTGCAATGCATCATAATCGAAGGCAACTTAATGATATAGTCATTTAGTAAGGTTTGTTTTTACATCTCGTAAACATAATACCACCCTCCAAGTGGGAATGATCTATCTCGAGCCAATCAGTCATTAAGTTAATTGGATTGAATTCAATCCCCTATTCAGACTCCAAATAAACGCGAGATTGAGTTTGGCTAAAGCCCACTTATCTAGGGGCGAAACAAGGATTCGACATTTGGATGGATGGGGAGGCGAGATTTTTCTTTAATATAATTTGGGGGTCCAAAATATAATTTTTTTTTAATTTTCAAATATTATACCTAGGTTCTAACGAAACCCCTTGGAATAGTCGAGTTGGGAGTACAACAAATGGGCTTAAATTCCAAGAACACAAGTGCAACTGTTACCACCAGAAAAATTAGTTGGCTCAATCTTTAAGTTCAGGTCTTAAAAATTAGTTGAGTTGTGTTTAAAAATAAATATTTAAAGAGACCAAAGGGCATTAGACTCATGTAGTGGCCAAATAAGCCAAACCAAGCAAGGTGAACATAACCGCAACCTAAAGCTTATTAATGAGATGGGTAGAGACAATGTGTTGAGCCAAGCTCTAGTATTGGAGGAGGCCCAAACATGGATCACATCAGGGAAGACACGCGATCGAATGTCGAGTTGGGCCAGGTGCCCGGCCTAGTAGCAGACTCAAACCAAGTGACCCAAGTAGGTCAAGACTGACAACATATAGCGTGGTTACTAACTAATGATGTCACTACGCCACGAGTTTGGCACGAAATAACTTGGGCCCCAAGCTTAGACCGATTTATAAAATGAACAGTACACTACCCTAAGAAGGTATGCCTAAATTAAGTGTTTAAACTATGTTGCACTCCCTTTCCTTTTGAACGAAAGTCTAACTCGGGATTCAGAGTTTCTTCTGGCTAGTATGGATTGAACGACACTAACTATAGGCTAGCTTTGCATACTCAGTTGAAGAAGAAGGATATGAATACAGTACTTTAATCAGACTTGAAAGTTGGCTCTTACCCCATAATTGACGACTCCACTTTTGAAAATAACAACCAACCTTGGCCGCTAGCCTCAAGTCTATTTTTCAAAACAAATTAGAACTCAACAGAGGAAAGAAAATGCATAGTGCATTCTTTAGTCCTCATCCTCATGGTCGTCAAAGTTAACAAGTGCTTATTGGGGGAAAAATTGAAACAATTAGGAAGTGTGCTGCAATAGTAGAAACCACAGAAGATTTGAGGGCGAAAGTCAAAATAGGCTTTTTTTTAACTTCTCCCAGGTTGCCCAAGGCGGGAAATCGGAGTGGGGGGAAATACACGATACATATATGTACGAATATGTAGAGAGAGAGTGAGAGAGAGAGAGGGGGAAAAATGGCGGATGAGAGTCCGAGCAAAAACGTGCAGAGTTTGCTAGAAGCCATTACCTCTTCCGATGTAAGTTTAATATGTAGCAATCCTAGTGAAATCCTTTTCCGTCCACCCAATTTCTTAATCGATTTGCTGTGATTGCCTCTCTCTTTTCTTTTCGTTTCTTTTATGTAGCTTGTAGACTTGTTAGATTAATTGCACCCATTAGTGAAACTAATTGTAAATTTCTCCTTCATTGTTTCACACCGAAAATGGTACAGCAAGTTCTTTTAAGTTAGTTTTAGCCGATATCCATTTTATTATATTATTGTTTTATCTTCTTCGTGGCGGAAATGGTGTCTGCTATGTTTACGATTGTTACCACTGAGAGAGGGGGTGGTGATTCTTGGTAAGATTGTTTAATCGGTTTTTTTGTGGAGGTTATATGTACCCAGCATCATGACAGTGAATGAGATTACTATTTGATCGATTTTGACCTTTGTAGTACGGCCGTGTTTTCATATTGTATGAAACTAATGCAAGGTCCTCTATTCTTGAGGTTGGGCATAGTAGCGTGGTGATATAACTCCGGTTATTAATATTATATAGTGCTTTTTGAAATGGGAATTGGAAAAAATCGGTTCTGAAGTTGCAGTCTATGCTGAATGCCGAATTGGTGATACTTTGTGTCTGACATAGCGCTTTACTTGTTACAGGTTGTTGAGAGCCGTGTTCAACTGCTTACAAAACTTGGGGAGTTACATGTTTCTGCAAAATCTGATTTGTCTTCTCTTATTGCATCACTTGCAGTATCCAACAGCGGACTGTTTTGCATTTGTTGCTTTTGTTCTTTGATACTCAAAATTGATTATCAGACAAATTTATTTCTGTGTGATTTTCGTGGGTATAATAGTGGTATGGTTGTACCCAACAAAGAAATGACAGTGCGTATGCCATGTACAATTCACTCAATGTGTTTTTATTAGTTCTTCTGAAAAATGGAGTTTCATATATTTTGTGTTCATAAGTTGCTTTCTAGCTTCTTATGTTGTCCCTCAAAAGATGGGTAGCGTGTCTTGGGTTAATATGCTAATAAAGTGGTTGGTAAGTAAGCAATTTGGCTTATTGTGAGGCAGATTGATTACGACACGTTTTAGACACAAAAGTGATACTCAAGAAAATATTACAAATCGGATCTTACAAAGATTCCTCAAGTTCAAAGCACATCACTTTATTGAGATTGGAGGACAAAACTCATGTACTAGTTGTGGTATCCTATTTGAGGTGAGGCAATACTCCTTTTGTATTGCAGTATTCTGCTTCACGTCCCTCTCATTCCAAGAACCACAGTTGTCTGACAAATGACAACTGACAAAACCATGTGCTCTCCTTTCAAAAGTACCTAGAATTTCCAAGCATTCGACGCATATTGCAAAAGTACCTAGAATTAGTTCATGGTTGACTTTCTAACTGTTGCTAATTCTCATCTAAGATGTGATCAACCAGTGTTCATAGCTTCCACAAGCTACTTAAAATCTTCATATTGTTTATTTTGCTCTTACCTTAATGCGCTCCTAGATGTTCTGGGAAGATTTTACGTGTTTGGACATTTCACAGTGCATGTTAAACAAAACTATTTTGACTGTAGCTTCAACAAACATAGACTTGGACATATCAGGATGTTTGGGGCACTTTCTTTCTCTTGGTATCAAGGTACATTTGATTTCGATCCTCCATCACTTCAATAAGTTATTATCTTTGAGTTTCTTAAATTAATGGAAACATTTGTTGTTGGCTATTTTCTCACCATTAGGCAAGCATATGGGGTGGAAAGCATTTGAACATGACACTCATGTGTACCGAGGAGTCTGAAGAAGGAGAGCACTGCAAGCTCTTTTTTCAGGTAAACTGTATGTGATAAAAGTTGATAACCTAATCTTGCACATACCCACATATAAACCTTGTGGTCAGAATTCTCGTTCCATTAATGAAGAGATGAAACTTGTCAAGTGGGGCTTTTTCCTCTTGAATTATGATTGATTAAAGGCCTTTTGAGAAAGATTTTACAATGAGAAGTGCTGGTTTTGTGCTGGTTTTGTTGTCCATACTGTCTAATCCATCTGAAAACTAGTAGAAACTTGCTTCCTGTAGGAACAACATATCCGGGGGATCAAATAGCACATTTAATTACTTTTGTTTGTGAAACATGGACTTGCATTTTGCTGGTTATAGTTTATTTAACTGTCGAGTTAACTTACTCATCCAGAACTCCAAATCTAAACAGAATATTTTAGTAATCAAGTCGAAGTTTAAGTAAAGGTATAAAAGAACTGGTAAGGAACCAGTTGATAAGTAAGACGTAACCAACTTTGTCAAATTTTTTTTCTTTCCCATTGGATTACCTAGTGTTGAATGACAACAGTCAAAAGTCCATATAGAGTTATTGGGCTTTCCTGTCATGCACCTGTTCAGGTTGGATGACAAAACTTTTGATGGGGTCGTTTGAACTCTTTACGGTTAGAAATCATCAAAATGAGCTATCTATCAATGTCATTATCAATTTTGGCCTGATATTGGTGCGGGCAGAAAACTATCACAGCAAAACCCGTACCTGGTGGACAAGAAAACTACACTCTCAAACAGATACATTTTAGATTCGCAGTTGTTGCCCTTTTAGCATGCTAATCAGTCAGTTGACTGGTAATTCTTTTTTATCTAATCATTGTTACGGTGTACATCTTATTTTTTCCCCCCTGTATTGCAGTAGTCTATACTAGCTTTCTTTGTTGTCAAAAACAAGATTACATTGGACATTAAGGTCTTTACACCGTGATTAGCCAAATGACTTCAAGCATTCAAATTCGTCTGACAGCTCTGAACTTTTCTTTTGTAGTTGCTTTTGGATTTGTTGAGCTACTCTGCTGCTTCTTTTTCAGCTTTGGCAAGATATCCTATATCAGATGACAAGGAACTTATGGATATTGTTGAGAAATGCATCTTTGAACAGTTAACCCTAGCAAAAGTTTCAATCTCAGAGATCAAGGTACTGACAAAAGGATTGAAGTTCTGATTGATGTTTCCTTTGCAGCTTATCATGAGCCTTCATGTGGGAAAGCTATAAGCCTTGTCATTAATAAATTAGTTGATCCACCAACTTAGAAATCGTTTACTCTTTCTAGAAATTAGTCAATGTCTAATTGATTCTTTATTTTCTTTTTAATGCAAATTTCTTTCACGGAGGTGGTTTTAATAATTCACAGTCTCCTCCTTGAGTCCCTATGTAATTGAGTTAGTTCTTTATGGATTGTGCTTCTTCAAGTTTCGGAAAACCACCCTTGAGAGAACCAACTAAGCCATGTTGAATTGTGGCCATTTAAGATTAGCTTGTCAAAGTCTGAAGTCTTAGATGATTTGAGATCAGCTGAAATTTGATGGGCGTGTGACGATACATGAGTGTGTAGGGTTGAGGTTAGCCTGATTCAAGAGTGTATTCCAAATTTTATGCAAAGAATGGGAGAAAGACATGCACTCCTGTCGTGTCTTCGTGAGTCAATTACGAATGATTCAACTGGTTCTTTTGTCAAAATAGGTGAAAGAACAATGAAAAGGATAAAATCCCAAACTGACAGTCGAACCCAGAATATTTCCGTAGTTTGACCAACTTCACTTACCAAACTTGGGTACACATTTTGGTCAGCACAACTGTGTTGAGATGCTTGTATTCAACCTTATATGAGCCTATTGAACTTTGCTTGGCTAGAGTAGAAAATTATTTTAAGTGTGATGTAAGGCCCACTATAGTAGTTCATTTTGCATTTGAGCCATGTGGTCAGAATTGTGTATGTAGTTATTGTATTGGGAGCATATTACTATTGTGTGTGGGCTATGAAAGAAACAATACTAGTATTTATATGCAATTTTTCTATAACCAAAATAGAAGTATTGAAATGTCGATAGTAATACACAACCAGAAGGGCACACACTAAGCAGCCCAAGTGGCTAGGCATTGAAACAAAAACACAGAAGTCACCAAATTATGCTGGCCATGTCAAAAGACCACCTCAAGTGGTAAACATGTTCTGTTTTGCTGCACCTAACCTTACGGAAAGTATGAGACAAGAAAGTAGCCATTTGTTTCCTTCTTTCATCATGCATGATGCATCCTTCAACATGTAAGGTGTACTCCAGCATAACAGGAACCAAAAAGTGGTCAAAATACCGTTTCACCAAGACATAAAGTATGGTGGCTTAGCTAGTTAAAGAAGTTTTGAGCAGCGGCTGGTATTACCAGTAGTAGTGCTGGAACTACTGGTAGTAGGAGGTTCTGACTTTTTGGGACAACCGTTAGTATTATTGAGAATAAGAGGTTTTGACTTTTTGGGACAACAGTCATTATTACCGGTGAGAGGTGCATCATTACTGGTAATAGGAGTACCCGCGAGAATCCTAGTAAGATTTGGGAGATTTGTTTTCCTAATCTATTTAGGATGTTTTCTTATTCTTTAGGAGATTTGTTTTTCTATTTCTTTAGAGATTGTTATTCTTTCATATTCCTTGGGTTTTCCTATAAATATGAAAGACACGGTCCCTAAAAGATACCCTAGAAAGCTTGATGAGATTTAATTGATTGGGCACCTCATGTTAGGGCTTCAGATCATAGCCGGCCCGTGTAATCTATCTCCTTGCTTATCGTATTTGTCATAACAAATCGGTATCAGAGCTTTGGTGATCGATCCATCGATTACGGTTATGGCGACCAAATACGAAGTTGAGAAGTTTGATGGACATAGTAGCAGATTCAGTCTATAAAGAGTGAAGATGAAGGCTTTGCTGGTTCAACAAGGTTTGCAGAAGGCTTTACTTGGATCTGCCAAGAAATCAGGAACGATGTCAGCAGAGGTTTTAGAGGTTCTTAAAAAGACACTCAGTTCGATTCAGTTAAGTCTGGCCGATGATGTGCTTCGTGAGGTCGAGGAGGAGACTGCAGCAACGACATTATGGTTGAGATTAGAGAGTATCTATATGGCCAAATCATCGACGAACAGGCTATGTTTGAAACAACGCCTCTACATGTTTCGTTTGAGGGAATGTACGCCATTTAAAGATCATCTTGATGAATTGAATAGAATCATTATGGATCTAAAAAATATTGATGTTAAAATTGATGATGAAGATTAGGCTCTAATTATTTTGTGAAAGTTATTGCTCTACTCTACGGAAAGAATACGATCTCAATGGAGGATGTAAAATTCAGTTTATATTCTAAGGAATTGAGAAAAAATGTGTCTGGTGAGAGTGAGGAGTCTGGTGAGGGGTTGTTTGTGTGAGGGAGAATAATGGAGAGGAATAATTAGGATAGTGACATCTAGATCGAAGTCGAAAAATAAGAAAAAATTCGTTGTTTTAACTGTAAAAAGAAGGGTCACTATAAGAGTGAATGTACGAAACTGAAAAGGGATAACAAGGAGGAAAAGGTAGTTTCAGGTGTTGCTGATGACTTTGATGGGCTGTAAACTGTTTTATCAGTTTCAGCAGGCGATGTTTGTTCGTATACACCATGGATTTTGGATTCTGGTTGTTCCCATAACATGTGTTAGATTAAAGATTGGTTTACCACCTATAAATTGGCATATGGTGGTATAGTTTTGATGGGCAACAACATGGCTTGCAAAACTATTGAGCTTGGAACTATTCGGATCAAGATGCATGATGGTATTGTGAGGACACTTCAGATGTTCGGCATGTTTTAGATTTGAAGAAGAATCTTATCTCTTTGGGTACCCTTGATTCAAATGGCTGTAGGTATATAGCTGAAGGTGGAGTTTTGAAGGTCTCGAAATGCGCGCTGGTTGTTATGAAAAGTTAGAAGGTGGGTAACCTCTATGTTCTACAGGGCAGTACAGTTTCAGGTGCTGCAATAACAGTCTCATCATCGAAGGTATTAGATTCAGATTTGACTCAGTTATGACATATGCGCATTGGGCATATGAGAGAGAGGGATGAAAGAATTGAGCAAATGAGGGTTGCTTTGCTGACAGAAGATCAAGAAGCTGGATTTTTGTGAGCATTGTCTGTATGACAAGCAGTGTATGACAAGCAGTGCAAGGTGAAATTTAGCACATGTATTCGTCGGACTAAAAGTATGGTGGATTATTTTCATTTAGATCTTTGAGGTCCTTCTATTGTTAAATCCAAGAGCGGTTCTCAATATTTTATGAGTTTGATTGATGACTATTCCAGGAAAGTTCGGATGTATTTGTTAAAAAACAAGAGCGAGACTTTTGTTACATCAAACAGTTTAAGGTCATGATTGAAAAGCAAACATGTAAGAAGATTAAAAGATTGAGAATTGACAATGCTCAGGAATTTTGTTGCGGAGAATTTGAAATATTCGACAAGGATGAGGCCATCATGAAGCACCACACGGTGAGGAAAACCGCTCAGCAAAATAGTGTGGCTGAACGGATGAATACGACTCTTCAGGAGAGGGCTCGTATGTTATCCAATTCAGATTTGGGTAAAGAGTTCTGGGCTAAAGCGGTTTCCACTGCTTGTTATTTGGTGAATCGATCTCCATCAACTGCCATTGAGTACAAGGTTCCTATAGAGGTATGGTCTAGTTCTTTGGCTGACTACTCAATTTGAGGGTGTTTGGTTGTCTCGCTTATGCTCATGTCAATGAAGATAAGATTGATCCTAGGGCCAAAAAGTGTCTTCTATGGTTCCGGGGTGAAGGGGTACAGAAATGGCTTTCTGATGAAAAGTCATCCAAACTTCTTATTAGCAGAGATGTGACTTTTGATAAAAACTCTATGATCAAATGAAAGGCAAGTATTGATATTCAAGACAATGGTGAGAGGATTCTGAAGCAGTTGGAGCTAGAATGTGAAACTTCCAAATGGGATAAGCACAGTGATTAGACAGTTGGGGAAGAGATTTATGATTCAGACACAGAGAATAGTGCAGAGCAGTACCAACCATACAATCTTACAAAAGATAGGCCAAGGAGGGAGATTCTCCCACCTCATAAATATGCTTATGTAGATACGGTTACTTATGCGTTGTCTATAGCAGAAACAGTAGAGTATGAGAAGCTTTCTTGTTACCGTGAGTCTGTCACGGGAAATGAAACTACGCAGTGGACTGTTGTATGAATGAAGAGATTGAGTCTCTTCATAAGAATCGAACTTGAGAGTTAGTGAAACCGCTTAAGGGGAAGAGAATTGCTGGCTGTAAGTGAGTTTACAAAAGAAAAGCAGGTATCCCGAGAGTGGAAGATGCAAGGTTTAAAGTTCGGTTAGTGGCGAAAGGCTATAGTCAACAGGTGGGAGTGGACTTCAATGTTGTAGTTTCACTAGTTCTTAAACATAGTTCTACTCATGTGCATGGTGAGCTTGAGGAGCATATTTATGTGCATCAACTGGAGTGATTTACAGTTTCTAGTAAGGAAGATTTCGTTTGCTTGTTAAAGAAATCTTTGCATGGCCTTAAACACTTACCCAGGCAGTTGTACAAGTGGTTTGATAAATTCATGATGGGTCAAAATTACTCTAGAAGTAAATATGATAGTTATGTGTATTTATGGAAACTTCTTGACGGTTCGTTTATCTATTTGCTGTTATATGTCGATGACATATTAATTGCTACTAAGGATATATCGGAAATCAACAGGTTGAAGATACAGCTTAGTTGAGAGTTTGAGATGAAAAACTTAGGTGTAGAAAAGAAGATTTTAGGTATGGAAATCAGAAGGGACCAGGAGGCTAGAAGGTTATACTTGACTCAGAAGGGTTATTTGGAAAAAGTATTTAAGCGCTTTGCTATACATAGTTCCAAGCCTGTGTCTCCTCCAATGGCTGCACATTTTAGACTTTTGGTAGACTTGTCACCACAGACAGAGGATGAGATGGAGCAAATGTCAAAGGTTCCATATGCTAGTGCTTTTGGGAGTATGATGAATGTTTTGGTTTGTAGTTGTCTTGATATTTCACATGCTGTCAGTGTGGTTTGTCAGTATATGGCAATTTCAATTGTCAAGTTCAAGTTTTGTTTGGACTTGATTGGTGTTTGCAGTTGCTGATTGCCCCTCGGGGCTTTGGAGGAGAGAGAGGTGCGATATGGTGGCTCCTTGGTGATTGAGTTCGTTGGAATTCAAGTCAAGGTGGAGATTTGTTGAATAGTGTCTTAAATTTGAAGAAGGAAGGGTTTTGGCCAGTGGTTGGTATTACCGATAGTAGTGCTGGAACTACCGGTAATAGGAGGTTTTGACTTTTTGGGATAGCCGTCAGTATTACCGGTAATAGGAGTACCATTACCGGTAATAGAAGATTCTGACTTTTTGGGACAACAGTCAGTATTATCGATAATAAGTGCATCATTACCGGTAATAGGTATCCGCAATAATCTTAGTAAGATTTGGGAGATCTGTTTTTCTAATCTATTTAGAATGTTTTCCTATTCTTTAGGAGATTTGTTTTTCTATTTCTTTAGGGATTGTTATTCTTTCATATTCTTTGGGGTTTTCTATAAATATGAAAGACACGGTTCCCTAAAAGACACCCTAGAAAGATTTATGAGATTTAATTGATTGGTCACCTCACATTAGGCTATTGGATCATAGCCTGCTATTGTAATCTCTCTTGATCATAGTGAAATCTATCTCTCTTCTCTCGTAGATATATGTTTAAGCTATTGCTTATTCGGAACCATGTAAATCTCTGTGTATTTCCGTTATTTTGTTGATCATCTCTTCTTATTTATCGTATTTGTTATAACAGATTTTTGTTGTATGTGTGGAATACATATTTGAAATGAATGTCACGACATATGTGCTATGTTTATAAGTTCAAGTTGGAGGGGATAGTATTACTGTTGAAGGATAGGTTCCGACACATGTGCAAAGTTGTTAATTGATTGAACTAAAAGCACTAGTGCAAGATCCTAAATGGTATGGATATCTTAGAGCTAAAAACATATTAGCTTCTGTTGTGTCATTGGGGCTTGGCCTATATAAGTTTCCATTTTGAATAGCTTGTTAACAATGGTCCTTTGTCATTGCTCAACAGAGGATTAATGCATTTGGTTTGGAAGTAATGAAAGCTGCACAGTTACTACTTGAGGCTGTCATACAACTATGCAAGGTGTATTCCAATTCTGTAAACTTGGATTTCCTTGATGCAAGAGCTGAGAATGATGTAAACAGCATGGATTGTGAAGAGGCTGATAAAGCAAATCACGTTGTCAATGTAATAAAATGCACAGTGAAACAATTTTGCGAATTGGGAGTCCTTGCAGCTAATGGTGGTGGGAGTCTTGTGACTCTGCTGAATTTCTCATGGAAAGGCGTGGTTACCTTGCTCCAGCTTGGCAATGGGGCTTTTGCTATAAAGTTGGATGTGGCAGATGTTCTACTGACTCTAGTTTCACTCGCGAATGAATCTTTGAGATCTGCAGCTGAAACTTGGTCTTCTTTGCTAAGGGAAACAGTTTCAGTGTCAGAAGCTAAGAGAATATTCCTTCCAATAAAATTCTATCTTATTAATGCAGTAAGAATATCCTCCCAATACCCTTGCCAGGCTTTTTCAGCATACAAGGAGATAACACTCTGCGTTCTAATTATCACAACATTTAGAATCTTACTGAGTAAAGAAGAACTACTGAAATCTGCAAGTGAAGTCTTGGTGGAACTTTTGGAGCCAATATCCTTCCATTTACTTAATTCTTTATTAAACTCCGCTCAACTGAAACAGGAGGACAAGTTCCTCATTCTTGATTGGTTGATTGATGGAAATGATTTAATCATTGTCCCCGGAGATCCAAGCAATGGAAATAAGCCCACTAAAATGGATGCAATCTTCTCCCTAAGTAGTGACAATATGCATTGGGCAAGAATGTTACTGCTCGGTCGGGTGTTCTTGTTTCTTAATCTTCTAAAAAGTGCTCCTGATCTTGAAAACGACATAAGACTTGGGATTGCAAGAAAACTGGGGTGGCTTTTGGAGGTTTTAGTTGATGAAGAGGTATATTCTTCTTGTCTTGCTTTACAAATCCCTACACCATATGGTTCTGGTAAGACCCTAGAAGTGACTTATCAGCCCATGTTCTTTTCTATTCTTCATGCGCTGAAAACCTTCATGATTGTTGTCTCCTCAAGTACAGTTTGGAGTGAAGTGGAGTCTTTTTTGCTCGAGAATATATTGCATCCTCATTTCCTTTGTTGGGAGATAGTTATGGAACTTTGGTGCTTTTTAGTGCGTCATGCTGAGGTAGACATGGTAAATGATGTTGTTGAAAAACTTTGCACCTTATTGACGTTTGTGGCATCTTCAGATTCAGTTCTTGTTCCTTGTAGTGCTCTACGGAAGATTGCAAGATCAATTTGCATGGTTCTTGTATATGTTTCACAGCCAACAATAGATCAAGTATATGATACAATTGTCAGCAGTAACAGATCTCATTTTTCATCCATTATGTTAGTGGCCTTGCTTTTGGAGGGATTCCCGCTGAATTTTCTTTCCCCTAAGATGAGAAGTGTAGCTACGCAGAGAATCGTAAGGGAGTACTTTCAGTTCGTGGAAGGCTTTGGTGATGCATCACTGAGAGGGTATGGTTCTGGTGTGTTTGGGGCACCAGTTTTTGCACTGTCTGCCGCCCTGCAGTCACTGTAAGTAATGAGTTCCTCTGCTTGTATATGTCATCTTTTGGATCTGATAATGAAAAGTGATTTTTTTCGAGTCATAACGTGATTAAATATCTTTCTTAAGAATATGTGAAGTTTACGCAATGAGTCGAGGTTAAATTCTTCAGTGAGTGATTTACAGTGGTTTGTGCCTTGGCTTGTAGGCCATAGCTATAATATCTGTTTCTTAAAAGAGCTTTATTTACCCTGATTAAGGGGATTCTGATAATTTCATGCTGAATTTAATGTTTATTTGTGCGATGCCAGGGGTCAAATTCTTCCAATGGTTCAAGACATTATATATGTTTTTGGTTGCTTTTCCTCCCATTTTTTGAAAATTCTTGCTGAGTTGTTAGTAGTCAATACTCTTAGCTTTTCAGGCATTCTGTTCAGGCATCTGTCGTTTTTTAATTCATATTCTTCCTGCTAAATATTTCTTAGAAAATTTGTCACGACAAAACCAATGGAAACAATTTTAAACTAAGCCTTCTCATGAATTTTCTAGCCAGGGCAACATATCTGACATTGATGTGAAGACCCTCGGCTTTCTAGTTGTTGTTATTCATCAGTACAGAGAGACAGCAGAAAACTTGATGAAAGACCACCACCGGAAGCTTCTGAGCGAAACTTTAGGTATCATCTCGAACATGAAGCATTTATACACGTTTGATGGGATGCAAGAAGTCATTTTGGAGCTTCAAAAGTTATTCATCTCAGGGCCAGCAGTTTCAGACGCACAGTTGTACCAATGTAAACCAAATCTTGCTGCATTCATGGCTGGCCTTGGTCACACTGAATGGGGAGAAAACGATGATAAGAGTAGTAAAAAGAGTTCGGCTGTGTTGGAGTTGTATCACATGCTATTTAAAGAGCAGCACTGGGCATTTGTTCATTTGGCAATGGAAGCATTTGGGTATTTTGCTGCACGTACTTCTTGCGATCAGCTCTGGAGATTCGTGCCCCCAAATGCAGCACTTTCTTTTGATGTAGATTCGGGTGATGAGGCAAATGAGGAGAGATTTTTGGCAGAGTTGAAAGCATTTCTGGAGAAGGAAGCAGCTCTTCTTACAATGGCACCTAGCTCTGATCAGTTTCAGCTGCTTGTAAGGGAAGGTCAGATTCTAAAAGATGTTAAAATATATCAAAATACTGATGTAGGGCCTGCGGGATGTGAAAATTTGTCAAGGGATGTTGAAAATCAACCCAATAAAAGGAGGAAACTTCCCGATGGAATTAGGCAGGGGGTGGAATTGCTGCAGAGTGGTTTGAAAGTTATTGGCGATAGTATTCCTCATTTGGAACAAAATGATTTTGATTGCGTTGAAATTCATAACAATTTCATGACTCAATTCTCGCACCTTGAACAAGTGATTGGCCAATTAGTCAGCTTAGCTGGTAGTGTGTAAGCCACTGTTTTCAGCCCCATGCTGCAAGGCACTTCAAACTGGTATGAAATTTTATCACGCCTATGATTATTAGTTGTCCTTTTTGGTATATTGGTTGAATAGCGGTTGTCTTTGCCAGTAAAGCTGCCTGTTACTCTTTAATTCCGTAGTACTGCTTGTTGTCCTCTCTTCGATCTTCAAGCAATGTTGGAGTAATATGCTGAACCTTCTAAACAAATTACTATATTCGTGTGTTGGTTCTCTGGGTGAAATTGTAGGATTTTGCTACCTTGTGAATCATAAAAGGACACGGATCAAATGATCCTTTTATGTCACAAATTTGGTAGATATTAGCAGTAGACTGATTTGAATACGGACAGTGTTACTGTGCCAGTATGACCAGAGTAAAGTGTAGCATTTGACTTCCTGAGTAAAATGTCATAACAATAAAGTTTCTGTTAAGATATGGGCCCAAGTGTAAATTAATTATACAATTAGTAATTAATAATTAGTTTAGTGTTAGAAGGTTGTAGTGTAATTATGTTCTTAGTTGTACCTATATAATGATTGCAATGAAAGGTAAAAGACAACTTTTTTTATTCTAAAATTTTACATGGTATCAGAGCGACGATCAGTGCTTTTGTCCTGATTGAACGATATTTTTTTTTGAGTTTTTTCAACATCCAACTAAAACCCTACCTAATACCCAACTAAAACCCTAACCCTAATCTCTTTGCCCTAGCCGCTGCCATCACCGCTCCCACCGTTCGATGCTGCCGTCGCCTCTGTTTTTTGCCGTTAGTATCGTCGTTGGCTGTCGCCGTTCCCGCCGGTGCCGTCCGATCATGAGATTGCGCTCTGAGATCTCTACTCTCGCAATCTCTCTCCCGCCGCTCCCGTCGTCCGGTGCTGCCGTTGCCGCCGTTTTCGCCGCCAGTACCGTCATTGGTTGTTGTTGTTCCCGCCGGCACCGTCCGATCACAAGATCGCGATCTGAGATCTCCACTCTCGCGATCTCTCTCTTTCACAATATCTCTCTGACGCAATCTCCAGCCTGTTTCGCCGTCGCCGCCTGTTTTGCTTGCTCTTGCTTTTCTGATCTGGTTTCTTTGGGCTTTCTGGTGTTGCTGGATCTGTCGATTTGTTGTTCTTTGTGAGCTTGTTGGTCCTCTGACCTCCATACTGCTGTAGTGAAATCTTTGTCTTGGGCTATTATTTTGATCTATGGCGGATGATCTCAAACTTCTTGTTGGTGGTACAAGTACTACGAAGGATGAGTCGAGTCGAATCAGGTCTCTTGATAATACTCCTTTGGATATTTTTCGTATTAAATTAGATGGTACCAACTATCTGATTTGGTCTCGTACGTTTACCTTGGCTATTGAAAGCTCGAGGAAAATTGGAATTCATTGATGGTCCGGTCCCTAAACCTACAGACCCTACTGAATTAAAACAGTTTAAGTCTCAGAAATTATTAGTTATGACTTGGTTACTTAATTCTATGAGAGTTGATATTCGCCATACTGTTTCTTGAGATTCCGTATGTGATTTGGACTAGTGCGGCCTGTACATATTCTCAGTAGGGGAATGATGCTCAGTGCTTCGAATTGAGAAAGAAACTTCGAACATTGGACCAACATCATCGGTCAGTCGCTGAGTATTATGCCGAGAGTCGTGCCTGGTAGGAGTTTGATCATTATCAGGGATTTCAGGCTGTATGTACTGAGGATGCCACTAAGTGGATCCAACGACTGAAAAAATAGCGTGTCTATGATTTTCTGGCTGGTCTTGATATGGAGTTTGATCAGATTAGGGTGCAAGTGCTGGGTTGTGTTCTGTTTCCTTCTTTGGGTGAAGCCTGTACTATTGTTCAACAGGAGGAGAGTCGTCGGAGTGTTATGTTGCATACTCCTACTCCTCCTCGCTCTGCCTTAGTGGCCACTCCCCCACTGACCGAACCGGCAAGGAGTGTGCGTCGTTAGGGTGCCGGCCTCGGGTCAATGGTTTAATTTCATAAAACAGGACTTCCCTCAAAATAGGTTAAAACGAGTATAATGGATAGTTCGGAGTATCGATCCACAGGGAAAAGAACGTTAGATTCAAAGATTTCGCAAATTGGTTTTTCCGACGTTTCGGACATCAACCTCAAATTTGTTTGGTGATTTGGTTGAAAATTATACTACTAAAAGAGGGAAAAAACTAGATTAAGGAGTGGGGTTAAGTCCTAAAGTTTGGTCTATTCAATTCTTCCGTCGGTCTATCTCTTCTCCTTATAACTCAATCTAGCCCCCGGTCTCGGGTTTTAGATCGGAAAATACTTCGATGAAAATCAGGATTTCAATTCACAAAATGGTTTGATGGATTCTTTCAAGTTCAAGAAAATAGGATTAAAAGATGAAGGACATCGATTCAAGTATTAGATATACCAACTCTAAGGATGTCTATAACTAAGCAAGAACTTAACTCTTCATTTTTGTTTCAATAAGAAGAACTTAGAAAGATCCATCAATGACATTAATACATATGGAGAAGATATAGACCAACATGGTTTTGAAATAAACTTCACATTTTAGACTTAACCCTCACTAATTTAGCTACTCATATTTACTATGAACATGAAATAAGTAAGAAAAAACATGATAAAATAAACTTATCTAAGGACAATAAGAAGGATCTAATCAAAACTATACTAGAAAACTCTAAGAGAATCAGATTTTAAGGTAAGAAATACAATACTAATGGAAATATATGAGTAAAACTTACCAAAACTTAAATGATTCCAAGAGAATACAAGGATCTTCAAGTATAAAACACTAAAGATTAACAAACTTACTCCAAAACTTGAAGAGAAAACATAAAGAACAAATATTCTAAGGCAAAAAGGGAGGCAAGGAGCTCTCAAAACTGATATATTCTGGTATATTCTGTATGTAATATGTGTGAGAGAGAGCACCTTAGCCAAAGAAAACAACCTACAAAATATCCTAACAAACTAGGCGCTATTACAATTCTATCCTTCAAAATGGCATAAATGGAAGCTTCTTATTCCTTTCCCCAGGCTGAAATCCTTTTTGTCCCCTGATTTGGCACACAAATCAGGGCAAGGTGGTCCCCCAAAAGTCAGCCATCCCAAGGCAAAAGTTTGCTTTTGTCGGACTTGATACACCGGTGTCAAGGTAATGAGGCACCGGTGCCTCTGGTGCTCTGTATCTGGCATTGTTGTGAAAGGGGTGGCACCGGTGTAAAGGAATTGAGGCACCGGTGTCACTATGGCTCTGTATCTCGATCTTCTGTGCAATTGGCAGAGACACCGGTGTAAGGATTTGAAGGCACCGGTGTCTTGGACATTTTGTATTTTCCTTCTTTCATTGCCATCAGAAGAGACACTGGTGCATAGAAATCAGAGGCACCGGTGTCACTTGGTCTCTGCATCTTGGCTCTTCACTTGGAATAAGGGGAAGACACCGGTGTCAAAGGAATGGAGCACCGGTGTCACTGAGTCTCTGGACATTGCTTCTCCCAACCAAGTTCGGTTTCGACCATTCGGACCTCGTTTGACTTTTGAAGAGTTGATTTAGGCACTTCAGGGTCTTCTTTTCTTTGTTTAACCTTCACGGGACATGAGATACCTTTTCGTGCAATTATCGAGTGTAATCATGGAATAATACGTGCACGCAAGTTAAAATAAACGTGTTGAGCCGTAAAATACACAATATCATGCGCTCATCACCCACCGAGTGGTCCATCTGGTTCTAGCGGTGGTGTTACAGATCGTGCTTCTCTTTTATGTGATTACTGCGACAATGCCGGTCACACTAGAGATTTTTGTTGGAGTTACATGGTTGCGTCCTCGTGGCAAGGGAGGTAGCCGTGGTGGTCATGGTCGTGGTCGTGGTTCTGCGTGTTCTCAGGCTCAGACTCATGTCTTGGAGTCTACAGTGGCTTCTTTTGCTGACTCTGGTGTTCAGTCCATTGTTGATCCTACTGGTGATTTTTCTCAGGGGGGATACAAGCTCTCAGGCGTCTTATGGTTTGAGTTGATTCTCCATGTACTCCTGCTTTTACTTCCACGGTTTCTCCTTGCACTCAATATGCTCACACAGGTATCCCAGTTAGTGCTTTTAGTGCCTCTTCTGATATTTCTTGGATTATAGACTCCGGTGCATCCTACCATATGACAGGTTATTCGTCTGTTTTTGACTCTTACTCTACTTGTTCTGGTAAGGATAAGGTCAGAATAGTCGATGGATCTCTCTTTGATATTTCAGGGAAGGGCTCCATTCGTTTTTCTCCTACTATTTCTCTTTTTTCAATTCTCCATATTTTCAATTTTTTTACTAATCTGCTTTCTATCAGTAGTTTTATCCGTACTACCAATTGTTCCGTAACATTCTTTTCTTCTCATTGTGTTTTTCAGGAACTTGATATGGGGAAGGTGACTGACAGTGGTAAATCACATGATGGTCCCTATTTCTTGGAGCTTGCCCCTCTGCCACCAGTGTCCTCTGGCCAGGCCCTACACGTAGATAGTAGTTTTGATATTTCTTTGCTGCATAAGTGGAACTGGAGATTGGGTCATCCTTTTTTTGGCACTTTAGAGAAATTTTTTTCTCATTTGACTAAGTCTTGTCCTAGGAGTCAATTTTTTTGTGAAGCGTGTGAACTTGGAGAACATAAACACTCTTTTTATGCTCCTATTAATAAAAGAAGTACTTATGCTTTTATGGTTATTCATTCTGATGTTTGGGGCCCTTCTCTTGTTACCTCTTTTAAAGGTTTTCGTTGGTTTGTGGTGTTCATTGATTGTTATTCTCGTATGACTTTGGTATATCTGCTCAAGTCCAAAAGTGAGATTTTTTCTTGCTTCACGTCATTTCATCGGATGGTGCACACACAGTTTGACACCAACATTCAAATTCTTCACAGTGATAATGGCACCAAATAGGCCTTTTGGATGAACATGGCATTCTCTTTCAAACTACTTATGTTAACACCCCACAACAAAATGGGGTCACCGAACGCAAGAATTGTTATCTTGTTGAAGTTGCTCGCTCTCTTCTACTCACCATGCATCTTCTCAAATATTTTTGGGGAGAACGTCATTTTGACCACTGCTTATTTTGTTAACCGGCTGCCTTCTAATGTTCTTCACTTCAGAAACCCTCTTGCATGTCTTCCCAACCAGTGTCTGGTTTCCTCTCTTCCCCCAAAAGTCTTTGGTTGTGTTTGTTTTGTCTATGCTTCCTACCCTGTAGGTGGCAAATTGGGTCCTAAAGCTCATAAGTGTGTCTTTGTTGGGTACTCACCCACCCAAAAGGGCTATAAGTGTTATGATCCTCACTCAGAATTTTTTTGTCTCTATGGATGTTACCTTTTGAGAGACCGAGTCTTTTTACTCTTCTTTCACCTCATCTCTTTAGGGGGAGTCATCCTGTGCGTGACCCGATTGGGCAGGAACAACGGCTTGCCAAGCAAGCTATATTGTAGACATATAAAAGAAAGGGTAAATCTTCATGTGTGGTGCTATCTTGCCAATATCCAGTTCCAGTTCCAGTCTAGTTCCAGACTCTACTGCTGTCTTATCGGATAATGAATCTTCTTTTGAACCATCCCTTCTTGAGTCAAGTGATCTCAATATTCCTATTGCTCTTCGAAAAGGCGTTAGACATTGTACTCAACATCTCATTTCTCAGTTTGTTTCATATGATCGCTTGTCTCCTTTGTATCATGCTTTTGTTTCATCTTTTTCTTCTATATCCATTCCACAGAATTGGCAGGATGCAATTAGGATACCTAAGTGGAAGGAAGCTATGGTAGAGGAGATGACAGTTTTGAAAAAGAATGGTACTTGAGAACTAGTATCTCTTCTAGGAGGAAAGAAACCAATGGGCTGTACATGGGTGTTCGTTGTTAAACATAATGCCAATGGGACAGTTGATCGATACAAAGCGAGACTAGTTGCTAAGGGTTTTACTCAAACATATGGGATTTTGATTACGAAGAGACTTTTGCTCCGGTAGCGAAGATGAATTCTGTACGGACCCTACTCTCTTGTGCTAAAAACTTGAATTGGCCAATTCAACAGTTTGACGTAAAAAATGATTTTCTACATGGTGATTTAGAAGAGAAAGTCTATATGGCGATAGCGCCTGGGTTTTTCTCAACCGCAAGTGAAGGAAAAGTGTGTAGATTGAGTCACAAAATACAAGAGTATCTCAAAACTTCGATTTTCATTACAAAGCTAGTGACTTTTCATGACTAGTGTGAAAACCTTAGGTGTCATTTCTGCTAGTCTCAAAACCTAAGTTTCGTTCGACTATCTAGACACATGATTACATGATAATGTGATGGAGATGCGAATTTTAACAATTAAGCAAGATAAGGTGATAAAATAAGTTGTGGAAACATAGGCATAATTGCATGATTTCAACTCGCAAAAAAACTTCTAGCACGATAATCATGGAATAAGATATCAACTTACAATAGTGTATAGTACCTAAGGATTCAACAAGATATTCTAAGGTTGGTTATGGATGGGGTCGTCATTAAGTAAGAGTTAGCGTGGTGTTCTTATATTCTTAAAATTTCCACTGTCTAAAATTTTTTCTAAGTATAAAAAAAGTTAAATTTTTGAAATTTGATTTAGGGGATGAAAAGTGGCGAAAACGATTCATTGAATTTTTTAAGTACAATGATATACTTATTTATTTCAAATGCATAAGGTTAGGGTGAGTTTCGGGCCAATCTATAGGGAAAAAAGTGTAAATTTTCGATTTTGTACTAAAATAGGTGGGGTGATATTTTGATATGGATAAAATTTCACATTTCTATAAATGTCATTGTTTCTAAATAGGGGGTACTTTCTTATTTTCATTAAATAAAATTAAAGTACAAAAATTTTACTTAAATTTATTTTAAGAAAATAAATATGCTGTAATAGAATATGTGTTGGCTCAACAAACCTAAGATAGAGATTGACTATTAAGATTGCACAACAGAGGTACCAGTATTAGGTTTTTAGAGGCATCGTGCCAAGTCAAACTATAGGCAAACTATTGAGATGCAAAGAGGTAAGACAAAAACTAAAGCATCGATGTTAACTCAGATTATAGGCCAAATGTAAAGTACTATAACGGGGAGGCACTAAGACAAATACAGAATAAGTATAGTACTGCAAAATGAAGGCGTTGGTGTATCGATCATCTTTCTCAAAAATATAGTTTTGGGTTTCGTTTTCTCATAGCTCCGTGGAGTTTAATATGGATCAATAGCATAAATTAAATATTAGGGAGATTTCTATTTACCTTAATATTAAAGAATTGAAACTTGAAATCGAGAGAGTAAGCTTTGGATTAGGATGATTGCAACTCTAATGGAAGTTCCTCATTTCTTTCTCTCTTAAAATATTCTAATTTCTTACTTCTAACCCACAACAATGGCACTCTCTTAACTCCCTAAAGTATTGAAATTTGTGGTTAAGTATAGTGAGAATGGTAGTGCAGAAATAGATGAGGATTGAGTGTTGGAACACTCATTGCATGTCTAGCTGTGTTCGTTGCACAAGAACTAGCATTTTGAGCTACTGATTTCTTGAAGGAAGAGTTGTTTTTTTTATCATTTGGAGGCAAACATTTTGGTTCTTTTCAGATTTTAGGATTCCGAATTTATGTTTCTCATCTCTCAAAATTAAAATTTAGTCTTTTAATTTATGCTTTCCATTACTTTTAAAAGGAAGCCTTAATCCAAATGGTGGAGGTCGGGAACAAATCCTTGGGGTTTTGGACCATTTAGATTTTCAAACCCAAAAATAAATTAACCATTTATGTTTCAATTTGATTTATGCTTTCTTGTGGCCTCTCTTTGCAAGATCGGCAAGCCATGTATGTTCCTCATCCTCTTTGTCCCTCTCTGTTTTGCAGGAACCTTCCACCATAACTCAAGACGACAGCTTCATATGCAGATATGTTGTGACGATACCTTTTCCAAATTCTTTCCTGGGATGTTAACCGTGGTAAACCTTTTTCCTAATGCCCTCATATGCTGCAAAAATGTCCTCCAAATTCTCCCTCTACTCATATTCAAATGCAGATTTAGTTTACCACTCGAGATTTCATCAGATTACCCAAGTGCAGAAACAGGAGCAAATTATAATTGAGATTTAGACTATGCATGTAACGACCATCCTTTTTTTTAGACATTTAATAAATATTTTTTAATTATTTACTGAAATTCTTTAAATGTTCATTTTAATTAAAATGGAACCTATCCTTATTTAGTTTAGTAGTCTGAACGAACAGTCTTGATCGCTAGCTAGGGTGCATGGGGGTATGTAGCATGTGGTGTACTGAATTAATTTTCCAAAGGAACCTTATCTTTGGCTATAAAACCAGACGTTTATTAATCTTGCCAATTCTTTGTCAAGAAGTTATCTTACGTCTCCTTTGTTAATTTATATCCTAGTTAATGTATATTTTACTGCTCGCATTAGTATTGAAGCCGAATACCGTGCTCTCGCCGACACTACTGAAGAGCTTCTTTGGCTTCGTTGGCTTCTCATAGATATGGGTGTTCCCCCTATGGAGCTTCTACCTTCTTTTGTTACAATCAAAGTGCTATTCAGATTGCTTACAATGAATTTTCCATGATCTTACCGAATACATTGAGATTGACAGTCATTTAATTTATTCGCCAACATGTCACTCGTGGTATTGTTCATCTCCAATCGATTTCCTCTGCTGATCAACTTGTTGATATGTTTACCAAAGCTCATTCAACTGGCCACTTCTTTGATCTCGTTTGCAAACTCAAGTTAGTTGATGTTTATCCTCATTGTGTTTGAGTGGGGCTGTTAATGTATATCCTAGATCGTTTAAAATTATGTATCCTAGTTAGTCTAGGATTATAACAATCTCTCTCCTATATAAAGGAGCCTTGTACATTGATTGATATGGAGTACAATAATATACATAATTTATTCATTCCCTCTCAACAATTCTAACATCCTTGATTAACCCAAAATTGTCTTTTGATTTTTCCAAACTAATCAATGTGATCGTATCTTTTGTGTCTATAAATATCATGGTCAACTTTTGTCAAGAAATTAAACGAACACTGTTCAATCACACAACGCTTTTTACGTATCTTGGTAATAATAAATCACCAAACGAAAAACAAAACAATTACACGTGCGTAATAGAAATAGAAATGGAAAAACAAACGAGACATAAGATATATGTGGAAAATCTCAGTGCGAGGAAAAATCACGGGAGCTACACTAATCTATTATTGAATCGAATTAATGAATACAAGTCTTCTTACAATCTCTCCTGAGATTTGTCTTTTCTCTTGCCTCTCTCTTTCTCTAAAAACTTTGATTAATTAAAAGTTTAGAAAACCTCCCAAAGCTATTTATAAAAGAGTAACCCTAATTCTATTATAACCATAATTGGAGAAGGCTTAAAAAAGAAAATTCTAGTGAGGTTGGTCTTCATCTCCCAACAATTTTCACCCATCATCCACGACAATTTGAACTGGAATTGCTCAACGTGGTAGGATTTACTACCTTGATCAACCCACGATTTTATAATTTGAGTTTTAATCGCGTAAATTTTAACACTGTTATCGTTCTATTCGTTCTATTTCTGCAAACCATAGCCGGATTTAGAGCTAGTGAATTTGATCTTTAAAGTTCCTTCTGGTTGGAGCTTCAGTAGTAACTCGTTCAACATAGATTTATTTAATTTTTTTTTTTAAATAAAATGGTGTTTCTAGGAATGGTTATGAACTGAAACTGAGCAGAATAATTGAAACAATGTGGATTGCATTTTTTTGTTTTTTTGTGACAATTTGGTCGTTGAATCCGTAAGTGCCCAGCTTGGTGTGGCAATCCTTCTGTGATGTCAATTGTTAGTTTGTCAACATTTCTATTTTATGTAGGAATCGAAAATAGCTTTGAAAAGAAAAAAGTTAATCTCGTAACAAGTCTTACGGGGAAGTCTTTTAGTTATGTGCAATAGACCAATCTTTTGCTGGTAATGGAAGCGTATAAGTAGTTAGTCCAAATTCATAAATTAACAAGTTGAGGGACTTACCAAGAAAGACAACTTGTCCATTTTAGGTCTATTTATTTTATCGGAATTAATAATAAAAAGCTTTATATTAACTTGGTTAAACCTTCATTTGACATGATATCAGATATTTTAAATTTGAATAATGTAGTTACAGGGCTTATTTGAAAAAATCGTACGATTGGATTTCCATTGTTGATCATAATGCTTAAATACTGTGGTGACGAAGTTATGATGTTAGCGCAATCACTCAATCACACACACAATGTCGAATACGAAACTGTAAAGAAATCAACACAAGATTTACGTGGTTCCCCAAAACCGGGTACGTCCACGGGAGCGAAGCGAGATTTTGTTATTGATCTTAATCCCTAGGATTATACAATAAAGAGTATTTATAAATATACTCTATTCCAATCCTAGTCTGATTCTAATTAGGTAAACCAATCCTAATTAGAATACAACTCTAATTAGATAAACCAATCCTAATTAGAATACAACTCTAATTAGAATACTAATCTAATTAGGTCGTACAGTCCAACTTTAATACAATTAGGTTGTACCGTACCACGGGGGCGAAGCCCCCTGCGCCCCCCCCAAACCATTGGGCCTTCGGCCCTCGCTCCGCTCCACTATGCTCAACTTCTGGCCCACCCATATGAGCCATAAGTTCCAACAATCTCCACCTTGGCGAATATCCTCGCCCCTTCAGAAGATAACTTATCTTGATCCAATTGGTTTGGGGGATGCCTCCTCTATATCACCTGGAGACGTTTACCAAGTTCAAGCAATGCTCAAACTTGTCCGCATTCACAGTCTTTGTCAACATGTCAGCTGCATTCTCGGAAGTGTGCACCTTTTCAAGTATTAAATCACCCATAGCTATCAACTCTCTCACCTTGTGAAACCTCACGTCAATATGCTTGGTCCTAACATGGTACACCTGATGCTTCGCCAAATAGATGGCACTCTGACTGTCACAATACAACTGTACTCCACCTTGATCTATGTCCAATTCCTTCACTAGCCCGTTTAACCACAATGCTTCCTTAGCAGCCTCTGTCACCGCCATGTACTCAGACTCAGTAGTAAATAGAGCTACTAGAGATTGGACCATAGATCTCCAACAAACAGGCCCACCTGCAAGTGTAAACACATAGCTCGTAGTAGATCTCCTATCGTCCACATCTCCAGCATAATCCGCATCTACAAACCCCACAACTGAAGTTTGATTCTGTTGCCTAGCAAACACTAGACCACGGCCTATCGTACCCTTCAAGTATCTGAACATCCACTTGACTGCCTTCCAATGCTCTCTGCCTGGATTGGCCATGTACTTACTGACTGTGCTAACTGCATGTGCCAAATCGGGTCTAGTACATACCATTGCATACATCAAACAACCAACTGCACTGGCATAAGGCACCTTTGACATGTCTTGAATTTCTTCATCTGATTTTGGACACTGGGTGGTAGATAACCTGAAATGACTCGCCAAAGGTGTGCTGACCGATTTGGCACTATCCATGCTAAACCTCTCCAACACTTTCATCACATAGTCCTTTTGAGACAACCATAGCTTTCTGCGAATCTCCATCACAAATATTTTCTTAGCACTCCCCAAATCTTTCATGTCAAATTCTTTGCCCAATAATGATTTTAACCTGTTTACCTCAATCATACTCTTTGCAGCAATAAGCATATCATCCACATAGAGTAGCAAGAAAATGTATGAACCATCATCAAGACTCTTACCATAAACACAACAATCATACTCACAGCGTGTGAACCCAATCCGGATCATATAGGAGTCAAACTTCTTGTACCATTGTCTTGGAGACTGCTTGAGCCCATAAAGTGACTTCTGCAACCTATAAATAAGGTGCTCAGTCCCTGGCTGCATGAACCCCTCCGGTTGCTCCATATATATATCCTCCTCCAAATCACCATGGAGAAAGGCCGTTTTCACATCTATCTGTTCCAATGCCATATCATAGCTAGCCACCAATGCCAAGATAATCCTGATTGAAGTATGCCTCACCACTGGAGAAAAGATCTCATCATAGTCAATCACCTTCCTCTATGAGTATCCTTTTGCTACCAATCGAGCCTTGAATTTTTCCTTTTCCTTTTCCTTTTCCTTTTCAGACGCAGCTTCTTTCTTCTTATAAACCCACTTCCACCCCACTATTTTCTTTCCTTGAGGTAGTTCTTTCAACTCCCAAGTCTTATTCTTATGCAAAGACTCCATCTCATCCACCATGGCCTCTCCATCCATCTGTCCCTTTCAGAAGTAATGATGGCCTCCTGAAAAGTAGACGGATCCCCACTGGTAGTAGACAATGCATAAGAAACTAAATCCTCAAACCCATACTTTACTGGCGGTATGATAACACGTTTGGGTCTCCCTGTGGCTATGCTTTCCTGCTGCTTCTTCTGCTGCTGATCAAGTTGTTTTCCTGGCTGAGAATCATCCAATTCCATACTCTCCAACTCGACCTGGATACCCTGCTGCATGCTACCTTCCCCTCACTCAGATTTCTGAGCCTCTGAATGTGTTTTGACCATAGAATCTTCGTCAAATATCACATCTCTACTGATCACCACCTTCTTTGTTTCCGGATCCCAAAGCTTGTACCCTTTTACCCCTTTTTCATACCCAATAAAGATACACTGTTTGGATTTGGCATCAAGTTTTGACCTCTCGTTTCCTGGAACGTGAACATAAGCTGGACACCCAAAAATTCTCAAAACTGAATAGTCTACCTCTTTGCCTGTCCACACTTCTTCTGCCACCTTTCCGTTCAGAGCAATACTTGGCGACCTGTTTATAACAAAGACTGCCATATTCACTGCCTCTGCCCAGAAATTCTTTGGAAGAACTGCATTGAGTCTCATACACTATGCCCTTTCTGCTATGGTTCTGTTCATCCTCTCTGCCACCCAATTTTGCTGCGGTGTCTTTCGAACTGTCCAGTGTCGCTGTATCCTATGCTCCTCACAAAACTTTAAAAATTTGCCGTCCTTGTACTCTTTTCCATTATCCGTTCAGAGACATTTGATCCGTTTCCCCGTCTGGTTTTCCACTTCAGCTTTCCACACCTTGAATGTTGTAAAAACCTCAGACTTGTGCCGCATGAAGTAAACCCAAACTTTCCTTGAATAATCATCAATGAAGGTCACGAAATACAGAGATCCCCCTTTCGAGGCTACCCTCACTGGCCCCCAAACATCTGAATGAATATAGTCAAGAATCCCCTTTGATCTTTGTGTGGTATGCTTAAACTGTACCTTGCACTGTTTTCCCAGAACACAGAATTTACAGAACCCAACCTTGCACGATTTCACCCCTTTCAACAGATTCCTCTTATGTAGCTCCAACATCCCACGTTCCCCCATATGTCCCAATCGCATATGCCAAAGAATGGTATCATCAGTATCGTCCGTTGTGGTGGCAGCCGCTCCACCTACAACAGTACTCCCTGTCAGCCTATAAATATTTCCTGGAACTTTTGAACCCTTTATGATCACCAAAGCACCCTTCGTTACCTTCATGACTCCACCTTCAGTTTTAGACCCACAACTGTTGGAGTCTAAAGTTCCCAACGAAATTAAATTCTTCCTCAAATCTGGGACATGTCTAACCTCACCCAAGATTCTCACAACACCATCAAACATTCTGATTTTAATTGTGCCTATTCCTATGACTTTGCACGATGCATCATTACCCATAAGAACATTACCACAATCCATTGACTTGTAGGTGTCGAACCATTCCCTGTTAGGTGACATGTGATAAGAACATGCTGAATCCAGAATTCATGAATCTGCCAAATGATCTTGATTGGTAGAGACCGAAAGCAAATCACCATCCTCTGAATCGTACTGCTCCATCACGTTTGCAGTATTTAATGGTCCCGCTTTATTCTTCCATGCCTTTCCTTGTTTCTTCTTCCAACTATCTCCTTTTCCCTTATTCGGACAGTTCTTCTTGAAGTGACCCGTTTCATGGCACCTAAAACACTTCAACTCAAAACGGTCCTTTCCTGTTGATTTTCCACGCTCAACAGATTTTCCTCTGTCCATCTTCCTGCCCCGGTCCTCATACTTGACCACAAGTCCCTCACCCTGAATTGATTCAGTTTGTAACCTTCGTTGATTATTCGCTAGAAGGGCTGCGGTAACTTCCTCTAGTTCTAGGGTTTCTTTCCCCCAAAGTAGGGTAGTAACGAGATTATCCATGGAACCCGGTAAAGAGGATAGCAACATTAAAGCCTGATCCTCCTCTTCGACTTTCACCTCAATACGTAACAAATCACTAACAATCTAATTGAACGTATTGATATGCTGAATTAGGTCAGAACCCTCAACCATCTTCAGCCCAAATAACTTTTGCTTGAGAAACAGTTTATTAGTCAAAGATTTTGACATATACCTGCTCTCCAATTTTGCCCAAACCCCAGCCGGTGAATCATCCCCGATCACGTGGTACATAACTTCATCTGCGAGACATAGACGAATCGTACTCACTGCCTTCGCTTGCAGATCTTCCCAATCATCGTTGGTCATCTGCTCTGGTTTCTTGGACTTCCCGCCCAGCGCCTTCGACAAACCTTGCTGCACCGGCAGATCCTTTACCCTTTGTTGCCACAGTCCGAAGTTTCCAGTTCCATCGAACTTTATCACATCGAACTTCGACACAGACGTATTCCCCACCATTGTTCTTCGTGTGATTGAATTAACCTGAGCTCTGATACCACTTGTTAGGGCAATCACTCAATCACACACACAATGTCGAATACGAAACTATAAAGAAATCAACACAAGATTTACGTGGTTCCCCAAAACCGGGTACGTCCACGGGAGTGAAGCGAGATTTTGTTATTGATCTTAATCCCTAGGATTATACAATAAAGAGTATTTATAAATATACTCTATTCCAATCCTAGTCTGATTCTAATTAGGTAAACCAATCCTAATTAGAATACAACTCTAATTAGATAAACCAATCCTAATTAGAATACAACTCTAATTAGAATACTAATCTAATTAGGTCGTATAGTCCAACTTTAATACAAACCATTGGGCCTTCAGCCCTCGCTCCGCTCCACTATGCTCAACTTCTGGCCCACCCATATGAGCCATAAGTTCCAACATATGATTAGTTAATGCTATGTCGTTGGGCTGCGTTGAAGATTCTGTTTAAACCGTTGTGTTAATTCCGGTTGGCCTTATCTCGCTACGGGGGGTTTACAGTAAAGGATTCCTGCAAGCGATCTCAGGGTGATAATCCCAAGCTGAAAGATTCAACGGCATAAGACTTTGTGCAGTCCCCGATCTCGTTATGTGTGGCCCAGTATCTTCTCGCATATTCCCTTAGATCCTCTTTGGATCCTCTCCTCAAGGCCAAAAGGGTGTTGACATATTTTTTTGGGTTTGATTTGCAATAAACCTCTTGACGAACTGATTGGAAAGTTGTTTCCAGTTGCTGATGGACCTCGGGGGGAGCGCATGAAACCAATTCAGAGCCGTTTTTCCTAGACTGATGGAGAATACTTTGCAATACAGGCCATCTTGACATAAATAAATCGTCATGGAATTCATAAATCCCTTGATATACATTATTGGGTCCGTCGGGCCATTGTAAATTAGACATTTTGGGGGGACAACCCTTCTCGGCAATGCCTCCAACTCAATTTGAATTGACAGTGGTGAAATTGCCAATTGCTGTAATTCTTTTTGGGCCTCATCCTCCTCTGCCCGATGTCCCAACTGTTGGTTCAACCATTTTGTCATATCGGGAAGTTGAGGAAAAGGTGGTGCGATAGGAGCCACCCCATTTGGCTAGGCTCTACCCGGATGGTCTCCTTCTCGAATCTGCTCTTCTCTGTGGCCCCACTCACGATGGTTCTCTCGTCGTAGCGTTCCTATTTCTGATCATTCGTCTCATCCCGAGGCCGTGGGGTCAACTCTGTTATCTCTTTCCCGCCGAAGGGCTCTATTATCTCTCTCTACCTGGCACACATAATGCCTTATATTGGCAAGTTCTTGATCTCTCCATCTAATTTGATCTTCTGTGTTTAGACAAGTTTCCGAACAAGATATGTCATGAGTTTGGGATCTTTTCTCTTTGTTGTTCCGGGTTTGTGTACGTGATCTCTTGCCCGTTTACGCTCTTCCCGCCTCTTGCGGTGGATCCTGCTGCCCTTCTACCGAAACCATAGGCTCCACAGGTGGTGCTTGTGGTGGAACAGAGGGTAGAGTCGGTGTCAAAGCCAAAGGTAATGATAGTGCATGTCCTCCAGGCTGACCTCCCCCTAGCATTGGTGGTGAGACCTTTGGAACTTCCTTCCTTGGTACCCTCGATTTGGGGAGAACTGGTGGTGGAGATCTAGACTTCTCTTTTCCATTGTTCCCCTTTATTGAATCTGGTTTTGGTGTCTCTACCATGAGATATTAGTTTTCCCACAGACAGCGCCAATTGTGAGTGAGTAAATTTTCTCAATTAGAAAGAAAAGCTATGTCTTCACTATCCAGTAGAAGATATGCTCTTTATATGGTGGACCTACGATCAGAATATCAATTTTATTCATGTAACATTTTTCCTTTTGATTTTTTTTCTAAAAAATGACATAAACAAAAAAAAATTGATTGTAACAACAAAGTAATTGCATAGGAAGGAAAAATTTAAAACAGACATAATCAATCAAGAGTTCCAAAAAAAATTGAGGAAGGCACGAAAAAGTTCACCCTCAGTAAGCAATATCCCTGGAAAATGTAACGGACTAAGTCAACTCCTCCGAACTCTTGTTCTTCCACGTAACAATGAATTTGTTGTACGATGTAATTTATAACATTGGCTCAATTGGATATGGCTTTGGCAGAAAGAGACTCACAGCAGTGCAAGTAAAGAAAAAAAAACAAAACAAAACAATATGACCACCTTTGCCGGTGCCCCCCCTGTTTACTTTTTGTGTGACATTACAAATATAGCACAGAAACTAAACTGCCTAATCTCCATGCTTGGTCTAAATTTTTAAAATATGCTTATTTGTAAATTAGCACAGAGGAAGATGTGAGGACCCAAGGTGCAATATTTTATTTTTATTACTTTTGGTTTATTCTAGAACTTCATGATGTGGTGATTAATGTTTAGTTGTGGCTTGTACGTAATTAGTTGGATTTTTGGGCTCGATGTGGAGGTTTACATAGTTCGAGGGGATTAATGTCATTAACCAAATTTTAATTATAAAAGGATTATAAATTTTTTTTATAAAATATTCACACCTTTTTCTAACCTCACCAAACCTAATTTCAATTGAAGAGGAACAATGGGCTAGTAGAAGGAAGATTCATGCGACGTGATCAACTAGGAAGTTGTAGAGTGTATCAAGGGCTTCACATAGAGTTCGAGAAACAGCTGTATACGTAGAGAGTTCGTGGGTCTTTCGAACACTTTATCATTCTGCGTTTTGATAATTTGAGGTAGGATTTCATGTTGATTTACACTTAGATATTGTGTAAATTGTGTTTATTTCAGTGGTATGTATATTGTTTTGGCATATGATCGAGTCATGATCTGTGGTGTTTTCGATCATATTGGAAAATTAGGTTGCAGAAAACGAAGCTAAAAAACAGGGTCTGCTCGACAGAACAAAATCTGAAAATATACCTTGGTGTCTTGAGCGAGCTATACTAGTTTTCGACAATCTATTTTGGATAGTAAATTTGTTTTTGGCTTCCTAAGCGAGCTCCTGACCGCTCGAGCGACCTGTTGAAAAATAAAATATTCTAATTTTGGTTTTCGGCTTGTTACTTGCCTTTCAGCCCATTTAGTACTATTGTTTAAGTGTAGAATTGATTATTGTTGGTATATATAACCATGTACGAATTTTGGATACCGAGTAGGAGATGGCCCGATGATCGGAGCAATCCGTGAACTCAAGTTAAAGTCTTTGTGATTCCTCCAGTGAAAGATTGTAAAACTACCGTGTTAAGAGGTGGCTCGATGGTTGCGGTAGTCCGTGAACTCTATGATAGAGTCTCTGATGTGGGCAGTATGTGATGCAAGACCATCGAAATTATGCACGAGTTGCATGTTGAGCATAATAGCATTGTGGTTATTTATTCAATTGTTTACCTTATCGTTTAATGCATACTATATTGTTAACACGAGCATACTTTATTCAATATGTCGATGTTTTTAATACGACTTCCTACCCCAGCTTTGACTTATGTTTTGCAAACTAAAATTTACAAGTGTTGATGACGAGGACTTAGACCATGAGTATGAAAATAGTTGAGCATGATAGTTTAGGGTTTACTTTGACCGTACTTTCCATATTAGATGATTTAGACTTTATTTATTTATTTGTTTAGGCATTGTTGACCTGTTTTGATTAGTTCATGTTCAGACTAGCAAGGATGGTTTAATGGTTTATTTGATAGTTGATTATCGGATTTGGAAATTTATTTTAGTTAATAGAGTTATGATATGCTTCGTATTGATTTGTGTTGTTCCATTACTTATTTCATACCCTGGAAGTTTGGAATATGACAACTTGGTATTAGAACATGGTTTGAATACTTGGAGCTGTGCATAGGGTCCTAGAGGTCTAGAGGTTTGCATAACTATGTGGAGATATACCTTAGAATGTAATGACTTGTCTTCGGACGCTCTATGCAACTATTTGTGAAATCCGATTAGAAAAGGCGCCTAATCACTGTGACCTCTGATTGGAGGTCCAGGAACGTTAATTGAAATATTGGTCTGACTTTCTTAAAGGCATTACTCAGTATGTGCTCTATTTGCATATGTGTTTACATTCTTACATGTGTATATATGCTGACTATCCTATGTGATGTTGTTGATGAGTTTTGCCTTTTCTGTAGTAAGATATCGTTTCATAGAATTTAGGGTTAGGACAGGGGTGCTGCTACAAGGGCATTAGGTCTGCTAGCGGAGAGGATGTCATGAGGGCTATGGCTGAGACTATACAGTAGTTGGCTCAAAATAATCAACCCAAGAATAAAACCTGAGCAATGGTAGCCATGCGGGAATTTTGTCGTACCCTCCCGAGTTCACTGGTGGGGCTGATCTGCTTGTGCTCGACAGCTGGATTGAACAGATAAAGAAAACTATGAATAGTGGTGGAAGAGGAGTTGAGGATTTCTTTGGCGATGTATCAATTTATTGAGGACGCAGACCAGTGGTGGAAGATGCTGAAAACTATGTATGACGTAGGAGAGTTGAGATGTGAAGCTTCCAATGGTCTCTTCCTTGATCGCTATTTTCTAGAGGTGATGAAGGACTCGCTTCGATAGAAGTTTTATGATTTGAATCAGGGTAGCATGACAATGGTCGAGTACCAAAACAAGTTCACGTCCATGTCTTATTTTGAAACTGAAACAGCAACAGATGAGAATTTGAAATACAAAAGGTTCGAGAGGGGCCTTGGACCGACAATTAGAGATAAAATTGTGCCGCTGAAAATTCAGGAATATGGGGATCTTGTGGAGATGGCTATGATAGTGGAGGCGAATTTGGCAGCAAGAGATTGAAGTGAGGTGAAAATTACAACTTCTAAATCAATGGGACCAAATAAGAAGTGACAGAGAGAGGCTAATTCTCAGTTTCAGGTTATAGGAGGCATGCCGTATCTACTCCATCAGTAGTGTCCACGGGAAGTCGATTGTAACAAAAAACTAACTGCGTAGGAAGGAAAAATCTAAAATAGACATAATCAATCGAAAGTTCTGGACTCTTGTTCTTCCACTTAACAACGAATTTGTCGTGCATTGTAATTTATAATACGGCTGAATTGGATATGGCTTCGGCGAAAAGAGACTCATGACAGTGCAAGGAAGAAAAACAAACCAAAAACGCTTGGACATGAACTTTGCTTTTAGTCCACTGACCACCATTGCCGGTGCCGCCCCTGTTTACTTTCTGTGCAAGGTTACAAATATAGCCCAAGTTTTGTGTTTCCTTTGTAATAGTAATAGATACACACACACACACACACACACATATATATATATATATATATATATATATATATATATATATTATATATTACCATTATAAGGGATCACTCTTTTTGCAGTGGACAACTCTTAAGTTTGGCTCACACTTTTTTGTCTAAAAAAATCCATCAAAAACCTTATTTAATCTTAATAATTGTAGAGATATTTACGTAAAATTATATTACACAAACACTCTAGATCTAAAAAAATGATTCAAAAAAATTACTTCCCAAAATCTGCTTCAAACTTCAAAGTATGAAGCATTTTAATTTTTCCACCGGAGAACAGAGAGAGAAATACCGAGTTCTTTGGTGTTGAATTTGTGAAATACCAATATCACGACACTGTTTGTGAATTACGTAGTGTCATGTATCACAATTCACAAGTGATTTTCCTAACAAATTTGCAAGGTATACATACGAGTTACACGCCGCAAAACGGTATGTCATAAGTTTTTATTTTTTTTCACTTTAAACTTTGTGTTATATTTTGAATTCGTTGCCTTTCAAAGGCGTCAACCCACTGTTAATTTTTCGTAGCCCTCCTACATGATTTCAAGAATTAAAAAGTGACTGGTTTGAGTCTGTGGCTCAAAATTTAGATTTTTTCATTATTCTCAAAGTTCACTGGAAATCAACCCCCTCCCCCCCCCCCCCCCCCCCCCCCCCCCCCCCCAACATAAAAAAAAAGTTTGAAAAAACCCAAATTAAATTTTAAGTCCGATCTCGGACAAAGAAAAACCCAATGTCATATGTAAAGACCTGAATTTTTTTTACGTTTTTAACAATTAATTCGGATTATGTAACAGGATATGTGTTTGATTTATTTCATGTGATTCGGGACTTGGACCTGGGGACTTTATTACACTACGTATGCGTACGAGAGTATTGAGCTTTATTTGGGAAGCCATTTTAATGATTTATAATCAAATTTTGAGGGGAGGGGAGGCCACACACCGCATTTGCTACTTTCACTTTCCCTCTCTACTATTTGCTCTTACTTCTCTACATAATATCACTAGAGTTCGTACTCCAATTCTAAATTTCTTCAAGACATGGCGGGATTGTACCGTGCTTAAGGAGTATTCAAGGCTTGATCGTTGATTCAAAGATCGGAGGAGAGCATTTGAAGTTCAAGTGGACTTGGAAGCTAGGGTTTTGCGTTCTTCATCAAATTCATCAATTTGAAGCTTGTGGTAAGGGGGTTTCACTCTTATTATGCATATATGACATGTTTTGATGCTTTGATCGTGTTATTGGTTGATGATTTTGAGTTTTGAGAGATTTTGGTGCGATCTGTTTATTCTGAAAAAATTTTAAAATCGCTAGAGTTGCTCGAGTGACCTATGTTATTTTGCTGTCGCTTCAACGGCTTGTCGAACGACTATCCAGCCACCTCTTTTGTTTTGTAGGTCGCTCGAGCGACCATCACCTTGCTCGAGCGACTATGCCTAATTTGGAAAATTTAATTTTGGACTTTGGGTTGTTGTATTTATGGTTTTGGGCCATTGTTTATTTTGGGATTGATGTGTATGGTTAGAGAGTGCGAGATGACATTTTACGAGATAACTTATGTTTCAGATAATTTGTATCACGGACCTAGGAACATTTTGAAATTTTGAAAGTTCTAATGAAACCCTATAATATTTTACGAGTTAATAAGATAACGAAATAACTAGACATGGGTATTGATTTAACCTATGAAATGAAAGTTATTTTGGGAATAATTAATAAGAATCTATGACATTTTGTGAAAGGTAAAGAATGTTGGATTGTGTTATATAATGTGTCCTAATAAGTATCGATATTGTTATCGTTTTATATCTCTCGTATGAGAATCGTGTGCCTACTTTTAGGCCGTGACTTGGTTTGTGAGGTGTCGTTGTGTTGACCATGGTTTGGGTCTTATTGTGAGACAGTCGGGCGTAAGGTTCTTCTCTTTTAATTTGTTTGTCTCATTATCGTTTCAGGAGATAGTCCACCCTATCTTAGTGTCGCAAGGAGTTCCTTTATCCCTTAGGAGGGTGATGGGCTTCGACTAGCTGTGATGCATTGTGCCAGGTGTTGTTGGAGGTAGAGTGTAAGTTTGTGACCTCTTGTGTGTGTGATGCCTAGTCCGTTTTGTCTGTTTTCGTTGAATTATATTATAATGTGTCTGATAGGACGACTATGGTTATGAGATGTGTTCCTTATGCTTCTACGATAGGAAGCCTCATGTACGTTATGTTGTGTACTAGACCTGATATTTGTTTTGCTGTAGGCATGGTTAGCAGATTTCAGTCTAATTCTGGACAAAAACATTGGACTACGGTAATGTACCAAAAAAGGACTAAAAATTATATGTTGGTTTATCAATCAGACAGTCTAATACCTTATGGGTATACAGACTCGGACTTTATGTTAGATAAAGATTCCAGAAAGTTTACCTCGGGATATGTGTTTACCTAGGAGGTGGAGCCATAAGTTGGAGTAGTATCAAGCAATCATGCATTGCTGATTCCATAATGGAGGCTGAATATGTGGTAGCCTCTGAGGCCGTTTGGCTCAGAAACTTCTTAATTGATCTAGATGTGGTTCCTTCAGTACAATCAGCTATTATACTTCATTGTGACAATAGTTGTGCGGTTGCTAACTCAAAGGAACCAAGTACTCATAAAAAAAGGAAAGTGCATCGAGCGTAAGTATCATCTTATATGAGAATTTGTTTAGAAATATGATGTAACGGTGATCAAGATTGCATAGGCGAGCAACCTGACAGACCCTTTCACAAAAAGTCTACCAACAAAAACTTTTGATAGTCATGTGGAGGGAATGGAAGTGAGATATACAACATCATGGCTTTGAGTCTAAGTGGAAGATTGTTAAGGTTTCATACTAAAAGTCATGACTTTATGTAATGGATTAATATTTGTTTAAATTATTTAAATAGTTATTCCTTTCCTTGGTGAGAATATTTTATGGATAATATTTGCATTATATCATATCATATTGTGCATGAATGTCTCTTATTCCACAAAGTAGATAATCTGGTACAGAGAGTTTGGCTTATACATAGAGAATTAAATTATCAGTTCATGTAGAATATAAGTCTTTGATTCACAGTCTTATGTGGAATTAGACACACCACTAGTAGGACTGTAACACAGTGTTTCAGTATGTCTGTCTTTTCTATGAGAAATAGTATAGTTTCAACTCACTATGTTAGTACACTTTGTGTGTATTGAACATGATCACTTTGAGGTAAATGTATTAATATTGATAATATAATACAATTCGCACCTCATGGTTATTATGAATGCTTGTACTCGTAACCCAAAGATAATTAATAGATGTGTATATTTAATATTGTTGACTTTGATTCATTATAGAATGAGGTCTTGTGGACCAATAGTCTCGATGAGTTGGGTCACACTATTAAGTGTATGATAGCTGTTAATTATTAATGGAATCCGCGTCACCTTGTAGGTATTGATGATATCCTCTTGAGGAAGCTTATAAGTTTTGATTATGCCAACCCCTGCAAGCGGATATTAGTATCCGATATAACGAATAAGTTAAGTGGAAGGTCTTAAGAAATTTTATAGATGTTAATTAAATAAATTATCAGTAATTTATTTTAATCAACGGGTATCTGTAATCTTAATGTGGGGAGATAAATAAGTATTTAATAATATAGAGATCGAAATATAACTTTGAAATATAGGAAGGGAATGTAATTATAATTCTGTAGTGGTATGAATTGTAATTTATATAATTCAGAATTAATCCGGGTTGGATTAGGATTCCGAATTATATAGGAAGCCCAACTCATACTTCTGCTTGGGGTCCTATTGTTGTCTCTATATACACTGCTATGCCTTCTAGGTCAGAGACAACTTAATAGTCAAAATATTGAGAAAGGTTCTGTGAGGGCAAAGAGATCACAGTGTTGAGCCCACACTCAGTTCGTGATCAATGTACAATAAAATTACGGTAGAAGATCGCGAGGTCAGTCGAGAAAGATTATTCCAGCCATCCTCATACTTTTATCAGACCGAACTGTGAAGGTTGTTGAGATCAAACTAAAGAGATCTCGAAGGTATGAACTCTAGTTCCGCCTTGTAGGGTTTCATATTTTTTTGGTATAATCCATGCGCATTCATCACAGGTTTCGAGAATCAATCCCTAACATAAAGAACCATCCTTCTTTTGTGCAAATAAGGCCGATGCTCCCCACGGCAGCATACTAGGATGAATGAACCCTAAGTCTTGCAACTCTTGTAATCAAAAGTGAAACGACGATCAAAGACAGTGAGTTCACAATCTGTACAAATATGACAAAGTGGTGATTTTCCTCCAAGAGGTGTGTCACAAACAACGGGGTTTCAAGCAATTTAGTTCTCAACTCCAAAGCACGTGAAAAGGATGCAGCAATAAAAGAATGAAATGCTCCAGAATCAAATAAAACTTTCGTCAATGAGTTAAATAAGAGGAAAATACCCCTCACAACCGAAGCCTCTAGAGTCTGTGAAGAAGATAGTGCAGCAGTATACGTGATATTGAAAACCCTCCCTTAGCTATGCTGGGCCTGCACATAACCACCACGTTCTCCTGAACCAAGTGTAGGTGTTGACGAACTCGCAACCCTATCAACGTGGGAATCCTGAATTGAGGTAGTTTGACAAAAATGGGGCTGTTGTTATCTTTACGTACCCCTAAACTGCTACTGCTGCTATCCACAGTCCTATCCTGGCTACTGAGTAGAATCTGCCTCACTGTGTGCACCGGTCCCCTGGGAAAAACTCCTAGCCAAGTAGCCAGGCTGGCCACAAGAGTAACAAACATTTGGCTGCACCGTGCATTGATTGCGGACATGGCCGGTTGGTTGCACCGGTGGCACACGATTAGTGGTCTCGAAGTGTTACTCCTGGAATCAGAGAGAGTAGGTGGCCTAAGATTTGAGTGACCTTATGGAGACTAAATTGCTCTCAATCGCTTGCGCCCCTAACTTCTAGAGCTCTAAGAAGATGATGAATTTGGCATAAAATTTGACTGCCTCAATTTCCAAACTCTAGAATCTCGTTGTGCCTCTTTGGGCAACTCCACCCTTCTTGCACATTCAACAATGTTTACAAAACTCATCTTCTGCTGGCTCACTACGAGCCTCTTCACAATTGAGTGAAGACTTCTCTCAAAATGACGACACTTGCAATCTTCCAAAACCACTAGCTCTGGTGTAAAATGGGATTAAGGTCTGAAACCTTGTAGCATACTCTGACACGGTCAGAGTCCCTTATTCCAACCTCTCAAACTATTCACGCAACTTCTCACAACAGGATTTCGAAAAATACTGGTTCTTGAAAAGAACCTCGAAGTCAATCCATGTCATATCCTCAACATCTGGATCATTAACCTGGTTAGTCACCTTGACGGCCCTTCTCGCATCCTTTCATCCCTCTAGGATAAATTCCCAGCATTCGTTCGCTTCTTTGATTAATTGGCATGCCACAATAGAGACTCGAAGGTCATCTTCCACTATTCTCAAAGCCTTGAATAACTTTTGATCTTGGAGAGCCAATGATTGGCCACGAGAAAGTCATCACACTCTCTGCTAACTAAGGAGGGTTAAGATGGTGAAACTCACTCATAGCATTGATCGCCCGATCACCAGCATGAGTTGCCTGATTCAGCAAATTGGCCTCGGTAAGTGCCGCCACAAATTCCCTTGCAAACGCACCCGGAACAACCGGCGGTTCGATATTTTGCTCCACTTCCTCATGAACTTCTAACGATATCTCTCGATAACAGCCTCGGCATCGAGGCCTACCCAATGTCACCCCACATCTCAGAGGTATAACGCTACAATAGTAAGAGCAACACTAGCAAAGTCAACCAATTATTGCCATCACAAGGCCAATGTTAATCAGAAATTCCCAGACAAGGGCCAACAAATGCATATAGTACGTGGTATGCAATGTCAATGCATGTCATGCACACAAGCACACACAAATCATGTCCAAATGCACAAATTTTGAACCCAATGAGACTAAAAGTCTCTCCACGGTCTCAAGGTAGTCTAACATATGTTCCGATACCAAGTTGTCACGCCCTCAATTTTCATAAAATTAAATATATCAAATTACTATTTAGAACCTCACAAATGCTCAAACCATTCCCAAAATAACTTAAGAAAGGTGTATATCTAAATCCATAGAAGCAACGGGTTCAAAATAGTCCATCAATACACCACAAAGGCCATTCACAATATTCAAGTATAAAGGGACATCAAATATTACATAACCAAAAGAAAGTTATGTTACATATTTTCAAAAATAAGTTCAAAAGATATTAGATAACTCCATGATTAAACCCACAAAAGTATGCACAGTCAAGCATGACATGTCCTTCGATCTACTGCTTGGGATTGGTACCTAAATATGAAACAAGGAATGAGCTACAAGCCCAGTAGGAATATCGATACCAATGTAGATATGTATCATGGATATGACATGAGAGATTGAATGAAACAAATTTAGGAGAATTGACATAAACAATGAATGTAATACATCAATTTTAAGAGAACAAGAATGGACATACAAATCTACAATCAACAATGTGGTACATCGAGTTTATACCTAAGTCTCACTCCATCATAACTATAAGGATGATATCAACGTTTTCTTGGCACGTTCCCGAAGGGTCCAGTACATTCCTAGTATTCTTGGAGGAGTCTAGTATATTCCTAGCATTCCCGGATGAAGTCTAGTACATTCCTAGCATTTCTAAAGGAGTCTAGTACAGTTTTATGATCACAATCATCATTCAATTATTATCACTTAACGAACCACGACGTGAATATCACCATAATTTATTCTAACAAGTCCGTGATGGTTTAATCACGCATGAGTTGTCTGAAAATATAATGAAACACAACTAACAATGATCCAAAACAATAAAGAAAGCCTTTTAAAATAAATACCAAAATTTTCAAAATTTGCCATGGTCGCTTGAGCGAGCTAGAGGCCGCTCGATCGGTCTAAATGTTCAAAAACTTCCATTGAGCTAAAAATCACCACCTAACAACCGCTCGAGTGGTGCCCAAATTTTGTAAAGGTTGCTCGAGCGAGCTAGAGGTTGCTCGACCGGTCACGTCAATTTTTGGGTTTTCCAGACAGTGTTAAGAACACGATCCAAGACTAAATTTTCTACTCTAACGTGACTAAATCATGTATTTCAACTACATTTAACACTCACACACACATATAAGGCATTATATCTCTACCTCAATATCTAGATGATAGAAGCCCTAGCCTTGGATGACGTCTAGGTGTTGATTCCTCTTTTCCCGAGCTTCGAATCGACAATCCACCTCTGGATATGCATTAAGCATGTGAGGGTTATTCCATATCTCAAAGGAATTTGGTTGTGGTTGGTTGGATTACAAGAATGTGTAGAGAGATGGGAGAGGGAGTTAGAGGGGGGGGGGGGGGGAGGGTGGAGAAAGTCAAGCTTTCAAACGAGCTCAACATAATCCAAAAAATCTAATTTTGGGGGGAAAATAAGGGTGGTCAAAAGACCATAATACCCCTATCTCACCAATTGGACCAACTTAAGCCTCCCGGGTTGAATTTTAACTTACCCGGCCCTAAATTAAATATTTTACGACGATGGCATTGACTAATAAATGTCTCGAACATAATTAAAAATGAAAAAAATTTTGGGTCCTCACAATGCCATTTAAAACGACACCGCTGTTTTCAATTTTGGAAGAGAAGGCAGAGAGTAAAAAATAGGAAAATGGTTTGTAAAGTGGTCTTTATACTATTTTCACACGCACCGAGGCGCACATGGGCACGACTATTAACATATGTGGCGATGTTTTGGTAAACCTTAACTGCTGGATTAAATTGATCCTTACTATTTTAATCTTGACTGTTGAATCATGTGAGGACCTGAATTTTTGTTTTTTCGATTTAAATGGTTTATTGATTGTTCGGAATTCAATTTAACATTTGTTTTATGCACATATAATCATTTGGGGTTCATGTCTGGTGTATGTTAAACAAGGGGATTGTGGGTAGAATGTATTGTAATTGGAGGGTGTGAATGTAATTGGGGCTTTAAAAGCTATACATCAAATTTTTGGAAAAAAGAAGTCTATTGTTCTCATCTTCTCTCTCTCTCTCTCTCTCTCTCTTCTCCCATTACCTCTCTTTCTCTGGTGCCCCATGCTGATACTTGCATAAATGATCGATTCAACCTAGATCCATCATAGAAACACCATATATTGTGGATATCTCGAGTTATTTCACACTCATTTCGCTTGGAGGGAGTTTGCTTGGAGTTTATCCTCCATTGGAGCTAGGGCTTACTTTTAAAACTCAAATCCTACGATCCGACACTCGAGGTAGGGATCTCTTACCTCTCTTATGTGTGTCTGACTTGCTTTAGTGATTTATGAGCTTGGTTGTTGGTTTTGAACCTAAAAATCGAAGTTGAGAAGAATCTACAGAAATCGCGCATTTTCAATCAGCTCTTGCTATTACCGGTAGTAGTGTATGTGTTATAGGTAATTCAGTATTTCATTTCTGGGTAGTTTCACCTATTACCGGTAGTAGCGTCTGGATTATCGATAATTCTGTATTTCATTTTCAGGTAGTGTCCTGTATTACCGGTAGTTCTGTACTTCATTTTGGGCAGCGTTTTGTATTGCCGGTAATTCTATATATATATATTTTTTAAACTATTATTGGTGATTTGAGTTATTGGCTTCTAAAGTTGATGTTTTTTACCAATTTCTTGGGCTTATTTCTAGGATTCATATGGCATGCTAACAATACATCATGTTATAAATTGAGAGACGATAATAACAAGGCATGTGAATTACTTGGGATTATAAATTGATAAAACAGAATTACTATGTGGCACATGATATACATGGGACACTTGAACTCCTTCGAAAATGTTAGGAGGATTGAGCTAGACTCATTTCGAAAAGTGCTAGGAATGCTATGAACTAGTCCCATTCGAATGGCAAGTGTTACAATTTGACACTCCATGAGAATATATTGATGATTCAATGTGAGTCGGGTATGCATAAAACAAGTTTAGGGATTATAAATGATCATTATGAAGTTACTTAATGCTCGTTCTTGGTTTATTAAGGATTTACTCTTGTGATCTCATATGTGAAAATATTTTGGTGTTTAAATGTGAGATGCGAACTTACATTTATAAACTGATAGCTTATGAGAATAACTTGACTAGCCTCCATTGGGAGTGTGTTATGCAATAAACTATATTCCTAGCCCCTACGAGAGTGTGCTGGGAGATGACCAGCCTGGCTAGCCACCAGTGGATGATGTGTTAGTAATGACATGGGAAATGAACACATGGATGGAGATGTTGACCTGATGGTAAAGAGTGATACAGTGCGGGATAATATGAGTTGTTAAAAGATTAATCAGTGATGAACCAATATTGTGAGATGATTTAATGTTGACAGCCTTCACCGAGAGAAGTGCTAAGAGATGACACAATTTGACTAGTCACCTTTGAGGGGTGTGGTAAGGATAATGACTGACACTCGAAGATGGTGGTTTGATGAGACTCGTGAGTCGTAAAATGAATCAAATGGATTAATGGGTTTAGAGTTTGATTTGATATGCTAAAAATACTATACCTAATGAAATTGATGATTTTAAATGTTGGGATTTCAATTTAATATGTTGAGAATGGTATAGTAGTTACTTGAAAGTGCTACATGATTATATTGATGAAGTCAGGGTATTTGTAAAGAACCATTTGTCTTATACATATATACTTTAGATGTGAGTTTACGCCTTATTTGGTAAGAATGGTAAGTAGTTGAAAAGTGAAGCATGTCGAGTGGGTCATGACACTTGAATTGATTCGGAACAGATATAAGTCATTGAACTTTGGATTCGCGAGCCTTGTGTTTAAGGTCAGCTTGGCGATTTTGAGCGTGTTGCATGATCGGTAGCAACTGGATAATTAATGATTCATCGGTACATGGTTTGTAAACTTGAGCGGGGTAAGGTGCCCAAAGACTTATGGGTTAGGAACCCATGGTTTTGATGATTTAGGGGCTCGAGAAGTCGCCTAGGACTAACTCACAATCTTTGATCGGTTAGTCTGATGGAATTAGACTTGGACAACCCGGGTTATGTGCTCGTATTTTTTATTATTTAACTTAAGGGTTTGACCCGTGTTATAATTATTCAGTCAAGTCAGAACATAGTAAGTTAAGCCTTGTAGGTGGGATACATAGGTGGTGAAAGGGTGAAACGGTTAATTGGAAATGAAAGGGGATTGTGGATCGTTGAGTATACTATCCATATTTTGTCTTATACCCCATGTATATTCTCGTATACGTTATCATTCGATAATTGTTTGCATACCATATCATTTCACGTTCATACAATACTGGTGTAAATATTCCTACTGGGTCGTGTAGCTCAACCCTTTATTTTTTCAGGTACCGTCTCAGAGATTTAGCACGGAGTGCATAAAGTGCATGAGATGATGTATATTTTGGAAGTTATATTTGGAAGGAGTTATTTAGCGTCTTTATGAATATATTTTTGAAATATGTAATGTAACTCGGATTTTATCATCTTTCACGATTAAAAAGGATGTAACCCTTATAATTTGACATGGTATTTTGGTGAATTGGATTGGGATTGCCCTTTGGTTTGTAACACAACTTAACCTCAACTTTTAATGTCAACTTGTGACTGAAGCGATTGGATTTTACTAGTGAGACTTGTGAGGTTTCTAGATATTATATTATGATTTATTATATTGGAAATCAAGGACATGACAAATCGAATCAATGATAGCCATTGGATTAAAAATGTGGGGTGTAGGTGAAATGTATTATAGATACTTTTTAATGATACTTATAAAATGTCATCTATATAGATATCAATGACAGTTGCAAACTATTGGAAAAAATTAAAAACTTTTAATGTCATCTACATTGATAATTGTTGCAAAAATGTCATCTTTCATGTTTAATAGCAGTTTTTAACTATCATCTTATTATAGTAGTGAATGAAACCATAATATCTTTAAATCGAAAAATATAATGCACCAGTAAAGTTTGGGGACAACGTCACCATTACAAAACGACTGGGATTTTTCTTTTTTATTAGCAAAAAAGAGAATTACTATATAAGAAAGAGAAATACATTGCGATTCGACCGGTTGGCAAGAAGTCAACCAAGACGATAAGAAAATAGAAGATGCATACCATACTTATATACTTATAAAAATGCCAAAAGAAGAAAGATAAACTATAAACGGTAAAAGGAAAAGTTGGGAAAGTCCACTCAAAATAACTTCCCAAGCTTATAACTCAAGTGGCCGTAGAAGATGTGAACTGCTTTGAGCAATGGCTATCAATTACACCATTCGACGATCTCCAACCTTGACATATGTCCTTCAGTCTCCAATTCCACCTTTCTACACAACTCTTGATTCCTGGTTAGACAAAAAAAGCGATTAGAAATTTACTTGCAATCTAAAAAAATTAAAAATTGAGTGCTTTTGTGATTACATATCTTGTGTAGGGTCCACAATAGAAATCCAAGTCTTTTATATCACCAAACTTTGTACTGCATTTCAATTAGATTGCTAGTATCATACAAACCAATTTGAGAAAACATTTGTATATAAAGGTGCATACAAAGGCCATGCACCACATCACTTCGCTATATATAGTACCACTTCCTTGTCCAACACCTTGTTTCATATCCATTTAGAAGGGAAAAAAAGACCCACAAAGATGAAGTCTCCCATCATTTTTCTCCTCGTGCATTCCCTTGCATTGTTTACTCTTGTCATCTTTGTTAAAAATCCTAACTTCTTCATTTGAACCAAATACGATATTTTTGTGACCAATGGCTTCCAAAACAACTCATCACTTGCCTTAGTCATTTGGTGTTCATCACCGGATGGCGATATGGGCGGCCAAGGCACCTACTCCCCCTATTATATAACCGGTCTCATCTCTCTCCAAACCTAATGCAGTAATTCAGAAACTCTAAAAAGGGGAAGAAGAAAATGCAATCCCACTGACGATGATTAAACCACAAGGTAGATAAAGTCGGATTGGCTATTAATGGCTCTTCAAGATAGAGACCGTAAACTTAGTCTCGACAGAGAAAAGAAAAAGTCAATCTTTCATTTCTTTTAGCCCAACCTCTCCAACAAGGTGATGATTTAAGTTGGAGACTTAAGACCAACATATGGTGAAATAGTCTTTATACTTGCACCATGAAATGGGACCAACTGAAGAAGCAATCCGTCGCGTTTGAAGCTAGTCGCGACAACCAAAGATGTTCTCCCTTCCGAAAGTGTTTTTGGAATGTGAGAGAAGGTGGATTTTACTATAGCAGTGATGGTCTTACTTGGAACAAAGATTTTTCATGGTAATTATTGATATGGTTTTGTGTCGGAGTTGTCTTATTAACTTGTTCCTTAGTCTTGATTTTATCATATAAGTTTTATTTTTTCATGTTGTACCCGATTTTTTTTTTTTACCCCGATGAAGAAAAAAAGGCTTTCATGAATCAAAATGAAGCAATTACAAGATCTTAAATAGGGTAGATTTTATATCACGTTTTTAGATATGTACAAGGACTCACATATTTATAAGAGATAAATATTTCAACATGTAATATGAAGACATATACTTTTGAAAGATATTGTATACTAAGTAAATATTTAATAACTAAGAATTTAAATGATTCGGAATTGGAAAATTATTCAATCGTCCAACAAATCGTTGTATTCAAATCATTATTATTCTCCTGTCGAGTAGATTGTTGTGCGACTACTACTCGTCGGTAATCATTGTATTTGGAAAACAATCATCCAAGAAATCAATCAATTCCAGTGTGGAGGACGAATTTAATTTAAGGACATAAGTATTCAAAATACTAGCCTCGATTACTAATTTCTGGAACTCTAAAATTGGTCATGTAAGTTTCTTCTTTCTCATTCATTTGAATTTTCAGTTTGCCAAAATTTGCATTCTGGAAATTCCTTGTCTACTTGTGGTTTCATAACATTAATTGCGTTTTCAGTTTTGTATTGTAATATGGTAATAATTTCAGTATTTTCAATAAATGTATTAATTGCGTTTCCAATACTGTTTTTGTGCTAAACAAGGTAAAAATTAAATTGAAAAGCACTAAAGAATGAAAGCATAATATCATTAAATAGAAAAAATATAATGCACCAGCAAAATTTTGGGACCACGTCACAATTACAAGATGATTAGGATTTTTCTTTTTTATCAGGAAAGAAGAGAATTAACATATAAGAAAGAGAAATACATTGCGATTCGACCGGTTTACAAGAAACCAATCATGACGATAAGAAATAAGAGATGTCACACCAAACTCCTATACTTATAAAAACGCCAAAAGAAAGATAAACTGTAAACAGTAAAAGAAAATACATGGAAAGTCCACACAATCTCCAACCCTGAGATATGTCCTTCATCACTATCCAATTCCATACACAACTCTATATTCCTAGTTAGACAAAAAAAAAAGGGATTAGGAAATTATCTGCAGTCTAACAAAAAATATATTAAAAATCGAGTGTTTTTTTTTATTACACATCTTGTGTAGGGTCCACTGCATTTCAATTAGATTACTAGTATCATAAGAACCCATTTGAGAAAACATTTATTTATATATATATATATATATATAAAGGTGCATACAAAAGCCATGCACCACATCACTTCGCTATATATATTACCACTTACTTGTCCAACACCTTGTTTCATATCCATTGAGAGAGGGAAAGAAACACCCACAAAGATGAAGTCTCTCATTATCTTTCTCCTTGTGCTGTCCCTTGCATCCTCCATTTTTGTCATCTTTGTTAGAAACCCAAATTTCTTCATTAGAACCAAATACAATGTTTTTGTGACCAATGGCTTCCAAAACAACTCATCACTTGCCTTAGTCATTTGGTGTTCATCACCAGATGGCGATATGGGCGGCCGAGGTCTCCAAGAAGGTGATGATTTCAGCTGGAGCCTTCAGACCAACATATGGGAAAATAGTCCTTATACTTGCACCATGAAATGGGACCAACTGAAGAAGCAATTCGTCGCGTTTGAGGCTAGTCGCGATAGCCAAAGATGTGCTCCCTTCCGAAAGTGTTTTTGGAATGTTAGAGAGGATGGATTTTATTTTAGCAATGATGGTGTTATTTGGAAGAAAGATTTTTCATGGTAATTATTAATATGGTTTTGTGTTGGATTTGTCTTATTAACTTGTTCCCTGGTCTTGATTTTATTATATAAATCTCAATTTTTGATGCTTTCGATTCCCAAAATTTATTTTTGCCCCAATTAAAAAAAAAAGGCTTGTGAATCAAAATGAAGCAATTATGATATGTTAAATAGGGTAGATTTTATATCACATTTTTAGATATGTGTAGGGAGTCACATATTTATAAGAGATAAATGTTTCAACATGTAATATGAAGAGATATACTTTTGAATGATATTGTATACATAAGTAAATATTTAATAACGAACAATTTAAATGATTTGGACTTTGAAAATTATTCAATCGTCCAACAAATCGTTGTATTCAAATCATTTTCGTTCTCCTATCGAGTAGATTGTTGTGCGACTGTTAGTCATTAGTAATCATTGTAATTGAAAAACAATCGTCCAAGAAATCAGTCAATTCCAGTGTGGATGATGAATTTAAGGACATAAGTGTTCAAAATACTAGCCTCGATTGCTAATTTCTAGAACTCTAAAATCGGTCATGTAAATTTCTTCTTTCTCATTAATTTGAATTTTCAATTTGTCATAATTTGCATTCTGGGAAATTCCTTGTCTACTTTTGGTTTCATAACATTAATTTTGTTTCCAATTTTGTATTGTAATGGTACTACTTTTAGGATTTTCAATCAATGTACTAATTGTATTTGCAATACTGTTTTTGTGCTGAGCAAGGTAAAAAATAGAAGGAAAGAATAACAAACACTGAAGAATGAAACTATAATATCTTTGAATAGAAAAATATAATGCACCAGGGAAGTTTTGGGACCACGTCACCATTACAAGACGATTAGAATGTTTTTTTTTTTTTTCAACAAAGAAGATAAATAATATATAAGAAAGAGAAATACATTGCGATTTGACCAGTTTACAAGAAACCCACCAAGACGATAAGAAAATAGGAGATGTCATACCATACTCCTATACTTATAAAGATGCCAAAAAGAAGAAAGATAAATGGTAAATAATAAAAGGAAAAGCAGGGAAAGTCAACTAAAAATAACTTCTCAAGCTTATAACTCAAGTGGCCGTAGAAGATCTGCACTGCTTTGAGCAATGGCTATCAATTTCACCATCCGACGATCTCCAACCCATAGATATGTCCTTCTTCAATCTCCAATTCCACCTTTCTACATAACTCTAGATTCCTAGTTAGATGAAAAAAGCGATTAGGAGTTTATCTGCAGTCTCAAAAAAAAAAAAAAAAAAATTAAATCGATTGCTTTTGTTTACCCACCTAATAAATAGGAGAACATTGCACATCTTTTGTAGGGTCCACAATAGAAATCCAAGACTTTTATACCCCCAACCATTGTACTGCATTTCAATTAGGTTGCTAGTATCATAAGAAAACATTTGAGAAAACATTTTTATATAAAGGTGCATACAAAAGCCACACACCATATCACTTCACTATACATATTAATATCATTTCCTTGTGCAATACCTTGTTTCATATCCATTGAGAGAGGGAAAAAAAGACCCACAAAGATGAAGCCTCTCATCATCTTTCTCGTCGTGCTTTTCCGAATTTCTTCATTAGAACCAAATACGTAGCTTTTGTAACCAACGGCTTTCGAAACAACTCATCACTTGCCTTAGTCATTGTGTTCATCACCAGATGGCAATGTGGCGGCCGAGGTCTCCAAGAAGGTGATGATTTCAGTTGGAGCCGTAAGACCAACATATAGGAAAATAGTCTTTATACTTGCACCATGAAATGGGACCAACTGAAGAAGCGATTCGTCTCGTATGAGATTAGTCGCGATAGCCAAGGTTGTGCTCGCTTTCGAAAGTGTTTTTGGAATGTGAGAGAAGATAGATTTTATTTTAGTAGTAATGGTTTCATTTGGAATAGAGATTTTTTACGGTAATTGTTGATATGGTTTTGTGTTGGAGTTGTCTTATTAACTTGTTCCTCGGTCATGATTTTATTATGTTCAGTTTCATGTTTTAATGTCTTCAGTTCCCAAAATGTTTTTTGGTCCGATAAAAAGAAAAAGTCTTTTGTGAATCAAAATGACGCAATTACGAGATGTTAAATAGGGTAGATTTTATATCACATTTTTAGATGTGTAAAGGGGAATCACATATTTATAGGAGATAAATGTTTCAACATGTAAATGAAGACATATACTTTTGAAAGATATTTCATACATAAGTAAATATTTTATACTTAAGAATTTAAATGATTTGGAATTGGAACAATTATTCAGTCGTCCAAGAAATCATTGGATTCAAATCATCCAGGAAATTATTGTATTGAAATCGTTTTCGTTCTCCTATTGAGTAGATTATTGTGCGACTTCTACTCATCGGTAATCAATGTATATGGAAAACAATCGTCCAAGAAATCGGTCAACAGAGTTGTGGAGGACAAATTTAGTTTAAGGACATAGTATTCAAAATACTAGCCTCGATTGCTATTTTTCGGAACTCTTAAATCGGTCATGTAAATTTCTTCTTTCTCATTCATTTAAATTTTCAATTTATCATAATTTGCATTCCAAAAATTGCTTGTCTACTTGTGGTTTCATAACATTAATTGTGTTTCCAATTTTGTATTTTAATGGTACTAATTTCAATATTTTCAATCATTGTACTAATTGTGTTTCCAATACTATTTTTGTGCTAAACAAGGTACAAAATTTAAGTAACGAATAACAAGTAGTAAAGAATGAAACCATAATATCTATAAATAGAATGCACCAGCAAAGTTTGGGACCATGTCACCATTACAAGACGATTAGGATTTTTATTTTTTATCAGCAAAGAAGGGAATTAACATATAAGAAAGATAAATACTTCGCGATTTGATCGGTTGACAAGAAACCAACCAAGACGATAAGAAAATAGGAGATGACATACCATACTCCTATACCTACAAAAATGCAAAACGAAGAAAGATAAACCATAAAAAGTAAATGGTAAACGGTAAAACGAAAAGCAAGGAAACTCCACTCAAAATAACTTCTCAAGCTTATAACACAAGTGGCCGTAGAAGATCTACACTGCGTTGAGCGATGGCTATCAATTTCCCCGTTCGACGATCTCCAACCATGCGATATGTCCTTTTTCAATATGCAATTCACCCTTCTACACAACTCTAGATTCCTGGTTAGAAGGAAAAAAGCGATTAGGAATTTACTTGCAATCTAAAAAAATTAAAAATTGAGTGCTTTTGTGATTACACATCTTGTATAGGGTCCACAATAGAAATCCAATTCTTTTATACCACCAAACTTTGTATTGCATTTCAATTAGGTTGCTAGTATCATACAAACCAATCTGAGAAAATATTTGTATATAAAGGTGCATACAAAGGCCATATATGCACCACATCACTTCGCGATATATAATATAACTTCCCTTTTCCAATACCTTGTTTCATATCCACTGAGAGAGGAAATAAAGACCCACAAAGATGAAGCCTCTCATCATCTTTCTCCTCGTGCTTTCCTTTGCATCCTTTATTTTTTTCATCTCTAGTAGAAACTCTAACTTCTTCATTATAATCAAATACGATGTTTTTGTGACCAATGGCTTCTGAAACAACTCATCACTTGCCTTACTCATTTGGTATTCATCGCCCGATGGCAATATGGGCTACTGAGGGCTCCAAGAAGGGGAAGATTTCAGTTGGAGCCTTAAGACCAACATATGGGGAAATAGTCTTTATACTTGCACCACGAAATGAGACCAACCTAAGAAGTAATTCGTCGCGTTTGAGATTCGTCGCGATAGCCAAATATGTGCTCCCTTCCAAAAGTATTTTTGGAATGTGAGGGAAGATGAATTTTATTTTAGCAGTGATTGTGTTATTTAGAACAAAGATTTTTATGGTAATTATTGATATGGTTTGGTGTTTGAGTTATCCTACTAAATTTTTCGTCGGTCATGATTTTATTATATCAGTTTCATTTTTTTATGTTTTCGAGTCCGGAAATTTTTTGTTGCCCTAGTGAAAAAAAATTCTTTTCTCAATCAAAATGAAGCAATTACAAGATGTGAAATAGGGTAGATTTCATATCACATTTTTAGATATGTACAGGGAGTCACATATGTATAAGAGATAAATGTTTCAATGTTTAATTTGAAGACATATACTTTTGAAAGACATTATCTACATTAGTAGATATTTTATAACTAAGAATTAAATAATTTGGAATCGGAAAATTACTCAATCGTCCAAGAAATCATTGTATTCGAATCATTTTCATTCTCCTGTCGAGTAGATTGTTGTGCGACTTCTACTCGTCGGTAATCATTGTATATGGAAAACAATCGTTCAAAAAATTAGTCAACACCAATGTGGAGGATGAATTTAACTCAAGAACATAGTATTCAAAATAGTAGCCTCGTTTGCTAATTTCCAGAAGCCTAAAATTGGTCATGTAAATTTCTTCTTTCTCATTGATTTGAATTTTTAATTTGTCATAATTTGCATTCCGGAAATTCCTTGTCTACTTGTGGTTGTGTTTTCAACTTTGTATTTTAATGGTACTAATTTCAGTATTTTCAATCAATATACTAATTGTGTTTCCAATATTGTTTTTGTGATGAACAAGGTAAAAAATTGAAGAAAAAGTAACAAGCACTAAAGAATGAACCATAATATCTTTAAATAGAAAAAATATAATGCACTAGCAAAGTTTTGGGACCACGTCACCATTATATCTAAAGACCCAAAATTTTTAGAAAAAAAAGAAATTCTAATAAATTTAATTCAAATAATAAATATTTTATTGAATAATTTAATTATCTAATGTCATAATTTAATGCATTTTACGTTTAGGCTTGATTATACATATATTGGTAATTAGATGTGTGTGCACCTAGTGAGTCAAGCCCAACCACCATTTAACACATGCATAGTTTTTGGTCCAATCTCTGTGGTTCAACCTCATAATCTAGACGCAAACCCATGAGCCATTTGGTTAACCCATGACCTTTGAGACCATTTTCTTATCTTGGTCACTACCTCATTTGATTATTTTCTCCTTTCTTTACTCATACACATTGGGAAAAAATCTCAATAGATATGCTTGCTCAGATTTTGCACATGGTCAAAACCTTTGGTAAATCTCTTCTCCTCAATGTCATTCCTCCCCTTTCTCACCACTCTACCTCAAACATCCATAGAACATGATTTTCCATCTCAAATCTCCCATTGTACTCCCTCAAACTTCCATAGCTCCAATGGTTTCAATCAAAACCTCCATTTCACCTCTCATGGTTTTTGCAATCCAAGGAGTTTATGGTAATCTTCACACTCTATCTCCTCCTATAAATAGGGCTTTTCCACCTTCATTTGGAGCATTATAATCTGGAATTCAAAGTTTTCTAAGAGAGGGTGAGGAATAAAATCAAATTTTTTTTTACAGTAGAGAGAGAGAGTGAGAGAGAAGAAGAGAAGTTCAATTAAAGTCAAATTCATCCAATTGAAGCCATTTTCAATCCAATTCAAGTTTTATTTTTTCCTCATTCAAGGTAATGAAACTCTTTCCTTACCTCAATTTATATCATAGATCATAGATTTAAGCTTCCCGAAACCATGAAAATCAAACCCAATTCTGTAAATTTTCATAGAAAATGATAGTTCAACCGGTTGGTCATATTTTGGACTATCCAAATGAGATGCTTCTCTGTATTTCTTTTATACTGTCAAATTTCTAGTTCGACCAGTTGGTCATGTTTTGGACCATGCGGATGAACCTCAATGCTGTATTTTCTCTAACCCAACCAGTTGGGTCATTTTTGGCCCATTCGGATGACTTTGCAAACTGAAACTACTGGTCACCCTGGTTCTGACTGATCACTATTCCTCAACTGAAATCTTATTTTCATTACCTAAAGTTAAGTAAAGAAAAGAAAATGTAAAATTATATATAAATATTTTCTTTACTTTAATTATCCCCCATTTTAGTACAAAAATAAAAAACTACGTCTTTTCTTTCGAAAAGATGGCTCGTAACTTATCCTAACCTTATTCAATTGAGCTAAAGAAGTATATCATTGTTCTTAAAAAAATTCAAGGAATCATTACTGCCACTTTTTATTTCTTAATTCAGAAATTAAAAAATGTAACTTTTCCATATTTAGCCATTTTTCCAGCAATCAAAATTTTCAACTTAATGCGTATATGAGACCAAATGAATTTCTAAACCAAGATATGTTCCTACTAACCATATTGTCAATACCAAAACATAAACTTAGACTTTTCAACCTTGATATCATACTCAACCATCCGCTTTAGGGTAATCCATCTGGATGACCATTATTGATCGATCTGGATGACGATTATTGATCCAATCGGGTGACTTATGCCTGACGACTTACACTTTATGCTTGACGACTTATGCTTTATTACCTATATTATGTTGTCTTTCATAATCATATTAGAAAATCGTGCCTATGCTTACATAGACTTAGACTTTATATCTCATTTGATATCATGAATCATGTTATTCTTATGCTATCTTGGTCATCCTAGTTGTTGTTTGAGCAAGTGTCAACTTAATAATGAAGGTCTAATTACACGTCACTTTGAGTATAGTCATCCATCACGTGTTTTTGAAAGATAAATGAGTTTTTGAGGAAATCACCGAGATGTTTCTTACAAACGTGATATCACTCCAAGGGGAGATCGTGTTAGGATATCTTCAGCCGATATATGGGTTTTTTTCCGAACTACGTATGGTGCCACTAGGCTACATCTTGGAGCCGAGTCAGTCACTTCTTATGTATTAAGCCAATTTATGCCATATGCCGGTTATGTTCTTTAGCCATGTCATATCTTTTGAAAACAAAAACAAAGATGATGAGATTTTTATCGAGTCAAGACACATGGGAGGCATAATGCCTGAGAGCATAATGGTTAGGCACATGGGGTACGAGAGTCGATTTTTTGGTACGTATGCATTGGATACGAGGTTCAGCTTAGGGGTCGAGACCATATCGGTCGGGAACATCATGACACTAGTTTGAAATGGATTTGACTGATGGGCAATGCTGGTGTTTACCCGAACTTGAGATTTTGAAGTAAACTTTGGACACTTATGAGTCATGGCTAGACACATGTCAAGATCTAGAGAGAACCTTAGAAAGTACACTTGGACTTTTATATTGCATTTCGTACTCTGATTATTTACCGTTAATATTGCTTCGGCTTATTCATTATCATTATTCATGACCTATTCATGCATCATTCGTTCTATGGCATAAACTGGGTTACTGGTAGGATTTTTATTACTGAGTTTTATCGCTCATTTGGTGCTACTTTTTCCTGCCCCTGGCCTTTCATTTCATGTGTCGATGATGGCATAGCCCGACCCACTTATCTAGCCACAGATGACAACACTTTTATGGGCGACACCATAGCACTGTGTTTCACCTAACTTATGTCAAGCTCTATTTTATTCTCGTATTAATGTAGTTTCATTTCAGTTATGCAATTGGAACTTATTTTATTATTGGAAAAGTTATTCTTTTGATGTTTAATCGTTTATTTAACATTTTTGAGAAATTAGGGCGTTACAAAGTAGCATCAGAGCTCTAGGTTCCCTTACTTGAGACCTAGGGTAGAATTGGGTAGATCACATCATATGTTGTATTTCTTGGGTGGATAGTATTTTGCATTATTATTCTTATTCGATATCATATATCATAAGTCTAACACATATAATTATATTTCTTGTAGATGCCATCCAATTTAAACTTTGACCTAGCGGAGCGTTATCTTGTTAACTTCTCGGAGCACGAGCTACCTGACGATTGTGCACCTATTCCACCACCGAAGATCATGGCACCTTTACTCCCATCAGAGGATGACCTACCACAGTTCGGGTTCCATACCGAGGATGATGTAGTTGACAAGGCAGATGATGGAAATTCTAAGGAGGATGACCCTAACGAGGATGGTGACTTTGAGGATTTGATTCTAGGACATACAGACAAGCAAGTAGGGGCTGATGAGATGGACACCGTGGGGAGGAACAGCCTGAGGAGGAGCCAGAGAGCGAGATCGAGAGCCCCCTGACACTTGAGCCAACTGGAGTCCACATGGATGTTGCTAGTTGGAGCACCTGGGAGGGATTCGAGTGGCATGCACTAGGCATGATGGTTTATGTGAAGATTGCCCCTATAAGGTGCTGCCATTGGAAGGCTCGTGGAGAGCCATACTTCTTGGGGCCAGTCGTCATCATTGAGTAGCTCAATGAAATGCGGTATTTGCTTAATGTGCCAGTAGGATTCAAGAATATGGTGGGAAATGTTGTGCTAGGAAACCTATTGCAGAGGCAATGGTGTAGAGGACAGACACAGGATTGTGAATCCACTTAGAGATCTAGACTTCTCCAACCCTACCACGTATACTGACATGCCTTTCAAGTTGGAGGATCACCGTCAAGTTGACCAATGGGACCCAAACTCTTGGTGCTACAAGGTCTATTGGAGGTGCTTTGGGAGAGTTGAGATGACTTTGGCGTGCGAGTACCTGCTCTGGCGTGATTAGCCGACTTTGTTCCTCCTTTGAGCAGATTTTAGGCAAGGTAGTGATAGGGTGATTTTGCAGGCATCAGATGACTATTGTACACCGTAGCGCATAGGCTTTTATTTTGCATTCTGCATGTAGGCCATTTGCCATTTTGATAAATACATGCATATGTCGAATGTAGCAGCCTTATTATATTATGAATGAAAAGAACTTTTGTCACCTACTTTGTCCCTAAACTTTAATATATCTATCTAACTGTAGATGGTTGAGATGAGGAATGGTGTTAATACGAGAAACCAAGTCAGATCCAGAAATCCACAAGCTAACTCGTCACCTCCACCCCCACCTTACGCAGCACCTGGTTTTAATGACTTTAACGAATTCATGTGAGCTTTCTTCAATGTTGCCGCAACCCTCAATAGTTTGGACCACCACCTGAACACCACGCTCTGCCAAATCGAAGTGTTCTACTCAACGAATTCTGCAAACGATGATCTCCCATTACAAGACGATTAGAATTTTTCTTTTTTATCAAGAAAGAAGAGAATTAATATATAAGAAAGAGAAATACATCGCGATTTGACCAGTTGACAAGAAACCAACCAAGACAATAAGAAAATAGGAGATGCCATACCATACTACTATACCTATAAAAATGCTAAAAGAAGAAAGATAAACTGTAAACGGTAATAGTAAATGGTAAAACAAAAAGCAAGGAAGGTCCACTCAAAATAACTTTTGAAGCTTATAACTCAAGTGGCCATAGAAGATCTGCACTGGTTTGAGTGATGGCTATCAGTTTCATGACCGCCCGATCGACGATCTCCAACCCTAAGATATGTCCTCCTTCAATCTCCAATTCCACCCTTCTACACAACTCTAGATTCCTGGTTAGATGAAAAGAACAATTAGGAATTTATCTGCGGTCTAAAATTTTCTTTTAAACAATCGAGTGCTTTCATTTACCCACCTAATAAATAGGAGAACATTACACATGTTGTGTATGGTCCACAATAGAAGTCCAAGTCTTTTATACCACCAACCTTTGTACTGCATTTCAATTAGGTTGCTCTTATAATAAGTGTAACGCCCCGAATTTTGGACACGTTAATAAAAAGAATAAAGTAACTAAAATACCATCCTTATATTGAAATACGAGTTTGGTACACGATAATCAAAATACATTTCAAAGAGACTGTTTACATCCAAAAAGACTTTAAAAGTAAAGTCAGAGCAGTCTAAACTAGTCTAAGTGATCCACGGCTCGATCACGTCTTCTGCGGAATAAACGTCATCATATGGTGTATAGTCTGGTCCGGCTCTATCGTTGTTGGTACCTGGTTATGAAATACCAGGGGCAGGAGGAAGTTGCACCATGAGTTTTGACACTCAGTAAGTTCCCTACCCTTAAGTTTCTCTTTTAATGTTTTAGAGCATTAAGATGATATGTAATGTGTAATTGTATAGAAGTAATCAAGATTTAGTAACATCATGCAACAAAATAAGTATGAAAATAATAAGTACAAGATTTATCCGAAATAGTATAATTGAAGTTATAACTAACACAGAGTATATCAATTCAAATTGTTCCATGAGTACTCGACTTTAATCAATTATTCTAAAGTATGACCACGTCATATAATTCTATCAATTGTTCCAAGAATGACCTCGTCATATATTTCGAATAGGCTTTTCTAAATCAATAAAGTCCAATATAGTGCTCCCGAACGATAACGATCCCGACCGCCCGACTAACCGATACTTCCCAACCGCCCTGCTCCCGATCATCATGTTCCCAATCAATACGCTCTCCCTAACATTATATCCTTTCACTACCGTGCTGAACAATATAAGTTTAAAGTTTATACTAGAAGACCGTTGGACTATAAATGGCACGATAGGGCTAGATATAATTTCGGCTCAAGCAAAATTTGGCTAAACGCATGACACGGCTAAATTACAGTGCTTGGGTGATACAAAAGTTTGGGTCTATCACATCCTTTGGTTAAAGTCAAAGCTTGGCTCATGTCGCATCACGACTACAAGACACGCATAATATTCCCACGAGGAATATAATCCACAACAACTAAACGTATATTATTATCAGTGTGTTTACGTTCGGGTATACACGGGACACCCTGAGTATTAATAATCGATTATCGTCAACTAATCAAAGTAATAATCAGGATAATTTCATGCTCGACCAATATTCAAACTATTAAATAGAAATCACATAATAATAAGATAGTTGTGCAATTAATTAAAAAAAATTTAATAGTTGATCCTAAAAGTTTATTCTAAAATAATTTGTGTAATCATAATATAAGAGTAATAATATAATTTAAATTAGGTAAGTGTAAGAAATTTTAATAAGATTTACCCAATCTTAATTTTTTTAAATATAATATAAATATAGTAATATACTTAATTTAAAAGATGTATATAAATTAATAAGGTTTTACCCAAAGTTGTGAAATTTTAATGCAAAGATAATAACGTAACTTATTTTAAAACGTGATAAAAATTCAACGCGATATATGATTTAGAATATATTTATAGGGTTGAACCTTAATCTAAGGTAATAATAAGAATAATAAGAATAATAAAATAAAAATAATATTGATATTAATAATAATATTTATATAATTTATTTATATTTTTAAAATTAATAGGCTTACTTAAAATTAAATAAATTCGGGAAATTTATAATTTAAATATTTTAAGGGAAAAACTTTATTTAAATAAAATAGGGACCAATTTGTAATTTTATAAAAATAGTAGGTTCATAGTGTAATATAACAATTAATAAAATTTTATATTTTAAACTTTGGGTTAAATATGTAATTTATAAAAATCTAACTTAAACAAATAAATAAACTAATAACCAAGGGGGAAAAGTGTAATTTCCTCTTCTTTTTAAATTTTTCCCCCGGTTTCCCAGTAACATTCCCAGAATCCGGCGAATCCTCCGCGAAGCTCCGACGAGGTACCGTAACACCTCGGAACAACTCAAAAATACTCCGAAACATTAAAACGAAGACTCTAGAATAGGAATCTTACATCGGTTCGAAGTTCCGGGGCGGTTTCGTCGGGTTTCGAACGCTTTTCGGCTTCCGGCGATATGTTTTTTTCTTCTTAACTCTTCCTTTCCTTCTCTTCTTCTCCTTCCCTCTTCTTGCAGGTTCTGATGTCTAAAAACGGAGGGGGAAAACTCCCTTTTATAGGAGAAGGAGGGGGTGAGATGGAGGGTGGTGAGGGTTTTAGGGAGGATCAATGGTGGAGGATGAAATAGCCATGAATAATGGCTGAGTTTACAGGTGTAGGGCTGGTGGTGGCAGGGCTGATGGGAAAGGGAGGTGACTGGAGGGGGGTGGTGGTTGTCGGGGATAAGGTCGAAGAAAAAAGCATGGAGGTATATGTATATATATACCCACTGGTCTCTGTTTTCTTTCTACCAGCACACACACACACACATATTATATATTAGTTTAAATATTTATATAATATCTTTTTTTTTCTTTTTTTTTTTCTTTTTTTTTTATAATAATAATCATATATACACATAACATATAAATATATTACACATATATATATCAATATATTTGTGTACGCAAACGCAATAAAAATTTTACGTAGAGTATATATATATATATATATATATATATATAAATTTGCTCGAACTATTTATTTACTCGATTAAAATTTTACGGGTCATTACAACCTATGCCCCTTAACAAATTTCGCCCTCGAAATTACAAAGTGTCAGAAATAAAAAGGTGTGGGTGATTAGCTCGGATAACATCTTCTCTTTCCCAAGTAGATTCTTCAATGTTGCGATGACGCCATAAGACTCGGAGAAGACGGATGGTCTTTCCTCGTAAAGTCTTCTCTCCTTGGTCAATGATGCATATCGGCTGCTCTTCGTAAGTGGTGCCCTCATCGATGGTTACTTCTTCCCAGTTGAGAATGTGAGTCGGATGTGACATGTACTTGCGAAGCATGGATACATGGAACACATTGTGCACACGATCGATCTGAGGTGGAAGTGCTAAACGATAAGCAACTTATTCGACTCGTTGCAATATCTCGAATGGTCCAATATATCGTGGCGATAACTTCCCTTTCTTTCCAAATCTGATGATTCCCCTGCGTGGTGAGATCTTCAAGAAAACGTGGTCTCCAACGTTGAAAGTCAGAGGCCTGGTTCTTTTGTCGACGTAACTCTTCTGTCTACTCTGCGCTGTCAGAAGTCGCTGTCGGATGACTTTGACTTTCTCTGTGGTCTCTCGTACAAGATCTGGTCCTAAAAGACTAGTCTCTCCAACTTCAGTCCAGCATATAGGTGATCAACATGGGCGTCCGTAAAGTGCTTCGTACGGCGCCATCTCGATACTCGCCTGATAGCTGTTGTTGTAAGTGAATTCTACTAGTGGTAGATGTCTCTCCCAATTACCTCGAAAATCTAAGACACACGCTCTAAGCATATCCTCCAAGGTCTGTATGGTTCGCTCTGACTGCCCATCTGTCTGAGGGTGAAAAGCTGTGCTCATACGAAGATCTGTTCCCAAGGCTTTCGGTAAGCTCTGCCAAAAAGTTGACGTGAATCTTGGGTCTCTGTCTGATACAATTGATACTGGTACACCATGCAGTCTGATGATCTCCCTAATATACAATCGGCTGTACGAATCCATCGTGTCAGATAGCTTGATTGGTAAGAAGTGTGACGACTTAGTCAAACGGTCAACAACAATCCAAATGGCATCGTGTCCTTGAATTGACTTCGGTAGTCCTGTTACAAAATCCATCGCTATATGCTCCCACTTCCATCCTGGTATAGGCAACGGCTGTAGCGTTCCTCCAGGTCTCTGATGTCCTGCCTTGACTTGCTGACATGTGAGACAAGTGGCTATGTACTTGGCCACGTCTCTTTTCATTCCGCTCCACCAATAAGTTCGCCTCAAGTCCTTGTATATCTTATTCCCTCCAGGGTGGACAGCAAAGTTTGACTTGTGGAACTCTTTCAATACTGATTCTCTGAGCGTACCGAAGTCTGGCACGAAAAGACGTCCAAGATATCTCAATCCTCTGTCTGTTCCAATAGTCCATCCTGCTGATGATTCTCCTTTAGCTAGTTGGTCTTGGCAAGATCTGACTCTGGATCAAGGATCTGTACCTTCAGAATTTCTTCATGAAGTGCCGGCTTAGCTATCACTGCACACAGATAAGCTTCTCCTTGCTGTTCATTCTGCTGGAGTCCATACTCCTGTATCTGGTTCATTAGTTTCCACTCTCTGACTGCCAAACTGGCAACGTGTCCTCGAGACTTGCGACTAAGTGCATCTGCTACGACGTTAGCCTTTCCTGGGTGATAGGACAAGGTGAAGTCGTAATCCTCTAGATACTCCATCCAACGTCGTTGTCTCATAGTCAGATCCTTCTGAGTGAATATGTACTTAAGACTCTTGTGATCCGTGAAAACTTCAAATTTCTCGCCGTAAAGGTAATGACGCCAGATCTTAAGCGCGTGTACCACAGTGGCAAGCTCTAAGTCATGAGTCGGATAGTTCTGCTCGTGTATCTTCAGCTGGCGTGATCCGTAGGCTATGACCTGTCCTTCTTGCATAAGCACACAGCCTAATCCATCATTTGATGCGTCACAGTAGACGACGTACCCAATATCTCGTCGTGGAACGATAAGAATAGGGGCATTAGTCAATCTATTCTTCAACTCTTGAAAAGACTTCTCACATGCATCGCTCCAATCGAACTTGATTCCTTTCTGAGTTAGCTGAGTCATCGGTTTGGCTAAAGCTGAAAAGTCCATGATGAATCATCTATAATAACCAGCTAGTCCCAAAAAGCTACGAATCTCGAAAACTGAAGTAGGCTTCTTCCAATCCTTGATGGCCTCGATCTTGCTGTCGTCGACAGAGATTCCTTTCTCTGACACCACGTGCCCTAGGAATTTGACTTCTTTCATCCAAAAGTCACACTTGCTAGCTTTGGCGTAAAGCTGGTTATCTCATAGAATCTGAAGTGTGGTCCTTAAGTGTTGCTCATGTAGCTCTTCTGTTACTGAGTAGATCAATATGTCGTCAATGAATACTACCACGAACTGGTCCAGGTACTGAGTAAAGATCTTATTCATGAGGCACATGAATACTGCTGGTGCGTTGGCCATACCTTGTTCGGAAAGCTGTCTTCTGAATGTCAGAATCCCTAACTCGCAACTGATGATACCCGGATCGTAAATCAATCTTTGAGAAACAAGTTGCTCCTCTAAGTTGATCAAACAGTTCATCGATTCGAGGTAGTGGATATCGATTCTTACTCGTGACTCGATTGAGTTGTCTATAGTCAATACAGAGTCGAAGTGTTCATTCTTTCTTCTTCACGAACAATGCTAGGGCTCCCCATGGTGAAGTGCTCGGTCGAATGAATCCTTTCTCTAGAAGCTCTTGAAGCTGAATCTTTAATTCTTTCAATTCGGCCGGTGCCATTCTGAATGGTGCCATGGATATTGGTGTTGTTCCGGGTAGAAGCTCAATGGTGAAATCCAATTCTCGAGTCGGCGGTAGTCCAGGTAGCTCATCGGGAAATACATCACCGTACTCACAAACAACGTGTGGTAATCCCAATTCCATCCGATCTTCTTCTCCTAATGTCAGACTAGCTAACCATCCGGTTAGGTTGTCATGCCATCGCGATCGGGTCTTCGATAGTGATAAAGACTCTTGCCTATCCCCCTTAAATTTGAAACAAGTTCCATCTAAGGAGTAGGCCGTCTGTCACGACCCATCCCGTAAAGGTTAAGGCCCGTGACCGGCCACGAGTGAAACTCGTAAGGCCCTTTAAAAATATACCAGTTTAGGGATTTTCTATCAACATAACTGATATCAGAGTGCGAAGAATAAAATTAACTCCAGAGTTCAGTGCATGAAATAAAGTGCAACAATACAACCCTTATGGGCTTACAAACCATGACTACGGTCCAAATTCTCGACTGGTCAACCAAATACATTACAATTAAGATCAAGTTACACCTAAACATGCTAAATCTAGAAATTACAAAAGATACTTCAATTCCAATATAACTTGCAGAATTCAAGCATGATCAGCATCATTAATTAGAACCTGTTGCATCAACAACTTCATTAGCACTAGGCTAGTGTGAGTCTAGATATGACAAGTCTACTAACTTTCTGTATTAAGATAACCCGTGTTCTTGAAATTCATTATAATTAAATGCCAACTTTATATGATACACGAATCCAGCTTTTAGGCTTGCGCTGTAACCATGCACACTATCAAGTGATCATGTTATGTGACATATGAATCCAGCTTTTAGGCTTACGCTGTAACCATGTATGGTAACGTTATACGATCTACGGCCCACCAGTAAATTAGGGAGCGACCCCAAATATAAGCCGGCGTGATATCACCCGTTGGATTACCTGGTTAATAATCTCCACCCTTATTACTTCACCTCATCGCTAGAATCTTCATCTGCCCCCTAGCGGCCGGGGCGCCGTATTGATCTCATGTCATGATATTTTCATGTTTACATGATGTCATGATTATTTTTAATGTCTTAACATATCATGCTTAGTCTACTATCAATTCAGTGACATAGATGTACATGCATCAAAGTAAAGAGAGTCATTCATTTTTATTGCAAAATGTAAGTAAGCAAGTCATATATAAGACTCACCTGAAATTAGTCCGTAATTCTTTTATATTAACTCGGCCCGACGATCTCCGATTCCCGAATCTATCATGATAAGTAAAAAGTACTTATTGCCAACAACTCTTAAAAGAATATACTAACTTAGTGACTCAAGTCGCGTAACCGCTCGAACTCCTCGATTCGTAAGGGTACAAAAATGTAATTCGGGTTCTAGGACAAAGTGGTCATTTAACCCAACTAACACGTGGCACCGAGAGCCTTCTCGTGATTCGTATAAATCTTATTACTTAATCCTTAGTCTCGTTTGTATATTCTAGGGCTCGGATGACTCACGTTCGATCGGTTTAATCGCCGGTTACTTAGACCGTAAAAGGGTATTTTCGTAATCTTGCTATCGGCCGTCCAAAAATATAACCGAGGCCGGACCCACATTATTTTCAGTCATTATTCACATTCAAAGCCTAATTCCATGGTCGGTCCGTTCGTGTGGTGATTTTAGTGTCGGTATGCCAAAAGTAAGTAAGAGTGACGTTTTGGTAATTATACTCCCCGGTCTCCGAAACCCGGGACCGAGTCTTGTCCCGTACATTATTCAACCCCAATTTTATCATGGTAAGGTCAATTTCGTGATTCGGCTAACGGGTGTGGCGGTTTAAGTGGGTGCGTGAGTGGGGTTTCTAGAGAGAGAAAATCCCAGAAATGGGCTGTTTTTCGGGCTGACTTTGGGGCCGTTTTCTGTGAGCTATGTAGGTCTCGAAGACGATCCAATCCATCTAGGTCCAAGATTTAATGTTTGTCTACAACTTTCGTGTTTTACGAAACTGATTTTGACCATCCGAACATCAAGATTCAAGGGCCCGAAGTTGACAAAAAATCTGGGTAAATCTGGGAAAGTCAGTGTAATCAAGGTTGCGGGTCATCTTCGTAGCACGATTTTAACACGTTCAAAATGTCATAGAGTAAATCCATTCCGTCTATATTCAAGTTAAAGTATTTGTCTCAAACTTTCATCTTTTGAAAAACGTAATTTGAACAACGGAACACCAAGATCTAAGTCTCCGAAGTTGAACAAAAATCAGCGAAGAATCTGGGAAAAATCTGGAAAAAATCACTTTTCCGAGTGACTTTCGTAGCGCGATTTCTATGGGTTCTAATGGTCCAAAAGTTGATCCAATCCATCTATTTCGAAGACTAAGTGTCCTATTACGAGTTCTAACAATGAAATCTAGATTAAATAATATAAAACATCACGATCTAAAGCCTTGAACATAAGAAAAAGTATGCGTTATACCTCTTTCCTTGCCGGAAAGCTTGGTGGCCAAAAACAGTGACTCGGCTGCGAATATGGCGATCTAGACGGAACCCCGACGTGTCTTAGTATAGTTGGTGACGTGGATGTGGTGGTTGTATAGTGGTAGAAGGTGGTGATAGAAGAAATGAAGAGGAAAAGAAGGTGGAGAAGGAGGGGAAGAAGGAGTGGAGAAGTGAAGTGAGATTTAGAGAGTGAGAGAGATGGAAGATTTCTGCCGTGAGTGAGAGAGAGAGAGAGAGGGGTCCCCATGCAAAACATATATATGCATATATAGGCATTAATTGGAGTAAAATAAATAAATTAATAAATATAGATTAGGCTAGGTTAATTAATAAATTAGGGAACATACCCCTTAATTTAAGGAAAAAAAAGGGATTTGATTGGACCATGATGGATTTATATCGGTCAAGGGCTTGGTCGCGCGCGCGAGTGCAAAACACTGCACGATCCCGAGAAACTGTTCCGGTACTAATTTTTCGAAAACTATGAAAATGGACCGGGTGACTTAGAAAATTACGAGGATCGTCATGGCGTGCTCGGATTCCTCATACGAGTATTCCTTGGTAGGCCGACATCTCTAAACGTCTTAAAATTTAACGTTTTAATGAGCGTAGGTTCCGAAATAAGATGAAATTAATAACATAAAATAAAATCAATTAAATTATGTGATAATTGTAATTATCCATACTATTTTTAAATTTAAATAATTAAATCGGGTCGGGGTATTACACCGTCACTGTCTTCTGGTGACATTCGATAATAGCGCAGTGAGTGGACAACCAGTCCATGCCTAGGATGACATCAAAGTCGGCCATGGCTATGACTATAAGGTCACATGTTAGGCGCAATCCTGAGACTTCTATCTCACAGTTCTTACAAACTAAGCCCACAGAAACTAGTCCTCCTAAAGGTGAGGTAACGCACATAGGAGTTTCTAGTTGTTTAGGTACAAGTTCTAAAGTACTAACACATGCAGTTGATATAAACGAATGCGAAGCACCCGTATCAAATAAAGCTGTAATGCATGAGTTAAACAGTACTAGTGTACCTTGTATGACCGAAGGGTCATACACTTCTTCTTCTGTGGCTTCAGCTTCTTCTTCTCCCTGGAGGGCAAAGATCCTTCCTCCATTGTTCGGCCTGGGCCCAGTCGGTCCTCTGTTCTGTCCGGTTTGATTGCTCTGCCCGGGCCTCTGCTGGTTGCCAAAATTATTCCGTGGCTGCCACTGTCCTGGTGCCTGCTGTTGAGGTCCTCTAGCTGGAGTGGTCCCCACTCTCTGTTGGTTAGCTCCAGTGGCATTGGATGGATACTGAGTTTTGATATGGTCCTCTTTGCCACAACCAAAACAAGTGATAGGATTCTGCTTCACCAGGTGATGTGGTGTAGAATAAGGAGCACTCCTCTGCTGAAACTGCTGGTTCTGCTAGGGTGGAGGCCGATTGTAGTTGCTGACATTGTTGCGGCTAACACTGTTGTTGGTGTTGTTGCGGTTAAAATTTCCAGTGTTGTTGTTACTGAAGTTGTTGCTGTAAGGCCTTTGTATGGGGTTCTCTCTTGAATTTCGCATTGGTCCACCTAACTGTGGTCGATTGCGGCTGTCAAAGATTCTCCTTGAATCAGATGCTTCTTGCTCTACCAGTAGAGCACACTCTACGACTTAGGCGTAGGTCTGTTCTCTTTGAGTTACTACACCCTTCCGGATGTAGGGGCTGAGTCCCCACTCAAATTTCCTGGCCCTGGTGGCATCAGTTGCCACATGCTCAGGGGCATGTCGAGAAAGTTCTTCAAAGCGAGCGGCGTACTGAGTAACCGTACGGTTGCCCTGTCTGAGGTTCAGAAACTCTAGGACCAAAGCCTGCTTCACAGGGGTAGGAAAATACTTAGCCAAGAACAAGGTCTTGAAAGTATCCCAGTCCATCATCTCATCATCGTGTGTTGTCTTCACTAGGTCCCACCAGTAATCTGCCTCTCCTTGAAGCTGATACGTCGCTAGGGCCACTCGATCTCCATTGTCGGGGACTTGCATGATGTGCAGAAGCTTCTGAGTCTCCTTAAGCCCAAGCCTCTGCAACTCCAAGACTAACATCGCCGGTGAAGACCAGTGGTCGTCTTTTACAGAACTCGTTAAGCAAGATACTACGGTTGGGTTGCCCGTAGTAATGCGGAGGTGCATGCGGTTGATATTGTTGCTGAGGCGACGGAGCTGTACGATTAACTGAGGTAGGGGGTGGAGGTGGTGGTTGACAGTGTTGGTTATGTTGATTGTGTCCAGTTGTGTCGCTCGTGTTCGCTCCGTTACGTGTTTCTACCATATTTCTACAATTAAACAAGCATATAGGCTTAAATAAGAACGAGTAAAGAACACAATTCATGAAAGAGAACACTTCATTAAAACTTAAGTCATTAAACATAGCTAAGCCGAATCATGCATACTGCAAAGTGAATGTATGCTATGATTTTATATGTTGTGGAGTGTTTTACAAATATTTTTCTAGTTATGCTCGCAAAATAACACTTTCTACACTACGCTAATCCGTCACCGAAAAAGACGGGGATAGTCTCGGCGGAGGCGAGATTCACGTTCTCGGGTGGTTTCAATACAGCCAAAACATTGCCAGTAAGTTTTGTAACTCCAAGAGTTACGCTCCCACGGATTCTGTAACTGACGATCTTCAATCATGAAGGGTCGTTCTATGTAGACGAATCGATTGGTGAAGTCCACATCTCCTTCGGGATCCACGATCCTACTTTCATCAGCCGGCCTTGCTATCTGCACCCATGAGCGGGGCGCGACGTTTCCCACTTTCTCCACGAATCCGACGGGCAAGTTCAGTAGGTAGTTGCCCTTGGGATCTTGGTCTAGGAGCATCACTGGTCCCATGAAGTATGGCTCCGAGCGCACTTTCCAAAAGCATCTTTTTGATGGTGAAATCTTCACATACATCATAGTGCCGGCCTCGATGTCAGGGGTCGAACCCCACTGTCTCCAAGTTTGGACTTCCATTGGTAGCATTTCGGGCTCAGGTGTCGGTGGTTGTTCCACGTCACTTTCTGGGTCGGCATCTTCGGCTTCCTCGTTTGCTCTGATTTCTTCAAGGTAAGCGTCTTCACCATCGTCTTCCTCATCGCTATGCACTGGCTCGTACTGGAGCCACTGTGCTGCTTCCTCCCAGTCCGATAATGACTCTGGAGCCACTAGTGCCACAAAGGGGGGAATATCCCGGTGCGTCCTCGGGGAAGTCCATCTCTGGTGCCTCAAAGGGGGGAATATATTCGTAACAATGTGAAAGGAGGCTTTTCAGGATCCTCATCCTCACTGTTGTCGTCGTTAGTACTGCTATTGTCAGTGCTGCTGTCGCTGTCGTCTGAATATGGGACCAATTGTGGCTCGTCCACTGGTAGCCCGTCCATCAGTTCGTTTTCCAAGATGTCGTTGTCTAAATATTGCGGTCCGCTTCTATAATCCATCTGTAAAGTAATTATAATTAGACTTATGTATATCGTATCATAAAAGGAAAAGGACGAATAAAAAGTCTAATTACTTGGAGTAAGAACGCTCAAAAGTATAATCTACCCAAGGTCGAGAGGTGGTGAAACCTAAGCTCTGATACCAAGTTGTAACGCCCTGAATTTTGGACACGTTAATAAAAAGAATAAAGTAACTAAAATACCATCCTTATATTGAAATACGAGTTTGGTACACGATAATCAAAATACATTTCAAAGAGACTGTTTACATCCAAAAAGACTTTAAAATTAAAGTCAGAGCAGTCTAAACTAGTCTAAGTGATCCATGGCTCGATCACGTCTTCTGCGGAATAAACGTCATCATATGGTGTATAGTCTGGTCCGGCTCTATCGTTGTCGGTACCTGGTTATGAAATACCAGGGGCAAGAGGAAGTTGCACCATGAGTTTTGACACTCAGTAAGTTCCCTACCCTTAAGTTTCTCTTTTAATGTTTTAGAGCATTAAGATGATATGTAATGTGTAATTGTATAGAAGTAATCAAGATTTAGTAACATCATGCAACAAAATAAGTATGAAAATGATAAGTACAAGATTTATCCGAAATAGTATAATTGAAGTTATAACTAACACAGAGTATATCAATTCAAATTGTTCCATGAGTACTCGACTTTAATCAATTATTCTAAAGTATGACCACGTCATATAATTCTATCAATTGTTCCAAGAATGACCTCGTCATATATTTCGAATAGGCTTTTCTAAATCAATAAAGTCCAATATAGTGCTCCCGAACGATAACGATCCCGACCGCCCGACTAACCGATGCTTCCCAACCGCCCTGCGCCCCAACCGCCTTGCTCCCGATCATCATGTTCCCAATCAATACGCTCTCCCTAACATTATATCCTTTCACTACCGTGCCGAACAATATAAGTTTAAAGTTTATACTAGAAGACCGTTAGACTATAAATGGCACGATAGGGCTAGATATAATTCGGCTCAAGCGAAATTTGGCTAAACGCATGACACGGCTAAATTACAGTGCTTGGGTGATACAAAAGTTTGGGTCTGTCACATCCTTTGGTTAAAGTCAAAGCTCGGCTCATGTCGCATCACGGCTACAAGACATGCATAATATTCCCACGAGGAATATAATCCACAACAACTAAAGGTATATTATTATCAGTGTGTTTACGTTCGGGTATCCACGGGACACCTTGAGTATTAATAATCGATTATCGTCAACTAATCAAAGTAATAATCAGGATAATTTCATGCTCGACCAATATTCAAACTATTAAATAGAAATCACATAATAATAAGATAGTTGTGCAATTAATTAAAAAAAAATTTAATAGTTGATCCTAAAAGTTTATTCTAAAATAATTTGTGTAATCATAATATAAGAGTAATAATATAATTTAAATTAGGTAAGTGTAAGAAATTTTAATAAGATTTACCCAATCTTAATTTTTTTAAATATAATATAAAGATAGTAATATACTTAATTTAAAAGATATATATAAATTAATAAGGTTTTACCCAAAGTTATGAAATTTTAATGCAAAGATAATAACGTAACTTATTTTAAAACATGATAAAAATTCAACGCGATATATGATTTAGAATATATTTATAAGGTTGAACCTTAGTTTAAGGTAATAATAAGAATAATAAGAATAATAAAATAAAAATAATATTTATAGCGATTATATTATAATTTATTTATTTTTTTTGAAATTAATAGGCTTACTTAAAATTAAATAAATTAGGGCAATTTATAATTTAAATATTTTAAGGGAAAAATTTTATTTAAATAAAATAGGGACCAATCTGTAATTTTATAAAAATAGTAGGTTCATAGTGTAATATAACAATTAATAAAATTTTATATTTTAAACTTTGGGTTAAATATGTAATTTATAAAAATCTAACTTAAACAAATAAATATGTAACATTCCCAGAATCCGGCGAATCATCCGGCGAAGCTCCGACGAGGCACCGTAACACCTCAGAACAACTCAAAAATACTCTGAAATATTAAAACGAAGACTCTAGAATAGGAATCTTACATCGGTTCGAAGTTTCGAGGCGGTTTCGTCGGGTTTTGAACGCTTTTCGGCTTCCGGCAATATATTTTTTTCTTCTTAACTCTTCCTTTCTTTCTCTTCTTCTCCTTCCCTCTTCTTGCAGGTTCTGATGTCTAAAAACGAAGGGGGAAAACTCCTTTTTATAGGAGAAGGAGGGGGTGAGATGGAGGGTGGTGAGGGTTTTAGGGAGGATCAATGGTGGAGGATGAAATAGCCATGAATAATGGCTGAGTTTGCAGGTGTAGGGCTGGTGGTGGCAGGGCTGATGGGAGAGGGAGGTGACTGGAGGGGGGTGGTTGTTGTCGGGGATAAGGTTGAAGAAGAAAGCATGGAGGTATATGTATATGTATACCCACTGGTCTCTGTTTTCTTTCTACCAGCACACACACACATATTATATATTAGTTTAAATATTTATATAATATCTTTTTTTTCTTTTTCTTTTTCTTTTTTTATAATAATAATCATATATACACATAACATATAAATATATTACATATCACATCTATATATATATATATATATCAATATATTTGTGTATGGAAAGGCAACAAAAATTTTACGTAGAGTATATATATATATATAAAAATTGCTCGAACTATTTATTTATTGGATTAAAATTTTACGGGTCATTACAATAAGAACCAATTTGAGAAAACATTTACAGATAAAGGTGCACACAAAGGCCATGTACCACATCACTTTGCTATATATAATACCACTTCCCTCTCCAATACCTTGTTTCATTTCCATTGAGAGATGAAAAGAAAGAACCACGAAGATGAAGCATCTCATCATCACATCACTTTGCTATATATACACTACAAGAAAAAAACTATTGGTGACAATCTTCGGGGACATCTTGTCACTAAATGTAGTGGCGACAAGGACTTCCACAGTGTCACCAAGAGTGTTGGAATTTTGGCGCCAAACGGAGGTAATTTACAGCGACAATAATTTTACTTTGGTGACAAGTTTTGTGTAACTGAATATTACAAATGTGGGTGACAAGGCTATAGGTGTCACCAAATTGTTTAAATTTTGGCACCGGAGGGGAGAAAAAAAAAGAGCGGACATGTAATTTTTTGGGATGTCACTGAAAATTTTAGAGGTGTCACTAAATGATTTGTAAATAAAAGCTACATCGTTTTGTGGGTGTGTCACCAAAAGCCCCAAATCCTAAATCGTGAACAACGTTAACCACTTGTGCTTCCTTCTCCTAATGTCCATCTCTGCAACTCATTCTTTTCTCTGTGCATCTCTCTCTCGCTCTGCATCTCTCCCTACAATAGCCTTAAATTTTACCTCCTTCGTCGCCTCGTTTCATGTGGCATAAAGAGGCTTCTGATGAGCATTTTTGTTAACCTATAGAACCTAGGCTAATCTCAACCTAGGAAAGATTATGTGAAATCAAACCCTAAATCAGGTAATCTTTTCAAATATTTTCCGTAATTAGGACATAGATATATCTATTTTGGGGCTCTCACCTATAGTGTTCGTATTTTGGGGCTCTGGCCTGTAGTGAGTCTAAATTTCGGTAATTAGGAAGTAGATATACTGTGAACACATAGGAATCTCGGTTGCAATCTCACCTTTAGTGTTCGTATTGTGGCTTCATAGGGAAGCAGTCTCGACTCTTCCTGACATGGACGATCGCAGGTTTTTTGACATTGAAGATGCTATTTGAGAATCCGGGGAAAACTTACAAATTTAAACATTGCTTGATGAAGTTAGGGTGTAACATTAATTAGTTTTTTTGCACTTGAATTTGTTTCTGCAGAAAAAAGTGAAGCTGGCAAAGGTAAGCATTGCCATTAGTAGCCAATATATGCCCTTAATTAGACTGAAATGAAACAAAAAACAATCAGATATGCTTTGCCTTCGTACACAAGATATAGTTTTTATACCGAGAAAGGAATCCTTGCTATTGTTGACCAAGGTATAGACATTTTCCATTCTAGACTTGTTTCTTTTATTATTTTGGTAGAGAAGATAAGATTCGTACGCTTCCTATCACAGCCCAAACTTCAAGGGTGTGATATAGCAATAATAATAAAACGTAATTAATCTCAAACCACAATTGAAAAAAAGTTTGTGTTGTAAACGCTAAGTGCATCCTCCATGAATTTCATTAAAACTTTAAAACTTCAAGATCATCCAAAACAGCTCCAACAATGTAAAATAAAATCCCTACGGCCCAAAAACCACCAAATAACAAAGTAAACAGAAAATAACTAAAAAATGTATTTGAAATCTAACTACTGAATTGTAGAGACCCAATTTCTTTTTTTGTTTTTAATATTAATGTTTGGGATATGATTGGGCATTGTGTTTATACATAATTATGTGATTTGGGGCCATTGTGTTATGGAATGATAGTCATGTGACTTGAGGTTAGCATGTTTACAACGTAGAGGGGGTAAGTGTAATACATGGATTGGGTTTGAGTTTGTATCAGATATTTCCAAAATCTAAACTCATACACGTTCATTTCTCTCTCTCTCTCTCTCTCTCTCTCTCTCTACCGTTATGTTCAATCTCAAACCCTCCACCAAAATTTATTACTCCAAGCTTTCATTTCTTGAAGAACCATTCGTAACCCATCTTTGAAGTTATTTGGCGTGTGTTTGCGTGGAGGAGCTCCTTTTTAAGTTTTTTGAACATTTGGAGCTAGGACTTCCCATTTGAGCTTGAATCTTGCTTTTTGAAGGCCAAGGTAGGGATTTCTTACTATCATCTTGCATTTCAAACTTGTATTAATCATTGCTCTTCCTTATTTGTTGCCATTTGGAAGAGTTGGAATCAAAATTTCAGACTTGTAGATCTTCTTTGAACTGCTGTTTTTCCTCGACCAACTAGATGGCCTATTTATACCCATCCGGATGAACCTGTTTGTTGTATTTCCTGTGATTCTGAGATTTTGTATCGCATTCGGATGGCTAGTTTTGATACATCTGGATGACTTGGTTCTCTACAATTGTTCCTATGCTAAGATTTTGTATCTTATCTGGATGACCATTTCTGACCCATCTAGATGACCTGGTCTGCAGCTTTGCCTTTGCCTCTAGGAGTTCTGTATCCATCCAAATGGCCTATTCTTGCCACATCTGGATGACCTAGGATGCTTGATGGGATTTCTTTCATGCTTAAATTCTTGGCCTTTCATCATGATTCTAGGATTCAAATAAACTTGTTGGAACAATAAAATGGATGGATACTGAATCTAAATACTTAACGAACGTTGACACATGACCAATACGCGAACATTACTAGCTTTCTTTAGGAGTGTGCTAGGAGATGATCCCACATTATTAGCTTCTCTCGGAAGTGTGCTAGGAGATGACCCTGTGTTACTAGCTTCCGTCGGGAGTGTGCTAGGAGATGACATGATATTACTAGCGTCCTTTGGGAGTGTGCTAGGAGGTATGATTGAATATACGATTGCGGCATGACACGAGATAATGAGTGCCAGAATGGAAGAATGGCTTACTTAGATAATAAGTTGGATTTATTTAATTGATGAATATGTTATTCTTGAATATCTATATGTTTTAGTTATGAAATTTCCTCTTTGTTCTTGATACTCATGTTTTACGCCACCTTATTCATATTCATTGATATTATATAGATTTTTCTACTGGGCTTTGTAGCTCGACCCTTTTTTCTTTTCAAGTAATGATCCAGAACACTATAGCATGGATTGCTTGACTTGTGTGAAGCGATGCATTCATTTTTGGAAGCCCATATGAAAAATTTATTTTGCATCTTTATAAAATATTATTTTTGAAAAGATGTGTTGTAACTTCTATTGTCTATTCTTTTGATCCGAAAGGAGAATGTTTAAACTCCTACTATGATCTTGATGTATATTAGGCCGAATATTGCCCTCTCTGTGTAACCTTTCAACTTTGAACCTATCGATATACCATAAATGAATATTTTGGGTTTACTTAAAAGGTTTATAAGGTTTTTATTAATATTTTGTATTATTCTATTTCATTTAAAATTGAGGGTGTGACAACTTGGTATTAGAGCCGAAATTTGAATACCTTGAGACTGTGGGGAGACATTTAGTCTCATTGGGTTCAAACTCGTTGCATTTAGACATGACTTGTGTGTGTGCTTATATGCATGACATGCATTGACATTGAATTCCAATTAGTAGAGTGATATGTGGTTGTTGACCCTTGTTGGGGATATATATGGGCTTGGAACTCATGGTTGTAATGATTGTTGATCTTATTAGTATTTTCTTATTATTGTAATGTTATGCCTCCTAGACGTGGAGTGAGATTGGGTGGACGTTGAGGCTGATGCCACTATCGCAAGCTACCGTTAGAGGATGTTGTGAGTCAATGGAGGGAGATTCCGCAGGTGGGGAAAGTTCTTGAGGAAATGGAGCAGAATGTCAAACTGCCGGTCGTTTCGAGTAACTTTGCGAGGGAGTTTATGGCAGAGCTTACCGAGACCAATTTTTTGAACTAGACCGCTAGAACCTACGCTAGTGATCGGGCAATACATGCGATGAGGGAATTTTATCGTCTTAAGCCTCCTCAGTTCAGATGAGAGGGTGGTGACTTTCTCCCGGTCAACCATTGGCTTTCGGAGATCCGTAAGCTATTCAAGGATTTGGAAGATCGTAAGTGCCATCGTTTTGAGAGAGGTCTTCACTCCTCTGTGAATAGGCTTGTGGTGAGCCAGTACAAGATGAATTTTGAAGAAATTATTGAATATGCGAGAAGTGTGGAGTTGCCTAGGGAGGCATACAACGAGGTTCTAGAGTTTGGGAACCAATGTAGTCACGTGTTATGCATAATTCGTCATCTTCAGGGGGCTCTGGGAGTTAAGGGTGCAAGCGACAGAGAGAGAAGCTTCACTCTCCACAAGGCCACTCAAACCTTAGGCCACCAACTTATTTAGATACTCAAAGTAACACTTCTTGACCACTGATTGTGTGTCACCGATGTAACCAACCCGGTCATATTCCTGCTCATTGTCCTGTGCCTCTGAAGGTTTGCTATACTTGTGGCAAGAATGATTATATTGTGAGAGATTATCTGCAAAGAGCAAGGGTGCACAATGAGGTAGGTTCTGTAGGAAAAAATAAATTCTGGAATTTATTTAATATTTGAAAAATACAACAGTGCATAAAATTGAACAACAATAAAATTGAAATCGCAAACCGAGGCCCGTGAATCTCACGGTGTCCTTAAGACAAATTGCGCCGCCTCACCGGAATGCTTGAGGATATGCTCGGCGTTTGTCTCCCAGGATACAACGGTTGAATTCGGGTTCGGTAGCACCTCCCAAAGACCGGCTTTCGAACTAATTTCCCTTGTACTCTCTCTTGATCGAAGAACACGAAGAACACGAAGAAGAATAGAAGAGACTTGTATCAATTATTGGTGTGTCTTCAAAACCAAAGAATGGTCCTCAATTTATAGGACTAAGGGGGAGCCAAAACATTAATTTAATAATAAACCAAAATTAAATTCTAATATTTATTTTCAAAATAAATTCTGTGGTTACGAATCTAGAAATAAATTCTAGATTTAAAATCAGAATAAATTTTATGCAATAAATCAAAAATTGAATTTGGTTTTAAATTAGAAATTAATTTTTGTTTTCAAATTGATCTCTTATCTTAAATACACACCTATATGGGCTCAAGCCCATTACGTGGCCAAAGCGAGCAAACCCAACCTCTTGGGCTTAAGGGTGCAAGGACCACACCACACCAAGCCAAGCCAAGCCAAGCCCAAACATAGACCCATGACCGATGGACCAAGGTAGGCGGCAGCGGCGGCGTGCGCGACCTATCACCCTCTCGCATACTACACATGGTGCATACTTAGAGAATCAATTTCTCATTCAAACCTTAATGGATTTTAACCATCTTTCTCAAGGTTTAAACTCCTCACATGGGAGTACACAAACCCACTAAGACTCACCTCAAGTGGTCTTAAGGGACCCTTTAATCTTTGGGACAAAGTCACCAAAATTATGGATTAAAATCCATTTTTTTCCAACAATCCCCCACATGAATGAAAATTGACAGTATCACGAAATGGAAGACAACAAAAACTTGAAGAGAGAGAGAGAGTACACCGGATAATTCCTACACAGGATAGGTAGCTTTTGGCCTTGAACCTTCCCTCGTGAAAATCTATCGGATTTACAAGCTGAACAGTGAACATGATGTCTTGAACTGTTCTGCTTCTCATGTAAACCAAGACAACAGACTTCACATAGGAATTTCTCCTAACACAAATCAGTTCTCACTATTGAGTTCATTTTGGCCCTGAACTCTCGCCTGGTTTAGTAAGTGTTATGATGAATTTTGCCTTCTCAATTCTTATCGAAGCGGCCCCACTTCACACTTACATAGGTGACCTCTTATCTAAAGATATCCTGTCATACCTTGCTTGAATATACCAACACATAAGAGTCATTAAAAGCATAGCTTAACCTTAACCCGTACAGGCAACACTGTTTCGCCATAGGAATGGGTAAGAGAACTTATCTCTTCAGTGTTTCAACTAATTACACGCAATTAGGTTGTCCCATTGAACCTAGATCTTGGGATCTCCAGTCAACTAGGTTGGGTGTCCATTACGGTAATTCATACATCCAAAGGCTTTAGCCCCATTCCTCTCGTTGATTTGTCAACTAACTCTCGATTTAACCCTTTGGTTAGTGGATCCGCAATGTTGTCCTTAGACTTAACATAGTCTATAGTAACAACCCCATTTGAGAGTAGTTGCCTAATGGTATTATGTCGTCGACGAATATGTGTTGACTTACCATTATACATGTTACTCTGTGCTTTGTCAATGGTTGATTGACTATCACAATGTATGCATATTGCAGGCACAGGTTTCGACCATCTAGGAATATCCTCCACAAAATGACGGAGCCATTCAGCCTCTTCAATTGCTTTATCTAAAGCAATGAATTCAGATTCCATCGTAGACCTTGCTATGCAAGTCTGTTTGGAAGATTTCCAAGACATTGTTGCACCACCAAGAGTGAATACATATCCACTAGTAGACTTCGAGTCCTTCATATCCGATATCCAGTTGGGATCACTATACCCTTATAGTACTACTGGATATCTAGTGTAGTGCAGACCATAATTACGGGTGTACCGTAAGTACCGTAAGTACCGTAAGTACTCGGACAATAGCTTTCCAATGGTTAGCATTAGGATTACTCGTGTATCTGCTTAAATTGCTAACAACATAAGCTATGTCTGGCCTTGTACAACTCATCAAGTACATTAGACTACCTATGATCCGTGAATACTCTAATTGAGACACACTCTCACCAGTATTCTTTGCTAAGTGAAGATTCAGATCTACAGGAGTCCTGGCCACATTTGTATCAGATTTGTTAAATCTCTCAAGTATCTTATCAACATAATGAGACTGAGATAATACAAGTCCATCTAATATTCTAGAGAATTTCACTCCTAGAATAACATCTGCAAGGCCCATGTCCTTCATGTCAAACTTTGAGTTTAACATTTTCTTAGTAGTTTGAATCATCCTTTCATTACTACCAACAATGAGCATGTCATCAACGTAAAGACAGAAGATGACATAACCATCTTCAATGTCCTTGACATATATGCATTTGCCACATTCGTTGATTCTAAAATCACTTGACATCATCGCATTGTCAAACTTTTCATGCCATTGTTTAGGCGCTTGCTTCAGACCATACAATGATCTAACTAGCTTACAAACTTTTCTTTCTTATCCTGGAGCGGAAAACCCCTCGGGTTGTTCCATATAGATTTCCTCATCTAAATCTCCGTTTAGGAAAGCTGTCTTAACATCCATCTGATGTATCTCAAGATTTCGCAAAGCGGTGATAGCAATGACCATCCGAATGGATGTTATTCTCGTGACAGGAGAATACATGTCAAAGTAGTCTAGGCCTTTCTTCTGCCTGTACCCTTTGATTACAAGTCCTGCCTTGTATTTGTCTATTGAACCATCTGCTTTCATCTTTCTCTTAAAGATCCATTTGTAGCCCAAAGGCTTACAACCTGGAGGGAGATCTACCAGCTCCCAAGTATGATTTTGCAAAATGGAATCAATCTCACTATTAATTGCGTCTTTCCAAAGAGGACCCTCAGGAGAGTTCACAGCTTGCTTGAAGCTTTGAGGCTCATTCTCTAACAAAAAAGTTAGAAAATCTGGACCAAATGATGTCAACGTTCTAGCCCTCTTACTTCTTCTGGGCTCGTCGGCAACTTCATCTAGGCTGCCTTCACTGACGGCCTCATAAGTTCTCTTCATAGAACTTGACTCTCCATTTCTAGTCTTACACGGAAATATGTGCTCAAAAAATGAAGCATTCCGTGATTCAAGTATTGTGTTCTTATGAATATTTGGAATCCCAGATTCATGCACAAGAAATCGATATGCACTACTATTATATGCATAACCGATAAATACACAATCAACTGTCTTAGGTCCTATTCTGACCTTCTTTGGCGTTGGTACTGCAACCTTTGCCAAACACCCCCACATTCGTAAGAATTTATAAGAAGGTTTACGACCTTTCCAAAGTTCGTATGGGGTTTTATCAAGTTTCTTTCTCGGTACCTTATTCAAGATGTAATTTGCAGAGAGAATTGCTTCCCCCCACATGTTCTGCGATAACCCAGAACTTATTAACATCGCGTTCATCATTTCTTTCAGGGTCCGATTCTTTCGCTCAGCAACTCCATTTTACTGTGGCGAATAAGGTGCAGTGGTTTGGTGAATAATTCCATGTTGGGCACAAAATTCACCAAATGGTGATTCATACTCACCACCTCGGTCACTTCTTAACACCTTAATTTTTCTACCAAGTTGATTTTCAACTTCATTCTTATAAAGAATGAATTTAATCAATGGCTTCATCTTTACTCTTTAGCAAATACACAAAGCAAAACCTTGTGCTATCATCAACAAAAATAATAAAATATTTATTACCACCCCGTGTTTGTACGAATTTTAAATCACACACATCGCTGTGGATTAATCCAAGGGGTTATATACTTCTTTCAATTGATTGAAACGACGTTCTCGTTAATTTTGCTTCAACACAAGTCTCGCACTTGTGATTCAAATTAACTTGAAAAGCTGAAATGTGGTCTAGGTTAATTAATCTACACAATGCATCGTAATTAACATGACCTAGTCTACCATGCCACAATAAGGAAGACTCAAGCAAGTAAGCAGAAGGAATTTTCACTTTATTAATAGTAGGGACAACAGTTACAACATTAAGCTTAAACAGCCCATTACAAAGATAATCTTTCCCTACATACATCCCAGCTTTGGTCAACACGACCTTATCTGCTTCAAACATCATACGAAATCCGTGCTTGCTAAGGAGTGACCCTGACACCAGGTTCTTTCGAATGTCCGGCACATAGAGGACATTGTTCAGAGTCAGCTCTTTTCCAGATGTCATCTTTAGGATGACCTTGCCTTCTCCCTTCACCTCTGACGTCGCAGAGTTTCCCATAAACAATTTCTCGCCATTTGTAACCGGCTCAAAAGTGGTGAATATCTTCTTCTCTGAGCAGATGTGGCGAGTAGCTCTAGTATCCACCCACCATTCCTTAGGGTTAGACCCTACCAGATTCACCTCTGAGACCACCGCTGAGAGATTGATGTTTGAAACATCTCTCTCTAGAGTCTCCACCTCAGTCACATGTGCCTGAGGGTGCCTGTTCCGTTGTGGCTGGCGGCATTCCAATGACTTGTGACCCGTCTTGTCATAGTTGAAGCATTTGCCTTGAAATTGAAACTTTGGTTTCTTGGCAATTCCTCCCTTAGGCCCCAGATTGGCCCCTTTAGCAGCTAGCTTTCCTTTCTGCTTCTTCTTATAACCAGAACTCTGGCCATGCTCCACCACATTAGCCTTTGAAGCAAAAGAGCTCCTTAACGTTTTGTTAGCACTCCTGTTATCTTCCTTGATTCGGAGCAGGATGATGAGATCCTCGATCTTCATCTCCTTTCGCTTGTGCTTCAAGTAATTCTTGAAGTTACTCCAAGTAGGGGGTAATTTCTCTATCATCCAAGCCACCTGGAAGGTCTCACTCAGTACCATTCCCTCAGCAAAGATCTCAAGCAAGATCACCTGGAGTTCCTGGACTTGACTGATCACAGTCCTCGAGTCCACCATCATGAAGTCCAAAAACCGGCCGAAGACAAATTTCTTTGATCCGGCATCCTCGATTTTGTACTTTTTATCTAAGGACTCCCACAGTTCCTTAGCTGTCTTCTTGACACTATACACATTGTAAAGTGTATCGTGCAAGCAATTTAGAACATAGTTCCGATACAAGAAGTCGGAATCACCCCAGGCTAGCGCAGCGACTATCTTTTGCATGTCCTGTTCATTCTCATCGATGACAGGAGCATCTTCTGCGAGATACCTCACGAGACCCAGCGTGGTTAGGTAGAACAACATCTTCTGCTGCCACCTCTTGAAATCCACACCGTGGAACTTCTCCGGTTTCTCAGCATGGCTGACCGGAATGGAAGGACCCACTTTTGGCATCACAGCCGGAGTGTTTACAACCGTAGGAATACCCCCAGCCGTCGGGTTCTCGTTGCCACCATTGTTTCCGGTTGGCTTTTCAGGTTGTTTTTCCATTACTGAAGAATAGACCACAAAACTAAGTTAGTCACAAATTCAATGATAATCTTTAGCTGTATAATATGTGATTACAAATAAACCACAAAACAAACACTTTCTTTTTTAAGATTATAAAATCAACCTAGATGATAGAATAAGACTTAAAAAAAATAGAAGTTAACGCTAAACACAAAAACCCACTGTAGAAATGAAAAACCCGAGAAACAATGCCTAACAAAATTTCCAAAAACCTGGCAAGGAATTGAAACAGTAATTAGGAAAAAACCACTGTTGCAATTCAAAACTATCTACCAGGTCAGAGACAAAGCTAATTAATTCCAACAAAGTATTAGCAATACGAAAACCAACAGATTAGTTGGAATGGGAAAAAAAAAAAACAGAACACAGAAACTTGATGCTATACCCGCATTAATAAAATTAAAATAAATGTAAACCTCTTTCATCAAAAAGGTGTGCTAAAGAGAATGGGACTATTATGCAGTGAATAGGACAATAGGACTATTATTGACCGGCCGGCAAAAGTGTTTGTCGTTAGGGGTGCCGGCCTAGGGTCAATGGTTTATTTTCATAAAACCGAACTTATCCTCAAAATATGTAAAATGAGTATAATGGATAGTCCGGAGTATCGATCCACAGGGAAAAAGACTGTTGGATTTAAAGAATGCGCAAATTGGTGTTTTCGACGTTTCGGACGTCAACCTCAAATTTGTTTGGTGTGGTTAACAATGTTATCAACTAAGTGGAGGATTAGAACTAGATTAAGGAGTGGGGTTAAGTCCTAAAGTGTGGTCTATTCAAATCTTCCGTTGGTCTATTTCTTCTCTTTATAACTCAATCTAGCCCCCAGTCCCGGGTTTTAGATCGGAAAATTCTTCAATGAAAATCAGGATTTTAATTCTTAAAATGGTTTTGACGGATCTTTCAAGTTCAAGGAAAAAGGATTAAAAGATGAAGGACATCGATTCAAGTATTAGATATACCAACTCTAAGGATGGCTATAACTAAGCAAGAACTTAACACTTCATTTTTATTTCAATATGAAAAACTTAGAAAGATCCATCAATGGCAATAACAAATATGGAGAAGATATAGACCAACATGGGTTTGAAATCAACTTTTATTTAGACTTAACCCACACTAATTTAACTACTCATATTTTAACATGAACATGGTAGAAGCGATAGAAAACATCATTAAACAAACTTATCTAAAGACAATAAGCAGGAAATAAACAAAACTCTAATAGAATCAGATTTTAAAGGAAGTAGAACAATACTAAATGGAAGAAAAACAAGTAAAACTTACTAACACTTAAGTGCTTCCAAGAGAATACAAAGATTCATAAGGGGAAGAACACTCAAGGAATCAAAACTTACTTAAAACTTGAAGACCAATGAAGAATAAGCATAAAAAGCAAAAAGGGAGGCAAGAAAAGCTCTCCAGAACTTCAAAATCTGATATAAGGCTAAGTGTATATTGTGTTGTGTGTGTGAGAGCCTCTCTTTGCCAAAGAAACCAACCTAAATTAACATATCCTATAAAACCTAGGTGAAAGTACCATCCTACCCTCCACAATGGCATTAGAAGAAGCTTCTTATTCTCTGATTTGGCCAGAATTCGAGGTAAAGTCGGCCCCACAAAATCTGCCGATTTTGGGTCTCTACCGATAGGAGTTAATCTCTACCGGTAGAGAACCCTACTGTCTCTTTCTGGTTCCTTCTCTCTACCGATAGGAGTGAACCTCTACCGGTAGAGAAACCTTCTGACTTTTCTGGTTTTCTTCTCTCTACCGATAGGAGTGAACCTCTATCGGTAGAGAAGCCTTCTGACTTTTCTGGTTTTTTTCTCTCTACCGATAGGACTGAACCTCTACCGATAGGACTGAACCTCTACCGATAGAGAAGTCTTCTGACTTTTTTCTGGTTTTCCTTCTACCGATAGAAGCTGATCCTCTACCGATAGAAGCTCTTTGAGTGGCCTTGATTTCTCCTTCTCTACCGATAGGAGTTGATTCTCTATCGGTAGAGAGACCTTCTGAGACAAATTTCTAGGCTCCTTCACTTTCCACCCCAACTTCACTTCTGTCATTCCCAGGCCTTTCTTGGCTCTCAAACAAAGCCGTAATTGGTCCGAGCCTTTGGTTCGTACTTGGGCTTTACAACACTCTTTTAGCGCTCGGAAACCTGCAAAGAGTACAAAGACAACTACGCGTGCAACATTAACTAGATAAATACATTTGCCTACGCATAATTGCCAAAATGAGTATATTGAGCCACGTTATTATGCAATATAGTGCGCTCATCACACCCCCCGACTTGAAGGTTGCTAGTCCCTAGCAACGTATCACACTAAAAACAAAAGAAAATAGAGATTTCTCATGAAAACGCGATTCCACCCTATGCTTGATTCAAAATTTCATTCATGGATAAAGTATACACTTCAAACCAATGAGTTGCCATCCATTCATATGCAACTCCATGAACCATAGCGAGTACGTGAGAATGGCCTATAGTTAAGCTCTATTGACCAAAGCGAGCCTCGATTCCAATTCTCACAAGTTGCCCTCACAATAACGTTTTCACTCTATCATGAAATTGCATCCCCACCCTTTAACATGTAAAGCGGAGGTATGGCTGTGCAATGGGCAATTGCGCGCAACCATGAAGGAAGTACAAAGTGTAATCAAGGAATTTTGTGTTTGCAGTATGGAAATATCAAATTCTCACCCATGCAACTATGTTATCATGCATCAAAGTAGAATTTCAAACATAACAAGGATCTATTAGGACTTAGAAATGCAATATTCGTGGGTTCATTGATTAAGATGGATCATACAAAATTGGTGCCGACTAATCTGTGGTTAGGTCAACTACCCAAGTTTGGCACACTAACAACCCAACATGCACAAAGTGCATCATACAACGATAACCAAAAAGACAAAGACTCAATTGACATTGACTCGACTTTACTACCTAAATGTGATCACCCTACTCTCTACTTGTGCATTTCCGAATTGTCTTACCCCAGAACGTCCTCCTCAGAGTCGCCACTGATCTCTTCCTCTGTCTCACTCTCTTCCTCCTCCTGCTCACCCTCGGACACATATGGGCGTCCAGATTGAGATGCCACATGTTCCATTGTATACTCTTGCCTCCGCAAAATCCGCTTCTATGTTTTGAGGATCTCCTTCTGTGTCCTTTTAATTTCTGTCTGACGACAGAAGATCTTTTTCATAAGTTTCCACATCTTGCCCTTGAATGAGCTCTCATCAGATTTCCCCACAGGAGGGGCAGCGGTTGATGCAGCGGTCCTTGCAGAAGGTTGTCTTCTTGTTCCCAGGGATGGTGGACGCCTATATTCAGTAGGAGCCTTCGAGTGAGCATTGCTTTTGCTCGCGGTTACGCCCGAAATTGGGCCCAATCCCTTAGTCTTCACATCACTTGTGGATTCAGGAACCCCGGCTCGGATACAAAGTTGGGTTATCAGTGCCAGATAAGGAAAATTTGCCCGAAGCATTGTTCCTGTGCGGTACTCCACCAATTGTTTAAACATGAACTGCCCTATATCCATAATATCATCATGCAGAAAAGCATACACCAATTGGACCTCTTTTCATCCCAAAAGTTTCTCAACCCCTCGGGGGTAGAGATTGAAATGCAGAATCTTATTCATCAAACGGTACTCTTCCTTAAGGCTTCCCACGGGGAATAGCCCTTGAAACTCCTCCGGGTGTACAAACATTTCATCCGCGTAGAACCGCGGGTCGTACACATCTTCCTCTTCATTTTTCGGGAAGGTACACATGGTTTCATCATATGCAGGACAACCCAAATACAACGTGATAATCATTGGACTAACAAGTACTTGTATACCTCTCACCGTTGACCTTGCCTTCTGGAATGACCAGATTTTCGAAGAATTCTTGCACCATTGATTGTACATACCCTTCAACCGGATCAAACCATATCTTCAGACCCCTATCCCGAATGCTCAACACCACTTCAGTTTCCCCAATGTGTTGCCTATCCACCATTCGTTCGCATGTAACTTTTCTACCCGCCATGGACAACTCCCATTTTCCCTTGGTCTTCTTTGAACCCTTTGTTTTCTTCTTCTTACTGGTTGATCCGGTGGCCTTTCTTTTTCCTCTTCGTACCTCCTCCCTGAGCGCGGCCACTTCCTCTTCTTGCCTCAAAGCATCTTCTCCTTCTCTCACATTTGGAATCTTGGTTCTAGCCATGGAGGAAAAATGGAGGAACAAGGTTTTTTTGGAAATTTCGAGTTTGGAGGATGAACAGTGCTTCGAAAATGGGGTATCGGTAGTGAGGAAGTGAGAGTTGGGGTGGGTATCGGTAGATATAGGTTGGAATCGGAAAGGGTTGTGACTTTTGGATGTATCGGTGGTGTGGAGGCGAAAAATCGCGATCTATGGGAGAGAGAGTGAAAATCGGATCGGTAGGAGAAGGGTTGTGTCGTTTGATTTTTGGCCGATCTGGGGTTTTATTCCGAATTTTCCCGTCTCTACCGATAGAGACAATTCCTCTACCGGTAGAAAAGTCTATTGACTTTTCCCCAAACTTAGTTCTACCGATAGGCAATGTCCTCTACCGGTAGAGAAGTCCACTGACTCTTTTTCCAAACTTCTTTCTACCGATAGGCACAATTCCTCTACCGGTAGAGAAGTCTACTGACTTTTTGTCACACCTTTCCCTACCGATAGGCATTATCCTCTACCGGTAGTACTTCTCTGTGCTTTGTCTCTACCGATAGGCATTGTCCTCTACCGGTAGAGAGGTCTACTGGCCCGAATTCTGCCTTTTGCCCAATTTCTTCAAATTTTTTCTTCTTTTCTTCTCAAAACCCTTTAACACATCCCCAAACCACTCCTTTACATCCGGCTTCCTAAGTGTTTCTCAAAGATTGGTTGACTCGGACTTGGTTCAAGATCGGAATTACGGTACTCATATGTGGTTTATTCAAGCAATGATGGCCTAATTTCCTTTCCTTGATACGCGATGAATTCCACATTGATGCATGCGAGATGCGAAGCATGAATTGAGCATGACATGGATTAATATAAGAGTGATAGAGTGTATGGGATGCTTTGCAATATAAATCTCCACTCTAAATGGTCAATTCACTCAATTTACTAACCTTACTCAAGATATTCCAAATGGTTCATGGTTATGCGGGTGAATGGAACAAAATTATTAAACATAAGCTACAATTCGACTTTCATGAGAAATGGAACAAAATTTTAAAAAAAAATGGGACTAAAATGACTCGATTAACACTAAAATTGGACTAACCCCTCCCCCCAACTTGAAAATTGCATTGTCCTCAATGCAAGAAGACAACGCACCATTTAAGCATAAAAGAGGGACGAACATACCTGCGAGCTGGGATGTCAACCACCATATACCTCGACCAAGTTTGAGGATTTCTCGTCACGTGCACTGTTTGTCATTGGGAGGGCTTCCAAGGTGTACTCTTTCGGCTCCAACTTGTGGACCATAGCTAGTCACATAGGATCATCGCCGGAGCTTTGTTGGACTAACAACCGTAGCACATAGCTACACCCATGACTTTGGGCTCTTGAATGTCGCAATCACCCCGTACTTAGACCCAAACTACCAAGGCTGATGTGGTAGCGTGTACACCTTGCGAAGACTGAACCACCAACTACCTAGTAAGAGCAAACATGACTTCATGGGACACAAAATTTCATTAGCAAGTTAGTCCAAAAATAACAATAAATGGAAGTAAGCAATAAATCCACCAACTTCTTCACGCGAAGGACACGAGTACTACTTTTCTTCCTTGTCGAAGGTTGTGTTTCCCTATTGTTGGAAGGACAGTATGCGTGGGGTTCAACAATATCTTGAGAAGTAGCGCCATCATCTAATAGGCTACCACTCCCTTTGGAGGGGGCCCCCCCAAATTCCTTACCCCTTCATTCCGCTTTGAAGAAATCTCCACGGAACTTGACACTAAAGCCAAAAGGGTTCAGACAGATTTCTCATTGTCCACGCGCCTGCCGTCAGACCCAACCTCAAGGTACTACATACGTAGCTTGACAAGGTGGCTATACCAGACCATCTGATGTCGTTCGAGCACGGCAAACACTGGAGGTATCACATACTCCATGGATTTATAGTCTCCTAGACTTCAAATAAAGCTCACGGACCCAAAGGATTGGGGTCCACATGGTTCACATCGGACCCGTCATAGACCGGGTCTCTCAATTCCTCAATGGATTCCTCAGGATCAAATATTTCAATGTATGGCTTTAACCGGTGACCATTCACCTTAAAGGTTGTTCCATTCTTGGGGTTCTCAAGTTCAATCGCTCCATGAGTGGAGACGGTTTTCACAATGTAGGGACCTCCCCACCGGGATCGCAATTTACCCGGAAATAAATGTAACCTCGAGTTGTACAATAAGACCTTTTGGCCCGGGGTGAATGTTTTCCGGACAATGTTCTTGTCGTGAAAGGCCTTGACCTTACACTTGTAGATGTGGGCATTGTCATAAGCATCCCAGCGTATTTCTTCAAGCTCATCCAATTGGAGCTTGCGGTGGGCCCCGGCTTCGGGCATCCGATAGTTTAACTGTTTGATAGCCCAAAAAGCCTTATGCTCCATTTCCACCGGTAAGTGGCAAGCCTTGCCATATACCAAGCGGTAGGGAGACATGCCCAACACAGTTTTGTAAGCAGTACGGTAAGCCCACAAAGCATCAATTAGTCTCAGAGACCAATCTTTGCGATTTGGGTTCACCGTTTTCTCAAGGATGTGCTTGATTTCACGGTTGGCCAATTCAGCTTGGCCATTGGTCTGTGGGTGGTAAGAAGTGGACACTTTGTGGTTTACCCCATATTTCTTGACTAAGGCTTCCATTGGTCGATTGCAGAAGTGTGTGCCTTGATCACTAATAAGGGCTTTAGGCATCCCAAACCGGGAGAAGATGTTCTCCTTAAGGAATCGGACCACAACAGAGTGGTCATTGGTTCGGGTTGGAATGGCTTCCACCCACTTGGACACGTAATCCACGGCTAACAGAATGTAGAGATTCCCAAAAGAATTGGGAAAAGGACCCATGAAATTGATGCCCCAACAATCGAAAACTTCAATGATTAAGATAGGTTGGAGGGGCATCATGTTACGCCGTGATAAGGCACCTAACTCTTGACAGCGCGGGCAAGCCTTGCAGAATTCAAAGGCATCCTTGAAGATGTGAGGCCAATAGAAGCCACACTGCAAAATTTTAGCAGCCGTCTTCTTTGAGGAAAAATGCCCGCCACATGCCTCGGTGTGGCAAAAGGTCAAGATTGACTTTTGTTCATCATCGGGCACACACCGCCGGACAATTTGGTCCGGGCAGAATTTAAAGAGATAGGGATCATCGAAGACGAATCTCCTCACCTCAGCTAGAAATTTTCTCCTATCTTGAGGAGTCCAATGTGATGGGAGTTGTCCCGTGGCCAAGTAATTGGCAATATCAGCATACCACGGGCAACTTGAAATGGCCAAGAGTTGCTCATCAGGAAAGGAGTCGGGAATGGGTATGTTAGAGGTATGATCCTCAAACTCGAGGCGAGACAGATGGTCTGCCACGACATTCTCAACCCCCTTTTTGTCTTTGATGGTCAAGTCAAACTCTTGTAGGAGTAATACCCACCTAATTAGCCGAGCTTTAGCATCAGGCTTGGTCATGAGGTATTTGAGGGCGGCATGGTCGGTGTAAATCACAATGGGTGATCCTATGAGATAGGACCGAAATTTATCAAGAGCAAATACCACAGCCAACAACTCCTTTTCAGTGGTCGTGTAGTTCAATTGGGCATCATTCAGGGTCTTGCTTGCTTAAGCAATGACATGAGGCACCTTCCCATCCCTTTGACCTAAGACCGTCCCAATGGCATAGTCACTAGCATCGCACATGAGCTCAAATGGTAAGCTCCAGTTAGGGGATTGCATGATTGGAGGAGTCGTGAGAGCGACTTTGAGTTTTGAAAAGGCCTCCTCACAATCATTTGTCCACACAAAGGTTGTGTCTTTTGATAGCAAGTGACACAAGGGACGAGAAATGGCGCTAAAATTCTGAATGAAGCGCCGATAGAATCCAGGGTGTCCAAGGAAAGAACGGATATCCTTGACACACTTAGGGGTAGGTAACTTAGAGATGAGCTCTATTTTCGATTGATCTACCTCAATCCCCCTCGCAGAAATGATGTGACCGAGGACAATACCGTGAGTGACCATGAAATGGCACTTCTCCCAATTTAAAACCAAATTTTTCTCCTCACATCTAACAAGAACCCTCTCAAGATTCTCCAAGCAAGACTCAAAGGAGTCCCCGAACACAGAAAAATCATCCATGAACACCTCTACAATTTTTTCGATCATGTCGCTAAAAATGCCCGTCATACACCGAGAGAAGGTGCCGGGAGCATTGCAAAGCCCGCAGGGCATGCGACGATATGCAAAGGTGCCAAAAGGACATGTGAAAGTAGTCTTTTCTTGGTCTTCCAGAGAGACCTCTATCTGATTATACCCCGAATACCCGTCTACGAAACAGTAGAAAGCATGGCCAGCCACCCTCTCTAACATTTGGTCAATGAAGGGAAGAGGGAAGTGGTCTTTCCGGGTACCGGCGTTGAGTTTTCTATAGTCTATACAGACGCGCCAACCAGTGACCACTCGAATGGGAATCAACTCCCCACTCTCATTGGGCACAACAGTGACGCCAAATTTTTTTGGCACAACCTGGATGGGGCTGACCCATTTACTATCAGCTATCGGGTATATGATACCCACATCCAGTAACTTTAGAACCTCATCTCTCACCACATCTCGCATGATCGGGTTCAAACGCCGTTGAGGTTGGCGAGATGGCTTAACATCATCCTCGAGATAGATGCAGTGAGTGCATAAAAGCGGGCTGATCCCGTGAATATCAGCAATGGTCCACCCTAAAACAGATTTGTGGGCCCTCAAAATTTCCAATAAAGCAGCTTCTTGGGGATTGTCTAGACTGGATGAGATGACAACCGGGAAAGTTTCAGAATTCCCAAGAAAGCATACTTCAAGGTAGATGGTAAACTTTTGAGCTCGGGCTTGGGTGGGTTAACAGAAGATGGTAGAGCCCGAACTGTCGGTGGTGGTAGTTTTTCAAAGTTGGGCACCCACTTTTCAGTACCCAACACCTCTTCTTCATTCAGGAGGGAGTAAATGTACTCAACCTCAGGAGAATCTAGAAACTCAATCTCTTCCACAGTAAGCATAGCCTCTAGGGGGTCGGAAAAGAGATGACAATCGACGTGCTCTTGAACAAGTGCGTCTATAACGCTCACATCACGGATGTCATCATCATCCCCCATTTGGCTCCCAATGTTAAAAATGTTGAGCTCAAGGGTCATGTTCCCAAACGTCATTTTAAGCAGCCCATTTCGACAATGGATCACTGCGTTGGATGTGGCCAAGAAAGGCCTTCCAAGTATGATGGGCGTTTGGGCTTGAAGATTTGACGTGGGACAAGTATCAAGGACTATGAAGTCCACCGGGTACACAAAGTTGTCCACTTGGACAAGCACATCTTCCACCAATCCCCTCGGTACCCGGACACTACGGTCAGCTAATTGGAGGGTCACCGAGGTTGGCTTCATGTCCCCCAACCCAAGTTGCTCATACACCGAGTATGGCAACAAATTTACACTAGCCCCCAAGTCAAGCAGGGCTTTCTCCACTACCTTCCCCCCAACCCTCACAGAAATTGTAGGACACCCGGGGTCCTTGTACTTTGGTGCAATGGGTGTTTGTATGATCGAACTCACCTGTTGAGTCAAGAACACCTTCTTTTGTATGTTGTGCTTGCGCTTGATTGTGCACAAGTCCTTCAAAAATTTGGCATAAGAAGGTATTTGCTTGATTGCATCAAGCAACGGGATATTGATCTTAACTTGCTTGAAAAGCTCAAATATCTCGTTGGAGTTTGTCAACTTGGGTAGAGGCCTCAATCTTTGTGGGAATGGGGCCGGCATTGGGCAAGTTGAGACCATGGGGTCTCCCATAGGAGCAGATGTGGATGTGGAAATGGGGGGAGATTGAGGCAAAACTCTCACCGGGTCATCATCTTGGGGTTGTGGAGTAGGCACCGGAGGAGGAGTGGGGATTGTTTTAGGGAGAATGGTCTTATCGACCTCTTTCCCACTCCTCAATGTGGTGATGGCCTTAGCTTGTTCCACATTTGACCCAGAAGGAGAATTTCCTTCTACAAAATGACCACCTTGGGGATTTGCTTGTGGTTGTGCGGGAAATTTCCCTTTCTCATGTTGCATAGTCCCCAAAGTGGTGGTCAACTTGGTGAGTTGGGAACGGATGTCCCCAATGGCTTGAGTGCTCTGTTCATTGACATTAGCTTGCCCTTGCATGAACATTTGCAAGGTATCCTCCAAGCTTCGCCGGTTAGGCGGTTGGTAAGAGTTGGGACCCGTGGAGGGACCCGGAGGATTGTAGGCATTTGGTGGATACCGCGGTGGTGCCGGCCCTTGTGCATTTTGATGGGCCGGGTATTGTCCTTGAAATCCCGGGGGTCCTTGGGGTTGTGCACCCGTCTCATTGTTCCTCCAACTAAAATTGGGATGATTTCTCAATCCCGGATGGTAGGTGTTGTTGAAAGGCACGTTGGTAGGCTTTTGCCCTTGGTGAAGGGCATGGACTTCAGCTTGGTCCGAACCATGAAGTACCTCCTTGAAAGCAGGTATGGTTGAACAGATATTGGTCGTGTGGTCCATGGTGTCACAAATGGCACAAGCCTCCCCGGGCTTTGAAATAGAAGAGACCTCATTCACCCTATTTATCTCCAATTTCTCTAGTTTCCTAGAGAGGTGGTCGAGGCGTTTACTGATGTCCTCCTCGTCCCTAGGCATGTATTTGCCCATGGTTCCATGTTGAGTGGGGGGTTTGTAAGAGCGATCATTGGGATCCGAATAATCCCATGATTGGTTATTCTCCGCTAGCTCATCTAGATAAGCTAGAGCCGCGGAGGCTCCTTGGTTCAGAAATTCCCCACTAGTCATTAGGTTGATGAACTGGCGATTGCGGACTGATATGGCTTCGTAGAAAAATGCCACAATCTGCCAATCCTCATACCCGTGATGAGGGACAGCGAGGAGGCGCTCCTTGTATCTCTCCCAACATGAACAGAAAGATTCGTTGGGTATTTCCTCGAAGTTTTGAATCTTCTTTTTTAAGGTGGTGGTGGGGTGGAGTGGGAACCATTTTTTGTGGAATTCTACCTGCATTTCCACCCAACTTGTCACTGAATGAGCTCTCAAGGAGAGAAACCATCGCTTGGCCTTCTCCTTGAGAGAAAAGGGAAAGAGTTTCAGACGCGCCATCTCAAGGCGAGCGGACACGTTGGTGAAAGTGTTCACCACCTCCTCAAACTCTTTGATATGCACATAACAGTTCTCCGATTCCATCCCGTAGAAGGTAGGTAACATGCCAAGCATGTTAGGCTTGACATGGAATTGTTGCCCTTCGGGAGTATCGGTAGGGAAATGGATGCATGAGGTGGTGGTGGTGTGAGTGGGGTGCAAGTAGTCCCGCATGGTGCGACCCATGGGTGCGTCATTTCCATCATGGTGTTCGGCCATTGGATTGAAAAGAAGATTGTCTTGGCGGATTAGCCGATGAGTCGCGTCACGAGTGTAAACACTCATACACCAAAGACAGTCTCCGAATCAATCAAGTATGAATGAAAAAGAAAATAAAATAAAATCTGCAAATTACACGTCCCTTTGGCTTGCGTTACACCTTAGGTTTACCAATATGGGTAGGTTAAAGGTTTCCGCCAAAGAAACTTGCACTTTGCAAAATCTACGATTCTCTAAATCAACTGTACTAATTCCCCGGCAACGGCGCCAAAAACATGACCGGCCGGCAAAAGTGTTTGTCGTTAGGGGTGCCGGCCTAGGGTCAATGGTTTATTTTCATAAAACCGAACTTATCCTCAAAATATGTAAAATGAGTATAATGGATAGTCCGGAGTATCGATCCACAGGGAAAAAGACCGTTGGATTTAAAGAATGCGCAAATTGGTGTTTTCGACGTTTCGGACGTCAACCTCAAATTTGTTTGGTGTGGTTAACAATGTTATCAACTAAGTGGAGGATCAAAACTAGATTAAGGAGTGTGGTTAAGTCCTAAAGTGTGGTCTATTCAAATCTTCCGTTGGTCTATTTCTTCTATTTATAACTCAATCTAGCCCCCGGTCCCGGGTTTTAGATCGGAAAATTCTTCAATGAAAATCAGGATTTTAATTCTTAAAATGGTTTTGACGGATCTTTCAAGTTCAAGGAAAAAGGATTAAAAGATGAAGGACGTCGATTCAAGTATTAGATATACCAACTCTAAGGATGGCTATAACTAAGCAAGAACTTAACACTTCATTTTTATTTCAATATGAAAAACTTAGAAAGATCCATCAATGGCAATAACAAATATGGAGAAGATATAGACCAACATGGGTTTGAAATCAACTTTTATTTAGACTTAACCCACACTAATTTAACTACTCATATTTTAACATGAACATGGTAGAAGTGATAGAAAACATCATTAAACAAACTTATCTAAAGACAATAAGCAGGAAATAAACAAAACTCTAATAGAATCAGATTTTAAAGGAAGTAGAACAATACTAAATGGAAGAAAAACAAGTAAAACTTACTAACACTTAAGTGCTTCCAAGAGAATACAAAGATTCATAAGGGGAAGAACACTCAAGGAATCTAAACTTACTTAAAACTTGAAGAACAATGAAGAATAAGCATAAAAAGTAAAAAGGGAGGCAAGAAAAGCTCTCCAGAACTTCAAAATCTGATATAAGGCTAAGTGTATATTGTGTTGTGTGTGTGAGAGCCTCTCTTTGCCAAAGAAACCAACCTAAATTAAAATATCCTATAAAACCTAGGTGAAAGTACCATCCTACCCTCCACAATGGCATTAGAAGAAGCTTCTTATTCTCTGATTTGGCCAGAATTCGAGGTAAAGTCGGCCCCACAAAATCTGCCGATTTTGGGTCTCTACCGATAGGAGTTAATCTCTACCGGAAGAGAACCCTACTGTCTCTTTCTGGCTCCTTCTCTCTACCGATAGGAGTGAACCTCTACCGGTAGAGAAACCTTTTGACTTTTCTGGTTTTCTTCTCTCTACCGATAGGACTGAACCTCTACCGGTAGAGAAGTCTTCTGACTTTTTTCTGGTTTTCCTTCTACCGATAGAAGCTGATCCTCTACCGATAGAAGCTCTTTGAGTGGCCTTGATTTCTCCTTCTCTACCGATAGGAGTTGATTCTCTATCGGTAGAGAGACCTTCTGAGACAAATTTCTAGGCTCCTTCACTTTCCACCCCAACTTCACTTCCGTCATTCCCAAGCCTTTCTTGGCTCTCAAACAAAATCGTAATTGGTCCGAGCCTTTGGTTCGTACTTGGGCTTTACAACACTCTTTTAGCGCTCGGAAACCTGCAAAGAGTACAAAGACAACTACGCGTGCAACATTAACTAGATAAATACATTTGCCTACGCATAATTGCCAAAATGAGTATATTGAGCCACGTTATTATGCCATATAGTGCGCTCATCAATTATGCAGAACTTAAGCACTGTTTTCAAACAATTACCAAGTATCAACTGTTACGATTTATCAAAACTAACAGAAATAGAAAACACAAGATTTTTCAAAATATTATTCTAGAATCAGATTTTAGAATAAAAATATCAATTTGTCCTAAGATTGTAGGAAAAAACAAATTCTGGAATTTATTTAATATCTGAAAAATACAACAGTGCATAAAATTGAGCAACAATAAAATTGAAATCGCAAACTGAGGCCCGCGAATCTCACGGTGTCCTTAAGACAAATTGCGCCGCCTTATCGGAATGCTTGAGGATATGCTCGGCGTTCGTCTCCCAGGATACAATGGTTGAATTCGGGTTCGGTAGCACCTCCCAAAGACCGGCTTTCGAACTAATTTGCCTTGTACTCTCTCTTGATCGAAGAACACGAAGAAGAATAGAGGAGACTTGTATCAATTGTTGGTGTGTCTTCAAAACCAAAGAATGGTCCTCAATTTATAGGACTAAGGGGGAGCCAAAACATTAATTTCATAATAAACCAAAATTAAATTCTAAGATTTATTTTCAAAATAAATTCTGTGGTTACAAATCTAGATATAAATTCTAGATTTAAAATCAGAATAAATTTTATGGAATAAATCAAAAATTAAATTTGGTTTTAAATTAGAAATTAATTTTTGTTTTCAAATGGATCTCTCATCTTAAATACACACCTATATGGGCTCAAGCCCATTACGTGGCCCAAGCGAGCAAACCCAACCTCTTGGGCTTAAGGGTGCAAGGACCACACCACACCAAGCCAAGCCAAGCCAAGCCCAAACATAGACCCATGACCCATGGACCAAGGTAGGCGGCGGCGGCGGCGGCGTGCGCGACCTATTACCCTCTCGCATACTACATATGGTGTATACTTAGAGAATCAATTTCTCATTCAAACCTTAATGGATTTTAACCATCCTTCTCAAGGTTTAAACTCCTCACATGGGAGTACACAAACCCACTAAGACTCACCTCAAGTGGTCTTAAGGGACCCCTTAATCTTTGGGACAAAGTCACCAAAATTATGGATTAAAATCCATTTTTTCCAACAGGTTCTATACAATAGCAAGGATTTGGACAAAGTCGCGGACAATAGCAGTTAAGGAGTGCACAGAGGCAACAGTATCCTCACTTTCATTAGACCACTTTTAGTTTCTCTCGGGAGTGTGCTAGGAGATGATCCTATGTTACTAGCTTCCGTCGGGAGTGTGCTAGGAGATGACATGATATTACTAGCGTCCTTTGGGAGTGTGCTAGGAGGTATGATTGAATATGCGATTACGGCATGACACAAGATAATGAGTGCCAGAATGGAAGGATGGCTTACTTAGATAATGAGTTGGATTTATTTAATTGATGAATATGTTATTCTTGAATATCTATATGTTTTAGTTATGAAATTTCCTCTTTGTTCTTCATACTCATGTTTTACGCCACCTTATTCATATTCATCGATATTATATAGATTTTTCTACTGGGCTTTGTAGCTCGACCCTTTTTTCTTGTCAAGTAATGATCCAGAGCACTATAGCATGGATTGCTTGACTTGCGTGAAGTGATGCATTCATTTTTGGAAGCTCATACGAAAAATTTATTTTGCATCTTTATAAAATATTATTTTTGAAAAGATGTGTTGTAACTTCTATTGTCTATTCTTTTGATCCAAAAGGAGAATGTTTAAACTCCTACTATGATCTTGATGTATATTAGGCCAAATATTGTCCTCTCTGTGTACCCTTTCAACTTTGAATCTATCGATATACCATAAATGAATATTTTGAGTTTACTTAAAAGGTTTGTAAGGTTTTTATTAATATTTTGTATTATTCTATTTCATTTAAAATTGAGGGTGTGACAACTTGGTATCAGAGCCGAAATTTGAATACCTTGAGACTGTGGGGAGACATTTAGTCTCATTGGGTTCAAACTCGTTGCATTTAGACATGACTTGTGTGTGTGCTTATATGCATGACATGCATTGACATTGAATTCCAATTAGTAGAGTGATATGTGGTTGTTGACCCTTGTTGGGGATATATATGGGCTTGGAACTCATGGTTGTAATGATTGTTGATCTTATTAGTATTTTCTTATTATTGTAATGTTATGCCTCCTAGACGTGGAGTGAGATTGGGTGGACGTCGAGGCTGAGGCCACTATCGCGAGCTACCGTTAGAGGATGTTGTGAGTCAACGGAGGGAGATTCCGCAGGTGGGAAAAGTTCTTGAGGAAATGGAGCAGAATGTCAAACTGCCAGTCGTTTCGAGTAACTTTGCGAGGGAGTTTGTGGCGGAGCTTACCGAGACCAATTTTTTGAACTAGACCGCTAGAACCTACACTAGTGATCGGGCAATACATGCGATGAGGGAATTTTATCGTCTTAAGCCTCGTCAGTTCAGATGAGAGGGTGGTGACTTTCTCCCGGTCAACCATTGGCTTTTAGAGATCCGTAAGCTATTCAAGGCTTTGGAAGATCGCAAGTGCCATCGTTTTGAGAGAGGTCTTCACTCCTCTATGAATAGGCTTGTGGTGAGCCAGTACAAGATGAATTTTGAAGAAATTATTGAATATGCGAGAAGTGTGGAGTTGCCTAGGGAGGCACAACGAGGTTCTAGAGTTTGGGAAGCAAGGTAGTCATGTGTTATGCATAATTCGTCATCTTCAGGGGGCTCTGGAAGTTAAAGGTGCAAGCGACAGAGAGAGCAGCTTCACTCTCCACAAGGCCACTCAAACCTTAGGCTACTGCCTTATTTAGATACTTAAAGTAACACTTCTTGACCACTGACTGTGTGTCACCGATGTAACCAACCGGTCATATTCCTGCTCATTGTCCTGTGCCTCTGAAGGTTTGCTATACTTGCGGCAAGAATGATTATATTGTGAGAGATTATCTGCAAAGAGCAAGGGTGCACAGTGAGGTAGGTTCTGTACAATAGCCAAGATTTGGACAAAGTCGCGGACAATAGCAATTTAGGAGTGCACAGAGGCAACAGTAGCCTCACTTTCATCAGACCACTTTTAGTTCTACGATATCGAATCGAGGTTTAGGACAGAGGGGTGGATGTACTCTGGGTTAGCATACCCAAGGTCGGATTTTCAATATTACTTCTGCCACTCCATCTTCTATTTCTTATGCTCCAAAAGCGTCAGTTGTGAGGGATACATTCTTTTTGTTCAACTCCTTCGCTAAAGTTCTTTTTGATTCTGGAGCATCACATTCCTTCGTTGTTGCATCATTTTTACATGTTTTGAAATTGGAAACTAAATGACTTGAGTTTAATACTATGCAGTAACACAACTTTTAGATTTAGGTGATTCTCTATTTGTGCCTCATCACAAAAGATTCGTTCACGTTATTCTCTCTCTATGCCTCATCCCAAGTGTTGGACGATATGGCGTATTTCCCAGTCCATGTTGCATTTTTGGACCTCTGATGCTGATATTAACCCATATATCTGACTAATAATGTTAAATGCCAACAGATGAATGACCTTATTGCTCATACAAATGTGTATACCAGTTCTGCTATTTAGAATCGTGATTTTGTAAGCAGTCATGTAGAACTTATGGTTTTGTATCATTATGCTTCTATAAACTCTTCAAACTTGCTATTGTTACTTTTTGACAATGTGGTTGTGGCAGGAGGAGCTTGACTGGAGTCAAGTGTTGATAAAGTGTCACATCAAGGAACGGTATTTTGATCTAGTAAGGTAGACTTAGAAGAAGTTCCAGTAATTTGATATCATACAATTGAAGTGCTCTCTTTGCCTTCCTTGAAACAAATTATATGGCTAATTTGATTAACTTTCAGAGGCCTTGTTTTGTTGTTTACCAAGGACCAGATTAAATGTGAAAAATACATTGCTAGCCTAGTTTCTATTTAACCTCATATTTGTTGGCTACTGAATGGCAAAACAATTGCAATTATAAAACTACAATGCAATGAAAGGTCAAGCTTAATAGCCATATACATAAGCCGGTGCATGTGCATGTAGATGTAAATGGTTTGATTGTCATGATCAGGCTGAGTTGGGTTTTCTTGCACGACTCACCAACTGCTGCAGTAGCTGTTTATTCCAAATTGATCCTTGACCATTTCAGTTTTTTCTTTTTTTAGGAATTCTATATGTATAGAAGATGGTTTTCTCTATATCTTATTTATATAGTCTAATTAGAATGGGATAAAACGAGATAGAGGAAACAAAGTGTAGCAAATGGTGGGTGCAGGGATTTAATATGTATTATAAACTGGAGTAGTCTTAATCCATTATGTATATTAATGTGCGCAGATGTAAATCTTATTGGATGAGGCTAGCTCCAACCACAAGTTACGAGGCTTCTCCAAAATATAGTTTATGCAACGTTCAATGCTCCTACAAAATATCCCAATAGATAGATATCAGCTTAATTATTGCTAAAGTAGCTGCTTGTATATATGTATATATGTATATGTATCCAGCAGAGGTCACCAATTATTCTTCTTCTTCCTTATCCTGTTTGTAGTCCAATATTCACTGAACTTTACATGATCTTTTATTGTTTGGACTTAACTTTCAATGATCACATTTAATGTTAAAATATACATAAGGTATTTAAATTTATGATGATAAAATTTTTTATTTTTATTTTTTACAGAAAGAGGTAAGGAAAGTACTTCAAACGACGGACAAAAGTTGGATTGATTTGCCAAATAGGATGTCAGTGGAATATGTGGCCGGAATTGATCATTTTCTTGCATTCGTGTCCGACACAATAGCTGAAAGTTCAGTCATTTGTTGTCCGTGCAGAACCTTTGGCAAATGGTACAATCATCGAATAGTGGTTGTAAGAGAGCATCTTATTTTTCATGGCTTTTTCAAAAATACAAACAATGGATTTACCATGGCGAGCCCTATATTCCTTTGCATCGTAACACGTATACCAACGTTGTAGTAGACTCAGACATGAGGGATGATATGGTGGGAATGGTAAATGAGGCAATTAGGATGCCAAATGCAGACAATAATGCTGCCAGTGATAAACAAAATAGGGTTGATCACAGTGGAGGGCCAAATAAAGAAACTGCAAAGTATCTCAAACATTTAGAAAACGCACAGAGTGAATTGTATCCAGGATGCAAAAAATTCGCGTCATTGTCATTAATTGTCAAGTTATTGCATATAAAGGTGTTGAATCATGGTACGGACAAGTTAATTGATATGCTTCTTGAATTGTTGAATGAGTCTTTTCCTGAAGGTGTCAAGCTCCCAAATTCATACTATGAGGCGCAAAAGATAACTGAAGATTTAGGTTTCAAGTACAAGACTCTAGATGCATGCCTCAATGACTGCATGTTGTTTAGGAGTGAAGATGCAAAGCTTAATGAATGTGTTATATGTCGAGGTTTATTTACAGTTGGAGATGCTAGCTGTTGGATGATATGTTGCTTGGCGATATTCTAATATGATTGGCAACTTAATTTCAATCAATGGGTATAATTATTGCTTCATATGAGTTTCTATTAAGCAAATTTAATTCATTTTTTCAGGTGATTGAGAAAGAGATGAATGCATAAGCGCAGTCCATGAAGATGAGAGCTCGTTTTGAAGGAATATTTTTTATTCTTAGATTTCATCAAATCTTTTGTAGTATTGTTATTTTGTTAGAGATTTCAACAATAATAGATGTCATTCATTAGGGTAATTTCGTTTTACTAGTATTCGATGGATAGTATGTACCTTTGGATGTTCAGTACGAAGAGTGGAATATATAGTTCATTTATAGCCACTCAAACTTTTATTGTCAATGAAAGTTTTTTCCAAAAGAATTAGCTGTTACTTTTCGAAATTTTTTTATTATAATAATTAAATAGTTATTTATGATGATAAATTAACAATATAAACATTCGCGACTATAATAATTATATATTTTTTGCAACGGTACGTTATCTGTCGCAAAACAAGTTAGTTTTGATTTTTCTCATCAGTAGGAAACAGTCGCTAATATGAACCATAGCGTCACAAATCGAATTACCATTTGCGACGGTACGTATCCATCGCAAAACAAAGTGTCTTTTTTGATTTGTTTGCATCGGTTTCTACACTGTCGCTAACAGTTCCTAACCATCGCAAATGTATTTGCAACGGTGCTGTACCGACGCAAAAGGCTTTTGCCACCGTACTTGCTCCGACGCTTCCAAAACCGTCGCAGAACCGTCACAAATACTATTTGCGACTGTTTCATGACCTTTTGCAACGGTATGGTACTGTCGCAAACCTATTTTCTCTTGTAGTGAAATAATCAACTATGGGCCCACAATGCCCAAAAAATAGTCAAAATCTAAAAGATAAAAAAACTGACGTAAAATAAATGCTAAATATCATGATCCATCTATCTTCGAAAGCTGATGACTAAGTCATCGGATCCACATCGTTACTTGTAAATTGTTAGTTTACAAAAAAAAAAAAAAAACGAGAGCTCAGATAGGAAGTCATATTGAAACATCGACTTATTGATTAAAACATGCTTTCACTAACAATATAATGAGCATAAATGACAAGATAAATAACCAACTAAATGATCAGAATGCTATCATGCTCGACATGCAACTCATGCATAATTTTGATGGTCTTGCACTGCAGGCTCCCCACATCGAAGGCCCTATTATAGAGTTTCCGTGCTGCCTCAACTGTTGAGCCACCTCTTTATCTAGTAGTTTCACGATCATTCACTAGAGGAATCTCAAAGACCCCAAGTCAAGTTCACAGGCTGCTCCGTTCGTCGGGTCATCTCTTACCTAGTAGTTTCATGGTCTTTCATCGGAGGAATCACAAGGACACCATGTAGAGTTCACGGGCTGGTTCGACTGTAAGGACCTGGAAAATTTGAGTTTTTTTAAAAAAATAATTAATTGAAATTTATTTCGGGTAAACAATTTGATTTATTATGATATGTATCGGATTTTAGTTATAGGACCCAAGCCCGAAGGCTCTTGCTTTATTTCGTGCGTGTCTCTTTACGTGACTTATTACGTGGAAGCCCTTTAGGGCCTTAAAAATCAGATTTGGGGCTAAGAAGGGGGGGGGGGGGGGGGGGGGGGGATAAGCCCCTATTTCCCCCATCTCACTCTCTCTCTCTCTACCCATGGCTCCTCCTTCTCTCTAACCTCTCCACCAATCTACACCACCATTTTCAAATTCCTTGGAGATATAGGAGGCTTGCATCGTGCTTAACGTGAAATCGAAGACGGATCGTGATTAGGTGCTCGGAAAGTACGGGTTCAAGCTTGGAGGACCACCAAAGCTAGGGCTTTCACCCATTGATCAAATCCTTCACTTTGAAGCTTGAGGTAGGGATTTCTACCTTGTATTATGTGTACATGATATGTTTTGGTCCATATTTCATGGTTATTTTGTTGCCTTAGTGTGATTTGGAGAGTAGGCAAAATCTGAAAATCGCACAGAAATCTGCAGATCGCGTAGGGGCGTCCGGACAGGAACCCTGGGCGTTCGGACGGCTGGCCTAGGAATTTGGACAGAGAGCTGGTGTTTTGGGCGTCCGGACGGGACTGCCCGGCGTCCGAATGAGACCGGACGGAAATGCTATTTTGTCCTTTGACTGTGTATTTGTTTCATATTATGCCTTGAACCATCCTTTAATTGGTAGTTTGACGTGATTGCGGATCATTAGTATCTTGTTAGAGTAAATAGAACGTAGTTGATATAATTCGAACGTGGTATGGATACGCATGACATATGCATATATTGTTAGTGAGTTATATAAGCGCAATACTAGCCTCCATCGGGAGTAGTGCTAGGAAAACTATGAATCTAGCTCCCCCTGGGAATGTGCTAGGAAATGCCATGAGTTGGCTTGGCTAGCCTCCGTTGGGAGATGTGCTAGGATACAAGTATGATTATTGATTGGCACGACTTGATAATTGTCTAGCCTCCGTTGGGAGAAGTGCTAGGGCATAACCTATCCTAACCTTATGTGATTGTATTCGATTAGCATTTGATGTGGATGATGAGTCGGTAACGAGGTGTAGTTGTGGCACGTGTATTGGAGAATCGTGGGTTGTTATTCATGTTATAGTGCATGACATATGGAAGTATCACATTGACATACAATGCTCATAGTGCATGCCATGCATCTCACATGCACATAATCTTGGCATAGATTTTCCTACTGGGCTTGTAGCTCAACCCTTCCATCTTTCAGGTACCGTAGCAGAGGAGTAGCATGGATTGCATGGTGTGACATCATTTTGAAAGGCTAATGGAAGAAGTTATATAACATCTGCATGAACTTATTTTTGGTAGATGTACTGTAACTTCCATATGTATTTTGTTGATGAAAAGTGGAACTTCTTATCCTTTTTTTTTTTTTGAAATCATGAGTATGTATCATGGGTCGGTAGTGCCCCTTTGTCTTTTGAAAACGGTTGGACATTTACTATTTCGAGTATCACATCTATGAACTATAGTGGGCTCTTAAACGGTATTTGGTGAAAGCTGTGAATATTATATTGTGTTTTTATAATATTAAAAATCGGGGCGTGACAACTTGGTATCAGAGCAAGAGTTGGAATACCTTGAGACCGTGGGGAGACTTAGAGTCACATAGGTTCAAAACTCTGCATTTTTGAAAAGGCATGTGTGTGCTTGTGTGCGTGACATTCATATGCATTATACGAACTGTTTCTTACGAGCAAAGGTCGAATTGATAAACTGTGTTGGACATTTATGTTAGGCGTTGGCCTTGTATTATGTTGTTGTTTGACATTGTTAGTCCTTTGCACTTTGTAGAGATATGCCTCCTAGACGTGGTGTGAGGTTAAGCGGACCCCGAGACCGAAGCCGAGTCCGTGGTCGCTACCGTGAGATACTGTTAGAGGATGTTGTGAGTCAGCAAAGTGAGGTTCCTCAAGCGGAGGAGGTGAATGAGGAAGTGGAGCAAAACGTTGAATCGCCGGTTGCTCCGGGTGTGTTTGCTAGGGAGTTTGTGGCGGCGCTCGCCGAGGCCAATTTGTTGAATACGAGTGCAAGGGCCAATGTTGGGAATCGAGCAATTGATGCCATGAGAGACTTCCGACGCTTGAATCCACCACAATTTAGCGGGGAAGGTGGTGATTTTCTCGCGGCCAACCATTGGCTTTCTGAAATTCGCAAAATGTTCAATGCTTTGAGGATAGTAAAGGATGACCTTAGGGTCAATATTGTAGTATGCCAATTGACGGGAGAGGCGAACGAATGGTGGGAGTCGATTCTTGAGTCACGAAAGGATGCACGGAGGGCTGTGAGGCAAGCGGCGAGGACCAATGAACCGGATGTGGAGACATTAACGTGGGCAAACTTTGAGGTTCTCTTCGAGAACCAATATTTTTCGGAATCCTATTGTGAACAATTACGTGAACAGTTTGAGAAGTTGGAACAGGGGACCATGACCGTGTCTGAATATGCTGCTAGGTATCAAACCTTATCCCGATTTGCACCGAAGCTCGTGGCTTCGGAGGATCGTAAGTGTCGGCGTTTTGAAAGCGGTCTCCATTCTTCAATTAAGAGGCTCGTGGTGAGCCAACATAAAATGAGTTTTGCTGATATTGTTGAGTGTGCAAGGAGTATTGAATTGCCCAAGGAGGCACAGCGAGGTTCCAGAGTTTGGGAGCCAAGGCAGTCGAGTGCGATGCCTAACTACTCATCATCTTCAGGGAGTTTGGGAAGTCAAGGGCGTAAGCGCCAGAGGGAGCAATTTCAGTCTCAAAGGAGCCATTCCAATCTTAGGCCACCTGTTTCGTCGGACTCGCGGAGCAATACTTCGAGGCCTTCGAGTGTATGCTTTCGATGCAATCAACCTGGTCATATCCGTACTCAGTGCCCGGTACCTCCCAAGGTTTGCTACACTTGTGGCAATGAGGATCACATTTCGAGGAATTGTGCTCAAGGGGGAGGAACACATAGTGAGGTTGGCTCGGTGCAGCAACCGAGTCAAGGGCAAAGACAAGGGCAACAGTCCCATGGGGCTCCACAACGACAACAACAATCCCATTTTCGCCAAGCCACTTCGGTTCAAGGTTCTCCATCCGAAAAAGGGGCAAGTTCTTCGGCACCTGTGAATTTCGTTCGACGGGGAGGCGGGTATATGCATGGACATCGTGTTCCTGCTAGAGCTTACAACATTACTTCTGTAGTGGCACCTTCAACTTCTCAGAGTCCAGACCCGTCGGTTGTGAGGGGTACATTTCTCGTATTCAACTCTTTTGCAAGAGTTTTATTTGACTCTGGAGCATCTCATTTATTTATTGCTGCATCATTCGCTTGTGCTTTGAGGTTGGAGACTATTTTGTTAGACCCACCGTTGTATGTTGAGACACCTATTGGGGGAAGATCACTACTTGATCGTGTGTGTAGAGATTGTGAGCTCGTCATACTTGCCCGTCGCTTTACCTGTGATTTCATTATGCTAAGCATGACTGGGTTTGATGTTATCTTGGGTATGGACTGGTTGTCTACCCATCATGCTATAATTGATTGTTTTAAGCGCCGAGTCCGTATTTGTTCACCTGGTGATAGTTGTTTTGAGTTCTTTGGAGAACGCCGAGAACCATTAGAGCCTTATCTTTACGAACCCCGGAAGCGAGACTCTATTTACGCATTGTTGGCTAGTTTGACTCTTGATGAGAATGTGCATGTGCGTGGTGAGTTGCCGTTGGTGATTCGGGATTTTCCGGATGTGTTTCCAGAGGAGTTACCTGGTTTACCTCCCAAGAGAGAGATTGAGTTTGCGATAGATTTGATTCCGGGTGCCACACCGATTTCTACGCCTCCGTATCGTTTTGCACTGGCCGAATTGAAGGAGTTGAAGATTCAATTGCAGGAGTTACAAGATTTGGGTTTTATACGTCCAAGTACGTCACCATGGGGAGCTTCGGCTTTGTTTGCACGGAAAAAGGATGGGTCATTGCGATTGTGTATTGATTACCGGAAGTTAAACTGTGTGAACGTGAAGAACAAGTACCCAATGCCAAGAATTGACGATTTGTTTGATCAACTCCGAGGAGTTAAGTGTTTCTCGAAGATTGACTTGAGATCGGGGTACCATCAGTTGAGAGTCCGGAGTGAGGACATCCCAAAGACCGCTTTTCGTACACGTTATGGGCACTATGAGTTTGTGGTGATGCCGTTTGGGTTGACCAATGCGCCGGCAACGTTTATGGATCTTATGAATCGTATCTTTCGCATGTACCTTGACCAGTTTGTGGTGGTGTTTGTTGACGATATTTTGATATATTCGAGTACAGAAGAAGATCACAAATCGCACCTTGCCATCATTCTCGGGCTGTTGAGGGAGCATCGCCTTTATGCTAAGTTGAGCAAGTGTGAATTTTGGCTTTCCGAAGTCAAGTTTTTGGGGCATGTTGTTTCGCAAGGAGGAGTTTCCGTTGATCTGGGAAAGATAGAATCTGTTAAGGATTGGCAACGACCGAAGAACGTCTTTGAGATTCGGAGCTTTTTGAGTTTGGCCGGATACTATCGTCGTTTCGTGCTTGACTTCTCTCGTTTGGCTGCACCTATGACACGATCGACTCGTAAAGGGACACGTTTTGTTTGGGATGATGCTTGCGAGGCAGCGTTTGAGGAGTTGAAGTAGCGTTTGACTAGCGCACCGGTGTTGATTGTACCCGAGAGGGGAGTTGGTTACTCGGTGTACTGTGATGCATCGAAGGAGGGACTTGGGTGTGTCTTGATGCAGACAGGACGAGTTGTGGCCTATGGGTCAAGACAATTGAAGATTCATGAACGGAATTATCCTACGCATGATTTAGAGCTTGCTGCAGTTGTGTTCGCACTGAAAATCTGGCGACATTACCTCTATGGGGAGAAGTTCGAGGTGTTCTCTGATCACAAGAGTTTGAAGTACTTATTCTCTCAGAAGGAGCTAAATTTGAGACAACACCGTTGGATGGAGCACATTGAGGATTACGATTTTGAATTGCAGTATCATCCGGGGAAGGCGAATGGGGTAGCGGATGCTTTGAGTAGAAAACCAATTCAATTGGCGAGCTTAGCCATTCGCGAATGGAAAATGGTAAATGAGTTGGGGAGTTATGCGACGCGTTTTGAGGATGCTAGTGATGAAGCAACGTTGTGCAATATGACGATTCAATCTACCTTATCCACCCGAGTAGTGGACGCTCAACAACACGATGAGGGGACGGAAGAGTTGCGCCGGAAGTTCTTAAGTGGCAATGCACGTGATGGATGGATGATTTATGCGGATCGAAGTCTTCGCTTTCAAGGGAAGTTGTTTGTACCCATCTCTTGTCGGGAGGAAATTTTGCTGCAGATGAAGATGTATCATTCTCCCTTAGCTGTTCATCCAGGTGGGACGAAGATGTATCATGATTTGCGTCGGCAATTTTGGTGGTTTGGAATGAAACGAGATGTGGTGAATTTCGTGGCGAGATGTTTGACATGCCAACAAGTAAAGGCCGAACACCAACGACCTGCGGGGGAGTTACAACCTTTGCCAGTGGCGGAATGGAAGTGGGAAAACGTGACGATGGACTTTGTTACGGGTTTGCCGAGATCGCCGAGAGGGCATGATACGATATGGGTAGTAGTGGACCGTTTGACCAAGACCGCTCACTTTCTACCGATTCAATTGAGAAGCTCAGTCGATTGTATATCCGTGAGATTATCCGATTGCATGGGATCCCCATTTCTATTGTGTCCGACTGAGACCTGAGATTCACGGCACGATTTTGGCAGAGCTTGCAAGCAGCACTTGGCACGAACCTATTATTTAGTACTGCATATCATCCCCAGACCGATGGGCAAATCCGAGCGTACAATTCAGACTCTTGAGGATATGCTTCGGGCATGCGTTGTAGATTTTCGGGAAAGTTGGGAGGATCACTTGCCTCTTGTCGAGTTTGCATACAACAATAGCTATCAATCGAGTATTGAGATCACACCGTTTGAGGCTTTATACGATAGACCTTGTACATCACCTATATGTTGGACCGAGTTGGGTGAGGCAACACTTGTCGGACCGGATTTGATTGGAGAGACTACCGAGAGCATGAAGTTGATTCGCAAGCAACTTTTGATGGCGCAAGAGAAGACTATCGAGTTAGTCAAGAGCATTCGCCAACGATTACTTACTGCTCAAAGTCGACAGAAAAGTTATGCCGATCGACGTCGTCGTCTGTTATCGTTTGAGGTGGAAAACCATGTGTTCTTGAAAGTATCGCCACGACGGGGCTTATCGCGTTTTGGGCGGAAAGGAAAGTTATCACCGAGATATATCAGACAGTTTGATATCATTGAGAGGATTGGAGAGGTTGCTTACCGTTTAGCCTTGCCGCCAAAGTTGTCGGGTGTGCATGACGTGTTTCATGTTTCGATGTTGAGGAAATACGAACCGGATCCTTCTCATGTTTTGGAGTGGTCCGAATTAGAGCTTGAGGCCGATGCATCTTATGGAGAACAACCGAAACGTATTTTAGATTCTTGAGAGCAAGTGTTGAGAGGTAAGACGATACCTTTGGTTCGTGTATTATGGGGCAACCAAGGAAATGAGGAATCTACGTGGGAGCGTGAGGACGAGGTTCGGGAGAAATACCCGCATTTGTTTAATCCTTGATTTCTATGCGCTTGTTATCGGGTTGATGGTTTGGGGCATATTTGCTACCATGCTTATGTGCTTATTGAATGTGGTTGAGACATGAGTTATGTGCTTACTTATAATATGTTCTTGAACTCTCGAATTATGGAATGTGTTATGCATATCAATATCTTAAATATGAGCTATTGAATTTGAGAACTTGATTGTGCGTTGGTTGTTATATACTCATTGAGCATGGTGTATGCATGAGTCGAGTTGATGTGCATGGTTGATTTTGTTTGAACATGATGACTTGATAGTTGGCATCCGTTGAGCTTTGTGAAAGCACGGATTAATCTATGGTAAAGATTGAGATAATGACGGTGTGTCCGTATCTAGAGTGTGATATTACTAGAGGTATCGGTATCTTGCATTATGGCATTGGACCTTGATGGAGTATCCGTGTCTGGCTTGTTGATTGTGTACTGAGGTGTCGGTGTCGACAGGTTGATTTAAATTTTGAGGACGAAATTTCTTTAAGGAGGGGAGGATGTAAGGACCCGGAAAATTTGAGTTTTTTAAAAAATAATTAATTGAAAATTTATTTCGGGTAAACAATTTGATTTATTATGATATGTATCGGATTTTAGTTATAGGACCCGAGCCCGGAGTCTCTTGCTTTATTTCGCACGCGTCTCTTTACGTGACTTATTACGTGGGAGCCCTTTAGAGCCTTAAAAATCAGATTTGGGGCTGGGGGGGGGGGGGGGGGGGGGGGGGGGGGGGGGGATAAGCCTCCATTTCCCCCATCTCACTCTCTCTCTCTCTACCCATGGCTCCTCCTTCTCTCTAACCTCCCCACCAATCTACACCACCATTTTCAAATTCCTTGGAGATATAGGAGGCTTGCATCGTGCTTAACATGGAATCGAAGACGGATCATGATTAGGTGCTCGGGAAGTGCGGGTTCAAGCTTGGAGGACCACCAAAGCTAGGGCTTTCACCCATTGATCAAATCCTCCACTTTGAAGCTTGAGGTAGGGATTTCTACCTTGTATTATGTGTATATGATGTGTTTTGGTCCATGTTTCGTGGTTATTTTGTTGCCTTAGTGTGATTTGGAGAGTTGACAAAATCTGGAAATCGCGCAGAAATCTGCAGATCGCGTAGGGGCGTCCGGACGGGACCGCCCGGCGTCCGGACGGGACCGGACGGAAATGCTATTTTGTCCTTTGACTGTGTATTTGTTTCATATTATGCCTTGAACTATCCTTTTAATTGGTAGTTTGACGTGATTGCGGGTCATTAGTATCTTGTTAGAGTAAATGGAACGTAGTTGATATAATTCGAACGTGGTATGGATACGCATGACATATGCATATATTGTTAGTGAGTTATATAAGCGCAATACTAGCCTCCATCGGGAGTAGTGCTAGGAAAACTATGAATCTAGCTCCCCCTGGGAAATGTTTTAGGAAATGCCATGAGTTGGCTTGGCTAGCCTCCGTTGGGAGATGTGCTAGGATACCAGTATGATTATTGATTGGCACGACTTGATGATTGTCTAGCCTTTGTTGGGAGAAGTGCTAGGGCATAATCTATCCTAACCTTATGTGATTGTATTCGATTAGCATTTGATGTGGACAATGAGTCGGTAACGAGGTGTAGTTGTGGCACGTGTATTGGAGAATCGTGGGTTGTTATTCATGTTATAATGCATGACATATGGAAGTATCACATTGACATACAATGCTCATAGTGCATGCCATGCATCTCACATGCACATAATCTTGGCATAAATTTTTCTACTGGGCTTGTAGCTCAACCCTTCCATCTTTCAGGTACCGTAGAAGAGGAGTAGCATGGATTGCATGGTGTGACATCATTTTGAAAGGCTAATGGAAGAAGTTATATAATATCTGCATGAACTTATTTTTGGTAGACGTACTATAACTTCCATATGTATTTTGTTGATGAAAAGTGGAACTTCTTATCCTTTTTTTTTTGAAATCATGAGTATGTATCATGGGCCGGTTGTGCCCCTTTGTCTTTTGAAAACGGTTGAACATTTACTATTTCGAGTATCACATCTATGAAGTAAAGTGGGCTCTTAAACGGTATTTGGTGAAAGCTGTGAATATTATATTGTGTCGGGGCGTGACATCGACTATCGAACCATCTTCCTACCCAGTATTCGACATCCATGCATGATCGTATAAACCAAGAATAACAATTCTAGACTTAAACAGTAACCACAAATGAACCAGTAGGCAAGAAACAGACTAAAAATCAAAAAATAAATATTATATTTTTCAGTAGGCCGTTCGAATGGAAAAAGTTATATAGTTAGGTTCAACTTTAAAAATTCTAAAATGTTATAAGATCTGTAAGTAGAGATATTGGGTCAAATGTCAAAAAAAAACTGCACTCTACAAGCTTTCAAATGATAGGTAATAGGTTAAGAATAGAGTTCGGACAACATCGTCGTGTCGATTCTATTATGACAAATATGATAGACAAGAAGATATAATCAAGAAGAAAATGAAAAGATACAGAGATTTACGTGGTTCCGAATAAGCAATAACTTAAACGTACATCTACGGGAGAAGAGAGATATATTTCACTATGATCAAGAGAGATTATAAAGACCAGCTATGATCTAAAATCCTAATGTGAGGTGTCAATCAATTAGATCTCATCAAGCTTCTTTCTAGGATATATTTTAGGAAACCATGTCTTTCATATTTGTAGGAAACCCTAAAGAATATGAAATTATAACAATCCTTAAAGAATAAGAAAAAATCTCCTAATGTATAGGTAAGGATATACATCATCCGAAATAGATTAGGAAAGTAAATCTCCTAAATTTTATCAGTAGAATTCTCACGCATCCCCTTACAACTGGTAGTTTCAGGCACTGCCCCAAAAAAAGTTTGCACTTACTACTAGTAGTAACAGCCACTACCGATAGTTCTAAACACTCAAAGGGATTAATCTGGTCCGAAGTTGTCGGAACGAATCGTTTGCTTTATCGAACAAAGCTTTATTAGGGGGTCTCGGTTGGCCCCCTATTTTCAACCATTACAGCTGGCGTCGACCAGCTTTGCGATACGGACGGACACGAAGAAGAACGCAGGCAGCGGAAATGCAAAAGAGAAGAGCAAAGATTCCCGACCCAGTAGCCTGCAATCCGAACTGAGGACGGGTTTTTGGAGTTAGCTCACCCTCGCGGGATCGCGACCCTTTGTCCCGGCCGAGAAAGAAAGCCTTCGGAAGATCCCTCCAACAGGAAAATATCAGCAATTGCAAACACCAATCAAAATTGTCCTCCATTGAATTTAAGACACTAACTCAACAAATCTCCACCTTGAGTTGAATTCCTCCAAACCTAGTGATCATAGAGCCACCATCTTGCACCTCTCTCTCCTCCAAAGTCCCAACTGGCAATCAACAATTGCAAACACCAATCACGTCCAAGCAATGTTGAACTTGACAATCAAAATTTCCATATATCGATGAACCACACTAACAACATGTGAAATATCAAGACAAGTACAAACCATAACATTCATCGTACTCCCATGAGCACCAGCATATGAAACCTTTGACATGTGCTTCATCTCATTCTGTGTTTGTAGTGATAAGTCTATAGAAAGTCTAAGATACGTAGCCATTGGAGTAGACACGGACATGAAACTCTACATAGCAAAATACTCAAATATTTTTTCCAAATAACCTTTTAGCCTGTCGATCCCTCCTAATTTTTATACCTTAAATCTTCTTCCTCTCACCTAAGTCTTTCATCTCAAACTCTCCACTAGGTTGTTTCTTCAACCTGTTGATTTTCGACATATATATCCTTGACAACAATTAACATGTGTCATCAACATATAAGAACAAATAGAACAATTAGCCTGTCGGTAAGTTTTGAAACTACACACAACTATCATATTCAATCCTAGAGTAATTTTGACCCATCACAAATGTATCAAACTGCTTGTACCACTACTTGGATGACTGTTTAGGATCGTACAAAGATTTTTTTAACAAACAAATGAAATCTTTCTTACCAAAAACTTCCATCCGGTTGATGCATATAAATCATCTGCTCCTCAAGCTCACCATGCAAGAATGCAATTTTGACATTAAACTGCTCCAGTTCTAAGTTAAAATGTGAAACAATAGCAAGCATGACACGAATAGAACTATGTTTAATAACTGGTGAGAATACCTCATTGACGTCCATTCCTTCCTGTTGATTATAGCCTTTCGCCACTAATCGAGTTTTAAGCCTTGCATTTTTCACTCCTGGGATACCTGTTTTTCTTTTGTAAACCAACTTATAGCCAACAGTTCTCTTCCCCTTAGGTGGTTTCACCAACTCCCAAGTCCGATTCTTATGAAGACTCAATCTCCTCATTCATAGCAACAGTCCACCGTGTAGTCTCTTTTCCTGTGACAGCCTCACAATAAGAAGACTCTTCATACTCCATTGTTTCTGCTATTGACAACGCATAAACAATCATATCTGCAAAAGCATATTTCTGAGGTGGATGAATCTCCCTCCTTGGTCTATCTTTCAAATGTTGTATGGTTGTTGCTCTTCTGCACCATTCTATGTGCCTGGATCATGAACCTCTTCATCAACTAGCTGATTACTGTTCTTCTCTCCTTCGAAAGTTTCACATTCTAGATTCACCTGCTTCAAAATTCTCTCACCACTGTCTTGAACATTACTACTTGTCTTTCTTTTAATCATAGAGTTCTCATCAAAAGTCACATATCTACTAATAAGAAGTTTGGATGACTTTCCATTAGAAAACCATAATTTGTACCCCTTCACCTCGGATCCATTACCCAAAAAGACACATTTCTTGACCTTAGGCTCAAACTTACCCTCATTGATATGAGCATAAGCAGGACAACCAAACACTCTCAAATTTGGGTAGTCAGCCAAAAAACAAACCATATCTTTGTAGGAACCTTGCACTCAATGGCAATTGATGGGGATCGATTCACCAAATAACAAGTATTGAAAACTGCATCAGCCTATAACTCTTTACCCAAATCTGCATTAAATAACATACAACAAGCCCTCTCCAAAAGAGTCATATTCATCTGTTCAACCACACCATTCTACTGAGGGATTTTTCTCACCTTGTGGTGCCTCACAATGCCCTCATCCTTGCAGAATATTTCAAATTCTCCTGAATAAAATTCTAGACCATTGTCGGTTCTCAATCTTTTTATCTTGTTACCTGTTTGCTTTTCAATCGTGACCTTAAACTATTTGAATGTAACAAAAGTCTCGCTCTTGTTTTTCAAAAAATAAACCCAAATCTTTCTGGAATGGTTATCGATCAATCTCATAAAATATCGAGAATCACCCTTGGATTTGACAATAAAAGGACCCCAAAGATCCAAATGAAAATAATTAACTATACCTTTCGTCCGATGAATAGTTATACTGAATGTCATCCTGCATTGCTTGTTATTCACGCAATACTCTCAAAAATCCAACTTCTCTGTATTATGTCCGTAGAGCAAATCTCGTTTGTTCAATTTTATCATCCCTCTCTCACTCAAATGCCCAAGGCGCATATGCCATAAATGAGTCAAATCTGAATTTGCTACCTTCGATGATGAGACTATTGCTGCAGCACCTGAAACGGTACTGTTCTATAGAACATAAAGGTTACCCACCTTCTGACATTTAATAAGAACAAGCGCAACTTTTGAGACCTTCAAAACTCCACCTTCAATCGTATAACTACAACCATTTAAATCAAAACTACCCAAAGAGATAAGGTTTTTCTTTAAATTTGAAACATGTTGAACGTCTGATAGTATCCTCACAATATCATCATGCATCTTGATCTCAAATAGTTCCAAGCCCAATAATTTTGCAGGTCATGTTGTTGCCATCAAAATTGTACCACCATGTGCCTATTCATAAGCGGTAAACCAATCTTTAATTTGACATATGTTATAGGAACAACCAGAATTAAAAATCCATTCTGTATCAGAACGAATTTCACTGGTTGAAAGTGATAAAATATTTTTCAACTCATTAGAACCCTCAGCAACACTAGCAATTAGTTTTTCATCCTTGTTATCCCTTTTCGATCTCGTACATTTGCTTGTAGTAGCCTTTCTTTTTACAATTAAATCAATGAATTTTCTTCTTATTTTTCGACTTCAATCTATATGTCCCATTATCCTCATTATTCCTCTCTATTGTTTTCCCTCGCACGAATAATCCCTCACCAGACTCCTCACTATCGCCAAACACTTTTTTTCTTAATTCTTTAGAATATAAACTGAATTTTACATCTTCCATTGAGATCGTATCCTTCTACAAAGTATAGTAAAAAAGTACTCATAAGATGGAGGTAGTGAATACAAAATAATTAGAGCCTGATCTTCATTATCAATTTTAACATCAATATTTTTTAAATCCATAATGATTCTATTCAACTCATCAATATGATCTTTGACCGGTGCACCTTCCTTCATATGAAACATTGAGAGGCGTTGTTTCAGATATTGCCTATTCATCAGTGATTGATCAAATAGATGCTCTCTAATTTCAATCATAATCTCGCTGCTGCAGTCTCCTTCTCAACACTACAAGAAAATTGAATTATAATAACGAAATAATTTTGTTGCAAAAACTACTTTTTTCGTCGCCAATCCATTAGGCGACGAAATTTTTCGTCACAAATTTTTGTCGCCTATACTTTCACGCAAAAAACTCTTCGCGACGAAAAAAAAATTTCCTCGCCTAATATGTTCTTTGGCGACAAAATATTTTGTCGCCAATAGAATATATTTGGCGAGAAATTATTTCGTCGCCAATACCAGATTTTAGAGACAAAATATTTTGTCTCCAAAAAATACATAATTGGTGAGGAATTTTTTCGTCGCCAATATCTGCTTTGGAGACGAAAAGTTTTGTCTCTATTCATAACTATTTCGCAAGAAATTTAATTTCGTCATTAATAATTAGATTTGGCGACGAATTTTTTTGTCGCTAAATTGATTTCAACTACCAAAAAATACACTCACAACATTATTTTTTTCCTTCCCATTTTCTTTCCTTCCCAAGTTTTGAACCTTAGACCTTCCACCCAACCAACACCTTATGCACACTCCTACTAACCACTGCACCAACCATATTATTCATGAGTTTTTTTACAATATCTAATATATAACATATGTTTAATATTTTTGTTCAACAAATAGATTATTATACATAATTTTTTCTCTCTCTCCCTCTCTCTCTCTCCCCCTCCCTTTTTTTCCCATTCTCCTTTTCGTTTTCTTCTCTCTCTCTCCGCCTCCCTTTTTTTCCCGTTCTCCTTTCTTCTTTCTTCTCTCTCTTTATCACTATCCTAAATTTATCTCTCTCATTTCTCTGTCCCTCTCTCTCTCTCTCCTTCCCTTTATCACTACTTTGAACTTCTCTCTCTCTCTCTCTCTCTCACATTTCTATCTTTTTATTTTTCTTTCTCACTACCATAAACTTATCTGTCTTATTTCTTACCCTTTTCCATATCTATTTATTCTCTCTATCTCTTTTCTTTTTTCTTTACGTTAAATCCTAAATCTATCTCTCCCATCTCTCTTTCTCTCTCTCTCTCCCTCTTTCTTCCTCTCTAAAATCTGATATCTTAAACCTTAAAAAGATAGCATATATGCAAGCTATCTTTTTATTCACTCTCTCTACCTCTCCTCTTTCTCTCTCCTCTCCATATCTATTCTAAATTTTAAAATTCAAAACTTATATCTCTCGTGCTCGCATCTCTCTTTTTCTCTGCTTTCTCTTCCATTTCTCTCCTCCCTTTCTCTTTCCCTTATTCCCTCTCTTTCCCATCCTTTTTTCTCTATCCAAAATATGTTTAAAATTCTAAATTTATCTCAAATCTATCTTTTTCTTAACATTCTCTCTCTCTCTCTCTCCCTCCCTCCCCTATTAATATCTATTTGTATTACACCAATTGAACACGTGTATATGTACATATATATATATATATATACACACACACACACATTTTTGACAACAAAATTTATGTTTATATTAGCAACGAAATTATATTTTTCGTCCTCAAATAGCTACTTTTGGCAAGAAAAACAATAGTTCCTCGCCAAATAGGTTGTTTGGCGAGGAAAATTTTCTAGATTTTGAAATAACATTTTCCTCGCGAAATTTTCTAAATTTTCCTAGCCATTATGTAATTATTCGGGTGCTTTTATTTTGAAATACCAATTTAAATTTTGTTCTATTTTTTCTAGATTTTGGCAACACCACAATCATTTAAAGAAAATCTAGACACATTAGGTTAAAAAAAAACAGCAGTCTCCACCTTAAGTTTCAAAAAAATTAATAAAAGGAGCGTTATTTTTAATTTCGTGGCGCGCGTTAAACTTAAACCTAAAAAGTTAAACTTATTTTCCATTTTTTTATAAAGCATATAATTAAAATCTTCCCTATTTGGAGTAATTTTTTTTCCATTAATTTACTAATAAATCTTCGCAAATTTATGTGCCTTTCGAAATTAACATTCAACTCTTTCAACTATTTTTTCATAAAAAAGTACACTCCTAGCAATCAAGTGCAATATTTTTTTAAAAAAACATTTTTCACCCAGGTATATCTATTCAAACAAACACCCTTGTCCAAGGTTTAGGCACAATTAATACAAAACGTTGACATACATTCTTTCATGCACAGATTTGGATATAAATATATTTGAGTTATTTGGCGAGGAAAAGTTTCCTCGCCAAATAGATATTTTTGGCAAGAAAATGTTTCCTTGCCAAAGTACCTATTTGGCGAGGAAAATAAAATATTTTTCCTCGCCAAATAGGTATTTTTGGCGAGGAAACTTTTTCTCGCCAAAACTACCCCTTTGGCGAGGAAAACTATTTCCTCGCTAAATAGGTACTTTTGGCGACGAAATTTTTCCTCGCCAAAATTACAACGACGAAATTTTTCCTCGCCTAAAAAGTTAAAACTTATTTTCCCTTTTTTTATAAAGCATATAATTAAAATCTTCCCTATTTAGAGTAATTTTTTTTCCACTAATTTACTAATAAATCTTCGCAAATTTATGTGCCTTTCGAAATTAACATTCAACTCTTTCAACTATTTTTTTATAAAAAAGTACACTCCTAGCAATCAAGTGCAATATTTTTTAAAAAAAACATTTTTCACCCAGGTATATCTATTCAAACAAACACCCTTGTGCAAGGTTTAGGCACAATTAATACAAAACGTTGACATACATTCTTTCGTGTACAGATTTGGATATAAATATATTTGAAATAACCATTGGCGAGGAAACTTTTCCTCACCAAATAACCTATTTGGCAAGAAAAATTTTCCTCGCCAAAACTACCTATTTGGCAAGGAAACATACATATTTTTCCTCGCCAAATAGGTATTTTTGGCGAGAAAATTTTTCCTCGCCAAAGTACCTATTTGGCAAGGAAAAATAAAATATTTTTCCTTGCCAAATAGGTATTTTTGGTGACGAAACGTTTTCTCGCCAAAAATACTCCTTTGGCGAGGAAAACTATTTCCTCGCTAAATAGGTACTTTTGGCGACGAAATGTTTCCTCGCCAAAATTACAACGACGAAAGTTTTCCTCGCCTAAAAAGTTAAAACTTATTTTCCCTTTTTTTATAAAGCATATAATTAAAATCTTCCCTATTTGGAGTAATTTTTTTCCCCTAATTTACTAATAAATCTTTGCAAATTTATGTGCCTTTCGAAATTAACATTCAACTCTTTCAACTATTTTTTCATAAAAAAGTACACTCCTAGCAATCAAGTGCAATATTTTTTTAAAAAAACATTTTTCACCCAGGTATATCTATTCAAACAAACACTCTTGTCCAAGGTTTAGGCACAATTAATACAAAACGTTGACATACATTCTTTCGTGCACAGATTTGGATATAAATATATTTGAAATAACCCTTGGCGAGGAAACTTTTCCTTTATTTGGCGAGGAAACATACATATTTTTCCTCGCCAAATAGGTATTTTTGGCGAGAAAATTTTTCCTCGCCAAAGTACCTATTTGGCGAGGAAAATAAAATATTTTTCCTTGCCAAATAGGTATTTTTGGCGAGGAAACGTTTTCTCACCAAAAATACCCCTTTGGCGAGGAAAACTATTTCCTTGCCAAATATGTACTTTTGGCAACGAAAATTTTCCTTGCAAAAATTACAACGACGAAATGTTTCCTTGCAAAAAATGGTAATTTTGGCGAGGAAAAGTTTCGTAGCCAAAAGTACCGATTTGGCGAGGAAATATTATTTTCCTCGCCAAATATGTACATTTGGCGAGGAAAATTAATATTTCCTTGCCAAATAGTTAATTTTGGCGACGAAATTATTTTCCTCGCAGTTGTGTTAAAAACGGCGACAAATTTATTTTTTTGTCGCCATACATACCCATTTGGTGACAAAATTAAATTTCGTCTTCTACTTTTGTCGCCATATGTGGTTTTTGTTGTAACCTCGCGAAGCACATCATTGGTCAAACTTAACTGAATCGAATTGAGTACCTTCTCATCAAGAACCTCCCAGTCCTCTACTCACATCGTTCTCAACTTCTAGGCAGATCCAACTAAAGCCTTCTACAACCCTTGTTGAACTAGACAAACCTTCATTTTCACTCTCCATAGACTGAAGTTGCTGCTACGCCCATCGAATTTCTGAACATTGTATTTGGCTGCGATAACCGCAATCGATGAATCGATCATGAAAGTTCTGATACCAATTTATTATGATTAGTACAATAAACAAGAAGAGATAATCAACAAGAAAATGAAAAGACACAGAGATTTTTTGTGATTCCAAATAACCAGTAGTTTAGACGTACATCCACGGGAGAAGAGAGATAAATTTAACTATGATTAAGAAAAATTACAAAGGCCGGCTATCATCCGAAATCCTAATGTGAAGTGTCAATTAATTAGATCTGATCAAACTTCTTTTTAAGATATCTTTTAGGAAACCATGTCTTTCATATTTATAGGAAACCCCAAACAATATGAAATGATAACATCCCTAAAGAATAGAAAAATAAATCTCCTAAAGTATAGGTAAGGATATAATACAACATCCAAAATAAATCACGAAAATAAATTTTCTAAATTTTATCACTAGGATTCTCGCACATTCTCTTACTACTGGTAGTAACAGTAACTAAAGGTAGTTTTCAGGCACTACCCAAAAATAATTTATACTTACTCGGTAGTAGCAATCAGTACCGGTAGTTCGGGGCACTACCCACAAATGGTCCTCCATTAAGTTCAAGGAACTAACTCAAAATAGTTTTGTCAAATTCAACCAATCTGTTTTTTCTCGGGTAAAAATAAGATGTAAAATATATTTTTTGAAACTCTATGTATCTAGTTTCAAACAAAATAAACAGTGCATAATTTTGATACTCGTACTAAAAGTTATACTCATTTTTTCAAAGTGCATTAGTGCAAGCAGAATAGGTGCAAATCTATTGCAGCTCAGTCACAAATTTTGTACTTTGAATTAGACTTCAAAATTTTAACCCAACATAGTAGACATATAAACCAATGTTCAGTATTTTAAAAATTTTAGAATTTTAGAACAATCCTAATGAAATTTTTCAAAATCAAATTATCGTGGTGTTTTGTTATTTTTTTAGATTATGTTCTTTACAAATAAAATACGGACAATCCTCTTTTTGACCTTCTTTTCTGCAATCTAACTGCCCAAAACATCTGAAAATTCACACACAACATGCATGACTCGACCACACACCAAAAATAACACATATAGGAGTATCATCGAATTAAACATGATCTAAGTAATATCTAAATGTAAATCAACATGAAATCCTTTCTTATGTGATAAAAACGCAGAACACACTATTATGAATGAAAATTCTTCGAACACTCTGTGTACGTGGTTGATCTAGAGCTCTATGTGAAGCTTTCAGTGCTCTCTATGATTTTCTAGTTGATGACTTTGCAAATCCTTCGTCTACTACTCCATTCTCCTTCCTCAAGCAATACAGGGTTTAGAGATCTCTAGAAAAAGCTGTCTATTTTTATAAATTAATTTCTAATCCTTTTATACTAACACCCACACATCGAGCCCCAACATTCTAAATCATTACGACCGAACTAAAATTAAAAATTAAACTTAAATCCCCTAAACTCTACAATAAACCAAAAATATTAAATAATAAATATCGAACCTCGGGTACTTACATTTCTGACTTATTTACATGACCAATTTGTTCTCTTTAAGTAGATGAGGAACCAATTGAGCTTCTGGCAGAACCTTGTGCCAACAACAACGTTGACATTGGCCGTCAGAACCCCTCGGTGAGTACTAAATTTCTCTCTGTGTCGTGTGTGCGCTTGTGTGAGTCACTTTTTATTCTTGGCATAGGTTATATGTGTACTGTGTTCCGAACCAAATTGGCCAAATCAATGAAACTCGAATTATATGTGGACTGTGTTCTATTAAATAACGAACAGAAATCAAAGCGGCAAAACAATGCATTTGAGCAATATCAATATGCCTGAGTTGATTAGATTTTTGTAGTTCGGAAATTTGGTTGTTTCGAGGCTGAACATGTTTTGCATTCTTGTTATGTCCAATGGGTTATTCTGCCCACCAGAAAAATAAAACAGGGATGCTTTTGGGTCCTATGAGTTATTCTAATTAAGACATTTGCCTATCAATTGGAGATATATTTTCCTTGTCACTCAGTTACCCAATAATTTATACACCTAAAGTTGGAGATAGACAACAAATTTTTCTATTGTTCTTTAGCAGATCAGTTGCCTATAATTGGATTCTTAACCAATACCTTATGCACCCCCACTATTTATGGCGATGTTAGAACACTCTGGCAATGAACCATTATAAGACCCTCGTATTCCTAGAACTATGTTACCTGGTCGAGTTGCAAAAATGATGTATCCTCATCAGCGAGATGGCTTGAAGTGGTTGTGATCTCTTCACTGTCAGGGTAAGGGTGGCATCTTGGAGAGGAGGAGTTACCCAAGGTATCAGTGCCATTTGGAGCGTGATTTTGATGTGCCCTCGTATTCGAGATTGCTGTTTAAAAGTTGGTTTACAGGTTTCTTTCTCAAATTTCTAGAATGGCTTCTTGGGTTTATTACTATTAATCACATGCACTACTGACAAGGTTAAGGTATATAGGCTTCTTCTTTGGCCATTTCTACCTCTGATCTTATCTAAAACTTTACTCTGTTGTTAGTTAGGGTCTAATTTTCATCTGTTCTGACTTTTTCTTGATATACTTTGTAAGCCAAGGACTGAAATGATCTTCTTGATATGACCTTTATGAGGGCCCGATCACATGCTTCGTTGGAGGTTGAGGTTCCTCTTGTATTTTATTCTCCTTTAACTTATCAATATAACAATGTATTCCATCAATTGTAGGATAAAGCTCTGGCATTGTTAGAAAACAGACCGTTACCTGCATTGCATTGCAGGACTGATGTTTGCTCTCTAAACACCGGGGATTTTAAATATGCACACGAACAATGTATTTCATCAATGGAAATTTCATTGCAGGGTTCCCTCCACCTAAAGCCCCTTTTCAAATCCGGACCCTCATGTATCATATTGAACTTGTAAAAACCCGTAATTTTTAATAACAATTTCAAATTTTATATTAAGTATTTAATTCTATGTTTTAATTATTTAATTTTGAAATTTCAAAAGTTAAGGAGGCCGCTCAAGCGAGCTGCCGATTTACAGCAAGCTCGAGATGGGATCTTTTAGAATTTTGAGGTGTTCATAACGATTAATGGCAGAATAAGAAAATTTATGGAGGAATTTCCTAAAATTCCTAGAAGTTAATCTATTTTATTTCATATTGATGACATTGAGTGTGGAGTTTTAAAGAAATAAAATAAAATTTATTTAGATATCAATTTGAAAATTCGTGACCATGATTATAGGAATAATGTGAGAAATAAAGAGGGGAATCGTTCTCAATTCCTATATAAACAACTTATATCTTAGAATATTTGGTACACAATTTTACAAATCAGAGGGCATATTTGGGAGATATTCTTTTGTTCTTGGTGTTCTTGGAGGAAAAGAAATCGTAATCAAAGCTCTGCTCAATTATTTCACATTCATGTTCAATTCTTTATTGAATTCTTCAATATGAGATAGGAGGAACCACTTCCAACCTATAGGATATCATATTATAGTAGGCTGCTTTGTCAATTTTGTGATGAAAATGCATGTTAGGGTTTATATTGAATCTTTGTTTAAAGCATGAAATTCATCCTATTTGTTGATTAGTTCATTGAATTGCCAGAGAGAAATATTTATCGAGTATCAAAGTTTTGATTGTTGTTCTCAATTTCTGTATTAGACTAGAATGACATATTAGCATTCTGTTCATGTTTAGTTTTTTGCAGAAAACTGTTGAAAATGATGGTGAGCTCAAGCGGCCTAGTGAAATCCAACAAGCTACAGAATGTTAACCATGCTTTTCGTATTGTAGTTTCGACTCTAATTAACCACTGTTATGCATGAACACTCTGCACAAGTATTCATGATCACATTTTGTGTGTCAATGGATCCCCAAGGGGCCCATGTGATCAAGTTGACCATGATCCTATGTTGTTAATGTGTTGTTGAAACATGCATGAGATATCGGTGTAATATGATGTGCTACATGATTCCAAACGTCGTAGATTAAAGTTGATGATTCTGAATGAAAGTTTGCGTTTTGGGTACAGTCGTTGTGCTGCTCAACTTATTGTTGTCGATTAGTGTTACAGCCGTCATGTTGGCCGACCTTGAAAATAGAAAGTGGTGATATGGTTTTTGTGGCATTAGATTAATGTGGCCGTTGTGTCGTTAGTTTAATGTAGAATAGTCATCATGCTTTCGGACTATAGTAAGTTGAACTATATAGTGCTATGTACTTTATGTGAAATCCTAGAATTTACGATAAGGACAATGGTTTGAATGTCACATGTAACAAGGTAGCGGAGGATATTGGGTGAACGTTATAAGTCGTAGAGTTGTATAGAGAACAAGTGAAAACATTAACGAAAAAGTTGACAAAACGGTTACTGGTTGTCGTCATGCCAAGTGTTGTTACGGCCGTTGTGCCAATAGTTGTTTTGGGCGTCATCCCAAGTTTGTATTCCATGTGGATTAGAGTCCCATCAGATGTCGTCCCATTTGCTTATAAGGACCCCAACTAGGAGATGGGTGTATTCCCTTGGAGGTGACTTCGGGGTACTTCTACGTCGATAACTCCGGATCCCGAAGGAGTGACGGCCTTATCTTGGGTGCCCTTGAGCCGGTAAAGGAAAAACGGCTAAGATTCGTTAGTACTTGATTTGGCAAAATCACGTATTCAGTCAGGTCTAGTTAGAGTAAGGTAGTCATTGACTCGAGTAGACAGTAGAAGGTCTATTCTTTGCCTTGATAAGGACTTGTCAATATTAATTGAGTACTCTATTCTAGATAGTTGGGTAAAAATGGAATACTGGAAGAAAAAGGTATTCTTAGAAATTTCAAAGTAACAAATGTATAATAAACTTATATGACTTTATTTATGCACATTACTATATTAATGGTTATATATGACCTGTTGTATATTTGTATCTCTTTGGATTTAGTTTTTCGGTAACTATCCCTGCTGAGTTTAATTACTTATCAGAGCAACTTCTCGATCCTTGGTGTTTCATCCCAAATGTTGCGGAGCAGTTGGAGTATCCACCCAAGCATAAAGAACTGAGACTTGCAAAAGAAGACCATGGTGGTGTTCGACCGCCTTATCCATAAAAGTTCTTTTTAGTTTATTTTCAGTAGAGGAATGTAAACTCCAAGGGGTATCTATGTCAATTTCACTTCTGCATTTGTAAACTCTGATTACTTTATTTCTGTCATTTAATTAATAGTAAAAGGGCATTTTCATAATTTACTCTTCTATTGAATTAATAATTTAATTAAAAGTTTAAATTAATATTCTGAAGATTCAGGATGTTACAAATGGTATCAAAGCATAGGTTCACTACTGCGACATTGGGTAGAATGGGTAGGTCACAAGATCCGATAATTTGATCATTTAGTTAGACTTTTCGAATTATTAAGACACGGTATATGTAAGTCCACTATATAAATTTTTTTTTTCTGGTAAGTGTTAGGTTCCAAGACAAAGCAAGATGCTTCATCGATTTCAAAGCAAAATCAATCTACTACTGCAAACCCGACGAATTTAGCATAGACCCTGATGAGGAGGAGCTAAAAGATGATGATTCCAAGAAGGAAACGAATCCAAAAGAAGAGGGGTGGTTTTTAACATTGATGAACTACCACCATAGATACCAAAAACACCTCGCGAGAGGAACCATCAGACATGAGAGGCGAGTTTTCGAGATTGTTAAAATACACAAAGAGTTAACAAATAAGCTTTACACACGACGGTGAGATAACCAGGATTATATAGAGAACACAACGTGTACACTTATGTGTTTTTTAAGAAGAACATAGGCTTTGGCTCTCATAATTATGCAAAGATATTAATAAGTATTATGTGATCATGTATCTATATTTAAAAAAAAAAACTCATGATTTAAAAATGAAAAAGTTGAAAACTCCTTGATACAGAAGCTCATACGCCATGGAATGGAACTTACCAATCACGATGTCAACAATAACGACACTAACAGTAACGAAAGACACATCATCAATGAGTTGCCTAACAGCACCAAGAACCTGAAACCCGAGAATACCAACAATGTCATCACCGGAAGCGTGATGTTACTCACGAGGTAGGTTGTTTCTTTAAAGGAGATAGACTAAGTTATTATCACCGTCATTGTATAGTTTGCGACCATTCAACTAGTAACAGTAATTGTTTCTATCTATCGTTTTGAATTCTACAATTTATTTTTCTCAAATTCTGCAATTTGGGTTTACTGAATAGTAGCTTATCTTTTGAATCCCTCAATCTATACTGATGAATTATTTGCCTATCTACTCGAAGTTTTAAATCCATATTGATTGATTATCTTTTTGAATTCATCAAATTCTGTTGAATCACTTGACTACTAGAAGGGTAATTGTCTATTCCTTTTAAATATTTAACTTAAGTCGAATTTAGTCATTATCACCTTGAAATAGCTCACTATTCTTTCAAATATCGTGCATGACTTAGTGGGAGTCTTGTGTTCTTAAACACTCCGTTCTCATGATTCAAAAGTGTACTTCTAAAAGTGAATCTATTTGATTTTTCCTTTAGTTGACAAGGTCGTATCTCACGATTTTAATAGTTTGTCCTACTATGAAAAAAAAAAATTTGTCTATTCACATGCTTGTATATTTGAGCCACAATTAGAATGTCATTACGTCATCCAAGAACTTTGAATTTATAAACCTAACGTGAGTGTAATTTTCATAATGCTCACATATGCTAATACCTAATCCTTGTGGCACTTCTCTTCATTTGAGATGTCTAATCTTGTAAATGATTTTGTTTTGACCCCTTCTAAATTCATTATATCATAGAAATTTCATTTGTGTATTCTGTCACCTCATTTGAGTATTGTTTGACTTGAATCGCGTTTGACTAACGTAATTTCAGGATAAATATCTAAGATAGTTTTTCATTTCCTAACCTCGCACTTTGTAAAAAAAATTCTTGCTACAGTTTAGATACATCTGTCATGTGAACCTTTTCTTGTAATTAAATACATGACCTCCCGAGCCAGTGTATCCATTTGTTACCATTGGTTGTTTAAACCATGGTGCTCCAAACATTGTGTTGTTATTGTTCAACTCATATTCATTAAGTTGGCCTTGACTTCAATGGTTTATTCATAAATTTTTGGTTGAACTATGGATTCAACTATTCTTGAAACTTGAGAGAATGTGCACATACCTCGTCTTTGAATAGCTTAACTTCCAGATTATCCCGTTAAGTGTTCTGAGATGTCCTTGGAAAATCGTAACTACTCTTAATTGTCTCTTGAGGGACACAAACTAAGGGCATTAGCATATCCTTGAGTAAGGTAGTCTACTTTGAAGACTACTCTATTCGTAAGCTTCATCCTGTTGGCCAATTTTTAATTTTTCTCTAAATAATTATTTCTAACTTTTTACTCGGCTTTCCCTTCAGATCGTCCAAGCTCTTTCAGTGTTCAATCAACAGCTCTCTAAGTTGATGCGTATATCTAGCCGTTTGGTCCATAGGTTGGCTAAAGAACAGGCTTTGGAGGTTGAGATTGCCCAAGTGAAGGATGAAGTGGCCTCCCTCACTTCTTAGGTCAACGTCTATCAAGGAGCCAATGTTGATCTATTGAAAGAGCCCGAAAAGCCGGGGAAGGCAGAAGGGTCTGGTCCAAATGGCTTATAACAAGGGCTTTGATAAGGCCAAGGGCAAATGTGAAGAGGAGGTGATGTAGGCCAAGGAAGTAATCTACCGACGTGGATGGGTCGATGTTTTGAAAGCAGCTGATACCCCTGACGAATCTCCATCACTACAAAATCCTCCTCCCTTTCCAAGTGATGCTCCGGCAGAAGCACTTGCCAATCAAGCAAACCTTTCTATCGATCAAGAAGACATTCATGCCAAACAGTAGTTTTAAATTCGAAACTTTTGTTATTGTTTTTTGCCGATGTTGAACTTGATGGCATGCTCTTGGTTGTAATGTAATCAGATTTACTCAAATACTCTTGCTACTTCTTTGTTTTAGCTATGGATGCTCCACTATTTTTAGAGCTTTAACCTGTTCCTTGGATGTTTAACTGTTTCGGCTAACACGCCTGTTATTCTTTTGTCTTAGCCGCCAATGTGCCACTTATCCATTTCTTCCTCACTGAGGGTTTGGAAACTGGTACCGGTTGCAAATCCTTAATGGCTTGGGAGTTCCCTCGACCCTTCTATCAGCCTAGGACTCCATCAGTGGACCCTAGCCTTTCTCGAGCGTTGGCCTTCTAAAGTCAATCTGGGGCTCCCACTATTTAGGACCCCAACCTTTGTCATTGTTCGATGTCCTTTACAATATGACATTAGGATGTTCCAATGAAGGTAAATTTTGATGGGATGTCCTTTACAATATGACATTGCTCGCTACAAGTGACTATAAAAAGAAATAACTAGAAAAGAACAACAAGTGACTTTCCTAATACTATTTCCTAAGGTTATGGCATTCTAGGAATTTTGCACGGTTTTTCTAGCAGGGAAATGTTCATTGTCATACACCTAGTTATATCCTTTAGCAACTTCTTGATGGTAGACAGTGAGACGGATTCTCGCCTGATCGTGCTTTCCTTCGGCCAAATCTAGATCCTTTGCATCGCCTGGTCATTTTGCTCTTCATGGAAGTCTTCGATTCAGATGGTTGGCAATTCGGATTCGAGTGGAATTACAACTTTCATACCAAACATGAGGGCGAATGGGGTCTATCTATCGACCTTCGTGGTGTGGTTCAATACGCCCATAATACACTCGGCAACTCTTCTGCCCATTTTCCATTTGTAACTAGCAACCTCTTTTTTATACCGGATACCACTGTCTTTTTGGATGCTTCGGCCTGTCAATTCCCTGCGGGTAGCACTGAGTGGAATTGTAGAACTTGATTTTATGTTCGGCATATAAATCTATGAATAAACTGCCGATAAATTGGGCCTCCTTGTTAGAGACAAACGCATATGGAATGCCGAGACACAATGTTTTTCCGTGCAAACTTTTGGCGTCCTATTCTTCAATGGTGACCAATGGTTCGGCCTCAACCCATTTCGTGAAATAATCTATGGCCGTAATAAGGAACTTGAAGCTGCCCAGAGCCGTCGGCATCTTTCCTAGAATATCCAACCCCCACTATGCAAAAGGCCAAGGGCTTGTTAGGGGTGATAGCTGTTGGCTGGTTGCTGAATCAGTGAAGAGAAGAGCTGAAACTTGTCACATTTTTGCACAAACTTCTGTGCATCTACCATCTTCTTCGGCCACCAATAACCCTGAGTGATTGCTCAGTGGGCTAGGGATCGTCTTCCAGAATGGCAGCCACAACTGCCAGCATGAATTTCATAAAGTACTTTCTCGATCATGGCTAGATGTACACAGTATAAGTATGGTCCATTGAACGGCCGTCGATACAATTTGGACTCCAGTAAAAACCAAAATGATACCAACTTGTGAATTATCCGATGTGTCTGCCTCTTGTCGACCGGCAAACTATCTTCTTTTAAGTACGTGATGATGGTATCCATTCAACTTGGACCATTCTCGATCATTAACACTTCCATGGACTCCATCAGCTTGATGGCCAGTCAGGCAAGTGTATGTATCGACTGAAATTGTTCTACAATAAAGCAATGCAAGACATAAATGTGAAATTTTGGCAAAACGCTATGAATTCAGAAATAAAGTCTATGTACTCTAATTAAGTCTGGGATCTTGTAGAACTACCTAAAGGGATAAAATCCATTGGATGCAAGCGGATCTAGAAAAAGAAGAGAGGAGTGTACGGGAAGGTGAAAACCTTTAAAGCTTGTAGCAAAATGTGTTACTCAGAAAGAAGGGATCGATTATGAGGAAATTTTTTCACCGGTAGCCATGCTATAGTCCATTCGGATTTCCTTATCCATTAGGGCTCATCTCAATTATGTGCTTTGGTAAATGGATGTCAAGACTGCGTTCCTTAAAGACAATCTGGATGAATGCATCTATATGGTACAACCAAATGGATTCATAGCAATCGGCCAAGAGCACATGGTATGCAATCTTAAGAAGTCCATTTATGGACTTCAGCATATCAAGGTCTTCGAACATTCATTTTGATCAGGTAATCAAATTTTTTGATTTTGATCAATATCCGAATGAGTCGTGTGTGTATAAGAGATGTAACAGAAAAATAATGGTGTTCTTGGTAATATATGCAAAAGATATATTGCTCATTAGAAATGATGTGGGAGAATTATCTTCAGTGAAGGTGTGGTTGCCCAACCAATTCGATATAAAGGACTTGGGAGAAGCCAATCACATCATTAGGATCAAGATTATTCAAGATCGCAAGCAAATGATGTTGGGATTATCACAAGCTATTTATATCGATATGATTCTCCTCGTTTTAGCATGCAAGATTCCAAGAAAGGGTTTCTCCCTTTCAGACATGGAATCTGTCTATCCAATGATCAATGTCCTAAAACACTTGAAGAGGAAGATAAGATGAAAGCAATTTCTTATGCTTTTGCGATAGGAAACGTCATGTATGCTATGCAATGTACTATACCTGATATCTGTTTTGCTATAGGCATAGCTAGCAAATTTCAGTCTAATTCTGAACAAGAATATTGGACTACGATAAAACATATTCTGAAGTACCTGAAAAGGACTAGAAATTATAGGTTGGTTTACCAAGCAGACAGTCTAATACTTTATGGGTATACAGACTCAAACTTTATGTCATATAAGAATTTCAGAAAGTCTATCTCGGGATGTTTACCCTAGGAGGTGGAGCCATAAGTTGGAAGGGTATCGAGTAATCATGTATTGTTAATTTCACCTTGGAAGCTAAATATGTTGCAGCCTCTGAAGGAGCCAAGAGATCGTTCGGCGCAGAAACATTGCAACTAGCTATTACAGTGTATTATGAAAATAGTAGTGCAGTTGCTAACTCGAAGGAACCAAGAACTCATAAGAAGGGAAAGCGCATCAAGCGTAAGTATCATAGTATACGGGAATTCGTTCAGAGAGTTGATGTAACAGTGACCAAGATTGCATTGGCGAACAACCTAGCACACCCTTTCACAAAGAGTCTACCAGCAAAAACTTTTGATAGTCATGTGGAGGGAATGGGAGTGAGATGTATGGCATCATGGCTTTGAGTCTAAGTAGAAGATTATTAGGATTTTATACTAAAAGTCATGACTTTATGTAATGGATTAGTATTTGTTTCGATTATTTATAAATCTGTTATTCTTTTTCTTGATGAGAATCTTTATGGGCAAATATTTACATTATAGCATATTATATTGTGCATGAATGTCTCTTATTTTACATAGTAGATAATCTGATGTGTAAAATTTGACTTGCACACAGATAATCAGATTATTGGTTCTTGTAGAATATAAGTCTTTAGCTTATTGTCTTAGTTAGAATTGGACACAGCACTAGTAGTACTGTAACACTGTGTTTCAGTAGGTCTGTCTTAACTACAAGAATTTATATAGTTTCTACTCACTGTGTTAGTACACCTTGTGTGTATTGAACGAAACCACTTTGAGGTAATTGTATTTATACTGACTATATAATACAATTACCACCTCATGATTATGATGAATGCTTGTCTTTTTACCCCAAAGATAATTAATAGATGTGTACATTTAATGTTATTGGCTTTGATTCATTATAGATTGAGGCCTTATGGGCCAATAATCTCGATGAATTTTGTCACAATATTAAGTATATGATAACTGTTGATTATCAACGGAATCCACGTCTCAGTATAGGATTGATGATATCCTCTTGAAGAAACTTATAAGTTTCGATTATATCAAATCCTATAAGTGGATATTACTATTTGACATAACGAATAAGTTAAGTAGAAGATTTCAAGAAATTCTATAAATATTGATTAAACAGTTTGTCAGTAATTATTTTAATTAATGGATATCTGTAATCTTAACGTGGAAAAATAAATGGGCATTTAATAACATGCAGTTCAAAATATAATTTTGAAATATGGGAAGGGAAAGCAATTATAATTTTGTAGTGGCATAATTGTAATTTATATAATTCAAAATTAATTTGGACTCAATTAGGATTCCAAATTATATAGGAAGCTCAGTCCATATTTCTTCTTGGTGTCCCTACCGTTGCCTATATATACATCGCTATGCCTTCTAGATCAACACACGAACTTGGTACTCAAAATATTCAGAATATTGGGAGAGGTTCTGTAAGGGTAAAGAGATCACGTTTTCTTAGCTCATATTCGATTCATGATCGAAGTGCGATAGGATTACAATAGAAGATCGCGAGGTTTGTCGAGTAAGATCAACAGGTCGATAGCGTGTATACTTCAATCACATTAAATGTGAAAGTTGCCAGATCAAATCAGCGAGATCTCGAAAGTATGAACCCTAGTTCCCCTTGTAGGGTTTTTATTTTTTTTGTTGCACAATTTGTCCACGTTCATCATTGGGTCTCGAGAATCGACCCCTAACATGCAGAGTATTGCTTGGTTTGTGGGTTATATCTGTGCTCTGATGAGTAGCAAGATATAAATAAGGCTTCAAAATTGAACATTAAGGGCCTGATTGGATGAGTGTTTAAGTGGTGTATTAGTTAACACAAGTCTTAGTTAAAGCTGGGCCCACCTCTAACCCGTTGATTGGCAAAAATTTATGAGGTGTGTTAGTTAGCCCGTGGGCTAATTAAAGCCCCCATTGATGTCTTAGTTAGCCTTACCCCCCCCCCCCCCCCCCCCCCCCCAAGGCTAACTAAGGCATTGCCTTAGCCTTAACCAATTACCAAAATACCCACCCTTTTATATACACACTTATCTTTATTAAACATAATACAAGTATATATAATAGACGTATATTATATATATATATATATATATATATATACTGATAATATTTATACACACATACATATATACTTATATAATATATAATACGTATTTATAAACATACGTATATTTTATAAATACATACATATAAACATATATATATAATACATATATATACACTATATATTATCCGTATACATTATACGTATATATATATGTGTGTGTGTGTGTGTCTCTCTCTCTCTCTATATATATATATATATATATATTATATTTATATTATAAGTGTATATATATAAGCATGTGTGTATTTTTTATGTATATATACGTATATTTTTAAATATATATACATATGTATAAATATCAATACATACATATAAACATATATATATATATATAATACATATATACACTATATATTATCCGTATATATTATACGTATATATATATATGTCTCTTTCTCTCTCTCTCTCTCTCTATATATATATATATATATATAAGCGTGTGTGTATTTTTTATGTATATATATGTATATTTTTAAATATATATACATATATACATATATATGTATTTTTTTAAGTATATATACATATATGTATATTTTTTAAGTCTATATATGTACATATATATATATATATTTTTTTTTTTTTTATGTATATTTTTTAAGTATATTATACTTATATTGTAAGTATAATATAAATATAAGTATAATATATACATATATAATATAATTATAATGTATATGGATATATAAATATAACTATATGTAAGTGTTTGTAGTTATGTACTTATAATATACGTATATATACATATATATGTTATTTTTGAAATAATTCATTAAATCCATAGCAATGGGCAAAAATGTCTTTTGATAGTTTAATACACATTCTCCTTTTCAAACATACCCTTCATCCAATCACTATATTATTTAACACACCCTTCTTAAAAATCACATCAATGTGGGCCACCACATCTTATTTAACACACCATATTAGTTAACACACCCTCTTTACTTAACACACCAAAAATTAAAACGGCATCCAATCGGCCCCTAAAAGTTTTAACGTTAATTCCAACATACAATCTCAAAAATCACTTCTTCCCAAATCAAATCCTTCAACCAAATCAGCTGAAAACTTCTATAGAAGTAATTTCGAATGTTGTAATCAAATAAGGAAAAATTGAATCATAACAAAGCCTTGCAAAAAGGAAGTCAAAATTTTTTGGCTGAAACAGTGATCGGCCGACTTCTTGGCTTGGTCGGTCGACCACCTTGTCGGTCTAATGCATCAAATACGTAATCAACAGTATGTCCATAATGCGTTACAAGACAAGTGCATGCTCAATGAATTTCGTCAACCGATGGCGTAAAACCCAAGTTTCAATATTTAATCCTTTTACGTTAATTTATCATATTTGATCTTGGCATCATCAAAACATAGTCAATGAGTTACATCTCATGATGGCATTATTGCTAACATGATGCACATGATAGAGTAATTTTATTTCTAAATACAAACTTTGTATAACTTATGGCCGAAGCCTACAATCATGTGGAGAAAATAACTATACATCTCGTGTTCTCTACATATTCTTGGTTATCTTACCGCTTTGTACAATCTCTCTCATAACCTAGCCCTAACTCTCACAATCCTCAAAACAAATGAGGGCACACAGCTCTCATCCTCCACTCCTCTTCCCATCTCACCTCGGTCCTTCCATAGCATCGCCATTGCACCTTGCAGTACATCCCTTGGTGTAGATACTAATTATGTCGGGCAATCTCTGTGACGGCTATTGGCATCTCTGTGTAGGTGCTCAAGGCAATGAAGTCCAGGTTCTCATGAAGGAATATGATCCGCTCCTCATCATAGGCTTTTGGCACTGTACCCAAGAAGATGGCACTATATTCCCTATGAACTATTCAGACCCTTCTGGAACATCCAGTTGATAGCGTTTAATATAGCAATTCAAAACCACTACTGGTCCAAGGTAGTATGAGCTTGAGTAGGCCTTCCGCTAACATCATATTAACAGTGTGATCTTGGCATGTACTAGTGCAGCCAATGCGTAGGATGAGTTGTCATGCCATGGTTTCCATCCCTGGTCATCCATCAAATGGAGTGGAGGTGGTGGTGATGGTGGGTTGTCAACGTCATTAACTACATCTTCTTCTTCTTCTTCTTCTTCTTCTTCTTCTGGCTTCTGATCCTCCCGGATCATTTTTTTATCAAATCCTCATCTTTTGGATCGATGAAGAAGTCATCGGGGTTGAAAAGGTGATCTGGCTACGTATCGAAATTGAACAAGGCATCTAGCTCTGTCTCGGAGTCAAACATCTACCAAAATAAGAAAATATAGATATCTTTTAGATTGACATTAATAGCTCATACTGCATCTAACAAAATAAAAAAAATCTAATCAGAAAAACTCTTGAAAATTGTGATCTACCCATTCTATCTAAGGGCACAGGGGTGACTAAGTCTGTCCTCTAATACCGAGTAGTAACGTCGCGATTTTTCGACAACATTAAGAAATCCTTTTAAAATGATTTATGAAATTAAACAATCATTTAAAAGAAACAACTATATTTGTTAAAAAGATCATAGTAGTTGCAAAACAAATACTTATAGTGCATGTGATTTTACTAAATATCCAAACCGAGTTTACATGTGGAACTGAAGTTCTAAAACTAAAATAGCTTTATAGAGCCTTTTAACAGTGCGGATTCTAGGTCTTGTCGAACTCTTCTTTTTCATATCTTGAATCCACCTGCCTGGATTGCATCTTCGGTTGCTCTTTTACATCTGACACAAAACATCAAGGGTAGAAAAATTGCTCATAAATTGTGACACCAATTCTAGGTTTTTCCATGTTCAGCGTAATAATGACTACAATAACAGTCAGGCAACATAACAGCTGTTTACTAGGTACTCCAACAACACAACAAAAACATAACATCTTCCATAGCTGCGTAATAATGACATAACATTAGCAAAGTATGATCATAGCATCCTCCTCTCACGAAATTCCACGAGAACTTTTGGACAAAATAAGTGCAATCTTGTAGGCATGTGCGAGGTATCTGTGATAGTCCAGAGTTACTTTTATTAATTTGGGCTTAATACACAATCTGCCTAAAAATTGTCCAATCGGTCGATTGTTGATCTCGACTAGTCGACCAAAGTTCTGTTGGACTTTGATAGCCAGTCATGGAGTACAGATTTCATGTGATTCTCGATATATTGACAATAATACAACATAATAAAGGGGTTATGTAATGAATTCTACATCGTATGCATGTTTTGGTGTGTTGCGAGTGCGTTTTGACAACGGTTCAACGATGATTCAATCCTTCTTCCTTCTTCACAATGGTTCTCTCTCTCTTTGTCTATCTCTTTCTATCTGACGCTGGTTCTTTGGTGAGTGAAATAGGTAACGAATGCCATGTTTATATAGGGGTGACAAGGTAATGTGAAGACCATAATTGGTGTGGGAACCAAGAAGACTTGCTGTTTGAATCAAACTGGGAGGAAGAATGACTCAACAAAACAATGGGAGAAGAACTGACGTCAAAAGTGAGTAGACAAATGGGTTAAACAAGGCCAAACTTCGGTGCTTTTCGCTCTACACAAAACACGCACGCACACAATCTTTGTCGTTCAATCGAATCGTTAAATTTCAATGATCGATTTTCGTTAAAAATTGATCGTTAAATAAAAATTAATTATTATAAAATACAATCAATTAAATTTTACATTAATTTATTAAATTTAAAAATCACGGACTATTACAAAGCCCTCCATTGTAAGACCACATGATTTTTTCATTGTCTTCATTACAATCAATCAAACAACCAGTATGACTAAAGGTCAAAAACCAAAACCAAAACCAAAACCAAAACCAAAAAAATTATGGTTTCCTACTACGATGCATAAGGCAAACACAATGAAACAAATATCATTCACTGAACACTAAGTTCTAACCATTACAACAAACCCTAGTCTCTAATCCTATCTAATCTAACCACGTTAAATTAAGACCAAGTAAAAACAAAAATAATTAATTAAAAGAACTACTCACCAGTCACAACTATCCTACCCTATATTCACAGGCATCATCATTTCATCACCATCTCTCCCATCTGCTTCTGCTTCCTCATCTCCATCACCTTCCGGTGAGAATTTGAATGCAACAAGCTCGAAAATGTAGGACTGCTCGCTGGGCGGTACTCGGCCACAAGCCGCCCCGACTTGTACCGGACCCCGCAAGCATTGCACAATGTTTTGGGCCCCATAGGACCAGCCCGCCACTGCGGGGTCTTCTCAGCCCTGCAATGCTGGCATCGCCTCCCAATTGTGGCGGCCTTTGGTGGCACCAGCACCACTGGGACTTCTTCTTTGGAGTTCTTTATGTTCACTTGACTCCAACACCAATATTGCTCACTGGGTACATCAGAAGATGCGCCCGGTCTCCTCAGCCGTAGCCTCTTGCTCCGCGGTTTCACAGGGTAATGAACTGGGGCTAGAATGCTGTTCCCACCACCACAGCAACTCGCGGTGGTGGTGGTTGTCTTAGTTGTGGTGGTGCCGGTGGGGTCAAGCACTGAGACGGGGCTGTGTTGGTACAGGGCAATGCTGGAGTTGGGGGAGAGAATGTCCAAGCATGTTTCAACCGATGGGAAAGCGTCTTTGTCCAACAGCCATTCCAGTTCTTCCTCTGCATGATCCTGAGCATGGGAGGAACCGAGTCAGAACCAGAACCTATCAAACACTTAGTTATAACCATTGAATCAATCTAATTGAGAATCCATCACACAAAAAAGTCCCTTTCCGTTGCTGTTCCAGAATTAAATTTTCATACCACCACCTAGAAAATTACTTTAAAAGATACACACAAATACTCATTACTTCCGTATTACTAGTTTGTAGGGAAAATAATTGAGATTTTAGAAACATCGATTCTTTTTGTTTTGCATTCAAAATCGGTGCTTTTAAATCCCTGCAGACCAAGCCTGAATGCAGCAACCCAATGATTTATGAATAATTGATTAAGAAACAACAACCAAACAGGGAATTTTTTGACATAGGATCCCACTTTTCCATTTTTCCACATTTAATTGCACTAACAATACGGGAATAGATCTCCTGTTCTACTAAATCACGTGTAAGGGCTAGTTCTTGAGTACTTTCATAGTAACACGTTTACACAGTATTCTCAGCCAATGAGTTACTGCAACGCACACTATATACGGTATCATTGCTACCCACCTGAAAATTTTATTCCTAAGCGATTAGTTGGAGTCCTATGTAGCAATACTGTACATTGCTCGGGAGGCGCCACAACACATACCTAAATGTGATATTTAGCACTTTGTGTTTGTGTTTTCCTTGGTACAATAGTTGGCACCCTTTTTCAAAACTGGGATTGGGACACCATTTTTTTGCCAGTTTAGGCCTGGTAACTGGAATAATGGTCCATGCCTTAGAGCATCGATTCACCTACATTCTTGCCATTGTCAAATTATAGCAAGAAAAGGAACAAAATTGCTCCATTGATTGGACACAAGTCTTGCCAAAACTTAACAAAGCAATTGCTTGTACCAAATTTACAATTAGGTTCGACTTTTAGTACCAAATTCGTTACATACCATCAATCTTTAGAATTTTTCTAGGCCGATGGTGGAAAACTGATTGACAAGCAAAAATAACTTTGCACATAAAAGCCGGTGCAGAGAAATTGATACGGATTTAACAAGCACTGCCAATTATGATGCCAGATTTTTTGGGTTAATTACATTTTTACTCACTTCAACTATGATTCTTTTTCACGTTGTCCCCTCTATTTTTTTTTTTGGCTACAACTTACCCTCTTCAACTATAAAAAAATGACATAATACCTTGCCGTTAGTTTTTTGTCAAATATTTAACGATAAAGATCATATGCTGTGCACATGTGCCCTTATAAATATTTATTGTGACTAAAATATCCCCTCCCTGTGCCCCCACCCACCCACCCTCCCCCCCCCACCCAAAAAAAAAAAAAACACAACCAACACACAACATTATACGTAATATATAATTTATGAATTAAGTTAGTTAATATTAATTTTAATTAATTTAATTTGCATTGTTTACGTGTTTAATTCATAATATTTGGACATAAATTTGTAGCATTACACCAAACTTTAATCCATTTATTTCTTAATGTACTAATTTTTAAGCTTCTTGATATGTTTTATTTCCCGAAAAAAACATCTTTGTATGTCATTATATATTTTTCTTAATTTTATAATTTTCTTCGAGTTTTATGATATTTTACACGAAATTTATAAATGTGCCACAAACATTACCTATTTTCTTCAAATTTTATAAAATTTTATACAAAAATATTATAAATGTAAAGCAATTAAATTATATATACTCTTTATACACTAAAATAAGAATTTTGTTGTAGTTTTTTTTAAAGATACATAACCAAGCGGACATATAGCGACGTGCCATTTTTTATTCATATTTTGTTATAAACTAACGTTAACATATTACTAAGTGTTACACTATTATGATGTGTCATACCTAACACTCATTTACAATGTAAATTAAATAAAATAAGAATTATATATATATTATAAATTATGTATTATATTGTGCGCATAGCCACAATAAGTATTTTTAAGTACATATGTGCACATTACATGATTTTTACTGTTAAATACTGGATGAAAAAACTAACGGCAATGTATTATGTCATCTTTATATCGTTAAAGGAGGTACGTTGTAGCAAAATAAATAAATAAATAAATAAATAAAGAGATAACGTAAAAAAATCATAGTTGAAGGGGGTAAAATGTAATTAACCCAAATTTTTTTTACTCGGAGGTTCCATTGGCATGCCAAATGGATACCAACTCATTCATTCTTGCAAGTTGGCCTCCCAACCACGGAAAAAGCATAACATCACTGAAATTCCTAAACTACCCTTCCACGTGCATTCATTATATTAGTTTGTTATATTTTGACATATTATAAACTTAATTTTTAGTCTTATTTCTTAGTGACATGTATATTTTCATTCCATCATCTTTTAGAGATTATTTTTTTAGATTGAAATTTAAAAAATACTAAAAATATCTTTAAATCTCAGTTTTCCACGCATTCAATTTCATTCCTAAAAACACGATAATGTATCCTTCTAGACATTGAGAAATTTTAAGAATTTCACTGCCACTAAAAATTGGTCAAATTTCGTACTACTAAATTGATCTTCTTCTTAATTCTCTGGATATTTGTCAGAAAAAATACCATGTACAAAAATATACCATGTTTTAATATAAAGATGGTAAATTAACGTGATATAAGATTATCATGCTAAATTTTATCATGTCCAGAAAATTTACATTTTCTCTCTTAAATCTACCATATACCATTCAAATTTACCATAATGATAAAAATAATATATAACAAGAAATATATCAAATTTGTCATCACCAAATTTACTATCGTAACATTATATTCGACAGATTTATCATTATAATGAACAAATTTACCATCGTCAAATTCATAGTCCACATATGTTTTCATCCCATCATATTTATTATACTGTAAGTGATAAATTTACGTGATCTGAGATCGTCATGGTAAATTTCATCATCTCCACCGAATTCACCTTGTCATATACAGTCCAAATTTATCATAATAATGATAAATTTATCATAATATACAATAGAAAAATTATCAAATTTATCATCATAACTTTATAATCGTTCAATTTCAACGCATAATATTTTGTAACTTTTTACTTTTTACAAATTTATCATGAAAAAATCAAGGAGAAATATATCATCTTCTACCACCTATCACCAAACATTAGCTGTCAAGGATTTCTTACTACGAATTTGGTCTTCGTCTTCGTTCTTAACTCACTAAATGTTTGTCTTCATTATTAATTCACTAAATATTTGTCGTCATTATTAAGTCATTGACTATTTATTTTCTATATATAAACATGATTTCAATCCACTAATTTAGGAAAGTACAAGGTATCACTTAAAGATGATAAAAAGACAAACTTGTTATTCAAAATAATGAAAAATACGTCAAACTATGTAAAATTGAGACTAAAACAAAACTCACAATTCTTAATGGAATAAAAACTTACCTAGAATATAGAAATAAGACCCTAATTTAAATTACCTTTCTTTTGTATTATCTTTTTTTTATTACTATTAATTTCACGTAGAATCTTTATCAATTGTTAGTTCCTTTTAATGGAAAGTTTGAGCTTAAAAAATTTAAAAAACATGTACTAAATTTTAAAAATTAAAGAAATACTTTAAAATATACATATTATTTTAGATCATTTTTGTCATTTTAAACTCAAAATTTTTTACTTTCTATTTTTATTCTTATTCAACCAATTAATAATTTACCAAAAAATTAACCTTAACTAACTAAAAAACATTAATCTAATAAAAAAAGTTTGGTCAAACTGTATTAGCTTTAAAAAGCCTTTGCATCGCGTCTCTGTTGTACGAAATGCCCATTGACTTTCTAAACAATATCGCAAATGTCGGGGCCAACCGAAGTTCGACTCGGCAGACCCAGCCTCTGACTCAGACTAACTCGTCCGAGTTCAGATGGGCCGACTCGCGACGTTTTTAACAGAAACCCCAGAATCGTCCGAGTCAGAGTCAAACTCGGACAGAGTTTCGGGGGGCAGGGTTCAGACAACGAAATGACAAAGGATTGAGGTAAACTTACAGGGTTAGAGAGGGTTTTAACATCATCTGGGTCTTGGCTGTTGGAGTTAGTAGAAGAAGAAGAAGGGGCTTTGAGGGTATTTTCGTCATAACAATAATCTTCCTCGCCGGCGTCCAAAGTAAAGTTGAGTAGATCCTCAACCATGAAACGCGCACCCGGGACCATAGCAGCCTCCATTTCCAAAGACGTTAAACGAAAAAGGAGAGGAAGAACGTTGGAAGCGGTACGGCAAGGAAACAAGGGTTATTTTTGGAGAGAGAAAGAAGGTGTTTATAGAGAGAGAGTGGGTGCTATTTGCTCTCTTTACTATCAAGAATGCCGAGGGTTGGCTGGCAACGAGGGGATGTCCATTTTCTTTTTCTTTTTTGCCATTTTCATAGTAATTACCTTTTTAAACGAATCAACGAGGAGAAGATACCCTGCTCTGTCAGCCTAGGTTTCTGTGTCCTCACATGAATGACAATTTTATCCAATCAGATTCAACTTGTTCCGTTTGAGTTGAAATTTTAGAAAATTATTTAGAAATTGGGTTGGATTTGGAGGTAAAATTTGAAAAAAAAAAAAAAAGAAACGGGTTGAAGGTGGATCTTAGTACATCCGCCCCCGTCCCCACCCCATTTCCCGGTTCCCTTTAAGAAACGGCGACAAAATAGATATATTTTTGTAGTTTTTTTTTTACTGTTGTCATCGCCGCATTAAAAAAATAACGGATACTGCTCATTTGAATCCCTTTAGGTTATGTTTTCTGAATTTTATTTTCAAAAAAATTTAAAAAATTCACCGTCGACTTAAAATAATATTTTGAAATTAACCGTGAACTCGAAATTTTATTAAATTTTTTTTAACAGGTTACGTACACAAAACACACAAAAAGACGTTTCGCAGCAACACAAAACTACGCCGTTTCTGTGCACAGCACCTCCTCCAGTTCCCCTTTTCACGATTCTGTCTATTTCCATTTTTTTTATGTTTATGTTTAAATGAATTGTGGATCACATATTGCCTTCTTTTATTTTGCAAGTCTTGTATTAAACAATTTTCAACCTAAAAGTAAGAAAAATCGACCTTATAGAAGAAAAGATTTTAGAAACATTCATTACATAATGACTGTTTTATTTCAGGCGTTAAATGGATGTGATTTCATGTCCAACTTGAAATATAAAAAAATCTTAATATAAAATCTAATTTAATCATATTATGAGTTATAACATAAAAATATGTAAAAATAACAATTCTTTTTAAATAAGATTAATTCTTTTTTTAGACATTTTAAATAAGTAATGGAACGGTTAGATCGATAGTCATAAAAAAAGAATTTTAATAGATTCTAATTTTGAGCTAATAAAATAACACCAAGACTTTTAACAGTAATATAATTTAACTTACTCACATCGCACCTATTTAAGAAAAAGAGAGAGCGTTTTTGACACGGTCTTCAAGCATCCAAACAAAATACCATTTTAGTTAAAGAAAAGTCTTAGAACACGAATTATTCGGATACAGATGTGTTTGGAATCGTTAAATGCATGTAGAATTCACAAATTATTAAAAATTTCACGTGCATTTAATGATTTTAAGTATATCTATGTCCAAATATATGTAAATGATTTATGTTCTTAGCATTACTATGTAGATAATCATGCTGCACGCAATTATTGCCGTTGTAACGATTTCAATTGATATCTTTCACATTAGGGATATGGTAGGATATGCCTTTTTTGTATATTAAAGAAAAAGCCAGGGGCATTACTGTGAATTCCAGTGAAGTGGAATACCAATTTGTAAGGCAATTAGGTGAGCCGGGCCGCTCACGCAACGGCCACCACTAAACTTGACATGTTTTACCCTTCATCCAATGGGCTCCGACTTACACGTCAGACAACCAATACACATCCGCCACGTCATCAATTTAGTTTTTCTTTGAATTTTTGAAATCTTTGACCCTTCCGACACCGCACGTGGCGGCGGCAATCACGTGATCCCTTTTACTCTGCTTGTATCAGTGCTGGATTATATTAGTACTGATTGATTTAGTGGACCCCCCTTCTTTAATTAGTAGTAATAAGTAGGTGGGAAGGCACAAAGTGATATGTATTACAACCAGCCGAGTAATTATTCAGTGGTTTTGGAACATTATGGACACCTTCCCCACCAACTTTAAGGCCACGTGAAAGTCTCGTGCTTTACAAGGGAATTAATTCCCTTCCTTTTCTTTTGTTTTTTCTTTTGTTTTGTTTTGTTTTTTGGGATGAAAACAAGAGAGCATTGAAAGTTTATAAATCTCCGGCAAACTGGCACAGATTTGTTACCATTTTTGTCAACTATTTTTAAAGAATTTGCTCGATTGGAAATAGAAATGGCAATTTTGTTTGATTCGATCCGATCAGTCCTATTTTTCGTCCCGTTCAATTAGAGTTTTGGAGATTTATTTAGAAATCGGATTAAATTTGAAGGTAAAAGTTAAAAAAAAAAAAAAAAAGAAACAGGTCGAAGGTGAGTCTTAGTACATTTGCCCCTTGTACTGGCCCATTCCCCAATTCATTTTAAAATATTTATTAAATAGTTATTATGTTTACTTTTTAACCCTTTCACATATAAGTATTTATAATTTTAATTTTTAACCACTTTATCATTCTTTTCTTTTTTCTTAAAATGGAGTTTAGAGTTTTTTTTTATGTAAAGATAGATCTTCAAAACATACATATTATATATTAGTCTTCAATTTATATTGTATGTTATTTATTTATTAGTCTTTAATAGATTTTCAGTCATTCTCTTATTTTATTTTGTGGTATTCGATAGAATTTAGAATCTATATTATGTTATGTATTAGTCTTGTTATTGTAAATTTATGATTATTTTTATATGAGATGAATTAATTTTTTTAACTAAAAAAAGGGAGGGGCGAGGATAGAGGATGGAGTTCATTCCCCATTCGAAAAATAGAATAGGGATGGAGGCTGATTTTAAATTCCCGAATAAAAACAAGAAGGGTTAAATCCATTCCTAATCTTCCCCGTTGCCATCCCTAGTTGAAAATCCTAACTTTAATTAATTAATAGTCCCAAATCAGTGAAAAGTTATTTAGTAATTTGAGACCATTAGTCTTAGAACACTTTCAATCACATTTGCATACATGTTTTGCCATTTTTTATCGTGAGACTAATTAGGATTTTATACTAAAAGTCGTGATTTTATGTAATGAATTAGTGTTTGTTTAGATTACTAGCGGATATGCCCGTGCCTAAAGGCACTTTGCAGCATTACATGACATAAACCTAAATTGACCACCATATTATAGTATTGATCACATTCAATCCTTCTTACTCAAATCTACATAACAAAACATATACTTCTTTAAAACTATTTCGAAGCTGTAAAATAAATATTAAACTAAAAGAAAATTCGACTTAAGCTCTAATTGTGAACTCATATTACTGAATACAATCGAATCTAATATCATACTACAACCGAGAAAAAGACTGTAGTCTCATGAGATAATGAAGTATGCCTCCACAGCCACTTTCACTACCAAACTTGAACATTGCGCGAAGTTTGCTTTTGACTACTTAGCTAGCCTATTCAATTGGTACGACAATCACCACCAATATTCCCTTTGCAATCACTTTGATGTCGCGTTTCGCGGCGAAACGAAGAAGGAATTCCTATAAACCTCCAACGACAAACTGTTGAATTTCTCAACTTTGTGAAAAACTTAAACTGATATTGATTTGAATGTGTGGATGCGTGCCAGGGAGTGGGAGAGAGACCTTGACAATATCTCTAATGAGCCTCTCATGGTCTCCAAAAATCACCGAACCATAGAAATTACCCCTGCGCAGTAACAAACGAAGTATAAAATTGTCAAATCTCTAATTTTCAACATCAATCTACTCATGTATGTTTTGAATCGCTGTTTTAGATATATTCCTAATGCAAATGAAATAAATTAGCCAAAGGTCAAATACTAGTAGACAAAATCAATGCATACCTGTTTTCTTTTCCTAGAACTATTATATCATGTTTTTTTCATAGGGTTAGGCATATGAGAGACAATATAATGAGATTTCTCTAGGAGAGACCTACAACGGAATGCCAAGGAATTGGAGCCTACTTTTTACCTAAGTAATGCTCCACCACTTCGTTAGAAATTTGAGAACCAAAACCAAAATACAATATAAGAATTGATAGGGCTTACAGTGAAAATTTCCTAAAAACCTATATTGGGTACATGTGAAAATCATAGAGCATAGCATAAGTTGATCTGGTAGTGATGGTGTCGAAAGTGATTGTTGATCGACCATTGCCTCACTAACATGCTGCCGATCAATTTACTGTCAAATTGCCTAACCTTTGTCACAGAGTACACTTGGGATAGTTTAAAACCATTGCCCTCGAAATGGGAATTGATCTAGTCCTCTGTTCCCTTCTTTCGGGTGGGGGAGGAACAAATTACAACCAAAATGTAGTTGTCCACTTCCAATATACATATTAGAAAATCTAAGCAGCACTCATCTCTGGAAAAAATACACTCCAACAGTGAAGCCGCTCCTATCGAGCCAAGCCGCTCTATAGATTTGCTATACTCCGTTCATTATATTAAGTTGAGGTAATGTTTTACTCTATTTTCCAAGTATTGCATACCTGAAACACAAAAATAAATTCTTTTCATATGGTTACACACATGGGAGACCACCACAACCAAAAACATCCGATCAACTCATCCTTGAATAACATACTTTTTCTAACATCCAATGGCTGTGTAACAACCCAAAATTTTAAACATGTAATTAACTAATCATTCATGATATTTTTTTTAAATGACTTAATTTCATTAACGAAAAATTTATTTATTTTTGTAGTCTGTCCGCTTGTATTAATTATAATTTTATTAATAATCATAATGAACGATTTTTATCATTAGAAGCACAAGAGTGAGATTGGAACACATAACACCGACATAAAATCCTTGGTCTTAAACACCTTGAAACGGCAGAATCATGAAAATGGCAGGAGGTTCATAACGGATGGAAGGTTAATTCATGGATGTTTGTTATATGCATTAATTTTAATATTATCTCCTCCACTAAATAAATGGTACCATGTTTCTAATCCTTTACTAGCATCTCCACGGATCACAGAGAGAGAGAGAGAGAGAGCGAGAGAGAGAGAGAGGGGCATAGAGGGATTCGATCACTGTGAGCACCATTTTTGTTGAGACACCATCGATCCGCATCAAAATCACAAATTAAGGTAGGATTGTTTATCTCCGCCCATTGGTTTAAGTATTTTCTTTAGTAGAAAAGTCTTATCTCTAATTCTTAGAAATATATTTGTGATACAATTCCATGTTTAGTTTTTAGTAATTATGTGATTTTTGATCGATTCATGCTAGGAAGCGTAAACACTAGAATGTTACGAATCTGAAAGAAATAGAAACTTGGTGTGAATCTGATTTTGAGAATTTTCGTTAAAATTGTTCGAAAACTCTAAAATTTCTGAAATTTTTATTGAAGATTCTTCTATGTGTCTTCTGTATTGAATAAAAATTTCGAAGCCTAACTCGAAATAGAAAATTCTATAAAAATCCGTAAGCAAGCTGCTGCGGATTCGTCACTGTGCAGACTGGTTTGACACACGTTAGGAAAACGGCCATAACTTTTAGCACGGGTATCGAAATTGCGCACCGTTTGTTTTATTTGAAACTAGATACATAGAACTTCAAAAATATGAAGATTTTGTATTTTTCTTTTACCTAATAGAAATAAGTTTTTCTTTTAAAGTTGATAATGCAGTTTTTGGTATTGTTTTGGTGAATATGGATCTTGTTCATGACAACATGACACGCACTAGTTTATGTTCATTAGTTTCCGTTGGATTTTGTGTGAGCGGTAATACTATAAAAATGACCTTTGATGTTGTTGTGGTGTATATGAATTTTGTTTGCGATAACGTGATAGTTGATGGAAAATTCTGATTGTGTTAGTAAGAACCTGAACAAGTGATAAAAGTAAAAATAATTTAATTACAGTTGTCGTGCTGCCGAGTTGGTTTTTCGGGTTAGATTCCCGAGGTGGTTGGTGGTTCGATTCCCCTCCTCACTCTTTTGCCGGGTTAGATTCCCGAGATTGTTCCGGGTTAAATTCCCGAGGTGACTGGTGGTTCAATTCCCCTTCACTTTGTACTGGGTTAGATTCCCAAGGTGATTCATGTTCCGGGTTAGATTCCCGAGGTGACTGGTGGTTCGATTCTCCTTCTCACTTTTGTTCCGGGTTAGATTCCCGAGGTGACTGGTGGTTCGATTCCCTTTCACTTTTGTTCCGGGTTAGATTCCCGAGATAGTTGGTGGTTTGATTCCCCTCTATTCTTGTATTTCGGGTTCGATTCCCGAGATTGTTCCAGGTTAAATTCCCGAGGTGACTGGTGGTTCGATTCCCCTTCACTTTGTACTGGGTTAGATTCCCAAGGTGATTCATGTTCTGGGTTAGATTCCCGAGGTGACTGGTGGTTCGATTCCCCTTCTCACTTTTGTTCCGGGTTAGATTCTCGAGGTGACTGGTGGTTCGATTTCCCTTCACTTTTGTTCCGGGTTAGATTCCCGAGATAGTTGGTGGTTTGATTTCCCTCTATTCTTGTATTCCGGGTTCGATTCCTGAGGTGGGTTAGATTCCCATTGGCCGTCGTGCCGTGTTGATTATGGGTTAGATTCCCTGGGCGTCGTCCCGATTAAAAGAAAAAGGAATGAATTTAAAATATTTTAGTTAAAGAAGAAGAAGAATGGACTTAATACACTTAAACGTTACTTTACAGCGTTTGATGTATTCGCATTTGTTATTTAAAATTCTGTTGTTATGCTTTATTTTATATATTCCGTTGTTATGTCATATCTCCTGTTATATGTATGCTTTTACCTATGGGTTCGGTTTTCGGATAAACCTTCCTACCGAGTTTTATAAACTCATTGGTGCAACTTCTCTGCTCCTGGTGTTTCATACCAGATTTCGAAGAGCAGTTGCAGAATCTGTCCGAGTAGGAGAAAGTGGGAGCTGCTGGAGGACTGTGGCGGCGTTTAGTTGTCCTACCTTTAGATGCTCTGTTATTTTATTTATTTTTAATAAAAATATAAATCTCAAGAGTATTTTTATCAATTTCACTTCCGCATTTTAAGACTCTGATTTATCTTATTTCCTATTATTTTAAATTAAATAATAAAATGCATTTCTTTGATTTATGTTTCAATTAATCAAATATTTGAATAAACGGTTTTACATAACGTACCGAAAAATCGGGTGCGTTACAGGCTGAGATTGATTCTAAATTTTAATCCAATGGTTGAGATCATTTCATTCAATCCTACTGTCTGGGGGAGAAGTACCTACACCAGTAATAGCGACACCATTCAGATAAAGGGAAGGGCAATGACATACTTGAGATAGCTCTTTTGAAACTCTTGTGATGTCACTCCTGAAAAACTAAAACACAATAAAACAAATTAAGCGTATTTTTTGGTACTTTGTTGATATTTCGAATAGAAAAAAAGCATCACTAATTGCAAAAATTAAAGAGAACCAATCAAACATAATGCCAATATTCAAATTATGGAAAGCATTTTAGATTCAATCACATACAAAACTATTAGAATAGTTAAATTCATTGTCGTCTTAGTAAAATTTTAGTGTTAACCATAAGCATGATGTTACAATCACCTATCCAAAGAACTATCCATCATCGTCATAATCAATTAGTTGCTTATAATATCCACACGCATGTAATATATGGCTCGCCTAATAACTATCCAAACAGAGAAAAAAAAGTTAAGAATATGCCCAACAACTATCCAAACCAAAATTGAAGGAAAAAATGAGGACCACGAACCTTATTAGTAGAATAAGGCCAATCTAAACTGATGGCCATTCCCCAAACTCTCCCATCGTCACAATCACATATCCAACAACACGCACATAACCCTAACCCGTTAAATAAACGGGAGGAGGGTTAACAACGAAAAAAACAATTATAACTCACCGGAATAGATGGTGGTTGTGAGGCAACCACAGAAAAAGTGGAAGCAGTAGACGAAAGAGGAAAATATGGAAGGCAAAATGTTCCGGAGATTCAATTCGTTGCTCATTAATAGTTTAGTGCTTAAGCAATCTACTTACAGAGTATTTTTACAATCGAGGCATCACACTTCTGCATATAAATCAGCCAATCTAAGCCCTTTTTTCCTTCTAGAAATTGACCAATCAAATCAACCAAAAAGAATAAATTCCAATGTTAAAACTTAAATGAGAGAAGAGGTAGAAGCATTATCCATTCTACTAATATGCGTAATTCAAACAAAACATAAGGAGAAGAGAATTAAATTTAGACTGGTTGATGAGATTAGTCTACACATGTGCGTAATAAAGTAACAACTTTTAGCATGATCCATTACGGAGATTGCTTATAGAATGAATTAGAGTGCAGCAACAATAGGAAAAAGTTGGGCATTACATGAACATGTTAACTACAGCAACAATAAGATAAAATTAACAACTATTGCACCCAATCAAATAACTAAATCCACCCACGTTCCTTCCCAAGTTTAGTAAAGAAAGCTGATATGGTGCCAAAAGAACGGGAAAAGACAAAAACAAATCGGAGTACTACCTTTGTAAAACCAGGTAGCCTAAAGAAGACACCACAAAGTCCAACATCATTCCTGAAAGAAGATAGAAAAAGGCATAATACCAGCGTACAATTTTCACAAACAGGTAATGTGCACAAATGTTCATAAGGGTATACACTTAGAATCTCCTAGTTCATTTGATGATTGAAAATTAGAAGAGTAAAGTTGCTTAGAGATGGGACTAAAAATTTGCGTTTGATTGATATTAAGTAAGTGCATTCTACCACTGTATAAGAATCTAATCTCTGCTAAAAATTTGTGTAGTCTAAATCTCACCAATCTCACTAAGCAATGGGTGATTGCTAAGTCTAAATCTAAATTATAATTTGATCTCGTTTCTGCACTTGGGTAATTTGATAAAATTTTAAGTGGCGAACTAAATCTGCATTTGAAGGTGAGTAGAAGGAGAATTTGGAGAAGGACATTTTGCAGCATATTAAGGCATTAGGCAAAAGGTTTACAACAGATGACATCCCATGGAAAAGGTTTATCATCGTCACCAATATCTGCATATGAAGCCGTGGTCTTGAGTTATGGTGGAAGGTTCCTGCAAAACAGAGAGGGACAGAGAGGATGAGAAACACACATGGCTTGCCGGTCTTGTGGAGAGAGGCTGCAAAAAAGCAGAAATCAAATCAAAACATAAATGGTTAAAGGCACAAATGAACGTAAAGCATAAATCAAAAGATGCCTGAGGGGTTCTGGACTATAAATGGTTAAAAGGGTTTATGGGTTTTAAAGCATAAATGGTTAGATGGGTTTGAAAGCCTAATGTTGCAGAACCTCCACCATTTGGGTTAAGGTTTTCTTTTTAGAGTAATGGAAAGTATAAATAAAAAAACTACGTTTTAATTTTGAGAGATGCGAAACTTAAACCCAGAACCCTCAAATCTGAAAAGAACCAAAATGTTTGCCTCCAAATGATAAAAAATACCACTCACCGGTTAAGAAATCAGTGGCTCAAAATGCTAGTTCTTGCTCAACAGATCATCATGGTCAAGCAAAGAGAAAACAGATCATCATGGTCAACCGCTTACGTACCGATGGTTGCGATGGAGAAGAGGAGTCATTGGATGCGGTGGTTGCGATGGTGATTGAAGGAGCATGGTTAAAGGCTTGTGAAGGAGAAGAGTAGTCGATCGATCCACAGAGAGAGAGAGAGAGAGAGAGAGAGAGAGAGAGAGAGAGAGAGAGAGAGAGAGAGAGAGAGAGAGAGAGAGAGAGAGATATGAGGGGTGATGTAAGGAAGGTGGGATACAATAGGGATTAAAATCAAACTTTTGAATCTCTTTCACACCCAACGGATAAAAGAGAAGATTGACTTTGCTTTGGATTTGACATTTTTAGGGGGGAAAACTTAGGATGAAAAAATCAATCCTAACCATTGATCAAAAGTCAGATTCAATCTTAGCCATTGAAATTATGATAAAGTTAGTTTGTGAGGGGATAAATTTGAAAATGCCCCTTGTATTGTTATATAGATTTATTAATCAGTTATTCATTTCTTGAAGAGAATTTTTATAGACAATATTTACATTATATCATATTATATTGTGCATAAATATCTCTAGTTTCACAGAGTAGATAATTTGGTGTGTAGAATTCGACTCATACACAGAGTACCACATTATCAGTTCTTATAGAATATAAGTGATGAGGGTAAAAATGTAATTGAGGAACCCCCTCGGTAAAAGATCTAGTTCAGTGAAGAATGGTAAATACATCAGAATACATGTGCTGATCACGTGAGCGTATGGCCGACTTGAGGATAGTTATCCGTACTATATTCCAGCTAAGAAGGCCATATACGGAATCAGCCGGCCTAAGAAAGGTAGTCCAATGTCTTGCCAACCTGTGAAAGACGACCCGAGATACCATCAACCCGAGAAAGTTGATGGCTGATTATCAGTCTGAGATAACACTTACCCGAGAAAGACAGTGAGTAGCGTTGAATCCAAGATAAGACAGAACTTTGAGAAAATCGGGATAGAGTTCTAATAGATATGGATGAGAAATCTACGGCCAATTCAATTAATGTGAGAAGTATTGATTGAATGAAACTCTAATGGTAGAAAATAACTTCTTGGATAAGAACCAAGTAAGAGTTATCTCATTGATGGCCAATTAGAAAGTAATCTTACTCCAATTCTAATAAGTAATCAGTATCCTAAGAGAATTAGGAGAGGTTAAGTCACAAAGTCTATAAACAAAAATTCAAATTCATGAAGAAATGTACGTTTTGACACACTAATTTACTTGCTAATAGAGAATATTGGCTTGATTGTATTTACGCTTGTGAATTTTTGTCTGAGTTAATCATCGGAAAGACTTTCCACCATAGCGCTCAAACACCGGCCTTTCACGTCAGGAGAATCGATGAGAACAAATTCAAAGATCCCAATGAGGCGAATAGCAAGCGAGAGCCCTATCAAACACAGTTCGTTAGCCTCCAAATTGTGAGCATTGTTTTAGCTGAATATTAAGCTCTTTGCTTTTCGTCCTGATTGAGAAAATTAATCCCTCCACAATTGGCGCCGTCTGTGAAAAAACTAACGTGTCATGGCTAAAACGCCTAAGAAAGATCAGTTGAAAGAGCATAACGGGAGGGAGAAATCTAAATCTCCTCCCTCGATTCCCCCAAAATTGAGGGGACCCAAGAAAGAAGTTCCTAAGGTCCCACCCCAAAACTCACTGGAGGGCAGGTGTTACCTCCTGCGATCCCACCATCAATGGCTCCCCTACCGCAATCAACGTTGCCATTGGCTCAAGTAGAATAGCAACCTAACCCTTCGCGAGAAGTAGAGAAGTCTCGAACACAAACCCAGAATGAGGGAGGAAGAGGATCCCGAATTCGTGACGGATCTCACCAAGATGATGAAAATAGTCACATAGATCGGGTCTGAAGGCGAGACCAGGAGATTGAGGAGATGAGACATTATATAAGTTGTATGGAAGAAAGAATCGAAACCTCCGTTGAGAGAGGGATCCTGCTCGGCCTATCATGTCAGGACGGGACGAGCGCTCGAACACCCGCCTTTCACGTCAGGAGAATCAACGAGAACAAATTCAAAGATCACAATGAGGCGAATAGCAAGCGAGAGCCCTATCAAACACAGTTCGTTAGCCTCCAATCCCATCGTTCCCTAATCTGCACGATTGGTTGAATCAGAAGGTAGGGGTCACTCTTAATAATAATTCAGTGATAGCAGCTCCAGTTGCTCAATTTCTCGACATAAAGGGCGTGGTTAAATCAGCAGTTGGGGTTAAACCGACCAGAGAATGATGAGAATCAGAAAGAGTTGCAACAATTGACAGTGTCAATACAGATCGAAATGGAGGACTTACCCAGAAAGTTTGTCCTCCAAAGTTCTCCATTTATAATGGGTGAACAGATCCAATAACTCACATCAAAGGATTTGTGAACTCTATGATGACTTATGTGGGTCATGACAGCCTGTATTGCAAGGTATTTTCTTTAAGTTTAGGTGAGATGGCCCTAAATTGGTTCCAGGCTCTCCCTCCAAGGTCTATCATTAGTTGGAGACAGTTAGCTAACTAGTTTCTCAAGCATTTCGTGGAAAATCAAGCCGAGAAAAAATATGTTAATACACTCCTGGCTTGGAGGAAGAGATCCGATAAGGATCTGAGACAATATGCGAGCAGATATTAGGCCACCTACAATGAGATCAGAGACTGCACGGAGGACTATGCAGTGGAGTCTTTTAGGTTGGGATTATCATCCTGAGAGTGGTTGAGGGAATCCCTGACCATTGACCCGCTTACCACCATTGTCAACCTAACAAGGCGAGTGAAAAAGTATGCAAAGTTTGAAGATGAGATCCACCGAGATGCGGATCAACCTGCTAGTCGACTGCATAGGAGTGCAGCAATTGAACCAACACCGAAGAGGCCAGGAACCGAAGTGCCTGAAGTAGCGCAAGTAAGGAAGGAATGGAAACTACCTGGTCCTTAGGCGTAGAAAGCAATTCGAACGGTATTCAATACCCCGATCTTTATGATGATCTGGCCATTAAAAGATGAGCCCTTCTGGAAGTGGCCACTTGCTTCGGGAGGAGAATCCGTGAGGTGGGATCTGAACAGAGACCGGTGTAATTATCACCAAAATAATAGTCACATCACGGAGAAATGCAAGGTGCTTAAACGGTTCTTAGGAGAACTAATTGAAGCCAGGCATCTCCGACGATTTGTGGCCGATTAAGGGTAGCCATAGAATCAAGCCGCACTAATGGAATCAGAATCTTCCGAGGAGGAAGTAATGGCAATATGGACAATTCATGGCATACATCCCACAATGCCGACTTTAGACAAGAAAGAAATCTGACTCCAATGACACCATGAAGGCCACGGACATTATGTTCAGCACCTCGGGCAAAAATGAAAGGAGCTAGATGTTTGGGTTGATTCTCGAGACCCAGTGATGAATGTGTATAGATTATACAACACCAAAAATATGAAACCCTACTAGAAGGCATTAGGGTTTCTACCTTCGAGATCTATCTGGTTTGATCTCGACTATTTTCATAATTTAATCCTGAGCGAACTTTAAGCCAGCTAGAATGATCTTGCTCGACTAACCTCGAGATCTTTTACCATAATCCTATTGCACCTTGATCACGAATTGCGTGTGGGCTCAAAACGTAATCTCTTTGTCTTCACAAAATCTCTCTCAATATTTTGAGCAACAAGTTGTGTCTGACCTAGAAGGTATAGCGGTGTATTTATAGGCAACGATAGGGATCCCTAGGAGAAGTGGCCCTATATAATTCGAGATTCCTAATCCAACTCGGATTATTTCTGAATTATATAAATTATAATTCATACTACTACAAAATTATAATTGTATTCCCTTCTCATATCTCAAAATTATATTTCGAACTCCAAGTTACTAAATGTTTATTTATCTCCCCACATTAAGATTACAGATAAACATTGATTAAAATAAATTACTGATAATTTATTTAATCGACATCTATAAAATTTCATGAGACCTTCCACTTAACTTATTCGTTATATAAGATAATAATATCCACCTACAATGTTTGACATAATCGAAACTTATAAGTTTCCTCAAGAGGATATCATCAATCTCTACAAAGGGACATAAATTCCATTAATAATTAACAGTTGTCATACACTTAATATTGTGACCTAACTCATCGAGATTATTGGCCCACAAGGTCTCATTTTATAATGAATCAAAGTCAACGATATTAAATATACACATCTATTAGTTATCTTTGGGTTAAGAGCACAAGTATTAATAATAACCATGAGGTGCGAAAGGTATTATATTGTCAGTATAAATACAATTATCTCAAAGTAGTCATGTTCAATACACACAAAGTGTACTAACACGTTGAGTTAAAATTATACCATTTTTCACAGTCAAAACAGACCTACTGAAACACTATGTTATAGTCCTACTAGTGGTGTGTCCAATTCTATGTAAGACTATGAACAAAAGACTTATAATCTATAATAACTGATAATCTGATATTCTGTGTGTAAGCCAAACTCTACACACTAGATTATCTACTATGTGGAATAAAAGACACTCATGTACAATATGATATAATATAATACTAATATTACCCATAAAGTTTCTCATCAAGAAAAGAAAAAATATTTAAATAATTCAAAATAAATATTAATCCATTATATAAAGTGATGACTTTTAGTATAAAACCATAGCAATCTTCCACTTTGACTAAAAGTCATGATGCCATACATCTCACTCTCATTCCCTCCACATGACTATCAAAATTTTTTGCTGGTAGACTTTTGTGAAAGGATCTGTCAGGTTGTTCACTGATGCAGTCTTGATCACAGTTACATCACATCTCTGAATAAATTCTCGTATAAGATGATACTTACGCTCGATGTGCTTTTCCTTCTTATGAGTCTTTGGTTCCTTAGAGTTAGCAACTACACCACTATTGTCAACAATAAAGTGTAATAGTATATTACATTGAAGGGACCACATCTAGTGTCATGAACAGAGCGACACAATTAGAGTGTAACATAATCATGTTAAATGGTAAGTAGATATATTAAACAAGTAAGTGCCGTAAATAAATTAAATCTCGACAATATTTATTTTTAGTCAACCCCTATGAGTTGTTTTTAAGTTTTTGACACGTGTCTAACCAATGTTTACAAGTGTCCAAAACTTTATTTCAAATTCTAAAGTTCAGATCGACATACGCGTTGCCCGCTATCAAAATTACTATTTTTAAAGTGGTGTCATGATGTTCCCAAATGATATGGTCCTGACCCCTACACTGACCTCGTATCTGTCTCTAGTGTACCGAACATCGGCTCTTGTACCACATGTTTCCAACCGTTATGCTCCCAGCGCTATATCTCCCATATGTCATGCCTTAACTTTAAAAAATATCTGTCTCCTCCCCTTCAACTATATTTTATTTTAAAAAACACACAACACGTCTTACGGACGTAATCGGCTCATGATATAACTTGACTTAATACATGAGACATGACTGACTTGGCTCCAAGACATAGCTCGGGAATCATATACATAATTCAGCTCAAGCCATATCTTGGCTAAAGACATCCTAACACGTCTCCCCAAAAAATAACTCAAAACTCAGGTCGCAATGAGCAAGAGTTTTCTCAAAAATCACGATTTTTGTTACAAGACTTGTGACTTTCCATAACTAGTGTCAAAATCTTGGGTGTCATTTCTACTAGCCTCAAAACATTCCTTGTTGACTACATCTAAGTTTCATTCAATCGTTTTGACACATTGATAGCATAATAATATGACGGAGATGCGAGTTATAACTAATAAGCATGATACTATGATGAAGGTGCGAGGTTAAGCAAGTTAACGTGCTAATGTCATGGATATGCGAGATTTAAACTAATAAGCATGATAACTATGGAATAGTATTTCAAACACACAGTTGCAGTCAATGCATAAAGTCCCACAAAAGTTTCTAAGTTCTATATGTTAGCAAGATAATATGATAAATTAAGCAATGAACACAAAGGCATAATAGCATGATTCCAACTTTGCAAATGAACTCCTAGCATGATAATCATTGAATAGGATATCAAGTTACAATAACAGATGATACTTAAATATTCAACAAGATGATTTAAGTTTGGTCATAGGTGGAGTAGTCATTAAGTAAGGACTTGGGCGGTGCTATGTCATGCTGAAATTTTTTTTTAAATATAAAAAAAGTTGAATTTTTAAAATTTTAATTTAAGGGATGAAAAATGACGGTAATTGTTCCATAAATTATTCTAAGAAGAATGATATACTTACTTGGGTCAAACGCATAATATTAGGTGAGTTTTGAGCCATTCTATAGGAAGAAAAACTGTGAGTTTTCATTTCTGTACTAATATCGGGTGGACATATTTTGATATAGATGAAATTTTGATTTTCTGTAAATGCTATTATTTCCAAATGAAGGGTACTTTCTTATTTTTATTAAATAAAATTAAAGTACAGAAATCTAGAATAATGTAACTTTACTTAAATTTATTTATAGAAAATAAGTATACTGTCATAGAATGATGCACTAGTTCATCTGGCGTGAAATAGAAACTAACATACAAACTGCAGAACTGGTGCACCAGTGCAAAGAATCGAGAGACACTGGTGCAAGTTCAAACCATAAAGAATTATTGAGATACAGAGAGGCTAAGGCACTGGTACCGTCACACCCCAAACTTCTATGGTATAAAATAAGTAATGAAACAACGTAAATCAACATCAAACTTAACCTTAATTTCAATAAAACAGAAATAAATCCCAACCATAGACAATCATTTGACATATAACAAATAGTCCATTTAACTAATCTGAACATAAACTAATCAGAAATAGACCCACAATGCCTGAACAAATAAAGTCTCAAAAATCTCTCGCTGGATATCTAAACATAAGTATTGTCAATAATGAATATTCTATCTATCATACTGAATTATCATCAGAATTAAAGCTTATGTCCTTGGTTTCATATCATCACCTAAAATTGTTAGTTTACACAAAAATATAAGTTGGAGCTCGAGTAAGAAAATCATATTGACAACATCGAAATAGTGAATAAAGCATGTCTATATTCAACAATATAATATACACGATGACAACATAAATCACCAACTAACAACTATGACACTATCATGCTATCATGCGACGCCTGCAAAATTTCTTGCACCATAGGCTGCCCACATCAGGGACCCTTATCATAAAGTTCACGGGCCGCTCCGATTGTAGGGCCACCTCTTTAACCGATTGTTTCGCGGTCTCTCACCGTAGGAATCGTAAGAACTCCCATATAGAGTTTACAAGCTCCCAGAAAGAGCTGAATTTGCGACAACGCCGTTGGATGGAGCATATTGAAGATTACGATTTTGAGTTACAATATCACCCGGGGAAGGCTAACGTAGTGGCGGACGCTTTGAGTAGAAAACCGACGCATATAGCGAGTTTGGCGAGCCATGAGTGGAAGACGATTCAAGATTTGGGGTCTTATGTGATGTGTTTTGAGGAAGCCCGGGAGGGAATAACTTTTTGCAATTTGACAGTGCATTCAACTTTATCGATTCGAGTGGGTGACGTCCAACAGCACGATGAGGAAACGAATAAATTACGCAAGAAGTTCTTCAGTGACAATGCACGAGACGGATGGATAATTCATGCCGACTGAAGTTTACGTTATCTAGGAAGACTATTTGTACCTATTTCGTGTCGGGAAGAGATTTTACGGGAATTTCGTCACTCTCCTTTGGCCGTCCATCCAGGGGGAACGAAGATGTACCATGACCTGCGTAGACAGTTTTGGTGGTTCGGAATGAAACGGACGTGGTGAATTTCGTGGCGAGGTGTCTTACATGTCAGCGAAGGCCGAGCATCAACGACCCGCTGGGGAGTTACAACCTTTACCTGTAGCTGAGTGGAAATGGAAGAATAATACGATGGACTTTGTTTCGGGTCTACTGAAATCGCCGAGGGGACATGACGTCATTTGGGTGATTGTTGATCATTTGACGAAGACTGCCCATTTCTTACCTATTCAGGTGACCGATTCAGTGGAGAAGCTTAGTCGCTTGTATATTCGCGAGATCATTCGTCTTCATGGGATTCCAGTGTCCATTGTATCAGATAGAGATCCGCGGTTTACTGCTCGTTTTTGGCAAAGTTTGCAAGCAATGCTTGGCACGAACTTGTTGTTTAGCACTGCATATCACCCTCAGACAGATGGACAATCTGAACGGACAATTCAGATTTCGGAGGACATGTTGAGGGCTTGTGTTCTAGATTTTTGTGGTGGTTGGGAGGACCACTTGTCGCTTGTCGAGTTTGCATACAACAATAGTTATCAATCCATTTTCGAGATGACACCTTATGAGGCTTTGTATAGGAGACCGTGTAGATCACCCGTGTGTTGGACCGAATTGGGAGAGACGGTTTTAGTCAGACCGGACATGATTGGATAAACCACCGAGAGTATGAGAACAATTCGCCAACGACTTTTGGTAGCACAAGAGGAGACAACCGAACAGATCAAGTTGATTCGTCAGAGGTTGCTTACCGCGCAGAGTAGACAGAAAAGTTATGCTGATCGTCGTCGTCGCCCTTTATCATTCGAGTTGGGGGATCATATGTTTTTGAAAGTATCACCGCGACGGGGTTTGTCACGTTTTGGGCAGAAAGGTAAGCTTTCACCACAATATATTGGGCCGTTTGATGTGATTGAGAAGATCGGAGAAGTTGTATACCGTTTGGCTTTGCCGCCAAGATTGTCAGGTATACATGATGTTTTTCACGTTTCGATGTTGAGAAAGTATGAACCGGATCCGTCGCACGTGCTTGAGTGGTCCGAACTTGAGTTGGAAGTCGATACTTCTCATGGGGAGGAACCAATACGTGTCCTTGATTCACGCAAACAAGTATTACGAGGCAAGACGATACCATTAGTGCGAGTGTTGTGGAGCAACCAAGGCAAGCAAGATCGACTTGGGAACGAGAAGATGAAGTTAGGGAGAAATACCCTCACTTGTTTACCACTTGATTGTGTAATATGTTGGAACTTGATCGTGTGGACTTGATAGTCATTACATTGTGATATTTGATTTGGCATTGTTGATGCATGTAACATGTTAATGTATTTGGCTAATTTCATGGACTTGTTGAGTCATGATTGTGGTATTCTGTTTTGGCATTGTTGATGTATGACTCGTGTTGTTATGTTTATATAATTTCGAGGACGAAATTTCTTTAAGGAAGAAGGATGTAAAGACCCGGAAAATTTTACATTTTTTATATTAATATACGGGTTAATGAGAATAATTAACGTGGAGTATGAAGTATATGAAAATTAGTGTAAAAGTATGATTTGGGGTCAATGTGATATAACATGGTAACTTTGGGGGCTTGTGGTAGCATGTAATGAAATCTAGGGGTGTAAGTGTAATTTTTAGGTGTTGGAATTGGTTCATATTAGACAAATCTTTTTGTCTAAATACAAACCCATTCTCCCTTTTCTCTCTCATACGGTTGAGCATTCTTCCAAAACCCTCCATCCGAAACTTGCTCCAAACTTCGATTTTTTCAAGATTCTACGCATTTCCCTCATCTTTGGTTGATATATGGTGGTGGTTTGCAACCATTTGCTTGGAGGAGGTGTTTTTGACATTCTACCACATTTGGAAGCTAGGGCTTAAAGTTGGAGTTTTGATTCTTGAATCCGGAAGTTGAAGTAGGGATTTCTCACACTTATTACGCGTATAGAACTTGATTTGGTTTTCATTTGACGCGTTGAAGTTGAGTTGAGAAACCCTAAGTTCATTGTTGAAAATCTGTTAGAAATGCCTTTGTTCGTGCCCGATACATCGGTGCCAATTGCTCTCTGTATCTCAGATTTGGTGCTTGACACTGATGCCTTGATTTTTGATACACCAGTGCCTCCCTTTGAAATTGCTCTCTGTATCTCAGACTTGGTACTTGACACCGGTGCCTTGATTTTTGATACACCGGTGCCTCCCTTTCAAATTCTCAGATTTTGGACTAAGCACCGGCGCCTTGTTTTTGGTGACACCGGTGTCATTTGCTCGCAGCATCTTGACATTTCACTAAGCACTGGTGCCTTATTTTGGGCACACCGGTGCCTTCTTTCTTGAAATTTTCTAATTGGTTTGGCACTTGTTTTGACACATTCTTTTACCTATATTAGAACTCCATGAACTCTAAAACTTACTTTTTCTTGAATATTAAATGTTAGGCTTTTATTTATTGATTTAGATCATGTTACGCATTTTATCATGCCATTAATGAAAACAAGAGAAGTGAATTATGTGACACATATTGATATCGAATTTGGTGGGTGAAAGTGATGAACTTTATGACTCGTGTGCACATTCTTACGATACAACACGAATATTATGAGACACGTGACATATGTGAACACTGTACTAGACTCCTTCGGGAATTCTAGGCAGAGCCATGTACTGGAATGCCTTCGGGAGTGCTAGGAATGTATTGGAATGCCATCGAGAGTGCCAGGAATGTACTGGAATGCCTCTAGGAGTGCCAGGAATGACACCTTGATACATAACGAGGACAAATTGGTGACACACGACATTCGTGGATTTGAATTGAATACGTTAAGGAACCATGGTACACAATAGAGTTATCTATACTCTCTCAATCTAATATTGCTTCCATTTACTCTATCTCTCTTTGTGTTGATGTAAATGTTCGTGCAACACATCATATCATTTCATATGCATGTAATACTTGTGTAGACTTTCCTACTGGGCTGTCGAGCTCAACCCTTCTTTCTTTCCAGGTACGACCTTGGAGTTATCGCATGGGGTGCTTGTCATGTATGGATCGACATGCATACTTTTGAAAGCTGCATCTGAGGAATTATTTAACATCTTTTATTTATCATTTTTGAAAAGATGTAATGTAACTCATACTTTATTTATTTCGGTTCAAACGATATAAACTACTACTCTTTTTTGTCTTTGGAGATACTTATCTTTGGTCAACGCAACCACTTTTGTAATTTATTTCAAATTTATTTTGATTTACTCTATCATCAATGTACCTTTTGGAAAATTTGGTAAAATTGTGAGTCTTTATTAATGGTAAATGTATTACTAAATTATGTTTAAAATTGAGGGCGTGACAATAGACCCTGACTCATAAATTAAATTAAAATGTCCTTAGTGAGCCAAATCGGCCAAAATTTATCTTTTTAACCAATTTTTCATTAAATAAAAGCAAGATTCTCTCGGAAAACTGCTCTATGAATCTTACATCGTAACCACTGTTTTGATTCATTGAACTTTAATTATTTTTTTTTAATGTTTCGGGGATATGATGTTATTGAATTAAACTACTTCAAGAGGAGGTGATGCTGTTCTTGTTCAAGATTTGGCTCAAATCAATTCAATAGTCATTTTGGACTTTCGGATGATCTAAAATCTCAAGCATGCTTACAATTTAAATACAGAGCATGCTTGGCATGTAAATGAATAGGAAAATATTTGTCTAATTCTCTCATCTCCTCTCTGTAAATTGATGTAATTTTGCAGGGAAAATTTAGAATGAAGAAACGGAGGTATTAAAGAGAGTGCGAGGTCTGAGAGTTGTAATTCTCTCCACATAAAAAATCCACTGCCCCTATGGACGCACCCGATTTTGGAAAACCATGCAAATCCTCGTTTCACTTGTAATTGATTGTGTGTGTGTGTTGACTTTAATTGTAAGGACTCGTATTTTCATAATTCTTTTAAAATAAATTCCATGTATTTAACTAATGTTTCGTATTTTTATCCCATATTTCGCGTGAACCATTTAAATTATCGCAACGTAGATTAATATTAAAATTTTAAATTAAAGTTTTGCATTTTTATGCTTTAAATACATAATTAAACATTTTTTTCACATACATATGTGTGTGTGCATATATCAGTAGTGTTATATATTATATACATGTATATGTATATGTCTTTCCCAGACTATTCTTCTTGTTCCTCACGTTTTCTTCCACCGTGACCTCACCCTACTCCTATTTTTCCATTCCTAGCCCACAACCAACATCACCTTAGCCCACCATGGGAGTCAAAATCATGGCAGGAGAAGCCTTGACCCCCACTCCTTGTTTCTCCTCCCTTGGTTTTTCATGATTTGTTCCCACTCGTTGGATGAATTTCCATTCATTACCTATAAATAGGAAACTTTCTTTGATTCATGCAAACCTATTGGTTTGTATCCTAGTTGAGAGTGAGAGAAAGGGAGACATCAAAAGAAGAAGAAGAAGAAAAAGGAGGAGGAGGAAGAAATACCCACTTGACAAATTCACTAATTTGGAGCTTGTGTTCATTCCAAATTAATTCTATTCATTCTTATTCACCACCTAGATGTAAGTTTTTCAATCCTTGGTTCTCAATTTTAATGTTTAGAAGCTTGGAATACTTCAATGAAAAAAGTAGCCCTGCCAATTGGAGAAGATGACCTGACCTTCCCATCCGGATGGCCATAGATAGCCCATCTGGATGACCTTCACTATTGTAAATGAACTTCTCTGTTTTACACAGATTTCTGACCCGAACTTCAAACCAACCATGTGAATGCTACGTCACTCGGAATGATCTCAAATTTGGTAGGATGATAGATCAATACATTATCTTGCATCTCCAATTTGAACCAACTCATTTGGACTTGTAAAGCTCCATTTATCGATGCTTTAGTAAACTGTGGCAGATTACGACCAAGCCTATTATTGTCATATTTTGACCAACATAAAGTCACCTCCAAATCTCGAGCCCTTCATAAGAAGTATTCCCAACATATTGAACTACATTATCGTAAAATTATAAAATATTTGGAGTTGAATTCATACCTTGAATTCATACTTTAACCTTACAATTTTATAAGCTGAAATTTGAAGACAAGGATTAGCGATTTCTGTATTAACTTTCTCCGACTCCGAAACCTCTCATGTTCACTCATTTTTTCTCGTTAAGAAAAACACATATGCTAAATCAAGAATATTTGAGATTTAGGATGTGTAACCATCATTTTGCCTCACAAACTAGTATTCCAACCGGATGACCTAAAATTCATCCAACCAGATGAGGCTACTCTCAATATCCTATTTTTGCTTTAAAAAGCACACTAACAACCGGATGGCCAAACCTATTCATCCGGATGAGTTATGCCATTGTTTTGTTTTACTGTCTTAGATATTCAATCAAACTGGATGCCCATATTATTTCCATCTGGACGACCTAAACTTAACCATCCGGATGACTTGCACCTCTGAATATCAGTTGACGTGGAAATCTTCAATTCAACCGGATGAACCTATAAAACCCATTCCGATGATTTTTACCTCTGGAAGTTATTTATGCTTAGAAAACTCCAATCCATCCAGATGACACTTAAGAATCCATCCGGATGACTTTTATCTTTGGAAGTCATCTTATCTTAGAAACTTCAGCTTTAACTAGATGAACCTTAAACATCCAAACCGAATGAACTTACCCTTAGCCTTAGAAAACTTAAAAGCCTTTCACAAATCTCGAGCACCTACGGAATAAGATAACTACCATTTTGCCTCTTAGTCATGTTAATTTGTTTAAGGCATACTTAGATTACTATTCAAACTTTACGCTTCGAAATGATTAAATTACATTGTGCCATGCCATCTTATTGTGTTAGAATGCTATTCATATTCTCCAAAACTTTATTTTTTTATGCCATGATGATATATGTTCTATACTATGAAATCATATTGCATGACCACCTTGAAAGCATAGATTAATTGATATAGATATATAAATTTGTGAAACGTTGATTGGATATTGACATTAGAGTATCCCGTGGATATCCGAGCTGGAAACTGATTGAGAACGATACTATTTATTAGTTGTTGTGGATATATTCTCCGTGAGAATATCTATGGTTGTCTTTAGCCATGATGTGACTTAAGCCGAGTTTTGTTTGAGCCAGAGGTGTGATGGACCTAAGCGATGTATTACCCAAGCTATGTAATTTAGCTGTATCATGCATTTAGCCAAATTATGTTCACGCCGTGTTATATTTAGCCAGAGCATGTCTTTCGATTTAGTCTAGTGATACTCAAGTGAATTAGGTGTCTTTTGGTTTTGGCATGGTAAGGAACATATGACGTCTCGGGAGAACATATTAATTGGGACTGTGATGAACGGGAACATGGTGGTTGGAAAGCACGGCTAGCATGGCGGTCGAGATCGTTATCGTTCGGGAGTACCATAATTGGAAACATTGATTGGAATATATATGACGTGGTCATAACATGGTCATAATTGGAAACATTGGTTGAATGGAGAAATTTGATATTGTGATATCACTGATTAAATGAGACTTGATATTTTGATACTTTATTTCAACACTTACGTGTTATTGTTTTTAGATTAACTGTTTATTCATTATTGTTATACATCGCATTGCTTCAAACATTAAAAAGGGAATCTAAGGGTAGGATCTTCTTACTGAGTGCCACAAGTCAAGGTGCATCTTCCTTTTTGCCCCTAGCGTTTCATGCTAGGTATGGATGAAGACGAAGTAAAACCCCAGTACCCGATTTAGGAGGATACCTATTCAGAAGACGATGCCGTTGAACTTTGGTTTCCCTAGTTAGCCTAGAATTACTTTGAGTTTCTTTAAAGAGTCTTTTGATGCACTTTTTGTCAGCAATTTTATTTCCGAACTTATCTATTTTGTCAAGGAACAATTATCTGTACAAAACTCAATGTTTTTAAACAAAACATTCAAAATTTTAATTACTTTATGAAATAATAAATGTTTTATTATTATTTTTTCTTTTATTTAACGGTTCCGAAAATTCGGTTTGTTACATAATCTTTCCAAGGCACTACAATTGGTATCAAAGTCGTAATTAACCCAGAAACACAAAAAATAGAGTTTTCCGAGGTCTATTTCAAATCTTCCTAGGAACCAATAATAACCCGAAATTTTTAAAATTCAATTTTCAAAAATTAGTTTTGAGCACTAGGTTTTGTTCCTCTCGTCAAGACGATTCCGAAAAGGTATTACACGCCTCCATACGATGTCGGAATGAGCCGCACTTTCCGATCAAAGTTGTGTTCTTATCGATCAACGAGGGAGTAATATCAAGTCCCACACTATTTCTCCTTCTTGTTGCAAGGTTGATGATAATAAGTCATCAATACATCACCTGACAGGCTAGACTATGGATTCCAAAAGTGACACGTCATCCTGCCACATCATCATCGTGGACCTAGATTTCAACATGTTAACGTAATGTGTCTGTCACGCCACCGTCACGTATCTCGCACATCAAGGCCACGTGTTTTCCACATCACCAACACGTGTCTGGCACATCAACAGGTCCAGTCAGCACAAATTATTCCCTAACAAAAGAAAATATTCCAGAACGAACTTTTGCAATTTCAGAGGGGTTTTAGGTTTGATTTCGGCAAGAGTGTAGTGGTTTTCCATTAATTTCGAAGTTCCAAATCCAACGACAAGATTTTTTTTTTGTAATTCATCTCAGAAGGTTATGGACTATCCTCTTTTTTGGCTTAAAATGCTCATTTTTGATAACTTTTTGCTTGAGATGTTGTCTTTTGTGGAGTTTAAGAAGTCCCAATAGAAATTTTTGCCGCAAAAAATACCACGGCCACTTTCACAAGCACCGAGAAGAGTGCCTTGGAGTTCAAGGCCACTTCGAACTACTATGGGTAACAAAATATTGTGAGATCCCTCACGTTAGAAATATTAGTGCGAAGAGGATTCGTGACCGACATGACCCATTGGTCGGAAATAGAGAAACAGATACTCTTTAAACTCGAAGGACCAGCCTATTTGAATCTTGATGTTTCGAATTTTATTTATTTTTTATTTTTTTGAAATTTTGAGAATAGAAATATCCGTAGAATAATTTATTTCTATTATTGCGCGAATTTCATATTTTTCTGAGTTCAGAACCTGAACAGCTTTTCGAGCCGCGCGCGAACTTGGCTCTGAAATTAGCCATACGTTTATGGCTAAATGTCAAGTGAGAGAGAGCTGAGTCACCTAGGATTTTGCCACCTGTAGAAGTATTAGGTGACAAGCGTAATAGTGTATATGTATATCTTTAGATGAATTATATACATAATTACAAAAATAAAGAAAAAGACTAACAAACCATACCAGCTCAATAGGAAGCACGGCCAAAAAGAAAAAGGAAACAGAAAAACCAGAGGAAGAAGAAGGAAAAGCAAGAAAACTTTGGATTCATTTTGGTAGTTTCTCTCCTAACTAATTTTAGGTGAATAATTGAGATTGAGACATTATAAATCTCTGTTTTCTTAGCATCTATGCATGGTTTTAGGGTGTTATCAGTTCATTACTATGAAAGAAGTTAGGTTAGAACAATAGGACTTCACAGGACAACTTGATACCTGTCTAAAAATTCATAATTTGAAACCTCTTAAGCTATGAATCTAATTTTCATATCTTCACAACTTTTATAGTACGTTTCAATACGAAGATTTTGGTACCAAAAACGTGAAAATTGGAATAACATGGAATTACTTATGAAGTTTTCAATTCTGATTGTATCTGGAAAACCGAATCTGGGACTGACTGACTTATTTTTGCTTCTGGGAATTTTCTACAATCTGAATGAACATACTATTTTTACAGGAGCTATATCCTTAAATTAGGAGTATTTTCGTTTAGAATCAAAGTTTTTGGATAAATGTATAATTTTTGGTGAATTTTGAAAGTGAAGTTGTCTGGGTGAAAAACAGAAACTGACCAGGACCACTTTTGCTCTAATTCCTGGGGAACATTCCTTCCACTTATGAAACTGAGATTTTACTGAGAATAGTCCTTTGAGTTATGAAATTCTGGGATTTAGTTTCATGATTTTTGGACTTAGTATGAATAAGTTATGATTTTTACAAACAAAGGGTGGCAGATTTTCCAAAACAGATCAAGTAATGGTCTTAATGTTTTGATTGATTCTATGAATGAACAATTGAGTTGCTATACCTATGTTAATATTCTGGACCAGATTTTCTAGGGTTGGAAAAGGAAGAGAATATGACCATTGTACCCTTAATAGACTAAGTTACTTGAAATCTTGAGATAGGAAAATAGTCGTTCGTGTTACCTTTGAAAGTAACACATTCCTTTTATTTCTTTGTCTTAGGAACCATTGATCGTTGAGTCTGAAATAGTGCGAATGTGTGCCGTTAGCTTCGTCTCCAAGAACAAGGTGAAACATACATATCTTGTTTACATGTTTTCATTTAAAAGAACTATTGATGTTGAAGTACTTTAGAAATGTAATTCTTTTCCTAAATAGGAATCATGGATATTACTCAATTTGATGAAATGCATATTTTCTTTCTTTTGTCGATACATCAAAGCAAGTGTCCTTACTTGAGGACGGTAAAAAAGACAAAGTAGATTGGAGTAATAAGGTTGGGGAATATTAACCAGATATTCCGATGGTTTGACGTCATTCCCTTTTACGCTTTAGAGATCGCTCCTCTAGAATTCTGGTTGAAACTTGTTCGCAAAATATGTGTGAAATCGACATTAATAGTGAAAGATGATATCTTGAATATTCTGAAAGAACATTTAACATGTTTGGAACTGAAAAACATGACAACGTTTTTTATATGAGTTAGTAGTATCCATGTTATAATGTATTACTGGATACGGTGTGTTTCACAAGAGCCTCGGCTTATGGAATTTTTGGAAATATATTTTTTCAGGTCATCAGGAGTAGAAGGGCTTGGCTTTACACTCAAGTTGAAGTCTCTATTTTTTAATATTAGTTCCAATGTGTATATGTTATTATGTAGTCTGTTAGACTTGTTTTTGTTAGTCGGTTTGTCCCGGTCAAGTTTGGTTAAACTATTGTATAATAGTGTTGTTATGTACTAACTTTGATCCTACACATAGAACTATGGTTATCTTATGAAATAAATAATGAAGTTTTGAGATGTACTTCTTTCAACATAAAAAAAAAAAAAAAAGAAGAGAAAGAGATATATAGACATGTATATTGGTAGCTTTTAAGTAAATGTTCCTCAACTATTTTATAATCAGGCCTAGGGTGACTTAAACGCACTGGTCGGTCATTGATCCTTTAACCTACGGGTTTCGGTCGTGACAAATATAGTTTTCAAAGCCAAGTTTGACGCGGAAAAAGAGTTCGATGGTCATGTGGTAATTTAAAGTCTTGGATATCGTCTATCAATAAGAGTTGGATATTACATTGGAAAAAAGACCAGATGATATATCGTATAAGGATTGGACAAAGCTCAATTGATAAGCTTGGGAGGCAATGAGACTTTGCTTGACAAAGATCAGAAGTATTTCGACCAGTAAAGACTTATTCTGATCCTTGTGTAGTTTTGTTTTAAATATAATATTTCACCTTACCAAAAATAAACATCCTCTCCAAACAATGCATTGAAGCTAATTTAATTACCTACAGTTGCCGTCTCATAAGTTTTGAAACCCGAGGTATTGCTTCTTTTGCCCAACATTATAATGGTCGTGTCATCTCTGATAAGCACAATGTTGTGCTTCTTTTTTTTTTTTATACTAAATGTTCTCTGTAAAGGCCCGCTCTAATCTTCATGTATCTTGTTGCAGTCATGTTAGGAGGAACATCGATAGCCGTTGAGATGGTTGTGAATTGGCCGAATCCGTCTTTTGCAATAGTGACGTGTGTGGGTATACTCTGTCCTCATGAATTTGAGGAAATTGTCATCAATACGACCAATGCTGCCAAAATCCTCACGTTAATCCACCGGTCAAATCTAAATGCATGGTTTCTTTTTTTTTTTTTTTTAAAGACAAAGAAGAAGAGTATATTGATAAATAAGGACAGATACGCAGACAAGAGGCAAAAGCAGATGGTTGGAGAGTAACCAACCAAAAGCTGCCAGGAAAGAAAGAGAAAGAAGAATTGCAAATACCAAGCACTACTGCTATAGCAAACCTAGAACTGCTCCCAAAAGCCAAAAAGCGCAAACTCCACTGAAAATCGTGCCACCGCCACCAACTCCTAAAGGAAGCTGCCACAAAAGACCGACTCCGAAGTGGTTGTTAGAGATGCCATTTTCAGAAAATCCTCTAAAATTGGTTTTGTGATTTCAGCGTTAGCAACTCTATTGATAAAAAATAATGTCAAATGTGCAGAGAAATTCTTCGCCCTGGTTTACGGCAAAATATTCTGGAAACATATTCATCTCCTACGTGCATCACTAGAAATGAGCTAGCTAGTTTGGTTTGATTTGTGATGGAGTATATTTTTGTCAAGCTTTATTTTGCGTGCTCTAGCTGAGAATTGTGAATTCATGACAAATTTAAATGATGATTCTTATTTTGTTCGGAGAACCCTTGTTTATATATATATATATATATATATATATATATATATATATATATATATATACATACACGTACACACAAACACGTTGGAAATTATCGCAAAGAGAAGAAAAAAATAGGAAAATTAAGTATACCAAATAGCATTTATCTTTCAAAAAATCTGCTCAAGAATACAAACACATTATTTTTAAATTGATGAAAAATAAAGCAAGAAGAGAAATGCTAAACAACCTACATGGAGATTAATTCATCTTACTTTTTTGATTCAGGGAATCTTTAGCATATGCAACAGAAGCATAGGCTAAAGACTTGACCATTTTCACAAATAAAATTTATGAAGAATATGGGAGAAAATTAAAGCTTTTGGTTTTGAGTTTCTTAAAAAATCTTTCGTGCCTAGAGTCAGTATATATAGAGTTAGTGTCGGAATTTGAAGGGTGGGTGGAGAATCAAAACCTTAATCACCCTCGTATGGTTTGATACAAATAAAAGCTTCTCCAGGAAAATAAAGTTTTGATACAAATCAATCTTAAAGTAGTGAAATGATCTATTTAGATATGGTGGAAGGACTTTTGCAGAAAAAATGCTCTTTTTAGTTGGTCTATTATTTTGCTCTCGGAAGAAGAAAAAGGACTTAAAATTAAAATGCATCACTTTTTTTGCTCTCGGATTTTTTTTTTTCTTTTTGTTCATCATTTTTTTTTTTTTCCGTTTGATGGGAGAAAATGCTTCACTTCTGTTTTTGGGTTCTGGTTGTCCAACAGTTGGAGAAGAGAAAGCTCAATATCTACCCTAATATTTGGGTTAGACAAGGCCAAGTCCTAGGCCCATACCCAGCCATTGGGATTGGAGAATTTCTTCATCTTGACTTATGTAAACGAACAAGTCTAGAAACACAAATTATTCTTACATATATATTCGACTATAGATATGTTCGGAATTGTTGGATACACGTAGCGTTTTTCATAATCATGTGAGTCTTATGCGCATCCGATGATTTCAGATCCATATGTGTCTAAATGTGTACAATTTATTTGTGTCTGGACTTTTTTTTATGTAAAATGGAAAATAGACAAGATTAATAGGGTTACCGCTATCTCAAAAGGTATAAAAATAAATATCAACATTATGATAAATGAGTATACCAAGCTTCCAAACCCTTTGAACCAAACTAGTCTGTGTATTCATCTTCAATATGACTGATCTTAAACAAAAAAGATAAAATATAGAATCCTCGTCTGACTCAACTCAACACTTGTTTCTCCGATGTATCATCTTATGTGTTAAAGCACACACATAATTAAATTGTAATGCAACGTGCTTACATGGTTGGATCTAACCCTCAAGAACAAAAAATTACAAATTAATCATATATATTATAAATAAAACTTCTTCCCTCCCAAACTTTCAGGAATTTCGATATCTATAGCTTTTACAGCATCCCCACCAGCAATCTTCATTGTTTTATTCTCACCTATAACCTTGTCACTGTCAGCTAATTAAATTCTGAGCAAAAAAATAAAGATTAAGATCTTTTGGAGGGATTCGTTTATTAAAAAATAATGGCAGGAATAATATACTTTCAACTTGTGGGGAAAAAAAATTCCCGGATTACATTCTACTTTTCATTCCACAAAATTCCTACTCTGACATAGTGTGGGGGTTACAATTTCAATGCGACGTTAGTAAATATTTGTGTGAAAGTAGTAATTTGGATATGACAAATGTGAAATTTTTAGTATAACTATAGTAATTTTGGCATGTCATTAATAATTAAAAATTTGACTGGAATTATCATTCATTTATTTAGATGAATGATAATTATTATTCATCACTTTTTAGATGTTCCCCTTATATATATAGAAATGTACCAGTTTACAAACCACTCCACATGCAATCTTCATTGTTTTATGTGTACATTGTGCTCACAAAAAAATGTGCACGGGTTACAACAAAATTTGTCTTCAAAATATAACCATCGCACCCTGTGATAATTAACCACTAATGGCCATTTATTAATAGACCATCACATATGTGCCACCTCACTGCCACGCATGTGCCACGCCATTGCCACGCTTGTGCCATCTCACTACCAAAAAGACACTTATCAGTCGCCTCACAGTCCATTATCATGCTCACGCGTAGCACGAGTGCAGGTGTGCAAGTCTTGGGTTGTGCGAGAGTCTTGGGTGTAAATCACCATAGCGTAGCCTTTTAAAAGTCAATCTAGTACTTGAACACTTGCTAAAAAAAAAAAAGAGGAGACTTTTTGCATCAAGTACTGGCCATTGCAAAAAGTAATTAGGCCGGCGCAAAAGACTTTTTACGATGACTTTGCGACCACAAAGTGGGGTTGCTGTTGACAGGATGGGAAATCTTTTGTGATGGCAAGTATTACATTTTGCGACGAAAAATACTGTCCTTGCAAAAAAGTTGATGCAAATGGTCTTCTATCTAGTAGTGACTTTACATGTAAAGTATATTTTGAACCAAACACCGGAAAACAAAAACGAACGCTGTATTTTGAGCAAAATCATCTTACATGGAATTATTTTTCAAGTGTAAAATGATTTACGTTGATAAGTCGATATAATGGTCGTGTGATCCATTCCATCTCTAATAAGTGCAATGTTTTGTTTCTTTTCTTTTATCAAATTGTTCTCCATGTAAAGACCTGCTCCAATCTTGATGTAGTATTTTGTTGCACTCATGTTAGGAGCAACATCGATAGCCACTGAGATCGTTGTGAGCTAGCCGAATCCATCTTTTGCACCGGTAACATGCATGGGTATACTTTGCCCTCGTGAATTTGAGAAAATTGTCATGAACACGATCAGTGTTGCCAAAACCCTCACATTAATCCACCTGTCAAATTTAGCAAGGTGGTGGTTAGAAATGCCATTTTCAGAAAATCCTCTAAACTTGGTTTAGTGATTTTATAAGTGTTAGCAATTTTATTCACCAAAATGATATCAAATGTGTAGAGAAAACTATCGGCCTAGTTTACTCCAAAACTGGAGATACATTCATCTCTTGCATGCCTCGTAGATTGAAAATTATTGTAGAGAGCCAAAAAGGAAAAAAAAAAAAAATTAAGTATACCAAATAGCATTTATCTTTCAGAAAACGTTTTTTTTTTTTTTTTCTGGGCAAATAAAGCAAGAGAATCAAATTGAATCAGAGTTTAAGGCTGGTCAAGAACACAAACACCATATTTTTATTTTTATGAAAAATAAAGCAAGAAAAGAAATACTAAACTACCTATATCGAGATTAATTTTCTTACCTTGTTGACTCTATTAACAAGGATGGACTCTTCAAAATTTGAAGTGTGGACATACTTCATTATTGGTGCAAAGGAGAAAGGAGCTCTCTTTCCAAAATAAAGCTCAGAGACTCTCGCTCAGAAGCTTAGTGTCAAATTTATCTTCTTTAAAGTTTGTCTGAACTTTCTCCCTAAAATGAGGGAGACAACCCCTCTATATGGGGATTAGCTAGAGCTGGGCTCTCACCAATCACCATCCTTGTCCTTAGGTCCTGGATAAGACAATGAGTAGGATAGTTTTCTTACTTTTTGACTCTTTTTACAAGGATGGACTCTTCAGCATTTGCAGTAGAAACATAGGCTAAAGACTTGACCATTTTCCCAATAGAAATTTGTGAAGTATATGGGAGAAAATTAAAGCTTTTGGTTTTGAGTTTCTTAAGAAATCCTTCATGCCCAAGACCAGTACATATAAAGTAAAAATTTGGATATGGGAATCCAAATCTTAATCACCCTCATATGGTTTGATACAGAAAAAAGCTTCTCCAAGAAACAAATTTTGCATACAAATAAATCTTAAAAGTAGTAAAATGATCTAGCTATGCCACCAACCAAAATTCTCAATGTATGAAATATAGATGGACTTGTGCAGACAAAATGCTCTTTTAGCTGGTCTATTATTTTCAAAAAAGAAAAAGTACTTAATGTTAGATAAAATTATGCTTAAACTTTTATGCGGAAACATAATTTTGATAGGATCTTGAATCAATATATCTCAAGAAAATAATAGTAAATATACCTTTGTGCGCCATTGAATGTGGAAAGAAAGAAACCCCTTACTTGAACATTAATTCTCGGCCCACCTTCTCCTCTTTGTCTCTAACTCTTATGAATAACCCAATAAATCTTTTATTGATGGAAATTAATTCTCACAAGGAGTTGGGTATTCTTCCTTTTATAGAGGAGAGAAGAGGGTTTAGAGATATAACATTATAAGACACCTAATCCATCAAGGTCTCTTAATTAATTATCCACAAATATATTTTTCCATAAATAATAATTAGTTTTGATGAACCTTATCTTATATTGGCTTTATCAAATAGTGGAGTCCAAGTGCAACAAGGAATCCTCAAAAAGAGGTGTAGGCTAATGGTTCACCTTTAATATGGGTTTAACATTCTCCCACTTGACCTATTAAGCCGATTGTGATGTAGAAGTGTAATTTTGTTTGTAAAACATGCAATTTTATAAAATTGACTCAAATGGACTTCCATACTTAAAAATATTGACACGTGATCACGAATTTTATAAAAGCCAATAGGTTCAAACTAATTAAAACTGTAATACTGTGATTATCTCAAATCACCAATGCGAGTCATAGCGGTTGTATAACATCTATGTTATATTCCCTTCTATGCACCACAACATTGATAACTCTCAATAACCCAGTCTTTGATTTGGAAAAATAAAGCCCCTATAATTTATCTTGTCAAGACATTTCTTGTTCAATAATATCCAACATAATATGTGCACACATAATTGGAAACAAGAAAATCAGAAACATACTATTATTTTGCAAAAGAAATGTCATAGAAACAATAACCACTCATCTATCATGGATTGCCCAAAAGACCCATCCTAATAACATGTTCTTTATATGTCTTTGGTGGCAATCCCTTCGTTAACGTTGTCGGAATGAGCCGCACTTTCCGATCAAAGTTGTGTTCTTACCGATCGACGAGGGAGTAATATCAAGTCCCACACTATTTCTCCTTCTTGTTGCAAGGTTGATGATAATAAGTCATCAATACATCACCTGACAGGCTAGACTATGGATTCCAAAAGTGACACGTCATCCTGCCACATCATCATCGTGGACCTAGATTTCAACATGTTAACATCACGTGTCTGTCACGCCACCGTCACGTATCTCGCACATCAAGGCCACGTGTTTTCCACATCACCAACACGTGTCTGGCACATCAACAGGTCCAGTCAGCACAAATTATTCCCTGACAAAAGAAAATATTCCAGAACGAACTTTTGCAATTTCAGAGGGCTTTTAGGTTTGATTTCGGCAAGAGTGTAGTGGTTTTCCATTAATTTCGAAGTTCCAAATCCAACGACAAGATTTTTTTTTTTTGTAATTCATCTCAGAAGGTTATGTACTATCCTCTTTTTTGGCTTAAAATGCTCATTTTTGATAACTTTTTGCTTGAGATGTTGTCTTTTGTGGAGTTTAAGAAGTCCCAATAGAAATTTTTGCCGCAAAAAATACCACGGCCACTTTCACAAGCACTGATCCCTCACGTTAGAAATATTAGTGCGAAGAGGATTCGTGACCGACATGACACATTGGTCGGAAATAGAGAAACAGATACTCTTTAAAGTCGAAAGACTAGCCTATTTGAATCTTGATGTTTCGAATTTTATTTTTATTTTTTTATTTTTTTTGAAATTTTGAGAATAGAAATATACGTAGAATAATTTATTTCTGTTACTGCGCGAATTTCATATTTTTCTGAGTTCAGAACCTGAACAGCCTTTCGAGCCGCGCGCGAACCTGGCTCCGAAATTAGCCATACGTTTATGACTAAATGTCAAGTGAGAGAGAGGTGAGTCACCTAGGATTTTGCCACCTGTAGAAGTATTAGGTGACAAGTGTAATAGTGTATATATATATCTTTAGATGAATTATATACATAATTAAAAAATAAAGAAAAAGACTAACAAACCATACCAGCTCAATAGGAAGCACGGCCAAAAAGAAAAAGGAAACAGAAAAATCAGAGGAAGAAGAAGGAAAAGCAAGAAAACTTTGGATTCATTTTGGTAGTTTCTCTCCTAACTAATTTCAGGTGAATAACTGAGATTGAGACATTACAAGTCTATGTTTTCTTAGCATCTATGCATGATTTTAGGGTGTTATTAGTTCATTACTATGAAAGAAGTTAAGTTAGAATAATAGGACTTCACAGGACAACTTGATACCTGTCTATAAATTCATAATTTGGAACCTCTTAAACTATGAATCTAATTTTCATATCTTCACAACTTTTATAGTACGTTTCAATATGAAGATTTTGGTACCAAAAACGTGAAAATTGGAGTAACATGGAATTACTTATGAAGTTTTCAATTCTGACTGTATCTGGAAAACCGAATCTGGGATTGACTGACTTATTTTTGCTTCTGGGAATTTTCTACAATCTGAATGAACATACTATTTTTACAGGAGCTATATCCTTAAATTAGGAGTATTTTCGTGTTAGAATCAAAGTTTTTGGATAAATGTATAATTTTTGGTGAATTTTGAAAGTGAAGTTGTCTGGGTGAAAAACAGAAACTGACCAGGACCACTTTTGTTCTAATTCCTGGGGAACATTCCTTCCACTTATGAAACTGAGATTTTACTGAGAATAGTCCTTTGAGTTATGAAATTCTGGGCTTTAGTTTCATGATTTTTGGACTTAGTATGAATAAGTTATGATTTTTACAAACAAAGGGTGGCAGATTTCCAAAACAGATCAAGTAATGGTCTTAATGTTTTGATTGATTCTATGAATGAACAATTGAGTTGCTATACCTATGTTAATGTTCTGGACCAGATTTTCTAGGGTTGGAAAAGGAAGAGAATATGACCATTTTACCCTTAATAGACTAAGTTACTTGAAATCTTGAGATAGGAGAATAGTCGTTCGTGTTACCTTTGAAAGTAACACATTCCTTTTATTTCTTTGTCTTAGAAACCATTGATCATTGACTCTGAAATAGTGCGAACGTGTGCCGTTAGCTTCGTCTCCAAGAACAAGGTGAAACATACATATCTTGTTTACATGTTTTCATTTAAAAGAACTATTGATATTGAAGTACTTTAGAAATGTAATTCTTTTCCTAAATAGGAATCATGGATATTACTCAATTTGATGAAATGCATATTTTCCTTCTTTTGCCGATACATCAAAGCAAGTGTCCTTACTTTAGGACGGTAAAAAGACAAAGTAGATTGGAGTAATAAGGTTGGGGAATATTAACCAGATATTCCGATGGTTTGACGTCATTCCCTTTTACGCTTTAGAGGTCGCTCCTCTAGAATTCTGGTTGAAACTTGTTCGCAAAATATGTGTGAAATCGACATTAATAGTGAAAGATGATATCTTGAATATCCTGAAAGAACATTTAACATGTTTGGAACTGAAAAACATGACAACGTTTTCTATATGAGTTAGTAGTATCCATGTTATAATGTATTACTGGATACAGTGTGTTTCACAAGAGCCTCGGCTTATGGAATTTTTGAAACTATATTTTTTTAGGTCATCAGGAGTAGAAGGGCTTGGCTTTACGCTCAAGTTGAAGTCTCTATTTTTGAATGTTAGTTCCAATGTGTATATGTGATTATGTAGTCTGTTAGACTTGTTTTTGTTAGTCGATTTGTCCCGGTCAAGTTTGGTTAAACTATTGTATAATAGTGTTGTTATGTACTAACTTTGATCCTACACATAGAACTCTGGTTATCTTATGAAATAAATAATGAAGTTTTGAGATGTACTTCTTTCAACATAAAAAAAAAAAAGAAGAGAAAGAGATATATAGACATGTATATTGGTAGCTTTTAAGTAAATTATGTTCCTCAACTATTTTATAATCAGGCCTAGGGTGACTTAAACGCACTGGCCGGTCATTGATCCTTTAACCTACGGGTTTCGGTCATGACAAATATAGTTTTCAAAGCCAAGTTTGACGCGGAAAAAGAGTTCGATGGTCATGTGGTAATTTAAAGTCTTGTATATCGTCTATCAATAAGAATTGGATATTACCACTACAAGGAAAATGTAATATTGTGACGAAAAATTCGTGACGAACGTAAAATTCGTCTCTAAATATACTTATTTTGTGAGGAAATATTTATTTCGTCACTAATTAGGAGGGAATAAACATTTGAAGTGAGAAAATTATATTTTGTCACTATAGATTATCCATTAGTGACAAAAATATAAATTTTGTCACGAAATGAGTGGACAAACAAAAGTTTAGGTGACGAAATATTTTATCTCCTCACTAACATGTTCCCTCCATTTTGCAATTTCGTCACAAAAGAAAAGTTTTGTGTGAGAAAAAAAATTTCGTCACACAATTTATTTAAAACCAATATGTGATGAAAATATTTCCTCACAAAAGGAAAATTTTTACGTGAGAACATTTACTTCGTCACCCATTTTATGAAATGAAAAATTTTGCGTAAGAAACTTATTTTCTCACTCAATCTATTGTATATAAACGAATAACACCACTTTGGTGTTTGTTTTTGTGTCAACTTTTCAACTACTAAAATTATTCCTTACAATTAAACATTTGATTTGTCAAATTTTTTAATCTATCTCAAGTGTTACAAGCAAATCAATAAATAATTAAACTAGTAATTGTTTTTTTTTTCTTACATGTTTTTTTTCTGTTATTTATTTTTTTGAAAATAATAAACAATATTACAAGATATATAAAAAAATGTTATAAGTTATTTAAATTTTAATAAAAATTAATTTGCACATGCTAGGGTTAACTCTCTAGTTTAGGTGACAAAACATTTCCTCACAAAACGAGGAGGCAGAGGCACAACATCCGGTGTAGGCTTAAACAAAAAAAGTATTAAGACACTACTTTTTCAAATGGACACGATATTTGCTCTCTGCTCCCGTTTGGCTGCCGACCCTGGAGGTTGCACTCGACCGTGAATCGGTCTCAGGCAGTCAAGCCTCTCTTTGCTTCTGTATTGGTACCCTTCTCTCTCTCTCTCTCTCTCTCTCTCTCTCTCTCGCTCTCGCTCTCGCTCTCGATCTCGATCTCGATCTCGATCGCATTTTCAATTTTTGGCAACATCAGTGGTTCGATTTTGGGTATTGGGGGTTTGGATTTTTGAATTCTATATTGGATTTACTCAGGGTTCGAATTTGAGGATTTCCAAAGTGGGAGTTTGGATTTCAAATTTCAGATTGGGGTTTTAGGGTTTCTCCTAGCAATGCGGTAAGAGTATACTTTAATATTCTGGGGTTGAATGCAATGACAAAGTTTGATTAGCGACATGTAGGTTTGCTGCCGTAGCTCGGAAGTTTCTTTTTCTGTATTTGTACAGTGTTTTTAGACTAGATGTGATGCAAGCACTTTTAGCGCCTGAATTTTTAACACAATTGGAACTTTTACTTCGAAGAAATGGGGCTGCGATTAGCCTACATGCCGAGCCTTAGTACTTAGCTAAACCATTCCGTGACTTAATATGTGGGTATGTGCATCTGTATGTTTACTTGGGGCTCCATGTAGTATGTTTGTGTGTTGTGGTTTACATGCATTTTTGGCAGTTCAAGTCACCAGTCCTCTCCAAGAACTATCTACTTTATTTTCTTCACTTGTGATTACTCTATAGTGATATATTGAATTGTTATCACCAACCAAAATTCTCAAATGCATGAAATATAGATGGACTTGTGCAGACAAAATGCTCTTTTAGCTGGTCTATTATTTTCAAAAAAGAAAAAGCACTTAAGACTAAAATGCATCATGCTCGTTTTCTGCTCTCGGATTTTTTTTTCTTTTTGTTCATCAATTTTGTTTTTGGGTTTGGCAGAATTAAAATGCTTCACTTCTGTTTTTGGGTTTCGGCTGTCCAATTGTTGGAGAAGAGAATTCGTAATTCATAAAGCTCAATATCTACACTAATATTTGGGTTAGAGAAGGCCTAGTACCTAGGCCCGTACCCAGCAATTGGGATTGAAGAATTTCTTCCTCTTGATTTATGTAAAAGAACAAATCTAGGAACACAAATTATTTGTGTATATTCGAATACAGATGTCCGAAATCGTTGAATGCACGTGGGATCTTCCATAATTATGTGAGTCACATTTGCATCTAACGGTTCCGGACCTATTTGGGTTCAGATATGCACAAATTATTTTTGTTTCTTGGTTTTTTTTTTGTTTTTTTTATGGAAAATGGAGAATAAACAACATTAATTGGGTTACCACTTTCTCAGAAGCTATACAAATACATATCAACATTAGGAGGATAGATGAGTACTATACCAAACTAATGTATTCACATTCAAAATGACTAATCTTGAGCATAAAGATAAATGATAGAATCCTAATTCGACCAAACACTAGCTAATCTTTAAAGTGATGTTCGAATAAAACTCGTTTGAAATTATCTTGCCTTATAAACAATCCAAATTCATTTGAACAATCATAGCTCGACTCGTCTGACATGTTTATCAGCTCTAGACGATTGTAATGTTATTAGCTTGAAATTCTTTTTATGAATAAATTAGTTAGTATCTGTTGGTTCATATCTCTTCGTTTATATGAAATGCACATTAATAATCATCTTAAAGTAGTAAATTATATAGCTATTCCGCGAATCAAAATTCTCAAATGCATGAAAGGAAGGATTGCAGGAAAAATACATTTTTAGTTGGTCCCTTTTTTTTTTTTGGGAAGAAGAAAACAGACTTAAAATTAAAATGCATCACTTTTTTTGCTCCTGGATTTAAAACACGGCTCTCTCTCTCTCCCTCTCTCTCTCTCACTCACTGATCTCATGTATATATACCAGGAATAGACTTATTATCTACGTTCATTTTTGATGTATCATCTTATGTACTGAAGCACACAAATAAGTCGGAATGCAATCTAACTTGTATGATATCATAGAAACTAATATCCCTCGAGAACAAAAAACAATGTCATCACACAAATAATACTTCGTCCCAAACTTTCAGAAATTTCGATATCTATAGTTTTTACACCATCTCCACCAGCTTCATTGTTTTATTTTTTTTAAAGGAAAATTTTATTTATTTATTATAAGATAAAAATATGACATCATAGAGACCGCATACAGCGAGCCTTGAAGAAAAACATGGCCCCTCCTAGTGCTACAACTCGCAAGAAAACTTGACCTACCCTTGGCTCTCTCGGCCTCTCATTTTTTAGATGAAACTAAAATACCAAACAACAAAACACTAGCAAGATACCAACTCCAAATATCCCACCCAAGTTACCTAAGAACTCAAAATCTGAAAATCTGAACAACCGAGTCAAACTCATCCGGTCACCTCCCATGCCGCTATCCAAAGATTCCCGCCGTTGCCAATTCTGATTCACTCAGTATCACCCATATGTTCCTCAAAATAATTTAAGACTTAGGTATAATTTTTAAAAATTATAAAAACAATTACATTTGGCACCCTCAAATTACATTCAACTCTGTCCCTTTTCCCCAAAAAAAAAATCTCAGCCCCCTAAAATTCGAATTCTGATTCTGTTTTTGCTCAAAATCCTATCAGCAACTTGATCCAATAACTATGACCTCAAAATCCTACCAGCAACCTGATCCAACCCAATTCATTGTTTTATTCTAAACTGTGTTCCATAATCTCCATCTCGTCACACGACCGACACACGTGCCTTAGAATCACATCATCCCCAACAGGCGTCTCAACAGATAGAATAAACTCTAACATACTAACTTCAAAACCCATGGTAGTAGCATGACTAGAAGAAATAAACTAGTATGAAGCACTAGTGTCAAACAAGACACTTACTCAGGTGCGAGATAAAAGAAGTTACCTCCAAAACAACAATCCCCATAATGTCCCGCTCCGTCAGGTCAAGGGATAGTCTGAGCTTGCCCATCACAATCTCACATAACTAACAACACAACAAAGGTCACCACACAGTCAAAAAGCATCTATTGTAACTAAGCAAAATCTGGCAACTCACTTCTTAGACCCGACGCAGCATACACCTATGACCAAGAGAATGACACATATCAATGACAAGTATTCATGTAAGCACATATATAACACATAAGCATGTAAAACATGTAATGAGAAGTGCCCTTAAGAATATCAGTATGGTATTCTAACTAAATTTCTTGGACCTTTAATCAAAACGATGATCAGGCGCCTCTTCTAATCAGATTTCACAAGTAGTTGCATGGATGTTCAAAGACAAGACAGAACATTATATGACATAACTTAGCATAAACATGCAGACCTCTAGGACTCTATCCACAGCTCTAAGTATTCGAAACATACTCTGATACCAAGTTGTCGTACCCCAAACTTATAGGGTATGAAATAAACAACAGAACACACAACCAATACTTAAAAACATAACTCAAAATGAATTAAATAAATCTCTAACTCCAATAATCAATTATCAAGTAAACAAATAAATCATCTCTCCTAATCTAAACAAAAGCTAATCAAAATAGGCTCATTGTGGCCGAATAAAAAAATAAAATCTAAAATATCTAAAAACATGGATGTACTACTATCAAAGTAAGTTCTAAACTAGCATGCTAAAACATCTTCATACACAATGTCTGAGTCATTGGATCCATGTCATCACCTGTTAGTTTATAAAAAAACATAAGTCGAAACTTGAGTAGGACGTCATACTGAAAACATTGATATATTGAATAAAGCATGCTCGCATCAATAATATAATATGCATAACGGCAATATAAACCATCGACTAAACATCTACAACACCATCATGCTCTCATGCAACTCATGCATAATTTTGACGATCTTACACTGCGGACAGCTCACATCGGAGACCCTATCATAGAGTTTTTTGGTCGCTCTGACCGTTGGGATACCTCTTAACCCAGTTGTTTCGATGTCATTCACTAGAAGAATCACAATTAACACTCCAGGTAGAGTTTACGGGCTACCAGACCGATGGACCATCTCCTACCTGGTATCTGACATCCATGCATGCTCACATGTATCAATGTCGACCAATTTCAAACTTAATGTCACGCCCCGGATTTCCATATAATAAAATCACAAAATAATATCCATAATTTCACCAAATACCATTTCAAAGTCAAGGGGCACTACCGGCCCAAGGTACATAGTCATGATTTTCAAAAGATAAGGAGTTCCACTTGCGTTAACAAAATACATAAGGAAGTTCTAATACATCTACCCAAAATATTTTCCATGCAGATGTTAAATAACTTTCCCCATTGGTCTACCCAAAATATTTCACGCCAAGCACTCCATGCTACTCCTCTGCTACGGTACCTGAAAGATGGAAGGGTTGAGCTACAAGCCCAGCAGGAAAATCTATGCCAAGATTATGCGCATGTGAGATGCATGGCATGCACAATGATCATGGTATAACAATGCATCACTTTCATATATCATACACAACCACACGAATAACAATCCACGGTTCGCCAATATACATATAACAACTACGTCTAATTTACCCATTGCTCACATCAAATGCCCATCGGATACAATCACATAAGTCAAGATAGGTCATACCCTAGCACTTCTCCCAACGGAGGCTAGACAATGCACCAAGTTGTGCCCAAACAATGGTCATACATATATCCTACCACTTCTCCCAACGGAGGCTAGCCAATGCCGATTCATGGCGTCTCCTAGCACATTCCCAACCGGAAGCTAGTCTCATTGTTTTCCTAGCACCACTCCCGACGGAGGCTAGTATTACATTTATCATTCACAAACAACTTATGTTATGTCAATTGGATCCGTATCACATTCAATAATCTCAACCATGCATAACAAATCCCAACGATCCACTTTCACGTCACACTACCAATTAACGATGTTCCACGGCATAATACGTGACAGAAATAAAATCAGAGAACATAAATGCACGACCGTCCGGTCCCGTCCGGTCCCGTCTGGACGCCGGGCAGGCTCCGTCCGGACGTCGGTCACTCCCGTCCGGACGCCAATTTCACTACCTCTCTGTTCGATTTCCTGGGCCAGCCGTCCGGACGCCCATGGTCCCCGTCCGGACGCCCCGACGTGATCTGCAGAAAACAGCGCGAATCGCAGATTTCGCACACACTCCAAATCCGACTATGGCAACAAAATAACCACGAAAAAGGCACCAAAACACATCACATACACATAATACAAGGTAGAAATCCCTACCTCAAGCTTCAATGTGGAAGATTTGGTCCAAAGAGTGAAGCCCTAGCTCTTTGTCCTCCAAAGCTCAAATCCGCACCTCCCGAGCTCCCAACCACGAACCGGCTTCGATTCCTTGTTAGACACGGTACAAGGCTCCTATATCTCCGAGCAATTCGAAAATGGTGAAGAGAAATTGTGGATTTGGCTAGAGAGAAGTGAGAGCACAAAGGGGAGTAAGAGAGAGATTTGGGGAAGAAATGAGAGTTCTCCCTCCCTCTCCACACAATCTGATTTTTAACCCCAAAAGGGCACCCACGTAAATAGCCACATAAGGATACGCGCGCGAAATAAAACAAGGGACTCCGGGCTCGGGTCCTATGATTATAATCCGATATATAACACACTTAATTAAATTCATTTACCCGAAATAAACTTTCAAATAATTATTTTTAAAACTGAAATTTTCTGGGTCCTTACATCCTCCCCTCCTTAAAGAAATTTCGTCCTCGAAATTTAAAACAATAGGCCGACACCGATACCTCTACACACAATCCACAAGTCAGACACAGATACTCCAGATACGGACACACTGTTATTTTCTCAACCTTTACTATAAACTAATCCGTGCTTTCACAAAGCTCAACGGATGCTGACTATCAAGTTATCATGTTCAAACAAACCAATCAAACACATAAACCTTACGCATGCATACACCATGCTCATTGATTACATAACAATCCATGTATAATCAAATTCTCAAATTCCATAGCTCATATTATAAACAAGCACATAACTCACGTTTCAACCACATTCAATAAGCACAAAACATGGTGGCAAACACGCCCCAACCCATCAACCCAATAATAAGCACATAATAATCAAGGGTCAAACAAATACGGGTATTTCTCCCGAACCTCGTCCTCACGCTCCCACGTAGATTCCTCCTTACCTTGGTTGCCCCATAATACACGAACCAAAGGTATCGTCTTACCTCTCAACACTTGCTCTCGAGAATCTAAAATACGAATCGGTTGTTCCCCATAAGATGCATCGGCCTCAAGCTCCAATTCGGACCACTCCAAAACATGAGAAGGATTCGGCTCGTATTTCCTCAACATCGAGACATGAAATACGTCATGCACACCCGATAACTTTGGTGGCAAGGCCAAACGGTAAGCAACTTTTCCAATCCTCTTGATGATATCAAACGGCCCGATATATCTCGGTGATAACTTGCCTTTCCGCCCAAAATGCGACAAGCCCCGTCGTGACGATACTTTCAAGAACACATGGTCTCCCACCTCAAACGATAACGGACGACGGCGTCGATCGGCATAGCTTTTCTGTCTACTTTGAGCAGTAAGTAATCTTTGGCGAATTGTCTTGACTAACCCAGTAGTCCTTTCTTGCGCCCTCGAAAGTTGCTTGCGAATCAACTTCATACTCTCGGTAGTCTCTCCAATCAAATCCGGCCCAACAAGTGTTGCCTCACCCAACTCGGTCCAACATATGGGTGATCTACATGGTCTACCATACAAAGCCTCAAATGGTGCCATCTCAATACTCGATTGATAGCTATTATTGTATGCAAACTCGACAAGAGGCAAGTGATCCTCCCAACTTCCCCGAAAATTCAAAACGCATGCCCGAAGCATATCCTCAAGAATCTGAATTGTACGCTCAGATTGCCCATCGGTCTGGGGATGATAAGCAATACTAAATAATAGATTCGTGCCAAGTGCTGCTTGCAAGCTCTGCCAAAATCGTGCCGTAAATCTAGGGTCTCGGTCGGACACAATAGAAACGGGAATCTCATGCAATCGGATAATCTCACGGATATACAGCCGACTGAGCTTCCCCACTGAGTCGGTAACCTGAATCGGTAGAAAGTGAGCGATCTTGGTCAAACGGTCCACTACTACCCATATCGCATCATGCCCTCTCGGCGACCTCGGCAAACCCGTAACAAAGTCCATCGTCACGTTTTCCCACTTCCATTCCGCCACTGGCAAAGGTTGCAACTCCCCCGCGGGTCGTTGGTGTTCGGCCTTTACTTGTTGGCATGTCAAACATCTCGCCACAAAACTCACCACATCTCGTTTCATTCCAAACCACCAAAATTGCCGACGCAAATCATGGTACATCTTCGTTCCACCTGGATGAACAGCTAAGGGAGAATGATGAAACTCCCGCAAGATTTCCTCCCGACAAGAGATGGGTACAAACAATTTTTCTTGGAAGCGAAGACCTCGGTCCGCATAGATCATCCATCCATCACGTGCATTGCCACTTAAGAACTTCCAGCGCAACTCTTCCGTCTCCTCATCGTGTTGTTGAGCGTCTACTACCCGGGTGGATAAGGTGGATTGAATCGTCATATTGCACAACGTAGCTCCATTACCAACTTCCTCAAAACACGTCGCATAACTCCCCAACTTCTCTACCATTTTCCATTCACGAACGGCCATGCTCGCCAATTGAATTGGTCTTCTACTCAAAGCATCCGCTACCACATTTGCCTTCCCGGGGTGATATTGCAATTCAAAATCGTAATCCTCAATATGCTCCATCCAACGGCGTTATCTCAAATTCAGCTCCTTCTGAGAGAATAAGTACTTCAAACTCTTATGATCTGAAAACACTTCGAACTTCTCCCCATAGAGGTAGTGTCGCCAGATTTTTAGTGCGAACACAACTGCAGCAAGCTCCAAATCATGCGTGGGATAGTTCCGTTCATGAATCTTCAATTGTCTTGACCCATAGGCCACAACTCGTCCTGTCTGCATCAAGACACACCCAAGTCCCTCTTTCGATGCATCACAATACACCAAGTAACCAACTCCTCTCTCGGGTACAATCAACACTGGTGCGCTAGTCAAATGCCGCTTCAACTCCTCAAACGCTGCCTCGCACGCGTCATCCCAAACAAAACGTGTCCCTTTACGAGTCAATCGTGTCATAGGTGCTGCCAAACGAGAGAAGTCAAGCACAAAACGACGATAATACCCGGCCAAGCCCAAAAAGCTCCGAATCTCAAAAACATTCTTCGGTCATTGCCAACCCATCACAGATTCTATCTTTCCCGGATCCACGGACACTCCTCCTTGCGAAACAACATGCCCCAAAAACTTGACTTCGGAAAGCCAAAATTCACACTTGCTCAACTTAGCATAAAGACGATGCTCCCTCAAAAGCCCAAGAACGATAGCAAGGTGCGATTCATGATCTTCATCCGTACTTGAGTATATCAAAATATCGTCAACAAACACCACCACAAATTGGTCAAGGTACATACAGAAGATACGGTTCATAAGATCCATAAACGTTGCCGGTGCATTGGTCAACCCAAACGGCATCACCACAAACTCGTACTGTCCATAACGTGTCCGAAAGACGGTCTTCGGGATGTCCTCACTCCGGACTCTCAACTGATGGTACCCCGATCTCAAGTCAATCTTTGAGAAACACTTAGCTCCTCGGAGTTGATCAAACAAGTCGTCAATTCTAGGTATTGGGTACTTGTTCTTCACAGTTACACGGTTTAACTTCTGGTAATCGATACATAATCGTAATGACCCATCCTTTTTCCGTGCAAACAACGCCGAAGCTCCCCACGGTGACGTACTTGGACGTATAAAAGCCAAATCTTGCAACTCCTGCAGTTGAATCTTCAACTCCTTCAATTCGGCCGGTGCAAAACGATACGGAGGCATAGAAATCGGTGTGGCACCCGGAATCAAATCTATTGTAAACTCAATCTCTCTCTTGGGAGGTAAACCGGGTAACTCCTCCGGAAACAAATCCGGGAAATCTCGAACCACCAATGGCAACTCACCACGCGCATTCACATCCTCATCAAGAGTCAAACTAGCCAACAACGCATAAATATAGTCTCGCTCCCGGGGTTCATAAAGATAAGGTTCTAATGGTTCTCAGCGTTCTCCGAAGAACTCAAAGCAACCATCTACCGGTGAACAAATACGGACTCGGTGCTTAAAACAATCAATCATAGCATGATGGGTAGACAACCAGTTCATACCCAAAATAACATCAAACCCGGTCATGCTCAACACAATAAAATCACAGGTAAAGCGACGGTCAAGTATCATAAGTTCACAATCTCTACACACCCGGTCAAGTAGTGATCTTCCCCCAATAGGTGTCTCAACATACAACGGTGGGTCTAACAAAGTGGTCTCCAAACCCAAAGCACAAGCAAATGATGCAACAATAAATGAATGAGATGCTCCAGAGTCAAATAAAACTCTTGCAAAAGAGTTGAATACGAGAAATGTACCCCTCACAACCGACGGGTCTGGACTCTGAGAAGTCGAAGGTGCCATTGCAGTAGTAATGTTGTAAGCTCTAGCAGGAACATGATGTCCTTGCATGTACCCGCCTCCACGCCGAACGAAATTCGCCGGTGCCGAAGAACTAGCCCCTTTCTCGGTTTGAGAGCCCTGAACCGAAGTGGTTTGGCGAAAATGGGACTGTTGTTGTCGTTGTGGAGTTCCATGAGACTGCTGCCCTTGTCCTTGCCTCGGTTGCTGCACCGAGCCAACCTCACTACGTGTTCCTCCCCCTTGAGGACAATTCCTCGAAATGTGATCCTCTTTTCCACAAGTATAGCAAACCTTGGGAGGTACCGGGCACTGATTACGGATGTGACCAGGTTGATTGCATCGAAAACATACACTCTGAGGCCTCGAAGTAGTGCTCCGTGAGTCCGACGAAACAGGAGGCCTAAGATTGGAATGGCTCAGCTGGGACTGAAACTGCTCTCTCTGGCGCTTACGCCCTTGACTTCCCGAACTCCTCGAAGATGAAGAGTAACTTGGCACCACACTCAGCTGCCTTGGTTCCCACACTCTGGAACCCCGCTGTGCCTCCTTAGGCAACTCGACACTTCTAGCACACTCAACAACATCCACAAAACTGATCTTACGCTGGCTCACCACGAGCCTCTTGACTGAGGAGTGAAGACCCCTCTCAAAACGCCTGCACTTACGATCTTCCGAAGCCACGAGCTCCGGTGCAAAACGGGATAAGGTTTGGAACCTTGCAGCATATTCAGACAGGGTCATTGTCCCCTGTTCCAACCTCTCAAACTGTTCCCGTAGTTGCTCACGATAAGATTTAGGAAAATATTGGTTCTCGAAGAGAACCTCAAAGTCTGCCCACGTCAATGTTTCCACATCCGGTTCATTGGTCTCAGCCGCTTGCCTCGCAGCCCTCCGTGCATCCTTTTGTGACTCAAGAACCGATTTCCACCATTCATTCGCCTCTCCGGTCAATTGGCATGCCACAATTTTGACCCTAAGGTCATCCTCTACTATACCCAAAGCATCGAACAGTTTGCAAGTCTCAGAAAGCCAATAGTCGGCTGCGAGAAAATCACCACATACCCCGCTAAACTGTGGTGGATTCAAGCGTCGAAATTCCCTCATGGCATCCATTGCTCGATTCCCAACATCGGCCCTTGCACTTGTATTCAACAAGTTGGCCTCGGCAAGCGCCGCCACGAACTCCCTGGCAAACACCCCCGGAGCAACCGGCGGTTCAACACTTTGCTCCATTTCTTCATTCACCTCCTCCGCGCGAGGAACCTCTCTTTGCTGACTCACCACCACATCCTCTAACGGTATCTCACGATAGCGACCACCGCCTCGGCTTCGGCCTTGGGGTCCGCCCAACCTCACACCACGTCTAGGAGGCATATCTCTACAATGTACAAGCACTAACAAAATCAAGCAACCACATAATACGAGGCCAATGCCTAACACGAAAGTCCAACACAGTTCATCAATTCTATATTTGCTCGTAAGAAACAGTTCGTATAATGCATATGAATGTCATGCACACAAGCACACACATGCCCTTTTCAAAAATGCAGAGTTTTGAACCCATGAGACTCTAAGTCTCCCCACGGTCTCAAAGTATTCCAACTCTCGCTCTGATACCAAGTTGTCACGCCCCGGATTTCCATATAATAAAATCACAAAATAATATCCATAATTTCACCAAATACCATTTCAAAGTCAAGGGGCACTACCGGCCCAAGGTACATAGTCATGATTTTCAAAAGATAAGGAGTTCCACTTGCGTTAACAAAATACATAAGGAAGTTCTAATACATCTACCCAAAATATTTTCCATGCAGATGTTAAATAACTTTCCCCATTGGTCTACCCAAAATATTTCACGCCAAGCACTTCATGCTACTCCTCTGCTACGGTACCTGAAAGATGGAAGGGTTGAGCTACAAGCCCAGCAGGAAAATCTATGCCAAGATTATGCGCATGTGAGATGCATGGCATGCACAATGATCATGGTATAACAATGCATCACTTTCATATATCATACACAACCACACGAATAACAATCCACGGTTCGCCAATATACATATAACAACTACGTCTCGCAATTTACCCATTGCTCACATCAAATGCCCATCGGATACAATCACACAAGTCAAGATAGGTCATACCCTAGCACTTCTCCCAACGGAGGCTAGACAATGCACCAAGTCGTGCCCAAACAATGGTCATACATATATCCTACCACTTCTCCCAACGGAGGCTAGCCAATGCCGATTCATGGCGTCTCCTAGCACATTCCCAACCGGAAGCTAGTCTCATTGTTTTCCTAGCACCACTCCCGACGGAGGCTAGTATTACATTTATCATTCACAAACAACTTATGTTATGTCAATTGGATCTGTATCACATTCAATAATCTCAACCATGCATCACAAATCCCAACGATCCACTTTCACGTCACACTACCAATTAACGATGTTCCACGGCATAATACGTCACAGAAATAAAATCAGAGAACATAAATGCACGGCCGTCCGGTCCCATCCGGACGCCGGTCACTCCTGTCTGGACCCAATTTCACTACCTCTCTATCCGATTTCTTGGGCCAGCTGTCCGGACGCCCCGACACGATCTGCAGAAACAACGCGAATCGCAGATTTCGCACACACTCCAAATCCGACTATGGCAACAAAATAACCACGAAAAAGGCACCAAAACACATCACATACACATAATACAAGGTAGAAATCCCTACCTCAAGCTTCAATGTGGAAGATTTGGTCCAAAGAGTGAAGCCCTAGCTCGGTTTGTCCTCCAAAGCTCAAATCCGCACCTCCCGAGCTCCCAACCACGAACCGGCTTCGATTCCTTGTTAGACACGGTACAAGGCTCCTATATCTCCGAGCAATTCAAAAATGGTGAAGAGAAATGGTGAATTTGGCTAGAGAGAAGTGAGAGCATAAAGGGGAGTGAGAGAGAGATTTGGGGAAGAAATGGGAGTTCTCCCTCCCTCTCCACACAATCTGATTTTTAACCCCAAAAGGGCACCCACGTAAATAGCCACATAAGGATACGCGCGCGAAATAAAACAAGGGACTCCGGGCTCGGGTCCTATGATTATAATCCGATATATAACACACTTAATTAAATTCATTTACCCGAATTAAACTTTCAAATAATTATTTTTAAAACTCAAATTTTCCGGGTCCTTACACTTAAACAGTAGCCATAAATGGGCTGAAAGGCAAGAAACATGCCAGAAACCAAAAAAAAGAAAGAAACGTTCTATTTTTCAATATGTCGCTTGAGTGGATAAAACTATATAGTTATGTTTTACTTAAAATAAAACGTTATAAATTATAAGTAGAGGTATTGGGTCCAACGTTAATAGAAAATGCACCAATAGAATTCCGACGACACCGTCGTGTCGGTTCAAAGTTGGATATATTATTTTGAAACACGAAAACTGTTTTGTCAAATTCAATTGAAAAATAATTATCCTCGAGTAACAATAAGATGCAAAATATACATTTTTTTGAAGCTCTGTGTGTCACGCCCTCAATTTTCTATAAACCATAAATTATAATTCACTAATGATCAAGTCCTCTAAGTAAATGCTAACCATTCCTAAAATACATTCAATGCGACAAAACAATGAGTATCAAGTTTCAAAATAGGGTGTCTCAACCCTTATGACCATTTACAAAATAAGGGAATGCCAAAGGATTACATCAAAATAGAATACTTCAAGTTTAATTTATTTTACAACTTCTCAAAATGATATAATAAAGATGTTGAATAACTCTATGCCATAATCCTCAAAATATGCATACAAATCATGCATGCCATTTCTTGATCTACTGCTCCAAATTTACACCTGAAATAAAAGAAAGGGTGAGCTACAAGCCTAGTTGAAACATGCATCAACCAATAGGAGATGTCTTTATGTATGTATCATGAATATGTAAGGAGAGAATGAGTCAGCTAAATTTAAAAAAAAATCAACATAGGTAATGTTCGTAACACATTAAATTTAAAGAAGAACAAGGACACGTGTACAAATCGTCAATTAACAACGTGGCACATAGCCTAAGAAACAAAAGCTCATCCCTGCATAACAATGATGATAACATTGACATTTTCCTGGCACGTTCCCGAAGGGTCCAGTACGTTCTTAGCATTTATGGAGGAGACTAGTATATTTCTAGTATATTTAAGGAGAGAATGAGTCAGCTAAATTTAAAAAAAAAATCAACATAGGTAATGTTCGTAACACATTAAATTTAAAGAAGAACAAGGACACGTGTACAAATCGTCAATTAACAACGTGGCACATAGCCTAAGAAACAAAAGCTCATCCCTGCATAACAATGATGATAACATTGACATTTTCCTGGCACGTTCCCGAAGGGTCCAGTATGTTCTTAGCATTTATGGAGGAGACTAGTATATTTCTAGCGTTTTCCAAGGAGTCTAGTTCATTCATAGTATTCCCAAATGAGTCTAGTATATTTCTTGCATTCCCAGAGGAGTCTAGCTCAAATCCACTTGTACAATCATCAATCAATTATTGTCGTTTAACGAATCACATCTCGAATACTACCATCATTTACTCTAGCAAACCCATAAGGTTTAAGCAAGTAAGAGTGATCATCAATAGATTTAAAAGCATCTAACAATGGCTCAAAACCATAAGCAGAACCTTCCAATATAAATACCTAAAAGTTCTGGATCAGGAATTATCGCTCGAGCGAACAAAATTCCAATAGAGGTCACTGGCAAGGTCGTTGGACAATGGCTTGAGCAACTCCCAATTTGTACATGTCACTCGAGTGAGGTGATGGTCAGTCGAGTGACCTAGGTGATTTCTGGATTTTTTAGACAATGTCAAGAACATGAACAAATATGAAATTTTCTACTATAGCACAACTAAATCATGCATTTCAACTATGTTTAACACTCACACGCATATATATAAGGCATTATGTCCCTACCTCAAGGTCTAAATGATGGATTTGAAGAAGATAGATGAAGCCCTAACTTTGAATGACCTCTAGGTGTTAATTCCGCCTTTCCCGGACTTTAAATTGATGATCCACCTGTGGATATGCATTAAGCATGTGAGGGTTACTCCATATCTCAAAAGAATGTGATTTTGGTTGGTTGGATTGCAAGAATTTATAGAAAGGAAGAGAGAGAGAGAGAGCTTGAGCTTTCCAAAGAATGAGATCAACCTTCACCCCCAAAATCTAATTTTGGGGCAAATTAAAGGGATGGTCAAAAGACCAAAATACCCCTCTCCGCCAATTTGATAAAAATGAGCATTCCGAGTCAAATTCTAACTTACCTGAGTCTGAATCAAATATTCTACGATACTAGTACTCATTAATAAATGTCCCGAGCATGATTAAAACAAGAAATTTTTTGGGTCCTTTCACTATGTGTCTTGTTTCAAACAAAATAAATGGTGCACAATTTCGATACTCGTACTAAAAATTATGCTCATTTTTTCAGTGTATCAGTGCAGCCTGCACAACTGCAAATCTACTGCATCTCAGTCACGAATTTTTGTAATAGTTCATACTTTGAAATTTGCCTTCAAAATTTTAACTGTACACTGTAGGCACATCAACCAATGGCTCAGTAAAAAATCTAAAAATTTTAGAGCTTTTTTTTTTAAATCAGATTATTGCTTGTGTTCTTCTGTTGTCAGATTTTGTTCTTTGTAAATAAAATACGAATAACCTTTATTTGGCCTTCGTTTCTACAACCGAACTATCCAAAAAATCTCAAAATCTATACAGAACATGCAAGAATGGATCACACGCTGAGAATAACATATATATACTACCGAATTAAATATGATGTATATAATATCTCAATGTAAATCAACATGAAATTCTACCCCAATAGATAAAAATGCATAAAATGGTAAAGTGCTCGGAAGACCGACGAACTCTCTGCATACACGGCTGCTCTTGGACTCTCAGCGAAGATTTCGATGCCCTCTACGATTTTCTAGTTGGGCTCATCGCACGAATCTGTCGTCTAGGCATCCGTTCTTCTTCCTCAAACAAAACTCGTGTTTAGAGAGCTCTAGAAAATAAGTTTACTTTTTATAAAATCCTGATTTAGGATTTCCTAATCCTTTTATATTGAAATTTAGGCTAATTACGTTATCCTCCCTCAAACTACCACAACCCTCACACGAAGTCCCAACGCTTCAATCCATTATGATTAAGCCACATTTAAATATTAAACTCAAAACCACAAGTTCTCAAATAAACTAAAAATAATAAAAACAAAAGGTCAAACCTTGGGTCCTAACAACGAATCTCGGGAATATTCAAAGATAAAAAAATGGCCTGCTATTTAATGGAAGGATTGGTTGTTGAGTATGAGGAATCATCCCCTGCATTACAGCATACGCTACAACTTGGGAATATGGGACAACTGAAGAGTCCAGATATGGACCCCACAGGAGCTGACCAGAACGATCGACCAAGACCAGAACGATTGATCAGACTAGAGCTGATCAACCAATATACCACCTGCTCGGCCAATAGGACCCCCGATATCCCTTTAATAGTCCACATAAACCCTTTAGTGATGCAATGTATCCATCAGTATCCCTAGGATAGCGCGAGAGGAATCTGCTCAGATCCCCCAAGGCTAAGAATCATGGTAGGAATTACAGCAAGGGTCCATACTTATTTTCTCCTCACCCGCGAAGGTATTTAAACCCAAAGACGGGGATGGAAGAAGGTACGCACTCATTATTCTAAGATTTTCTCACAATCTTCAGCCTAAAAAACACAATTCTAACTTATTCGTCAAAGGATCCACGACTAGCCAACCACCCCTAATCACCGGACTTGTGTGCAAGAGCCAGCCAATAGTTGAGAAAGAGGTCTACATTTTTCGAGATCATCAATTTTATTTAAGCTTGTGTGTCTTTCATATTTCTTTGTAATCGTCAGTTTCAGCATTAATACAAGGTACATCAGCTAAAAAGTAGGGTTTGCAGGCTGGAAAAGCCAGCGTTTACATCGCTAGTCTGCATTTCTAGAACTCTAGTCCATTTCTATAGATTTTTAGTCTGCGCTTCTAGAATTTTAAGACTTCATCTTTTCAAAGTCAAAATTGGCCCAGGTCGGCATACTTCTCGTGATTTTGATCGAATTGGGATTTCAATCCCCAGAACTCTGAAATGAAATCGACATATCGCACAATTTTACCCGTCCAACACCTGTCATGCACGTTCGTAGTTTTTGTTATATAAATCTTCACGGGAGCCATATCCACATTGACAACGTGCTGTTGTTGGCACCCATTAGACTTAACTCCTAACAATGCCCTTTTCTCACTTGCCGTAAGTTTTTATCCTTTTGTGTTATATCCCGTTTCCCGTTTCCCATAACAGTTACCGCTACGTTTCTTCCTTTACCTTTTCTTTTTCACATAAAATCAATAATAAAAACACGATACTTCATAGTTAAGTAATATAAATTGCGGCCCTCAGCTCATGCCCACACGCTGTCTATATCACTTGCCTAAAATCTTGATAATCTTGGAATTCCATGAACAAAGGTGATCCAGATAGTCGATTTTTTGGAATAAAGGTATAACGGCATCTACATTATTATCGTGATCGAAGTGACATTTACATTATTATATGATTTGGACTATTGGTGAACTGAGTAGCCGAGGGATAAAGAATCACAGATGATGAATTGGAACAAAATATATGTGCTATCTAAAAATTGAGAAACATGAATAACAATTATGCCATCCCTATCTTTCGACCTTTAATTTTGATAATCTTAGAATCCCATAATGCTGTCGAGCTGGCTAGCCAACATTCGGAATGAAAGTGTGTCATGCAAATTGTCAGTTCTTGTCAATTTGCGTGTCGTATTTTCTCGAAAGATTATTGTGACAACAATGAAACTTTGCACCATATTAATCTTTAAATCCCCAAAATGCTTGTGACTTAAATATTCAGTGACAAATGAATGAAAATGTGATATTAGCTTATTTGGCTTAGGCCGGGACAACATATTGTATTTTCAAGAAAAGTTAATATGGTAATTCATCTATAAAATAAAATCGCGCTATTGTTAAACTTGAAAATTTCTATATCGAGGTTTAAGTACCCGGCATCTCGGGAATGAAAACATGACGTGCAAATGTCTGTTTTGTATATCACGTTTCGGTCAAGTTTAACATTTTACTCGGTCCAACCTTTTATCACCGCAGCCAAAATTGCGTAAGTCAAGGCCGTGTCCTTGTAACTCTTTCACATTCTACCCAGTTGTACATTTGGTCACTTAATGCTTTTTATTTGGCCAAGGATAATAAAAGAAAATTAATTTAGAAAAATTAAGTACTGAAATGGTGATGTTGGGTGCCAAACACCTTCCCAACTCATATATATAAATTTTCGAATCCTTTTCTATTTTCAAGACTAGTTTTCTTAAAACGAGTCATTTTACAAACGAAATTGTATTTCTGAGTCAAAAACAAAATATTTGTTTAAAGGCATCTTCTTCGTAAATGACTTTAGATGGTGAGTTGTCATACCCAAAACTCTATGTCAAGTGTCAACTTTGATTTTCAAACAAGTCCCAACTGTTAAATTCATTTTCAAACTTCGTCATATTTGTTTGTCAAGAAATCATTCTGCTCTGTTCACAATTATTTTCCACTAGGGGGGCCGAAAAATTTTCGAGTGCCACAAGGGCTAGGACTTGCACATCTTCTGGTCCTAATTTTCTAACGTATTTGTTGAAAAATTAGCCTCAAACTTTCAAAGGAGCCATGATTGTGGAAAGGGGCTATTAACATTCAAGTTAAATTCATCTTGCAAAATCATACTTGGGAACTGGTAGATTTTTCATTTGGCTGCAAATCACTTGGATAGATGAAAGTTGATGGATCAATTGATAAATATAAGGTGAGACTTGCAATCAAGGGATATAGAAAAATTAAATGAGTGGACTACTTTCCTACTCACAAATGACTTAGGATGTTAATTCCTATAATAGCATTGTTTTCAAGCTTGCGATACATAAAATGGATTTTAAGACCACTTTTTTAAACAGCGATTTAGAAGAAGAAATTTACATAAAACAATTAGAAGTTTTGTCATTCTATGTAAAGAAAAGAAGTTTGCAAGGTAGTTAAATCCCTGTACAATTTGATTAAAGCAAACACTTCAACAGTGGCATGAGAAATTTGACAATATGATGATGTTAATTTCTTGTATGGATTAAAGCAAGCACCCAAATAATTCATCACGGCCTGCCTATTTGACTGACCAAGTCGATCCATGCTCGGGTTTGGATTTGGTTGTGTTGGGCTCCAGTTTGGGCCAAATTTGTTTTAAGTATTTTTTTCTACTTAAAACTTTGTCTATTTCATAAATGCATGTAACCTTTTGTCCGTACAATTTTATTTCTGAACTGTTGTGACCTTCCGACATAAATGCCTATTTGCACCCGTTATAAACCCACAACCCCCGTCCTTTTTCCCATGGTTTGAATTTTTAAACTTCTAGTGTGAAAAATCTATCTAGATTTCTCTTGTTCTTGTGTCGAGTTTTTGTTCTTAGTTCTGTTAGAGATTACAAAGATGAGTTGGTTCGCTGCACACGTAAATTGTCATGCTTCTTCTGCGTCAGGTAAACATTATATCTTGGGAGGCAAATGTTTAGTAATCACAAACACTAGGCGAGGGCAAATTTTATCATAAGGATGAAGTGTTAACATTGGCCTTGTTCACAAATTAATCTTTTTTGCAGTTCAAGTTTAGATTCTACGGCTTTTAGATTTTAGCACTCTGTAAGTACATCTTATTTATACTTCAGTGATAGATATAGTTATCTATTTATGTTTTTGTTACTGTTTTATGTTTATGCTTCAGTAACAGATTGTGTTATTTGTTACAAAACTATTTAACTGTTATTACATTTCTAATACAGCAACGGATATAACTATTTATCACATTTATTTATATAGTTGTTATTTGTTTAGATTTAATTATTTTTAATTCTAATTTATTAAGTTCTCAAAAAAATAATTTTTTAACTTTTTTTACTCCACATTTCTATTACGTCAATTACCACTCTTCTTGGATCCATATGGGTCTTTCTGAGGTCAACACATGTGAGAGAAATGGCAATTGATATCAAGGTTTTGAATACTGAATCGACTTGAGTATCGATTTTCTTATTGGTACGATTGTACGGGTACCGGTCATATATCGGGTACTGTATTGGATTTACCGCAACTATCAATATATATAAACCATAGAGAGAAAGTCTAAAAAAATTAATTTTTTTCGCAACTCTTAAAAAAAAAAAATCCGGGTACCGACCGGTATGGCCGGTATTGAGAATAGTATAGTACAAGAGGTACTTGGTACTATTTTTATACCAAAATAATACGTACCGATCGGTACGGTACAGTATTTACGACCATGATGGATACAGCTCAGGCGACTCGATGGTCCTGTTAGATACTTTTGGGCCTATATATTCAGGGCTTATATCAAGGATCAAGGATCAGAATTGCTCACTTTTTATAGTGTATCAATTACATCAAAAATTTATGTTTATAGAATACTATCAATTAATGTATTTTTGGAGCTCGATTATGTCAGGAAAATAAGTTCCAATTCAATGTTCTAATCTTTATTTTTTCATCATAGATGTTTACCAAAAACATATTAATTAACGATATTCAATTAGCATAACCGTTAACGTGTCCAATGTATTATGGATAAGTTTTAAAAATATAGTATAGGGAAATAGGTCAGAGACTCAGAGATAGGTATATATACAAAGAACCTAACAGTTAGGAACCGCCAATCTTTTTGAGTAATGCTAGGAACACAGATCTTACTAACACATCCGAACATAAATGTATCCAGAATCATCAAATGCACGTGAGACCCTCACTATCCCATGTGTATTTAACAGTTTCAGACACATCTAAAATATCTAAAATTTGTACCACCAGAACAACAGTATTTAAGGAACCCATTATATCTGACAAGAACACATGAAAGGATAATATCTTTTTGGAGAAACAAACAATATTACGAAAGAAACAATATAGTTTGTGGTGACATAGAAAGTGAAAGTTGTCTGGTCAATTTTGAACATTACAAAAAAGGTATTAATAGTACCCTTTTATCCTTATCTAAAGTAAGGTAGAAAGGGACTACTGCTTATTATTGTGTCTCCAATAATTTTTCATAACCTGTATATGAATTACGGAACCGACTTATAATTTGTAGGAATCAAAATGTTCCAAAAAAAAAAATTAATTAATTATTAATAGTAAAATAGAAAAAATAAATTCATAATATATATGTGTGTTTGAAATTCATTTTGACTAGTAAATTTTTGTCATAATTCTTACTTCTTAGATTTCTCCAAGACGAATCAATCATTCATTAAAATTTGACACAAAATTAACAAAAGCAAAAAAAATTGGATTAGAAAAAAAAAAAATCTCAAAATGGATTTTGTGTCACTGGTGGTGAGATGTTTGCTTCCCAAAGGGTAGTGAGGAGCAATCCGACAGGCTCTTTATAAAAAGAGTCCTGTTGGTAATAGCCAGCTAGTGCCAATTTTTGTATTCCAATAAACTCTTTATTCGACTAGTTAATTTTCCCATTATATTTTTCAGTGGCTACATTTAGCCAGCCACCTTTCTCTGTCTAGCTACATATGAATTCTCTTTGTTTCTTTGCAATTCAATCTCTCAATAGGTAAAATAGAGAGTGGTGTTGAAATACATAAGTAAGAAAATATATAGATAGGTAAGTTACAGAGCTTTTTTTTTTTTGTAGTTTTTAATAGCTAAATTGACTAGTCCTCTTGGAGTCGTTGCTTAGCTTTAGAATGAAACGATTTGTTTTAGTTAATAAACTTATTATGTTTATACCCAAAAAAGTTTAAACAAAGGTCAAGTTGATCAATTAGGAAGTAAAGGGGACAGAAAATAAGATAATACAGGATATATATATATATATATATATATATATATACATCCTGTGTGTGCGCGCGCGCGTGTGTATATGTATAGAGAGAGAGAGAGAGAGATATCAAGTTGCAAGAAAGAAAGAAAGAAAGATTTGAAAGATCATGGTGGAAAAAGAAGAATCGCACATTTTGGGAAAACTAGGAGGTCCCTTAATCTATGCTTAATTAGGTGTGAATTACAGACGATGATTGTGAATGAACATTATGTAGTGTGATTCTCAGGCACCTTTCTCACCACACATTAGTATAAAATCCAAGATTAAATGCACAAGTCCCACAACAATGTGTGATGACGAAGATATGGGGCATTGAATAGTTTTCCGATTTCAAATCATTTAAATTCTTAGTAATATTACATATAGAACTCTCTTATACTTATGCGACTCCCTGTACACATCTAAAAATGTGATATATTTTATCAATAGACCCCGTTAAAAGGATCTACCATATTTAACATCTCGTAATTGCTTCATTTTGATTCACAAAACTTTTTTTTCTTCAAGGAGCAAAAAAATAATAATAATAATTCGGAACCCAAAACAGCAAAAAATAAAACTGATATAATAAAAAAAATTAAAGAGATGCATAATCGAGTTTTGGGGAGAAAGATCTCTGTTAGGTTTTTTTTTTTTAGGGTTTCAATTCCCTGTCGCTACCACATGATTTCCTCTCAACTACTTTGATTTTGTTTTTCTTTTGCGCGCTCAACCTCATAATTTATAAATTTCAAAATGAAATTGAAATGAATTCTTCAAATTAACAGAGACTAATCTTTTCAAAAACTTGAAATACTTCCTAAATAATGATAACATGATATACATAGAAACTCAAAAGATCCACAAAAGAATCATGGTTCACTCATTTTATTTTCCTTTATACTGTAGGCTAAGGCATGACCAAAGGACGTAAGTAAATGAGACAACTCCAACACAAAACCATATCAACAATTACCATGAAAAATCTTTATTCCAAATAACACCATCACCGCTAAAATAAAATCCATCTTCTCTCACATTCCAAAAGCACTTTCGAAACGGAGCACATCTACGGCTGTCGCGACTAACCTCAAACGCAATGAACCGCTTCTTCATTTGGCCCCATTTCATGGTGCAAGTATAAAGACTAGTTCCCCATCTATTGGTTTTAAGGCTCCAACTGAAATCATCGCCTTCTTGGAGACCTCGGCTGCCCATATCGCCATCCGGTGATGCACACCAAATGACTAAGGCAAGTGATGAGTTGTTTCTGAAGCCATTGGTCACAAAAACATCGTATTTGGTTCTAATGAAGAAGTTAGGGTATAAAAAGATGACAAAAATGGAGGATGCAAGGGAAAGCACGAGGAGAAAGTTGATGAGAGGCTTCATTTTTGTGGGTCTTTTTATTTCCACTCTCAATGGATATGAAACAAGGGAATTGTGTTATATATAGCAAAAGTGATGTGGTGCATGGCCTTTGTATGCACCTTTATATATAACTGTTGTCTCAAAACTTTGCTGGTGTGTTATATTTTTTCTGTTCAAAGAATTTTTGTTTATCTAGTAAAGGGAAAAAACTAGAAAGCAATATTATGGTTTCATTCTTTAGTGCTTGTTATTCTTTCCTTCATTTTTGTTACATTTTTCAGCACAAAAACAGTATTGGAAACACAAGTAGTACATTGATTGAAAATACTGAAATTTATACCGTTAAAATACCAAATTGGAAACACAATTCATGTTTTGAAACCACAAGTAGAAAGGAATTTGCGGAATGCAAATTATGAAAAATTAAAAATTCAACTGAATGAGAAAGAAGAAATTTATATGACCGATTCTAGGGTTCCAGTAATTAGCAATCGATGCTAGTATCTTCAATACTATGTTTTGTGGGACAAAGATTGTTTTATTATACACCCATATTCCAAGTCCTTACAAAAACTTTGATCCTATACACCCATATTCTTTTACTACTCCCACCAATGTGGGACAAAGATTGTTTCACTAATTCTCAAAGTTTTGTGCTACCTTTTGGTAACAATTTATATTCCACCTTTAAATATTTTCGCTAACCAAATACCCGATCTTAATCTCCTCGTTGAGACATACACAATGGTATGCAAGATCGAAGAGTGCAACCCACTTTAAATGAAACTCAAAATTTTCTAAATCCAACATTTTTCCAACAATCCCAGCAATTTCCCGATTTCTCAATTCATTAAAAATTCATTTTAAAATGAATTTATTAATTTAAAAATTTATTAAAAATAAATTCAGCAATAATGACATTTATGAAAAACACAGAGTTGTGGAATTACCATAAAAATTACAAAAATACATTTCTGAATTTACAATGAAGTTTCTAATAAAGAATACAGGTACTAAGGGTATGGTATTAATCATGTGTTATTGTAGTCTTTAGCTTTGAAGCCCAACTCTTCCAGTTCGAGTTACTCCTCCATCTGTTCTTCTTCATCTGGCGTGATACGGTAGGGGCTGAGTAGTTGCTCCATGATTGGTGAACCTCTATAGAAAACCACACCCAAAAAACAAACTCAAACATATGAGTACAACATAGACATCGAATAAAGTAAATAACAAACGAAGTTATAAATAGCAGAATTAAACACATAATTTTGTTATAAATCTTGCATCATGTTTCTAGGATTCTCCACCTCCGAAATTAATCCAAGTCTTACCCATCGACTCTAGTATAAATTACTCAGTTGACATGGACCGGTTCTTAAATAGCCAAGGCTCGTAGTCCGAGGTGATAAACAAGACTTGATTATTAATAACCCTACAAGGAAGGAACATTTTACCGTCGACTCAGGTCAATACCTACCTCACTTTACCTAGATTTTAACGAACGTGGCCTTACTAGGTCAGGTACTAATGAACCTTAACTGCTTTTTCTTTTTAGTTCAAGAAGGGCCAATGCATTGATTGTCACTCCCTCGGATTCTGACGTTGTCTTAGCATACATCACTGAAGTCACCCTCAACCATCTCTAGCTACTCTTTCGCATACGTCCTTCAATACATAAAACAAACAAACGGGTTGACTCCCAACAACCAAATCGCCATGACGGGGCCACCCAAACTCACTAACCATTTTTTTACGTTCACATAGGTGTCACTATTTATGAGCCTACTAAAAAAAATATAGAAGTAGCTCAAACCATATAATGGGGTCTAATTTTCGTACATGTCGATCTAAGTCAGACACAAATCATATGATTGGCAATTAGCTCAATTATTTTAATAGCTATGGAGGGGACCAATAAGTCCTGGTGTGTAAACTTTACTAGGAATTTACAGTGAACTCGTATAAGAATGACACCTTATATGGTGACAAAGCACTAGCTAAAGTTTTATGCATTCCTAGAACTTTCTCCAATATGGCTTTCAACATCATTTGGATCTTTTTCAGATTTCCTTCACCGTTTGAGTTTCAGAAAACAAAAATTAGATTAACAAATCTAAGCTTAAAGATTTGACAAGAACCTTGAAACTTCAAATTGGTAAGTATCTACTGTTCCTGGTTTAATTTCTTCTGCTTACGTCTTGGAGTTCTGATCTTATAGAAATCTCATACCTAATTTGAATCAGATTTTAGCATATGAATAACATGGTTTTAGCGTACGAAAAACATGAATTTATTGTCGGAAAGTGGTACGTGGGCCGGTATGGAACTCAAGAATTTTAAGGAGTCGAAACTACTATGGTTTTGTCGAGTTTTTTTTCTATAATGTTTACAGTATATGAGTTTATATGTCTAGCGTATTGTGTAAACATTTTAGAACCTAATTCGAAGTGTGGAAGTCTCTAAAAATCATAAACTGAGCTGCTATCTTAGCTTACAACGCAGAATTAATGCAGATTTTCAGTACAACTTTTAGTGTTTTAAAATACTTCCTACGGTTGAACAATTATAATCTTTTGGCATAGTGTTCCTTAATATGTCTAGTTTACTTGGTAAAATCAGATTTACAAAAAGATGAATAAATTTTTTGTAGAAATTCGAAGATTGAAACCTTGTCGGGTTGTGCTATGCCTTTCATGCATTTCATTCACATTTAGGCATATATTTTGGATTTAAATCTTATGGACGTAGCGTATTCATGTTCTAGGCGAGGATATCTTAAAAACCGTCATGCTTTCATCTCCAGCACATAGAGACTAGAGTCGATAGCAGAGTCAGACTTTGTAAGGTGAAAGTGTACAACAACATAATGGATTGAAATGGTTCTTTTCTATTCGTTTGAAATGAGTAAATTCTATATTTTTCTTACTAAACTTTGAGATGGTTTTCTTTATTACTTGGTATCATTTTGTAGATAAATATTATTTTAGATGGATCAAATAACATTTAACAGATCAACAGATATTTTTGTGCCTCATGTACCAATGTTCTAGTTTGCAAGCTTGGTTGTTGCTTGCCTTTGGTTGATTGGCAAGCTTGGTTGTTGTTTGTCAGTAAGCTTGATTGCTGCTTATCCTACTGGTTGATTACTAATCTAACTTGCTACCACCTACCATTGGTGATAAAGAATGGCCCTTGTCACCGTCGCTATATGTGAGCTTGTGAACAGGTAACGGTATCGTCTTAAATCTTGGTCGTGAGGTAAACAACTCGTTGGCACATTTGGCAACCCTATGAGTTGTTTTTTAGAGTAAAGAAGTATTATTATTTACGAAAAATTAGTTAAAACTCCAAATTTGGAGTTAATTAACTCATTAAGTACTGTATAATTTGTTTGTTGAGTTAGGATCTACTATTTTAAAAGTATTAGTAGTTAGGGTTCACTCTTTTAAAAGTATTAATAGGTTAGTTCATTTGGTTAACAAAATTACCCTTATTACAAATCTTAAAGTCCTTACCATCTTTTAGTACACTAATTTTTTTGTAACTTTTTATTTTATATTTATTTTTTATTGATTATTGATATGTTTCGATAAGAAATTTCAAAAAAAAATTAAAAAAAATATTTTTCAAAATTAAAAAATACAAAAAAAGTCAAAACATGATTTGTGTCCTCACGACCTTTTGGTACACTAATTTTTTTTTATAAATTTTTATTTTACATCAATTCTTTCATTGATTATTGGTTCGTCTCAATAAAAAATTAAAAAAAAAAGAATACGAAAAAAAAGTCAAAACATGATTTGTGCCCTCACGACCTTTTGGTACACTAATTTTTTTTGACTTTTTATTTTGCATCTATTTTTTTTAAATTAAAAAATATGAAAAAAAATTCAAAACATGATTTGTGCCCTCACAACTTTTTGGTACACGAAATTTTTATATTTATATTTTTTATTGATTATTAATTTGACACGATAATAAATTTTAAAAAATAAAAAAACTATGTTCAAAATTTTTTTAAAAATACGAAAAATATGTCAAAACACGATTTGCTCACTTAAAGCCTATGTATCTCTGCATAAAATACGATAATGAACAAATAATGTTATATATTGTAAATTGTCTTATATATTTATGCACAACATATCAACAGATATTGTTATCTATTGTAATTTTATCTCTATATCTCTGCATGATACTGAAAACACAATAATAAATCAAAACAGATAAGGTTATTTGTTGTAATTTATGTTTTATATTTCTGCATAAGAAAACATCAGATAAGATTATCTGTTTTAATTTGTACTTTATATTTCGACATAATATAAAAACAGATAATATTATCAGTTGTAAGTTTACTTACGTATTTATACACAACATATCAACAGATAACGTTATTTATTGTAATTGCATTTATATATCTTTGCATTATAGTGAAAACATAATAATAAATCAAAATAAATAAGATTATCTGTTGTAAATTTTGTACAATAATATTTTTGTATTTATTTTTTATTGATTATCGTTTCATCTCAATAAAAAATTAAAAAAATTAAAATATGTTTAACAATTAAAAATAAAATCAAATAAAAAATATGAAAAATAAGTCAAAATATAATTTTTGTTCTCAGGATCTTTTTTTTGTAACTTTTTATTTTCTTTCAATTTTTTTTGTTAATTATTAGTTTGTTTTGATAAGACATTTTAAAAAATTAAAAAATGTGAAAAATAAGTCAAAACATGATTTTTTCAATAATTATCGTGATTTCTATCTTCTCAGTCTCTTATTAATTTTATTTAAATTTATAGTGCTTGAATCTTAGTGTTATATCGACGTAATAGTACATACAATAGATAACCTCTGTACGAATGAGACAGGAGCCAACAAACAAAATTATCTAATAACATTTTGACGTAATTAAAACACAATAATAAATCAAAACAAATAATGTTATATGTTATAATTTGTACTCTATATTTTGACATAACATGAAAACAGATAAGGTTATCTATTATAAATTGACATCTGTATTTATGCATAATATATATATTTGAGCAAAAAATGTTATTGTTATAGTTTCATCTTTTTATCTCTGCATAATAGTGAAACCACAAAAATGAACCAAAATAGATAAGCTTATCTATTATAATTTGTTCTCTATATCTCTACAAAAGATAACATCAGATAAGATTATTTGTTCTAATTTTTACTATATACTTTGACATAATATAAAAATAAATAATGTTATCTGTTATAAATTGGCTACTGTATTTCTGCATAATATATCAATAGATAATGCTATTTGTTATTATTTTATTTTTGTATCTCTGCATGATAGTGAAAACACAATAATAAATCAAGACAGATAAGGTTATCTATTATAATTTGTTCTTTGTATCCCTACATAAGATAATATTAGATAGTATTATCTGTTCTAATTTGTATTATGTATTTTGACATAATATAAAAACACATAATATTATCTGTTATAAATTGACCTATGTAATTTTGCATAACAAATCAATATATAATATTATTTGTTGTTGTTTCATTTTTTTATATCTCCGCATAATAGTGAAAAGTCAATACTAAAGCAAAACTGGTAAAATTATCTATTGTAATTTATTCTCTGTATCTCTGCATAAAATAACATCAGATAAGGTTATCTGTTTTAGTTTGTAGTATGTGTTTTAATATAATATAAAAATAGATAATATTATCTGTTTTAAATTGACTTCTATATTTATGCATAACATATCAAAAGATAATGTTATCGGTTATAGTTTCATCTCCGTATCTCTCCATAATAGTGAAAACATAATAATAAATCAAAACAAATAAAATTATCGTTATAAGTTGTTCTCTGTATCTTTACATAAAATAACATCAGATAATATTATCTGTTGTAATATTCATGTCTTTAACAGAAATAAAGATATAAACAACAATTAGAACAGATAATTTTATCTGCTGTACTGAAATGATATTTTGTTTTTTATTCTTTACCTTCTTAAAAGATAATTTTATTTGTGTTTTTGTTCTAATGAATGATTTTATTTTTTTTGCAATTTTCATGTCTCTCCATTTGTCCTAATTCGATTATTTTTAAGCACATTTTTTCTCTATTTAATTTCTTTTTTGCATTTGTTATTTTGTCTCGAGACAGATCTAAAAAGTATAAAATCATATCCAAAAACTTTTAAAAAAGTCACTAAAGATGACGAATACATACAAAAGTATCATGTTTTTGAATTATTTGTCTTTTCTGAATTTTTTAAATTTAGATCATTATTTATAATTTTTTTGGAACCTCTCATCAAAATGAACTAATAATTCATAAAAAAAAATTGACGAAAGACAAAAAATTACAAAAAAAAGTCACATAAGGACGAAAAATAATCAAATAATAAAGTCAATAGTTTTATTTGCAATCTTTATGTTATCTGATTTATTTTTTGTCCTTATTTGAGATTTTTTATAATTTTTTCTTCAACTTTTTTAATGGTTATTGGTTCGTTTCGACAAAAGATTTCAAAAAAATATAAAATTACGTCCAAAAACCAAAAAACAAATTCATAAGAGGTAAAAAAAAAATCAAAATGACATTTGTTTGGACTTATTTTTCATCTTTATTATTTTTTTTAATTTTGAACATATTTTTACGCTTTTTAAATTTTTGTTGTCGAGATGAACCAATATCCGTAAAAAAGTTAATGTAAAAACAACAAATGCAAAAAAGAATGAATAGAAACAAAAGAACCTATTGTAGTGTATACTAAAGATATTTTTGTCCAATTTAATACATGAACTTTAAGTGTTAAGACTTATTTTCATGAATTGATGAAATTAAAAATTGTCCGCTAAGGACTTTTATCTTAAAGACCCTATTATTTACTTTACTTGCTTAGTATTCTATAGAGGGGAGGTGGCAGATTTAGAAAAGATTATTTAAAATGTTTCGAATGTATTCTTTTGAGATAGTTGATGATCATGTTATTTTGTTAATGTTGTAACAGATTGTTGTTTAAACTACAATCCGTCTAAAGTGTCCTTAAAATATTTTTTTTATTATGTTGCTATTGTACACTCTCTTTTAACCCTTTGATTGTGTTTTGAGGTAGAGATCGGTTCAGTACAGTACCAACTAGGGGCTAGGTGGGAGGTTATCTTTGTCAATATTTTAGAGTGTTGTGGATCACAGCTATGTAAATATGTATTTGTGAGTTTGTAAATAGATCAGCCATTTTCTAGATTTATTTGACGGAAGCGGCAAAACTAAAACTTTCTTGTCATCCTTGAGGGCTCCTCTCGGCGGATGACACCCCTGAAGTAACTTAAATTACTCTCTCTCTCCCCCTCTCCCCCCCCCCCCCCCCTCCCCCTGCGACAACCTCTTTGGAATGAGCAGAATGACTGGGGTCACATTCAGATGAATCACCAAAAGTCGAAGAATTGAAATTAGTAGCAAAGGCTTCCTTATTAGAGTCGCCGACAGAGGCTTCACGATCGACCTACTTGGCAAAAGATTCCTTAAAGTTGGAAGATTCTGGCTCAAGGGAAAGATCATAATAGGTAAAGTCTACCTCGCTAAAATAGGTAGTCAGGTCCCTATTAACATCGAGAAAAAGACTTTCTATGGAAGTAAAAGTAAAAGTGATGGGATAATAGGTTTCAATAGGCTATGGGAACAGTGGCCCAAGCCCCCCGAGGTTTTTAGGACTGGTGTGTGCAAACGCCCAATCGATGTCGCCCCCAACAAAAGGGTGAGTACTTATGCAACTTCGAGTAACAACCAACACTGATAAGAAAAGAATACAAGTTAGAACAAAAAAGTCAAAAAATAAAAGAACCAACAGAAAAATGAAGGGGAACCTTACTGGAAGTCCCCTCAACACAAGGAATGCACTTGACGTACTCACCATAGACTGAGTACTCTCATGCCTCTGCACTATGACCAAAATTGGGTCTACGCCCTTTGCTAAGGATGGGAGGGCCTGAACTAGATTAAGATTGCCACTTCGAGACTATAGAAAGTATATTTGGGGCCTTCATGCTCCCACTATCCAACCAAGTCTTGTGTGGGACTCTGTGAGACCCCGATCCAAATAAAGAAATAAAAGGGAAAGTAAAAATAAAAATAATAATAGTAATAATAATAGTTGATAAATTTGAGAATTCGGTTGAATTAATTCCGATGATATTTTAGAACGTGTTTTAATTCCGGAACTTGATTGGGCGTAGTTAAAATAGCGGGTGATTTTAAAATAAGAGGATTATATGCTTTTGTAGAATTGGTGTGAGTTCATACACCAGATATTTTTCCAATCCAAAGGGGGCTGGATATTTTAACGTGGATAGAGACTAGCTTAAGCTTAGTCATCAGTTGTGTTGTTTGGTTAGTTGATAGAGAGAAGCTTAAGCCACCACCACCTTGCCTCTTCAAAGTATATACAAGTCATAAGCACCTTTCACAATACAGCTTCAGCCGTGAGAAATAGAGAAAGAGAGAGAGAGAAGAGGACAAGGAGAAAAAGAGAAAAGGAAGCACAAGAAAGGAGTCAGGCGTGAGATTAGAGAGAGAGAGAGAGAGAGAGAGAAGAAGAAGAAGAAAAAGAAGAAGAAGAAGAAGAAGAAGAGGAAGAAGAAGAGGAGGAAGCCATTGAAGAAGTACCTCAGTTTTGGGTATACTTTCTTGCTTCTTTTAGTTTAATGGTTTATATAGTAATATAACTATGGAATGAACTAGTCTAGACTTTAGATATTGATTATAGAAGTGTATAATGAAAAGCAGAGGTGTTAGTTGAGGTATTAGAGAGAAGCCATGGCTGAATTTGGGGTTCTGCCACTTCAGATTAATTTGTGCACTTCTGGGCAGTGCCTTCTATTACCGGTAGTTCGGGGCTTATTACCGGTAGTTTGGGGCACTGACTTTTCTTCAGGTGGATCCTTGCCTTCTATTACCGGTAGTTCGGGGCTTATTACCGGTAGTTTGGGGCACTGACTTTTCTGCAGGTGGATCTTTGCCTTCTATTACCGGTAGTTCGGGGCTTATTACCGGTAGTTTGGGGCAGTCATTACCGGTAGTTTGGGTATTCATTACCGGTAGTCTGGGATTTATTACCGATAAAATATTAGGATTTTGATTAATATCATTGACCATTAAACATCGGTATTAAATAAAGTATCATTGATTTATTGTAGGAGATCGACAAAATAATTAATTACTCAGACAAGACAGAAGGTGAGTTCAAATATGACTTGTTACGTGTATAATTTTAAAAGCATGAAAGCATGAGATATTCCAATGTTATATGTTGTTTTAAGCATGAAAATGCCATGCTAGATCATATTGAATTGTTCATACTGAGACCATGCGTTAATTAAGAAAACATTGATTGATACGTTGAAAAATAGTTCAAACGGTACCCCGACCGCTAGGGGATTAGAATATAGCGAGAGGTGTGAAACAAGGTTGTTAACTACGGCCAATGTGGTTTATGGATGACGTCATTCCACGTATGCGATGATGCATAAGGGGGTAGCTCCCACCTACGAATTATTGGCAGCCGTTGAATTGAACGTAAATGAGACAATCTTGAATATTTGTCCTCGGCTTTGGCCATGGACCATAATGAGACAATCTTGAATGATTTTTCCCGGGCTTTGACCTTTGGACTATGCCATGAATTTTGTTTAAAAAGATCATTATGTTACATGCATTGTGCATATGGATAACATGGCAAACTCGTAGAATTTCATATTTGAATTCACTCTAGCTTTATGCTTAAGAATGTTGTAATACAACATTACAGGTGATGATAGATGACAAGAAGGCCGTTATGTCACGCCTAGCTGCCTATACATAGAAGGTGTTGAGTTGATTACATTTGAGCCGGTTCTGATGACCGTAGTAGTAAGTTAATGAGTAAAGTAGTTAGGTATTATTTGTGCTTATAGCTGTCTGCACGCACAACTCTGGTTTATTTTGTTTATGCAACCGTACTCTGATAACCTTTAACTTTTATGTGGATTTGATTGATGAAAATGCTCAAACTCATTGTGTTAGAGGCCTTAGTGAGTTGGACTCACTGGCCGGTCACTAATCCTTCCTATATAGGGATGGGTCGTGACAGAAGTGGTATCAGAGCTGAGTTTTTGGATTTTCAAATATAAAACCTAGAGTTGTAGAGTACATACACGATGTTTGTACACTACCTGTTGTGTTTAAAGTGTAGATGTGCTCTATTTTGTCATTTGAGGCTATAGTTTGGGCTTGTGAAGTTCAGTAAATTTGAGATTTTAAAGGACTGATTATGCAAGGAATGAAAGGTATTTTTGGGTTGAGGGAGTTTGGAGATTATATTGAAAGATTTGGGTCACGTCAACTATTATTGGATTTCATAATTGTAATTTAAGGTAGAAATAACAACGGAATGTCGACTTGGGAAATATTTTGATGAATGAGGGTTATTGACGATGTACGTTGATTGGAAGCTTGTATACAAGTTTGTACATTAGTGTATTATCAAATTGTAGAGTGTGTCATTCGAACAATTGGGATGTGTTGGTAAGGGTATCCGTTCTTTATGGTAGAAATTTAGATTAATATAGGAATCTTTGAGATTTACGGTACATGTTATGACTTTGAAGTTGAAAGGATGGAGGCTGTATTTAATGCGGTATTTAGAGATATTGGAACACTTGAGGATGTGGTACTTAGGGTAATGAAAGACTTGGGAAAACTTTGAGTGAGAGACATGAGTAAATAAAAGTTGAGCATATAATTAGGCTGTGAAGAACTTGATATGGTGAATTGGGGTGGAATTGGTTGACCACTTGGGTATTTAACTGGGTTGAATGAGCAACGTTTGATGGTATTGGATAATTGGGTTTTGTTCTTAGTAAACCATTGGGAAAAAGGAGCCATTGGAGCTTAGTATGTAGATTTAACTTGGGAGTATAGTGATTGGGGTCAACTTTGAGGTGTCAAACTTGGGTGAGTTCTGATAGATTTGGGTTTATAATTTAGAGATAAAGCTGAGGTGGAAATTACATGATATGGTCACTAGAGAGATAATAATATGATGTCAATAGAATATAAAGTATTAGTTTGCAGCCCATGAGTGGGATATAGATACGTAATTAGGTGTAAGACTGTGGATAATAAGGGAATTATGATATGATTTGCCGTGATTGGATTGCAAACTTAATACATGGGACTATTGAGGTGTATTGAATTGTGATACTGGATTGGATTGTTATCCAATATCGAAGCTATTAAGGAACTGAATTGAGAGGTGGGTTTAGATGTGCTCTCATATGACGTACATGTGATTGAGGCCAATAACTTCTATAGAAAAGTTGTTGATTATATTGAAGGAAGTAATGTCATCCTTATAATGAGAGCTAAATACAGTTGATGTATTGATAGATTGTTGAAGTTGAAAGACATTATCTCGAGACTACACCGAAGACACGGCATTAAGTAGGCTTATCAGATCCGAATCATGTACTAGAACAACCACCGATTGAATTGGATAAAAACCTACGATATGAAGAACGACCGGTACGAATTCTGGACACCCGTGTCAAACAGTTGAGAAATAAGGACATCCCATTAGTTAAAGTCTGGTGGGAAAATCAGATGACTGAAGAAGCCACATGGGAAAAGGAGACAGATATGCGTCTGAAGTATCCGGAGTTATTCGAGTAAAGTACGATCTGTGTAGAATTATTGTTTTTGTTAGTATTGATCTTCTTACTAGTTAATTATTCAGAATAACAACACCTAAGTTTGGCGGTCCAAACTTCTTAAGGTGGGGAGGATGTGAGACCCCGATCCAAATAAAGAAATAAAAGGGAAAGTAAAAATAAAAATAATAATAGTAATAATAATAGTTGATAAATTTGAGAATTCGGTTGAATTAATTCCGATGATATTTTAGAACGTGTTTTAATTCCGGAACTTGATTGGGCGTAGTTAAAATAGCGGGTGATTTTAAAATAAGAGGATTATATGCTTTTGTAGAATTGGTGTGAGTTCATACACCAGATATTTTTCCAATCCAAAGGGGGCTGGATATTTTAATGTGGATAGAGACTAGCTTAAGCTTAGTCATCAGTTGTGTTGTTTGGTTAGTTGACAGAGAGAAGCTTAAGCCACCACCACCTTGCCTCTTCAAAGTATATACAAGTCATAAGCACCTTTCACAATACAGCTTCAGCCGTGAGAAATAGAGAAAGAGAGAGAGAGAAGAGGACAAGGAGAAAAAGAGAAAAGGAAGCACAAGAAAGGAGTCAGGCGTGAGATTAGAGAGAGAGAGAGAGAGAGAGAAGAAGAAGAAGAAAAAGAAGAAGAAGAAGAAGAAGAGGAAGAAGAAGAGGAGAAAGCCATTGAAGAAGTACCTCAGTTTTGGGTATACTTTCTTGCTTCTTTTAGTTTAATGGTTTATATAGTAATATAACTATGGAATGAACTAGTCTAGACTTTAGATATTGATTATAGAAGTGTATAATGAAAAGCAGAGGTGTTAGTTGAGGTATTAGAGAGAAGCCATGGCTGAATTTGGGGTTCTGCCACTTCAGATTAATTTGTGCACTTCTGGGCAGTGCCTTCTATTACCGGTAGTTCGGGGCTTATTACCGGTAGTTTGGGACACTGACTTTTCTTCAGGTGGATCCTTGCCTTCTATTACCGGTAGTTCGGGGCTTATTACCGGTAGTTTGGGGCACTGACTTTTCTGCAGGTGGATCTTTGCCTTCTATTACCGGTAGTTCGGGGCTTATTACCGGTAGTTTGGGGCAGTCATTACCGGTAGTTTGGGTATTCATTACCGGTAGTCTGGGATTTATTACCGATAAAATATTAGGATTTTGATTAATATCATTGACCATTAAACATCGGTATTAAATAAAGTATCATTGATTTATTGTAGGAGATCGACAAAATAATTAATTACTCAGACAAGACAGAAGGTGAGTTCAAATATGACTTGTTACGTGTATAATTTTAAAAGCATGAAAGCATGAGATATTCCAATGTTATATGTTGTTTTAAGCATGAAAATGCCATGCTAGATCATATTGAATTGTTCATACTGAGACCATGCGTTAATTAAGAAAACATTGATTGATACGTTGAAAAATAGTTCAAACGGTACCCCGACCGCTAGGGGATTAGAATATAGCGAGAGGTGTGAAACAAGGTTGTTAACCACGGCCAATGTGGTTTATGGATGACGTCATTCCACGTATGCGATGATGCATAAGGGGGTAGCTCCCACCTACGAATTATTGGCAGCCGTTGAATTGAACGTAAATGAGACAATCTTGAATATTTGTCCTCGGCTTTGGCCATGGACCATAATGAGACAATCTTGAATGATTTTTCCCGGGCTTTGACCTTTGGACTATGCCATGAATTTTGTTTAAAAAGATCATTATGTTACATGCATTGTGCATATGGATAACATGGCAAACTCGTAGAATTTCATATTTGAATTCACTCTAGCTTTATGCTTAAGAATGTTGTAATACAACATTACAGGTGATGATAGATGACAAGAAGGCCGTTATGTCACGCCTAGCTGCCTATACATAGAAGGTGTTGAGTTGATTACATTTGAGCCGGTTCTGATGACCGTAGTAGTAAGTTAATGAGTAAAGTAGTTAGGTATTATTTGTGCTTATAGCTGTCTGCACGCACAACTCTGGTTTATTTTGTTTATGCAACCGTACTCTGATAACCTTTAACTTTTATGTGGATTTGATTGATGAAAATGCTCAAACTCATTGTGTTAGAGGCCTTAGTGAGTTGGACTCACTGGCCGGTCACTAATCCTTCCTATATAGGGATGGGTCGTGACAGAAGTGGTATCAGAGCTGAGTTTTTGGATTTTCAAATATAAAACCTAGAGTTGTAGAGTACATACACGATGTTTGTACACTACCTGTTGTGTTTAAAGTGTAGATGTGCTCTATTTTGTCATTTGAGGCTATAGTTTGGGCTTGTGAAGTTCAGTAAATTTGAGATTTTAAAGGACTGATTATGCAAGGAATGAAAGGTATTTTTGGGTTGAGGGAGTTTGGAGATTATATTGAAAGATTTGGGTCACGTCAACTATTATTGGATTTCATAATTGTAATTTAAGGTAGAAATAACAACGGAATGTCGACTTGGGAAATATTTTGATGAATGAGGGTTATTGACGATGTACGTTGATTGGAAGCTTGTATACAAGTTTGTACATTAGTGTATTATCAAATTGTAGAGTGTGTCATTCGAACAATTGGGATGTGTTGGTAAGGGTATCCGTTCTTTATGGTAGAAATTTAGATTAATATAGGAATCTTTGAGATTTACGGTACATGTTATGACTTTGAAGTTGAAAGGATGGAGGCTGTATTTAATGCGGTATTTAGAGATATTGGAACACTTGAGGATGTGGTACTTAGGGTAATGAAAGACTTGGGAAAACTTTGAGTGAGAGACATGAGTAAATAAAAGTTGAGCATATAATTAGGCTGTGAAGAACTTGATATGGTGAATTGGGGTGGAATTGGTTGACCACTTGGGTATTTAACTGGGTTGAATGAGCAACGTTTGATGGTATTGGATAATTGGGTTTTGTTCTTAGTAAACCATTGGGAAAAAGGAGCCATTGGAGCTTAGTATGTAGATTTAACTTGGGAGTATAGTGATTGGGGTCAACTTTGAGGTGTCAAACTTGGGTGAGTTCTGATAGATTTGGGTTTATAATTTAGAGATAAAGCTGAGGTGGAAATTACATGATATGGTCACTAGAGAGATAATAATATGATGTCAATAGAATATAAAGTATTAGTTTGCAGCCCATGAGTGGGATATAGATACGTAATTAGGTGTAAGACTGTGGATAATAAGGGAATTATGATATGATTTGCCGTGATTGGATTGCAAACTTAATACATGGGACTATTGAGGTGTATTGAATTGTGATACTGGATTGGATTGTTATCCAATATCGAAGCTATTAAGGAACTGAATTGAGAGGTGGGTTTAGATGTGCTCTCATATGACGTACATGTGATTGAGGCCAATAACTTCTATAGAAAAGTTGTTGATTATATTGAAGGAAGTAATGTCATCCTTATAATGAGAGCTAAATACAGTTGATGTATTGATAGATTGTTGAAGTTGAAAGACATTATCTCGAGACTACACCGAAGACACGGCATTAAGTAGGCTTATCAGATCCGAATCATGTACTAGAACAACCACCGATTGAATTGGATAAAAACCTACGATATGAAGAACGACCGGTACGAATTCTGGACACCCGTGTCAAACAGTTGAGAAATAAGGACATCCCATTAGTTAAAGTCTGGTGGGAAAATCAGATGACTGAAGAAGCCACATGGGAAAAGGAGACAGATATGCGTCTGAAGTATCCGGAGTTATTCGAGTAAAGTACGATCTGTGTAGAATTATTGTTTTTGTTAGTATTGATCTTCTTACTAGTTAATTATTCAGAATAACAACACCTAAGTTTGGCGGTCCAAACTTCTTAAGGTGGGGAGGATGTGAGACCCCGATCCAAATAAAGAAATAAAAGGGAAAGTAAAAATAAAAATAATAATAGTAATAATAATAGTTGATAAATTTGAGAATTCGGTTGAATTAATTCCGATGATATTTTAGAACGTGTTTTAATTCCGGAACTTGATTGGGCGTAGTTAAAATAGCGGGTGATTTTAAAATAAGAGGATTATATGCTTTTGTAGAATTGGTGTGAGTTCATACACCAGATATTTTTCCAATCCAAAGGGGGCTGGATATTTTAATGTGGATAGAGACTAGCTTAAGCTTAGTCATCAGTTGTGTTGTTTGGTTAGTTGACAGAGAGAAGCTTAAGCCACCACCACCTTGCCTCTTCAAAGTATATACAAGTCATAAGCACCTTTCACAATACAGCTTCAGCCGTGAGAAATAGAGAAAGAGAGAGAGAGAAGAGGACAAGGAGAAAAAGAGAAAATGAAGCACAAGAAAGGAGTCAGGCGTGAGATTAGAGAGAGAGAGAGAGAGAGAGAAGAAGAAGAAGAAAAAGAAGAAGAAGAAGAAGAAGAGGAAGAAGAAGAGGAGAAAGCCATTGAAGAAGTACCTCAGTTTTGGGTATACTTTCTTGCTTCTTTTAGTTTAATGGTTTATATAGTAATATAACTATGGAATGAACTAGTCTAGACTTTAGATATTGATTATAGAAGTGTATAATGAAAAGCAGAGGTGTTAGTTGAGGTATTAGAGAGAAGCCATGGCTGAATTTGGGGTTCTGCCACTTCAGATTAATTTGTGCACTTCTGGGCAGTGCCTTCTATTACCGGTAGTTCGGGGCTTATTACCGGTAGTTTGGGACACTGACTTTTCTTCAGGTGGATCCTTGCCTTCTATTACCGGTAGTTCGGGGCTTATTACCGGTAGTTTGGGGCACTGACTTTTCTGCAGGTGGATCTTTGCCTTCTATTACCGGTAGTTCGGGGCTTATTACCGGTAGTTTGGGGCAGTCATTACCGGTAGTTTGGGTATTCATTACCGGTAGTCTGGGATTTATTACCGATAAAATATTAGGATTTTGATTAATATCATTGACCATTAAACATCGGTATTAAATAAAGTATCATTGATTTATTGTAGGAGATCGACAAAATAATTAATTACTCAGACAAGACAGAAGGTGAGTTCAAATATGACTTGTTACGTGTATAATTTTAAAAGCATGAAAGCATGAGATATTCCAATGTTATATGTTGTTTTAAGCATGAAAATGCCATGCTAGATCATATTGAATTGTTCATACTGAGACCATGCGTTAATTAAGAAAACATTGATTGATACGTTGAAAAATAGTTCAAACGGTACCCCGACCGCTAGGGGATTAGAATATAGCGAGAGGTGTGAAACAAGGTTGTTAACCACGGCCAATGTGGTTTATGGATGACGTCATTCCACGTATGCGATGATGCATAATGTCGCGCCCGGAAATTTCCCGGCCCCCCTCGCGAATATGTGAATTGCTTGAACGGGGCTGAATAATTTCTTGACTTGTAATGCGACGTTTAATGAAAATTGTTTAACAGCTGGGACTTATTTAAAAACTCAGAGTCGCCACTTGACATGAATTTTAGGTGTGTCAAGTCACCCTCTAAGGCCATTTTCAAAGAAGATGTCCTTAGAAAAATAATTTAATTTTAACTCAGAAATACGATTCTGTTTTATAAAAATGACTCCTTTAAAAGAAAACTGGTCTTGAAAACAGAGATGGGTTCGGGGATTTACTGTTACGAGTTGGGAAGGTGTTAGGCACCCAACATCGCCCTTTCGGTACTTTATTTTCCCAATTAATTTTATTTTATTATCCTTGGCCAAATTTAATAAATATCTAGTGATTGTTGTACAATTGGATCAAAAGTGAAAACAAGTGCGGGGACAGGACCCCGGCTTATGCAATTTTACTTTGGTGACAAAAAGGTTGGAACGGGTATATGTTAAACTTTGACCGAAACATGGTATGCAAACTGGTATCTGCACGTCATGTTTCTATTCCCGTAGTGCCAGGTACCTTAAATCCCTGGCAGGAATTTTCAAGTTTAACAATGACCCGATTCCGTTTTATTAATGGATTATCATGTTATCCTTTTTTGGTTTTATTCATCTGCAATTCTTCATCCCGACAGCTACACAATCACTGGCGGTCCGAATTGCAGATTTTAATAAATGTTACTTCCTTTAACTGGTTTTATTTATCTGCAATTCTTCATCCCGACAGCTACACAATCACTGACGGTCCAAATTGTAGAACTTAATAAATGTTACTTCAATCACGATATTCTGTCGTGAAAAGATAACGTGCATTGCCCGTTAAATTTTCATCCCAAAAACACTAACATGGGCTACCTATGTCACCCGCGTGTTTATGGAATTCCGAGATTATCGAGATCTTTAACCAAGTGATATGGATAGTGTGTCAGCGTGAACCAACAGCACTATTCATATAACTTAGCTATGAAGTAACGAGGTTTTTTTTATTGATTTTACGTGAAATAAAGGTAAAAAGAAAAGGAAAATTGCGTTAGGTTAAATAACGAATTTTTTTCTTTTATTGATTTTTCGTGAAATAAAATAAAAAGAAAATAGCAGTAACTGTTACGGGGAACGGGAAAGGGATAAAAAAAAGAAAAAGTTACGGGATCTGGGAAAGGGAAAAAGTTAGAAGTTAGTTCTGACAGGGGCCGACGCAATCGAGCGATATGCCGGGAGTATTATTTTTATTTGAAGTGATTTTTGCTTAAATCAAGAAAAGTAGTTGGCAGAGCCAAACACCGACTTTCGTGATTTAGCGGGCTAAATCCTGACATTCTAGAACTGCGGACTAGAGATGCGGATGCCCAATTAATATTGACATAAAAAAAAGAGACAAAAAGAATAAATAAAAATGTCCTGACATTCTAGAAGTGTGGACTGAAAATTTCAGGAAAAGGACTAGAAATTTCAGAACCACGGACTAGAGATGCGAACATGGCTTAATAAGCCTAATCTTAATAAAATCAAGAAAAGTAGTTGGCAGAGCCAAACATCAACTTTCGTGATTTAGCGGGCTAAATCCTGACATTCTAGAATGTGCAGACTAGAAATTTCTAGAACTGCGGACTAGAGATGCGGATGCCCAATTAGTATTGACATTAAATAAAAAAAATAAAAAAAAAGAAACTAAATGAACAGAGCAGAAATTAAATAAATAAAAAAAAGACAGATATTGAAATAAAATTAGATGTTGCAATTATACCTCTGTATTGATATTTGAATCAACTGGTTACATGAGAATAAGAAAGACACGCGAACGGCTAAGTAAAACCATAACCCGACATAACACTGGGTTTTAAAACCCTGTTATCTCGAGCTATGCTAATATAATAGCACGTTCGAATCTTCCTAAATTTGAAAATAAATGGGCAGAACCTCCTCTTGTTTTTGAGCCAAAAGTCCTATCTAAAAATCCTAACTCTAATTTATTTCGGGTGTCAAATGTTTCACGACTACAGAGTCGAAAAATATTTGACAGAAATCAGGTTCTCGCTCTGTATATTCCTCTCTGGAAATTTATCTCTGCGAAAATCTTTCTCTGATTTTCCTCTCTGGTTTTGGGTTTCCTCCTAAAAAAAATTCTCTGTCTCTAGGTTCGCTCTATTCCTCTCTGGCTTTTCCCTCTTCCAAAAATTTCCGTCTAAAAATTCCGTCCCCAAAACAACTGTGCGTGTGCGTATTTATAGAGAAATAGAGGCGGTGAGGAGAGGAGAGAGAGAGAGACGTGTGAGAGGGAGGAGAGAGAGAGAAGGGCTGTGAGAGAGAGAGAGGAGAGAGAGAGAGTTACGCGGCTGAGAGGGAGGGGAAAGAGAGAGGAGAGAGATTGCCACGTGTCACATGGGGAGTGGTCGGCTGAGGTGGAAGAGAGAGAGAGAAAAAGTGAGAGATGATTCTGTGCGGGTGAGAGGCGAGTGTCCGGACACGTGGCAGAGCAAGAGAGTGCCACGCGGGAGGAGAGAGAGGCGGGAATAACAGGAACCAATCACGGAAAGCCACGTCAGTGACAAGACAAGCGCGCGTCACACCTGATCGTCCTCAGGCCGGCCACGGCATTCCCGCCGGGCACGGCGCCCAAGCCGGGCACGGCTTCCCAGCCGGCGCGTGCTCCCCACGCGCGCGTGGTGGCGCGTAACCGCTGACGCGCACTGCTGAGTCAGCTCTTTCTTTAATATTTACGAAAATGCCACTGCTTTATAAAATGCCTTCGCGCGCTATTTTTAATCTTTCGGACGTCCAAACGAACTCGGATTTGACCACGGATACAGCCAATGGACTCGTATCATCGAGAGGATAATTTTGAGCCTAATATTTGATTTATGGGCACGTCGGCTCGCAAACCTAACTCCCAAATAATCACCGGTACACCACCACCCTTCTTTAAAATGTCATTTCTTGCGCTACCGAACTCTGATTTGACCGTGGATACAGCCGATGGACTCGTATTTCTGTGCTGATCAATAACATGTGTCTCTCGATGTCTGAACATATCAACTCATAAATTGTGCCTCCGGGACCCCGTTTTGAGCAATCAAAAATCGTCGACGTTGTCCGATTTCACCCCAATCACTGTCACTGGACTCGTGTCGTCGTACTGATCAATAGTATGAGGGTCTCATGACTTGATAAAGTGGTCTCGTGAACAGTACTCCCGAACCCCAGACTGTGCAAAGGCAAAATAGTCTTTTTATGCACAAATTCTTTTAAATCCATTTCGATGGCATTTTTCATAATAATTGAGCGGTGGGGCCAAAATCTGGTATCAACAGCTGCCCCTCTTTGTCTGCACTTGGCGAAGTAGAGGGTAGACAAAGAATATGAGATGCGGGATTTTGTCTCACCGCGATTGAAATTAGGTCATGCTGCTCTTTTTGAAACTGCCATTGACGACTGCTCCGTTTTGAATATCCAGGATAGCTTCCGTGTTATCCCGAGAACTGATGTACTTGTCTTCTCTCTTTCATGCCTTGTTCCGAGTTCGTGGAGGCGGTGAATTTTATTGGTATCTCCGTAGCATCCTTCGACGAAATTCTGCCCTGAAAATAAAAGTTTGGATTATTATTTGAAAACATTGAAATTTACTAGAACAAAACGACTTTCAAAAATTCGATTTCAAAAGACTACTTGTAAATCAGGAAATTTTGACTAGAAAATTCTTGAAAATTTGATTCCAAGATTTATAGCCTATGAGCCTTAAAATTCAATTGCAAAACAGTGATAAAACCTGAAAATTCTTGAAAATTTGATTCCAAGGCCTGTGAGAGTGAGATTTTTTGAAAATTCGGATTCAAAACTTGAGAAACACGGAAAGTGCTTGAAAATGTAAGAGTTCCCTGGAACATTCGAGACCATGGGATATATTGAAAATGTAAAAACTTTATGGAACATGCGAGTTCATGAAAAGTACTAAAAATGTAAAGGTTCACTGGAACATGTGAGTCCAATGGGATATACTAAAAATACAAAGACTTCTCAAAACATACAAGTTTATAAGAAATGCTGTAAATGTAAGAATTTTCCTGGAACATCCGAGTCCGATGGAAAGTGCTAAAGAAGTAATGGTTCCCTTAGAACATTCGAGTCCAATGGGAGAATACAAAAAATGTAAAGACTTCCCAAAACATACGAGTTTATGAGAAATACTGTAAATGTAAGAATTTTCCTAGAGCATCCGAGTCCAGGAGACAATGCTGAAAAAGTAATGGTTCCCTTGGGACATCCGAGTCCAATGGGAGAATACTAAAAAATGTAAAGATTTCCCAAAACATACGAGTTTATGAGAAATACTGTAAATGTAAGAATTTTCCTGGAGCATCCGAGTCCGATGGAAAATGCTAAAGAAGTAATGGCTCTCTTGGGACATCCGAGTCCAATGGGAGAAACTTCCTCACATACTAGTGACAAGTAAATAAATTTGATTTTGAAATTTTAGACAAATAAACTGTAAATGACAAGTAAATAAATTGATTTTGAACTGTAAATGACAAGTAAATAAATTGATTTTGAACTGTAGATGACAAGTAAATAAATTGATTTTGAACTGTAAATGACAGGTAAATAAATTGATTTTGAACTGTAAATGAAAATTGATTTCAAAGTTTGAGAGACTTAGAAATTCGATTCTAAGCTGAAAATCTGAAAATCCTGTAGAGATTACGACTCTAAGACATCTGATGAAAACCCTTGAGAATTCGATCTCAGGGTTTGAGAGGCTTAAAAATTCGATTCTAAGCTGAAAATTTGAAGATTCTATAGAGATTACGACTCTAAGACATCTGATGAAAACCCTTGAGAATTCGATCTCAGGGTTTGAGAGGCTTAAAAATTCGATTCTAAGCTGAAAATTTGAAGATTCTATAGAGATTACGACTCTAAGACATCTGATGAAAACCCTTGAGAATTCGATCTCAGGGTTTGAGAGGCTTAAAAATTCGATTCTAAGCTGAAAATTTGAAGATTCTATAGAGATTACGACTCTAAGACATCTGATGAAAACCCTTGAGAATTCGATCTCAGGGTTTGAGAGGCTTAAAAATTCGATTCTAAGCTGAAAATTTGAAGATTCTATAGAGATTACGACTCTAAGACATCTGATGAAAACCCTTGAGAATTCGATCTCAGGGTTTGAGAGAGTTAGAAATTCGATTCTAAGCTGAAAATCTGAAAATTCTTGGCAATTCAATTCCAAGATTTTATAACTTGAGTAGAGTCTTTGAAAATTTGATCGCAAGACTTTCCATGCTGTCTGTCTCCTTTTACATAGGAAACTTTCTTTGGCTCTTTGCCCATTTTGCTCTTGCAAAAATTCTGCTTGTCTGTCATCTTTTGGTTGACGTCTGGGATGTCGCCTTGTTGGCTGGATAATGAAAACGCTTCTGGGACAATGTCGCCTTATTGGCTGGATAATGAAAACGCTTTATCAATTGGACCCTCTAGGTCTTTGTGTTTGGAAGGTTCGTAAGCTCTGTGGGATTTTCCTCTTTAGCTTTCCCTTCATGCATGTCAGACTTTTGTAGTCTGAGCTTTAATGAGAGTTTGACATCAGGCTGTTGAGGACTGCACTCAAGTGTATGCCTTATCATGGGGTCAGGACTTTCAAGCCCTTTTGATCCACTTCTGTGTAGCAGCACAAGAAATAGCGATTGCGACTTAGCGAGTCTGACTTTCTGTTTGCAGATTGTTGTTTCTTTTCTTTCTCTTGAACATCTGTATCTTTCAACACATGTATCCTGCATGGTTAGGCAGCTTTGTTCTCTTTTCGAGATTAGCATGTACGTAAAAGAAGTGTTGTATGAACATGTATGCTTCCCTATTCTTAAAAATTCATTTTGAGATTTGTACTTACTTGCCAGTAGATTATCAGAAATACTTACTGGATAGCAAATAACAATTTATTGGGTTTTGCCTCTTTCGATCCATGAAGCTTCACAATCTTAGCACAAGTGCATCGCATAGCTTGACTCGTGATTTTCGATCTCTAAACTCATGGGAACTTAAACTGAGTCTGCTCCAGACAGCGTTTCAGACTTCGGTCTTGCTGACTTATGTGGACAAATGACCCCAGCTCCTTGTTGTCGTTTCTCTTTTTTTCTTTTTCTTTTTTTTTTTTAAGCCATTTTTGCCACCACTGCCCTTTCGGGTTTTCACCGATGCCGGCTTTTTCTTTTTTTGCGCTCCAGCCCCCTTTCGGGTTTTGACTGTGCCTTGGTTGTCCATTTTTGCCATAGCCCCTTTTCAGGTTTTCACTACGCTGGACTTTGTCGATTTTGCCATAGCCCCCTTTCAGGTTTTGACTATGCTGACTTAGCCGATTTTGCCATAGTCCCCTTTCAGGTTTTAACTATGCTGGCTTTTTATATTTCTTTTTTTTTGGGATTTCAACCTAATTTCAACTGAAACAAATATTCTTTGTGCATTTTGATCCGTCGAGCATTGATAGAAATTTCATGAGAAAGAAGGGGAGAGAAATGGCACTTTATTTTTTTTTGCCTTTCTGCCTTTACTTTTGCCTTTTGGCTTCTTTTCTTTGTTGTTTTTTTTTTTTTTCTTTTCTTTGGCAGTGGGGTTATTTTTTTGTGCCCCTTGTTTTTTTCCTGAATATTCATATGAAAGAAGAGAGAGAAGAAATTTCAATGCTCGATAATCAAAATAGCCACTCGGAAAAAAGTGTTTCAATTAAAATTAGATCGGAACAAGTGTTCTGCTAAAAAATTGTTCTTTCTTCTAGTTGCCCCAGTATGTAGCCCACAATACTTTCGAGTGTTGAGGCGTCATCCACGACCAATATTAATTTGTGGACACATCAGGTCTTGTGAAATTCCTTTGATTGCTATGTAACAGTCAAACTCCAGCCCTTCGGTATTTTTCTTTAGAGTAGCTGATAAGTAGGCATCATCTGCACTTGATCTTTCAGAGTTCCTCTTCGGTGAACTTGAATGTCATTTCTTTGGAGTAGCTGATAAGTAGGCATCATCTGCACTTGATCTTTCAGAGTTCCTCTTCGGTGAACTCGAATGTCATTTCTTTGGGATTGTTCTGATCTTCGTTGATTATCCCAAGTGAATGACTGTCTTTCTTTGCCTAGACCTGGATGGCTATTCTACCCATTTCTTGTTGATTACTCCCTGGATGGCTATTCTACCCATTTCTTGTTGATTACTCAAGACAAAAGATCACTTCTTGCTTCAGATTTCTGAACTTTTGGTTTTTGAATTTTGATCCTTGCATGTTTTAGGACCAGGAAACACGTCCTTGTGTTCTTCTGATAATGAAGTGAACTTGTCTTTCTGCCATTTGTCCAAGTTCAGTCATTCTTATTTCTTCCAAATGGCTTCTGTTTCTTTGGCATTCGAGATTTGCCAGTTATCATGTGATTCTTTCTGTTAGTTCATTCCCTTGTTTGGAAATTTTACTGTTTGGAACAGACCAATCTCAATCCCCATGAGTTCGAACATGTAGTCTGAAGACAAGGTCATGCTCGTCTTGTGCTTAAGATTGTTTATGCTACTTGGATCGAAATGACAATTTTTAAGGCCCCTGAAATAGCAAGTTTTGCAAAGAATTAATTCTTCTGATTTGACAGAGAAGCATATATGAAAGCAACAACACAAATTTTGTCAATCTGCTAAAAGCTAAATACCCATTGCAAGATTCTTCATGAATTTGAAAGAAACAGATTTTCAATAGTGAAAGTTTAAAACAACAAAAGCAACATAGAAAGTGTGAATATAGACTTTGCTCAGGCAAGTCTACCAAAACTTGAGAACTCTAAACAATCTCATGGATCCTTCAGGATGATTTGAGTTGGCATTGCTGAGTCTCCGTGCTGTCTTCCGTTTCAAAATGGACTTCCCAGTTTTTGACGCTTTCTGCGAAAATAAATTGGTCCTTTCTTGATTTAGCAAGATTTGCCCCAGTTGCAGTGCCGACATCTTCTGAAATAACATTCACTCCCTAATGGTTAGGGAGTGGGTTGGTGGTAACATTTGGAGTCGCTGGTCTCGCCTCTTCTAGGCTGATAGTTTGGGAATCAATAAGGTCCTGAACCCTATTTCGGAGAGTCCAGCAATTTTCAATATCATGGCCAATCTGCCCTGAGTGATAGGCACATTTGGTATCCGGCCGGTGTGTAGGCGGTAATTGGTTTGGTAATGGCCTTGCCGGGATTGGGCTTAAGTGACCGGAGGCAACAAGCCGGTTTAGAACCTCAGCCATAGGTATGGCAATGGCCGTATAGTTTCTTCTCCTAGGAGGGGCCCTCCTTTGTTCGGGTGCCTGGTAAAGATTGTGTTGGCTCGGGCGATTTGGCGATGGATTGGGAACATATGAGGGAGGCTGGTATTGGGTGTTTTGGTATGGTGGAGGTGATGGAAAAGGTCTTTGAAAGTTTTGTGGGTACGAAAAAGGATTTTGGTTATATGGGGGAGGATTATATGGTGGCGGTTGTTTGTTTTCTTTGTCATATGGGATGACAACAGCAACTTCGGGTTCCTTTCCCTTCTTCGGAGGGAATTTCTTAATAGCGGGGGTGGATAAGCTGACTGTGTCGGCTTCCAGCTTTGCATAAGGATCGAGAATCTTTCCCGTCCTGATGCCATCTTCTATCATTTCCCCTTGCTGGATCATCTCCATAAAAGACCGGCCAATGGAAGTACAGAACTTCTCATAATATATCCCTTTGCAAGTTTGGACAAAGAGATGGACATATTCGGTGTCAACCAGTGGGGGGGCCACTTGGGTGGCCAGATTTTTCCAGCGCAAGGCATATGCCCGGAATGACTCCTCGGGTTCTTGCTTCATTCTGATTAAAAAGAGTCGGTCAATAACCAACTCAGTGTTGTGGCGATATTGCTTTACGAACTCCTGGGACAATTCAGCCCAAGTTCTGAAGCGACGGACATCCAGCCTAGAGAACCACTGGGCTGCTGGCCCTACCAGGCTGTGCTGGAACAGTTGCATCATTAGATTTTCCGGGTGGGGATATCCACATAATGCCCCGGCATAGAGCCGCAGATGGGCCATTGGGTCGCTTGTTCCATTGAACTTGTGAAAATCTGGTATCCTGAACTTTGGTGGGAGCTGCATCTCTGGAAAGAAGCATAAATCTGAGAAACTGGTAGAGTTGTAAGCGTTTGTTCCCTGAATAGCTCTCAGGGTCTCCTCCATTTTTTGCATTTTTTGCTTCCAGGCTGAGTCTGGTTCCCAAGGAGGATTGGGGTCCCCCTGTTGACTTTCACAATCTTCGTGAACCGGCATAAATGGCATAACAGGAATAACAGGCGCTTGCTGCTGATGTGGCCCTGCTGAGGGTCCTGTTGGCACTGCCCCAGACGGGAGTGCGGTGGCAATAGGATTAGGCACACTTGGTGCTGCATGATTCAGGGTGACAGGAGTCCCGACCCCGGCTTGGTGAGTCAGAGAGGGGGCTGCCCCTTGGTTGTACAACGTTGTGAACATCATCTGTAGGTTCTCCATATCCCGTTGCAGAGCATTGAAATCCTCAAGGGACACAGTCCCCTGAACGGGTAACTGCGATCGGTTGGCCTCTTCTGCCATGGCCCTAGATCTTGACCTTGTGATAATAATTCTTCTAGGGGGGGAGATAGAGCGAGCCGTGCTTCTTATCACCTCATATTCACAAAACCAAAACTCCAAGTTAGTTTGGTGTCCACAGAATGGGTGGGTCCAAAATGTACTATCGGTTAACAGTTCCACCACTCATATGGGCTTATATACTTTTCGGAGTCTAGCCGGCATTTCGGCATGACTTCGGTATATAATTTAAAATTGTGACAGTATCTAGCCCATATGAGGATGTTTCTGTACCCTAATAGTACGCTCTGGACACTTAGTCTAAAATAATTTGGAAATGGAAGTTTGATGTTTTCGAAAAATTTTGTTTAACATAATCAACGAGGACTCTCTCCAATTTTCATGAATGTTCCTGTCAGGTTTTGGCTTGACTCTTTTTTTGAGGGATACTAAATGCAGCATGACGGCTTGGTTTTTGCTAATGCATTTCTAGCATGGTTTCACGGTTCCCAAATCTTCAAACCTCCGGCCCCCGTGAAGGGTACCATCTTTGGTTGGTGATTTGGTTGGAGTGTTCTTTTCAGTGAAAACCGTCTTTGGCTACAAAAAAAGCACCATTGACGATCGTCACGTACTTCGAACCCCCTCCTAATCCTATGGGTAAAAATAAAAGGTAGAATGGAGATTGAGAAGAGAGTTGTGTATGTTGTGCTGAATGTAATGTATGCATATGCTGAAAAATTTATTATTTTTTTATTTTGTAAATATTTGGAGAGAATCCTTTCAGAATAATGCAATGCCCTGCAAAACAAATATTAGTAACAAGATAAAATGCATGTTTTTTTTTTTGGCAAAAGCGCACCTGAAAGACAACCACAAGAATGATGTTAGTAACAGGCCAAGGATAATTCGAAAAAAAAAAAAAAAAAAAAAAAAAAAAAAAAATTTGGGAAAATTTGAAAAGCCGAAATCCACTGATAAGGAAAAATAAAAGGTTTGCAAATAGTACCCCTCTTTAGCTTGCGTTACACCGTAAGTTTACCCAAATGGGGTAGGTTAATGGTTTCCGCTAAAAAGAGTCACAATTTGCAAATTCTTTTATTAATCCTTAAGTCCCCAGCAGAGTCGCCAGCTGTCGCGCCCGGAAATTTCCCGGCCCCCCTCGCGAATATGTGAATTGCTTGAACGGGGCTGAATAATTTCTTGACTTGTAATGCGACGTTTAATGAAAATTGTTTAACAGCTGGGACTTATTTAAAAACTCAGAGTCGCCACTTGACATGAATTTTAGGTGTGTCAAGTCACCCTCTAAGGCCATTTTCAAAGAAGATGTCCTTAGAAAAATAATTTAATTTTAACTCAGAAATACGATTCTGTTTTATAAAAATGACTCCTTTAAAAGAAAACTGGTCTTGAAAACAGAGATGGGTTCGGGGATTTACTGTTACGAGTTGGGAAGGTGTTAGGCACCCAACATCGCCCTTTCGGTACTTTATTTTCCCAATTAATTTTATTTTATTATCCTTGGCCAAATTTAATAAATATCTAGTGATTGTTGTACAATTGGATCAAAAGTGAAAACAAGTGCGGGGACAGGACCCCGGCTTATGCAATTTTACTTTGGTGACAAAAAGGTTGGAACGGGTATATGTTAAACTTTGACCGAAACATGGTATGCAAACTGGTATCTGCACGTCATGTTTCTATTCCCGTAGTGCCAGGTACCTTAAATCCCTGGCAGGAATTTTCAAGTTTAACAATGACCCGATTCCGTTTTATTAATGGATTATCATGTTATCCTTTTTTGGTTTTATTCATCTGCAATTCTTCATCCCGACAGCTACACAATCACTGGCGGTCCGAATTGCAGATTTTAATAAATGTTACTTCCTTTAACTGGTTTTATTTATCTGCAATTCTTCATCCCGACAGCTACACAATCACTGACGGTCCAAATTGTAGAACTTAATAAATGTTACTTCAATCACGATATTCTGTCGTGAAAAGATAACGTGCATTGCCCGTTAAATTTTCATCCCAAAAACACTAACATGGGCTACCTATGTCACCCGCGTGTTTATGGAATTCCGAGATTATCGAGATCTTTAACCAAGTGATATGGATAGTGTGTCAGCGTGAACCAACAGCACTATTCATATAACTTAGCTATGAAGTAACGAGGTTTTTTTATTGATTTTACGTGAAATAAAGGTAAAAAGAAAAGGAAAATTGCGTTAGGTTAAATAACGAATTTTTTTCTTTTATTGATTTTTCGTGAAATAAAATAAAAAGAAAATAGCAGTAACTGTTACGGGGAACGGGAAAGGGATAAAAAAAAGAAAAAGTTACGGGATCTGGGAAAGGGAAAAAGTTAGAAGTTAGTTCTGACAGGGGCCGACGCAATCGAGCGATATGCCGGGAGTATTATTTTTATTTGAAGTGATTTTTGCTTAAATCAAGAAAAGTAGTTGGCAGAGCCAAACACCGACTTTCGTGATTTAGCGGGCTAAATCCTGACATTCTAGAACTGCGGACTAGAGATGCGGATGCCCAATTAATATTGACATAAAAAAAAGAGACAAAAAGAATAAATAAAAATGTCCTGACATTCTAGAAGTGTGGACTGAAAATTTCAGGAAAAGGACTAGAAATTTCAGAACCACGGACTAGAGATGCGAACATGGCTTAATAAGCCTAATCTTAATAAAATCAAGAAAAGTAGTTGGCAGAGCCAAACATCAACTTTCGTGATTTAGCGGGCTAAATCCTGACATTCTAGAATGTGCAGACTAGAAATTTCTAGAACTGCGGACTAGAGATGCGGATGCCCAATTAGTATTGACATTAAATAAAAAAAATAAAAAAAAAGAAACTAAATGAACAGAGCAGAAATTAAATAAATAAAAAAAAGACAGATATTGAAATAAAATTAGATGTTGCAATTATACCTCTGTATTGATATTTGAATCAACTGGTTACATGAGAATAAGAAAGACACGCGAACGGCTAAGTAAAACCATAACCCGACATAACACTGGGTTTTAAAACCCTGTTATCTCGAGCTATGCTAATATAATAGCACGTTCGAATCTTCCTAAATTTGAAAATAAATGGGCAGAACCTCCTCTTGTTTTTGAGCCAAAAGTCCTATCTAAAAATCCTAACTCTAATTTATTTCGGGTGTCAAATGTTTCACGACTACAGAGTCGAAAAATATTTGACAGAAATCAGGTTCTCGCTCTGTATATTCCTCTCTGGAAATTTATCTCTGCGAAAATCTTTCTCTGATTTTCCTCTCTGGTTTTGGGTTTCCTCCTAAAAAAAATTCTCTGTCTCTAGGTTCGCTCTATTCCTCTCTGGCTTTTCCCTCTTCCAAAAATTTCCGTCTAAAAATTCCGTCCCCAAAACAACTGTGCGTGTGCGTATTTATAGAGAAATAGAGGCGGTGAGGAGAGGAGAGAGAGAGAGACGTGTGAGAGGGAGGAGAGAGAGAGAAGGGCTGTGAGAGAGAGAGAGGAGAGAGAGAGAGTTACGCGGCTGAGAGGGAGGGGAAAGAGAGAGGAGAGAGATTGCCACGTGTCACATGGGGAGTGGTCGGCTGAGGTGGAAGAGAGAGAGAGAAAAAGTGAGAGATGATTCTGTGCGGGTGAGAGGCGAGTGTCCGGACACGTGGCAGAGCAAGAGAGTGCCACGCGGGAGGAGAGAGAGGCGGGAATAACAGGAACCAATCACGGAAAGCCACGTCAGTGACAAGACAAGCGCGCGTCACACCTGATCGTCCTCAGGCCGGCCACGGCATTCCCGCCGGGCACGGCGCCCAAGCCGGGCACGGCTTCCCAGCCGGCGCGTGCTCCCCACGCGCGCGTGGTGGCGCGTAACCGCTGACGCGCACTGCTGAGTCAGCTCTTTCTTTAATATTTACGAAAATGCCACTGCTTTATAAAATGCCTTCGCGCGCTATTTTTAATCTTTCGGACGTCCAAACGAACTCGGATTTGACCACGGATACAGCCAATGGACTCGTATCATCGAGAGGATCATTTTGAGCCTAATATTTGATTTATGGGCACGTCGGCTCGCAAACCTAACTCCCAAATAATCACCGGTACACCACCACCCTTCTTTAAAATGTCATTTCTTGCGCTACCGAACTCTGATTTGACCGTGGATACAGCCGATGGACTCGTATTTCTGTGCTGATCAATAACATGTGTCTCTTGATGTCTGAACATATCAACTCATAAATTGTGCCTCCGGGACCCCGTTTTGAGCAATCAAAAATCGTCGACGTTGTCCGATTTCACCCCAATCACTGTCACTGGACTCGTGTCGTCGTACTGATCAATAGTATGAGGGTCTCATGACTTGATAAAGTGGTCTCGTGAACAGTACTCCCGAACCCCAGACTGTGCAAAGGCAAAATAGTCTTTTTATGCACAAATTCTTTTAAATCCATTTCGATGGCATTTTTCATAATAATTGAGCGGTGGGGCCAAAATCTGGTATCAACACATAAGGGGGTAGCTCCCACCTACGAATTATTGGCAGCCGTTGAATTGAACGTAAATGAGACAATCTTGAATATTTGTCCTCGGCTTTGGCCATGGACCATAATGAGACAATCTTGAATGATTTTTCCCGGGCTTTGACCTTTGGACTATGCCATGAATTTCGTTTAAAAAGATCATTATGTTACATGCATTGTGCATATGGATAACATGGCAAACTCGTAGAATTTCATATTTGAATTCACTCTAGCTTTATGCTTAAGAATGTTGTAATACAACATTACAGGTGATGATAGATGACAAGAAGGCCGTTATGTCACGCCTAGCTGCCTATACATAGAAGGTGTTGAGTTGATTACATTTGAGCCGGTTCTGATGACCGTAGTAGTAAGTTAATGAGTAAAGTAGTTAGGTATTATTTGTGCTTATAGCTGTCTGCACGCACAACTCTGGTTTATTTTGTTTATGCAACTGTACTCTGATAACCTTTAACTTTTATGTAGATTTGATTGATGAAAATCCTCAAACTCATTGTGTTAGAGGCCTTAGTGAGTTGGACTCACTGGCCGGTCACTAATCCTTCCTATATAGGGATGGGTCGTGACAGACTCATTTCAAAGAATAATAATGGCGAATCGCTGCCATCCCCATCTTAATGCCCAATGGGGTGTTAAGTGCTATTATCCTCGACATTACCCTGTAAAAGTTATCGGTATAGTTGAAAGGGCAATCTGTGAAAAACATAAAGCTTTCAACTATGGCAATGAGAGGTGTAAAGACTCGGAAAATTTTAAATTTTTATATTAATATACGGGTTAATAAGAATAATTAATATGGAGTATGTGAAAATTAGTGTTATAACATGGTTTGGGGTCAATGTGATAACATGGTAACTTTGGGGGCTTGTGGTAGCATGTTGTGAAACTTAGGGTGTAAGTGTAATTTTTGGGTGTTGGATTTGGTTGATATCAGACAAAACTTTTTGTCTAAGCCCAAACCCATTTCTCTCTTCTCTTCTCCCTCACGTTGAACCCACTCTCAAAACCCCATTCGAAAATCTTGCTCCAAATCTCGATTCCTTCAAGATCCTACGCATTTTCCTCATCCTTGGTTGATATCCGGTGGTGGTTTGCAACTATTCGCTTGGAGGAAGTGTATTTGACATTTTACATCATTTGGAAGCTAGGTCTTAAAGTTGGAGCTTTGATTCTTGAATCCGGAAGTTGAGGTAGGGATTTCTCACACTTATTACGCGTATAAAACTTGATTTGGTTGTCATTTGATGCCTTGAAGTTGAGTCGAGAAACCCTAAATTCATTGTAAAAAATGTCTTTGTTCGTGCCCGATGCACCGGTGCCTTGTTTTTTGTAGCACCGGTGCCAATTTTTCTCTGTATCTCAGTTCCGGTGCCTTGATTTTTGATACACCGGTGCCTCCCTTTCAAATTGCTCTCTATATCTCAGACTTGGTACTTGGCACCGGTGCCTTGATTTTTGATACACTGATGCCTCAATTTCAAATTCTCAGATTTTGGACTAAGCACCAGTGCCTTATTTTTGGTGACACCGGTGTCATTTGCTCGCAGCATCTTGGCATTTTACTAAGCGTCGGTGCCTTATTTTTGGGCACACCAGTGCCTTCTTTCTTGAAACTTTCTATTGGTTTGGCCATGCTTTGGCACTTGTTTTGACGCATTCTTTTGTCTATATTGGAACTCCGTGAACTCTGAAACTTACTTCTTCTTGGACATTAAATGTTGGCTTTTATTTATTATTTTAGATCATGTTAAGCATTGTATCATGCCATTAATGAGAACAAAGGAAGTAAATCATGTGACACACATTGATATCGAACTTGGTGGGTGAAAGTGGTGAACTTTATAACTCGTGTGCACATTTTTACGATACGACACAAACGTTATGAGGCACATGACATATCTGAACACTGTATTAGACTCCTTCGGGAATGCTAGGCAGGGCCATGTACTGGAATGCCTTCGGGAGTGCCAGGAATGTACTGGAATGCCTCCAGCAGTGTCAGGAATGATACTTTGATATATAATGGGGACAGATTGGTGACACACGACATTCGTGGATTTGAATTGAATGGATTAAAGAACCATGGTACACAATAGAGTTATCTATATGCTCTCCCAATCTAATATTGCTTCCGTTTACTCTATCTCTCTTTGTGTTGATATAAATGTTCGTGCGACACATCATATCATGTCATATGCATGTAATACTTGTGTAGACTTTCCTACTGTGCTGTCGAGCTCAACCCTTCTTTCTTTTCAGGTACGACCTTGGAGTGATAGCATGGGGTGCTTGGCTTGCAAGGATCGACATGCATACTTAGGAAAGCTGCATCGGATGAATTACTTAACATCTTTTATTTATCATTTTTGAAAGGATGTAATGTAACTCATACTTTATTTATTTTAGTTCAAATTATGTAAATTACTCAACTCCTTTTTGGCTTTGGAGATAATGATCATTAGTCGAAGCGACCACTTTTGTAATCTATTTCAAATTTATTTTGATTTACTCTATCATCAATGTACCTTTTGGGAATTTTGGTGAGATGGTGAGTTTTTATTTATGGTAAATGTATAATTTCATTGTGTTTAAAATTGAGGACGTGGCAACTTGGTATCAGAGCTCTAAGTTAGAATACTTAGAGACCGTGGGGAGACTTTTAGTCTCATTGGGTTCAAAACTCATTGCATTTGGACATGACATGTGTGTGCTTGTGTGCATAACATGCATTGGCATTGCGTATCATGTTAGTATGATATTGTGGATGTTGACCCTTTTGTTAGGAATTTCTGTTTGACATTGGTCTTGTGATGGCAATAGTCGTTTGATATTGGTAGTATTATTTCTATTGTTGTAGAATTATGCCTCCGCGACGTGGAGTAAGGTTGGGTGGATCTCGAGGCCGAGGCCGAGGCCGTTACCGTGAGATACTGTTAGACGATGTTGTGAGTCAACAAAGGGATGCTCTACGGGCAGAGGAAGTTCAAGATCAGGAAGTAGAACAGAACGTTGAACCGCCAGTCGCTTCGAGCGCGTTCGCAAAGGAGTTTGTGGCGGCGCTAGCCGAGGCCAATAGGCTAACTCAGACTACTAGAGTCCATCCAAGTGATCGGGCAATTGACGCTATGAAAGAATTTCACCGTCTTAACCCTCCTCAATTCAGTGGAGAGGGTGATGATTTTCTCACGGCTAGTCATTGGCTTTTCGAGATCCGTAAGCTATTTAAGGCTTTGAGAATAGTAGAAGATGACTTTTGGGTCTCTATTGTGGCATGTCAATTAGTCGGAGAAGCAAACAAATGGTGGGAGTTTGTCCTTGAAGTAAGGAAGGATGCACCCGCTAGGCATATGGGAAGAGCTGATGAGCCGGATGTTGAAAACATTACTTGGGCTGATTTTGAGGTTCTTTTTGAGAACCGATATTTTTCAGATTCCTATCGCGAGCAATTACGTATCCAGTTTGAGAGGTTAGAGCAAGGAAATATGACGGTGTCAGAGTATGCTGCGAAATTTCAAAATTTATCCCGTTTTGCACCTGAGTTAGTGACTTCGGAAGATCGCAAATGTCGTCGTTTTGAGAGGGGTCTTCACTCTTCTATGAGGAGGCTCATCGTGAGCCAACACAAGATGAATTTTCCTGAGATTATTGAGTGTGCTAGGAGTGTGGAGTTACCTAGAGAGGCAGAACGAGGTTCTAGAGTTTGGAAACCAAGACAGTCAGGTGCTATACAAAATTCGTCATCTTCAAGGAGCTCCGGGAGTCAGGGGCACAAGCGACAAAGAGATCAATTTCAATCCCCACAGAGCCACTCAAATCTTAGGCCACCTACTTTCTCCGATTCTAGGAGTAATACTTCGAGACCATCTATTGTGTGTCATCGGTGCAACAAACCAGGCCATGTTCGTAATTAGTGTACGATGCAGCCGAGGGCTTGTTACTCTTGTGGCCGATCGGGTCATGTGGTTAGAAATTGTCCCCAGGGGACGGGTGCACATAGTGAGGCAGGTTTCGTTTCGCAGTCAGGACAGGATCGTAGACAGCAACAACAGCAGTTTAGGGGTACCTAGAGGCAGCATCAGCCCAACTTCCGTCAAACTACTTCAGTTTAGGGTTCCCATGTTGGCAGGGGTGCTAGTTCGTCGACACCTACATCGGGTTCAGGACAACGAGGTGGCTATGCGTAAGCTCAGCATGCCCAAGGAAGAGTTTTCAATGTCATGTCTACTGCTGCACCATCTTCCTCACAGACTCCAGAGGCTTTAGTTGTGAGGGGTACATTCTTATTGTTTAACTCTTTTTCTAGAGTTTTATTTGATTCTGGAGCATCGTATTCTTTCATTGTTGCATCATTTGTGTGTGCCTTGGAGCTAGAAACTGACAATCTTGAGTCACCCTTGTTTGTTGAGACTCCTCTTGGACGTCTTCACTTCGTCGCATTTGTAAAGCTTGTGAGCTTGTCATCTTTGACCGTCATTTCATCTTTGACTTCATCGTTTTGGACATGTCGGGATTTGATGTTATTTCGGGTATGGATTGGTTATCTACTTTTCATGCCATCATCGATTGTTTTAAACGCCGAGTTCACATTTATTCACCTGAAGGGGGTTGTTTTGAGTTTCTTGGAGAACGTCGAGAACCATTGGAGTCTTATTTGTGGGGATCTCAAGAGCGAGAGTCTATTTACGCTTTGTTGGCGAGTTTGACTGTGGATGAAGATGTGTCTACATGTGGAGAGTTACCTTTCGTGGTCCATGATTTTCAGGATGTATTTCCAGCTGAGTTGGCTGGTTTACCTCCCGAGAGAGAGGTTGAGTTTGTGATCAATTTATTTCCCGGTACCGCTCCGATTTCGATGCCACCTTATCATTTTGCACCAGCCGAATTGAAAGAGTTAAAGACACAGTTGCAAGATTTAGAATTTATTCACCCTAGTACATCACCGTGGGAAGCGTCAGCCTTGTTTGCGCAGAAGAATGATGGATCATTGAGACTGTGCATCGATTATCGTAAGCTTAATCGTGTTACTGTGAAGAACAAGTATCTGATGCCGAGGATTGACGATTTATTTGACCAACTTTGAGGTGCGATGTGTTTTTCCAAAATTGACTTGAGATCAGGCTATCATCAGTTGAGGGTTAGGAAGGAAGATATTGCCAAGACTGCTTTACGTACGCGCTATGGACACTACGAGTTCGTGGTTATGCCTTTTGGTTTAACGAATGCACCAGCTACATTCATGGACCTCATGAATCGTATTTTTCATAACTACCTTGATCGATTTGTGGTGGTTTTTGTTAATGACATTTTGATCTACTCACCTACGGAGGAAGAGCACCAGTCTCACCTCGCCGTTGTACTAGAGTTTTTGAGGGAGCATTGTCTTTATGCCAAGCTCAATAAATGTGAGTTTTGGCTATCTGAAGTGAAGTTTTTGGGACACGTCGTGTCGCATAGTGGTGTATCTGTTGATCCAGGAAAGGTGAAATCTATTATGAGTTGGCCGCGACCAAAGAGTGTTTTCGATATTCGCAGTTTCTTGGGGTTAGCCGGGTACTATCGTCGTTTTGTCCTAGACTTTTCACGTTTGGCCGCTCCGATGATGCGATTAACACGCAAGGGTGCGCGTTTTGTATGGAATGATAATTGTGAGGTTGCTTTTAGGGAGTTGAAGAAACGTTTGACTAGCGCACCAGTTTTGATCGTTCCAGAACGGGAAGTTGGTTACTCAGTTTATTGTGATGCCTCAAGGGAAGGGCTTGGATGCGTCTTGATGCAGACGGGACGAGTGGTAGCATATGGATCTCGACAGTTGAAGGTTCATGAAAGAAATTATCCTATGCACGACTTGAAACTTGCAGCCGTTGTTTTTGCTTTGAAGATTTGGCGACACTACCTATACGGTGAGAAGTTTGAGGTATTTTTCGAACACAGGAGTTTGAAGTACTTATTCTCCCAAAAAGAGCTGAATTTGCGACAACGCCGTTAGATGGAGCATATTGAAGATTATGATGTTGAGTTACAATATCACCCAGGGAAAACTAACGTAGTAGCAGATGCTTTGAGTAGAAAACTGACGCATCTAGCAAGTTTGACGATCCATGAGTGAAAAACGATTCAAGATTTGGGGCCTTATGTGATGTGTTTTGACGAAGGCCGGGAGGGAATGACTCTGTGCAATTTGACAGTACATTCAACTTTATCGACTCGAGTGGGTGATGCCCAACAGCATGATGAGGAAACAAAGGAATTACGCAAGAAGTTCTTTAGTGGCAATGCACGAGACAGATGGATGATTCATGCCGACCGAAGTTTACGTTATCGAGGGAAGCTATTTGTACCTATTTCGTGTCGGGAAGATATTTTAGAGAGTTTCATCACTCTCCTTTGGCCGTCCATCCAGGGGGAACGAAGATGTACCATGACCTGCGTAGACAGTTTTGGTGGTCCGGAATGAAATGGGACGTGAATTTTATGGCGAGGTGTCTTACATGTCAGCAAGTGAAGGCCGAGCATCAACGACCCGCTGGGGAGTTGCAACATTTACCTGTAGCTGAGTGGAAATGGGAGAATATTACGATGCACTTTGTTTTGGGTCTACCGAAATCGCCGAGGGGACATGATGCCATTTGGGTGATTGTTGATCGTTTGACGAAGACTGCTCATTTCTTACCTATTCAGGTGACAGATTCAATGGAGAAACTTAGTCGCTTGTATATTCGCGAGATCATTCATCTTCATGGAATTCCAATGTCCACTGTATCAGATAGAGATCCACGATTTACTGCTCATTTTTTACAGAGTTTGCAAGCAGCACTTGGCACGAACTTGTTATTTAGCACTGCATATCACCCTCAGATAGATGGACAATCCAAACGGACAATTCAGATTTTAGAAGATATGCTACGGGCTTGTGTTTTAGATTTTCGTGGTGGTTGGGAGGACCACTTGCCGCTTGTTGAGTTTGCATACAACAATAGTTATCAATTCGGTATCGAGATGGCACCTTATGAGACCTTGTATGGGAGACCGTGTAGATCACCTGTGTGTTGGACTGAATTGGGAGAGACGATTTTAGTCAGACCGGACATGATTGGAGAGACCACCAAGAGTATGAGAACGATTCGCCAACGACTGTTGGCAGCACAAAAAGAGACAACCGAACAGATCAAGTTGATCCGTCAGAGGTTGCTTATCGCGCAAAGTAGACAGAAAAGTTATGCTGATCGTCGTCGTCGCTCTTTATCATTCGAGTTGGGGGATCATGTGTTTTTGAAAATATCACCGCGACGGGGTTTGTCACGTTTTGAGCAGAAAGGTAAGTTTTCACCATGATATATTGGACCTAGGGCTGCAATCGAGCCGAGTCGAGCCGAGTTTCAAGGTGTTCGAGCTCGGCTTGAGAATAAAGGACGTGGCTCGAGCTCGGCTCGAGCTCGACTCGAGCTGGGGTAGGCAAGCTCGAGCTCGGCTCGCCAAAAGATTACAAAGCTCGAGCTCCGCTCGTTTGAGCTCGGTAACATACGAACAAGCTGAGCTCGGCTCGAGCTCGAGCTCGTGAAAATCGCAAAAAAATTACAATGCTCGAGCTCGGCTCGTTCGAGCTCGGTAACATACAAACAAGCTGAGCTCGGCTCGAACTCGAGCTCGTGAAAATTACAAATGAAAAGAGAAGGGTTTTTTTTTGCCTCGGACCCTCATCATCCATCACCAACCCCCAACAGAATTTAGAGATTGCCATTTGCCAGTCTCTGTTTTTCCATATTTCTCGTTACACTATCTGCCTATGCATGCTTTGGCCAATCATACACAAAACTTAGATTTAAAATTCTCAGCAAGTTCCAGCTATTTTCAACTTGTTTCTCTCATGGATAAACTGAAATACCAACTCTACTCTCTTACAAGAACTGGAATACCAACTATGACAGTCCTTTTGGTTAGATAGCAAAAGCAGAAAACCTCACAAGAAAAAAGCTTCTCACCCAAGGTGGATGCATTCATACCACTCAATACCACCATTGCAACCACCAAGAATTAGATAAAGCCACAAAGCAAGAATTAGATAAAGCCACAAGGCACAACATACTGTACTGTACTGATGAAAACAGCGGTTACCGTGCCAATCCGTTCAAAAGAGCTGTACTGTACTGTACTGATGCGGATCCGTTCGGTGGTCAATCCGTTCAAAAGAGCTGTTACCGTGCCAATCCGTTCAAAAGAGTTGTTACCGTGAAACTATTTGATACATTCTCAAAAATACATTCTTTGCTCTACTCCAACGATTCATATACCAAAACAGCGGTTCATATACCCCAACGATTCATATGCTTCTGTATTCTAACAAAATAGCGAGAGGAGAGTACCGTGAGAGAGGAAAGAGACGATTGGCGGTGGTCAGTGGTCGGTGGTCGGTGGATGCGGAATGGCCAAAGGGACAGCTCCTCCCTTCTCTTTCCAGTCCGTGAGGCGGTATGTGGAGGACCTGGAGGTTGGCTGCGCTCTGCTATTGGAAAAAGAGGCAGAACAAGAAACCCTAAAGCCTAAACTAAATAAAACATATATATATATATATATAATATATATATATATATATATATAATATATATATATATATATATAATATATATATATATATAATATATATATATAATATATATATATATATTAAATGCTTGGCTCGCGAGCCGGCTCGAGCCGAGCCATAGGTAACTCGAGCTCGGCTCGTTTATTAAACGAGCTACTTAGTTTGGCTCGAGCTCGTTCGTTTATCAGTCGAGTCGAGCTTGAACGAGCCATTATCGAGTCGAGTCTCGAGCGGCTCGCGAACGGCTTGGCTCATTTGCAGCCCTAATTGGACCGTTTGATGTTATTGAGAAAATCAGAGAAGTTGCATACCGTTTGGCCTTACCACCAAGATTGTCGAGTGTACACGATGTTTTTCACGTTTCGATGTTGACAAAGTATGAACCAAATCCGTCGCATGTACTTGAGTGGTCTGAATTGGAGTTGGAAGCCGATACTTCTTATGGGGAGGAACCAATATGTGTCCTTGATTCACGCGAACAAGTATTACGAGGCAAGATGATACCATTAGTGCAAGTGTTATGGAGCAACCAAGACAAGCAAGAGTCGACTTGGGAACAAGAAGATGAAGTTAGGGAGAAATACCCTCACTTGTTGATGACTTGATTGTGTAATTTGTTAGAACTCGGTCATTGTGGATTTGATAGTCATTATCTTATGATATTTGACTTGGCATTGTTGATGCATGTTAATTTCATGGATTTGTTGAGTCATGATTACGGTATTTTGTTTTGGCATTGTTGATGCATAACTCGTGTTGTTATGTTTATATAATTTCGAGGATGAAATTTCTTTAAGGAGGGAAGGATGTAAAGACCCGAAAATTTTTGAATTTTTATATTAATATACGGGTTAATAAGAATAATTAATGTGGAATATGTGAAAATTGGTGTTATAACATGGTTTGGGGTCAATGTGATAACATGGTAACTTTGGGGGCTTGTGGGTAGCATGTTGTGAAACCTAGGGGTATAAGTGTAATTTTTGGGTGTTGGATTTGGTTGATATCAGACAAAACTTTTTGTTAAGCCAAAACCCATTTCTCTCTTTTCTTCTCCCTCACGTTGAACCCACTCTCAAAATTCCATCCGAAAATCTTGCTCCAAATCTCGATTCCTTCAAGATCCTACGCATTTCCCTCATTCTTGGTTGATATACAGTGGTGGTTTGCAACCATTCACTTGGAGGAAGTGTATTTGACATTTTACATCATTTGGAAGCTAGGTCTTAAAGTTGGAGTTTTGATTCTTGAATCCGAAAGTTGAGGTAGGGATTTCTCATACTTATTACGCATATAGAACTTGATTTGGTTGTCATTTGATGACTTGAAGTTGAGTTGAGAAACCCTAAGTTTATTGTTGAAAATCTGTTAGAAATGCCTTTGTTAGTGCCCGATGCACCGGTGCCTTATTTTTTGTAGCACCAGTGCCAATTGTTCTCTGTATCTTAGTTTTAGTGCTTGACACCGGTACCTTGATTTTTGATACACCGGTGCCTCCCTTTCAAATTACTCTCTGTATCTCAGATTTGGTACTTGACACCGGTGCCTTAATTTTTGATACACCAGTGCTTCCCTTTCAAATTCTCAGATTTTGGACTAAGCACCGGTGCCTTGTTTTTTGTGACACCGGTGTCATTTGCTCACAACATCTTGGCATTTTACTAAGCACCGGTACCTTATTTTTGGGCACACCGGTACCTTCTTTCTTGAAACTTTCTATTGGTTTGGCCATGTTTTGGCACTTGTTTTGAAGCATTCTTTTGTCTATATTGGAACTCCGTGAACTCTAAAACTTACTTCTTCTTGGACATTAAATGTTGACTTTTATTTATTATTTTAGATCATGTTAAGTATTATATCATGTCATTAATGAGAAAAAGGGAAATGAATCATGTGACACACATTGATATCGAGCTTGGTGGGTGAAAGTGGTGAACTTTATGACTCGTGTGCACATTTTTACGATACGACACAAACGTTATGAGGCACATGAAATATGTGAACACCGTACCAGACTCCTTCGGGAATGCTAGTCAGGGCCATGTACTGGAATGCCTTCGGGAGTGCCAGAAATGTACTGAAATCTCTTCAGGAGTGCTAGAAATGTACTGGAATACTTTCGGGAGTGCCAGGAATGTACTGGAATGCCTCCGAGAGTACTAGGAATGACACTTTGATACATAAGGATGATAGATTGGTGACACACGACATTCATGGATTTGAATTGAATGGATTAAGGAACCATAGTAGACAATAGAGTTATCTATATGCTCTCTCAATCTAATATTGCTTCCGTTTACTCTATCTCTCTTTGTGTTGATATAAATGTTCGTGCGACACATCATATCATGTCATATGCATGTAATACTTGTGTAGACTTTCCTACTGGGTTGTCGAGCTCAACCCTTCTTTCTTTTCAGGTACGACCTTGAAGTGATAGCATGGGATGCTTGGCTTGCACGGATCGACATGCATACTTAGGAAAACTGCATCGGATGAATTACTTGACATCTTTTATTTATCATTTTTGAAAGGATGTAATGTAACTCATACTTTATTTATTTCGATTCAAATGATGTAAACTACTCAACTCCTTTTTGGCTTTGGAGATAATGATCATTAGTCGAAGCGATCACTTTTGTAATCTATTTCAAACTTATTTTGATTTACTCTATCATCAATGTACCTTTTGGGAATTTTGGTGAGATGGTGAGTTTTTATTTATGGTAAATGTATAATTTCATTGTGTTTAAAATTAAGAGCGTGACAAGGGGAAAGAAGGTAGAATCATTATCAACATCAGGGGCTAGGACTTCATCTTTCTTTTGTACTTCATCCTTCTCTCGTAGACCCACTACTACATCATCGGGGATGGCATAAACTTTCCTAAATTTCTCTATATACCCCTTAATAAATATTCTTCGTAAGGTAGTGGCATCAAAAGGGCCAAACAAACGAACTAAACACTTACACGATTAAAGAGCAGCAACAACAGCAAGAATGGAGAGAGGGCTTAGAGTGCTCGAACAGTAAACAGGCCCAAAAACGGGGTACTTCTCATTTATTTATAAGGGAGTTGGGGGCAAGATTTGAAAAGACCTTTTTTTAGTTAATCGGCAAAAAGTAACCCAAAGGGCACATCTCATTTAATGCGTGCATATTTGGCGGCACGCGCATGATGTAAGAAAGAAGAGATGAACCGACCCCCGATCTCAGCACAATTAGCTCATTGCTCCTCATCTGAGCAAATAAATGTCTAAGCAATAGCAAGCTAAAGGGCAACTGTGGGGGCTAGGTAAAATCCGTGGTCAGCAAATAGAGTCCGAGCATTTTTAGATGACCTGAGCTCAATTAGTAGGACAGATTGCTCAGTCAGTGTATGATCTCGTTGATTTCCAATAGAACCAATCTTGCATAGCCAACCCACGATCATACGAAATCTAGTTGGGTCATCGTTGTTCCGATCGGCTCCGCCAAGATGGTCCTATCATGCCATGCAATCTTATGATAGGTCAAATCAACCCACGGACAGAGATGATCCATGCAGAAAGTGCACTTGAGTATGTACAACACAACACTCAAGCGATTCCTATGAATAAAGGGTGAAGATCATTCAAAAAAAGAATCGATCACTTAACCGAGTTGATCAGTTAGGATTTCTAGCCACTTCCACATTGAAATCACTATAAGCCTTGATTTATACCCTCGAATATCTTTGCGCACGGAAGAACTTCAGTTCTACAAGCTATCCCTCGTTTTGGTATCTAACCATCAGAGAGAATTTCAACCAGTGACCAGAAGATCTCTGACTGATGTTGCTCTCTTGTGCAGCTAAGACTCCGGGATCAAGAAGCAGGCGGGACAGATTCCGATTGACTCTTTTTCTAGCCCGAACAGGACTCGTGAAGGAGTCCCGTAAAGTATCACCCTACAATAACGCAAGGTCGGCCATAGACATAGGCCCTCCAGGCCACTGCCTAAGGGCCCAAAGTGTACAAATGGTATAAATATTACATGTGTCAAAATTTGTGCAGAATAAGTACGCTACTTCAGAGGTACAGGTTTTGGAACTGTATGACTTTCGTCAGCATCTGAATCTTCTTGCCCCCTGATCTAAATTGAAGTATTTATGCTTGAAAAAGAATAAAATTTGGCATCCCCTGTTTCAATTCGAAGACCATTGGCTTCTACTACGACAACATTACCACTGGACCAAGACACTAACATGTGTGTACTAGTCATTTATAAATAGCAAGAGATATGACATATTATTCCAACCACCCTCATTTCTTCTTTTATTTTTCCTCACAAATCAATTTAACAAAATATAAGTTAGGGACCTCATTTAGATTGTGCTGTAGATATCTAATTCATACTAAATATGGCACTATTCATGTACAAGTTATTTTTTGTGGGGTTGCCAACAAAGATTTATAGGTATGTTGTATGTTACTATCTTGTTATTTTTAAAAAGAAAATCTCATCTTTTTCATTGAAAAGTAGATCTTATATTTTTCTCAATTTTCCTTTAATTTTGAAAGTATTATCATAATAGTTAAAGAATATTATATATTTAATAAAATAAATCACTTAAAGTGAATTTTAATAAATTCTTTTAATAATATCATCAATGCTTTTTTATTCATTCAATTTCATCATTAAATACAATCAATGTTTGTAAGAGAATTGATTATTACTTTTTATGCCGAAATAGGCCTAAATGGTGTACTAACTCAAAATTTAGATTTAGAATTTTAATTTTTGTTTGAAATCAACTAAATATGAAAATGACAAAGTAGGATGTATAATGCTTATTGTTGTTTTAATTTAAAAGTAGTTTTTGTTGATTTGAAGTTTTTTTAAAAATGTACAAGGCTCTTGGTTCTCACTTGGGGCTCCAAAAATCTTCAGGCCGACCCTGCAAAAATCAAAAATATATTTACATCATTTTTTAATTTAAAATATTTTACCCCAATTTGAATCACTTATATTCATGCCTAATTTTTTAGATAGTGTGAGGGGGTTGATTTAGGAAATCAAGCAGAAAGCTAAGAATCCACTATCCAGCTGAAACGATGCTTCTCAGTATGTGGACCTGTGATCTGCCAAAGAATAACCCGTCAAAGAGCCCTCTGCCGCTGTGGCAGGAAGACACTCCGATGGTTAAGTCAGGCAAAATCGCACAGGGAAATGGTAAGGCAGGCTAATATTCTCTATCAGCAAGCCAAAACAGTATATTCAGGCGTACCTTTTTTGTTCATCTGGAGCTGTATTTATAGACTTCACCCTTTGCCCTAATTCCCTTAGGGCTCTCTTGGGCCTCAATCCTCCTAGGGCCCTCTGGTGCCCTAATTCTCTCTAGAACCTTCTTTCTGACCGAAGTGTCTTCTGATTGGCTATGGATTTCACGTCCATGCCTCTCCTGACAGAATCTCGTCTAATCCCGTCTTATCCGGGATTCCATGTCTTTGTCAGGAAAAGCGGTTACCTGTCGCTTCCCTCGGGCTGCCCGTAATCCTGACCGACTTTCTCAGTTCGGCAGGTCATCGATCCGCCTTTCTCAGGTCGGCATCTCTCAATACTTGGTTCTGTTATCCTGATTCGGGTATGGTCGGCACTCCTCATGTCGGCCATTATCTCACGTGATCAGCACGTGCTCCTGGATGTGTTATTCGGTCTCGGCCGAACTCCGAATTTACTCGGGGGGTCTAAATGTATTTTCTCAATTACATTTTACCCTCGTCAATTGCCCCCTAGCTTCGGCTGCTTTGAACCTTCTCAGCGAAGTAGTCGAGGCTATACAGTGTACCCGTGGTGCCCTTTCTTATTCCTGATCGGGCGGTTTCTGAACCGCCATTCTTGAATTTGCAACGTCGCATTGAAGTATAGCAGGACGTGCAGCAGGCTTTAATGGCTTTGGGGCCACGCGCCTCCTGCGCGTGCCCCACAGGTGGAGCGTCCTCATTGGGGAGGCATAGGGTTTGATCCGTTTGGCTTCCCTCCCTGTAAATACTCGCCCATTCTTCACTTTTGATTTTTCTTCTGCAACCTTCCATTGTCGTCATACCAGAGAAAGAAATCAACTGCTTTTGTAAGTTTTTTCAACCAGAGCCTTAGGTTTTCCCTCTTCTTCTTGATCTTTCGTCCCCTATTCTCTTCTGTAATGGGGATCTTTAGGCAGTTAGTAAACACGCCGGAAAAAATGGCAGAGTTCCGGCGACGGTACAACATCCCCTCTGATGTTGCCGTCGAAATCAATGATCCCCACACTCCTCGTGATGTGAATGACCCCGACATCCTTCACGTCCCTCTGATGGCAGTTGTCGAGGGTGGAGTCCGGTTTCCACTCAATCGCCTTCTCCGTGAAGTGCTTTGCTGGTATCGGCTCCACCCGATGTAAATCTCCATCAATACATATAGGATCATTCATTCCATAGTAGAACTGAATAGGCTGAACCATACCGACATAGGACTTCGGGAAATTCGATTTTGTTATGACATGGTTAGGAAAGGCTCTGATGCCTATTACCTGAAGAACAGACCCAACATAGAGCGGATCGTCACCTACCTGACGGACTCCAACCGCGGTAATGATGATGACTTTCTCATCGTTGCTGGTAACTGGGAGATCGGCCGAGACGAGCCTGAACGCCCCAAGTTCCACATCCCGATCCGGTTCGGAGTCATCCGTCAGTACCCCGACCTTGTCTTTCATTTCTCCGTCTTTTTCCTTTTAATGCCAAACATATCTTGATGGTGACTGCCTTTTTTCGTTCTTTCTTTTGCAGCTTCTAACGCCAACAAGGACCGAAACAAACGGTCGATAAATCTTGAGAACGTTACAAAGGTCGCCCGATATACAGGGTCCTTTGGCCAAAGCTGGGCCCGATCCCCCGAAGTGCTCCTGAGATACGCCGGAAGCTATAGGGGGTACATCAAAAAATCCATTCCCGACGCCGACTTCGTTGGTCCCGATCTTCCAGGGTACCTTCCTGAGGTGGTGCCGACTTTCGAAGCTCAGCGCCGATACCCAGTGACGGTAGCTTCCGTCGGAGATCACCCGATCTCATTCAGCTCGGCCGGATCCGAGCACAGTTCTGCCCAGTCGCCTTGCAACTGGAACTCGGAGGACGATTTGGAAATCGATCAGAGTCTGGACCCAATGGCCCGAAACCCCAACGTCCCAGATCTACGCGAACTGATGCGACTGAAGAAACAGAAACAGTCTGACGCCGGCCCGAGCCTGCCGAGGAGGGAGCCGACCTCTGCATCTGAAGAGGCTTCGGTTGAGGATGACGCTCCCCTCATCCCGAGGCGGAGGCAAAGAGATCCCGCTCTGGAGGACCCCGCTGCGACGGCCTCGTCGAAGAAGAGCAGGATGGCCGATCAGGCCAAGACTGTTGAGAGGGTTGCCCCATGGTGCCCCTCATTGCTGGTGAATGGCATTGATCCCATCACCGTCGCCGACTCGGCGGCCGACCTTGACGTCACGCAAACCCTGACGGGTGCGCTGATGCTTCCGAAGGACGTCGAGCCCTACCAAGGCACCGACCTTCCAACCTTGCTGCGATCCGTGATGGCTCACGAAGTCTTCGTAAGTATTCTGTCTCGGTCATTTTCTGTTATTTCACTTGCAACTTTGTTTCTGATTTTGTATTTCCCGATTTTGTTGCAGGCTGCGCAGAAATCCCTGATGTGCCTGAGCCGTTGCCAGGACTTGGAGACTCGATACAGCACTATCGAGTTGGAGCTAAAGGCGTCCAACGCCAGGTTCCTGAAAATCCAAGAGGACATGGCCTCGTACAAGAAGAAGGCTCGGGACGCCGAGCAGATGGCTAAGGCTGCTCAGTCCCAGCTCGGGACTGAAAAAGCGAAGTCATCCAGGCTGGAGGATCAGATGGCCTTTCTCAACTCTCAGCATGAGGCCGAACTGAAGCGCGTTCAGGAGAACTCCTATGCCAAGGGCATGTTGGACGCTGCTGCCGACTTCCTGGAGAACCAAATGCCTGAGATCCAGACCGAACTCGTCGGGCTGTGTTGGAAGGCCGCTTTGGAAGCTGCCCAGGTGCCGAAGGATTCTTCCCTCTTCTCCACGGTTCCGACCGTCGCCGAACTGGAGAACAGGGAACCCGAGGCCGGAGGAGGCCAGGCTGCTGCTGCTGCTAAGGAAGGAGAGGCGGGCCTAACTGCTGCTGCTGCTAAGGAAGGAGAGGCGGGCCAGGCTGCCGATGCTGGGGTCCCCGAAGCCAAGCCTCAGTCAGCCGATGAGGATGTAGTTATAGTTTAGGCTGCCGATGTTGCGCCTTAGGATTTTGCTCTTTCATTTATTTCTGTAACTCATATGTAACCCGATCTTCAAGAATCAATGAAATACATTTGAGTTTTGCTTTACAACCTTCTTGTAGCAAAATATTGAATCTGACGAGGAATCATTTCTCTTTGAATAATGTGTTGCAACTAATGGATTATCTTCAAACCTTTTGTATATCAGACTTTTCTCAAGTACTGATTTAAACTCAAACTTTTCTCGAGTAATGAATCATCTTAGACTTTTCTCAAGTACTGAGCCGAACAAACTTTTCTCAAGTCTGTTCGGCTGTTTAACCTGTACTTAGGCTTAAACACATATTTTTCTCAAATATGTTCGGGAGTTCTCACCTTTCTCAAGTGTTGAACAATCTCAAACCTTTCTCAAATCTGTTAAGCTGTTTTAACCTCTGCTCAGGCTCAGACACATATTCTTCTCAAATATGTTAGGGAGTTCTAACCTTTCTCAAGTGTTGAACAATCTCAGACCTTTCTCAAATCTGTTAGGCTGTTTTAACCTCTGCTCAGGCTCAAACACATATTCTTCTCAAATATGTTCGGGTGTTCTAACCTTTCTCAAGTGTTGAACATTCTCAGATCTTTCTCAAATCTGTTAGGCTGTTTTAACCTCTGCTTAGGTTTAAACACATATTTTTCTCAAATATGTTCAGGTGTTCTGACTTTTCTCAAGTGTTGAACATTCTCAGACTTTTCTCAAATCTGTTAGGCTGTTTAACCTTTGCTTAGGTTTAAACACATACTTTTCTCGAGCATGTTCTGGAATTCAAACTTTTCTCAAGTGTTGAATTTTCTCAAACTTTTCTCAAGTGTTGAGCCGAACAAACTTTTCTCAAGTCCGTTCTGGATTTCCTCTTGCCCCCTAGCTTCGGCTGCTTTGAACCGACCTGGCGGAGTAGCCGAGGCTATAAAGCGTACTCATGATGAACTTTGTATCGATCCAGACGATCTCATCCGTATCTGGTCCATTTGAGGCGTGCTCTGTCCTTCCATAAATGCGAAGTGACCGTTTGTTTGCCCTTCTGGTGAGAGACGCGCCTTTTTTCGCGCGTGTTCTGTCGTGTCGTTTCAATATCTCAGACGCGCTTCATTGATTGGTCCAGAAGTAATGGATCCGACGGTTGGAGTTTTATAACGTGCAACGTATCAGATTCATCCGTCCAAAACCCTATAAAACCAACCTTCGTCTCTTTCATTTTTCTTTTCTTGCTACTGTTCTTCTTCCACCTTCTGTAAGTCGTCCACTGTAGAACTCATCTTTTCTTGCTACCGTTTTTCTTCCCTGCTTATTCTCTGAGTATGGGAATCTTTCGTAAGCACTTCGCCTCTCCGGCGAGCATTGCAGAATTCCGTAGACATTATAGCATTCCAAACGACGTAGTGATAGAAATAAATAGGCCTGAGACTCATCCTGAGATTCGGGATGAGGACTCCATCCATATCCCTTTAATGGCCGTCACTGAGGGTGGGGTTAGGTTCCCTCTCCACCCTTTGCTGCGTAGGGTTCTGTCCTGGTATCGGCTGAACCCTATGCAGATTTCCATAAACACATATAGGATTATTATGGGCATAGTTCGTTTGAACGAACTGTGTAGCACGAACTTAGATCTCTGAGACATAAATTACAATTATGACATGGTGTACAATAAGGACGATAGGTGGTATCTCAAATCCCGTAGAGGCCGAGAGAAGATAGTCACTCATCTTGTTGATTCGAATAGAGGAAACGATGATGACTTCCTGATCGTCTCGGGAAATTGGGAGTTTTCTCCTGATGAGCCCGAGGGCAAGAGGATACGAGTCCCCCGTACTTTCGGGCAACCCCGTTAGTTCCTTTTCCCTCTGTTTGTGAATTTTACAATTTTGCCGACCTGAAGCTTCTAACTGTGTCTGTCTTGTTATGTGCAGCTCTCAATGCAAACCGTGATCGGAACTTGCAGGCTACGCACCCAGAAGACCTGAAGAAAGTTCTGCGGTACAAGGGCGTTGCAGGACAAGCCGAGGCGAGGTCCGCCGAAGTACTGTTGCGATATAACCCGTCCTACAAGGGTTATATCAAAGAAAAAAGACACGTGGCCCAGGCAGTAGCAGAGACTTCTCTAGTTGCTGTTCCCAAAGCTATACCTCTGCCGTATCTTAGGGAGCCCGGTCGAGTTACAGTTGCTGTCGTGGCCGAATCCTCCAGCTCCTCATCTTCCGAACAGACTCAATCCCCACTTCGGATCACTTGGAACGCCGAGGACGAGGAGGAGATCATGTCTTCAAATCCGAACATGCCGAGCCTGAAGGAGATGATGAGGCAAAGGGCTAAGGATGCCGCCGATGCCAAGAAGAAGCCGACTCCAGTCGAGGCGAAGAAGCCTTCTGGGGTCGTCCCGGCTAAGAGGAAGCCAGAAGAGGGTGGGAACCTGCCGAATCTCATCCCTGTCGATGCCGAGGCCGCCCACACCGTTTCCAAAAAATGGAGGCTGGTTAAGGCGCATGAGGTCGGTCCCTCCAAGGGGAAGGGAAAATCCAAGGCCTCCAGGAAGGCCGAGGTCTGGGCTCCTCAACTGCTGATAGATGGAGTGACCCCCATCACGGCCGCCGACACGGTCAAAGACTTGGGAACTACCACGGCTCTTGCCGAGGCCGTGATGCTACCGAGGGACATCGAGCCCTACGCCGACTCCGAAGATCAGTTGGTGCTTCGGACAGCGATCGCCCACAATATGTTTGTAAGTTTCCCACTTTGGTAATATCCTTTGCATATTTGACTGTGTTTGTTCTAACTCTCTTACTGATGCTGTAGGCGATCCAGAAAGCCATGCTCTGCATCGGGCAGAGCCAAGATCAGTCGGCCAAGCTGAATAGAGCCGAGGCCGAGGTGAGAGAATTCAAGCTGAAATTCTCCACCGCTCAAGATGAGGCTGATGGCTACAAGAAGAAGGCTCACGAGCTAGCCAGGAAGGCTGAATCCCTCGACCATCTCCTGGCTGAGGAGAAGAAAAAGACAACCGAGCTGACGGCGGAGCTGGCTGCGCTGAAGGTCAAGCATGCCGAGGAGATGGCCGAGGAGAAAAATAAGGCCCGTCAGCTTGGCATGGATGAAGCCGCCGAGGACTTCCTCAATAATCAGCTTCCAGAGATGCAGGAGGAGTTCTTAGCCGTTGGCTGGAAGGCTGCACTGAAGGCCTGCAATATTCCTGCCGACTCGACCCTGTTCAAGGAGATTCCCCACTCTTCTGATCTTGCCGAGGAAGAGGAACCTGTCCCCGAGGCCGAGCTAACTGTCGAAGACTACGAAGAAGCTGGCATCGGGGCGGGCTCTGTTTCTGAGAAGGGTCGAGTCCAAGAAGATAATGTTGCAGAAGAGGGCCAAATCCTAGAGGACCCTGCTGACATCGTCTGAAGGATGTCTTTATGTTTTCTTCTTTTTGTTGGTTTTTCCTCGTAGCCACAACAAGTCTCTTGTATTCATTTCTGCTCTTTTTGTAATTCACATATAAATGAATACAAGTTGAATCTTTCGTCGACAACTCTTGTCTCGATGTATGTGTGAACATTTCTTTTTAAAACATTAGACTTTTCTCAAGTATGTTTGGTAATTCAAACTCTCCCCAAGTATTGAATTTTCTCAAGTATTGAGCCGAACAAACTTTTCTCAAGTCTGTTCGGCTGTTTAACTTGTACTTAGGCCCAAACACATTTTTCTCAAACATGTTCGGATATTCTAACAATTCTCAAGTGTGGGGCCGATCAAACTTTTCTCAAGTCTGTTCGGCTGAACATATACTTTTCTCAAGTATGTTCAGGAGTTCAAACTTTTCTCAAGTGTTGAACATTATGACCTAGTGGTGACATGACTAACAAACTTTCTGAATATCTAGTTTGAACATTGAAACTGGAACTTTCATTCACTGAGAAATAAACACAAGTATTGAAATAAAGAAATTACTGATAAAACTTCTTAAGGTTGGAGACATTCCAAGTCCTTGGTATTTCTTTATCATCCAGATCTTGCAGTTTGTAGGCGCCCTTCCCGAGTCGGCCTATAACTCTGTATGGACCTTCCCAGTTGGCCCCGAGCTTGCCATCAGTTGGATCTTTCGTGTTTCCCATGACCTTGCGCAGAACTAGGTCGCCGAGACTGAATTCCCTCTGATGGACTTTCTTGTTATAGCTTCTAGACAGAGTAGATTGATAGGCAGCGAGTCTGATCATGGCTCGTTCTCGTTTCTCTTCGGCAAAATCGAGCTCTATTGCCAATGCTTGATCATTGCCACCTTGCTCCATCACTTTGGTTCGGGGGGTCGGGATGCCGACTTCAAGAGGAATGACAGCCTCTGTGCCATAAGCAAGTGAATATGGGGTTACACCCGTAGATCGGCGAGGAGTGGTCCTGTATGCCCATAAGACGAGTGGCAATTCCTCCACCCACTTACCCATGGCTTTCTCCAGCCGTTTTTTCATTCCTCCCAATATCGTCTTGTTTGAAGCTTCTGCCTGCCCGTTGCATTGGGGATACGCCACTGAGGCGTAGTAGTTTTTGATCTTGTATTGTGAGCAGAAAGCCTTGAACTTGTCTTGGAACTAGGTCCCGTTGTCCGAGACGATGGCGTATGGGATGCCGAATCTGGTGATAATGTTCTGCCATACGAACCGCTCGACATTCTTCTCGGTGATCTTAGTCAGTAGTTCGGCTTCTATCCACTTGGTGAAATAATCTGTGGCAACCAACAGATACTTCCTCTCCCCTGTTGCTTTGGGAAGCGGGCCGACGATATCCATTCCCCATTGGGCAAAGGGCCATGGGCTGGTGAGTGGCGACAGGTCGGCAGCAGGTTGATGTGTGATCGGGCCAAACTTTTGGCACTTTTCGCAGATCTGGACGTACTTCTTTGCATCCTCTTGCATATATGGCCACCAATATCCCTGAGATATGGCTCGATGGGCTATGGACCTGCCCCCAGCGTGACTCCCACATATCCCCTCATGAATCTCGTACAAGAATTTCTCAACCAGAGTAGGGTGTACGCATTTCAAATAGGGACCAGCGTAGGACTTACGATAGAGTTCTTGCTTTGGTGATAGCCAGAAACGTGTTGCCTTGATCCGTAGCTTGTGGGCTTCTTTTTTGTCTTCGGGGACAGTTCCCGCAGTGAGGTAGGAGATAATGGGATCCATCCAGCTTGGGCCGAGATCGATTTCCAAAGCCTTCTCGGCAATTGGGATGTCGATGCTCGGGTACTCAATGGAATCCACGTATATGGTTTTGAACTTGTCTCTGGGTATTGCCGAAGCTAAACATGCTAAGGCATCTGCGTGATCGTTCTGTCTAGAACTGATATGTGTCATCATTGTTCTTTTGAACTTTGATAACTCTGCTCTGGCCCTCTCTGCATAGGCGGTCATCCTCTCGTCTCGGGTGGCATACTCTCCACTGAGCTGGTTGAGGACCAACTGTGAATCGCAGAAGACCTCCACATGTTCTGCCCCCAGATTGCGTGCGCATTTGAGTCCGAGTATCAGCGCCTCGTATTCAGCAACATTGTTGGAGGCGCTGAAATTCAATCGGAAGGATTGCTCAAAATAGCACCCATCTGGCTCTTCTATCACGATGCCGACTCCAGATCCCCTTGAACAGGATGATCCGTCAGCACACAACTTCCAGTACGGTGTCTGGTCGGGAACTATTTCCCCCTGTTCGGGCACATCCTCCTCTGAGATTGAAGCGACGTTCTCCGCTGGTTCGTGGGAGAATTCTGCAATAAAATCTGCCAAGACCTGTCCTTTTACTGTTGTCCTCGGGAGGAATCTGATGTCGTATTCCCCGAGCTCCACAGACCAAGCTGCCACCCTTCCCGACAGTTCTACTCTTCTCAAGACAGTACTGCTGGGATGTTTGGTTGGCACTTCTATTATATGGGCCAGGAAATAATGCTGCAACTTTCTAGACGCCACCACAAGGGATAGGATCAACTTCTCCAAGGGGAGATATCTTGTCTCCGAATCCAGGAGCGTCTTACTTACATAGTAGACCGGCGTCTGCTCACCATCTTTGTTTTTTAACAAGACCACACTGACCGCATGCTCGGATACGGCCAGATAAAGTGTCAACACGTCTCCCTTCTCAGGAGTTATGATCAGCGGGGGGTTCGCCAAGTAGTTCTTCATTTCTTGGAAAGCCTTTTCGCATTCTTCCCCCTATGTATACTTAGACTGTTTTCTCAACAGTTGAAAAAATGGCCGACATCTATCGGATGATCGGCTGATGAACCTGTTGAGGGCTGCCACCATCCCGATTAGCCTTTGAACTTCCTTCATAGTCCGGGGACTCTATAAATTTTGCAAGGCGACAATCTGATTGGGATTAGCTTCTATCCCCCTGCGTGTAACCAGATGCCCCAAGAACTTCCCCGAGCTGACCCCGAAGGCGCACTTCGATGCGTTGAGCTTGAATTTGTATTTTCTCAATACCTGGAAAGTTTTGCCGAGATCATCTATGTGGGACTCGGTCTCCTCAGATTTGATGACCATATCATCGATGTAGACTTCCATGCTCTTCCCGAGCAGCTCCTTGAACATGAGAGTCTCCAACCGCTGATAAGTTGCCCCTGCATTTCTCAAGCCGAACGGCATCACTTTATAGCAGAAGAGTCCGCGGGGAGTAATGAAGGACGTCTTCTCTTGATCCGGCGCGTGCATGGCTATCTGATGATATCCCCGATATGCATCCAGGAAACTCATGCGCCGATACCCAGCTGTGGCATCCACCAGCTGATCTATCTTGGGTAGTGGAAAACTATCTTTGGGACAAGCTTTGTTGAGACTAGTGAAGTCCACGCAAACCCTCCACTTGCCATTCTTCTTCTTGACCATCACGGTGTTAGATAACCACTCGGGGTAGTTCACCTCTCTGATGGCGTCGGCCTCCAGCAGCCGATCTACTTCTTCTGTTACGGCATCCACATGTTGGACTGCCGGTCTTTTTCTTTTCTGCATCACCGGTTTGTGAGCAGGATCCACATTCAGGTGATGGCATATGATATCCGGGCTCACCCCAGGCATCTCCTGTGGTGTCCAAGCGAATACATCTATATGCTCTTTGAGAAATGCGATCAGGGCCTCCTCGTCCTGCTCTGATAGTTCTGCCTCGATCAGAAAATACTGCTCTGGATCTATCTCGTGAGCCGGTACCTGCTTGAGTTCCTCCACAACGCGATCGGCTGGATTACGCCCGATATCCTCTATCGTGGGCCGATCTGGGACTTCGATGGATTTCACATGTTCGGCCTTTGGTTTATGCTTGATGGAGGTGACATAGCAGCTTCTCGCTGTTGTCTGATTACCCCGAACACATTCAATCCCCTTCTTCCCTGGGAACTTTAGCATTTGATGGTAGGTAGAAGGGATTTCCCCCAACCTGTGGAGCCAAGTTCTCCCCACGATGGCATTGTAAGCAGATGGTACATCTACCACCAAGAAATCCACATCCAAGGTTACTTTCCCTGATCGAACAGGGATAGTAGTGGATCCCAAGGGCCAGACTGCTTCGGCACTGAAACCGATGAGTGGTATGTCGGCCTTCTTCAAGTCTGCCTTGTCCAGTTGGAGCTTCTTGAAGGCATCATAGTATAAGATCTCTATTGAGCTGCCCTGGTCAACTAGGATTCTCTCCGTGTTGAAGGTGCCGAGGAGCAGCGTGATCACCAATGCATCGTTATGGGGATGTGTTACCCCTTCCAAATCCTTTTCCGAAAAGGAAATGACTGTTTTCATCTGTGTTTCGGGCTCTTTCCTCTTCTGCTCGAGATGTTGTACATGATGCTCGTGCCCGTCTCGGCGGCGTTGGAGCCGTACTTCCTTTTCATCTAGAACTGGGGTTGCCGCGTGTATGACATGTACGGTCCCAGTTACCATCACCTCTTTCTCAGAGGATTCAGCTTCCATTGGCTCTGGCTGAACCACTTGTTGCCTCTGTTCGGCTACAAAACGTCGAAGATGCCCGGCTTCAACTAATTCCTCTAGGAATTGTTTAAGCGCCTTGCATCTTTCTGTCATATGGCCGTTTCTTCGGTGATAGCTGCACCAATCTTTGCTCGGGTCACGCTTCACTAGCTCTCCCGATCCAGCTGGCCACTTCCAGAAGGGCTCGTTCTTCAAGGGGTAGATCATCCGGAAGATCGGGGTGTTGAAAACCGTACGTATAGCTTTATACGCCTGAGCCCCAGGTGGTCTCCTCTCCCTTGGTGCTTGTGTCACTTCGGCCACCTCAACTCTGGGCCTCTTGGCCTCGGGCACCATCACCGCATTCCTGTGTGCCTTTGCCGCTGGCCGATCTTTGTCTCGGCGGATCTCGTCTTCAAACTTGGCATACTTCTCCACTCTGCTCATCAAGTCGGCAATGGTGCTTGGGGGATCAATGGTGAGAGACTCTCTGAGCCGATCTCGATACAACAGCCCCAGCCTGAAAGACTCCACGGCGTAGGACTCTGTGCAGTCCCCGATCTCATTGTAGGTGGCCCAGTACTTGCTGGCGTACTGTCTCAGATCCTCTTCTGGTCCTTTTCTCAAGGCCAGAAGCGTGTTCACGTACTTTTTCTGTGCTCGGTTAGCCACAAATCTCTTGAGGAACTGGTCTGCCAGTTGCCTCCAGCTTGTAATTGATCTCAGCGGCAGAGCCTGAAACCAATTCAGGGCTATCTCTCCCAAGCTCAGTGAAAATACCTTGCAGTAGAGGCTGTCTTGGCCCACGTAGATCATCATGGAGTTCACGAATCCTTTGATGTGAGTCATCGGATCCGTTCGTCCATTATAGATTGTAAATTTCGGAGGGACAAACTTTCTGGGTAAGTCCTCCGTCTCTATCTGAACTGACAGTGATGATACTGCCAGCTGTTGCAGTTCTTTGTGGTTTTCGTCGTCCTCTGGGCGGTTGAGTCCCAACTGTTGATTTAGCCAAGCCCTCATGTCGGTCGGTTGAACTACTGGCGACAAAGGCTGATGTGGGAGCTTTGGCTGGACGTCTGGGGCTGATTCCGCCCGCTGATTCAGCCATTCCCTCATGTCGGGAATCGACTGTGCCTGGGGTGGTCCGCCTAGGTGCGATGAAGCCCCCATCTGCCTTTCTCCTCCTCGAGGCCTTTTGCTGGCTTCATGTCGGCTATCCTGTCGAGACGGCCCAGTCTCGGAGCGCTCATCAAGTCTAGACACAGACTGGCGGACTGAGTCTCTATGTTTGCGGAGAGTTCGGTTTTCTCTCTCCATGCGACGTATGTAACGCCTAATATCTTCTACTTCTTGATCCCTCCTTCGGATCCGATCAGCATTATCACACTCTTCGTCTCGGCGAGACCTTTCATGAGTTCGGCATTCTCTCCCTCCCTCATTCCGGGATCGAGTTGGGGATCTGTCCCTATTTCTTGACCGTTCTGCTTCTCGCGGGCGATCCGGACGTTGCTCCAGATTCAATGGCGTGGGTAGCGCAGGAGCTCCCGATATATTGGCAAATAGCGGAACGGTAGGATGCAACACCTGTTCTCCAGGCTGTTCCCCTACTATCTTCGGGGGAGGAACCCTAGGAATCTCTCTCCTGGGGCCCTTGGATTTGTGTGGAACCGGAGGGGGGGATCTTGATCTTTCTCTGTTATCACGTTCCCTCCCCTGATCTTTTCTGGGTGTTTCAGCCATGAATCTTTAACTTTCCCACAGACGGCGCCAATTGTGAGGGGGTTGATTTAGGAAATCAAGCGGAAAGCTAAGAATCCACTATCCAGCTGAAACGATGCTTCTCAGTATGTGGACCTGTGATCTGCCAAAGAATAACTCGTCAAAGAGCCCTCTGCCGCTGTGGCAGGAAGACACTCCGATGGTTAAGTCAGGCAAAATCGCACAGGGAAATGGTAAGGCAGGCTAATATTCTCTATCAGCAAGCCAAAACAGTATATTCAGGCGTACCTTTTTTGTTCATCTGGAACTGTATTTATAGACTTCACCTTTAACCCTAATTCTCTTAGGGCTTTCTTGGGCCTCAATCCTCTTGGGCCCCCCTGGTGCCCTAATTCTCTTAGAACCTTCTTTCTGACCGAAATGTCTTCTGATTGGCTATGGATTTCACGTCCATGCCTCTCCTGACAGAATCTCGTCTTGTCCCGTCTTATCCGGGATCCCACGTCTTTGTCAGGAAAAGCAGTTACCTGTCGCTTCTCCAGGGCTGCCCGTAATCCTGACCGACTTTCTCAGTTTGGCAGGTCATCGATCCGCCTTTCTCAGGTCGGCATCTCTCAATACTTGGTTCTGTTATCCTGATTCGGGTATGGTCGGCACTCCTCGAGTCGGCCATTATCTCACGTGATCGGCACGTGCTTCTGGATGTGTTATTCGGTCTCGGCCGAACTCCGAATTTTCTCGGGGAGTCTAAATGTATTTTCTCAATTACATTTTACCCTCGTCAATAGTATTCTTTCTTTATCCCATACTTCTCTATTTTTTATGTCCCAATTTAACGGAGATCCAATCCTTCACATTAGAAATATTTTTTGATACGTTAACAATGCCACGTCAAAATATAAGAGTTCAAAATACTTACTTGGTCCTTAAATTATGCTCAGAACTTCTAAATTTTTCTTAAATTATCAATTTTATTTACTTAATTTTTAAACTATCGATTTGGACTTTATTTGGTTCAATTACTAACATCCGGTTAGAAACCGTTAGGAAGGGAACTTAAAGTGCAATTTCAAAGGAAAAAAACAGGTTAAAAAAAACTGCTATTTCAGTCACAATAATGAGCTCAAAAACTGCAATTTCGGTCTCAGTATAAAGAATTAAAAAAAAACTGCAATTTCATAGTGATTTCACACTATTATACTCTCATATTTTGAGGTGCCTATTATTTTTAATTTTGTAAAAACGTTTTTTTATTTCATTCCAGAAAATAGTTGTTACTGCTCGTTAACTAAGTTATTTTAGGAGAGTTTATTATTGTTCATCTGCTGATGAGTAAAGTTTGTTCACACTCGACTATGTAAGACAAAATCAAAATCTTACTTTAGCAAATGAAATTTTCTATTTTGTTCATATTAAATCTTTAGAATTGTAAAAAAAAATTAAACTCAATCGGATATCAATAGGTGCTTGACCAAAAAAATTATCTTTTTACCTCAAAACTACTGATTTTGTCAAGTCAAAAAATCAAATTCTTTTGTGGAAGCCTCTCACCTATTTTTGGATTTCAATAGCTGAAAGTATAACACATCGAGTAAATAAAACAGAACTCATTTTAGGAAGTCACCATTAAGAATGATTTAATTTTTTATAAGAAAATTAAGTATATTAAAATATGATCATCTTGTAACATCCAATAATGTTTGTCATTTCTTCTCCAAATGAGTTAATTCTCCATCTTGCGCTTCCAAAACAAGCTACGCTATGTTTAAGTGCAATTCCAGTCTCTAAGCATAGCAAAGACTATTATTTTTTTTTTTTTTGTTATTAGAGAATGAAATTACACTTAAGCTCCCTTCTAATGGACTAAAATTACAGTTAAGCTCTTTTCTTAAAAGTTCCTAATGAATTTTAGATAGATATTAATAATTGAACTAAATAAAATCCGAATTGATAATTTAGGGACTAAATAAATAAAATTGATAGTTTAGGGACATTTTTAAAAATTTGGACAGTCTGATGCACCTTCTTTTTGACCTTTCGTTTCTGCTAGACTAGCCTACGAGACAAAGTAGAGAGCAGGTGCTCTGATGTTTTCTGTCTAACGGCTGGTTTCTTATACCATCAGCACCTGCCAGTACCTTTAAAATGAAAGATCACTAGATTAGGTGAGATTATTCTACTTATATAAGAAACCAGCCGTTAGACAGAAAACATTATAGCCATAGAAGATATAAGTAGAACAATCTCATCTAATTTAGTGATCTTTCATTGTAAGGTAATTTGGCAATGCAGATACCCTGTCCTTTGGCCCCAACAGTTGATATACACACACAAATGCAACAAGTAATCTTTGGTGATATTGTCTTCCAAGTTTATAGCTTTTCCATTTTTACTTCACAAGAATCACATCTACTTTACATGCTTTATTTTGGTTGGACAACCATGAGAGGAACGACATCATGGTCGATTTCGTATTCTCAGCACAAACATCGTTAGGGAAGAAGAGGACCGAAAAACATTGACTGGGGCTCTATCATGAAGCGTGAAGGACCGCCACGACGCGCACAGGGATTATAATGTATTACACATTACATAAACATCAAGTAAAATACACCTAACCGCAACTGCACCCTCACCTCAATTGCATAAAAGATTATCCACTCATCCCTCTGCTCCCCAGGGTTTTATCCACCTTGGTTTCCATAGAGCTACGATAAAAGGGGGCAATGAAGTAGGTACAGTGGTTGCAATTTACAAGCTGCTCCAACCGATGCTATACGTGATTTTAAGAGGCAAACGAGTATAAATACCATAATACCATGTAGAAAAATAAAGACCAGATAGAATGTTTAACCGGTCTATTTTACATTGACTACGGAAGGCTGAAGTCATATTCCTTAGGATTTAAACCCCGTCAAGTTACATGGTTTCTGCATACCCTCGTCAAAAAAAAAAAAAAAAAAAAAAACCAAAAAAAGCTGCACTCTGCTCATTATCCTATTCTTCATGAAGGTGCAGTGTTTTTGAACCAAACCAGGTTTCTAGTTCAACAGTTTTGAGGTCAGTAGCCAAGAATCGTGTTGCATGTTGCCTTCTTGAACCAAACCAAAGGTGTAAAAAGCCTCAAAACTCAGAGTACCCAAATTCCAGGCAAGGAAGATGCGATGCACAACAGTGGCCCTTCTTCCATTTCAGCAACAGCTTGCAGTTCAACTCCTGAGCTGAATAAGCAAAACTTTGCCAGGGCAGTCCAAGGACCACGGTTTAAGGGCGTCAACCAGATCAACCACAAACTCAGAGGTCTTCTACTCAAATGCTGCCAGCAAAGGCCCGATCTAGCTTGGGACAAACGCCACTGGTTCACTGTGCCATGGTGGGTCCAATGTGGCCTTTTCCGGACAGATACTCGTGTTAACCAAAAGAAAAAACTAACTGAACTAGCATACAAAATATACTAAAGAATTACCAAAATTTTCCAAATCGTTAGAAGAGCATTCTCAAGTAGCCCAGCACATTCCCTCCACATGGCCCATTCTTATTTTCTCCCTTTTCCATTTTCTGACTCTTTTGCCATCCTTCTTTCTTTCCTACTGTTTTTATCGAATGGCTGTTCATTCCACTACACATCGATGTGACAAAAATGTACCGTTTGTGAGCAATTCAATAAGAAAATTCTCAAGTCTTCTTGCTCCTGGACCAGGCCTCAAAACATCGGCATCTCCCCAAACTTCACAAGTGTTATTTAACTCACCTAAACACCAGCCACCTGGCACAGGTTTTCCAGAAACCCGGGCCAAGATTTCCTGGTCAATGCGGTCAAGAACCGGATCATCGGGGAGAAATGGCGAGCCAAAGGCGGCTCCATTTGCAATCAGATTGTGAAAGTCCTCAGATTTGAGATGGCGGGGCTCCTTTTTGGCGTCGAAAGAAGCATAATGCAAACTGCGGTTTATGATTTTTCTGTTGAACTGCCGAGAATTACATAGAAGTGTTGGGAAGTAAATGGAAGCGGCTGAAGGTGTGTTTGATAAGTACATTAGCAGAGTCCTGGGTAGATTCTCTGTACCCAAGATGCTGAACTCCAGAAACTCGCGACTCAAAATAGCGGATGGTGAACCTGCACACAGATGAATATTATATTCAGTTTCCCGCCACCGTCCTTTTTTGGTACTAGTATGCAGTATTCTGTTATTGATGATGCATGACTCATCAGGGGTGTTTTGTCTCAACAATTATAACATCAGTGTTTAGTACGAGTAATCAGCGTAATGATTTTTGGAGGTCTCTACTGTTAGATCAAGCTTATGCTTATGTGCTTATGCTTATGCTTATGCTTAAGCTTAACTGCCTCCAAAACCTGAGTTGTTTCCAATAACGTATCTATCACACTTCCTCACTCGCAAACCATCTTGCATGTAGATATACAAACCTTCATACATATAAAGAAGCAGAAGGCTAACAGTGAAGAGGTCTGATGTACCATTGTTTCGTATGTCAGTTCAGAACCTAATTTGGCAAGGTATTAGTGTTTCTTCAAAACACAGCTCTAGTACCATGTCAGATGCTTTGGAACCACTTTAGATCACTAATGTTGGCCCCCAAATGTATAATTGTATGGCTGCCCAGCATCCATGTGTGCAATTTCACATCAAAAGGGAAAAATCATTAAGTTGTAGCAATTCTGATTATCTGCAAAATGCCACATATATCCCGTACTACAAATTTAAAGATAGGAACTTCCACAATTAGGCTCAAGAATTGCTTCTCGCAGCATTCTAGCGTTTGTGGCGCATTTTTTCTAATGTAGTGAAATGCATCTGGCTCTATTTGCACTAAAACAATATGGATCATAGCCTCAAATGATGACAAAATTTCAATTTGTGATCCCAGTCAAGCATGAGTGGATTCACATCTCCGGTCATGGCCTGATGGAGATGCAAATCTTCTAGTTGTAGAACATTAAAACAGATTTTCAATAGCAAGCAAAATGGACATTGGACCACATTACAATTTCACCTCAATAGGGGTCCAATCCGGGGACACATAAAAAACACTCCATCTCAGCCGTTAAAATCAACGGCTGCGATTAAAACACTCCTCTCCTCCCTCTCCTTCTTTTTAACCCTCTCTCTACCCTCCCCCATCGACATTCTCTCTCTCCCCTCCCTTGGCACCTTTTCCCCTTCCAATTTCCGGTGAACTCAAGTCCGACAATGGCGACCCTTCCCTGGAAAATCCAACTCCGGCGAACCAAACTCCGAGAACAGTAGATTAAGATCGAGCATGAGAAAAAAATCAAAAATCAAAATGGAGCAGAAACCAATAAAAAAGTTAAAAATCAGTTGTGCAGCTTCTCATAAATCAATTGTGAATGCTGATTATTGAAAAGCAGAGACCAAAGAAAATCAAAAATCAACATGGAGCTTCTCATAAATTGATTTTTCCCAACTTTTGTAAGCTGTTTTGCCCTTAAGTAAAAGGCAGCAATTGTGCAACTTTGAAGACAATATGGTCAAAAGCTGCAGCAATTATAAGTGCAAAACATCCCCATTTAACTGTTTGTCGTTGTCATGTACTAAGTTTTTCTTAATCTTCGAGATGCAAAGAAAAAGTCGCAGATAAACATATAATCAAAGAATGCATCAAATGATGTTTCAATTTTTTTCTTAATCCACTGTTATCGGAGTTGAATTTGTTAGAGTTGGTTGAGTTGAGTTCGCTGGAGATTGGGAGAGAAAGAGGCGTGGGAGAGGAGAGAGAGAGAACTCGATGGGGAAGGGTGGAGAGAGGGTTAATGTGTAAAGAATTTGAGGGACGAAAGAGGGTGTCTTAATCTCAGCCGTTGATTTTAACGACTGAGATGGAGTATTCTTTTATGTGTATCCGGATCCTGCCACATATTCACACACAAAAAACTTTGGAAACACTATTAGTTGGTCTTGCTGTAGACCTGCCTAAAGTGAGAAGATGGTTGAGTTTGATATTGCACTTGGAGAAGAGAGAACATCATCGTGTTAATACGACAATTTACTAGTCCGCACAAATGGAATGTAGATGAAAAATGTCCACATTGTAATGTGTTGAGGACAAAAGCAGAGGATGAAGTTAAATTAACATGTATCAAGCAAAGAGAAGAAGAAAGAAGAAGAGCTTTGTCAAGGAGACAGATCCTTCCAACCAAAAGAACGACAACGAGATGGCATGGATGATAGAGGGCGGTGGCTGAGAAGGGAAGAAGCCAATGCAGGTGGATCTCCCTAATTAGTCATGAGAATGAGTCATTTGGATCTAAATTAGCAGGTAATTGACGTCTGAAAGCTAGGGTTTTAGGGGAGCTTTAGAGGATTTAGTGCCATCAAATCAACGCGGTTGATCTAGGTGAAGGTCATGAGAAGCATGCGAAGGGAGTCAATTGATATTCCCAAGACTCTATGGAGGTGGAGTATTTTTCCTATGGAGCTCAAGGGCTTCATCATTGGGTGTGGTTCGAGCAAGTTAGAGAAGCGCTAGAAACTCGATGGTCACCTATATCTACGTTGCCATTAGGGTCATAATTAGAGAGCATGAAAGCAAGTCAAGTGCCTGTGATAGAGGGTAAGGCCATAGTGGAATGCACTAGGGACTCCAAGAATCTTATTCAATGGGATGACACTAAATTTGCTTTCACAAGTCAAAAAAGTTAAGGCGACCTCTATTAATTGAAATTATACAACGCAAATATTTATTTCCAATTTATTGGAATGTTCTCAGTTAAAAAAAACCTAGTTCCTAACTTGAATTTCGCGTTGTTTACGAGATTAACTTCAAACTAACAAATAAAATGAAAGTTTCAACTCCAATGACACAAAACTCTAAAATGACAATCAATCCTTAATTTAGATACAATTTCTATCAAATTTTTTGTGGTCAAATGAAAATTTACATTCAAAATTTGTGAACACATAATACATTAGTTGTGTATTTTTAAAGTTGGTCAAGTGATCCAATCCAATTCTATGTGGAACCGGAACAGGGGGAATTTTTTGGAGAAGTAGGTTTTTAGAAGAGGGGCCGATCTCAGTCTTCCGGAGGTAGAATCCGCAAAGCATGAGATGTCGGACGAGAGGGGCAGTATTGGAGAAGGATTACTACAAAAGGCTGATCAAGTTCGCAGAAAAGAGAAGTTGGTTGTTGGGGACAGGGCACGTGGCCATATAGCACACGTGCAAGTAGGTGGTGGTGTAGGGGAAGTGGAGTAAGCTGGAACACGTGGTACAAGGTGGTGTGATCCTTTGAAATTTGAAATGGGAAGGGAGAAAGCTGGCCAAGCTATCCAAAATCTAGGAGAGAGTACTAAAATTTCCAGACTGTGAATTTGCAAAGTAGGGCGGTGTTCATATGGGGCTGTATTAAGGCATAAGCATAGGGGATCAAGGCCTATTGGGGTAAGAATGCTCAAGAAAACGAGGCCCATTTCTTCTGATGGTATTGCTACAAATATTGAATCAGGTTTTGGGTCAAGAAAATTACTATCCTAGTGGGGAGCTTCTAGAAATACGCTTGCAAGAAGTAGAGGTCAATACAAATTCTGAGAAGGAGAATGACCAAAATCATGTCGAGATGGAGGGACAAAAGAGGGAGATTTAGATCAGTCCACCAACAAAAGTAAGTGGAGGGGAGAAGGAACTGATAGCAGATGTTGTGTGCATCAAGATAGAAAACGACCTCGATGAGATGAGATATGAAGATGAGGGGGTTGGGCTGGGGGTTCGGGGAAGTTTTTTTTTAGGACAACTTGGTAGGATGCGAAGGCACTTCAGATGATAGTCCTATTTGTAAGGTGGTTTGTGAGGTACTATTCAAATGTAGATAATGGTAATTGATAATGGACAGGCCCATGGACCTTGCCCTGACTACACTTGCTCCAACCAGTAGCAGTCAGGGAACTTTGGTGAGGACGAGTGGAGTTTGTGGATGAAAAAAAAATGTAGTTGACTGCACTGTGCTGGGAGTGTCCTTTGCGAATCATAATAGCAGGTCTTTTAACTCCTGGAGGATATTGACTAGAGGTAGATGAAGTAGGCCAATTATAATAAGAGAAACGGTAGGGATTGATCGGCAATCAAGAAATACAATGCTCAAGATTGAACTGCTCAACAATAAGGTGGTGGAAGCTAGAAATTAGGCAGTTGTTTGGAATTTTAATTCTTTGTAATCCATCTTATCCTCTTTATTTGGATCTCTCCTCTTGTATTAGGGAGGTTCCCCCTTGGCACTTTACAAAACAATTCTGTTTAATTAATCACTTAGCAACATATATTTATGCTACTCTGACATGAAGAGCAAGTTTAATCCTTGCTTTGAGTACTTGCTATTATGTACAGATCATTGGCCAAAAACTACAATACCGCAAAATTGAAATGGGGTCTAAAACTTCTTAATTGTTTACTTCAAATTTCACCTAATCCCGAGGAAGTTAGACTTTACTGGACCTGTTTCAAATATGACAGCTTTTGCCAACGAGATAGTTTTAAATTCCAACTATGCTACTTTCAAATTTTTGTCCTCCCCATACTGGAGTTTTCAAAAGTCTTCAACTCACAGAACCTTTAACAGCAAATACCAGAACCGCTGTTTCCTAGCTAGATGTGGTAGTTTCTAGACTTCAATAGCTAATAGCTACTCGAATATCGCTTCCAGTAGCCGAGCTGAGGCCATCTCTTTCCTAGGTTTGGCTAAAGCAAATGACTGAACCTGTAAAATAGGAAATGAAATGTTACCCGTCAACTCCCCTCTTTTTTCTTCTACTGATGCTGAGTATGCTTCCCCTCCAGGGATAGGACTGATGCCCGCTCAAAGCAGCCTTCGTTGATATTGATCACTCTTGAAACTAGGAGTTAGAATGTACGAACACAAATGGGCAGACTCAGGAAAAGTTGCTTACAGACTTGAGATTGACGATCAATGAACTCACTACAGGAAGCCCAAACCCCTACTTCATAACTAGGATTCAGACCTTCCTCTGTGGTTTGAACTGGAGGAATTCAATGCGTAGAATCACAAAAAGGTAAAGTCTAAGCGCATATGACACGAAAAGGAAATCCGATTTTGGCAAGACTTGATCTAAATAGTAGTTCAAATTCAAGTCGGTTCAGTGAGTGCGACCACGAAAGTCACTGAATGAGGCAGTCTTTTCTTTCTGTTCTTTCCATCTTCAAAAAAAAAAATGCATTGGAGGACGTTACAGATGTCCGGAACGGACATGATTGCTTCTAAGGCTAGAAGACCACTAGAAGACATCCGGGACCAAAGCATGTCGTGAAAATTGTTCCAGAAAAAAGCTACTAATGTTGTTCTCGAAAACAATTGTCAGAAGTACTCGTTGCATATACAATGCGATAGGAAATATGTATTAGTAAGGGTAGTTGTGTCTTTGTCCATTACTTCCTATATATATTAATACATTCTTGTGTTAGTGTTAGGTTAATAAAGCCTAAACCTTTTCCAAATAACATGGTATGAGAGCCTCAATAAATAAAACCTAAATAACCAAATCCTAACACATCCAAACCCTAGCAACTGGTCGGCGGCGTCACCATGGAGATCTGACTCTCCTTCGCACGATTTCTCATTCGAGCGATCTACAGTGCTTCACGCATCTTGCGATCTGTGACACTCTACAGTGTTTCATGCGATCTATTCTCCTTCGCGATCTCGCCATCTGTGGTACTCCACAACTTCACGATTTGTGGTGGTTCGCAATCCTGTTAAAGTCAGGACCCGAGCCCCCCATCGTTTCTTGATGATGTACGATCTGACCTGATCTAATTCATCGTAATTTCCTAATGGTTTACGATCTCACATGCAACGATGATTTAGTTTCTTGATCTTATGGCTTCCTACGATCTTTGCTCTCATTTAGTTTCCTTTCGTTTCTTGATCTATGATGGTTGTTTTGTTTTTGCTACCAAACTGATTTTTAGACTTCTGATGTTTAATGTCAGATCATTGTTTTAGTGTGTTTTCAAACTAATTCGTTGAACTTTGTTTTGGCTTGTTGTTATTCTGTATTCTATTTCATATGGTGTGAAGTTCTCTTCCTAGTTCTCCATGGTCCCCTGAAATGTTATTTATCACCTTTATGAGATTAAATGGCAAAAATTACGCTCCATGGGCTAAGACAATTGATGTATATTTTAAGGGTAAGATGCAGTTTGATTTCTTGACTGATGATCCTCCACAAAAATCTAATTTTAAATGTTACATGGGAGGCTAAGGATGCTCGAATTCGTACTCAGTTAGGGAATAGTATGGAGCCGCGTATTAGCAGTACTCTTGTTTTATTACCTACTGCCAAATCGTGTGGCACCAGGCTCAAGAATTATATTCTACCATTAACAATTTGCGCAGGACATATAATCTTTATCAAACTTATTTTTCACTTGTCCTTGGTAATTCTTTTTTTAAAGATTATTATCCCAAGTTCCGTGGTCTCTGTGAATAACTCAGTATCCCTAGCCTATCTCTGCTGATATTCAGATTACGTAGTGACAACGTGAATCTATGCATGTGGCTCAGTTCCTATCTGATCTTCCCTCATCATATGGTACTGTTCGTTCACAACTTTTGAGGGCCCAAGACTTACCATATCTTAGTGAGGTCTTCAGTAGTCTTTGTCAGGCTTCATTATCTGCATTGAATCTGTCCCTATTTTGCCTCCTGATCATTCTGCCTTGGCCACCATTGCTTCTGGTAGTTATCCATCTTATAGTTTTCATCGTGGTGGTCAAGAATCAACGGGAAGTGGTCGAGGAGGTTCTAGTCGTGATTCTACTCGCGGTAATTGTGGTTTTGGTTGTGACTCTGGTCATGTGGTCATTCGTCAAGGAGAGGTGGTTGTGGTTGTGGTTGTGGTCGCACAGCTCGCCACTGCACATATTGTAGTGGTGATAACTATATTGTTGATTATTGTTGGGATCTTCATGGTAGCCCTGTTGTTCATCAGGTTATTGTGTCCGAGGACAATGGACAACATATACCAAACTCTTCAGGCTTTGCTCCGCATGTGGTTACTATTTCTTAGGATGAGTACCATCGACTAGTCTCTACGCAATCTTCTCAGCTCTCATCTTCCTCCACTGCTACGTTCGCTCAAAAAGGTTCGTCTTCTACTTCTCTTGCTACCACTACTCCTTGGGTTATTGATTCACACACTTCTGATCATATGACTAGTGCTTTTAGTCTCATGTCTGATAGTCGTCTTGGGAGACCAATTCCTGTTACTTTAGCTGATGGTTTCACTACTGATGTTGCTAATTTAGGTTTAGCTACTTTAAATTCATCATTAACTTTAGATTCTATTTTATGTATTCCTTGTTTTCCTGTTAATCTTATGTCTTTTAGTAAGATTACCAAGTCTTTCTATTGTTTCGTTATATTTTTTCTTGATTGTTATGTTTTTTAAGATCTCACGACGAGGAAGAAGATTGGTTGCGGTGTTGAGCGTGGAGGACTATACCACTTTGCCGTTAAAGAACACCCTCCCGTCTATTGCACTCCAATCCTCTGTTTTACCCTACCAGTATCATTGTCACATTGGTCATCCATCTCTCCAAAATCTCAAACGGCAGATTTCATCATGTGGTCATATTGAGGTTTTACCATGTGAAGTATGTGAGTTTAGTAAATATCACCGTGTTCCCTTCCATTCTAGGGTAAAGTCGTGTGTTGCTTCCTTTTCATTTAGTCCATTATAATGTATGGGGTCCTTTGCGTGTTTCATCACACTTTAGTTTTTAGTACTTTTTCATTTTTGTGACTGATTATTTGCGGCTTAGTTATGTTTATCTTATAAAAGAACGGTGAGAGTTGCATTCCATTTTCAAATCTTTTTATATGGAAATAAAAGCACAGTTTGATGTCTGAATTTGTATTTCTCGTTCTGATAATGCCCGTGAATATTTCAGTGATAGTTTGTCCATCTTCTTTGATGATCATGGTACAATTCATCAATCGTCTTGTGCTCGGAGTCCATAACAAAATAGAGTTGCCAAACGCAAACAGTAAAATTTTTTAAAAGTGACATGAGTCCTTTTGTTTCATATGTAGGTCCCCAAATCTTTCTAGAGTGATGACATTCTTACCTCCTGTTATCTTGTGAATCATATGCCTTCAACGGCCCTCCGGGGTCCAATTCCATACACTGTGTTAATTCCTGATTGACCACTATATTCTCTACCACCTAGGGCTTTTTAGTGCACATGCTATGTTCATGCTCTTGATCTTGGCCACAATAAACTTAATCCCCGGTCCATTAAATGTGTGTTTCTTGGTTACTATCGCACTCAGAAAGGATATAAATGCTACTCTCCTTCTCTTAATCATCATTTTGTGTGCGCTGATGTCACCTTCACTGAAATCTTGCCTTACTTCCCTAGTTCTCCTCCTGTAGACCCATCCCAGTATCCGCTTAGTTTGGTCCCCCGCCACCATTGCAGGTGTACATCTGGCGGCCCAAGGTCCCCTCTGCTTCAGCTCAACCCCCTGCCCCGCCACTTCCTCCATTGTGTGATCCAGTCGCCTATCCGAACTATCTCCCTATTGCCCTCTGTAAAGGTACATGTTATTGCACCTCTCATTCTATTGCCTATTGCATATGATCATTTGTCTCCTTCTCTTCGTTCCTTTGCTACTTCTGTTTCTTCTGTTCCTATTCCTACAAATGTCCAGGAGGCCTTATCTATTTTTAAGTGGCGAACAGCTATGGAGTATGAGATGTCTACCCTTTGACAAAACGGGACTTGGACTTTGGTTCCTCTTCCTTCTGGGAAAACCATAGTTGACTATCTGCGGGTATTCACTGTGAAGTATCTCCCCGATGGGTCCATTGGGCACTACAAAACCTGTTTTCTTGCTAAGGGCTATACCCAGACCCATAGAGTTGATTATACCGAAACCTTTTCCCCTATTGCTAAGATTGGCTATGTTCACCTTCTTCTATCTCTTGCTGCAAATCTTGGTTGGCCTTTGTTTCAGTTGGATGTTAAGAATGCATTCTTACAAGTTGATCTACTCTAGGAGGTTTATATGGAGCAACCTGGGTTTATTGCTCAGGGAGAGAATTCTCTTGTGTGTCGCCTTCACAAAGCCCTTTATGGACTTAAGCAATCTCTTAGAGCCTGGTTTGGCAATTTCACTGATGCAGTTTTGCAATTTGTTATGCGCCACTATTAGTCTGATCATTTTGTCTTCTCTCTCACATCTAACCGGGGTAAGATAGTGCTAATTGTTTATGTGGATGATATTATCATAAGGGGTGATGATCAGACAGTGATTGATGAGTTGAAAACCTTCCTATGTCCCTTTCATACCAAGGATTTAGGCAAGTTGTGATATTTCCTAGGTATTGAAGTGGCAAGATCTAAGGATGGTATTAGTCTATCTCAGAGGAAATATGATATTTTGGCAGACACTAGTCTTCTTGGATCACAACGCGTGGATACTCCTATGGATCCTAAATCCTAATGTCAAACTTTCTGTTAAGCGAGGGGAGTCACTTTCTAATCCAATATCTTCTCTGGTCAGAAAGTTGAACTAACTTGCCATCACACGTCCTGATATCTCATTTATTATTAGTGTAGTGAGTCAATTTATGTCTTTTCCCCTTTTGCCGCATTGGGCAACTGTTCTTATAATTGTTAAATACCTTAACGGCTTATCCAGGACGTGGTTTATTTTATAAAACTAGTGACCACTTGCAAGTTGAAGCCTTCTACCAATTCAGATTGGGAGGGATGACCATCTGATATGAAATCCACTACAGGATATTACACATTCCCTAGCGGAAACCTTATTACTTGGAAGAGTAAGAAACAGACAATTGTTACTCGGTCCAGTGTTGAATCGGAGTATAAATCCATGGCTCATATCCCTAGGTGCGCTCTTTTCTTGAAGAGATAGGACTCAATGTGCAGTTGCCTATGAATCTCTACTATGATAATCAATCAACAATTCATATTGCATCTAATCCGGTCTTCCATGAGAGAACTAACCACATTGAAGTTGACTATCAATCTTGTTCGAGAAAAATTAGTTAGTGTAATAGCAACTTCATTTGTGTCTACAGAAGCTTAGTTAGCTGATATGTTTACCAAACCTCTCTTCAAGCCTCGCTTAGAGTTATTATGTAATAAGTTGAGACTTTATGATATTTATTCTCCAACTTGAAGGGAAATGTTAGGAAATATGTGCTAGTAAGGGTAGTTGTGTCTTTGTCCATTACCCTTGTTTCCTATATATATTAACACATTCTTGTGTTAGGCTTAAGGTAATAAACCCTAACCCTTTTCCAAATAAGACAATGCAATGACTAAGCGAGAATAGTAAACTAGCAAACATCATTAACAATGGAATTTAGACATTGTTTACATAAACAGACTGTAAATCGATAGTACTAGATCAGTTTGCATTTAGGCGTTTACAACGCATGTGAAGGTATGATAATCCTTATAGACATTTAAGTGTTTTACAATCCAATGATAATTCATATAGTATCATGGGGTGACGCCAATCGCTAAGAGAATTTTTTTTTTTTTTTTTGCTTTACTATGGTGTATATTTTTTACTAATATTTGTTTTAAACCACTCAGACGGTCCTTGACCCCAAACATTAGGCGGGAGCACTGCATAATTCTATCTTAGCTCATCCTAAAATTTGACCCTTTACATCTCTGCTTTCGTGTCTCACCCTCCATCTACAAATATAACACCTCTCTCTCTCTCTCTCTCTCCCCCTGTGATGTTTTTTTTTTTTTTTTTTTTTTTGGGGGGGGGGGGGGGGGGGAAGAAGCAATATTTTCACTTCAATACCTCAAGATTTGCAAATTTTTGCCCCACATAAAATATTTAGTAAAAATTTATGTTTTTGAGCCATTCTTAACCTTTCTCATTTTGATGGAATGATTTCCCCGCTATTGGCTATGCTTCTTAATCACAATACTCTTTTCCTCTACATGGATTCTTGTTACATCACATGTTTCAAAGAAATCCGATGGTTGTATCCACAAGCCTTCCAGAGATCCAATAAATGTCTTCTTCTTGCACTATGGCACTTAGGTTAGGATCGGAATGAAGTGTGAATTTATGGCAACAGTATCTAACCAAAGTTGCTCGAGCGTCTTACCCAGTGAACTGTCTGGCCAAAACACTCAAGGGGATGTCACCCAACTTGTGCCTAACTGTCGCTCAAGTAATTTAACTCGCTCAATCCAACTCTTATTCGTTCAATTGAATTTGCTGGAAACAAACCTCAAACCAAAATACATGACACCTAAGTTGATTACTTTCAATATACAACCTACAAAACATTTCAACAGTAAATCATTGGGAATTAAATTACAACTCCAAAAAAGGGATACAATGAAATGTGCAAATTTTAAATGGATAGCCAACATAAAGTGCTACTTTTTGGAGCCTATATTATTCCGGATGAATTGGCTCCCCTTCCCCAACAAAACCAAGTATAAGTCCCCAGTTCTCATTTTTTAATATTTTATATTTAACTTGAATGAAACATGCCACCAGCCCCAACCCACCCCACACAAGCAAACACTTGACTTGCAGAGACTGATTAAGTTATGACCAGTAAAATAATTGGAAAAAGATTACCACTTCAAATAACAAAAGAACGCTAGATCCGTCCCAACAAATCACGATATAGATGTTAATCTGGTGGATTAATAATTTTTTCATTTTCTATTTTTATCAAGTGCATGTACTTCCCCAAATTGGCTGAATTGTCTTATCTTGCTCCTTTGCTGCTGCCCCCTCTAATCAAACCAACGCTTCATGTTAGACCTCTGGATGATTGGTCTTCATTGCACATTGCCACTTTCGCTTCTTCTAATCAGCCCACATCTAACTAGTCATTATTACAAAGCTTATTCCTTATTTCTTCAATTTTATTGCCTCACTTATCCATCTGACCATCGTCATTTCAGTACACTCATTTTTAACATCATATTGCTTAAATCCCAATATCTAACACTACCAAATGCACTTGGCTACAACCATCCTAAGATCTTGTTTACGTACTTCAATACTTAATAATAGAAACTCTATCACTACCAAATGCCTTATACGATTATGTTCAATCTATATCCAATTGTATGCGTACATCAAGAAGTTCTATGCATACTCCACAGGACATCTTCCCGACCGTTTATCCTAGAGCTATGATTCTCTTTTGTTTGCTTACATTTTTGACAGCTCCATCTGATCAAGGGCGGAGGGAAAAGAGCAAAGCAGGGTCACTTTATCCCACTGACTAAAAGAAATTGCCTCGAATAGCTCTGGATTTGACACATTAGACCTCGTGAATAACAGAAAACTACCTTAAGAACCCTATCAAAAGTCAATTTATACACTTTCTCATTGCAAAACTCGACCAAATCATTAATCACTTTAGTATATGACCCCACTACTTACAGATCTCGGCTATGCCCCTGCTTATGATCCATACAAAACAGCCTTACTTGATCACATTACCCAATAACATTGAAAGAGATGACCTCCATTACTGAATTCCAGTCTATCATCTCCACTGAAACCCAAAAATGCTTCTTTGACCTACTGAGAAAATATGAAAAATCCTCCAAAAAACCAAAGAGTCCTATAAATCACCTCGTAGAAAAAATCTATTGTAGATACTCTTGCTGTCTTACAGATATCTAAAGTAACACTTATACCAGCATTGTTGAAATGCTGTGTTCAGCGACTGTTGATCAAAGACCTTAACAACCAAGCTTGGTGTCATGAGGCAACCATGTTTGCTGATGAAGCCTTTTGTACGAAACCAGTAAAAGTCATTAATCAGTGGTCAAAGACTTTACTTTCCGTGTGCATTTCTGTTAATAATGGGGCATCAGCCTCAAATACCCCAACTAATTCAAAGGAAATGTAAGCATTCACAAAAGAAAAACAGGATGTAATGGAAAGACCCAAAGACTCACCCATAAATAACTGGAAAGCATCTGGCAGTTCGCGCTTCTGAGTAGCATAAAACATCTCACTTTTCTCTGCAAGATACAGCCCGGGGTCCACAATTATGGGTTTCAACTTCCGAGATCTACAAAAGAAAACAGATGCACGTGACAACTTGGCACTACACGTTGATCAAAATTGTAGCCATAAATGTAGTTATACGAGTGTTCAGTTCTTACTCTCTCCAGCCAATGTAACTTGTGTGGTTCACAAAATTAAGATTGCTTGGGAGGTAGGACAAAATGTGAAGAAGATCTGAAAATCCAATAAACCCACATTAAATTCAGCACAAAATCCCATTACAGCCAAATTGTGGGAAACCATGTCAACATAACCCTATACATCTGTATATACAATGAGGGATCCATGGGGGTGTAGGAGGGCGACTGGACCAAAATTTTTGAAGAACCGCTCTACAAGTATGAACTTATTAGTCAGTTGTGAAATTATTCGAGTTAGCATAACTGAAATCCAGATCCAGCATGTATATGTATAATACATATACGCATAAACATAGCATATACCGTCTTGTGTAACTAGCGGATAATCAGCAGCAGAGAGATTGATGAACCAATCCCAATTCGAGGAAACACGGAGCAGAATAGAAACGCCGTGAAGCGTGGAGGAGAGAGGAGACGATCCTTTCCGGTACGCGAAATCGGATTTCCCAATCACATTGACGTTCTGGGCAGCTTTGAAAACAGGGATTGCCTGGACTATTAGAGCGAGAAAGTCACGGTCAGTTTGGGCAGCGGAGAGGTCGAGATGGAGGAGGTAGTGGTTTCTCGGGTGGTAGACGGCGAGCAAGAGCCGGAGGATCCGAGCCGAGTCGCCGGTGGATCCGGATATCAAGTAGGCGATGGAGGGCGGAGAGGGCGGCGCTGGCTCGGCGGCGTTGAGTTGGTTGCGGATGAGGAGGCGGTGGTTTGGGAAGAGGTAAGGATCGAGCTGTGGTGAGGGAGGATGGGAAGAGGTGGAGAGCGAGAGGATGAAGAGGAGAGAGAAGAGGGAGATGGTTAAGACACAGTATGCTGTGGTAGTGGTGGTGGTGGTGGTGGACAGCGGCGGTGGTTGGGTGGGATTCTGCATTATTTCTGCGTGTTGATGATGCTTGGTGTTTCTCTCACTATTCATTATTGTTTATGATTTAATTGTCTTTTCTAAGTTCTCTCTCTCTATCTGAGTCCAGTAGTTAACCACTGGAGTGAGAATTTAGACTGCGGTTCTCTCTCTCTCTCTCTCTCTCTTAGTCAGATTGGTTCCTTCATTGATGTCCGGTTTCTGGATCTAACTCCTTTACATAACTTATCCGTGTCTACGTTTGGTTGGCCTGCTTTGCTCCGCACTCACCAAAACGGAATGCTCCGCACCTTTTTAGTTTTAATTCTTTATTTGGCATAAAAAATAAATTATCTAAATTAACTGTTTTGACCTAAAATTTAATAATAATTTCACAAAATCTAGTGTCGCCCTATTTTAGAAAAAAAAAATGCAATCGACACCGGTTATTCAAACTCTTTCGATCGCGTTGTCCGAATTTTATTTTTTAAAAACTACTAAAAATTCAACGGTAACGTGAAAAATTATTTCAAAATTAATCGTAAACTCAAAATTTTTAAAATAAATTTCAAATATAGAATTTTTGAAAAAATTTAACTTGAAAAATAAATGTTAGTTTTATTTGTAAGAATTCATTTTTTTAGATAAAAAAGATTCATGAAAAAATTATTTTAAAAATTTCGAGTTCACGGTTAATTCAGAATAATTTTTCTAGTTAGCGGTGAATTTTTAATATTTTTTCGAGAATAAAATATGGACAAGATGGTCGAAAGATTTATAAATTAGCAGTGTCAGTCACTTTTTCTTTCTCCAACATAGCGCAGCAATATGGAATAAATAAGCTAATACTATTAGAGATATTATCTAATTACTTATCATTCTACCCACTATGTCACTATAAAAGTTCTAATTTATTTTTTTGAACAATGTAATGAAATAAATAAAAAAAATTATGAAATAAATAAGCTAATACTATTAGCAGTATTTCTCTACCTATAACTACAAAGACGTGAGTTAAAAAAATTATTAAGGAGCTACTAATTGGAAACCTAATTAAGAATCACATAATGTTTCATTCAAAAATCTTAAATATGAGTTTTTGAATTTTTTTTTTTGTATGTGTGTAAAATTAATTAACATATTACGCACAACGTGAATACTTGCAAAGACACCAAAAAACTAAAACAAAAAACTTTCCTAAATAACAGAAAATTAACTTAACCAATATTAAAAAATACCACCATTCGAACATATTAAAATTCATATTCTAAGAAATTCTTTAGGATTCACGAAATTTAAAATTTAAAATAAAACTTTTGAAGATTATCTCTATAAATTGTAAGTCTGTTAGTTCATATTTAAATTACGTAATTGAGTGTTAAATTGTTGAATCTTTCTTATTTCTTAATTCATTTGAAAATTATATGATGACTTACACAATTTAAAGTTCAACCTTGGACAGCTTTTGTTAAATACTTACACCTAAGAATATCTCAGACACTGATTCTAGTTCCACTGTTACCATTAACTCAACTTGTCCTTCTCGAAATCGGACACGGCTGTCTATTACCTCCGCACCATAGAATGGAAGGAATTATGATGTGTGGACTAAAACAGTTGAGGTTTATTATGTGGGAGAGTCTCAATATCACTTTTTGACTAATGATTCTCCAGACTTAACTACTTCTTGATATTCTGTATGGGTAACTAAGGATGTCCGCATTCATTATGAGTTGTGGAATAGTATGGAAAACCATATTACTAGCTCCCAGATTTTCTTACCCACGGCAAAACAAGTATGGACTCATGCTTAGGAAATGTATTCTGATGTCAACAACCTCTGTCGCACGTATGATCTTCATCAGTCCTCCTTCTCTCTCTCTCTCTCTCAGGGAGATTTATTTGAGAGGCTTATTATGTCAAATTTTGGACGATCTTAATGTTATGCGATGTTAGCGTGAGTGCATGCAAGTGGCTTGGTTTCTATCTGGCATCTTATCCACATATGACCCAATTTGGGTCTCGTGATCTACCCTCCCTTAGTGAGGTTTTCAATCTCTGTCAGCTTACTGTATGCGGACTTGCCTCATTTGTGCCTCATTTTGATCACTCTGCATTAGCTTTCAGTGTGTCTGGTGGCCCTTCTTTCATACATGGTTGTGGTCGTGGTCGCGACTCTAGCTCTCGATGATGTGGTTGCACCTCTAGTTTTGGTGGTTCTGATGCTCGTAATAGTCGTACGATCATAGGAGGTGGTTCTGGCCGCGGTTGTGGTCCTTGATTATGCATTTATTGTGAGGGTATTAATCATACCATAGAGCACTATTACTATCTTCATGGGTTCCCCCAAGCTCATCAAGTTGCTACTTCTCAAAATACTTGACAGCTTAATCTCATCCCCGCCATGTTTCTATTCAGTCTTAATCGGTTGGTTCTGCTTTGTCTTCCACTACTATGCTTACTCAAACTGGTCCATCTGTTGTTTGTGTTGCCTCCTCTTTCACTTTTACTTCATGGGTTATTAATTTTGGTGCCTCTGACCACATGACTAGTACATATATTTTCCTTTCTGGCCGACAATCTATTGGTACATAATCTCATGTTACCTTAGCCAATGGTTCCACCACTGTGATTACTAGTTTTCGTTCAGTACTGTCACTTCTAGTATTACTTTGGATTCCGTCTTGCATGTTCCTCGTTTTTCTTTCAATCTTATGTCTGTTAGTAAACTTACAAAGGCCTTGAATTTTTAAGTGTTGAGACTGCAATACATCTTGTACAGAGGCTCAACGTGTTCTTATTTGGCATACATATGGTGCTGGTGCTTAATTATCTTTTTTATCCAATAATGCACAGTTGGTAGTTTTTTTCAAATTGCAAATTTTATATGTTAAATAAGGTGTTGGATGACAAAATTTTGATATCTGAATGCCCAAAAGAAGTCCTGACACCTAAAGAATGATGAAAGTACGATAGGAGGAAGTGTCGAGGCCGAGGGTGATGTGAAGTTCGAAGAAAACTCGAAGAAAGACGGAAGAAAATCATAAAGAAGAAAATTTCCATGATGGCATGACCCTGACTTGTTCATCAAGTCAGGTCATCTAGTAGCGTGGGTATTCCATCCAGCCACGCGCAAAGAAAATAAAATCTGACATGTTCATCAGGTCAGGCCATCCAGTCACGGACAAAGAAAAGAAACCTGACCTGATCATCAAGTCAGGCCAATCCAATCAGGTTTTCAAAAAAAGAGCATAAAACTTCCAGTAAGTAAAATTGACTTGATCATCAAGTCAGGATGTCACGACCCATCCCTATATAGGAAGGATTAGTGACCGGCCAGTGAGTCCAACTCACTAAGGCCTCTAACACAATGAGTTTGAGGATTTTCATCAATCAAATCTACATAAAAGTTAAAGGTTATCAGAGTACGGTTGCATAAACAAAATAAACCAGAGTTGTGCGTGCAGACAGTTATAAGCACAAATAATACCTAACTACTTTACTCATTAACTTACTACTACGGTCATCAGAACCGGCTCAAATGTAATCAACTCAACACCTTCTATGTATAGGCAACTAGGCGTGACATAACGGCCTTCTTGTCATCTATCATCACCCGTAATGTTGTATTACAACATTCTTAAGCATAAAGCTAGAGTGAATTCAAATATGAAATTCTATGAGTTTGCCATGTTATCCATATGCACAATGCATGTAACATAATGATCTTTTTAAACAAAATTCATGGCATAGTCCAAAGGTCAAAGCCCGGGAAAAATCATTCAAGATTGTCTCATTATGGTCCATGGCCAAAGCCGAGGACAAATATTCAAGATTGTCTCATTATGGTCCATGGCCAAAGCCGAGGACAAATATTCAAGATTGTCTCATTTACGTTCAATTCAACGGCTGCCAATAATTCGTAGGTGGGAGCTACCCCCTTATGCATCATCGCATACGTGGAATGACGCCATCCATAAACCACATTGGCCGTGGTTAACAACCTTGTTTCACACCTCTCGCTATATTCTAATCCCCTAGCGGTCGGGGTACCGTTTGAACTACTTTTCAACGTATCAATCAATGTTTTCTTAATTAACGCATGGTCTTAGTATGAACAATTCAATATGATCTAGCATGGCATTTTCATGCTTAAAACAACATATAACATTGGAATATCTCATGCTTTCATGCTTTTAAAATTATACACGTAACAAGTCATATTTGAACTCACCTTCTGTCTTGTCTGAGTAATTAATTATTTTGTCGATCTCCTACAATAAATCAATGATACTTTATTTAATACCGATGTTTAATGGTCAATGATATTAATCAAAATCCTAATATTTTATCGGTAATAAATGCCAGACTAACGGTAATGAATACCCAAACTACCGGTAATGACTGCCCCAAACTACTGGTAATAAGCCCCGAACTACCGGTAATAGAAGGCACTGGTCCACCTGAAGAAAAGTCAGTGTCCCAAACTACTGGTAATAAGCCCCGAACTACCGGTAATAGAAGGCAAAGATCCACCTGAAGAAAAGTCAGTGCCCCAAACTACTGGTAATAAGCCCCGAACTACCGGTAATAAAAGGCAAAGGTCCAGTAGTGCACAAATCAATCTGAAATGACAGAACCCCAAATCCAGCCATGGCTTCTCTCTAATACCTCAACTAACACCTCTGCTCTTTTTCATTATACACTTCTATAATCACTATCTAAAGTCTAGACTAATTTATTTCATGTTTATATTACTATATAAACCATTAAACTAAAAGAAGCAAGAAAGTATACCCAAAACTGAGGTACTTCTTCAATGGCTTCCTCCTCCTCTTCTTCTTCTTCTTCTTCTTCTTCTTCTTCTTCTTCTTCTCTCTCTCTCTCTCTCTCTCTCTCTCTCTAATCTCACGCCTAACTCCTTTCTTGTGCTTCCTTTTCTCTTTTTCTCCTTGTCCTCTTCTCTCTCTCTCTTTCTCTATTTCTCACGGCTGAAGCTGTATTGTGAAAAGTGCTTATGACTTGTATATACTTTGAAGAGGCAAGGTGGTGGTGGCTTAAGCTTCTCTCTGTCAACTAACCAAACAACACAACTGATGACTAAACTTAAGCTAGTCTCTATCCACGTTAAAATATCCAGCCCCCTTTGGATTGGAAAAATATCTGGTGTATGAACTCACACCAATTCTACAAAAGCATATAATCCTCTTATTTTAAAATCACCCGCTATTTTAACTACGCCCAATCAAGTTCCGGAATTAAAACACGTTCTAAAATATCATCGGAATTAATTTGACCAAACTTTTAAATTTATCAATTATTATTATTACTATTATTATTTATTTTTATTTTTTTTACTCTCCTTTTTATTTTCTTTATTTGGATCGGGGTCTCACATCCTCCCCACCTTAAGAAGTTTGGACCGCCAAACTTAGGTGTCGTTATTCTGAATAATTAACTAGTAAGAAGATCAATACTAACAAAAACAATAATTCTACACAGATCGTACTTTACTCGAATAACTCCGGATACTTCAGACGCATATCTGTCTCCTTTTCCCATGTGGCTTCTTCAGTCGTCTGATTTTCCCACCAGACTTTAACTAATGGGATGTCCTTATTTCTCAACTGTTTGACATGGGTGTCCAGAATTCGTACCGATCGTTCTTCATATCGTAGATTTTTCTCCAATTCAATCGGTGGTTGTTCTAGTACATGATTCGGATCTGATACATACTTTTAAGCATGGATACATGGAAAACATCATGCACATTGGCCAGTTCAGGTGTCAAAATCAACCAATACGCTACTGGCCAACTCTCTCAACAATCTCAAATGGTCCAATATATTTGGGATTAAGTTTTCCTCTCTTCCCAAACCGTACCACTCCTTTCATTGGTGAAATCTTTAAAAAAAAACTAATTCACCCTCCTGAAACTCAAGTTCACGTCGGTTCGCATCTGCATAGCTTTTCTGACGGTCCTGGGCTACCTTAAGTCCTTCTTGAATTAATTAACCTTTTCCGTCGTCTCTTGTACAATTTCAAGTCCTGTAAGTTCCACTTCTCCTATTGTCGCCCAACACGACGGCGATCTACACTTCCTTCCATATAAAGCCTCGAATGGTGCCATACTGAACTAGCCTGAAAATTGTTGTTATAAGTAAATTCTGCCAATGGTAGATGTTCCTCCCAACTTCCCTGAAACTCTAATGCATAAGCTCGTAATAGATCTTCTAGTGTTTGAATAGTCCTCTCAGATTGTCCATCCGTCTGAGGATGAAAGGCTGTACTAAAATTCAATTTAGTACCCATAGCCTTTTGCAGCAATTGCCAAAATCTAGAGACAAACCTTATATCTCTGTCTGACGTAATCGAAACTGGTGCACCATGTATCCTTATAATCTCGTTCACATGGAGACTAGCCATCTGGTCCATTGAATAAGTATTTTTAATCGTCAAAAAGTACGCTGACTTAGTCAAACAATTAATGATCACCCACATTGAATTATTTCCTTTCACTGTCCGGGGAAATCCTAAAACGTAGTCCATTGTAATGCCCTCCCATTTCCACTTGGATATAGGCAAAGGCTGAAGTAACCCCATCAGTTTCTGTCGTATAGCTTCGACTTGTTGATACTGAAGACAACGACTAACATAGTCAACAACGTCCCTCTTCATCCCCATCCACCAATAGGTTTTCTTTAAGTCTTGATACATTTTCATCATTCCGGGATGAATAGCCAACCTTGTTCTGTGGCCTTTCAGATCCGCTAAGCCTACTTAATGCCATGTCTTCGGTGTAGTCTCGAGATAATGTCTTTCAACTTCAACAATTTATCAATACATCAACTGTATTCAGCTCTCATTATAAGGATGACATTACTTCCTTCAATATAATCAACAACTTTTCTATAGAAGTTATTGGCCTCAATCACGTGTACGTTATATGAGAGCACATCTAAACCTACCTCTCAATTCAGTTCCTTAGTAACTTCGATATTGGATAACAATCCAATTCAGTATCACAATTCAATACATCTCAATAGTCCCATGTATTAAGTTTGCAATCCAATCACGGCAAATCATATCATAATTCCCTTATTATCCACAGTCTTACACCTAATTACGTATCTATATCCCACTCATGGGCTGCAAACTAATACTTCATATTCTATTGACATCATATTATTATCTCTCTAGTGACCATATCATGTAATTTCCACCTCAGCTTTATCTCTAAATTATAAACCCAAATCTATCAGAACTCACCCAAGTTTGACACCTCAAAGTTGACCCCAATCACTATACTCCCAAGTTAAAACTACATACTAAGCTCCAATGGCTCCTTTTTCCCAATGGCTTACTAAGAACAAAACCCAATTATCCAATACCATCAAACATTGCTCATTCAACCCAATTAAATACCCAAGTGGTCAATCAATTCCACCCCAATTCACCATATTAAGTTCTCCACAGCCTAATCATATGCTCAACTTTTATTTACTCATGTCTCTCACTCAAAGTTTTCCCAAGTCTTTCATTACCCTAAGTACCACATCCTCAAGTGTTCCAATATCTCTAAATACCACATTAAATATAGCCTCCATCCTTTCAACTTCAAAGTCATAACATGTACCGTAAATCTCAAAGATTCCTATATCAATCTAAATTTCTACTATAAAGAACGGATACCCTTACCAACACATCCCAATTGATCGAATGACACACTCTACAATTTGATAATACACTAATGTACAAACTTATATACAAGCTTCCAATCAACGTACATCGTCAATAACCCTCATTCATCAAAATATTTCCCAAGTCGACATTCCGTTGTTATTTCTACATTGAATTACAATTATAAAATCCAATAATAGTTGACGTGACCCAAATCTTTCAATATAATCTCCAAACTCCCTCAACCCAAAACTACCTTTCATTCCTTGCATAATCAGTCCTTTAAAATCTCAAATTTACTGAACTTCACAAGCCCAAACTATAGCCTCAAATGACAAAATAGAGCACATCTACACTTTAAACACAACAGGTAGTGTACAAACATCGTGTACGTACTCTACAACTCTAGGTTTTATATTTGAAAATCCAAAAACTCAGCACTGATACCACTTCTGTCACGACCCATCCCTATATAGGAAGGATTAGTGACCGGCCAGTGAGTCCAACTCACTAAGGCCTCTAACACAATGAGTTTGAGGATTTTCATCAATCAAATCTACATAAAAGTTAAAGGTTATCAGAGTACGGTTGCATAAACAAAATAAACCAGAGTTGTGCGTGCAGACAGTTATAAGCACAAATAATACCTAACTACTTTACTCATTAACTTACTACTACGGTCATCAGAACCGGCTCAAATGTAATCAACTCAACACCTTCTATGTATAGGCAACTAGGCGTGACATAACGGCCTTCTTGTCATCTATCATCACCCGTAATGTTGTATTACAACATTCTTAAGCATAAAGCTAGAGTGAATTCAAATATGAAATTCTATGAGTTTGCCATGTTATCCATATGCACAATGCATGTAACATAATGATCTTTTTAAACAAAATTCATGGCATAGTCCAAAGGTCAAAGCCCGGGAAAAATCATTCAAGATTGTCTCATTATGGTCCATGGCCAAAGCCGAGGACAAATATTCAAGATTGTCTCATTATGGTCCATGGCCAAAGCCGAGGACAAATATTCAAGATTGTCTCATTTACGTTCAATTCAACGGCTGCCAATAATTCGTAGGTGGGAGCTACCCCCTTATGCATCATCGCATACGTGGAATGACGCCATCCATAAACCACATTGGCCGTGGTTAACAACCTTGTTTCACACCTCTCGCTATATTCTAATCCCCTAGCGGTCGGGGTACCGTTTGAACTACTTTTCAACGTATCAATCAATGTTTTCTTAATTAACGCATGGTCTTAGTATGAACAATTCAATATGATCTAGCATGGCATTTTCATGCTTAAAACAACATATAACATTGGAATATCTCATGCTTTCATGCTTTTAAAATTATACACGTAACAAGTCATATTTGAACTCACCTTCTGTCTTGTCTGAGTAATTAATTATTTTGTCGATCTCCTACAATAAATCAATGATACTTTATTTAATACCGATGTTTAATGGTCAATGATATTAATCAAAATCCTAATATTTTATCGGTAATAAATGCCAGACTAACGGTAATGAATACCCAAACTACCGGTAATGACTGCCCCAAACTACTGGTAATAAGCCCCGAACTACCGGTAATAGAAGGCACTGGTCCACCTGAAGAAAAGTCAGTGTCCCAAACTACTGGTAATAAGCCCCGAACTACCGGTAATAGAAGGCAAAGATCCACCTGAAGAAAAGTCAGTGCCCCAAACTACTGGTAATAAGCCCCGAACTACCGGTAATAAAAGGCAAAGGTCCAGTAGTGCACAAATCAATCTGAAATGACAGAACCCCAAATCCAGCCATGGCTTCTCTCTAATACCTCAACTAACACCTCTGCTCTTTTTCATTATACACTTCTATAATCACTATCTAAAGTCTAGACTAATTTATTTCATGTTTATATTACTATATAAACCATTAAACTAAAAGAAGCAAGAAAGTATACCCAAAACTGAGGTACTTCTTCAATGGCTTCCTCCTCTTCTTCTTCTTCTTCTTCTTCTTCTTCTTCTTCTTCTTCTTCTTCTTCTTCTTCTCTCTCTCTCTCTCTCTCTCTCTCTAATCTCACGCCTAACTCCTTTCTTGTGCTTCCTTTTCTCTTTTTCTCCTTGTCCTCTTCTCTCTCTCTCTTTCTCTATTTCTCACGGCTGAAGCTGTATTGTGAAAAGTGCTTATGACTTGTATATACTTTGAAGAGGCAAGGTGGTGGTGGCTTAAGCTTCTCTCTGTCAACTAACCAAACAACACAACTGATGACTAAGCTTAAGCTAGTCTCTATCCACGTTAAAATATCCAGCCCCCTTTGGATTGGAAAAATATCTGGTGTATGAACTCACACCAATTCTACAAAAGCATATAATCCTCTTATTTTAAAATCACCCGCTATTTTAACTACGCCCAATCAAGTTCCGGAATTAAAACACGTTCTAAAATATCATCAGAATTAATTTGACCGAACTTTTAAATTTATCAATTATTATTATTACTATTATTATTTATTTTTATTTTTTTTACTCTCCTTTTTATTTTCTTTATTTGGATCGGGGTCTCACACAGGAATTCCATATTTTCTTTATTATTGTTTCCTTTCTTTCTATTTTCTGATTATTTAGTTTCTTATCTTTTTAGGATAGTTTTCTTATCCTTTTAGGGTTTCATCTTACTTAAGCCCTTTGAGGCTTAGATCTAAATATATAGTATTTTTTTATTAATTTTCTAGCTAGTTTTTCTTCCAATTTTTATTTACATAATTTAATTCCAACAGTTTCTATTGAAGATCTATTCAAGTTTTCTTTCATCTTGTGTTCAAGTAAGATCTATTTAATTTCTTACCCATGTCTTTTACTATTATTATTTTCTTCCTTTAATATGCTAGGTTATTCTCTTAAGCAAGATCCTAGGATAATGTTCATCCGATGATCTAGGTTTCTAACACATGCTCAATTATTTTTCATCGTTTGTTCTAAATTGATTCGAGTTCTTATTTTTGAACCAAATAAGGAGTGTTAAGTACTTGCCCAGTTGTCGTCATTAATTTGGTATATCTGATACTTGGGTCGATGTCCTTCTCCAATTTGAATTAATATTTTTTGAGCAAAAATTAATTTGAGAAAACATCTTTCAAATTAAATTATTTTCATAAAAAAAATTATGATCAAGACTCTCTAACTTGAATTCTTGATTGAGTTATTAAAGAGAAGATGTTGACTACCAAAATTTAGCTAGGTTGAACAGATTTTGAAGATCTATCATACTTTCGTTATTTAATCAGTTCTTGAGTTATTTGCAATTTTAGATATTAAAATCTTCCCAAATTTGAGGTTAGCGTTCGTCGTTTTACCTCAAGTCTTGAACCCGACATTTCATCCATCGCACAAACATAATTCTTTCGAATACTTAGATTGAACCTATGACTTGCAAATTCATATGCTATGTTTGAATGCCAAGATTTATCATGAATAGTTTTCTTTGTACATTATTCAAACCCGGTCATACTACAAATAAATATTAAATTCACATTGACCCAAACTATGTTTAAATATGATCTTACACCCAATTTATTATAAACTATGCAAACAATCCCATATTTAATTAAACTCATATGTTACCTTAGGTTACAGTTAATTGTATAAATCTTAGACATGTTTATTAATCACCCCTAGGCTATAGAAATTACACTTTGATCCCTAGTCTTCTTATGAATTATTTAATACCTTAACTAGCCCTTATATTTCACTCAATACATTTTCGCCTTTTTTCCATAACATTAAATACTTTGAAATACTGAAATATTTTCTTGACTAAATAAAGATGATCAGTTGACATAATATTTTTGAAACCACATAATGAACAGCTCTTAAATTTCCATTTCAAACAACCTCCTTTAAATTAAACTAATGTTCGGGTTAGATTCCCCCCTAACAACGTAATGGTCATAAACCCTATTAATTTCATAAACAAACCCTAGATTCTATAAATCATGAAGGATTTAGACTACGTTAGAATTCACCCATCAAATGTCCATAACAAGATTGTACTTTCAATTATGTTATGCTTCATTTCATATTGTCATTTATCTATGACATAATTATTTTCTTTGAATATGATTGGATTAAGCATGATGGTCGTTTTAATCTATGGGATTATATTTTGAACATTTGACTTGGATAAACATTGATATTCAAGATGTCCTGTGCATATCCGAACGTTAAACACACTCATAATGATATCCTAGTAGTGGTTGTGGATACATTTTCATGGGAATATTATGCGTGTCTTCTAGCTGTGATGCGACATGAGCCAAGCTTTGATTTTAACAAATTGGTGTGATAGACCCAAGTTTTGTATTAACCAAGCGCTATAATTTAGCCGTGTCATGCATTTAGCCAAGTTATGATTGAGCTGAAATTATACCTAGTCTTATCGTGCCCTTTTAACGTAATGACCTTCTACCGTAAATTTTAAACTTATATTGTTCTGACACAGTCATGACATAATATAATACTAGGGATAGCATATTGATTGGGAACATGACAATTGAAAAACAGTGTGGTTGGGGAACAGGGTGGTTGGGAAGTATCAGTTAGTCAGGTGGTCGGGATCGTTATCGTTCAGGAGCACCATACTAGACTTTATTGATTTACAAATGTTGATTCAAACTATATGACGAGGTCATTGATGTTAGAGAAGCTTATTTGAAATATATGATGAGGTCCTTGATGTTAGAAAAGTTTATTCGAAATAAATGACGAGATCATTCTTGGAAGAATTGATGGAATTATATGACTGGTCATACTTTAGAATATTTGATTCAAGCCAAGTCATGGAATGTTGAAACTGATATTTATTGTGATAATTACTCTTATGATTTCAATTACGCTATTTTGATTTAAAGCATGTACTTACTATTTCCGCACTTATCTTATCGCATGATTAGACCTTAAATATTTTCATACTCTGTACACTACACATCATGTTATTATGCTGAAACATTCAAAAGGGGACTTAAGGATATGGCAACTTATTGAGTGTAAAAACTCATGGAGCAACTTCCTCCTGTCCTTAGGTATTTTATAGTCAGATACCAACAATGATGGAGCCAGATCAGATTATACACCGTACAATAACGTTTATCCTACAGAAGACATGGTGGACCCGTGGATCACTTAGACTAGTGTAGACTACTTTGACTTTACTCTTAAAGTCTTTTTGATGTAAACGGTCTCTTTTGAAATATATTTTGACTATATCCTGTATCAAACTAGTATTTGAACAAAATGATGATTTTTTGGTTACTTTCTCTTTTTAATTAACGTGTTCAAAAATTAGGGTATTACATAAGAAGTGGAGAAAGACGTTGAGTATGGGGTGGTTTGTAAATTGGAGCAATAGTCAGATAGAAAATGATCCGGACAGTCCCATTACATGTACTCAAATTTTCATACTTGTTATTTCTTTTTAGTATTTAGCATAATCCTAGTAGTAGTTGTAGCCATTGTTGTACTTAGCTTTACTTGGAGTCTGAAATAGTAGCAGTAGGCAGTTAAAGTTAGTTTGAAGCACATTTGATCATCCTGTAACCGTTGAGTATAAGTTTGTTACCAGATTTACTATTCGAAATCATTTTGTTTCATTTTTCTAGTGACTGTTCATCTTCTGTTTTTTGTTTTGAGCAACCACATGTCAATACTTGAGAAAAATCATCTTAATTGAGATGAGAGAATAAATAACACAAATGTCTGGTAGATATTGGTTTTAGCTGTCACGTTAAAAGATTTGTAAAAAGTATACTGAGAAAATCTTTCATGGCATGCTCATGCACAAATGTCTTGCAAGAAGTAACTTGCACCGAAAGTAAGGTCGCATAGCAGAAGCGAAATCCTAAGTATATGCTTGATTTCTGTGTAGCCTAGCGAAACTAAAATCCTAAGTATATGCTTGAACTATGTGTAAGTTTATCAGAATCGTATTTCACGTATAGATTACATAAACATGCTTGATGTGTAAGTTTGATTATGTGTTGATTTTAGAGGTTATGTCTGTAATAATCCTCAGATTTTAATTCATTTTTTAAATTTACATTTAATAATTAATTCACTATTATTATTTGATTATTTAATAATCTAGTTATTGTTGTTATTCTTTAATATTTTAAAATTAAAAAAAATAGATTTTATTTTACTAGCTCGCTCGAGCAAGCTCAAGGCTGCTCGAGCTTGAAATTTCAAAACTACTGAAATATGGAGTTATGGCGGATTGATGAGGCGAGAATCGTTTTTGCTGGGATTTTATGACCGTAAGTGTGCGATTTATACCTAATGCAAGTATATTAATATTAGGGTAGTCAGATTATAATCTTTATTCACAAATCAAAGGTTTAGAGAGAGTGTGAGAGGGGATTTTCTGAGTTTTGTTGGAGTTCTTGAGAGATCTTGGAGGAAGTTCTGCCCATTTGCTTTCTGACGATTCATTATTGTTTAAGCTTCATCCTTCGGATCCAATGTAGGTTTAGTTACCTACCAATCGTAGGTCTTGATCTTCTCTTGTGATTTTGATTTTGAAGCATGATTAGATAAGCATGGCTAGGATTTTAATCTTGTTAACATTCTGCGATTTCTTGTATTCGTGGTTAATTAGATCAATTGGATGAGGAAAAAGTATGTTTGGTTCATGTATTAAGTATCGAGTAGTTAATTTTGGTGAAATATGCGTTCTGTTCATGATTGAATCTGTTGTGCAAACTCAGTTTTTGCAAGAAATCCTAATTCAAAATCTAGAAAAAAATGAATGCACGCTCGAGCGAGCTCTAGAGCGAGCTCTTGAATTTCGCAGATTCTGACTACTGTCCAATTTTCTAGTAGTTGAGCTTTGGTAGCTTGCTGGAGACGCTATAGAAAAATGAATAGTTTGGACAGAATGCTGAGAAGACTTTCAAACCATGTTTTATGATTCTGGCTTATGTTTTACAGACTGTTTAAGTGTTGCTTTTGAGTTGATACATATCGCACGTTTATCCACTCGTAGTTTTTAGGTACGCCGATATTCTATGAGATGTGTGGATGTATAGTGTAAAATGGAATGGTAGAATTTGAGAATATGAGATGTGGTCTGGAGAGGATTTATGTTGTTGATCCGGGTTCAGCTGTTAAGCTGCCCCGAGGCTTGTGGAATAGTTATGTGGAAAATTGAGATGTTAAAATATTGGAGATATTAGATAATGAACTTGATAATATGAATTGGGGTTATTTTGGGGAAAAACTAGAATTACGCTAGGGACACTAGTTCGAATGACATTTGAATAAGGCAGCAGAGGGTATTGGATGTGCATTATAAAGTAGAGAACATGATAAAAACTTGTGTGAGAAGTTTAATGAAAAATGATAAACATGGTGTGATCAGCTTGATGTGGCATGTGTTCTTGAGATAAGGGATATCAGCTGTGATTCAATTTAAAGGCCCCTGCTAGGAGGAGTTGGAGACGGTAGAGGGTGACTTCAGTGACGTCTACAAAGGCAGCTTTTGACCCCGAGGGAATGACAGCTAGTGTTCTGCGCGTCAGGGCTACCCATGATGAGGAGACGTTGAGACGGGCTCAATTTAAGGAGCTATTCTTGGGCAAGTACTTCCCTACTCTTGTCATGCATGCTATGTTGTAGGAATTCATGAATTTGAAGCAGGGGTCGATGATCGTCACTCAGTATGCCACTTAGTTTGAGGGGCTATCGCGACATGCCACTATGATTGTGTTTACAGATGAGGCTAGGGCAACGTTAGTTTGAGTGGGGGTTGAGTTCGGCTATCTGGAAGAGTGTTATGTCCCAGCGGGATGTATCTTATGCTTTAGTTGTGAGTAATGCACTGATACTTGAGCATGAGGCTTTGGATACCCGTCAACATTAGTAGCAAAGGAGGAAGGCTGCGGGACAGGGTACAGGAGGACCTATCCGGAACAATGGAAGCAGTGGCAATAGAAGGGGCTTTTCTCAGAACAAGGCCTACAGTCAACCACAATAGCCACAGCAGAGGACTGGTCCAACTGGTTAATTCAGGGCTCCATAGCAGGTCAGTGCTGAAGGGCAGTATCAGGGATCCACTCGCAGTGTGACATGCTTCAACTGCAATTAGAAGGGCCAGATACGACAGGATTATTCTCAAGCTCAAAATCAGTAGGCTAGGCCAAGAGGCAATGGAGGCACCGCTTTGGGTCAGACCAGATAGGGTAATTGGCAGCCTCAGCCAGGGCAGACTTCAGAGGCAAGCAGAAGAGACAATCAAAACCAGGCCTCAAGAGGGAGAGTCTTTGCTCTGCAGGGATAGGAGGAGCAGTATGATCCTACCATCATTCAAGGTACCATTGTTTTATACAGTACATGTGTACAAACTTTATTCAATTTGGCTGCTTTGCACTCCTTTATATCTACTACTTGTGCACAAACTTTGGGGTTAGAAATTGAGAGTATGGACACTACTGTGTTTTTCACGTCACCATTAGGAGAATAGGTAATAGTGGGTAGAATCTTTCAGAGTTGTGATCTCGAGATATCTGGGTTTCGAATGACTTGTGACTTAGGAGTCATAGAAATGTCAAATTTTGACATCATTTTAGAGTGGACTGGTTGTCAGCACATCGATCTATGATTGATTGCCAACGGAAGACAATGAATGTTTACCTATCTGGTGGAACTTGCCTTAAGTTTAAGGGGATAGGCAGGATCTAGCTTTTGCGCCTCAATTCAAGTGGCACAACCAATTGATGGGATGGTTGGCAAGTCTGAAGTTGAAAGATAGTGATCGGAAGGAGTTGGGTTTACTAAGAGTGGTATGCGAGTTTGCTGATGTATTTCCAGAGGAGTTACTGGGTTTGCCGCCACAATGAGAGTTGGATTTCCGCATTATACTACAACCAAGAACAACACCTATTTCCATGGCACCCTATTGAACGGCACCAGTTGAGTTGCAAGAGTTGAAGAGCAACTTCAGGAGCTTTTTGATAAGGGTTATATTTGACCAAGTGTGTCACCACGGACAGCGCTAGCACTGTTTGTCAAGAAGGAGGGCACGCTACAAATGTGTATCGACTATTGCCAACTGAACCAAGTCACAACCAAGAATCGATACCATCTACCCAGGATAGATGATTTGTTTGATCAATTGAGAGGATCGATGTGTTTCTTGATGATTGATTTAAGATTTGGTTACTATCAGCTACGGGTGAAGGAAGAGGCTATATCAAAGAGAGCATTTCTAACACGATATACTCATTATGATTTTGTGGTCATGCCATTTGGACTTACTAATGCACCAAGTGTTTGCACCGTATCTGAACAGATTTGTAGTCCTTTTCATCGACAATATTCTAATCTACTCAGCGACAGAGCAGGAACATAAGGAACACTTAAAAGATTGCTCTTCAAGTACTACGGGAGAATCAATTATAAGGTAAAGCTAGTAAGTTTGAGTTCAGCTGAGGGAGGTCAGATTTCTAGGGCATGTTGTTTTTAGCTGAAGGGATTTCAGTGGATGACAGCAAGGTACAGGTGGTAACTGAGTGGAAGCATTGGACATCAGTTTTTGAGATTCAGAGTTTCTTGGGATTGGCTGGCTATTATCGTCAGTTTATTCAAGATTTTGCAACTATTGCAAAGCCTATGACTCGGCTTACTCAAAAAAGGGTTAAGTTCGAGTGGAGTGAGAGTTGCAAGAAGGCATTTATAGAGCTGAACCAAAGATTGACCAACCCACCAATTCTGATTATACCAGAAAGAGGAGTGGGCTATACTGTGTATTGCATTGCGTCCAAGGAAGGATTAGGATGTGTGCTGATGCAAAAAGGGAAGGTTATAGCTTATGGGTCAAGGTAGCTCCAGATTCATGAGAAGAATTATCTGACACATGATGTGAGACCCCGACCCGAAATAAAGAAAATAAAAAAATATATATATATATATATATATATATATATATATATATGATGTGAGACCCCGACCCGAAATAAAGAAAAAAAAAAATATATATATATATATATATATATATATATATATATAATTGGTAAATTTGAAAATTCGGTCGAATTAATTCAGAAATATGTTAGAACGTGTTTTAATTCCGGAACTTGATTGGGCGTAGTTAAAACACGGGTGATTTTAAAGAAATAATACTAATAAGGGAATTGTGTGTTTTGTAGAATTGGTATAAGTTAATACACCAAATAAATATTTTTTTGCAAAAGGGGCCGGATATTTTGATATTAACAGGGATTAGTTTGGCTAGTCATCATCAACTCCTTCTATTAGCTTGACACCAAGGTGCTTATCTCCCACCTCAAGCTTCCTCATAAGCCTCTATAAAACATGTCCAATGATCTCCCGGCCTTATTTTCTTTTTCCCTTCAGTTCGTGCGTGAGTTAGTGAGAGAGAAAGGGAGAACAAGAAGAAGAAGAAGAAAAGGAAGAAGCCATTGAAGAGGTACTTGAACTTTGGGTATACTTCCTTGCTCTTCTTAGTTTAATGGTTTATATAGTAATATAACTATGAAATAAACCAGTCTAGACTTTAGATAGTGATTATGGAGGTGTATAATGAAGAAAAACAGAGGTGTTAATGGAAATATTAGAGAAAAGCCATAGCTGAAATTGAGAGGAAACCCAGCTGCTATATAAAGGTCCAAAATCCCGTTTAACACATTGATTACCGGTAGTAGTTGTGGTAATACTTGTGGTAATTCTGACAGTAGGTTTTACTACCGGTAGTTCGTGTCTTTACTACCGGTAGTGCGGGGTACTGATGTGAACCTTTGCCTTCTACTACCGGTAATTTGCGCATCCATTACCGGTAGTCTGGGATTTATTACCAATAAAATATTAGGATTTTTATTAATATCATTGACCGTTAAACATCGATATTAAATAAGATATCATTGATTTATTGTAGGAGATTGGCAAGATAGTTAATTACTCAAACAAGACAGAAGGTGAGTTCAAATATGACTTGTTACGTGTATAATTTTAAAAGCATGAAAGCATGGGATATTTCAATGTTATATGTTGTTTTAAGCATGAAAATGCCATGCTAGATTATATTGAATTGTTCATACTTAGACCATGCGTTAATTAAGAAAACATTGATTAATACGTGAAAAGTGGTTCAAACGGTACCCCGACCGCTAGGGGATTAGAATATAGCGAGAGGTGTGAAACAAGGTTGTTAACCACGACCAATGTGGTTTATGGATGACGTCAATCCACGTATGCGATGATGCATAAGGGGGTAGCTCCCACCTACGAACAATTGGCAACCGTTTAAATTGAACTAAATGAGATAAGCTTGAACAAAGTCCTAGGCTTGACCTTTTGGGCTATGCTGTTAATTATGTTTATCAAGATCATTATGTTACATGCATTGTGCATATGGATAACATGGCAAATACGTAGAATTTCATATTTGAATTCACACTAGCGATGTGCTAATGATGTTGTTAAACAACATACCAGGTTCTGAGGAGGCGAGCCATGGACAGTAGAGAGATAAAGGACTCTTGGTTGTATATATTGCATAAATAGTATGTTTAATTTTGTTTGATCGTTAGGACTTGTTCGGCCACCTGTTAGGCTGACATTTTTGAGGATGATGTTATAGGATGTCTGTATGCTTAGTTTAACACGTACACTTCCCTGGTGTTTGTTTTGAGGTTGTAATACACGTTTCCATTTACTCTGATTAGTTTGGCTTAGATTTTTGCGTGGCAGATTGGAGATCCTTAACTGTGTTCGTTATAGGCCTTAACGGGATTAGCTCGTTGGCCGGTCACTAATCTATTCCAAATTGGAATGGGTCGTGACACATGACTTAGACTTAGAAGCTGTGGTCTTTGCATTGAAGTCGTGGTGTCATTATCTATATGGTGAGGAATTTAAAGTTTTTGCTGATCTCAAAAGTCTCAAGTACCTATTCACATAGAAGGATTTGAACATGAGACAGAAAAGATGGATGCAGTGTCTTGAGGACTTCAAATTCACTTTGTCCTACCATTTGGGCAAGGCCAATGTGGTGACAGATGCTTTAAGTTGGAATTCTCGAGCAATATTAGCAAGCTTGGCAATCCGGGAATAGAGAATGATGGGGTCAGTTAATGAGTATGTGCTGCAACCAACAGAGGGAACAAAAGCAGTTTGTCTGAATGCCTTGGTAGCTACACCCGAGTTACATCGTGAGATACTCTTGGTACAAGGGTTTGATCAAGAGGTGGCTTTTGTCAAGCATCGTTTAGCGACAGGCAAGGTCACTTCGGGATGGACACTGGGAACCGATGGGGGACTGAGATATCGATCGAGATTATTTGTGCCTAATGTCGGACTTTGAGAGATTCGGTGTTGAAGACATTTCACCAGTCTAGCTTTGCGGCCCATCCGGGTGGAAATAAGATGTATAAGGATCTTTGAAGACAGTATTGGTGAAATGGTATGAAGAAGGATGTCGCGGAATTTGTTTTGGCTTGGCTGACATGCCAGCAAGTGAAGGCAGAGCATTAGAAACCTGGAGGAATGCTTCAACCATTGCCAATATCGGGTTGGAAGTGGGAGCATATCACAATAGATTTCGTGACAGGATTGCCAAGATCAGTGAGAGGACACAATGCTATATGGGTTGTTGTAGATAGATTGACGAAGTCAGCGCACTTTTTGCTGGTCAAAATGTCAAATACAATGGAATCTTGTAGTCAGCTATATATTCAGGAGATCGTGCAGCTGCATGGAGTGCCAATTACGATAGTGTTAGATGGAGATCCGCGCTTTACTTTGATATTTTGGCAAAGTCTTCAGAGGCCCTTAGGGATTAATGTTCATCTGAGTACGACTTTTCATTCTCAAATGGATGGTTAGTCGGAGCGGACGATATAGACTTTAGAAGATATGCTCAGGGTATGTATGCTCGATTTTCAGGGGCATTGGGATAGACATTTGCTGTTGGTGGAGTTCGCTTATAATAACAGTTATCAGGCCAGTATTGGGATGGCGTCGTATGAAGCTTTGTACAGACGACCGTGTCGATCACTTATCTATTGGACAGAGGTCGACGAGGCGAGTTACTTCGGACCGGAGTTGGTTTAAGAAACTACTGAGAAGATTAAAGTCATTAGACAAAGATTGTTAACAACGCAGAGCCGATAGAAAAGCTACGCTAACAAAGGATGTGACCATTGACTTTCAAGGTCGGTGATCATGTGGTTCTCAAAATCAAACCAAGAAGAGGAGTCAAGGGGTTTGGCAAGAAGGAAAAACTAATACCGAGGTATATTGGACCGTTTGAGATTTTGGAGCGGATCGGGGAAATGGCGTACCATTTGGCGTTACCACCTCAGCTCGATCGGGTTAACAATATTTTCCATGTCTCCATGCGAAGGAAGTACATGGATTACCGACTCATGTAGTAAAGTGCGAAGATGTCACATTCACGTTCAATGAGGACACAACCTATGAAGAGAAACCAATCTAGATTGTAGAATTCGAAGAGACGAGTCTGAGAGGCAAAATCATTAAAGAGGTCAAGATTCTATGGCTACATCGGAATTTAAAGGAGTCTACTTGAGAAAGGAATGATGTAATGAGAGTCAACCACCTTGAGCTTTTTGCTTAGACTATGCTATATAATTTCGAGTACAAAAAGGTTTAGGAGGGATAGGTTACATAACCCTAAGATTTTAATTCGTTTTTTTTAAATTTAACACTTAATAAGTAATCTACTATTATTATTTAATTATTTAATAATCTAGTTATCGATGTTATTGTTTAATATTTCAAAACAGAAAATTAAATTTTATTTTACTAGCGAGCTCAAGGCCGCTCGAGCGGTCTCTTAAAATTTTGAAACTGTTAAGATCTGAAGTTATTGCGGATTGATGAGGGGAGAATCCTTTATGCTGGAATTTTATGGCCATAAGTGCGCGATTTATACCTAATACTAGTATATTAATCTTAGGGTAGTCAGATTTTAATCTTTATTCATGAAATCAGAAGTTTAGAGAGAGTGTGGGAGGGGATTTTCTGAGTTTTATTGAAGTTCTTCAGAGTTTTTGGAAGAGGTTCTGCCGAGTTGCTTTTTGACAATTCATTGTTGTTTAAGCTTCATTCTTCGGATCCGAGATAGATTTAGTTACCTACCAATCCTATGTCTTGATCTTCTCTTGTGATTTTGATTTTGACGCATGATTAGATAAACATGGCTAGCGTGTTAGTCTTGTTAACATTCAGTGATTTCTTGTATTCGTGGTTAATTAGATCAATTGGATGAGGGGAAAGTATGCTTGGTTCATGTATTAAGTATCCAATAGTTAATTTGGTGAAATATGCGTTTTGTTCATGATTGAATTTGTTGTGCGAACCCAGTTTTTGTAGAAAATCCTAACCCATAATCTAGAAAAACGAAGGCTCGCTAGCGACCTCTTGAATTTTTCCATATTCTGACCACTGTCTAATTTTTCAGTAGCTGAGTTTTGGTAGCTCGCTCAAGCGAGCTATAGACTGCTTGAGGACGTGTTAAAAAATGGGCAATTTAGACAGAATGTTAAGAACACTTTCAGATCATGTTTTATGCTTCCAGCTTATGTTTTACAGATTGTTTAAGTGCTATTTCTAAGTTTATACATATCACACATGTATACACTTGTAGTTGTTATGTACACTGATATTTTATTAGATGTATGCACGTATTGTGTAAAATGGATTGGTAGAACTTGAGAATATGAGATGTGGTTTGGAGAGAATTTCTATTGTTATTGTTGATCCAGATTCAGCTGCTACCCAAGGCTTGTGGATAATTATGTGAAAAATTGAGATGTTAAAGTGTTGGAGATATTAGATAATGAACTTGATAATATGATTTGGGGTTATTTTGGGAAAAAACTAGAACTACGCTAGGTTCACTAGTTCGAACGGCACCTGAATAAGGCAACGAAGGGTATTGGATGTGAATTATAAAGTAGAGAATAGTGTAGAAACCTGTGTGAGAAATTTAATGAAAATGATAAACCTGGTGTGGTTGGCCTGATCTGGCATGTGTTCTTGAGATATGAGATATCTGCTGTGATTTGATTTAAGGGCCCCTACTAGGAGAAGTTGGGGATGGTAGATGGTGACTTCAGGGACGTCTACGAAGGTAGTTTTGGAACCCAAGGGAAAGACAACTAGTGTTCTGCGCGTCTTGAAGTCTATTAGGAGAAGTGACTAAAGTGTAGAGACTGGACCTAGTGATGTCATATTAGTGGGATCTAGATATGGTGAGGTAGGTATTGACTTGATAGAATGGTAGAAGGTTCTTTTCTTGTCAGGTTGTGATTGGAATTATAGCCCTCGGGTAGCCAAGGACTGGTCAATGCCAACTAAGGGCCCTATGCTAGTGTCTAAGAGAGTATATGGTATACTTTACAATGTACCTAGAAACACTAAAGGATTTAATAAAACTTACAAAGGTGTTAGTGTTGTCATATATTGTTTTGCTTAATTCCATGCTTTATCTAATCTGTTTAGCATATATACTTGTTACATGGTTTATCATCTATGGGTTTGGTTTTTCGGATAACTTCATCTACTGAGTTTTATAATGTTCTTTATAATATTTTTCGGTGCAACTTCTCTGCTCTTGGTGTTTCATACCAGATGGAGATGACCAGACGGGGGGAGCAATCCACAGGAAGTGCTAGGTGTCGATGGAAAGGAATTGTTCCCCTAGATGCCATACTCTTAGTTTTTCTCTAATATTTCACTTATTTTTATGTTATAAAATAAATGTAAAACCCAAGGGGTAATTTGGTTATTTTTAATTATGCACTTCTGAACTTGGTTTTAATTATAAGTTAATAAAAGATTGTGGGTATTTCTATTTAAATCTTGTATTTTAATAAAATAAGATTCTAAATAAATTTTTTAATATTATGAGAAATCGGGCTTCACAATGTCAATCGTTTTCCTAGATGAATACTGATTGTTGAGACCAATCCGTGATCTACCACACACGAATAAAGTATTTGACCTAGATCTGATTTTTATCCTTGAAAGTTATTTTGGATCTGCATGTTGTTGGATATTTTGCATTATGATTGCAGATCATCATATTATGTGAGCATGAAATTAAAACCTAATAGAATAGCAGGGTTAAATGATCTCATTGTCACAATAAAGGATAATCAGAATTGATTATTGACGCGGTAATGAGTGTTAAGGGCGATTGATGACGTTCTTAAGCCGTGTTAGTGTTTACGAGCCGTGTCATGAACCATACTTGAGTCGCGGCATTCGGGAGCCAGATGTACGAGAAATATTTATGAGCACTAATAAATATTACATAAAATCATATGGACTTGGATGGGGATGTTTGTGACCCATGACAGTGTCAGTGAATTGTGTTAGTGCATTAAGCTGTGTCTTGATGATGCGAGGAAGACGTACAGGAGTCGAACATATGGGAGCCTTGCGTTTGAGAGTTTAGTGTATGAGAACATCAAACAAGAGGTAATAAATGGAAATATACTCAACGCAGAAAGACTTATACGCGACATTACATGATATTGTAAGCTATGGTAAGGTTTGATTATACTACTGAGTATTATCACTCATGGAGCTATCATTACCCCAAATATTTCACGCCAAGTATTGAAGAGCAAGCTGAGATAGAATCAACCCAGGATGTGAATGTGATGGAAGTCCAAGAGCCATGATTGTATCCATAACAGTCATTTATCAAGAACCTCGTAAGGCCATAGTTTATTTTTGGTTTTAAATAATTATTGAATTTTCAATAATAAGTTTTTAAAATTGATTCTGACGATTGGTCGGTTATTTTGCCGATAAGTATTTATTTGGGAAGTTAAACCATTTGTTTTATGAAAACTTTTATTCCGCTGAGAAATGTGTTTCTTTATTTAATGACAAACCATGAAAATATAGGGCATTACATAAACGGTGGAGTAATAGAGAGGGGAATCTGAAGCAAAAAAGTAAAACAGAGTGGAGGTACCTAATGTTTCTAGGAACTGGGGGAAATCTTTGTAGGTTTATCAAACCTCAAGGGAGGTAAGTGTAATTTATCCTTTTTCCTTTTTCCCCTTACTCAATGGTTAATATATGATTTTCCCTGTATACTATATAATATATGTCATAGATACGTTTTGGTTTGGGTAAATACCGAACCCGCTTCGGTTATGATATAGAAAAAATTATACGTAGTGTGTATCGGTTTGGGTTTGGGTAATTACTTCAAATTTGAGTATGATTATTACAACACTCAAACTAAATTGAGCTATTGTCATTCCTATGTTCATATGATGGAATCGGAATGGGAAGCTTGTTGTGTTTTGCAAACAGCAGGACTCGTAAAATACTGTTCGAAAATTATTCGGTGAATATTTTGTGCATTTAAAATAATGTCGTTTTAGCACATACAACACACGTATTGTGTGCAATACACAACAGAAACCCCAAGCCGGATAGAATCACATTTATCTTCCAATTTGATTTCTAATAATTATATTTTCCTCGATCAGACATCCTCAATAATATGATCAATTCACATTTTTTTGGGATCACTTTCAAAATAAAATGACATTCCATTTAGTTGTAATTGATAACTGCTCAACTTAATTTTGTTTAAAACTTGACTTCCTCAACAACTTTGAAAAGAAAAAAAACAATTCAAATCACGTTATCGGGCTCTCATTTAAAGAGAGCCTGTGAAGAACCCCAAATCGCAAACAGGGTAGGTTCCGAGTTTTCAGGGGTCTTAGGCGAAATTTAAAAAAGGTGCCTTTTATATTCTCTAAACATAAACCAAAAATTATAAATTTTAAAGACAACATTATAAAAATTACTGAGCATTATAAAAGATCACAAAAATACAAGTCCAATATTAAAAAGAGCCCTTTATATTATCTAATAAATTTTGTTTCTTAATTTTTGGACCACCAAAGAAAATTTGGGCTATAAACAGTTCAATTGGGCATTTTTTAGGTTGTTTGCTTCGAACCCAAAAACAATGCTCTTAAGAAAGAAATGAGCTTAAAAAAATTAGATTTTTTTATTACTACTTAGTCCAATACTAAATTTCCGTAGGGGTCTTAAATTATGGCTCATTTTAGAGGCCTTAGGCAATGGCCTCTTGGGTTTTACCCTTGGGCCGGCCCTGACGGGTGACCGCAAAGGAAGTGGATTTTGGAATCTTGTGAAAGGTGGTTAGACAGGTACCTACTCAAGCTGCCACCTTCACACTTCCCCTCATTCCTGCCAACTTCCACCAAATCCATTTCCGCTTATACTTCAAATCACCCTCCACAAGTTCACTCACTCACATATTCTAAGACACACCTAAACCCAATCATGGGAAACACCTAACAAGGCACATTTACAAAATAATATCATTTCATAGCTAAAAACGAAAGAAAAAAATAATGTGATAATTAGAAAAACAGCTTGAAAAGAGAAGGTTTAGCAACAACAAAATCCAAATACATAATACCAATAATTGATAATTAAACAACGGAATGGGGAGCTTATTGTCCATTGCACATAGCCAGATCATCCTACGTACTAACACAGTGTCGTTTTAGTGCGCGTGCAAAATACTATTCAAAAATTGTTCGACAATGCCTAAATGCTCGATCAAAATTTACGTCGTTTTGAGGCACAATGCGTCGTGCTGTGTATAATGCACAATAGGAACCCCAAATCCATAAACAATGGGGCTGATTGCGTGAACTTATCTGTCTACATTTTAGCATTTTAGGCCCAAAGTTTTAAGAGTAAAATTTGTTGTAACTTGAGAGGAAGCTGTAATAACTACATTCAAGAGGCCTCTCTATTTGAGCTTTTTAACTACCTTTAAAAACCAAATCTGCTGTGATTTTTGCGAGCCAAGACGGTGGAAAGTAGAGGCAAATGTGTTACCTATGCCACTCAATTTTTTAAATATGCGATAACGTTTGAAATTTGACGCGCTAAAATTGTAGAATTCTGGCAAAATATTTTATAGAGTTATAAATCAATGTCTCCCGAATATTTTATCAACACTAAGAGAAAACAAATTCTACAATGTTTATCGTGAAGAACCTATATTGCAATTGAACGAGAATGGCATAAATCATAAATCGTTTAGATACAGAACGCAAAAAGCATAGTTAATACTTACATGTCATATTGTTCTATTATCCGTCATTTTGGAAGTATGAAAAGTTAACGGGGAGTTTTGATTGGCGTAATAAGGGGGAAGGACTATGTAAGACTTAGTTTGGTTGGTGTCTTGTGTGGATGAATTAGAATGAATTCATAAACAAATATTGGGTTATTTAACCTTTTTGCTCCCGTGTATGTTACACTATTGTTACAAATAATGTCACACACATTCATACATATAGATAAGTGTAAATACAATTATATATATAAGAATATTTATATATGTATACATATATATAGACACATATTTATACATACAAAATATATTTATACATACATATATATATATATATATATATATATTTATTTATTTATTTATGTATGTATGTATAAATTGAAATAGATATACACATTTAGTATTTAAATTTACACACACACGCGCACATATAACTAGATATAAAAATATATTGTATATACATATATACGTACATTTATATATATATATATATATGTATGTATGTATGTATGTATGTATGTAGTGAGCTTCTATTAAGGGATCCTTCATTTTGCTAAAATGAGGACCTCCAATTTTCAGATCAAATATTAATGATCGGAACCGTTCAATGTGTTTAAAACACGTTTTTAAGGGTACCTGCGAGAAATCGGCTCAAAATATTATCGGGAAGGGCTTGATCGAAGCAATTTTTCATAAAACTGTTCCTGTCAGTATTTATGAACAACTGCTTAGATCAAGCCTTTTTCGGTATTTTTTTGAGCCGATTTCTCGCAGATACCCTTAAAAATATGTTTTAAACACATTGAACGGTTCCGATCATCAATATTTGATTCCGAAATGGGAGGTCCTCATTTTAACAAAATGAAAGATCCCTTAATAGAATCTTACTATGTATGTATGTATCAATATATATATATATATATATATATATATATATATATATGAGTATATGTACATTTATAGATACATATATAAATATTATTTGTATATGTGTTCACATATATTAATTCTTTAATATAAATATACACACATAGTGGGTAATATAGATGTAAAACACCTTTTTGGAGTGTTTTGGTAAAACACCCGTCCCTTCTTAACTAGCAACACCTGCCTCCCTAGGTTTTAATAAGACCTTTACAAGCGTCTTACATAGTCCGGAGCCTTAACGAAGAAGTCCTTAAGACCGCAAACAAACATTGTCTTAACTAAGAATCCTCTTAGTTAAGACACCCCCTATGACCGCCAACGAACAGGCCTAACGGCCAACCCTTGATGAAAACTTGTCTTATAAACTCATATTCTTTTACCATTCCCGCCATGTGGGACAAAGGTTCCTTCTCCAATTTTTGTGCTACCTTTTGGTAGCAATTTCTCATTCACTATCAAATGTTTTTAACAAACCAAATACCCAACCTTAATCTCCTCGCGAAGACGAACACAATGGTTTGTGGAACCGTTTGGTTGAAATATGGGACCCACTCAATTTGGAGGGTAAAGTTTGCTAATTTCAAACATTTTTCAGTAGTCCCCTACGTGAATGAAATTGGCATGATGAATAATGCTATTCAAATACAAATATTCTATGAGTTCAGTAAGAATTATTCTGTATAGAGTAAGGTAGCTTTTAGCTTTGAATCTTTCTTTGTGAACTACTGTCAGATTTACTAGCTAACTAGCGAACACGATTTCTTAAACTGTTCAATCATTAATGTAAACAAAGACGACAACCATTGCATAAGATCTTTTCAGGCGTAATTTGGCTCTTACGGTTGTACCCATTGTGGTCTTAGGACACTCCTAATATTCATAAATATTTATAGAGAATTAAGCCTTCAAAAGTCTTATAGAAGCGGCCCTTCACATTCATGTATGTTATTCTTAATAGGAGTATCCTACTATACTCCATTTAGATTTTTAAAGTGTGAGATTCAATTAAAAACATAGTTTAACTTGAGACGTTGTAGGCATCATTGTAGTATCATAGGAATGGGCAGGAACCACAGTGTGCAAAGTCATTCCCTATGTCACATACAACTCGATTGTCTCTTTGGTTAGTAGATCTGCAAGGTTATTCTTTGACTTTTTATAGTCAATAGTAATAACTCCATTAGAGATTAGTTCTCTAACGGTGTTATATTTTCGACAAATATGTCGAAACTTCCCATTATACATATTGCTATGTGCTCTGCTAATTGTTGATTGACTTCGCAATGTATACAAATTGCTGGCACAGGTTTATGCTAGTTTCGAATGTCTTCTAAGAAATGACAAAGTCACTCAACTTCTTCACTAGTTTTATCCAACGTGATAAACTTAGACTCTGTTGTCGATCTTGTGGAGTCAATTTCCCTAGTGGAGTCGCCAATTTTGGGTATTGTATTCGCTCAAGGTCTCTATCTGTGAAGGTGATGATCCCTTCTGGCTCCCTTTGGCGCTTCTTGGGAGCCGACTCCACACTCATGACTTCTTGTCCTGCAATGAGTTACAGTTTGACCTTAAGCCTTTCTTGTTTCTCCAGGTCCACTATATCGTGAATAACATTGATGGTTCGTATCTCCTCAGCATTTGCTACCCGGGTGTCGTGATCCCGTTGGATACCGGCTATCAATCCACTATTTTAGGTGACCTTCGACCACCATTTTCTAGAGAAACGTCTTGAAATGTCGGTAGTTTACCGTCATGTGTCCTCGATCCCTATGATATGAACATCGCAACCTCTGATTCCTTAACTTCGATTCTCCCATGAGTTTGCTTGGCCATTTAAGGAATTGTTCGTGCTCTATTTGTCGAACAAGCTGGTACAGAGGGATTTTGAACTACGTTATTTCGGCTACATATTTGAATGGGCGAATTTCTTTCTTTTCTCCCGAGTGTACAACATTAGTTTCCCTTCGGCTTTCCCTATTTGGATCATTTTTGCTTGTACCATTCTGTTTGGCCTTAGTCCTCTCCTCCTTGGCTTCCTCAAGTCGGGCATGTTGCTCGACTCGGCCCATCAATTCGTCCATGTGCGTGGGAAAAACCAAAAGTAAATCCTCAAAAATCCTACTCTTCGAGTCGAGGCCGAGCTTGAAGGAAATGATGGCAAGCTTGGGGTCACAGTCTTCAATTTTGTTTTATAACTCCTAGTACCGAGCCGCATACTCTCGTAGTGATTCAGACTTTGATTTGTGTAGCCCGAACAAGGCATCCATCTCCTTCTTAACTTTAGTACTTGTGATGAATCATGCAGAAAATGCAAGACATAGGTCTTTCCAGCTACTGATCGATCCTTCTGGGAGCTGATCAAACCATAGGAAGTCGAACTCCCCCAGGCTGGATGGAATAGTTTGCACATGAGCGCATCATTGGTAGAGTATAATGACATTATCTGTCTGTAATGCACCAGATGGGTATATGAGTTGGCTCAATTTGCCACGTGAATGGGTTCGAAATAAGACGTTCGTGTGCAATTTCCAACTGAGACTGAGCTGAAGCTTCGTGTCGGGCCGCCGATCGATCATCTTTAGCCCTATGCCTATTTCTGTCCAACTTATCTCGTAGATCTTCTCGATACCATTTTTCGATTTGGCCTCAACCTGGAGGTTGCTTGCGGGACAGCTGTCCACCTCCTGATCTCCCAACCTGTCGAACGCTGAGGTCCTAATGCCGTCTTTTTCATTTGCGTTATTGTTGGTCAAACGATGAGGTTCGCACTCGGCGCGCCCTTTTTCCACTGTCACGACAACTGGTCAGTGTTTTAGAGCCTAACCTCTTTGACACATGTCTCGTTCGGAACGCTCTCCACGGGACAGAGTAAGGGTTCTGGTGTATTGTTTACCCTGTGTTTGGCTCGCCACTGGAGCCTGATTTCTATGCACATAAGCCCTCAACTGGATGAGTTCTAAGTGCAGACTAGTCAGGGCCTCATCCACTCTCCCCTCATCCCGTTCCAACTGCTTAATGTATTCACATGTGGTTGGTTTCTGAAGAATTGTCGGAGGTTTCTTCAAATGGACGTCGCCAACGGGAAGGAAGTCCTTATCTTTAGAGACCGAAGGGCCCACTTGTCCTTCTCCGTTGGCTCTGATAGTTTTGATTTTAGCCATCTAAGTGTTTTAATTCGTGTGAGACTCTCATCCCAACAGAGTCTCCAATTGTGGGGGTGCGAATATTCTCTTGTCTGAACCACTCCAATAACTTGCGCAATGAACAACCAATTAGCGCCAACATGCTATTTTCAACCTAATGACAATCCGATGCTAAAGTCAGAATACTTGAGAGATCAAAGCACAACAATAATTGCATGATAAATGATAGCGTGCTTTATTAATGGCGTATGATATCTTATTTATAATCCATCGAGTGTATATATTTGGTAACGTAATCTCTAAAGAATCTTTCCTTATTTATCAATATCAAATCACAATATTCCCATTTGTGAGAACCTTCCATTCTTGATGCATGCCTAAATTTTGCTGTTACATTAATCTGCACTCTCCTAAATGGGACTTGCCATACTCCCAAAAGGGTCCCATCACCTTAGCTGAACGACAGGTCAATAGGTCGGTACTCAGCAAAGCCCATATCCTTCTTGCGATAAGCCCGTTCAGCTTCCATTAGCCAAATCTCCCTGATGCTCAAGTCGAACCATTGTCATCGTGCCGACCTACTAGAGAAGGACCCGTTCGGCACACACGTCGGCTCAAGCCCCACGATGCTGACACGGTCCATGTTCCTCTGCTCAGTCTAATTCTCATTCAACCAAAGATGGTTCGGCTCTACATTTTGGCCCTCCACAGCGCACGCATGATTAAACTCATAATATTGTGTGCCTGCTCACAAAATTTTTATGACCCTAAATGACAAGTCCTTGTGAAAACTTGAGTCTTATACGTTCGTATTCTCTTAACATTCTCACGACAAAGATTCCTTTCCTAATTTTTGTGCTACCTTTTAGTAATGGTTTCTCATTCACCATCAAATATTTTTAGTAAATCAAATACCCAATCTTAATCTTCTTACGGAGACGAACACAGCAAAGGTTTTGCTTCTAGCAGTCGGCCCGTAATGCCTCCCTTCATTTGCTTGTCTCCTTCTAACTCAGAATGCCGACTACAAGATGTGAGACCGTTTCGATTGAAGTATGGAACCCACTCAATTTGGAGCATAAAGTTTGCTCATTTTAAATATTTTCCAACAAATTTTTAACAACGTTAAAAAAATGTAATTCAAATTTGATTGTTTCTGTGATGCATTTCCATTTGGGTTATGGGTTTTTTAATTGTCAGCGGTGCATGTGTTGCGTATCTTGTAGCGGTAATATGGGTTTTCTTCTTATGGGGGAAACATGTATTAAAAAAAACACAAAGGACAAGGGGGAAAAGTCTCGAGCACCGCCCCCTTGCTTCCAACGGTCACTAAAATTCCACAGTAAACGCGTAATAAAGGGAATAAAGGGACCCACTCATTCCAGAAACCAGTAGTAGAGGCTCCACCTACTTGTCTTCCTCTGTCTTAGCTTTGCTTGCATCTTTAACCTCAATTTTTAATCAAAACCATCTCTTTTGCTTTTGTTCTCTCTCACAATACTTTTTTCTTTTTTCCCCCAATTCACCAATGCGTGTGCTACACAGTTGTACAATAACTTGTTTTGTGGTCTTTCTTTTGGAAATGGGGAGGCTGCAGCGCTTATTCGTGTTAAAACGATGTTGTTTTCGCGAGTAAAAGACTAACCAATCAGTCAATTTTTTACTGTTCAGACAGTATTTTTTGCACTAAAACGATATAGTTTTGACACGCAGCACACCCTGCTGTACAGTGCGCATAGCAGACCCCCTGGTTTTCTTTTTTGTGTGAACCTCTTCCATGTCCCCATATTATCGGAGTAATTATTCAGTGGCCCTGTGCAAAGTTACTGGTGCCCTAACACGTTTTATTGTCATATAATTACATAGAATTTATTAAATAATTTTAAATCACGCATAATGTGTGGTTGGAGTTGGGCCCCACTACACTCAAAGAAAAAAATTATTTAAAATATCTTTCTCCACATATATTTTAGATACTTTTATTTAATCTTTCTACATGATTGAAAAATTAAGCACTTCTATAGTATTGTGCAAGCAAGATATTTATAGATTGGGAAATGCTAGGATTCCATAATTGAATCTCCGAAATATCCCCAAATGTTAAGGTGTCAAATATTCAAAATGAGTGTTGCAAGTGTTGTGAGTGATAGAGATGTTGACACTTCATAGATTTCAAACTCTTAATACTTGTCTCACGCTAGAGTAACCTTAACTACCATCAAAGCATTTCACTCTTTTGTGAGAATGTAAATGTGAGTAATTAGGATTCATTTAGTTTTTATGTTCTAATCACGCTTCGCTACAAGTTTGATTTCTTCGTGTTACAATAAATTGTGCGTTTTCTATGAGTAGTGAAAAATATTAATCTAAACAAAAAGAATTGGTTAACTGGTCTAGTGGGCCATACAATATTATTCAGGGTAGCAATTTCCGAATGAAATCTAGACAAAAGAGGGTGAATCAAAAGAAAGGATAGGGGTACTTGTATCTCAAAAATTAACTGTGTTTGGTCTAACTTGATTATTTGATTATTGTTTCGTATTTATGTGAATTTTTTTTATAATTTTTGTCTTTCGTCAACTTTTTGTGGATTATTGGTTTGTCTCGGCGAAAGATTTCAGAAAAATTATAAATAATCGACCAAATTTGAAAAAATTTAAAAAAGACAAAAAATCCAAAATATGATCTTTTGTTCTTATTCGGCGTCTTTAATGACTTTTGAATATAATTTTATATTTTTTTAGATTTGTTTCATTGAGACAGATCAATAACCTACAAAAAATTTAAGACAAAACAACAAATGAAAAAAAAAATTGAATAGAGATAAAACTTGCTTATTTTTAAGTAAGTTAGGCAGAATGGGGATTTCGAAATTTATGCTTTCCCCTAGACATATATCATTCGGGTGTCTAGTCACTATTAATAGATTTTTTTTCGTTCTTTACATAAACGAATATAAATAAGCAAGATTTACAAGATATATAAGACGGATCATCAAAATTGGACTCGGAACGACAATGAGGTGGAGTAACAAAAACAAAATTTAGAGACGCTTTGTCATATTATTAATTCCTTCAACAGAAAATTGTAAGTTTGCTTATACACTTGACAAATGGGGTGTCTGTTGTAGCCTACCTAAAGCTGTTAAATTTTAAGTTTCCTCCTTTTTTGGGTTGGAAAACTTAGCCATAGAGTTCAAGCTGTGCCAACTTACTGGCAAGTCTCCCGCAATAAAATAAGGGAAATCAACCAACACCCACATGGGAAGTCTACAAATGAATGTAGGAATCCAACTGCTATGAGCCCACTAGCAGTTGAAATATATTGTCGCTTCAGTAGCTTCTTCACTCACTATCTTCTTGCTCAGGAGTGCGAACTGTCTACACAAGACCAGACCCAGAAATCAAATGTTAGTTTGCCGGTTACTCTTCTTATCTTTCTACGGTTTTGGATTCTCATTCTCTTAAATGGAGCGACTTTTTTTTTCCCTTTCTTTACACTAAGGAAGCAATGTAAGGATTTTTCTGTCATGCTGAAAAATTCCGGTTCTCTTTCATACTCAAAATGGTGGAGAAATAAAGGTTGTTTACCTAGAATGAACAATTTCTATGTACGAAGTTCCTCTCCCTAATGAACATGGTGTGAATGTAGCTAACTGCTGACTGATTCTTGCTTCTACTTGGATATAACTTATAAATCGTAGTCATTTTATTGAATAAAGTTCTATTTTGGTTGGTGGGTGGGTGTAGAAAACTCGAAACATCAACTGAAGACTCTTCATTTTGGATGCAAACTTTCTTAATCCCGTTGATGAAATTTTTTCCTTTCCCATTATCTGTTGTTGGAATTCTTTGGTATCTAACTTTTTGCTGATCCATATATATATTTCTTATTTCGGAAACCTCTGTTTGCGGCACTGAGAAAGGGCTTTTTTTTTTTTGCGTCAGCACACTTAAGATACTAATAACAATGTTCAGCTCATGAACTTGTAGAATGGGTGAGGCTGCTGATGCTGTTGAGGTGAAGGTAGTAGAAACGAAAAGAAGTATTTCTGAGGTTAGTCCATGGGAAGGATTGCCTGGAACTTTGGAGCAGAAGAGTATTGATTGCTCGGAAGAAAAGAACAAGTCTTTACGTGCCCGTTATTTGTATGGCATTATCTTTTTGATGGCAAATCTCATTGCTTGGTGTGTTCGAGATTATGGACAAAAGCTTTCCCCTGAGCTCCATTGTAAGTTAAAAATTCCTTCTCCATATAGTAAGAGACCATGTTTTTATTTGTAAACAAAACTGCATTCGTTTTTTTGGGTTTCAGTATGATGAATTCTTTAATGTCCATATGTCAGGGAACTTACATTGCATCTAGTTATTTGGAAACCTTATAATTATTCGTTGTGGTAAAAAAAAAGGTTCATTTGGTTCCTTGTCAATAAAATGAAGACTTCTTTACATTTCCTTTATGTTCGATAAAATGCTTCTCCCCTCGGATTCTGCTTTCCTTATCCATCTTGCCGCTGAAATAGAGTTAGTGTGATCAGAGAAGGATTCTGAAGGTTTTAAAGCTTTCACTTCAGCCTTGAAAGGAAAAGCCCAACGCTGTTGCTAGTACACATTTCTGTTTCTGTTCAACGTAGGGCTTGTAAATGTAACTGCTCCTCTTAAGCCCAAAGCTGTTGATAGAACATATTTCTGTTTCAGTTCAATCCAGGGCTTGTAAATGCAACTGCAGCATTGGTCTCACGTACTGAGGCTTCCCAGTTCCCTTGTATGGTCAAATAGCATTAGAGTTACCATAATACTGCTGTTAGGTCTCCATTTATCCTCAACACTTGATCTGTTAGGAAATGGACCTAACACTGCAAATCACATATCCAACACTTAAAATATTGGAAAGACATGTAACTAACAAATCCTATTGAGCATTCCATGGGTTCCTCTATTGCTAGACACTAAACTGGCTGAAGGATCTGCTTGGGCTATGATAAGTAATTAAGATAAAGTTTTGTCAAAAGTTGAATGCAAAACTTTGGTAGGACTACCAAGAAACTCTGACCATAGACAGTGAAATATAAAATACGGTACACTGGCATGAGCATTCTGGATATGTGTGAACACAGTGGCCGAATCCTTTCAGGAACTTTTGTGTTTTCATTGAAGGCTCAGGCAATTACAAAAGCTGAGGGGCATGCCTCAGTCTACCATCCTAACAACTCAAGCCATCTAGCATCATGAGACAACCCAAGAACTAGCTACAGCAAAACAAGCACCTGCTTCTAATTACCAAAGTAAACAACAAAAAGCAAGAAACTAAACTGCGCAGCCCCACCAACAGATAATATGGAGAAAATCAAGCATCTTTAGAAGCTTAATCGCCCATCACCATAGTTGGGACCTCCCATTGAACACAAAGCTTCTTATTCTTGTGAGAAGCTTTAGCTTTCCTTCTTGAGCATTAGAAATCGCTAAATGATGAATTTACTTAATCTGCTCAACATTCAAGCTTTATTTTTGGAATACTCTCAAATTCCTTTCCATCCATAGGCTATAGACCACAGCAGCCAAAGAACTCTTCATGATTAAACCTTTAAAGCTTTCCTTTTTCACATTAGGAATGAAGCAGTCCACCACAGCTTCGAAAAGTAATGACATACCCTGCACCTTGTTCTTGGCCATGACAGCATACGAACCAGATGCAGAAAAAGGGCACTCAAAGAACAAATGTTGGTGACCTTCCCTACCATTGCTGTGTAAAACACAGAAACGTCAACATTCACCCCCAACCAGCTAATCTATTTCTGGTGTTTAATCTGGACTAGAAGGACCATCTAGGCAAACACTTCCCAAACCAAACTACACCATGCCAATTCTGAACATAACTTTGCTTCCTTATAGTTTCCTATGCTGATTTCAGAGAATACACACCACTACAATGAGGTAACCACCAAATAGAATCATCTCTTGAAGCATCCGGTCTAAAATCAGGATGAGTTTGTGCAATAGTTCCTTGAGTAACATTGTTCCTATTTCTTGGCCATCTCCACTCACCATCATGAATGATTGAGGAAACCTTAGCTGAAGTGATCTCTCCAAATTATACAATACTCTATCCCCAAATCTTTTGCATAGGCCCAATAGGATGCCAATTGTCAATCCAAAGAAAAGTAACTTCACCATTACCTACCCCGTAATGAATCAAAGGTTGCCCCAGACTTCATGGAATCAGCAGCTTTCTTATTAGGTAGAGCCATATTTCAGAAGCATTGACCTTTAAGCTAATGGCCCAAAGGTGTCTCATCATCGTTGCTTTGTTCCATTCCTTCATCCTTCTAAACCCTAGCGCACTTTCCTTCTTTGGACAACAAATGTGATCCCTACTGATTTGGCACTATGATGCTTAAGTTCAGTACCTGACATGAGAGAACTCTCCACCTTCTTGATGACTTTGCTCGAGAAAATAAAGATGGTGCTCAGACTTGCACACTAGATCGAACAAAAAGGGTCAATTGCATTCTACGCCCATTTGATAGAACCTTGCCAGTCCACCCTGAATCCTCTTCAAAATCTTATCCGTCAAAACTTAACGGTCCATAGCTCTAAGTCTAGTGGACACTAAAGGATTAACAAGATGTTTAACTAGAGCTTCACTTCAAGAATGGCCAAGATTTGCCCAAGCTCTTCCTTGAAACTCCAGAAAAGATAACTGCACCTTTTTGCAAGTTCGGTTGCAAACCAGAGGAGTGGAACTCCATCAAAGTCTCATCTACCATACCAAAAGAAGTTCTATCTGCTCAACTTAGGATAAAAATAAAGATCATATGCAAATGCCAAATGGCTAGTGTTCTACCTGTAACACATAGGATGAGGACTTAAAGCCATGTAATTGCACCCTTGACTGAAAACAAGATGAGATGGCTTCCATTATGAGAAGGAAAAGGTAAGGCGAGATGGGATCCCTTGCCTTAACCCTCTTTACCTAGGGAAGAAAACCTCAAGCTCCCCCATTAATCACCAAAAAGTACCGAGTTGTAGCCACACATTTCTTAACCCAAAAAATGAATCTTTTAGGGAAATGCATAGCAACCATTGTATAAAAAAGAAAGTCCCAATCTACTAAATCATATGCTGTCATTAGGTCTATCTTGATTGCACATCTTGGAGGCCGTTCATTCTTATGATAACCTCTCACCAATTCTTGCATCGAAAACACATCATCCACAATAGACCTCCCCTTAAAGAATGCAAATTGACTGGTAATTGTCTAAGGAACTTGTATACACTTGTTCTACTCAGTCTGGATATCTAAAAATGTTATCTTTTTCTTGTGGGTATTCTAAAAATCATTGCAAACGTTACGACGATATAGGGAAGGCATATGTTCCAATTTACAAGAAAATTTCAGTTGCAAACAATTAGGAACAAGGACTTGTAACCTTAGACCCTAGTTGTAAGGGATCAAGAGGGGTTTTTTTACTTTGCTAGACCGTGGATATGATATGGGGAAAATTATTCACTTTGAAGGCGATAAAGTTATCCCACCCCTCTCCCATCCATATGTTATCCCCCATCTATATCCCACTTCTATTTACGAAAAAATACCATTGTCAATTATGAAACAAACCCTTTATTCCAATTCACCTCTATAATAAATCATCCTTTCTATCATATACCCCTCTCACCATATTTGTCATATGCTAACAAGTGGGCTTTTGAGGGAGATTTGCCAAGCATGGCATAGGGCAAGGTTGAGACGGGAGGGCTTAGCATATATACAAAAGTTGGTCGATTCTTTTATTTTTTATTTCTTCACTAGGATAATGCCATGATGCTACTCTTACTTTGAATTTTTATTCTGAATTTCTTTTGCAGATCTAAAAGCCTGTGGAGTAGGGGGACATGATTGTTTTCATACAATGGGAGTCCTTCGCGTGAGTTTAGGATGCTTTGTATCTTTTTGTTTTATAGTACATTTTAAATTTTGTTTTTCTTGTAAACAATATTGAATGTTTCTGAAGGAGGTAAAACCTAATTAACCTAATAAAGATTTTCCTGAGCAAATAGGCAAGAAGCTAGTTTAGTGACACAATGTTCTTGTGCACAGGCATGCGGAAGATCAGAATGATATGTTTGCCAAGAGGTTGAAAGTTGACCTGAAATTTTTGTCTTCGTATTTTAATGTGTTTGGTTGAAGGCATCTTCTTCAGGTGTTAGATCTTGGACCTTTACATTCATGTTTGGTGGAAAAGGCAAAGCATGCCGTTTGATATAAAAACGGATGATTAGTGGAACTGTGCTTTGTTGCTTATTTTGCTTCATATCAAATTCACTTCAACTTCTCCACCATACGGCATCCTTGACACCTATTGCAGATATTTTTCCTTATAATGTTTCTCATGACATGTAACACAAGGAAGCTTTATGAAACTCGCAACACGTGGCATTCAAGATGGTGGTCATTAAAGTTCATTATGTTGGCTGTTTCATTAACCATTCCCTTCGTTGTCCCCTCAGATTTTGTTCAACTATATGGTAAGCCTAATAAGGATCATTCTAGTGATCCTCAAATATTTCACTTCTGTTTTCACATAAATATATGTTGTACCCTTTACCTTCTTTGTTTGATGGATAAACATGAAATGTTTACTTTTCTTTTTTCCACAGGTGAGCTAGCTCGTGTGGGTGCCGGGTAAACTTTAATTCTTTGTACTCAAATGCTTCCATTATTAATCCATAGATCGGTTTTCTGCTATATGTTGAGGACCATACCAATATTGAAATGCGTCAAGTATACCTATTTCATGATCCTAATGTCATTCATTAACTTGAAAAATTGGAATAGTTTTTGTGCAAAAGCATAAACCGTAACTTAGCTCTGGCTATTAAGATTCGACAATCTTACCTGTTTGTAGCTTCTGATCAGCTGTTCCAAACCAAACCAAACCAAACTGAGCCTTGTGTCCCAAATCAATTGGGGTCGGCTACATGAATCCTTTTCCTCCAAAGAGTTCTGTCAAGTGTTGTTTCCTCACTTAGCCCTAGTAGACTTAAATCCTTGCGCACTACCGCATCTAATGTCAATTTGGGTCTTCCCCTCCCCGGAGCATTGCTATGCAAAGCTATCCTATCCGCTCTCTTAACTATTGCCTCCGTAGGTCTACGATAGACATGTCCAAACCACCTAAGCCTATTTTCCCTCAACTTCTCGTCTATAGGTGCTACGCCTACCATCTCGCGGACTGTTTCGTTTCTAATCCTATCTCGTCTCGTCTTACCACACATCCACCTCAACATTCTCATTTCCGCTACACTCATCTTGGTCACCTGTTGTTTCTTCATAGGCCAGCATTCTGTCCCGTAAAGCATCGCTGGTCTTATAGCAGTTCTATAGAATTTTCCCTTCAACTTTGTGGGTACCCTCTTGTCGCACAGTACACCAGTAGCACTTCTCCACTTGAGCCACCCCACTTGGATCCTATGGGTCACATCATCCGTAATCTCTCCATCTTGACTAATAATAGAGCCTAAATACTTAAAACGGTCACTCTTTGGTATCTCCTGATCTTGAATCATCACTTTTTCTTCGTACGCACTTCGGGTATCACTAAACTTGCAAACCATATACTCAGTTTTACTCCTACTTATCCGAAAGCCCTTAGACTCTAGTGCATCCCGCCAAATTTCTAATTTAGTATTAACACCGCTAGCAGTATCATCTACAAGGACAATATCATCTGCAAACAACATACACCATGGAATATCCTCTTGAATCTGACTAGTCAATTCATCCATAACTAAAGCGAAAAGGTAAGGGCTCAAGGCTGACCCTTGGTGCAATCCTACTGTGATGGGAAATTCACTCGTCTCCCCTGCTGGTGATCTAATGGCAGTGACAGCACCTTCATACATGTCTCGAACAACATCGATATACCCTTTGGTTACTCCCTTTCTCTCCAGAACCCACCATATAATGTCTCTTGGCACCCTATCATAAGCCTTTTCTAGGTCTATGAAGACCATATGAAGATCCTTCTTCATTGACCTGTGTTTCTCTACCACTCTTCTTAGTAGGTAAATAGCTTCCATGGTCGATCTCCTAGGCATGAACCCAAATTGTTTCTCTGATCAGCTGTTCAATGGGACAATATGAAAGAAACAACAGTATAAGTTTAACTACCTATTACGTTGAAGTTCAACTCTTTGCCGTTAAAATTAATGTATATGCTGACAAATCCCGTTACCATTTTCGTTTTTTGCATTCTATAAGTTAAACAGCTTTTTTTTTTAACACATGGTGCAGGATTTTTCTTATTCTCCAACTGATAAGTGTTATTGAGTTCATCACATGGTGGAATAATTACTGGATGCCTGATGAGAGAAGGAAGCCAAGGTTTGACTTTCTCATGTGCTGCATTATTTATCATCTTAGTATCATTGCTATAAACCTATTGGACTTTAAGGACAGTATCCTCTTCAAACATTTGTTTCCTGGAATCATCTAGTATTTGTTATCTTTTGCATCATACACTGTTGACTATAGTTATAATTTCCTCAATCTTGAATTGAAGTCTACGGTCAAACTTGTTTTAGGGATATATTCGGAAAACTGTCCAAGTAAATAAAATTGAAAAAAAGGCAGAAAAAACTTGCAATGAGCTTTGTATATGAGCTATTGTTTTCATCACATCAATATTTGTTAAACTGTTTGAAACTATGAAATTCTGATAGTTCATGTTTTTCTGTTCACAGTTGCTTCCTCGGGTTATTTACATCGACAGTGTTTTACATTGCTTCTGTATGCGGAATTGGTGCTATGTATTCCCTCTACGTCCCCAGACCTTCGTGCACCCTTAACATATTTTTCATCACATGGACTGCAATTTTGCTTTTAGTAATGATGGTCATATCCCTACATTCAAAGGTATGTGTTTTTTCAAGAAACTTAATTCTATTTGCATATTTTGTCTATAAGTCATACAACTTTGTTATTTGAATTCCTCGAATCACAGTTTTGAATTGGTCAGATACTAGGCTAACTTGATAACCGATTATCCTTTTCAATGATTTGTTTGCCACTCTAATTTTTGCCTCAATTATGTACGATAGATATTTCAGCACATATTTTACACACTCACCAGTCACATGAAGTCCAGTTAGTCCAATTATTTAACAAATGATACTGTGCTTTATAATTTATGTACTTGTTTATTGTGCCTCTAATTTGTGCTCTATATGCTTAGAGCAGGTCAACAGAGGCCTTTTGTCTTCAGGGATTATGGCTTCGTACATTGTTTTTCTCTGTTGGTCTGCTATCAGAAGGTTAGAAATCTCATGATCACATCCAAATGTGTATTGTCATGGTATTGATGCACGCACGAAAAAATTGTACTTGTACTTTCCAACATTGCTTTTGCGACCTATGAATAATCAATGTTTGGGAAGTCTTATGAGATATAGGAAGTCCATTCTCCTTCGGAGCCTATATGTCCTCGAAGTTTTGATAAAACGTAGCATGCTTGATCTGTAAACCGTCCATGAAGGAAAATGATTGAATTTCTTCTTTTTTAAATGTTAAGAAGACTTTGACAACATTCAAAAGTTATTAGTTTTATGTAGTTAGGAGATCACACAAATCAAGTTCAATACAGGGAATAACAAACGTACCAACATATTTTTCAAGTTATTTTAGTTTCCATAAAATCAATAGGTGGGACTGTATGAACTCTAAAATAACAAATTCTAAGAAACAAGATTAAGCAATGAGCAGGGATGGTGGAACATATTACGTTGAAAATTTCTAACCACTGTCAATCTGACAATATTTTACACCTGGCATTTTTCATTTCTTAAGTTACCTTGTGGGGAAGTGTTTCTTTGGTGAATGGTTCTAAGTTTTCACATTTGCGAACAAAATAATATCACTTGAAAACTTAGAAATCGTAAACTTGTTCATTTTGTGACTTTGATTCACTCTTTTTTCTTTACCATTTTGGTCCAGCGAGCCAGCCATAGAAAAATGCAGTCCACGGAAGCATGAGAACAGACACGGTGATTGGACCACTGTACTGGTAAGAGGGAGCAGGCTTTATATAGTCATGAGTTGACATGACAATAGATTCTTGTTATTTGTATTTATAAAATATCAGAGTCCAGTTGGGTTACCCTAGATAAGTGATCATGTCTAGGACTATGTCATAAGTTTTCACGTTAATTATCTTGCTGTAGAAAACTAATATGCCGGAAAACATGACAAGTTCTGTTTGATTCTTTACTTGAATTTATATTAATGTCCATAGTGAGTTTCTATGTTTCCCACGTGTCTGCTTCCAGGGCTTCATCATAGCTATATGTGCAATTGTCATGGCAACCTTCTCAACAGGAATTGATTCACAAACGTTCCAGGTAAACATAGCTCCTTCAACCACAATTGACACATCCCCACTACGAGAAAACATAAAATACGAGGCATTATGATAGAAAAGAGCATTCCAGCTGCTGATGCTAGTTAAGTTCTGTACCATTTTGAAAACCACACAACTTGGCCAGTTAACACTGTTTTTCTACTATGTTATTACCGCAAATCATGTGGATTTTTATCTATCTCCCAAGGAAATGAAAATGGTAATAGCAGGTCCTGTTTAGTTTCCATTAGCTATGCTCGACTCAGAACTACTATTCAGTTTCAACTATTTATGCTCGATTCAAAACTATATAATACATCTAAATATGCAATTCTAACTGCTCTTTATGTTCCATGTGTTCGGGATCGGGAAATCACACACACACAATGGAACATTACTTGAGAGAAATTTCGCTAGTATTGATACAAACAATATAATTACAAAAACTCTCGGAGGAGGAGGTTCAACTCGAAACCTCACACTCGACTCCCTCGCACTCTCTTGTTCCTAACCTCTCCTCTTTGCATTGCCACTCTCCACTGGCCACTTGCACACACTTTACACCACTCAATGTATACAATTTATAGGCATAATGGAAAGGAAGAAACACATGCAATAAGTGTGGGAGATTTTTCGACAGATTTCCAAATCTCCCATTTGTCGACAATGTCTGCTTGCCTGGGACTTGCGGCAGCCCTTAATCTCTTCCTGGAGATTGCTTTCACATGGGGAGATCTCAACAATCAGCCCCTCGACCCATGTGAAGTATGCGTGGTACTTATCGCTTCACACCGGTGCGGATCTGCCACTTTATCATCACACCTGTCTTCTGTTCCAGAGAGTGAACTCAGCATCCCTCTGCTCATTCCATTAAGTAACCTCACATGCTACCTGTGAAGAGTCTGACACTTGTCTCTGTTGACACTCTGCACCTCCCTCGTCGAGCTCCATTGTACCCTCAAAACTAGATACATCACTTGCCTCCTCTGGGATGACTTCCTAATCTTCATAATTCATCCAACTTTGGATTGATCACTCTAGCGTTGCCTACATTCGGTGCTAGGTCTTTTGTGACCAATCTCTGGATGAATTCCTACTTATGATAATTTGATTTAACTGTGAATCGGCCACTCTAGCGTTGCCTCTTATGGTGCTAGGTTTTCTGTGACTAATCTCATCCTTATCATCAAGCAATTTGCACCCCCTCCATTGGAGTGCGTGCACCCCCGCCAGAGTGCTTCAAGTAATATTGCCATCCAGAAAATTCTCAAGACAGAATGGAGGGGTCACAATGGTCCCGTTTAAAACCCATTCTCCAACACCTAGTGTTGTTTTGACAAAATTTTCTGATGCAAGAATTACTTCACCTGCAATGTCATACCATTCTATATACACCCGTCGTTGCCTGGGCACCTGCACCCCCACACGGGGGTACCGTGCAAGGATCATTTTTTTTGCCAACTATGACCCCACCTCCCCACTTCTTGCATGCATCATTGTGGAGGTGTAACTGTCACTGATCAACATTTCATCTAATGAGACTCTCTTGGTCGATGCGGTCGCCGATGCTGTATAGCTTTTCAAACTCGACCTTCTCACATTGCTCTGAGCTTCCTTTTGAACTTTCTGGATCCACTGCACACCATTGGATCCGCCACTCTACGCCTGGATATCGTCTTGGGCCATACGACTTCTCCTGCACCGCTTTGTGTGCGGCTTCGTGACCTCTTAGCTCCCTGTTTACGCTGACAGTTGGATTTGTGATTGACAACAACTCCTCCTGTCACAACACTCCCCTCCAGCCTGTACAAGTTTCCCAACTTCATTCCTTGCATCATTACTTTGTCTCCTCTGAGGATTTTCAGAGTTCCTCCTTCAGCTGAGAATTTACAACCTTTCTCATCAATTCTTTCGAGAGAAACCAATTCTGCTTTAACCTTGGCACATGTCAAACGTTTGTCAGCAACACCTTCCTTCCATTTAGCATACAGAATCTTACTATCCCTTTACCACTAGCTGAGTTGTTTGTCATCTAGACAATTCCCCCGTTGTATGCTGTGTACTCCGTGAAGCTTTTTTTGTCAATGCACATATGAGTTGAGCAACTCGAGTCTAACACATCGTCTGTCTTCTCTCTCTCAATTGCACTTGTTCTTGCTATGAGAGCATCTGCCAAATCATCCTCACTGATAAATGTGAAACCTGATAAAGCCACCACTGCTTGTGAAGTTTGGCATTTCTCCATATCTGCTACATACTTGAGGCAATTCCACCTGATATACCCCTTCTCTTTGCAATGATAACAGATATATTCCTTATGGTCCCCCCAACAAGAGAATCAGGATCCCCAAGCAGATCTTTGGAAGTAGTGGGAGAACAAGAGGAGGAGAAGAGGTAGCTCAGCTGACGAGGTTTCGCTCCGATGCAGTGCATGAGTATCTCATCTCCTCCCCCTTCTCTAGGTGCACTTTCTCCATATGTAGTCTCTTTACATTACCGACGATGCACTCAAGTGCAAGCTTTTCCTATCAAGCCTAGATGAGCTCGGTTTGCTTTGGTTTGATAAACTGCCAACAACCTCCATCTTTTACCTTAAGGAGTTGTCCATATTTGGTATCTGAAAGCAAACAAATGTACACCTTTCTTAATTCATTTTGTGATGAGCAAGAGACAAAAAAAGGAGGTCGACTATCTATTTGGTCTTCATAAGTCGGCCAATGAAGCACTTCGCTAGTACGCAACTCATTACTAGGAGGTGTGCAATGAAATCTAGGGGTGCAATCGGACCATTACCAGTCGTCAAGTCTTTCAAACTGCGCTTGGGCCACGAGAGCCCGGATACTCGAAGGCCTGATGTTGTCCAACCCTTTAGACATGGACAACTTGACATGCCGGATTGACAAACACTAACAGTTGGAAGAAGCCAAACAAGAATGAAGACAGTTTGAACAATCACCACTGAAACCGAGCCAGGGCAATGACAATTCTAGAAACACCAAGAAAGGGGTCAATGTGGTCCAAATGGGGAGAAGGTCTTTACAATGTCAATCTACGCGTTCTTGCAAAAGATCGAGACTAAACCATTCTTTCGGAGGCTTCTAAAGGCCTTAAGAGAGGGGGGGAATCAAAAGGCGAAGAATCCCCACATGAGGTGCTCCTACTATTGGGAGAAAGGCTACCTTACCGCTAGCTGCAAGCCAGATTAAAAGGCGAAGAATCCCTGCAGGAGGTGCTTCTACTACTGGGAGAAGGGCCACCTTACAGCTAGCTGTAAGCTATTCAAGGAACATTTGGTGAAGTTGGTGGCCATAGGACAGCTAGAGGAATTTATGATGCCGAGAAGACTGTTGTCAGGCAACCCTAGAGACACAATCAAGTCGGGTCGAAGGAGGTCCGAACGAACAGCATCAAACACGGCATGTTTGATGTCGCAGCTGAGTAGCGCCTTAGTGCAGAAATCCATCGGGCCATAACAACAAAAGAGGTGATGAACGTTGAGTGCCCACCAAAGAAATAGAGGGCTGACTCAGCCTTAACCGCGGTACCATATTTTTGGAATTGAGATCTATAGTGGGACCTCCTCATAATGATGCTTTGGTCATCACTTTGTGTGTTGGACCTTGCAACATCCGACAGATTCTTGTGGATCAAGGGAGCTCAACTGAGGTGATGAGGCGGACCTTCAGTCGATGCAAATTTCTCTAGTTGGTTTCAAAAGGGCTTCGGTTTGGCCCATTGAGAAGATTTCTCTACCGGTCCATTTTGAATCAGTAACCGTACAGTGCAAGTTTGTGGTCATCGGGATACCAAGCCCGTATAATGCTATTATTGGTCGGGTATGACTCCATTAAATGAAAGCGGTGGCATCTACCTACCATCAAGTAATTCGGCACCCCAGAGCAATTTTGGGGGATCAGCTTGCTGCTAAGAAGTGCTACGTTGCAGCAGTGAAAAGTAAGGTAAGCTTAGAGTAGGTTCAATGGGTGAATATTCTAGACACTCTGGTCCTTGAAAACGTTAATAGGGTCACTGCTGACAAAGTGGTGGAAGACCTCCTCACCATGCTGATCGACGAGTCCAACAAGGTTTGGTATCTTCTGCTCGACTCTTCCATGACCGAAGAGGATAGAGCCGAGATGACCAGTTTCTTAAAAAGAAAAACTGAACTCTTTGCATGGACGTCGTGCAAGATGTCGAACGTCAATATTAGCTGCATTTCTCACCATCTTAACGTCAACCCAACCATCCATCCAATCGTCCAAAAAGGTAGACTCTCGGCATTTGCACATAACGAAGCAGTGATCGAAAAAATTGACCAACTACTGTAAGGCAAAGAAATTCAAGAGGTACAGTATCCTACTTGGCTTGCCAACATAGTAGTCGTGAATAAGAAGAATGGTACCTGAAGTGTATGCGTCGACTACACAAATTTAAATTATGCATGCTCAAAAGACTGTTTTCTCCTCCCCCACATAGACTAGTTAGTTGACACCACAGTTGACGACGATCCAGTTAGGGGATGGATGTTGAGGAGTTAAATCATTTATAGCATCTCTCAACTCGTTGTCAATTGGCTCTCTGGAGATACGAAGCACAGGGCCCTTAGATGGCAGGGTACGCCGGCAAGGCAAAAGAGATCATTCGAAAGTTCGAAGGGTTTTGTCTCGAACAGGTTGACATGGAACAAAACGGTCATGTTGATTCTCTCACTCTTTACATATTTTTTTAAAATTTTAAATTTGGTGAATTCTAAAATATTTTTTGGAGAATACAGACTGTAAATTGGCCTATGTATTTATGCACAACATATCAACAAATAATGTTATTTATTGTAGTTTCATTTATGTATCTCTGTATGATAGTGAAAATACAATAATAAATCAAAACAAATAAGGTTATCTATTTTAAGTTGTACTTTGTATTTTTACATAATATAAAAATAAATAATGTTATTTGTTGTAAATTGGCCTATGTATTTATGCATAACATATAAACATATAATGTTATCTGTTGTATTTTCATCTATGTATCTCTACATAATAATGAAAACACAATGATAAACCGTAACATATAAGATTATCTGTTATAATTTGTTCTCTGTATCTTTGTACAAGATAACATCAGATAAAGTTATCTGTTTTAATTTTTCCACTGTATCTCTGCATAAGATAACATCAGATAAAGTTATCTGTTTTGATTTGTACTCTATACTTTGACATAATGTAAAAATAGATAATGTTATCTGTTGTAAACTGGCTTCTGTATTTATGCATAACATATCAACAGATAACATTATCTGTTGTATTTTCATATTTGTATCTCTATATAATAGTGAAAACAAAATAATAAACGCAAACAGATAAAATTATCTATTGTAATTTGTTCTCTGTATCTCTGCATGAGATAACATCAGATAAGATTATCTATTTTAATTTGAACTTTGTATGTTGACATAATATAAAAACAGATAGTGTTACCTGTTCTAAATTAGCCTCTGTATTTATGCATAGCATATTAATAGAGAATATTATCTGTTGTATTTTCATCTATGTATTTTTACATAATAGTAACAACACAATAGTTAAACCAAACCAAAACAGATAATGTTATCTATTGTAATTTGTTCTCTATATCTTTGTCTAAGATAACATCAGATAAGGTTATTTCTTGTAATCAACAAATTTAAAAAAAATGATGAAAACATGACAAACACAAAAACAAGTAAAGACAAAAAACATAAACAATTTAGTTAGTTTAAGCCAAATAGATATGTCCCCATCACTTGTCCAATTTTATGACTTTAAGAATGAATTTTTTAGATTTATATCCATAACACCTTCCAATATAAAATGCCATCAACCGACAATAAAAGAGAAAATTGAGAGAAACTTTTTACAACATCCCCACCACCAAATGGCAAGAATAAAGACATTTCTTGATATCTTATACTTGTTAGATTTTTTGCCCATATATTATACTTGTTTTTTTTTTTTTGTGGTCAAAATCAATTATTAATCTAAAAATTTTAACGTAAACTTGACAAAAATTGAGAAGAAAGGATAACAAAGATAGCAAGTATAATACCAATTAATTTAGGATAAAGAGAATAGTTACATAATTTTTTAGTAAAATTTTATACTCCATTTTAAACATTCGCTTGGGTAAGTTTTGTTTTTGTAAATTTTAATAGTTTGAAATATTTTTGAAGATGTCTTCGAGCTCGTAAAGAAGCATTATATGATGGAAGGAAGAAAGAGAAAATGAGGAATTTTCTTGAAAAGATAGGAAATAATATATACAGAAAGAAATGTAAGTTTGTAGTGACCAACGGAGAAAAGCAAAAGATAGATGTGTGTGTGTGTTGGGGGGGGGGGGGGGGGGGGGGGGGGGTGGAGATGGTGGTGGATGGGCTATAGTGTGTTTAGTGTAAGGATATTTTTAGAACTATTGTGTAAAAGGACTTTAGGTTCTAGCACACTTTTTAATGGATTAATTGTACTATAAGTTCCTCACTTTGGACTTTTGAGTATGAGTCCCTTGATAATTAGACAATCTCTATGATTACTTAAACTATCATGGTTCTTGATTTTGATATATGATTTTAATTTTAGAGGTGAGATTGAACGAATAATTGAGATATTAATTTGAATACTTCACTAAAAAGAATAGAGTTTATAATATGATATTGAAAATGTTCTAAGTTGCAAATACTACGAAAATTACGTGATTTACATTGCGTAATTGGGGTATGAAATATGTCTTCCAGTTTCGCAAAGACAAGGTGCAAGAAGACGATGATATCCCGTACAAATATGGCTTCTTCCACCTGATCTTCTCCTTGGGAGCCATGTACTTTGCCATGTTATTCATCAATTGGAACTTGGATAGCTCAACCAGCAAGTAAGTACCAGAGAATCACCTCCTTCCTTCCTTCCTTCCAATTCATTCATATCAGCATGTCTTGCAATATTTATCTTCCCATTCTAAAATAACAGATGGAGCATCGATGTTGGATGGGCTAGTACGTGGGTGAAAATCGTCAATGAGTGGTTCGCAGCCACCATTTATCGTAAGTGATTCTTAATGATATCCTTTGACTCGTTGACATCCAAAAAAGCAATCTAGTGTTTTAAGAAGTTCTTACTCAAATTTTGCCAAAAGATTGATTAGAATAGTTCATAGTTGTTATCAGGTTTGAAGTAGCAGCACTCTTCGTGTTGTTACCGTATCATCCTGTACGTACCCTTTTTGTGAAAATCCGGCACCCTAGGATTGCAGTTTTGATTCTGCTCATACACGGATCATTACCTGCTGGTACTCTGGGGGAATTACAGGTGAATTTTGGCCAGCATTGTGGTATTGCAAATTTTGGGAAATGCTATACGATCTAGCAAATCACGTGAAATTTCTTTACGTGTTGATGTTAAGGCATGGACGAATTTTAGAATCGGGAACGCAATCCACTTGAATAATACGATATTTGCCCAAGTTATGAGTGATAAAAACTTCGTGATTTTTATTGCATTACAACACTAACTTTTCTTCTTCTTCTGGTAATCGCAGTTTGGAAATTGATATACCCAGTTGTAAAACAAACCAAAGTCATGAATCATGAAGAGGCTGTGCAGGAAGCAGACACCGCCATTTGATTTCTGAATGTAAATATTAATGTAGTGTAGGTCCCGAGCTCGTCATTTTTGTATGGTTACTATGTTTCCTCTATTGGTTATTTGAAGATCCGGAGTCCCAATTAAGCCTTTGGCCATTGTAAAAATGGTAAATAAGGATTCCAAATTTCATTGTCAAGTGAAGAATAAAATTTCCTCTGTCAAGATTTCATATTTCCCCCGTGTCTACCCAAATATATGGATATCATGGTCCGAGAACACTAAACTTTGAAATCTATACAATTTGGCGCGCAACACATGCGAATAGTTTTCGAATAGGAGTATGGCAACTAGGGTTTACAAGAGAGATCGATTGAAGCGAGGAGAGAAATGGATCACCGGATTTGGGCTCTGAGAGCAACTCCAACAGAGTAGCTAAAAGAAAACTATATATCTAGTCAAGTGTAATAGATTATCCAACAACCTCAATAGAAAATAGCTAAATTAGTTTTTGCTACAGTGCCTAGTTAAGCTAAATATACTTAGGAATTAGCAATTACTTTTTTAATGATTTCTCTCTCTTCAAAAAAAATTTCTCTTTTTTTTCAAAGAATAAAAAAAAAGGTAAAAGAAAAGTAAGAAAGTGAAAGAACACATATTTTAACATATCTTAGCTAAAATAGATAATGTTATTGGACTTTTGAAGGAAAAAATGGCTAGCTAAATTTAAAAATGTATTTTTAAGTAGGAAAAATACCTAATGATTGTTGGACTTGCTCTAAGGATACCCAAGTTTTGTAAAGGAAGAGAACCTAGGTGATATTGCTTTGGTCGGCCGAGTCGGGTTTCGATTGGGCCTTAGGCATTTTGGAGTTTAATTCTTATTAAGAAGAATTTGTTTGTAAGTATTTTATTTTACTTAAAAACTTATCGATTGATCGATCGGCAAAAAGATGTCATTGATGTGCCGAATCAATCAATATTTTATTTATAAAATTGGACTCCTCTTCGAGGGTATATAACAAGTATATCAAAACGTTCAAAGTATCGATCCACAAGAAAGATTAAAGAATGGACTACAAAAATTTGCGACTGTAATATTTCGGACGCTAGCCTCAAATTTGAAAAGTGATTAAAAATCTAAAGCTGCGAAATACTAAAAGATATGATTAAATAAAAAAGTAGACTAGATCTTCAGAATTCGTTCATCCAAAACTTCAGTAGTTAATATTTTCTCTTTAATAATCAATCAAGAATTCAGGCCAGAGAATCTTAATCGGAAAATCTTACGATGAAAACTTTAAATCTAAAAGATATGTTTTCAAATTGATTTTTATTCAAGAACAATAGGTCAAAATGTAGGAGTACATTGGCCAGAGTAACAGATGTACCAAATTAATGGTGACATTTGATCAAAAGTTTAACACCCCTTGTTTGGGTCAAAAATAAGAATTTGAATCAATTTAAGAACAAACGTTGAAAATATTTGAAAGATGTTGAAAACCTCGGTTATTGGATGAACATCATCCTAGAATCTTGCCTAAAAAGTTTTAGCCCAACATATTAAATAAAAAATCAAGAAAATGGTAGAAAATATCTTACTAGTAGTGAAGATTGAATATAAACCAAACAGATCTTACCATGATGCTAAGAAATAAAGAACTTGAATTAAGAACTCTGAGTTGAATCTTGAAGTACTGAAAGTAAAAACTACTTGATCAACAATTTGTAATTAAAACTGAAAGAAAAACTAAGGCTAAGAAGAATTGATTCTAGATCTAAGCCTCCTAGGGCCTTAAATAACAAAAATCGTAAGAGATTTTTGAAATAAATCCTCAAAAGAATAGGAAACTAACTAACAGGAAATAAAATGAAAATAAACAATTTAAGAATCTCGCCCAATCTTGACTAGTCAGATGGTAACCCTTTCTAGTCAGGTCTAGGCACTGAAATATATGATCTTCATTGGCCTCACTAGATGAGGTGACCAATCAGGGCCTTCAACTGCGTGACTGATTGGCCATCCAATCAGGTCTTCAAGGCTTGCTCCTGGCTGGTTCTCCTGACTAGTCAAATTTACACACTGGTTTGTTTTTGCACTTTTACCTGACCAATTAGCTAGGCCTTGATTGGATGCTGCAATTTCAAGCTTCAATTCATTCTTCTCCGGTCTTCACATTATCCTCGGGCCTTCGGCACTCTATCCATTCGCACTCAATTCATCCCCCAAGCTATTGGGATCACTTTGGAGCACCCGGGTACTCAAAATACCATCACCGAACACCCCTCTGACATGTAAAACCTGCAAAATGACAAAAACTACTGAACATGCATTATCAAGTAAAAATGAAATTAAACAACACATGTATGCCGAATTAGGACACATTGAGCTGCTATACATGATATATTGTGGTCTCAACATCTATTTTATGAACCAATGCAATGGTTTGGTGGAATTTCTTTGATTTTGACTAGTTGTGGTCGTCAGGCACCAACCAGACGTGTTCGATCAGTCGTGCATTTTTGGCGTCCAAGGGTTGCGTCTCATGGCTATTTAGTTTAATTCAAACCGCTGCCTTTTTGCACATATTTTCTTCTATAATTTCGCAATCAATTGTCCATTTTTAGTATTGAATAGAATTTCTCACACTTCTTTTTGTTCGAACTCTGTACAGATTTCTCCTGTTTTTGTGCAAAGTTTCTTTTCGAATTGCATTAGAGCAATGTTGATTAGATGTACGCATAGACTTGCATGCTTCTTTTGCATGAGTTGATCGTTGTATTCTAAGAGGTAAACATCCAATAATCGCAAGCACTAGACATAGTGTTAACAGTGGCCTCAATCGCAAACTGATCTTCCTGCATTTTAGGTTTTGATTCTATAGGCTTGAATTTCGACATCTTGCAAGTACATTTATTTTGTTTCTATTTTAGTGACAGATAAAGATCTATTTATACTTTCATTATCGTTTCTTGTTTCTACTTTAGTGACAAATGAAGTTATTGTTAGGATTTTACACTAAAAGTTATGACTTTATATAATGGATTAATATTTGTTTGAATTATTTAAACAGTTATTCGTTTTCTTGATGAGAATTTTTATGAGCAATGTTTGCATTATATCATATCATATTATGCATGGATGTTTCTTATTCCACATAGTAGATAATCTAATATATAGAGTTTGGCATACATACAGAGGAACAGATTATCGATTCTTGTAGAATATAAGTCTTTGGTTCACAGTCTTAGGTGAAATTGGACACACCACCAGTAGAACTGTAACACAGTGTTTCAGTACATCTATCTTGACTATGAAAAATGGTATAGTTTTAATTCACTGTGTTAGTATACTTTGTGTTTATTGAACAAGACCACTTTGAGGTAATTGTATTTATACTAATAATATAATACAATTCACACCTCATGATATTATGAATGCTTGTGCTCTTAACCCAAAGATAATTAATGAATATGTATATTTGATGTTGTTGACTTTGATTCATTATAAAGTGAGATTTTGTGGGCTAATAATCTCAATGAGTTGCATCACAATACTAACTGTATGATAACTATTAATTATTAATAAAATCCACGTATCTTTATAGGGATTGATAATGTCCTCTTGAGGAAGTTAATAAGTTTCGATTTTAAACTCTATAGATGAACATTAGTATTCGACATAACGAATTAGTTAGTGGAAGGTCTCAAGAAATTTTATCAATGTTCATTAAATAAATTATCAGTAATTTATTTTAATTAACGGGTATCTATAATCTTAACGTGTGGAGATAAATAAGCATTTAATAACATGGAGTTCGAAATATAATTTTGAGATATGGGAAGGGAATGCAATTATAATTCTGTAGTGGTATAAATTGTAATTTATATAATTCAGTATTGATCCTGGTAGAATTAGGAATCTCGAATTATGTAGGAAGCTCAGCCCATATTTCTCCTGGGGGTTCCCATCATCGCCTATATATATTTGGCTATCCTTTCTAGGATAGACACAACTTGATACTCGAAATATTGAGAGAAATTCTGTGAAGACAAAGAGATCATATTTTTTAGCTCACACTCAGTTTATGATCAAGGTGCAATAGGATTAGGGTGAAGATCTCGAGATCACTTGAGCAAGATCATTCCAACCGTGCTGAAAGTTCGATCAAGATCAAACAGTGAAAATAATCGAGATCAAACTAAAGAAATATCAAAGATATAAACCCTAGTTCCACCTAATTGGGTTTTATAATTTTTTGTTGTATAATTTGTACACATTCATAGTTGGGTCTTGGGAATCGATCCCTAATAGTTATTTATATATCTTTGTTACAGTAATAGATACAATTATCAGTGACATCTGTTTATAGTTATAATTTATGTATTACTCCCTCCGTCCCGGTTTGTTTGTCCACTTTTTGACTTTTAGATGTCCCAAATTGTTTGTCTAATTTTGAAGTTGACTTGTCAAAATTTCCCTAATACCCTTCCTTTTTTAAAAAACCATGCTTTGAAAAACGTAAACTCTCATTTAATGTTAAAAAAGTTAAGGGTATTCTTGAAAAGTAAAAATTTTTAAGAGTAATGATTGTGTTCCCTAAATAAGTTGGAATTTCGAGAATGGACAAATAAATTGGGACGGAGGGAGTATTAACTATTCACAATTTTGATTTACTGAATTGTCACATAAATTAGTTATTTTACGATTTCTGTACTATTTACTTTAACAATCCTTGAGATAGAATTCTGATTTCTTTCTAAAGTAGTTTGTTTGAAATTATTTGTGTAACGCCCCGAATTATCGGAGACGTTAATTTAAAACAATTTATCAAAAGTCAACCACATTTCCATTACTTAGTCAAAATAAAGTTTGATTACAACATCCGAATTTAAAGAAATTACATTAAAGATTTAAAATTAAGAGCTCGAAATAAATCTAGGTGAACCACGGGGCTACGACATCCTCCTCGAAAGTACCGTCGTTGGTATCTGGATAAGCGGGCTCAGCAACGTCATCTTCGACACCTGGCATGAAAGACCAGGGGCAGAGAAGTTGCACCAGATGAGCGATTAACGCTCAGTAAATAAAACTACCCTAAATCTCAATCTATGCAATGGATCAAATGATGCATGATCATGAAGATAGTATGAGCAATTAATCAAGTATTATGAACAGAACAAAATAATCAGAGTTGACATAAACAGATTAAACAATAAGCGGAAGCATTAAACACGTAAGTACATTAAATGAATGAAATGGCGACAAAGTATCCTTAAGTCAAACCCTATGACTTGTTTCTAAGTTTCTGACACACGCGACCGACTTATATCCACAAGTGTCCACTATTGTTGACAAGTGTCCAAAATTTCTTTCAAAATACAAAGTTCGGGTCGACACAAGCATTGCCCGTCATCAAACTTTCATTTTCCAAAGTGGTGTTATGATGTTCCCGACCAATATGGTCCCGACCCCTACGCTGACCTCGTATCCGGCGCTAGTGTACCCAAACATCGGCTCCCGTATCCCATGCTCCCAACCGTTATGCTCCCAGCATTATGTCTCCCATATGTCGTGCCTTGACTCGGAAAATATCTAACTCCTCCCCTTCAATTATATTTTTATTTTTTTTGAAAAGACACGACACGGCTTACGAACATAACCGGCTCACGACATAACTTGGCTAAATACATGTGACGTGACCGACTCGACTCCAAGACACAGCCCGGTGGTAACAGACGTAGTTCGGCTAAAATCCATATCCCGGCTAAAGACATCCTAACACGTCTCCCCAAGGAGTAAGTCAAATCTCGAGTCACCAAACATAAGAGTTTATCAAATTCTCGATTTTTGTTACAAATCTCGTGACTTTTTATGACTCGTGTCAAAACCTCGAGTGTCGTTTCCACTAACCTCAAACGTTCCTCATTGACTCCATGTTTCGTTTAAACGACTAGACTCATGATAACATGATGATGTGTTGGAGATGCAAGTTTTTAGCAAGGAGATAAGATAATACATTAACGCGAAAATCTATCATATAGACGGAATATCATGATCACAATTTCGTAGAAAATGCTAGCTTAATGATCATCGAATAGGGTGTCATCTTACAATAATTGATATTACTTAAGGTTCAAAAAGATAATCTAAGGTTAGTTACGGTTGGGTGATCATTAAGTAAAAGTTGAGAGCGTTTTCTTATTTTCTGAAAATTTTCATAGTCTGGAAATTTTTCTAAGTATAGAAAAAGTTGAATTTTTCAAGTTTCGAATTAGGGAATAAAAAGTCCCGGAAATGATTCCTTGATTTTTTCTAAGCACAATGGTATATTCATACGTCTCAAACGCATAAGTTTAGGGTGAGTTTCGGGCCAAAATATAGGAAGAAAACGGGTAATTTTTATATTTTGTACTAAAATAGGGAGGGCGACATTTTGATTCGAATCGAATTTCAATTTTCTGTAAATGCCATTGTTTCCAAATGGGGGGTACTTCCTTATTTTCATTAAATAAAATTAAAGTAAAGAAATATATTTACTTAAATTTATTTATAGAAAATAAGTATATTTTCATAACACATGCCATGCCTTAACAAGCCTTAAGTCAGAAACTAAGGGCCCGATTGGATGCCGCTTTAGTTTTTGGTGTGTTAAGTAAAGAGGGTGTGTTAAATAATTTGGTGTGTTAAATAAGATGTGGTGGCCCACATTGATGTGATTTTTAAGAAGGGTGTGTTAAATAATATAGTGATTGGATGAAGGGTATGTTTGAAAAGGAGAATGTGTATTAATCTATCAAAAGACATTTTTGCCCCTCGCTATGAATTTAATGAATTATTTCAAAAATAACATATATATGTATATATACGTATATTATAAGTACATAACTACACACACTTACATATAGTTATATTTATATATCCATATACATTATAATTATATTATATATGTATATATTATACTTAAATATAAGTATAATATACTTAAAAAATATACATAAAAAATATATACATATATATGTACATATATAGACTTAAAATATATACATATATGTATATATACTTAAAAAATATACATATATATGTATATATGTATATATATTTAAAAATATACGTATATATACATAAAAAATACACACACGCTTATATATATATATATATATATATATATAGAGAGAGAGAGAGAGAGAGAAAGAGACATATATATACACGTATAATATATACGGATAATATATAGTGTATATATATGTATTATATATATATATGTTTATATGTATGTATTGATATTTATACATATGTATATATATTTAAAATATACGTATATATACATAAAAAATACGCACACGCTTATATATATACACTTATAATATAAATATAATATATATATATATATATATAGAGAGAGAGAGAGAGAGAGACACACACACACACATATATATACACGTATAATGTATACGGATAATATATAGAGTATATATATGTATTATATATATATGTTTATATGTATGTATTTATAAAATATACGTATGCTTATAAATACGTATTATATACGTATATATGTATGTGTGTATAAATATTATCAGTATATATAATAATAATAATAATAATAATAATAATAATAATATAATATACGTCTATTATATATACTTATATTATGTTTAATAAAGATAAGTGTGTATATAAAAGGGTGGGTATTTTGGTAATTGGTTAAGGCTAAGGCAATGCCTTAGTTAGCCTTAGGGGGGGGTGAGGCTAATTAAGACATCAATGGGGGCTTTAATTAGCCCACGGGCTAACTAACACGCCTCAGAATTTTTTGCCAATCAACGGTTTAGAGGTGGGCCCAGCCTTAACTAAGGCTTGTGTTAACTAATACACCACCTAAGGCCCTATCCAATCAGGCCCTAAGTGTCAAATTTTCATAACAGAGGCACCGGTGTAAGGTTTCAGAGGCACCGGTGTAAGGTCTATTCTGTAGTGTATTACTAAGATACAGAAAGGTAAAGGCACCGGTGTAACAAAACTGAGGCACCGGTGTAAGGTCTATTCTTCAGTGTAATACTAAGATACAGAGAGGTAAAGGCACCGGTGTAACAAAACTGAGGCACCGGTGTAAGGTCTAACTACAGGACTGTAAAATACAGAGAACCAAGGCACCGGTGTATCAAAACTATGACACCGGTGTAACTATGAACATTCAGAACAAATACTAGTAAGATACAGAGAGTTGAGACACCGGTGTAACAAAACTATGACACCGGTGTAACCATGAAAATACAGAACATTAAAACATACAGAGAGCAAAGGCACCGGTGTATCAAAACTAAGACACCGGTGTCAACATCATCTTCTACGAATGTACAGAACTGGGTTTCGTTTTCTCCGAGCTCCGTGGAGCTCAATATCGATCAATGGCATAAATTAAAGGTTAGGATAGATTCATTTACCTTAGTATTGAAGAATCAAAGGTTGAATTCGAAGGATTTGGCTTGGATTTTGGTGATCGAAGCTCAAACGAAGTTCTCTCTCTTCTCTCTCCCTCTACTGTTATTTTTTTCTATCTTCTCACCTCTAAACCACAACCATGGCAACTCTCTCCACTCTCTGAAGAACTGAAATTCGTAGGGGAAATGGTGAGGGTGAGAGTATAGAAATAGAGAGAGATGGAGTGTAAGGGAAAGCTTTGCATGGAACTCCATTGGTGAGGGAGAACTTTTGCAGATTATCACTTGAATGAAGCTAGAGGTTTAGGGATGATTTGCTGGGGAAAATGAAGAGTGGGGATCAAGGTTATGGACTTGGTTGGAGGTTAGTCCCATCAGATTGAGTTCTCCACAAGCCACCTAAGTGTATTCTCCATCTGCTGAAGTGTTTCAACGTCTAAAGATTTTTAGCACATGGGGCAATGATCAAGGGAAGGAAAATTATCAAGTGTAGATGGTTCTACAAATCAGAGAAGGTGATGGATCTAGGGTCAAGTCAAAAGAGTTTGGATCATGGGCCGGGTTAGACCAAGTTGGGCTTGGGTTACGGCTTGGGCCAAACTTCATGCATCGCTAATGGGTCAAGGGTTGGACTCAAGAATAAGTCCAAAGGGTTGGGTCCAAACACACACATGCACGAGTCCAAGTATGACTAAAAATTAAAAACGCACAACTAATTAAATCATTTAATGATTTCACACATCAAAATAAATTTTTTTTTTATTTGTATTTAAAATTTAGGGTCTTTACAATTTGTCAAATTGTTTTGTCATTTTTTTGTAGAAATAAAAATGGTTGATCAACCTAGAAGTGGTACCGTTGCTCCTACGCTCATTATTCTACCTTATCTGGCCACTGTTGTTCCTAATCTGTTCTGATAAATCATGGAGAAAAGTCAAAACATTTAACGGGGTTGAGTTCAAAAGATGGCAACATGAAAGGTTGTCATATCTTATGACTCTAAATCTAGCATGATTTCTCTAGGACGGTTTTCCTACTATGAGTGAAAATAAAACCGGTCGATAAGTTGTCATTGTAGTTGACGCATGGAAACATGTTGATTTTCCATGTCAGAACTCCATCCTTGATGCGTTGGATTACATTGTATAACGTGTATAGTTCAATAAAGACGACCAAAGAACTTTGAAAATTTTTGGAGAAAAAATTACAAGACCGAAGATGTCAACAACGCAAAGAAATTCATCATTAGTCATTTCCTTGAGTACCTACTACCTAAGGGGATATTTCAAGATTCTTATCAGTTGGGTCCAAAATCTTCAAATGATTCTGCATTAAATTTACGCAAAAGGTTTGTCTGTAACAACCCGATTTTTTAAATATTTAATAAATAATTTTGAATCATTTACTGGAATTCTTTTTGTACTTCATGGTTAATTCGGTAATAATTAGTTTAGTTATTCGATCGAATGTCGTAAATTTCAAGGGCATAAGTATGATGTTGTAGTGAGTAACATCAGATCATTTTCTTGTTCTTCTTCTTTACCCAATTAACTATTTAATTATTGTCCTTATCCATAAACATTGAAAATTCAAAAGTCAAGCTCATTCTTCCTTAGTCCGAGCCATTTTTTTTAATCATGTTTGCTGAGACCCTTGGATTTTTTTCTCTAACCCTCGTCATTTAATCCCTCGTTTCTCTCTCCAACCTCTTGATTTCATAAACTTATTGATTACAATACTATATTTTGGAGACCTTTGAAATAGGACATTCATCTCACCTGAGAAAACTTAACCCCTAAGTATTCTCTCTTTGGACCCAGACATGACTCTTTCTTTCCTAACCAGGTTCGTCCGAGCCTTTTGGCTTTCACACCCCAACCATTGGTCCTCCCAACCCTATAAATATGGCATCATTCTTCTCATTTTTTCACATCCAATTAATTTGTTTTCTTGATTCTTCCACCCCCATAATATTGTTCCTAGCCATTATGCCTAACCATATAACTTTTCAAGTTATTTCTATCACAAACCTCTGACTAATCTGATTTTTGGATGGTGTATCTAACGGTGTTCAATCGAGGTATAATTATATGATGTCATTTTTAGCACCAATATGCACATATTCAACGGTTACAATTTTTGTTTGAGGTAAATCGGAAATATTATACCCTTTCAATCTCTAAAGAATTTTATTCGTATCAAATATTTGTACTCCTTTGATCATCTTAGAAATTATTGGTGAATTGTGTTTATCAAATCATGATACAGTATATTACATGATTGATTATCATATATCTAATTGGTAGATGTACAAGTCCATCGGGTCACAGTAAATTAGTTGTTATGATTAATTGTCCGTCGTGGAATCAGATGTATTATTATGCGGGTCCGAGTAGCGTATACGAATTAAATTATTTTTGACCTGGGTGGTGCTTGAAATGTTACCGAGATGGGCCGGAGACGAGATCTATTTTTGACTAGTTATGGATATTGTTAGATATTATATCGCTTTGACTTGTGATCTTCGTTGATCATATTTTATTCAACCCCTTGATTCTTCCTGTCGTATAGTATGCTTCCGCGATTTAATATTTTTTTCGGTATTGGAGCATAGTTAGTGGAACCGAATTAGAGTATTTAAAGAAATTATTGTATTTAGAGAGAGATCATCATTGTATAATTATATTTTTTTCTTGATTTTAGAGCCACCATTTATATATTTTTGAGACTCATTTGTGTATATTGTAACACCCCGCTTCCCGACAACGTTAATTAAAACATTTTCATTCCATTTTTTTGAATAAAAGATAATTAAAATATTAAACCATAAATGTAAATTTTAAAATAAAATATTATTTGCGGAAGCTTGACAAAAATTACTAAAATACTCCTTTTGGGATTACATTGTGAATTGAAAATAATATACAAAGCTTCTAAGGGTAAAGTCTTCATGTGTTGTCATGGTCTTCAGCTTAAAAGCCCGGTTCTTTCAGCTCAGGTTGCTTCTCTTCTTGCACTTTTTTATTTGGCATTAATGCCAGGGGTAGAAAAATTGCTCCATGAGTACAAAATGCTCAGCTAAAAACATACCCGAAACACTAAGCCAAGAAGTATGCAATTTGACAAATATAATAACCACATTAAAGAACATAGTATAAAGCAGTGGGAATAAACACATAGATTTATTATAAGTCTTTGTATTAAGTTTCTAGGATTTACCACTATAGAAATCCATTCTTACCATTTTAAACACTAGTTTAGGCAATCGGTTGATATTGACCAGTCCTTGCTTACCATAGGCCCATAGTCTGAGGTGATATACCTGACTGAATATCGACCCGACAAGGCAGAAACTTTCTACCGTCTACTCAAGTCAATACCTACTTCACTCTATCTAGATCCTTCGCAACGTGGCGTCACCAGGGCCAGTCACCATGAACCTTAGCTGCTTCTCCTTATTAGCTCAAGGGCGCGCAAGACACTGGTCGCCAATCCTTCGGTTTAGAGCTGCCATCGCAAACATCTCGAAGTCACCTCCAACGATCTCCAGCTCCTCCTAGTTGGGGCTCTTATAAACAAATCATAATCAACTTGACATAATTACGCCATAAACACGAATCAAATCCGAATCAAACTGCCACCACGGCGAAACCTTTTTACTCTTTCCGTTAACGTTTCTTAGTGTCTCTACATATTATTCATATACAATGCATGCTTTGACATCCTCCTCTGTCGTGTCACAAGCAGCATCCGGTCCAGTGTCCCTAACGTATGACTCTAGATTTTTCTACATCAAATACACTAAGTTCGACACCATAACGGCTATAAAATGAACTAACCAGAATTCTATCATGATCACCTCATCACGTCATAAACATAACTTTCAGAATCTCAACAACATTTCTACTTTACTTGAAACAACATAGCAGAATATGGCCCGCTTAACATTCTTGCTCTCACGAGATCTCAAAGAGATTTGTAAACATCATAACACGTTAAAAAGTGTATGAATGTGCAAGTGTTGTGTGATTGAGACCCGATAAAAAATATACGATTACTCTAAAAAAATAATTGCACATAATATCTATAAATTTCATGAAACTAGGATTGCAAGGTATGTGTTTCTACCTTAAAATGTGATTCCGAAAAAGATCGGTGGTCGAATAGTGGTGTTCCAGCATCCCTCTCCTACGGCCTTAAGCTCTTCTCTATTCTATTGTTTTTCTCTCTAATTCCTCTTTGTCTCAACACCTTTCTGTGATGAATTTGCCATTCAAGAAAATGGAAATCAAAGGTATTTATATACTTAGTGGGTTGATGGATAGGCTCTATTTTAGTGCATCTCTTAAGTTTACTTGGTCCTAGTGAAATGAGCGTGAGATGGTATGAAGGTTTGACACCATTATATAGGCATTGAAATAATGGGAAAATCATTATGAGTGTTTTGTTTAAACCAAAACCCAAGAGTTCAACAATAACCAAGGCTATAGTTTGGAATTCCAATTGACTTTTCAATTGTCCGCATGGAATATGGACTAAAAGCTATCATAGGTTCAAAGCCTAACAAGATTAGAATGTATTGATTTATTTAGTTTGCGCGTTTTTGATTTTAGCCATACATTATATTCATGGGGTTGTGCATGTGTGTTTGGACCCAATCCATTGGACTAAATCCTAACCCAAGCTCAACTTGGTTTAACCCGGCCCATGACCCAAATCCTTTTGACTTGACCCAAAACCCTTTGGATCAGCCATTACCATAGAACATATCACACAGGATCATTTTCCTTTAGTGATGATCACCCCCTTCTCCAAAAACAGACGTTTACTTCCATTCTTCCCCACCAAACCACCTTGTATCCTTGTTTTATCACAAATCTCCCTTCCAAATCTCATCATGGCTGAGCAATGCCACCACTCCACTCCAAATATCTGCAACACTCCTCCTTCTCCAATGGAAATCCATGCAAATGGCATTCTTACACTCAACATCCTTCTTTATACACCATTATAATCCTCCTCACCATTGTAGCTACGAATTTCAGAGTTCAGAGAGTGGAGAGAGTTGCCATGGTTGTGGTTTAGAGGAGAGAAATTAGAAAAACAGTAGAGGGAGAGAGAGAAGAGGAAGAACCTTGTTTGTACTTCAATCGCCAAAATCTAAGTTGCAATCCTTTGCTTCAAACCTTTGATTCTTCAATACTAAGGTAAATGAATCTATCCTAACCTTTAATTTATGCCATTGATCGATATTGAGCTCCACGGAGCTCGGAGAAAACGAAACCCAGTGTTGAAATTCGTAGAAGATGATGGTTACACCGGTGTCATAGTTTTGATACACCGGTGCCTTGGCTTTCTGTAAATTATAATGTTCTGTAGTTGCATACTTACACCGGTGTCATAGTTTTGTTACACCGGTGTCTCAACTCTCTGTAGTTTACATTGTTCTGGACTTTCATGGTTACACCGGTGCCTCAGTTTTGTTACACCAGTGCCTTGACCTCTCTGTATCTTAGTATTATACTGGAGAATGGACCTTACACCGGTGCCTCAGTTTTGTTACACCGGTGCCTTTACCTCTCTGTATCTTAGTATTACACTGGAGAATAGACCTTACACCGGTGCCTCTGAAACCTTACACCGGTGCCTCTGTTATAGAATTTTGACACTTAGTCTCTGACTTAGGCTTGTTAAGGCAGGACATGTTCTATGAAAATATACTTATTTTCTATAAATAAATTTAAGTAAATACATTATTCTTAATGTATTTACTTAAATTTATTTAATGAAAATAAGGAAGTACCCCCCATTTGGAAACAATGGCATTTACAGAAAATTGAAATTCGATTCGAATCAAAATGTAGCCCTCCCTATTTTAGTACAAAATCGAAAAATCACCCGTTTTCTTCCTATTCTTTGGCCCGAAACTCACCCTAAACTTATGCGTTTGACGCGTATGAATATACCATTGTGCTTAGAAAAAATCAAGGAATCATTTCCTGGACTTTTTATCCCCTAATTCGAAACTTGAAAAATTCAACTTTTTTTATACTTAGAAAAATTTTCAGACAGTGAAAATTTTCAGAAAATTAGAACATCGCCCAAATTCTTACATTACGACCACTACACCTATAATCAAGCTTAGATTATCATTTTGAAACATTAGGTATCCTATATCATTATGAGATGACATCTTATTCAAAAATTAGCGTGTTAGAAGCTTTCTTGCGAAATGAAATCATGCGATTATTGTTTATGTGCCATAGCTTGCTTATTGTATTATCTTGTTCCCTTGATTAATTTTGCATCTCCAACGCATCATCATGTTATCATGAGTCTAGTCATTTAAACGAAACTTATATGGAGTCAATGAGAAACGTTTGAATTTAGTGAAAATGACACTCGAGATTTTGACACGAGTCATAAAAAGGTCACAAGCTTTGTAACGAAAATCGAGAATTTGATAAACTCTTATGTTTGGTGACTCGAGATTTGACTTACTCCTTGGGGAGACGTGTTAGGATGTCTTTAGCCGGGATATGGATTTTAGCCGAACTACGTCTGTTACCACCGGGCTGTGTCTTGGAGCCGAGTCGGTCACGTCTCATGTATTTAGCCAAGTTATGTCGTGAGCCGGTTATGTTCGTAAGCCGTGTCGTGTCTTTTCAAAAATATAAATATAGTTGAAGGGGAGGAGTTAGATATTTTCCGAGTCAAGGCACGACATATGGGAGACATAATGCTGGGAGAATAACGGTTGGGAGCATGGGATACGGGAGCCGATGTTTGGGTACACTAGCGCCGGATACGAGGTCAGCGTAGGGGTCGGGACCATATTGGTCGGGAACATCATAACACCACTTTGATAAATGAAAGTTTGATGACGGGCAACGCTTGTGTCGACCCGAACTTTGTATTTTGAAAGAAATTTTGGACACTTGTGAACAACAACGTACACTTATGTATATGGGTCGGTTGCACGTGTCAGAAATTTAGAAACAAGTCATAGGGTTTGACTTAAGGATATATTGTCGGCATTTCATTCATTTAATGTACTTATGTGTTTAATGCTTCCGCTTATTGTTTAATCTGATTATGTCAACTCTGATTATTTTATTCTGTTCATAATATTTGATTGAGTGCTCATACTATCTTCATGATCATGCATCATTTGATCCATTGCATAGATTTGAGATTTATGGTAGTTTTATTTACTGAGCGTTAGTCGCTCATCTGGTGCAACTTCTCTGCCCCTGGCCTTTCATGCCAGGTGTCGAAGATGACGTTGTTGAGCCCGCTTATCCAGATACCAACGGCGGTACTTTCAAGGAGGATGTCGTAGCCCCGTGGTTCACCTAGTTTTAGTTTGAGCTCTTAATTTCAAATCTTAATGTAATTTCTTTAAATTCGAATGTTGTAATCAAACTTTATTTTGACTAAGTAATGGAAGTATGGTTGACTTTTGATAAATTATTTTAAATTAACGTCTCCGAAATCCGGGGCGTTACACAAATGTTTTGTATGTGACAAGCTAGACCATTGAGTAAGGGATTGTCGTAGTCGCAAAGACAAAGAAAATGCTAGTAAGAAATTTGAAGCATGCTCAGACGAACATGACTAAGACCGACGCATTGTCCCAAGATGTTCACCATCTATCATACTGAAACAACTAAAGAGGATATGACATTTGATCATATGGTGAGACATGAAGTTTAATTGTTCATTTTATCCTCATAACAACCATTATATGATAAGATTGTACTCTAATTTATTTACCAACTGTTTAGTTTTACAAAGTAAAAATGAAAAATGAAATAAAAATATTGGTTATATTTTAAACCAATACAATATTTCAAAAACTCCTATTATTAAATGATTATCCACTTTAATCTCAAGTAAAAAAATGTTTGTTAGGTGGCTTCTTCATCTTCTTTGTTTGTTCTAAAAAAATTTATTGTTAAATCCAAGGGGTTGTCCGAGTAGTAGAGCAAATGAGCTGTAAACTCAAACATTGTACTGTCAAAACTCGGTAACTTAATACTTGGGGTCATTGGAAGATTTGTCCTGTCATTTCCACCAAGGCTCTGAGAACTAGTCGATAATTTAGGTGGGGACTCCCTCAAGTTTTACCCCAGCTTAGCTGCAAGTTGACCAGATACCTCGATTATCAGAAAAAAAATTATAGCTAAAATTTTCAATTCTTCCCATCACCCTATTATCAGATTTCTCCTCCTTAATTATATTTCACAAATTTTGCTTGTTGAGAGGAAAGACACTCCCAAAGATGTCGCTCCATACTTATTGCTTTATAAGATAGAAGTCGAGTTTAGACCCAAATTCTTTTAAAAAAAAATAGTAGGCATTTTTATATTTTTTGTCAATTTTTTTATTACGTTTTCATCTCGATGTGAGCAATCTAAACCACATAAAAATGTAACTTAAAAGTATTTTTTTTAAATAAATGACACTAAAAATAGTAAAAGAATTATTTTTTAATTATTATTTTGTCTTTATTAATTGGTATGGAGCTTTTAGTCATAATTTTCTTTCTTCTTCTCCTCTATGAATTCAAATTAAAAATGCAATCTTCCACAAGTCTTGTTCACTAATTTTTTTACAATAGTTGAAGGTGGCGTAGAATTTTTTTCAGAGATAGTATTATCATTGTTGTCTTATTCTAAGTAGAGGCGAAACTATTTGTGGGGGGAGATGGCAGGTGCCACCCACAATTTCAAAGGAAAAACAAATTCTAGGCTCAGAAGTCAGATCAGGCTCCCTCCGAACATTACCACTCAACCATTGTGGTGGGGCTGCCTCAATGGTCAGGGTAAATGACTTTGGAAATTTTCTTCAAAATCTCACAAGTTTGAATCTCAAGGTGGACCAACAATAAAACTCGTTTAGAGATTGTTACTTTTAGAGACTGCATTCATTTGATATACGTGAGAAAAAATCTTTTCACTTGTCGATTACCTTTATTATTCCTTATGTAACTCAAAATGAAATCTATTAATTATTGTCTTATTTGACAGCCACCAATTTCTTAGATCACTTCGAAATCATCTTTGCAACAAATTAAATACTTTAGGCGCCGATAAAACATGATCGAATCATATTTGTTTTAATAACAATGGATGTCTATTGCTCTTAAACAAACACGATACATTCAATGATAAAGATGTTTGATGAACCTTCGTTGTCGTATTAACCACATATGTATTAAGGCAAACGTAATGAACAACTTGCATCGTCGAGTAGAACTATGATGTATCTTATTCTGTGAGATTGTGTCACATAAGAAATTACACAATAACTCGTTACGTAAGAGGGTCTTGATTCGATATATGGGGGACATGAAATCACTTGCCCCATAGATTATTCGGGATTTGAAGACAAACTCGTTATTGAAGAACATGTGAAAACAAAAATAAACCTTGACACACTAGCAAAACAAACTATCTTTTTGACAATAACAGGTTCACAACGATATCATTCCAACTTATCAAAAGAAACCTCTATACTATAAACGCTAGATCAAATTCCACGAGGCTTCGAGATTTGAAGGAATGTCGAGTTCCTTTTTTATTTTTCGTTTCATTATTTTGTTTCTAGTTTAATTGAATTCACAAAAAACATTTAAATGTTCATTTTCGGTCAGTGAGAAATTATTATCGTTGGAACACATGTATTTTTTTTTTATGTTGAATATTATAATTTTGTTGTTGTTGATGTCACTCCCAATATTAAATTCTAGCTCTGCTCCTAATTCTAAGAGTGAGGATTTGTAATACCACCCTTTCTTTGTTATTGTGTATCTCCCTCAGATATTCAATCTCGTGTTTGATAAACAAAATAAAAACATAATTTATAAACCCCAAAATTTTATATCCTTCTCATCCTTCTTATCCATCAAACAAACAAGCCCCCAACAATCACAGTATATAGCTGCCCATGTTCCTTTAAGCGAGGTCCATACTGTGGATTTGTAATTTAAAGGGACAAAAAGTAAAATGAAACTGAAATGTAATCACTAATGCAACGAGTGGTCAACGGTGAAAGTAAAAACTGGAAAATCGAACCCAACTAATAAATTGAATTTTTTAATCCAATCAATCCAGTCTAATTCAATTTGAGATTATAAAAAAAAAAAACACTTTTATTTTCAATTTTGGATTTTAATCGCTTAGGAACTAAACCAAACTAGACTGAACCGGTTCCCACACTAAATTCTCAAAAATAAAATGTCTAGGCTCATACATCTTCTTTTTAAGTCTTAAAACTATTCTTTTTGTTATGATTTAAAATTTTATATACCAATTCTACTACGTTTTAATTTTCAAAATTTGTAATTTGGATTTAGACCAAACTAAATCGGAAAGCGGTGTTTAAATAAAAATCAATCTGGATTTGATCAATTTGACACGAACCTCTTAATTTTTTAGAATCTTTTTAAATTTTGGACCCAAGACCAATTAGACCGAAATTGCACCAAAACTAAACCGAAATCGCACCAAAACTAAACCGAAATTGAAAAAACCAAGCCTTCGTTTAGTTTGATTTCGATTTACAGCTCGAATCGAAATTACTAGCTCGGTCCAAGTTTTTCGGCCAAAACGGACCGATTTCACCTAACTGCAACCTTTTTTGTATGGAGATATAAAACAATCAGAATAGAAATAATGCCAACGATAGAGTCAGTATAACTCTCTGTGGTTTTGTTACACCTGAAAAACTGAACCATCTCCAACTGCTGTATATTTGGATGGGTGTGATGATACCATAATTTAAACACAAATGATTAACCAACAACTTCACCACTGTTTTGAATCTCACAACAACTCCATTTGAGCCAACAATTGCAATTTATATAAAGAGCAAATCCCACATCTCATTTGCATAACCACACAAGAAACATTCACCTCAGACCACAAGAAACAACTAACAAACTCATATACTCAAAACCATTTCAAAATGTTGAACCAATCAATACCATCCGTCTTCATTGGGATACTAATTGCATCTCTCCTCCGCATGGTTGCTGCTGTTGACACTGCAACAGCCACTGCCGGAGAACCGGTCCTCGAGCTCTACCTGCACGACATTTTGGGTGGCAGCAACCCCACTGCCCGACCAGTAACCGGTCTGCTTGGGAACATTTATAGTGGCCAAGTGCCCTTTGCCAGGCGGGTGGGTTTCCTCCCTCCGAAAGGTGGAGTAGCAATCCCCAATGCTAATGGAGCGCTCCCAACAGTGAGTGTCAATGGTGTTCCCTTGGGAACTGGATTGGCGGGCACAACTTTCGCAGGAAACTCCAATAACAACAACAATGGTAAGACGGTTGCGACCCAGTTAGGGCCAGACGGATTGGGACTAGGGTTTGGAACGATTACCGTTATTGATGACATAATGACATCTTCTCCTGAGCTGGGATCGCAGTCTCTGGGGAAAGCCCAGGGAGTCTACGTGGCGAGCTCTGCCGACGGGTCCACTCAAATGATGGCATTCACAGCTATGATGGAAGGTGGTGAGTACGGCGATAGCCTCAACTTCTTTGGGGTGTACAAGATCGGGAGCACTATGTCGAAATTGTCCATTATAGGTGGGACTGGAAAGTTTAAGAATGCTTGTGGGTATGCGGAGATGCGGTCACTCATCCCTGCCGGTCAGCATGTCACAGACGGTGTGGAGACCTTGTTGAGGATCACTGTCCATTTGAAATACTAAGATTAATACGGTGACAGTAGGAACAAGTGTGTGTTTGTGTGTGTGAGAATGCATGTGTTCTTGGTGTGTACTTCCCTATGTCCATTCGACGCTGAATGCGTCAATATCTGCTATGTATTTGCTTAAATTTACCATTACTGTCACAAAAACAGTTTCGATTGCTCTGCTACAATTTGGAGATGATTCAATGAAACATTTGCCCAGCGTGAAAATGTGAAACAAACTGAAACATGTCCATCCAACACAAACAAATGAACAGAAAGAAGCAGATAATGTTCTTGCTAATTTTACTGCCAGATTTAAATCACCTACTCCAGTCCAGATAACAATACACTATATTTCTACTTCAGAGTTCAGAAAAAATACTTTGATAATCCATCCAACGACAAGTGACTTCGAAAAACATAACACAAGGAAATCAATAGACAATCTACATAGAAAGCAACTAGCAAGCTAGTAAGATATTTGCAATGTCAGCAAATCACAAGCAACTTATCCATGGTATGACCTGTTCTATACTTCTAGAAAGAGAATATAACTGGGATTTACCCGACTTACATTTGTCTGTGAAAAAGAACCAATCTGCAGGATATGGTTGCCAACAGGAATTATTTTTGTGTTTTAAAAATCTATTTGCACTTCAGTTCATCATGCATGGGCTTCGAACATGTCCTTCCTGTTGCAGGTTCCAGGCCTGGAGTCTCTCAAGATGCAGCTTTAGCTCAATGAAAGTTTATACAAGATCGAAATTCATAATAGCTAGGCTTGTCTCTACCGGGAATTGCAAGAGTAACAAAAACTTGAAGTTCAAGGTTTTCCCATTGTTAAACATAAATTTATAGCATAAGAATTACTTCCTAGAGTGAACAAAGATCAATGAACTTGGATTTTAGCCCTTAGAGCAACTGCTTTTGATAGCTCAGGTGGATGATCCCCAAAATATGAAGTCCAGAAGAAAAAGCATGCTTTTGATATCGACAGCAAATGTGACAACGGTTGATGTGCTACTAAGAAAATCTATGATGAAATGGCACCCAAAATAAGATTGCACTCCTGGCACGGGTTTGTGTTGGAGAGGGAACAGTAGGCTTAAAACCGTCGAATAAAAGAATGATTTTTAAACAATCAGCTAGAGACCTCAAAATTGGTTTTATAGTATTCAACTCAAACAATTAGCCAAAGACGCTGCCCATACATACGTATAATAGTTGTGGAGGGAGTAATAAACCAACGTGAGACAAGCTCAAACTGAGGGATTATTGACACCAACCTTTCAAGAGGTTTTCCACCACTGCCCTTGGAGGTTTCTACAATTAGTTGAATTGCGATCCTCCCTTGCTTATTCAGAGAACACGCAATACCTCCTCTGCTCCCAAAAAAAGTAGTAGTAAATCCTCACCTGACACAAACTTAAGAAGACATGGGAAAATTGTATGATTTTTAGATTTTCGTAGCTTTATATGTTCAACATTAACAAAGGACCGAGTAGAATTCCTTTCTATACGTCCTCACTTACAGGATGGGCGTACGTGAACGACGTTATGAACGGGCACCCAAGGAGGTGCTACTGAGAGTTGCGTATGTTACAAACTATGTTCCTACGTTTGTGTGCCGAGATGGAGCAATGGTTCGGCTGGTCTGCCAAACGAGAGGACGCACTGAGGGTCCATGAGAGTGTAACCATGTTCATATGTTGCCTTCGAGGATGGGACAATGGGCAAATACAAGAGAGGTACCAACATTCAGCGGAAACTGTGTTCCAACACCGGGCTAAGATGCTAGCATGCATGCGTCAATTTAGAGAGGAGTACATTCGGCCAACTTGGCCACAGGAAGAGCGACATCCGTACTTAGAAGTGCGAGAATAATATGTTTACTTTAAGGTGAGATGCACATGTATTATTATTGTCAACTAACATAGACATGGGAAGATATTAATTTCTTTTCTTTTTATTGTTTCCATACGTAGGATTGCATCGGAGCCATAGACGGAACTCATGTCCCTTGCAAACCAGAAAACGAAATTCAGCGGGCCAATTTTTGGAGTCGAAAGGGAGAACCCACGCAAAATATTATCGCAGTGTGTGACTTTGACCTATACTTCACATTTGGTAAGCGGGTTTCGAGGGGTCCATGCATGACTACAACATATTCAAACGAGTTGTCTACGATGACGCCTTCAAATTCCCCCACCCACAACCGGGTATGAGTATCTGTCGATGGTATCATTTGTTTCAATTATGTTTATTCATGTCTCGGGTTTTATGGAAGGCAAATATATTTCTTGTAAAACAACAGATTCACAATTATAGGAAAATACTATCTCGTTGATGCTGGCTACCCAAACAGGACCGGGTATATGTCTCCGTACAAAGGTTATCAGTACCACCAAGCAGCTTTTCGACAAGGCACACGCATCCCACGTGATGACAAGAAGCTTTTCAACAAGGCTCATTCTTCTCTCAGAAGTTGCGTGGAGCGAACATTCGGTGTTTGGAAACGAATGTTCCACATGTTGTACGATATGCCACGGTGTAAGCTAAATACGCAAATCGACCTTGTACTTGCATCTATGGCTTTGCACAACTACATATGACGCAAAACACCGGACGAAAAGTTATTTCGGGAAGCTATTAACAACCCAACTTACGTGTTTGAGGACCTGCGTGATTCAGATGATACGCAGGCTGATAACGAAGACGATACGATGGAACCGCAAGACAGTTTCACAGATGATAATATGATCAATTTGCATGATAGTATAAGGGCAGCCATGCACCGTGCCTAGCGTCGTCGTTAGGAAATTGGTCATTCCTTAATCTTGCCAATCCAGTATTCGAATTGTTATTGTTGTATGCTGTACGGAATTAATGTTATTTTTTTTCCGCAGTTGTAGTATAATTTTGTTAATTTACTATTGCGCAATAATTTTTTTCCCATTCTACGTGACCAACAAAATCAATCACATATTCAGGCGAACAAATGCGGACATTTTTTTTCCAAACTCAGTTACCAACATATAGAAAAAAATGCGAGATATATGTTTCACAAAAAAAATTTCGATGCCAGCTTGCGACGACATTCGAAAAAAAAAAATTCATCAACCGGGTTCATTCAACCAAACGTGGATGGGCAACTTGGTCTTTTTTACATCAAAGTCAAACAAAATACAATTATATTAATTGTGGTCAACATAATCCACAAATAATTTAGTCCAAACACTTTGAGCTAGATTATTCTCTACGAAAGCCAACATAATCCAATAATCCAATAATTCAGCCAGGCCAAATGGATCCTATGTTTCCTGCAGTTGGGTTAGTATGAGTAGGTTGTCAATTTGATCGTCCTCGAAGGTGCGTGTTTCCTCATCATGCAATATGTCGGGTGTAAACTCGAACGAATCGTCATCATCGTTCGTGTCATCGGCCGCAAATGTGGGCTCCGTACTCTGTCCCGGTAACTCATTTGAAGCCCCATTCCAATGTTGAGTAGTAGAAGTGCTGCCATGGTCGTATTCTGACAGTTTATTTGCATTAAAATATGAAAAATTTGTGTTTGCCTCCATATATTGGTTGTTGTACGTAGCCTGAAATGAATGTCCAATGTAATTATTGTGTAGTCCATCCCCATCTTCGTCCGGTAAAATCCCGCGATTTAAAAGGCCTGTGAAAGGAAATGGAATGTTGTTTTGCGGGATGTCATCCAAGTGGGGATGGCCATCGGCATGGGCATGGCCCCATGCAGTAAAATCATCCATGTGGTTCCTGTGATGAATGCATGTGAAATATTTTTACGATGACCAAAAAAAAAATTAATTCGAGTTTAAGACAAATGAAGTCAAACGGTAGTAAATAAAAACAAATGGGCCAGCCCCATCATAAACGTTCACAACCATGCATCACGTAGAATATTATCCAACAAAGTAAATATAAGTGCAGGAAAATAAAAACAGTCTGACAATAATCCCATAACAGAGCGGTTAACATGCATGCCAAAATATGTAATTAGAGGAGGAATGATGGAGGGATCGCGCGGTGAGCTGCCGACCCAGGCTGAGTGGTTTGTGCTGCCATTTCACGCTGCCCTTCAATCCAAAACAAACGACTCTCCGCGGACGGTAGCTCAACAAATATATCCAGCATCATCGGACTCAGGCCAAGGAAGTTCACAACCCATTGGTAAGCCGTGGAAGTGGTGTCTGCGAAAACGGGCATATCGGACAACAAACGTATTGCCTCGCCAATGTGATGGAGACTCTTACGGGAGGAATGGATGGTATGGGCAGGCGCCGCACGGCTTTCTACTAGTGTTTGAATGGTTGTCGAGAGGTCTACGCTGGGACACGAACTGCTCTTTCTTTTTTGACTTCCCGAACCAGTACTTGTGCGACAATTTTTGGGCGTTCCTGGTGACGGTGAGTTCAATTCTCCCATACGTTGGGTCATACGTTCAGGCAGCTGTGTGTCGTCTGTGTCGCCCGAGCTCTCTAGCAATTGCACATTCACTTCTCCCAACGGATCATAAGCTGCGGCTGCAGCATACCTCCCATCCGATGTGACATCCGCAAACACTTGTTCCATGAGTTCCTTGTTATCCAAACCCTTACTTTTGAACTTCCCCACTAATTCATTGTGTTGCACGAAAACAATCACATACAACACAATACACATAAGCAACGGATCATATTGGATGTACATTTACCTGGGCAAAATGTAAATCAAACTTTGGCCGGAACGGTGGCGCGCGCCGGGGGGGGGGGGGGGGGGGGGGGGGGGGGGGGGTGGTGGGTGGGTGGGTGTTGTGGCCACCGAATTCACATTAGACATTGCCACTCTATTTTTAGATACTTAGCGACGGAGGATTTGCTTGGGAACTACCCCTTGTCTGTACTGTGCACCACCCAAGCCTCCATTCTACCACCTAGAACACTTAGTTCATTTTCTCTCTCCAACTCACCAAACTTTGCTCAATAAAACCCCCGATACAGCCCCTTTGTCACTTATACAATGACTCGTATAGTATGTATATGTATGTGCATATAAGCTCAAATTCATATATTCACTAATCCATCAAACCGCTATACGTACATGCATGTATATGATTTATGTACCTTTATTCACCTATAAATTCGATATAAAAACCAAAACATAAGCGTATTACAATGGATTCCTCAATGGAGAAAACCAATTCATGCAGGCAAACCCAATTGATTGAGATTCAAGGCTTGGTTTGTTTTGGTATTAGAATGGGTTAAGAGTCTGGTATGAATCCTCTTAGATACTATTATTGTCAAGTGATTAACAAACTATGCATCCGTATTCGGTATTTTCGTCCTACAATATAAATGTAGTTATACTCTGCCTCCATCCACACAAAAAAAGGTAAAAGAGGATTTTAAATTGGTCAGTTGCACTATTTTCAAGAATCGCATGAATTGCACATTGTGTATTGAATCGTGAATTGTGAAATTTAGTGTCCATTCTACCTCAAAGTAGATTTACCCTTAAATTCATGTTGATCTTATATCAATCGTGAATTAAATCGAAAGAACTGATAGTTACTGGATGGTTGGTTGACAGGTGTCTGGCTAGCAAAGAACCCGACAAAAACGAGTACAGTAGCGCGTAAATTGTAATATTTGACTACTACGATTTTCGAACTTTAGAAATGGCAAGGGCAATTAGTCTAAATACAAAACAAACAGAACGTGTCTGCAATTCTCAGAAGCTTTACGAGAGGTCAGTGTACACTTGTAATAAAACCTTTAAACCTTGAACCACTATTGCGTTATAATACAACTGTAATAGCTCCAACAAACCCTAATATACATTTGAATTTGATTTCCTAAAGTTGTACTCTTGCTTTCAAGGTTCACTTCCAAAGCAATAGCAAAGGTAGGTAGCGTTCATTAGCCATCACCTAAAGCATGGAAGCACACAAGGACTGCCAAGTTTGACAGATACAGAGGACCCAAATTAACATTAGCAGCCGATCTTGGCACTCAAACTAGAAAAAAAAGACAAAATATTCTACAGACAAGGCAAGATCTCCAGCAAAGCCTCACGAATCCATTTGGTGCAAAACAAAAGTCAAAACAATCAAAGGTTACAAAGACCCCGTTATTGGCATTTTGCTAAAAACCAACAAAACTATTAATCGGGGGCGAAAAAGTGAGCCCAAACATAAAAATAAGAACATGAGATAACGGGGAAGAAAAAAAGGAATGGAACAGCCAGCCATGATTACACGTAATATCATCCAACACAAAAAGCTACCAACACAAAAAGCTACATATCACATAAAACAGGTGTACTGTAGCGAGTTACTAGTTCTGTTTAACCAAGAGAGAAAAGTGAGTTCATCATTATTGTCGAAAAGAAGAGAAAAGTGAGTTGATCATTATTGTCGAAAAGAAGAGAAAAGTGAGTTCATCATTACTGTCGAAAAGAAGAGTACATTACCTATAGTAGAATATGTATGGGGCTTTGGGCTTAACATGCCAACTTGTTGATTCAGTCGTCTTCGTGAAACATAAAAAGATTAACTCAAACCGGAAAAGTGCTTTATTTACATACCATTTGCGGTGCATCACGAAAGCTGATGATGTTAACCCGACGAATCACAGTATCTTGATCAAGCCCGTAAAGTGAATCAATCAAATGCACCCTTAGCGAAGCAGGACCCTTGGCCATATCCATTCCAATCTCACCAGCAATACCAAATATGGACAATGCAGAAGCTGTAGCTTCAAAAGCATGTAATGGGTCAATTGCAACGAAGGCAGATATGAGGGCAGTCACAGAGCAACCTGTGGCTGTAATCTTCTGCATCATGGCCACACCATTTTGTGCACCAACAACTCGCTGCCCATCCGTAACAATGTCAACAGCTCCAGATACAGCGACTATACAGCCAGTTGATTTAGCCAACGATTTTGCTGCTTCCACAGCATCAGTTGATGCATGAGAGCTATCTACACCCTTGAAGCCAAGCAATTTTAATTCAGAGAGTTGAATAAGTGGTAAAGGATGCAGTTGAAGTCCAAGGTGGACCTACTGGGTCATGTGCCCCTACTCAAAATTTTGAAATTATAAATAGATGCTTTTATATCTCTCTCATAGTTATATGATTGTTTTTAAATTAGAGCATATTAGCTTTGCACATAACTCAAAAAACAAAAAAAATATGTTTTATTTTTCACCTCATCTTTCGCTCTATAAGTTTATAAATTCCGTGTCTACTTGAGAACTTGAGATGTTAATTGTTGATAATATTTACTTTCAGTATTCATGAATATACATTTGTGAGACAGTTAAATAGAACCATCTCATCTTGATAACTCCTGGAGGTCAATCATAATAATCATGAAATTTTATCGATGAACTATTTTGTGCTTAATTTTAGATAATTTTTAAGAATACGCATTAAACATTCATGGTTACTAATGAATGTCTAAGGGTGTGTTCGGTCGAGTGTTTCTGAAATGATTTTTGGAGAAAAAAACTCTGAGATGTTGTTTAATATAAGTGTTTCAGAAAAAATTTGGGAGTTAAATTTTTTTGGCATTTTCGAGGCGTCTCTCTCTCTCTCTCTCTCTCTTCTTTTATAGAGAGATGAAATTATTTGGGAAAAAAGTAAAAATATTTGGGAAACTTTTTCCAGAAACTTGTTTGAGGAAAAATTTCCCAAACAAGCAAACGAACACACCTTAATTTCAGTATTATCTAGTAACGATTTATTATGAAAATAAAATTTCATGATTGTTATGAACAAAATGCCCTCACTAGGTCCAATTTCTAGGTCCGCCACTAGTTGAAGCTCTTGTTGGTGTATAATAAACTAACGAGATTTGCAAAATCAAGAGGAATCCACAATAAACTTGAATTGTAGGAAAGAAAGCAAGTCAATACAAGAACTTGAGAGCTACAACTTAACGAGGTGCCACTGAGGGAGAGAGTTTCTAGATGAAAGAGACAGGCACATTCAAATAAGCGGGAGAGTGTGCTGGGCATTTAGCATGCTCAACGAAAAATATTCGACTAACTTCAAACACTAAGAGAAGGCCATGCCAAGATAACCTAGGCACAACTTTTATTGTCTATAAACTATCAGGTTCTTGGCTGATGCTATCTCATTGTACTTAACCCAGCTCCAACAATAAAGGATTTTGAACTTTAAAATTTTTCACCAGCTTTGGCAATTAATCTTCTACTTTTGGAACACTTACATCTCAATGACAAACAAATACTTAAACTGTCAGCATTTTGTTATCACCATGTCTAACCGCCTTGCTAATCAGCATGTCTGGCTCAGTTTCAGTATCATTGTCTAGCTTACCAGAATCTTGACAAACAATTTATAATTCTAGCGATTCATCTCAGCAACTTGTTTATCAGCAAATTTGTCTCAGTTTCGGAGAACATCTTTCAAGTGTTGACAACATATTTAAGGAATTCAGTTTCAATCCACAACCACAGAAACCTCGAAGTGATGTTCAATAATTGCCCACACCTATCCTTCCTAGCTAGCTCGGTATGCTTCCAATAGCACAATCGCGAAATCCACGATAGCACAAACAACAACATATGCAATTCGTGTATTACACCAGTGAGTACACAGATTCCTAGGAAAGAACAACAATGTCGCATCTGTTACCGAATTGAAACATTTGAACCAACCAACAACTCGTCCTAAGAGGTCCCTTGAACCAGAAGACAGTAAGAGTTTTATCGCGTCGTGCGAGTCGCAAACGGTTGATTGTAATTAGGGTTAAATTTGAGACACCACCCCCAACAATTCCTTTCAATGTTCAACAAAACAAAATCATCATTCTTACTAACTAAGCAATTCAACATACATGGAGTACTAGTGTATTACCTTAGTAGATCCAACTGAAGCATTGGAAAGAGCAAGAATCTCGGACCCATTTCCTCTAATAACAGTAGGTCTCAGCCCAACAAGCTCAATACAAGCCTTCAATCGGAACCGGGAAGCCCCAGCAGCTACCGGGTCGAGCACCCACGGCTTACCCGAACTCGTCGCCGCCTCTGCCGCCGCCTTCATTGCCGGAAGCCACTCGGCGGTGATCGTCCCGACGTTGACACAGAGGGCGTCGGCGCGTGGGGTGAAGTCCGGGATCTCCTGAAGCGAGTGGATCATGGCCGGGGAAGCGCCAACGGAGAGGAGTGTGTTGGCCATCAGATCCATGGAGACGAAGTTGGTGATGCATTGGATGAGGGGTGATCGGTTCCTCACTATTGACAGGTGGGTCCAGGCTGCTGGGCCCCACTCAGGAGAGTTTTGTTGTTCTTGGTATTTTACTTCGTGGGACTTGTCTACCATGGCCTCCGACGAAGAAGGTCTCTGCAGATGGACCTGGATTCGATTGTAGGTGACGGATGTTGTGCTGTACACTGTTGCCCCTCTCTTTTGTAAGGACCAGTGGTTGCTCGTGCGGAATGCACTTACCGAATTTAAAATTGGGAAAATTATCGGTGGTATTAATCCAAAATAATATCCACATTCATGGTCCACAATTTCAAAATTACCAAAATATAAATTTTAGAAAAGTAATTCTCAAAAACATAAAAATCATACACATTTTATAACCAATCATAAAATTCTATGGTGCAAGTCAATCTATCTCAAAGTGCAAGTCAAGAATCTCCAAGATACAAGTCATTTATTCGAAGGTACAATTCAGTGCATCCAATGGTACAAATTCTGACCGATCACGAAACCTCAAGGTGCAAATCAATGTGCAAGTTAGAAATTTTCAATGTGCAAGTCGTTTTGTTTGAAGTCGAAAGTCAATGCACCCAATGGTGCAAGTCTTGGCCAGTTAGAAAACTCCAGGTTGCAAGTCAATTTGTCTCAGGTGCAAGTCAAAAATCTTCAACGTGCAAATTGTTCGTTTGAGGGTGCAACTCAATACACCGCATGGTGCAAGTCTTGACCGGTCAAGCAACCCTTGTGCTCACCATGTTTTCGTAAAAAAAAATTGTTATTACCATTATATTTATAATTTCAAAATTGTAGACTATAAAAGTAGGAATTATTTTGAGTCAGTACTACTGTTGATAATTTTCTTTTTAAAATTTTCATAGAAAGCCACTTGAAATTTTTTTTAAAAAAATAATAGTAAACCAACTAATCAATTTTAATATTAATTAGATTCGTACAGTTCATTTGTCGTAATAAAATTTGCTTTTTTAACATCTAGTTGAAGTCTAACTTAAGTAACATTAAAAAGACAATACATAAATTATAGATGTCTAAAATTAATCAAATTTTGTATCCAAAAGAAATAGATTCTCAAGAATAGAATAGAGATAGGAAATATGTATGGCTAAATAAAAGTTGACCACAATTAGTATTGAAAAGAATAGAAATAGAAAACAAGTATAGCTGTTGTTGGCCTAAAAAGAAAATTATAGATCAAAACTGATTCGGAGACGTGATACTCCATATTATCGACACAGTAAAATAATATCGCTACACTCTATGAAATTTTTTGGTGATGTCAAACAAAAGAGTAAGCCTTGGTTAAAAGCTAGATAATGTTTCTATTTGTATGTGATAGCATACTACATGTACATTTATTCACATTTTTTAGTACACCATTTTTTCACAAAATTCAAACAATGAACTTATGCTCATGTACTAAAAAAAAGGTTTGCAAAAACATAAATTCACAATACTGTTACTAAAAGCAAAGTGATGTTACTAGCCATTAATTAGTTTGAACAAAGTGTAATCATAAACCGAAACTTCTAGAAACATATAGCCCAAAGCAAACGAAATTATCATAGCTACTATAGAAGCCAATCCACTTGTTTCCCTTTCCCGTTTATTTTTTTCTATTTACTTGTGCATTTGCAATGGGATGATAAATATTCAAGTTCTAAATCACCATACAATACAATTGTTATAATAATTTAATATTTTACTTTTAATAAGCTTTTATATATTTAATTCCTTAATAAGTTAGAGTTTAAATCTTAAAAAGTTGTTACAAATATGTTTGCCAAAAATCATGGTTAGTGGAGATCGTTTACTGTTTTATAGTAATTAACCACTTCAACATATATATTATTACTATTATGATATATTAGACGTTGGTCTAATATTGGTCTAAAAAAGTGTTGGTTCATGGAGCCTTTCCCACATATATATATATATATTAACCACTTCTACGTATATATTATTATTATTATTATTATATATGTATATGTTGCACCTGTTGTAATTATAAAAAGAAAGAGAGACAAAAAAATTGGAAAAAGAAATTACTTGAGTGGTTAGAAAGTTTTTGTGTGTTATCAAAGTGTTAGGAAACAATCGGTTTGTGAGTCTACTTCCCTGCACAGAAGAAGATTCGAAGATCATTGTATCTTGAGGAAGGAGTACCGTTCAACCCCGTGCAGAAGGAGGTGTATTTTTCCTAAGGAGAGCGCTTTCGAGTGCCTTGATTATTTCACAGGCATCTGATCTAATCTTTTCTCTTTGATTATATTTTTTGCTAATTTTGGTTTATTAATATTCTTGTGTGAATTTTAAATACCTAGCAGGATAACCATTCGCATCGAATTTACTTCTAACACTCTTAGGAAAACTACAATTTGTTAGGGTTTTCTGTTAGGGTGATATTTACTTTTGCTGTGGTTAGAAAAAAAAAATTAAATTAGTTGTGGATGTATTGTGTTAATTTGGTTGCTGAAACTGCATTTGATGATAAAGCAAGTGGTGCAATAGTTGAGCATATGACAAGTGACAAAATCATGGAGCCCTCTTCACTTTGATTCGTTTAATGTTATATGGTTGTGGAACCCAAAGATGAAAAAAGCACACCTGGTAATAATAGTTCAGGTTTAAATCTAGATTAAGTGGTAATGGTAATACTCTTGAGGCTAGACCATGAAATGTGGATATTATAGGACCAGTGAGCCTAAATGGCGGATGATCTTTAATTCGAATTTATAATATGTTGGAAGTATGGGGATTGATTGTCTTCTTGTCTGTTTGCATGATTGTTCAAGGCATGTGTGCATCGTACAAACTGTACTTTTAACATTTTAAATTCTCATCTAATTTCACATTTCTTTTGATTTTAAATGGAGGATGATATGAATTGAACAAAAGACAAGACACGTAGTTTTAGGTTTTAAGTAAAAAGAAGGAATTGATTTCTTTGATACATACTCTCCAGTAACTCGTATAACTACTATTCGAGTTATGATTGCTTTGGCATCTATTTATAAATTAGAAATTCATCGAATGGATATAAAAACAACATTTTTAAATGGAGAATTAGAAGAAGAAATTTACATGGATCAACCCGAGGGGTTTGTAGTTCCACAACACAAAAGCAAAGTTTTTAGACTTATAAAGTCTCTTTATGGACTAAAACAAGTTCTAAAACAGTGGCACAAAAAATTTGATCAAGTGATTCTCTCGAATGATTTTGAAATAAACGATTCTGATAAATGTGTGTATATTAAACAACTTGATGGTGCTTGTGTTATTCTTTGCTTATATTTAGATGATATTCTTATTTTTGGCACTAATCTTGATGTAATTAGAGAAACCAAACATCTCTTGTCTAGAAATTTCGACATGAAGGATCTAGGACAAGTGAATGTTATTTTGGAAATCAAAATACTAAAGAATAATGACGAGATCGCTTTGACTCAAGGACATTATATTGAGCAATTATTAAGAAAGTTTAATTACTTTGATGTGAAAGAAGTTTCAACTCTGTTTGATCCTAATATTCACTTAAAGAAAAATGGTGGTGAGAGTATTTCTCAATATAAATATTCACAGATAATAGGATCTTTAATATACTTGTCTAATTGCACCAGACCTGATATTTTTATGCTATTTGTAAGTTGAGTTGTTACAATTGTAAACCTAGTTTAGAACATTGGAATGCCATAGAAAGAATCTTTAGATATCTTAAAGGTACAATTAATTACGGTATTCGATACCGTGGGTTTTTCATGTTTTAGAAGGATTCTGTGATGCTAATTGGATTAGTGAGTCTGATAAAACAAAAGCCACTAATGATTACGTTTTTACTCTAGGTGGAGGTGCAGTAGTTTGGAAATTATCTAAGCACACCATAATATTGAGATCCACCATGGAAGTTGAATTTATTGCTTTAGATATGACTTGTTCTGAAGCCAAATAGCTAAGAAATTTGTTGATTGATTTGCCTTTATAAGATAGTTTTATTCCTTCTGTCTCGATACGTTATGATAATCAAGCTGCTATTGCAAAAGCTAAGAACACAAATTTTAATGAGAAAAAGAGATATATCAGAAAAAGAAATAATTCTATCAAGCAATTATTGTCTCAAGAAGTGGTTGCACTCGATTTTGTAAGATCTGAAAAAAAAAACATAGCAGATCATTTTATAAAAGGACTAGCATGAATGCTAGTTGTTGAATCATCGAGGGAGTGGGACTAAAGCCTGTAAATTAGTCACCTTAGTGGACACCTAACCTTTGTGATTGGAAATCCCATGAATAAGGTTCAATAGGTAATAACAAAACTGAATGGTGACTAGGCAAAGCACTAAAATTATTAGAGAAAAATTCTCTGGTCCTATTCCTATGATGATAGTGCTTAAAATGATGTGACGATTAGGAAAAATTAAGTTATGAATGTGTCAAAGATAGAATTTTTACGGGGAGTTAGTCACAAACTACACTTGGAGGACACACCTATATGAGTGCGGTAGCGGGTCGCTGCTATGAGAAATTGGGCTATTCTCCAAAGATACTCATAGAAACGAGATACGTGCGCATGACCGTGTAACGTACAAAACTGTTCAAGAACAATAATTGTTTCTTGTACTCTGTGTGTGGGAAGTATAAGTTTGATATCAAGAACCTAGTTCAAACTTTGTTCACTTCGGTCCTTCAAACTAAAACTTGCTAACACTAAGTGTAGGTTCAAGTCTGGAAGACACTATACCCATTGCGCTTTTTACTCTTTTAAAATTTTAAATTATGTGATGGATTGTTATAATAATTTAATATTTTACTTTTAATATGTTTTTATATATTTAATTCCTTAATAAGTTAGAGTTTAAATCTTAAAAAGTGGTTACAAATATGTTTGCCAAAAATCAAGGTTAGTGAAGATCTTTTTTACTGCTTTATAGTAACCACTTCAACGTATATATTATTTTATATATATGTATATGTTGCACCTATTGAAATTATAAAAAGAAAGAGAGACAAAAAAATTAGAGAAAGAAAATTACATGAGTGGTTAGAAAGTTTTTGTGTTTATCAAAGTGTTGGGAAACAATCGGTTCGTGAGTCTACTTTACTGCACAAAAGAAGATTTGAAGGTCGTTGTATCTTGGGGAAGGAACATCGTTCAACCCCGTGCAGAAGGGAGTGTTTTTTTTCTAAGAAAAGCGTTTTCGCGTGCTTTGACCATTTCACAGGCATCTCTAATCATTTATCTCTGATTATATTTTTTGCTAATTTTGGTTTATTAATATTCTTGTGTGAATTTTAAATACCTAGTAAGATAACCATTCATATCGAATTTACTTCCAACAACAATACAATACATGCTACGAAGAATCCTTCAAAGAAATAACCATATTCTTCTTTTTGTCCCATGAGGAATTCACAATCTCAATAAGTATATATATATATATATATATATATATATATATATATATATAGTACATGCAATCTGTATACACCCAACAACCCTAAATACTCTATAATATATATGCATACATGCTTACATATATATACATATATATAGTATACACATATATATACATGTATGTGTGTTCTGTATATTTGAATACGGAGTATATATAATATACATATATTCAAATACATACATACATACATATATATATATATATTTGTATATTTGTATACGGATATACATGCATATATAATATATATGACATATAATATAATATACATATATAGTTTAAATAAAAAAAGTATGTTCTATAGAAAGATTCCACTTTTACCAACTAAACTAAGTCACGGCTGGCGACTAAATGTGTTTTAGTCGCCAAAAGATGAACATTTTCCGACTAAATAAAACTTTAGTCGGTGAAAGTCCTAAGTATTGGCGACTAAAACTTGGTTATCGCGAAAGTCATGACTTTTCCCGACTAAAGTTACTTTAGTTGCCAAAAGTCGTCACTTTTGTTGACTAAAGTGACTTTGGTCGGGAAAAGAAAAGTCCATCCTTTTCCCGACCAAATGAAGTTTAGTTGCAAAACTTGCCCGACTAACCAAATTTTCGTCGCCAAAAGGGTGACATTTCCTGACTAAATCAGTTTTTGTCGCCAAAGGTTCAACATTTTAGTGACTAAAAAATTTAGTCGCCAAATACACGACTTTTGGCGACTAAATTTAGTTTTGTCGCTAAATTTAGTCGCCAAAAGTGTATTTTCTTATAGTGTATGGAGGTCTTAAAACGGTTGGAGATGCCATTGGAACACCCATAGCATGGCCTATGTCTTTGGTAAGCTCAACTATACATAATCTTGTTATTGTTAGTGATAATATAATTTTTAATCTACATATATGTTTTGTTTGAATCAGGTAGTGTCGACTGAAGATTATTAAGCATTGGGTTCGAGTACAGATGGAAGCTTTTTTTGTATGAATGATATGGTTGTTGAACTATGTAAATTTAGGTACTTTTGTCATGAAAGGTGCAGTGTTTTTCTCATGGAATTTTAAATAGTCACATTTTGTTTATCGAGATGCAAGTACATTTGTTGAAATGGTAATGTTTGTTATCAGCTTGGATTTGCATTAATTTTCTATAAAATCTTATCTTTTGTGAATTTGTGTGGCGTATAGGGATATTTGGTGTAGAAATTTATCTTTTAATAGTTAATACGTTTGGTTAAGAAATTGACAAATATATATATATATATATATATATATATATAACAAATGCTTATACGGCACTTTAAAGTGCCTCCTATGCTAAGGTCTAGATTGACACTTAAAAGTGTCCTATTACAAATCTATTGTGACAGGCGTAAGTGCCATTAATAGGACTTTTGAGACACTTTAGAATGCATCGTCACAGTAGATACTGAGCTGTTTAAAAATGCCTTAACAAGTAGCCTGTTGAGGCACTTTAGAATGGCTCGACATAGCAGCTATCATGGCCGTTGATGCAGCCCCAATAATCACGACTGAGACATTTAGAAATGCCTTAACAAGTAGCATGTTGAGGCACTTTAGAATGACTCGACATAGGTAGCTATCATGGCAATTAGTGCTACCCCAGTAATAACTACTAAGGCATTTATAAATGTCTTAACAAATAGCATGTTGAGGCGCCAATATCTGCCGCTAAAGAAAAGTGCCGCATTAACCCTATTATCACACACTTACATGCAATACTTGTTCGTAATGCCCCAATACGGGAAGTGCCCTAATATTATGTCTTTTGCGGCACTTTCAAATGCCCCATAATCCTATATATATATATATATATATATATATATATATATGAATGTATGTATTGTACGCGCGTGTGTGTTATATATATTATATATATGTATGTATATATATGATATATATGTATGTATATATATGTTATATATATTACATATATGTACGTATATTCGTATACGAATATACAAATACACACACACACACACACACAGATATATGCATATGTATGTATGTATTCGAATATACATATATTATATATACTCCGTATATGAATATACAGTTATATATACACATACATGTATACATATGTGTATACTATATATATGTATACAGATATACATATATTAAATATGGTATACGAATATACGAATATATATACAGTACTATATATACATATAGTATGTAATATATGAATATTGTATGTATACATATATTATATATGGTATACAAATATACGGATATATATACAATACTATATATACATATAGTATGTAATTATGAATATTGTATGTATACATATATATACATATACCGTATATAGTATACGAATATATAGATATATACATATATATACTATTTGTATTATATATATGTATACTATATATATGTATGTATATACGAATATATATATATATATATATATAAGTAGCTTGTGAGTTCATTTAATATAATAAATATTTTTATTTTCATTGCTAAATTTAAGTGTGCAAGTGGCCTAGTGGATAGGTGTTTGGTTATTATGAAAGAGGTGGTGAGTTCGAATCTTGGTAGTGACATATTGTTACGATATATATTATCATGATTCTGGTACAGTAAGTGCCACATAGATGTAAGAGGTCCTATGTGGCAATGTATGTTGAATTTTTCGCTTATGTTAGCGCCATGTAGATGTTATAATTGGCGACTAAAATATTTACTCAGCAAAAGTCAGAAGTTTCGGCGACTAAACTGTTGAGTCGGCAAAAGTCATGACTTGTGGCGACAAAACTTCTTAGTTGGCAAAGGTCATGACATTCGGCGACAAACTGTTTAGTCGGCAAAAGCTATGCTTTTGGAGATTCAAACCGTATTTAGCCGGCAAAAAATTTTTCCAGCCTCGATTCGGCGACTAAAATGGCGACTAAATTTTTTAGTCGGCAAATACTTTTGGCGACTAAATAGTGGACTATTGGCAACTAAACGCGTAGTCGGGAATTGTGTTTTTTCTTATAGTGATAAGGCCTCATCAAATGCTCATCCCAAATTATTGGGAGCAAAACGTGCACCTCGCACCAATTTCGTCCTAGTTCTTGGCCACCAACTTCTGCAATTGGATCTATGCTGATGACCCGGCCGTTCCCTACATGTTCAGTTCGGTTGGCCACACTCCTTAGGGAAACAAAATCCCCCACCTAGTACCAATAAGCAAATAATTAGATGAAATGTGTTGCTTCTGTTCCTAACTATGATGAGGTTATAAAAATACTAAAAAAGGCAAAGGACACCAAAACATATTAAAGAGGATTGCAAAATGTTAGTATAATGGCTAGACAATCTTGTGAATAGCCACATAATCACTGAAAGTCAGTTGTATATTGCATCTTACAAAAAGAAGCCAGTTGCATAAACACCGAAAGTCCAACTAAACTTTTACCAAGAATATAATAAGAGACAAGTTATGGACTTACTTTGTCTGGTTGAATATACTCCTAGACATAATTACCCTCCTCTTAAGCTATAGTCTTCGAAATACCCAGAAGAAAGGCAAAAAGAAGTAAAATTTACCTAATGCAACAAAAAAGGGCTTAACCCAACACCTAGAACCCATGCTAGACCCAAGCAAACTAAAAAAAAAATCCATTAGAAACAAGGTCATATTCAGAAACGGAGAAGTTAATTGGGAGTGCTTTGAGATCCCAAATGTCTCATGTATTAAGTCCCGCATGTTATTATGTCTATCGAAGTCATTTTCTACATTGATGGGACTTCCAATAGTTGTATTAGATGACAAAGATTCCCCATGAGCTATCCACTTTGTATAACCTTTGATAAATCCGTCACATATTAGATAGTCTATCGCCTCAGATCGCGTCACCCATCTACCATTTCCTCATTTTACACATGGACATACAAAATTTTTTCGTTTACACTTACATTGCCAAATGCAAAATTTAGGAATTCGTCCACTCCATTGATGTACTCATCACTCAATCGAGACTCGTGCATCCAACTCCTTCCATTGTAGTTCCCTGTACCAAATATCAAGTGTGGTTCTCTACCACATATCCATAGACATTATAAAACAATTAGAGAATTGTAAATACACACACACACACACACACATATATATGTTCATTATAATTTTAAATTTTTTCCACCACAATGTAGAATTATTCAAGGCACAATATAACCTTTTTTCATTTCTAGATATAAAGTGAAACAGTTATTTTTTACAATACATTTTGTTCTTCCACACACATGCACATACATTTTGTTATCCTTCAAACCCACAATACATTTTGTTCTTCTCAATAAGCTCAAAAACTAGATAGTGTCTATCAAATTGGGTCTAAACTTTTTGATATTTTGATGACCTACTGGTAGAGAACAAATTGGATTGATACACAACAACAACCTGATGCCAAAAAGTACCCAAACCAAATCAAAAAACAACCAGATAGTGTGTATCTTCTTTGGCATATTAAGAACAAATCGAAAAATACCCAACTCACAAAACAACTTGATGCTGAAAAGCACCGGAAAAAATTAAAAAACAACTAGAAGATACTCACTATTCAGTTGTTTCCGGCATCAACTGAGAAAATAACCTCTTATCGAACAAGAAAATATCATGATTCTCAATAAGCTCAACAACCAGATGTTGCGAATTTTCGGCATCAACTCCCAAAACAGATCAGAAAATACCTAACTGAAACCCATACATATTTGATAATACCCAACTTTTTTTTTGATCAGCGAAAACAATATGTGCTAATTAATTATGGAGAAAGAAAAATACAAAAGATGAGGGCCCCAAGTTGTCTAGTGGACAACCTGGTTGACCACCACCCCGAAGCCCAAATACATATGTAGCTAGGATGCCCAAACAAACCCCACAAAAAGGACATAAAGTAGCTAAAAGTGAAGAAATCTCAGTAGACCCTGAAATGGAAAAAAGTCACTCACAAAGCTTCTACTCTTGTTCTTCTCCAGAAAAACATAGAAGAAATCAATCATTCTACAATTCAAAACTCATGCTAGATAAGCTCAAAAAAGAAATCTCATACAGATTGATAATACCCAACTCAAATCCATAAATCAAACAAAACCGATAATGATACAAAATCATCTCATCCAAATCAGAAATTGGTAGAAAAAAATCAAACGAGACAAACATATTTTGTGTATTGGTGCTTACATGGAAGAAGAGAGTAAAGAGAACTGAAAATTGAGAGGTACCTCAACTATTTCCAGCAATTTCTTCTGTCTCCACGCTGAATGAAGCTCTCGGATTGAATATAAATTGACAGGAAACTGATGACAAGAAAAATGAGGGAAGAGGACGTTGATGGAAGCTCTCTGATCGACTAGAACACTGAGAGGAAACTGATGTCATTAAAAGAGAGGGAAACTGAGGGAAAAGGGAAAGTTGGGCACGCCAATGTGAAAAAAATAGAGGGAAACCAAAGTGCCGTGTATTCTCACCCTTTTAGGTAGAAAATGTAACTTCTGTTTTGGGTTTTTGTTTTCCAATTACTTATTCAGGCAGTATCTAAAAACTGCTGTGTATCTCTGCCCTTTTAGGTAGAAAAAGTAATTTTCCTTTTTGGCTTTTGTTTTTCAATTACGTATTAATGCATTTTCTAAAAAATGCCCTTTAATCTCCACCCTTTAATCTACACCAACACAAATAAAATATAGATGACTTTTTTTTTTTTTTTTGGTGCATTTTCTAAAAAATCTATTGCCGCACTTTTTTGTAGTCTGCCCTTTAATCTCTTTCATGAGGCATTTTTTAAAAAATGCATCATAAGAAGTGGCCCTTAAGGTTGTTTTTGTTGTAGTGAAGACAGCTAAGGAAAATGAACAAACCAATTGTAGCTCTTATGTTTAAGTGTAAATATCCCTTTCCTTTGCCGAGGGTCTTATTAAATTATAAATATGAGCTTTTTATGTGTCTAGTGCACATTGCAACACCACTAAAAAGAATTAGTATAAACAATCAAGACAAAATTTCAAGGCATGAAGGATCACAAAAAGGGGTATGAAATAGAATTTGAAGTCAGTGAAAATAAGAAGTGTAAATTAGCAAAAAACTAAAACATTAACAAACATGAACTAAAAATATCAATTTGACACGAATATTCTGAATATGTGATAGTCTCGAGGCAACCAAAGAGGCCGTTTTGGCTCAAAAACTTTTTAATGAGTCTAGATGTGGTCCCTTCAGTACAATCTGTTATTACACTTTTTTGTGACAATAGTGTGCAGTTGCTAACTCAAATGAACCAAGGAATCATAAGAAGGGAAAGCACATAGAACGTTATTACATAGGAATTATTTTAAAAAAGGTGATGTAACACTGACCAAGATTGCATCAACGAACAACCTGGCAGACCCTTTCACAAAATGTCTACCAGCAAAATTTTTTGATCGTCAGGTGGAAGAAATATGAGTGAGATGTATGGCATCATGACTTCGGGGGTGTTTGGGCGCCGGGTTTTTCACTTTTTGCATTCTCATTTTCATGTTTTGAGTGTTTGGGCGCCAACTTTGGAAAACAGGTTCTGGAAAATAGGTTTTGGTTTTTTGCGGTTTGGAGCCAAAATGCAAAAGGAGGGTTTGAGGTACTTTTCTCATTCTCGTTTTCCACTTCCAGAAATTGAAGGCTACCAAAAGCCAGTGCTACCCCTCCTGGCGAGGTGAGGTTTCTTCCTTCTCCTCCATCTCCGTTTTTTTGAAAGGTTTTCCTCAGCGCGTTTGGGCGTTCCTCAGTGCCATTTTCTCGTCTAATCTAGGGTTTTGTTTCTGTGCAGATTGGTTTTCTATTCTGTACCTTCTGTTCTGTGCTCATCCCTCACGCCATCACGCCATTGTAGGTATGTTCTGTTATGTACCTTCTGTTCTGTGCCTTATAGATTTGTGGCTGAAAAACAAAAATTAGGGGTTGAAATCATCACTCAGATTGTTTTGGTTTTGGTTTGATTTGATGTAAAGAAGAAGAAAAGAAAGCCAATGTATGCACGAGCATATCTATACATGTGTACAATATACAGTTTCAATATTACAGATCTGTTACATACCATGACCATTAGAGTTGGGGTCAGTTTCGAGTGTTGCGTCAATCTCTTATCTTTTGTTTTGGGTTCTGTAAGCAGTAGTTGTACATTTGCATTGCTTTCGTATAGCATGTTGATTGGCATGATGAGGAACAAAGCTATGAGCCTATGTTAAGCTGTAGATGATGTTATAATTCTTATCATGTTTATGTAAGTTCAGTCCAGAATTAGACGTTTATGTAAGTTCAGTCCAGAATAATAATTGCAATAGCCATAATAAATTGAGAAGAGTATGCTGACATTGCCATATAATTCAAATAAAAAGGTGGAATCTGATTCCTAAGATTCAATTATTATCGAAATTTTTAACAATGGTAAAAGAAAAGCTATTTTTTTTCACTTTAGTTCATCTTTGAGGAAATGAGTGATGTTTTGGATGAGTAGTTGTTTCAAAATAACCAGCTACTTGGATTTTTTCGCAAAAAAAAGACATTTAACATACCCAGCTGCAGTAGTGGCTGAAGGTGGCAAGGCTTGCACTATTTCTTTCCAAGAAAGGTTGATTCTCTTATCACCAATGAATGAAGGTGATTTCGAATGCAACAGCTGAGTGTCAAACATTATACGTAACATCAGTACCATGTAAACGAACATGTACTCAAAAGCCAAAAGATAAAATTGCTTTTCAGACCTGGGTCATTGTCAAAATGTTATTACAGGTTCGCAATCCAGTGGTAATGTTCTGTTTTTGAGCTTTCTGCAGATTATACACCATCTTTTTCAGCATGTTAATAAGACTACAACTTTACACGAGATTAGATGTTTAGTCCAAGTTCAGTCCAGAATTAGATGTTATAAGTTGAGTTGCACGCATGTTATGAGAATGATGTGCAGGTTAATTTAGTTAGTTAGCCTCGTGTAGTTTATATTTGGAGAATCAATTGATATATTGAAATTCATGCAATCTAGACTGTCTTAGAACAATTTTGAAGTTCTGGTGTGCCCAACTAAATCTTGTGATTGTGTGCATGCTGATATTGCTCATCAATTTTGAAGTTCTGGTGTTTATGTCTCACTTGTTATCCAGCCCCTTGCGATGTTAGTAGAGTTCTTTTTTTGGTTGTGAACTGCTGTGCTGAAGTGATTGAGATAGAAAGTGAATTCAATATGGGGGATTGTGATGGCTTCAACCCTTTCTTTTGTATGTAGTGTTAAAGTGTATGCATTGCGCTCTGGCCTTGTTTCTATGAATCCATAATCAGTGGCTATTAGTTAAGCTTTGTGATGTTGTTTCGTCTGAATGTTAGGAAGCTCACTTCTCCCTCCAAGCCATTTGAAAGTTGGGTAACCGGGGCTCCAGCCTATTTAACTTAGAACTATGAATTCTGCATTTACTAGAACTATGAATGCTGCATTTTATTACCTTCCAAATTGCTGATGCACACATATTTTTATGAAAGAAATGTCGTCCAAAAATAGTTATCATTACGATGCCAATAATGAGGCCAACAAAGGAATTACCAGCACCCCCAAACTCGTGTACAAACCAAGAGTTTGCCGATGTGGCATGCCGGCTGACCTTAAGATTGTTCAATCAGAGAAGGCGTCGAAAGGGGAATTGTATTTTAGATGTCCTAAGCCCCATAGAGAGAGGTGTGGGTTCTTTAGCTGGTGTCTCCCTGAGGGGTGGGACGGTTGTTCAAGTAGCGTATGTCACGATGTAAGTACTTCCAATGTCAGTGATGCTACTGGACCACTTCATAGAGAGGTTATGAATCTTCGCCAACAATTGGAGTACTCCAAGCTATTCACGAAGGGGTTGTTGGTGTGCCTCATTCTCGCAATGTTGGTCATAATGTTCAAGTGAAAAGAGAATTGTTGCCATATTTTAACTTGTTATTGCAATAGTTAACTGATGTATCCCAATGACAATGTATTTTGTAATGTTTTAATTACTGTTCAATGTGGAATGTTGTGATTATTTTGATGTTTTTGTGTTGAAAAAAGTCATGTGTTTATCTTGTAAAATATCATGCATTTTACCTTCTTAGTGACCATCTGTTCATGTTGTAGTGGAGCCATGTCTGCGCCCAGGGGAAAGAATGCGTCTAGTGTAGGTACGAAAGCTCAGTGGGATCACCCCGCAAAAGAGACCTTCATACACGCATGTGTGGAAGAGTTGGGAGGTGCTGGCTACAAAGCTGGAACCGTATTGACGAAGGTTGGGTGGGCGAACGTTGTAAAAAAATTTAATATACGAACGGGCAAGTGCTATGATAAAGTTCAACTAAAAAATCAATGGGGGGTGTTAAAAAAGGATTGGCAGTTGTGGCAACACTTGGTGTTAGGTGAAACCAGATTGGGTAGGGATCCAGATACGGGTGCAATTGCAGCATCGGACGAGTGGTGGGCCCTAAAGCTCGAGGTAATTCATCCTCCAAAACTTTTGTGCTATACTTTAATGAATTATTTGTACGTCATGTATGTTTTTTATTGTTGTGGTATATTTGTAGCGTCATCCTGAATGTGCCAAATTTCGTGACAAGCCTTTGCCGTTGGAGGATGAAATGCGTATTCTTTTTGCATGCAACACAGCTACGGGGGAGCTTAGATATACACCAAGTTCGGGAATTCTTCCTGGTGTTCGGAACACACCAAGTGTTCATGATGAAAACATTGATGAATTGTTGGAGGACGATGACGAAATCCAAGAGCTAGTGCACCCGACAGCATCGCAGAAAAAGAGGCGTGGTGATGACTCTGTTACGAAGAAAACCATACCGAAAGGGAAGAAGGGTAAGCAAATTGTGATAATTCAAATTCTAATATTTGAAATTGTAATAATTTTTTACCAATCACCGAGCTCATTGTTGGCACAGGGTATGCTACATCGAGGCTTGAAGCTTGCCTTCAACATATTGTAGATTCAACCGAGAGTCAAAGTTCTCCCTCCGTCCGGCATGCAGTTGAAATCCCCACACTGAAGGATGCCGTAGCCACTTTAAGTGAGCTTCCCGAGTTTGGAACTGATAACGAATTATGGGCGCGAGCTTATAACATATTAGGAGGTGCTAAACAGCGAGCAATGTTCATGGCATGCCCCGACAATGAGAAGAGGTACTATTGGCTCACGCACGAAATGACTAGGGTGGAAAGAGCCGAGCTGGGTACCTCCAATTGGTTTGCACCACCTTCCTCAAATCATGGGGGGCTTTAAGTTACATTTTAATTGGCTTTAAGTTTAGACTGAATTTGTAATATTCTGTTGCTACTTGGAACATTGATGCATATGTTCTTTGGTACTTGAGCATATTTTGTTTGGCTAGGTTGTTTGCTTGTTTTGGACTGTTTTCCATGTGAACTGTTTGGAGGCACGTTTTGGGGCTATTTTTAAATAGCTTGTTGGAGTATTTTGTTCAGCTTTGTGGCTTGTTTAGACAGCATGTTTTTTACTGTTGTGGACTGTTTATGGGCAGCTATGTGGACTATATGTGTAGCCAGCTTGGTAAAACTGTTTTGGACTGTTTAGTGCAGTAGTTCCTGGGCAGATTTTTGGACTTTTTTGGACTGTTTAGTCATGTGTTTGGAACTGTTTGCTTGTAGCCTATTTTTTTTTTTACTGATTTTAGGCAGCTTTATAGACTATTTGTACAAACATGTTCAGCACTATTTTGTAAACAGTTTTCCCCGATAATTTTTTTCAACTGTACATACTTCCAACAAGCTATACTTTCAACTGTACATACTTTTGTTCAACAGTTTTTCCCAATAATTGGTACCTCCAGTTGCTTTTGCCAAGCTATAAAATCTGATACATTGGCCTTGTTTTCAAAAAACTCAAGTGTGGTTTTATCAAAAAATCGTTCACACATTCTTAAAAAAATGAGCGGAGACGATCAATGGGCGGACTACTGCGACTATGATATCTACGCAGAAGAAGACGAGTACAGTGACCCATACAATGTTGATGAGTATGGTGACCCGTACAATGTCGACGAGTACGGTGACTCGTCTGGAGAAGGCTCTAGTGATCCCATATCTCGTAACACCTCCGGTTGGTCGAGGAGAAGAGCAGCTGCGGAAGCCATCTTACATTTCTACCAAGACACTTACATCAACAAGAGACCATGTCGTACCTCCGCATTCACCGGTGCAAAGTGGGTCGCTGAGTTGAACTTGGGTCACCCAAAGCGTATGTATCAAGCATTTCGTATGAGTAAAACTAATTTTTTGTCCCTTTGCCATTTGCTCGAGAGTAGTTATGGGTTACAAGATGCGGAAAGAATATCTGTGCAAGAGCAAGTAGCTATCTTCCTATGGATTGTGGGCCAACGAGCTAATAACAGAAGTGCACAAGAGCGTTTTCAACGTTCAGGGGAGACAATTTCAAGGCGTTTCCATGACGTACTTACATCTCTTAGCGCTATGGCTATCGATTGGGTTAGACCATGGCCATGGCCTCGCGAAGAAGTACACAAGAAAATACAAGATTCTAGAAGATATTTTCCACACTTTCAGGTATTTGTAAATCAAATTTTTTTTCTCCAAATCGTATAACTTTTAAAGTTTGTTCTTACTTTTGAGGTTACTAATTTTTTCCATTCCTAGGGTGCAATTGGTGCAATTGATGGCACTCACATCAAGGCCCACCCAAAACCCAGTGAAATTAGCAAATGGATTGGTCGGAAAGGGTATCCGACACAAAATATTATGGCGGCATGCGACTTTGATATGTGCTTTACTTTTGTGTTAACGGGATGGGAGGGAAGTGCACATGACACTAGAATTTTCTATGATTGTATAAGGGACGCGACCAATAATTTTCCACACCCACGCCAAGGTTAGTCCAACATTTCTCCTTCTCCAGTATATAGTTTATTTTATGCATATGTAGTTCTGTACAAATTGAAATCTATATATATTGCAGGTGAGTATTATTTGGTAGATGCTGAATACCCAAACATTCAAGGTTTTCTAGCACCATACAAAGGTTGTACGTATCATGTTCCGGACTGGCGTAACGGAGCCATACCAAGGAATAACTTCGAAAAATTTAACAAAATACACTCATCCCTTAGGTGCACCATAGAAAGGACTTTCGGAGTATGGAAAGCACGTTTCCCCATGATATGTGACATGCATGCCCCCTGGGTTCGACATGAAAACACAACAAAGTCTTGTAACCACAACAATGACCATCCACAATTTTATAAGAAGGAGCAACATGCCTGATATTCCTTTTGGCTTCTATGATACGCGACCAGAATTCATGCCTTACGAACGTGGAGTGGAGACTACAGCACCTAACGGGGTACATGGACATACGTACCAACGCGATGATGGTGAAATGGACAATGTGAGAGCTCAAATTCGAGATTATATTGTCGCAAATCATAGACGTTAAATGCCTCTGTAGTAAAGTGTTTGCCTAATGTATTTTGATTAGAATGTTTTTTTTTTATGTATTGGGTAATGTTTCATATGTTTATGTATGTTTTTAAAATTGTGCAATGTTAATTGTATTTTTATGTATGTTTATTGTATGTTTTGATTAGAATTTTTTTTTCCCAATAAAACATACGAGAGAATTTCAAGTTGTTTAAAAAAACAGAGGAAGATCAACTATAAATATTTGCTAAAAACAATTTTTTTCAAAAAATAGACGGGCCATAACTACTAAGGGCAAATTGGTCAAAAACAATTTTTCTACAATTATAATTTTAAATAAATTACAAGTCTTCATTTTCACTAAGGGCAAATTGGTCAAAAATAATCCATAACTCATTTTCAACATTCTTCTCCCAAACACTACCACTTCTGCAAAACACATTCTGCACATGTCTCCCAAACACTTCTCCAAATTCAAAACTCATTCTGGCCATAATCCAAAAAACTAAAAAACCAAAAAACCAAAACTAAAAAGCTAAAAAATAGGCTCCCAAACACCCCCTTCGAGTCTAAGTGGGATATTGTTAGAATTTTTATATTATAAGCCATGATTTTATGTAATAGATTAATAGTTGTTTGGTTATTTATTAATTAGTTATTTTTTGTCTTGATGAGAATCTTTATGGGTAAATATTTACATTATATCATATCATATTGTGTATGGATGTCGCTTATTCCACATAATAGATATTCTGGTGTGTAAAGTTCAGCTTACACACAGAGAATTAGATTATCAGTTCTTGTGGAATATAAGTCTTTAGTTCCAGTCTTAGGTGGAATTGGACAAAATCAGTGGACTATAACACTGTATTTTAGTAGGTCTATCTTGATTACGAAAAATGGTATAGTTTCGACTCACAATGTTAGTGCACTTTGTGTATATTGAACATGACCAATTTAAGGTAATTGTGTTTATACTGACTATATAAGACAATAAGTTCTTCATGGTTATTATAAATGTTTGTGCTCTTAATCTTGAGATAATTAATGAATGTGTACATTTAATGTTGTTGATTTTGTTTCATTATAAAGTGAAGCCTTGAAGGCCAATAGTCTCGATGAGTTGGGTCACAATATTAACTGTATGATAATTGTTAATTACTAATGGACTCAACGTCCCGGTGTAGGAATTGATAATATCCTTTTGAGTAAGCTTATAAGTTTCGATTATGTCAAATCCTACAGGTAGATATTAGTATTCGACATAATAAATAAGTTAAGTGGAAGGTTTCAAGTAATTTTAAAGATGTTTCTGAGACAAACGGCCTCCTTGGTTGCTTCATAGGCTGCCACATATTCAGCCTCCATTGTGGAATAAGCAATAAATGATTACTTGATACTCCTTCAACTTATGGCTCTACCTCTTAGGGTAAACACGTATCCCGAGACTTTTTAAAATCCTTTTTCTGATATAAAGTCCGAGTCTGTATACTTATAAGGTATTAGACTGTTTGCCCGGTAAACCAACATATAATTTCTAATTCTTGTCAGGCACTTCAGAATATGTTTCACTGCAGTATAATATTCTTGCTCAAGATTAAATTGAAATATACTAACCATGCCTATAGCAAAGCAAATATCAGGTCTAGTATACATCATAGTATACATAAAGTTTCCTACTGCAGAAGCATAAGGTACTGTTCTCATTTTATCTTCTTCTTCAACTGTTTTAGGACATTGATTCTTAGATAGATTGATTCCATGTTTGAAAGCAAGCAACCTTTTCTTGGAATCTTGAATGCTAAAACGAGTAAGAATCGTATTGATATAAATATCTTGTGATGATTCCAACATCCTTTACTTGCGATCTCGAATAACCTTGATCCAAAGAATTTGACTAGCTTCTCCTAAGTACTTCATATCGAATTGGATGGACAACCACACCTTCACTGAAGATAACATTCCCACATCGTTTTCGATGAGTAAGATATCATCTATATATAGTACTAAGAAAATCACTACTTTTCTGTTATATTACTTGTACACATACGACTCATCTGGACATTGATCAAAATCAAATGATTTGATTGCCTGATTAAAATCAATATTCCAAGACCTTGATGTTTGCTTAAGTCCATAAATGAACTTCTTAAACTTGCACACCATGTAAGTGCATTCATCCAGATTGTCATTAAGGAATACAATCTTGACATCCATTTGTCAAATCTCGTAATCGAGATGGGCCATAATAGATAAGAGAATTCGAATGTACATTAGCATGGCTACCGGCAAAATTTTTTTCTCATATTCAATACCTTATTTCTGAGTAAGAACTTTTTGCTACAAGTCTACCTTTAAAGGTTTCTACCTTCCCATCCACTCCTTTCTTTTTCTTGTAAATCTACTTGCATCTAACTGGTTTTATCTCTTCAGGTGGTTCTACAAGATCCCAGACTTGATTAGAGTATATAGACTTCATTTCTCAATTCATAGCCTTTCGCCAAAATTTTGCATTTGTGTCTTGTATTCGTTCATTGTAGTTACAGGGTTCGGCATCTAGTTCTTTAGGGTTTCTATCAAATGATTCTCAATTGAGTTGAATAATAATCCTCCCACTATGATGAGGCACGATTGTGTCAACCACTATTTCTGGTGGTGTTTTCTCTTGTACTAATGGTGCTGAAAAAGTTTGCATTGGTCTCTCGCCTCTCAATTTCTGTAGAACAATCTTACTTCTAGGCATGTGATCCATAGCATAGTCCTTCTCTAAGTATCGGGCATTGGTGCCAACAATAACATTTTAATTCTTAGGACTATAAAATAAACTACCATTCGTTCCTTTAGTGTACTTCACAAAGAAATAAATTTATGTCCTTGATTCTAACTTATCCGTGCTCTCTTTCAGCTTATGTGCTGGACTACCTAAAATTCGAACACACTGCAGGTTAGGTTTGTACCTAGTCCCCAATTCTGTGGGAGTGGAAGGTACTAACTTAGATGGCACCAAATTAAGAATATATGCTGCTATTTCTAATACATATCTCCAAAATAATATTGGTAAATCTGAATAACTCATCATAGATCTTACCATGTCCATAAGAGTTTTATTCCTTCTTTCCATTACACTATTTTGTTGTGGCATAACAGGTGCAGACAACTAAGATGTAATCCCCTCATCAAATAAGTAGTCCATAAACTCTCCCAAGAGGTATTCGCCACCATGATCAGATTGTAATGCCTTGATACTTTTATCAAGACGCTTCTTCGTTTTCATCTTATACTCTTTAAATTTTTTAAAGATTTTGAACTTACGGTGTATCAAGTAAATGTACTCATATCTTGAATAATTATCAATAAAATTGATGAAATATTCAAAATCACCTCTTACTTAGATGTTCATAGTCCACACAAATCTAGGTGAACTAATTCCAACGACTATTTGACTCTATATCTTTTGACCAAGAAGGATCTCTTTGTCATTTTACCTTTTAAATATGATTTTACTTTCAATGAACCTAATGGTCCATTTTAAACTAGTCTAGAAATTCTTTATAGATTAATATGGCCTAGGCGAAAGTGCTAAAGATACATTTGGTTCAATTCATAAGGTGTCTTTCTCTACATGATATACTATTTGTATTATTCAATTAATTCAGTTGCAGTGTGGGAGATATGATTAATAACATTAAGATCATATACCAATGAATCAAAACAAATAGAACGTTTATTAAACTTAATAACCACGAAGTTATTGAAGTAAAGCAAATAACAGTTTTAACCAACTGAGAAAGTGAAATCAAATTTCTTTTAATACTATGAACATAAAGACAATCTTTCAATAGTAAAATTCTATCACTACCAAAACAAAGATGTAAATCTCTCATTGCAATTGCCACTACTTTTGTAGCATTGCCCATATGTAGGTAAAGCTCTCCATCACTAAGTTGCCTAATTTCCTGAAACTCCTAAAATAAATTACAAATGTGATTAGTTGCTCTCGTATCTACACACCAAGAATTGGTAGATAACACCACAAAAGATGTTCAATCACTAGTGAATAAATTTTACCTGAATTGTTCATTTTATTGAGATAGACTGGACATTACTTCTTCCTGTGCCCTGACTGCTTGGAATGAAAATACTTGCCCTTAAACTTTTCACTCCACCTTGAGATCCATTACTCACTTGAGAAATTACAACCTGCTTTTGAAAATTTTTCTGCTTCATCTTGTCTTTTGACTTAGAAGAAAAAAATTTCTCAAGTACAAACACATTTTCTGACTTCTTCATTAGGCCCTCTGCTACTTTGAGCTATTTAAGAAGTTCCCCCAAATATTAACAAGGTTTGTTCATATTGTAATTCAAATGAAAATTCTTAAAACTCTCCAATAGTAAATGGAGTATGATATCAATATGGGATTCCCATCAATTTCAACTCCAAGGATCTCTAGTTCATTTAGATGACTCAACATATTTATAACATAATCCCTCACTTAGGTCTCTTCATCTATTTTTGTGTTAAGCAAGTCTCTCATAGCAACCTACCTTGCTGCAAGGTCCTAATCCCCAAACATTTCTTTGAGCCTCATCATCATGTTATAAGTAGTGGGCATGGACTGATGTTGATGTTGCAGAACGTTAGACATAGATGTAGAATGTAACACTACACCATCTCATCAGTCTTAATCCAATTTCTACAAGGCTGGGCTTTCTCATCAGTTGCCCCAACATCAGGTTTCTCTGGGCAAATCTCACTGAGAACATATTTGTACTCTTCATAGTAAACACTATGTCCAATTTCCGTTTCCAGTCAATATAATTAGGTCCAATGAGTTTGTTTTCTTTGAAAAGGATAGCAAGTGAATTGAAAGAGTTCATTCTTGAATATGAGAATCACATAATAACCATTATAAAAGGCAAAATAAAATTTTTGAATTTCATTTAAAATATTGGTCCCTCTACCAAATTTTTATTGAAAAATGTCGACAATCCGTCACACCGTGAAAAGTATGTTTTCGATGGGAAGGTCCACTACTTTTTATTATTTGTGCATGTAGGCTTTTTCCTTTTAATTTTACTATTTGGACAAAAAATCATGTCAAGCAAAATTAAATAGCTGGCTTAACTTTGATCTTACAAATAATAGCAATGACTCAGATGGAGAGGATGCTATTATTTATAGCTAAGTGTACACCATCACCTCACACCAAATTAATTATTCCGTAATGAATATTTTAGATGGAAACATGATTCACACAACAATTAACTTAGTGCTATCCCAATAGAACTTGTATCGATGATTCACAATTCATTTTGTCCGATGTTGAGAAAGGTCCTAAAACCAACACAAAAATTAATTATATCATCTACAAACTATGCATGTAAGTGATCTAGGTGTAGACCAATATTTCATGTTGTCCAAAATTATAAGGGAACTTTAACAAAATCATGGAAGTAATACAATCGCAGATAAGAATCCCAACTATTATGGTCAAAACATTTAGTTTTCAAAACATACTTGATTCTTGCTGTTGACTTATCGACCAAGGAGAAGTTGATGCTGACACAAGTGCTCAAAGGGGATCAAGCTTCCCTATCAGCTCATGGGTCCAGGAACTGTTGACGGGGTCAAGGAGCATTAGTTATATGCATTGTTTATTTTATAGAAACATATCGATTCCTCAAAAAATGCTGATTTCTTCAATCGTGAGAACCTATTATTACATATCAATTCCTTGCCTCTGAAAAGGAGCCAAACCCTAAACCTTCATATGATCGGAATTCACATGCTATGTATTAATACTACAAAACTCATAATCTTATAATAAAAACGTAACCACACATAAAAAATAGTGTGTGATCTAATTGCACTAAACCATTCAATCACACAACATACTTGCATGACCATAATAATGGGATAGGAAAAACTACAAAACAGAGGTTAGCACAATACTATGTTCTATTTTACATGGACAACATGGTTTGTATAAATCATACGCGCTATCACAACCGGTTCTTATACTATTATTAGGGATCGATTTTTGAGACCCAGTGATGAACAGAGATTATATAACAAAAAAATAAGAAATCCTACAAGGTGGAATTAGAATTCATACCTATGAGATTTTTCTAGTTTGACCTTGGCAACCTTCACAATTTGTGATCAAAGTATATGCATCACCAACATGTTGATCTTTCTTGACTGACCTTGTGATCTTCAACCGTAATCCTATTGTACCTCAATCACGAACCGAGTGTGGGCTCAAAAATATGATCTTCGTGCCCTCATAGAATCTCTCTCAATATTCTGAATATTTTGAGTATTTAGTTCGCATCCTGACTCAGAAGGCATAGCGGTGTATATATAGGCAATGATAGGGATCCCAGGAAAAAATATAGACTGGACTTCTTATATAATTTTAATTCCTAATTCAACTCGGATTAATTTCAAATTATATAAATTACAATTCATACTACCGCAGAAAGATTTAGAAGTCTAAAACAGCGAAAAAATCAAGAATTGATTAAATAAAGAAATTAGGCTACATCTTCGAAATCCGTTCAACTTAGATTTTCGTCGTTAACATCTCCTCTTTAGTAACTCAAATCAAGAATTCAGGCTAGAAAATTTTGATCGAAAGATTTTTCGATGAGAATAATTTAATTTCAAAGATGTATTCGTAAATTGATTTTTATCCAAGAAACATTAGGTCAAATCGAAGGAGGACATCGACCCAAGTATCAGATGTATCAAATCAATAGTGACAATTGATCAAGTGCTTAACACTTTATTTGATTAAAAAAAGAACTCGAATCAATTAAAAAAGAAACGATGAAAAATAATTGAGAAGATGTTGAAAGCCTAGATCCTAGGAGGATGTTAATCCGATGATCTTACCGAAAAGATTTAGCCAAACATATTATTGGAAGAAATATATATATTAATGTGAAACATGTTCCAAGAAATTAAATAGATCTTACTTGAACACAAAATGAAAGAAAACTTGAACAAATCTTCAGGTAAAAGATACTGGAATTAAATTCTGTAATTAAAAACTGATAGAAAAATTAGAAAAAATTAATAAAAAAAAGCTATATACTGAATTAATCTAGATCTAAACCTTCTAGGTCCTTAAATAAGGAAATTCTAGGAGAAAAATAAGGGAAACTAACCTAAAACAATAATAAAAGTAATATTACAAGAATAAAAATAAGATAAATAAAAGATTTCAAAATTTGGGATACGCGCAAGCCTGACCAGTCAGGTTCCTAACCCTGACCGGTCACCCGAAGCTATTGGAATTTAATATTTGCTCTTCAAGGCCTAGCTGGATTGACCTGACCTGATGATCAGGTTAGGTTTTTTTTTTTTTTTTTTTTTTTGAGCCTAATCGGATGGATAAACCCGCGTGACCTAGTGGTCGAACCCGCAAGACCTGATGGCCTTAAGGCGCGTGACCTGATGATCTAGTCACACCCTATATTGTTGGCTTCTTCCCTTTGACCAGTTAGGCACCTGATTGGATGGCCTGACCTGATGAATAGATTAGGACTATGCCATCAAGAGATTTTTCTTCTTTTGATTTTCTTCAACTTTCTTTGGATTTTCTTTGAATTTTGCATCCACCTCGACCTCGACACTCTTTCCGGTCACACTTTCATCATTCCTTGAGTGTCAGGACCTCTTCCGAGCATTTTGATATAAGAATTTTGTAATCAAACACATCTTTTATCATAGAAAATCTGCAATTAAACAAAAACTACCAATCGTGCATTGTTTGCTAAAAATGACAATTAAGCACTGCACATATGCCAAATAAGGATATGTGGAGCCGCTATACAAGATGTATTACTATCTTTGTTAGGGATTGATTCTTGAGACACAGTGATGAACGCATACAGATTATACAACAAAAAATAAAACTCTACAAAGCGAAATTAGAGTTTATACCTTCGAGATCTCTCTGGTTTGATCTCAACAACCTTCACAGTTTGATTTGATCGAAGAATGAGCAAGATTGGAATGATCTTTCTTCTCGCAAACTTCTACTGTAATTTTATTGCACATTGATCACAGGCTGAGTGCGGGCTAAAAAATGTGATCTTCTTACTTTCACGGAACCTCTTTCAATATTTCGAGTATTAAGTTGTATTTTGACATAAAAGACATAGCAGTATATTTGTAGGCAACGATAGGGACCCCAAGGAGGAACATGGGTCAAGCTTCCTATATAATTTGGAATCCTAATCCAATTCGGATTAATTTCGAATTATAAAAATTACAATTCATACAACTACAGAATTATAATTGCATTCTCTTTTCATATCTCAAAATTATATTTTGAGCTCTATGTTATTAAATGCTCATTTGTCTTGCCACGTCAAGATTACATATACCCGTTGATTAAAATAAATTACCAACACTTTATTTAATCAAAATCTATATAATTTCTTGAGACATTCCATTTAATTTATTTAAAATGTCAGATATTAATATCCACCTACAGGGTTTGACATAATTGAAAAATTTATAAGGTTACTCTAGAGGATATCGTCAATCTCTATAAAGGGACGTGCATTTCATAATAATTAGCAGTTATCATATACTTAATATTGTAACCCAACTCATTGAGACTATTGGCCCACAAGGTCTCACTTTATATTGAATTAAAATCAACAACATTAAATGTATACATCCATTAATTATCTGTGGATTAGGAGTATAATTATTCATAATAACCATGAGGTACGAATTGTATTATATAATCAGTATAAATATAATTATCTTAATGTGGTTATGTTCAATACACACAAAGGGTACTAACACAGTAAATAACTGTTTAATAAATAATCCAAACAAACACTAATAAAATTACACAAAATCATGACTTTTAGTATAAAACACTAACAATCTCAACAGCTGTCAACCACCCCAGGCTTGAGTTTTCCAAATCAGACTTGGGCTGGGAAAGCTCGACACATAATATCATTGGGAATTGCATACAAGGCCATGAATGCCTTGTAAGTCTCCTAATGGTTTAGTGGATATCCTAAGTTGTCAAAGAGATCTATTTGTGGTGTCCTGAACTTTGGAGGAAGCAGTTTTGCCATTACCACCTCAGTAAGCGACAGATTGGTCCTAGGCATATGTCCATCACTAGCGCCTAAATCTTTTTTCTCTATTTGTTTCATGATTCCCTCAAACTTCTCCCTCAGTTCTTTATTCTATACCCCTTGTGCTTCAAAGTCTTCCGCAAGGGCCGCCCTCCCAGGTCTTTGGCATATCCTTTCTCCTCGTCCGGTTGAGTGACTGTTAACTTCCTCATCTCCTTGGCCATTAACTCCTCATCCTTATTATTCTTCATGAGGTTCCTTCATCCGCGGGTCAACGATCGAGGGAGGGCCCTTGGCACATAGCTCTGCACTATGGTCTCATTCTATTCAACCAATGTTGCCACCAATTGAGTGAGGTTTTGCAATTGCGTCTCCAATTGATTGTAGTTTGGACGAGTGACACCCTCCTGTCGTCCTCCTACAGTAGGTATGGTGTTCACCATCATTTCTGGTCCTTAGTTAAATTTGTTCGAATGAGAATATATCGTTTAGTTAAATCTATTCAAGTGAGAATATATTGTTCCCACATATGAGGTCAAACTAATGATGCCAAAAACTGACGAGATGTCCTACACTCATGCATTGTCTACTGCAAACAAGTTTGATGGCCGAAGATGAGTTTTCGGCCAAGAACCCTTCAACGATGAAGTCATGAATTGAGAGTGGTATGCATGCAAGAGTGAAATTGCTATATGTGTGAAAACATAACTAGTCTCGTGACCGAAGGTGCTCTTCTATAGCTAGCGGAATGGGCTTATCTAAGGTGGGCTCATGACCATAGATCGTGCCTCCGTTTCATATTTGGAAGAATGCCCTACCAATATCAGGCACTATTTCTGGAATTCCGAGTAGTTAACGACATCATCTCTGGGCCCGAGCAATTAGGAGCTCCTTGTACAGGCCTTTCTAGTTAGTACCTATCACATAGTTTTCTGACAAAATTGGGCATGTGTGTCTGAGTAGACTCTGACTAGTTGGGATGAGAATTTACCGATTGGTGTAGCATATAGATGATCAATCAGTCGGCCAATCGATCATCCATTCAGTCGAGCCATTCCTAATGGCACTAAGGACATACTGACTGCTGATTGGTGCTTTGCTAATTGGAGCCAATCCGGACTCATCACACATAAAATTTATTTGTTGATGAATAAAGGTCAAAGAGTTTATCCGCAAATCGATCAAATCATAGGAGGTTAAAGTCAAGTTTTCATTTTATTTTAATCCGCTACTAACCCTACTGAAAAAATGAAAGAACCTAACTTGTTTGAAGTTGGCAAGTAGATTGCACCTATTATAATCTGGTCAATTTTTTATCCCTTTTTTAATTCATTTCGATAATTCGGTTTTGTTTATGTTTCAAATCTCCTCAAGTTAAACAACTTCTAAACAATCATGTTGAATGCATAAAAGTAAATATTTAACAGGAACATAGTTCGTTTAAAAACGGAATTGGGCACATTAATGTATCTCAACTTGAAGAACTATTTTTTTCCAGGCTAAATGTTTTCTAATCAGACATTAATCAGATTAATCTAATTTTTGACATAATTGTTCTAACCGGTGAACTCCACAACATGAACAAAATTTTATTTTTGAACTAGATGACCTAACTGCGTTTCGAAATGACCTGACCGCAGGTCGCCCAACTTAATTGAGAGTAGCCAACTGAATAAAAAACTAGCTTAGCTTATACAAACACGTGTCCCCTTCCAGTTGGCAGCTCTTATTGTCATCGATGTCTTGCACACCGTAACCTTCCCTGCGCCCGCGTTCCCCCTTCGGCCCATCTCGGAACCCATCATCTCTCTCTCCCTCTCTCTCTTCTGTGCTGAAGAACCAGAAGATAGTGCGACAATAAGGAAGCAAACATGACCGAGGCTTCGATAAGGAACAAACCGGGTATGGCGAGCGTGAAGGACATGCCGATTCTTCAGGACGGCCCGCCGCCTGGCGGATTCGCACCGGTACGCTTCGCCCGGCGGATTCCAAACAAGGGTCCGAGCGCCGTCGCCATTTTTCTCACTACTTTCGGCGTTTTCTCTTGGGGCATGTATCAGGTCGGGAAGGGCAACAAGATCCGACGGTCTGTATTGCTTCTCCTCACTCAGTACATCATCATTGATAGCATATACAATAGTTTTTTTTTTCTTTCTTATATACGTATGTAATGTGTTCTTATGTGTATCTGGTTGGTGGCAGTAAATCCTTGAGTTTCTTTCCCGAATTCCCTTATCAAGATGGGATAGTATGTGAACGTATGTGTTACCGATTGTGATTCGATTGGGCTAATTGAAATTAGTCTCAGTGTTTGTATTTTAAGATCGAGGCTCTTAGAGATTTGGCTTTTTTGTAGTTTTATAGGATGGACCCTAGAAATGTGGGAAATAAGGCCGATTTGAATTAAATTGTTTTAGACATCTTAGCTCCTCCTTTCTATGTAAATAGTTTGTGGCTTGTATTTATGTTCGACAAGCTGACTACCTGCAGATGATGAAGCTTGCAGTGCGTGCTCATTTTGTATTTTGTTGAATGTTGACGTAAGTTCATTTCGCTTTGATTGAAATTGAACCTTGATCGTTGGTGGCATAAAATTTGGTCGTGGATACTCAGGATTAGGCTCGGATGCATATATTTTTTAATCTAAATTTTGTAGGAAAAAACTGTTCCATCTATAGCCAAAATTCTGAAATTTGGTAAATCTTAGGTCTTGCTTGGCCTATTGAACTAAGGATTACAGCTACGAATAACATATTGCCTGATGGCACTGGAATGGAGTTGTTACATTTCCTTTGTACAATAGGGTATCAAACTAGCGTTCCCAACTTGAGCCTAATGGTGCATTATGATGATGATTTTGGAGAGTGAGCTCTATTGCGACACTGGGAGTGTGATTCCCTATTATTGCTGTCAGTAGTTTGTTCCCTCGTGTGAATAATTCTTAGATTGTGAAAAGAATGTCAAGATATAATATGTAGTGGATATGACAGTGCATTACATTGTCTAAGTAAATAGGCCATTTCATTTTAAATTGCCAAGATTTTGTGTAAGTTTTTTCCATTTGACATATGGAAAACTTGTCAAGTGATATAGGATTCATGACATTAGGATTGCCTATGAAGTCCACGAAAGCAAAAGAGGTGTCAGTGTCACAAGATTTCCCTTACGATAAAATTGACAACAAAACCCAAAATCCATTTGCAGTCTATGAAACCCCATCCCTGCATCCGCTGAAGTGTACCATTTTTAATCCTTCCATATCATGCCAAAAGACTCACTCAAAGGAGACGACTCCACAACTACATTTACTAATGCGAGGGAATTTTTGTTAATTCGAACTTTTGTTCCTGCTGTCTTGCTCTAACTCCTGCAGTCCTGCTTTGAGTCTTTTGGTTGAAAGTTCTATTAGTATGCATGGAATTTCCTTATCGATATATTTAAGGGTTGGGTTTTGGAAGATACGTGTTTGTGTGTGCAATTTTTCTCCAGTCATTGCAAAGGCTAAACCCTCCGTTCTTTTCCTTCTTCACTGTATTTCAGCCTAACTCTACTCAATTAAGCCTCAAATGGTTCCAATCCTTTTCCGGTGCTTTAGTATGTTGAGCCTGGGGCCTCTAGGCCCAACACTTATCAAATTATTGCTTTGATAAACAAGATAATTATTGCCATTCTGACAGTTGTTGAATTGCAGAGTATTCATTAATAAGTTAAGTATTAGATTGAGTTAATGGTAACAGTCTCTAGTGTAACTGCCTTACTTGAATGATCACCCATCCCCCACTTCTGGTTTGTGTTAACTTCTGCATGTGCTTGCCGGTGCCAATTTATAATGTCCCTTTTCTCAGTTAGAGCTGCTGCTGCTGTTGCTGTTGCTGTTGTCTTCATCAGTACAACTGCACAATCCTGTATCAGTTTCTTTCCTGTGTTAGTGCTAGGGCTGTTGTTGTCATGATTATACCTGCAGGTCCTCCTGCTGTTGTTATAATCATATTCACAGTTGTGATAGAAGAAGTGTAGTAATAATGGAAAATATTTGGATTTTTGATGTACTTTCTTAGGTTCCTGTTAAGGTGAAAATATGATCATTTTTTTTGGGTGAATGGAAGTATGATGATTTATAGGCCATAGCTCTTTTCTTTGGTTTGGATAAGTCTATTATAATCATTCAGGCGCTCACACTATACCATATGCATTTAGGGAGATCAAGGAAGAAAAATATGCTGCGCGTAGAGCTATACTTCCCATGCTACAAGCTGAAGAAGATGAAAGGTAAGTTTCTTTTCCACCAACCACCACGTTTTACTCTTCTTTTTATTTTTGTACTGCTTTGTTAACTTAAAGAAATTTTTTTACATTGTGTTTTTTAGATTTGTCAAAGAGTGGAAGAAGTATCTGGAAGAAGAGGCTAGAATTATGAAGGACGTACCTGGTTGGAAAGTAGGCGAAAATGTCTATCACTCTGGAAGATGGATGCCTCCTGCAACCGGTGAGCTCCGTCCTGATGTATGGTAAGATGGTTTGGGCATAGTTGTGCTTTAGTAGCCATCGAAAATTGTGGGTTTCCCCATCTTGCATGTTTCTTGGTTTCCTTGACATTTCCTCCTTCAAGGTGAATAAAAATGTATGTGAAAACTTTGTTCACATGTGGTGAAATGGTAGATTGGGATTTCAGCTATTGATACCATTGTCTACTTTTCTAGTTACCTTAGAGGTTGTTGTGACGTATTTTATGCGAGATAGCTGGATGATGATCAGTCTACCCTGCCATGGAATGACAATTCTTCTTTTCTTGTACTTCACTTTTATAATATAATCGCAGAGTGGCAGGAGTTTTATACGGTTCTTGTTTTCTTATGTTGCTGTTTCCCCTCTTGGTAAATGAGTCATGACTCATGATGCTGCTCCCAATGATTGGAAGCACAGTGGCATTGATTTTCGGTTTGCATTTCATGCCCCAAGAATGGATATAATGATGCATCTTCGTATAAGCAAATTATGAAGTCTTTTTAGTGGACAAGTTACTTTGAACACTCTATGGAATCGCTTTTGGTTGCTGCTTGTAGTGTGACCACTTGCCTTCCTTTAGGGGATTTGAAGGCTGATTTAATTTGTTTGGTGCACTGTGCATCTGCATGCATCATTTCGAATCCAGACTATCAGTATTCTACGTGTCTAATGGTATCTCGTAGTTGTGATTGGAATACTAGTATGTATGTACATCCAGGGCGGCAGAGAACTCGTACTGAGATCCTTGACCGGTTCATTTCCAAAAATCCTTAGGTTGCGCGTTTGGACCATGATCTATGTGCATTATGCTCCTGGAACCTCAGACTGTTGAGTAGTTGTTCTTTCAGATGCGATCAACTAGAGGATTTCGTATGGTAGCCGAACTAACTAACTACTTGTGCCTATTAGTATTCCTTGAGTTAGGAGATGGAACACAGTGATCTTGGAAGCTCAATGACTAGTAGTTTGTTGTATATACAGATGTGGCTAGGAAGGATTGATCATTTTTGAAAACAGTAGTTATTTGTGTTCTAACCCTCCCTATTATCCTTGAGTCCATTTTTAGTTTTGCTCAAACAAAGGGGTAGGTGTGGCAGAGGGCAACTGGGGTAGCAACCCCTTGCGGACTTGTCGGTAATGGCTACTACCAGTTAGGGAGTTATTTTACGACGGGCTCAGAAGGAAGGGGGGGTTCACAGAAGTGGGCCATCATCAAAATGCACTCCCTCAAGTTGAGCTGCGTTATAGCTTGACCGGAGGCCTGGTGAAGGCAAGCTGTTGTCACAATGTTAAAGCGCAACTGTCTTGGGTCACCTGTTCAGCCATAGGTGAGATCCAAGTCCAGCCCACTAGACCCAGAGGAGTAAGCGTTACTACTTGGCAGTTGGCACCACCGTAAATAGAGCTTAGGATCGAAGCCTCACAGAAGGTAATGAGTATTTTTGGCATTAAAGAAAGGATATTCTTGGAAACCTACTAGAATACCTTGCCAGCAATATGATTTATTCTGAGAGATGAAATTCAGATGATGTTATTGTGCTCTTCGAAGTTTGGGCATGAGTTATGCAAATGGGTTTTTATCAGTTTCAGGTCCCCCATCTGATGTCGGAAAATGAAAGTGTGCTACTGACTCTTAATTTCCTTCCCAAAAACTGTTAGTTTATTTTATTTTATTTTTACTATAAGCGGTAAGAGATTACAAGTATATGAATTATATCAAATTGGACATAAGCCCTAAAATCACACTAAATCCAACTGATAGCCCCATTAACGGGACGTGTAAAAAAATAAGAAAAGAACTAAATCAATGATCTACTTTTGGCAAGGATCGACTTCCTGTCCTTTGAAGTGCCAATTTTTGAAAATATCAAGTTTTTTTAAATAACATGTTAGCACACTGTCAGGCTATAAAGAAGACTAACACATGCACAAGACTCCCGCTCCTGTTAGGCTATGCAACCTTGATTTTATGCATTTGATTATATTTCTAGATCTCTTCTGCTTGAATACCATTGACTTCATTGTATTGGTTCATAATAACCTCCTCTGCTCATTGCATTCTGGACACCCCTTGCTCTGTGACACCTCCCTCCACTGATCCTCTTTTGCAACTATTGTGAAACTAGAGAAAGGAAAATTGTATTATTGAGTGATTATGTTACAAGGGGTCAATACATCAATATATAGAGAAAACCTAGAAACCCTAGGTAACCCTAATTACATGAAAGGACAATAATACCCTTGCAACTAAACATTAATAACAACTTAACCATTACTATTCTAACACTCTTTTATTTATAGATGAGATTAGGGTTAACCTAATGGGCTCTAACCACCTAGGCCCATTAGGGTTAACATAACCTAATCTATCCCACATAACAACTAACACTCCCCCTCAAACACATGATGCGAGCATGGAGAGCATTATGGGTTTGCCAACATGAAAAAGAGATGCTCCAACTGATGTCTTTGACAACTTCGATTCTCCAACGAAAAAGAGATGCTCCAACTGATGTCTTTGACAACTTCGATTCTCCAACGACTTCAATTCTTCAACAACTTTAATTCTTTGACAACATTAATTTTGGTACCCAGTAGAATATAACTAACAAAGGAATATGGGACAAGTTCTCCCCCTCACGTGCGAACCTCGAATCGCACGGGAAGAGAGAAACAAAGAATCCAACTAGGATCACAACAAGGTGCCACACGGCACAACTTGGGGCCACTTGGCACACCAAACGGGGATTTAACAACCAACCAACAAAAAAAAAGACTTGTCCATAAATTCACCAAAAGTCTAAACTGCAGGGACCAAAATCAAATATTGCAAAGTTTGGGAATCAAACTATAATCAAAACAAACTTGAGGGGCAACCGACAACAATGAGGGAGCAAGGGGGGTGCGGCCCACAACAGCAGATCAGGCCCACAACACAACCAAGGGGCTAGAGCAACCAACGCCTAAAACGAAACAGGTTAGGGTAGAAGACTAACGAGGGTACCATAAGATTCAAACAATAGACCCAGGCGGAAGCAGGCGGCTGACCAGGTGGAATGGCGAGCACCAGGCGGCTGAAGTCAGCAAACAACAGACAGCAACAGCAACAGACCAGAGGTAGACGGCAGATCAGAAACAGACCGGAAGTGAACCAGAGGCAGGCGAGCCAACGAAAGGCGGCTAGCAAAAGGCTTAACAGAACCAGAGACAACGAACTCAAACAGAGGCAACGGAACCACAGGCAAAAGCAAACAACAGAGGACCCTGATGCAACCGGCGGACGGCGGCAAGGCATAAGCCGCCCGCCGGAAAGCGAGTATTCCACAGGCCTAGATCCTATGCTCTAATACCATGTTGTGAAACTAGAGAAAGGAGAATTGTATTATTGAGTGATTATGTTACAAGGGGCCAATACATCAATATATAGAGAAAACCTAGAAACCCTAGGTAACCCTAATTACATGAAAGGACAATAATACCCTTGCAACTAAACATTAATAACAACTTAACCATTACTATTCTAACACTCTTTTATTTATAGATGAGATTAGGGTTAACCTAATGGGCTCTAACCACCTAGGCCCATTAGGGTTAACATAACCTAATCTATCCCACATAACAACTACAATGAGATCGGAGACTGCACAGAGGCGTACGCCGTGGAGTCTTTTAGGCTGGGGCTGTCATACCGAGATCGGCTCAGGGAGTCTCTCACCATTGATCCCCCAAGCACCATTGCCGACTTGATGAGCAGAGTCGAGAAGTACGCCAAGTTTGAACACGAGATCCGCCGAGCCAAAGATCGGCCAGCAGCAAAGGCACACAGGAATGCGGTAATGGTGCCCGAGGCCAAGAGGCCCAGAGTTGAGGTGGCCGAAGTGTCACAAGCACCAATGGAGCGAAAACCACTGGGGCTCAGGCGTATAAAGCTATACGTACGGTTTTCAACACCCCGATCTTCCGGATGATCTACCCCTTGAAGAACGAGCCCTTCTGGAAGTGGCCAGCTGGGTCGGGAGAGTTAGTGAAGCGTGACCCGAGCAAAGATTGGTGCATGTATCACTGAAGAAATGGCCATATGACAGAAAGATGCAAGGCGCTTAAAACAATTCCTAGAGGAATTAGTTGAAGCTGGGCATCTCCGACGTTTTGTGGCCGAACAAAGGCAACAAGCGGTTCAGCCAGAGCCGATGGAAGCCGAATCCTCTGAGGAAGAGGTGATGGTAACTGGGACCGTGCATGTCATACATGCGGCAACTCCAGTTCAAGATGAAAAGGAAGCACGGCTCCAACGCCGCCAAGATGGGCACGAACATCATATACAACACCTCGGGCAGAAGAGGAAAGAGCCTGGGACGCAGGTGGAAACAGTCATTTCCTTTTCGGAAAAGAATTTGGAAGGGGTAATACGTCCCCATAACGATGCATTGGTGATCACGCTGCTCCTCGGCACCTTCAACACGGAGAGAATCTTAGTTGACCAGAGCAGCTCAACAGAAATCCTATACTATGATGCCTTCAAGAAGCTCAAGCTAGACAAGGCAGATTTGAAGAAGGCTGACATACCACTCATCGGTTTCAGTGCCGAAGCAGTCTGGCCCTTGGGATCCATTACTATCCCTGTTCGAGCAGGGAAAGTAACTTTGGATGTGGATTTTCTGGTGGTGGATGTACCATCTGCCTACAATGCCATCGTGGGGAGAACTTGGCTCCACAGGCTGGGGGCAATTCCTTCCACCTACCACCAAATGCTGAAGTTTCCAGAGAAAAAGGGGATCGAATGTGTTCGGGGTAATCAGACAACAGCGAGAAGCTGCTATGTCACCTCTATCAAGCATAAACCAAAGGCCGAACACGTGAAATCCATCGAAGTCCCAGATCGGCCAACGATAGAGGATATCGGGCGTAATCCAGCCGATCGCGTTGTAGAGGAACTCAAGCAGATACCAGCTCACGAGACGGATCCAGAGCGGTATTTTCTGATCGGGGTAGAGCTGCCAGAGCAGGACGAGAAGGCCCTGATCATATTTCTCAAAGAGCACATAGATGTATTCGCTTGGACACCACAGGAGATGCCTGGGGTGAGCCCGGATATCATATGTCATCACTTGAATGTGGATCCTGCCCACAAACCGGTGATGCAGAAAAGAAGAAGACCGGCAGTCCAAAATGTGGATGCTGTAACAGAAGAGGTAGGTCGGCTGCTGGAGGCCGATGCCATCAGAGAGGTGCACTACCCCGAGTGGTTATCTAATACCGTGGTGGTCAAGAAGAAAAATGGCAAGTGGAGGGTTTGCGTGGACTTCACCAGTCTCAACAAAGCTTGTCCCAAAGATAGCTTTCCACTGCCTAAGATAGATCAGTTGGTGGATGTCACAGCTGGGTATCGGCGCATGAGTTTCTTGGATGCATATCGGGGATATCATCAGATAGCCATGCACGAGCCGGATCAAGAGAAGACGTCCTTCATTACTCCACGCGGACTCTTCTGTTACAAAGTGATGCCTTTCGGCTTGAGGAACGCCGGGGCAACATATCAACGGTTGGCGACTCTCATGTTCAAGGAGCTGCTCAGGAAGAGCATAGAAGTCTACATCGATGATATGGTCGTCAAATCTGAGGAGGCCAAATCCCACATAGCTGATCTCGGCAAAACTTTCCAGGTATTAAGAAAATACAAACTCAAGTTCAATGCATCGAAATGCGCTTTCGGGGTCAGCTCCGGGAAATTCTTGGGGCATCTGGTTACACGCAGGGGGATAGAAGCTAATTCCGATCAGATCGTCGCCCTGCAAAATTTACAGAGTCCCCGAATTGTGAAGGAAGTCCAGAGGCTAACCGGAATGGTGGCAGCCCTCAACAGATTCATCAGCCGATCATCTGATCGATGTCGGCCATTCTTCCAACTGTTGAGAAAACAGTCCAAGTACACCTGGGGGGAAGAATGCGAAATGGCTTTCCAAGATATGAAGAATTACTTGGCGAGCCCCCCACTGATTAAAACTCCCGAGAAGGGAGATGTATTGACACTTTATCTGGCCGTATCCGAGCATGCGGTCAGTGCGGTCTTGTTAAAAAACAAAGATGGCGAGCAGACGCCGGTTTACTATGTAAGTAAGACGCTCCTGGATTCGGAGACAAGATATCTCCCCTTGGAGAAGTTGATCCTATCCCTTATGGTGGCATCTAGAAAGTTGCAGCATTATTTCCTGACCCATACAATAGAAGTACCGACCAAACATCCCATCAGTACTGTCTTGAGAAGAGCAGAACTGTCGGGAAGGGTAGCAACTTGGTCTGTGGAACTCGGGGAATACGACATCAGATTCCTCCCAAGGACAGCAGTGAAGGGACAGGTTCTGGCAGACTTCATCGCTGAATTCTCCCACGAACCTGTGGAAATCATCGCTTCAATCTCAGAGACGGATATGCCCGAACAGGGGGAAATAGTTCCCGACCAGACACCATACTGGAGGTTGTATGTTGACGGATCATCCTGTTCAAGAGGATCTGGAGTCGGCATCGTGATAAAAGAGCCAGATGGGTGTTATTTTGAGCAATCCATCCGATTGAATTTCAGCGCCTCCAACAATGTCGCCGAATACGAGGCATTGATACTCGGACTCAAATGCGCACACAATCTGGGGGCAGAACATGTGGAAGTCTTCTGCGATTCACAATTGGTCCTCAACCAGCTCAGTGGAGAGTATGCCACCCGAGATGAGAGGATGACCGCCTATGCAGAGAGGGCCAGAGCAGAGTTATCAAAGTTCAAGAGAACAATGATGACACATATCAGTTCAAGACAGAACGACCACGCTGATGCCTTGGCATGTTTGGCTTCGGCAATACCCAGAGACAAGTTCAAAACCATATATGTGGATTCCATAGAGTATCCGAGGATCGACATCCCAATTGCTGAGAAGGCTTTGGAAATCGATCTCGGCCCGAGCTGGATGGATCCCATTATCTCCTACCTCACTGGGGGAACTGTCCCCGAAGACAAAAAAGAAGCCCACAAGCTGCGGATCAAGGCAACGCGTTTCTGGCTGTCACCAAAGCAAGAACTCTATCGTAATTCCTACACTGGTCCCTATTTGAAATGGGTACACCCTACTTTAGTTGAGAAATTCTTGTACGAAATTCATGAGGGGATATGTGGGAGTCACGCTGGGGGCAGGTCCATAGCCCATCGAGCCATATCTCAGGGATATTGGTGGCCAAATATGCAAGAGGATGCAAAGAAGTACGTCCAGATATGCGAAAAGTGCCAAAAGTTTGCCCCGATCACACATCAACCTGCTGCCGATCTGTCACCACTCACCAGTCCATGGCCCTTTGCCCAATGGGGAATGGATATCGTCGGCCCGCTTCCCAAAGCAACTGGGGAGAGGAAGTATCTGTTGGTTGCCACAGATTATTTCACCAAGTGGATAGAAGCCGAACCACTGGCCAAGATCACCGAGAAGAATGTCGAGCGATTCGTATGGCAGAACATTATCACCAGATTCGGCATCTCGTACGCCATCGTCTTGGACAACGGGACCCAGTTCCAGGACAAGTCAAGGCTTTCTGCTCACAATACAAGATCAGAAACTATTACGCCTCAGTGGCGTATCCCCAATGCAATGGGCAGGCAGAAGCTTCAAACAAGACGATATTGGGAGGAATGAAAAAACGGCTGGAGAAAGCCAAGGGTAAGTGGGTGGAGGAATTGCCACTCGTCTTATGGGCATACAGGACCACTCCTCGCCGATCTACGGGTGTAACCCCATATTCACTTGCTTATGGCACAGAGGCTGTCATTCCTCTTGAAGTTGGCATCCCGACCCTCCGAACCGAAGTGATGGAGCAAGGTGGCAATGATCAAGCATTGGCAATAGAGCTCGATTTCGCCGAAGAGAAACGAGAACGAGCCATGATCAGACTCGCTGCCTATCAATCCACTCTGTCTAGAACCTATAACAAGAAAGTCCATCAGAGGGAATTCAGTCTCGGCGACCTAGTCCTGCGCAAGGTCATGGGAAACACGAAAGATCCAACTGATGGCAAGCTCGGGGCCAACTGGGAGGGTCCATACAGAGTTATAGGCCGACTCGGGAAGGGCGCCTACAAACTGCAAGATCTGGATGATAAAGAAGTACCAAGGACTTGGAATGTCTCCAACCTTAAGAAGTTTTATCAGTAATTTCTTTATTTCAATACTTATGTTTATTTCTCAGTGAATGAAAGTTTCAGTTTCAATCTTCAACTAGATATTCAGAAAGTTTGTTAGTAATGTCACCACTAGATCATAATGTTCAACACTTGAGAAAAGTTGGAACTCCTGAACATACTTTAGAAAAGTATATGTTCAGCCGAACAGACTTGAAAAAAGTTGGTTCGGCTCCACACTTGAGAAAAGTTCAATGTTTTAGAGAGAAATGTACACATATGCATCGAGACGAGAGTTGACAACGAAAGATTCAAGTTGTATTCATTTATATATGAAGTACAAAAAGAGCAGAAAGAAATATTAAAGACTTGCTGTGGCTACATAAAAAAAAAAAGACATCCTTCAGACGATGTCAGCAGGGTCCTCCAGGATTTGACCCTCTTCTGCAACACTGTCTTCTTGGACTCGGCCCTCCTCAGCAACAGGGCCCGCCCCGATGCCAGCTTCTTCATAGTCTTCGACAGTTAGATCGGCCTCGGGGACAGGCGCCTCTTCTTCGGCGACATCAGAGGAGTGGGGCGAGTCGGCGGAAATGTTGCAAGCCTTGAGTGCAGCCTTCCATCCAACGGCCAGGAACTCCTCCTGCATGTCGGGAATCTGGTTATTGAGGAAGTCCTCAGCAGCTTGATTCATGCCGAGCTGACAGGCCTTATTCTTCTCTTCAGCCATCTCTTCAGCATGTTTGACCTTCAGCGCGGCCAGCTCGGCTGTCCTTTTCTTCTCCTCGGTCAGGAGATGGTCGAAGGACTCAGCCTTCTTGACTATCTCATGAGCCTTCTTTTTGTAGCCATCGGCCTGGTCCTGAGCGGTGGAGAACTTCAGCTTGAATTCTCTCACCTCGGCCTCGGCTCTATTCAGCTTGGCCGCCTGATCTTGGCTCTGCCCGATGCAGAGCATGGCCTTCTGGATCGCCTACAGCATCAATAGAAGAGTTAGAACAGATACAGTCAAATATGCAAAGGATATTACCAAATTGGGAAACTTACAAACATATTGTGGGCGATCGTTGTCCGAAGCATCACGTGATCATCGGAGTCGGCATAGGGCTCGATGTCCCTCGGCAGCATCAAGGCCTCGGCAAGAGCCGTGGCAGTTCCCAGGTCTTTGACCGTGTCGGCAGCCGTGATGGGGGTCACTCCGTCTATCAACATTTGAGGAGCCCAGATCTCGGCCTTCCTGGAGACCTTTGCTTTGCCCTTCGACTTGGAGGGACCAACTTCATGCGCCTTGACCAGCCTCCGTCTTTTGGAGACGGTATGGGCAGCTTCGGCATCAGCAGGGGTGGGACTCAGCAGGTTCCCACTCTCCTCTGGCTTCCTTTTAGCCAGAACGACCCCAAGAGGCCTCTTCGCCTCGACTGGAGTCGGCTTCTTCGCATGGGCAGCAGCCTTAGCCTTCTGCCTCATCAGCTCCTTCAGGTTCGGCACATTCGGGTTTGAAGACATGATCTCGGCGTCTATCTCTTCCTCGTCCTCAGTATTCCAAGTGATCCGAGGTGGGGATTCCGTCCGGTCGGTAGAAGATGAAGACGAGGAGCTGGAGGATTCGGCCACGGCAGCAACGGTGACTCGGCTTGGTTCCCTGAGATACGGCAGAGGAATGGCTTCGGGAACGGCTACTAAAGATGTCTCCGCTACCGCCTCGGCTACGTACTTCTTGTCTTTGATATAACCCTTGTAAGTCGGGTTATACCGCAGTAGTACTTCAGCAGATCTCGGTTCTGTTTGTCCTTCAACACCCTTGTATTGCAGCACCTTCTTCAGGTCCTCAGGGTTGGTGGCGTGCGGTTGCCGACCTCGGTTCACGTTAGCAGCTACACAAACACAAAAAGAAACAGTCAGATGTTTAATGTCGGCAAATTACAGAAATTATGATCAAAGGGAAGAGGGAACTAACGGGGTTGCCCGAAACTGCGGGGAACAGGGATCCTCGTGTGCTCGGGCTCATCAGGAGAAAACTCCCAATTCCCCGAGACGATCAGGAAATCGTCATCGTTCCCCCTATTTGAGTCGACAAGATGCGTCACTATCTTCTCTCGGCCTCTACGGGATTTAAGATACCATTTCTCCTCTTTGTTGTATGCCATATCGTAATTAAAGTTTATGTCCCATAAACCTAAGTTTGTGTTGCACAGTTCGTTCAAACGAACTATGCCCATCACTATGCGATATGTATTTATGGATATTTGCATGGGGTTCAGCCGGGTACCAGGCCAGAAACCTACGGAGTAAAGGGTGAAGGGGGAACCTAACCCCACCTTCGGTGACGGCCATCAGTGGGATGTGGGTGGAGTCCTCATCCCGAATCTCAGGATGAGTCTCAGGCCTGTTAATTTCTACCACTACATCGTCAGGGATTTGGTAATGTCTACGGAACTCTGCTATCTGCGCCGGAGAGGCGAAGTGCCTACGGAAAATTCCCATACTCAGAGGATGAGTGAGGAAGAAACAAGATCAAGAAAGCAAAAGAAAAACGAGCTCTACAGTGGGCAACTTACAGAATATGGAGGAAGAACAGTAGCAAGAGAAAAGGAATGAAGAAGACGAGGGTTGGTTTTATAGGGTTTTGTGCGGGTGAATCTGATACGTTGCACGTTATAAAACCCCAACCGTCGGATCCATTACTCCTGGACCAATCAATGAAGCGCGTCTGAGATATTGAAGCGACACATCAAAGCACGCGCAGAAAAGGCGCGTCTCTCACCAAAAGGTACAAACAAACGGTCACTTCGCATTTATGGAAGGACAGAGCACGCCTCAAAATGGACCAGATACGGATGAAAGTCCTCTGGATCGATACAAAGTTCATCATGAATACGCTTTATAGCCTCGGCTACTCCGCCAGGTCGGTTCAAAGCAGCCGAAGCTAGGGGCCAAGGGGAAATCCAGAACGGACTTGAGAAAAGTTTGTTCGGCTCAAGACTTGAGAAAAGTAGAAAATCCAGAACGGACTTGAGAAAAGTATATGTTCACCCGAACAGATTTGAGAAAAGTTTGTTCGGCTCAAGACTTGAGAAAAGTAGAAAATCCAGAACGGACTTGAGAAAAGTTTGTTCAGCTCAACAGATTTGAGAAAGGTCTAAGAATGTTCAACACTTGAGAAAAGTCAGAACGCCCGAACATATTTGAGAAAAATATGTGTTTAAACCTAAGCAGAGTTTAAACAGCCTAACAGACTTGAGAAAAGTTTGAGAAGATTCAACACTTGAGAAAAGTTTGAATTCCAGAACATGCTTGAGAAAAGTATGTGTTTAAGCCTAAGAAGAGGTTAAATAGCCTAACAGATTTGAGAAAGGTCTGAGAATGTTCAACACTTGAGAAAAGTTAGAACATCCGAACATATTTGAGAAAAATATGTGTTTAAACCTAAGTACAGGTTAAACAGCCGAACAGACTTGAGAAAAGTTTGTTCGGCTCAACACTTGAGAAAAGTTAGAACATCCGAACATATTTGAGAAAAATATGTGTTTAAACCTAAGTACAGGTTAAACAGCCGAACAGACTTGAGAAAAGTTTTTTCGGCTCAAAACTTGAGAAATGTTTGAATTTTAAATCAGTACTTGAGAAAAATTTGATAATCAGAAGGGTTGAAGATGATTCATTCCTTGAGAAAAGAATCAAATTTAAACCTAATTGAGAACAGTCCATTAAGTGCAACACATTATTCAGAGGGAAACAAATCTACTTCAGATTCAGCATCGCGCTACAAGAAGGTTGCATAGGAAATTCAAATATGTTTCATTGATTCAAGAAGTTGGGTTACATATGAGTTACAGAAATAAAGGAAAACAGTAAAAATCCTAAGGCGCAACATCGGCAGCCTAAACTATAACTACATCCTCAGTGGCTGGCTGATGCTCGGCCTCGGGGACACCAGCATCGGCAGTCTGGCCCGCTTCTCCTTCTCCAGCAGCAGCAGCCAGGCCTTCTTCTCCGGCTTCGGGTTCCCTGTTCTCCAGTTCGGTAACAGTTGGAACCCTGGAGAAGAGGGAAGAGTCCTTTGGCACCTGGGCAGCCTCCAAAGCGGCCTTCCAACACATACCGACGAGCTCGGTCTGGATCCCAGGCATTTGGTTCTCCAAGAAGTCGGCAGCAGCGTCCGACATGCCCTTGGCGTAGGAGTTCTCCTGAACGCGCTTCAGTTCAGCCTCACGCTGAGAGTTGAGATCGGCCAGCTGATCCTCCAGCCTGGATGACTTCGCCCTTTCAGTCCCGAGCTGGGACTGAGCAGTATTAGCCTTCAGCTCGGCGTCCCGAGCCTTCTTCTTGTACGAGGCCATGTCCTCTTGGATTTTCAGGAACCTGGCGTTGGACGCCTTTAGCTCCAACTCGATAGTGCTGTATCGAGTTTCCAAGTCCTGGCAACGACTCAGGCACATCATCGTTTTCTGCGCAGCCTGCAACAATATCGGAAAATATGAAATCAGAAACAAAGTTGCAAGTAACATAACAGAAAAATAGCCGAGACAGAATACTTACGAAGACTTCGTGAGCCATCACGGATCGCAGCAAGGTCGGGAGGTCGGTGCCTTGGTAGGGCTCGACGTCCTTCGGAAGCATCAGCATTCCCGTGAGGGTTTGCGTGACGTCAAGGTCGGCCGCCGAGTCGGCGACGGTGATGGGATCAATCCCATTCACCAGCAATGAGGGGCACCATGGGGCAGCCCTCTCAATAGTCTTGGCCTTATCGGCCGTCCTGCTCTTCTTCGGCAAGGCCGTCGCAGCGGGGTCCTCCTGAGCGGGGTCCCTTGGCCTCCGCCTCGGGATGAGGGGAACATCATCCTCAACCGAAACCTCTTCAGACGCAGAGGTCGGCTCCATCCTCGGCAAGCTCGGGCCGACTTCAGATTGTTTCTGTTTCTTTTGCCGCATCAGCTCGCGGAGATTCGGGACGCTGGGGTTTCGGGCCATTGGGTCTAGATTCTGATCGATTTCCAAATCGTCCTCTGAATTCCAGTTGCAAGGCGACTGGGCAGAACTGTGCTCGGAGCCGGACGAGTTAGGTGAGATCGGGGAATTTCCGATGGCGGCTACCATCACCGGATCCGGTTGCTGAGCAGGGAGGTACCCTGGGAGGTCGGCACCAACGACGTCGGCGTCGGAAATTGATTTTTTGATGTACCCCCTGTAGCTTCCAACGTATCTCAGGAGCACTTCGGGGGATCTGGCCCAGCTTCGGCCGAAAGACCCTGTGTATCGGGCGACCTTTTTAACGCCGTCGAGATTTATCGACCGTTTGTTTCGGTCCTTGTTGGCGTTAGAAGCTGCAAAAAAGAATGAAAAAATGCAGTCAGCATCAAGATATGTTCGGCATTAAAAAGAAAAAGACAGATAAATGAAAGACAAGGTCGGGGTACTAACGGATGACTCCAAACCGGATCGGGATGTGGAACTTGGGGCGTTCAGGCTCATCTCGGCCGATCTCCCAGTTACCAGCGACGATGAGAAAGTCATCATCATTACTGCGGTTGGAGTCCGTCAAGTAGGTAACGACCCGCTCAATGTTTGGTCTGTTCTTCAGGTAATAGGCATCAGAACCTTTCCTAACCATGTCATAACAAAATCGGATTTTCCGAAATCCTATGTTAGTATGGTTCAGCCTATTCAGTTCTACTATAGAATGGATAATCCTATACGTGTTGATGGAGATTTGTATTGGGTGAAGCTGGTACCAGCAAAGCACTTCACGGAGAAGGCGATTGAGTGGGAATCGAACTCCACCCTCGACAACCGCCATCAGAGGAACGTGAAGGGTGTCGGGGTCATTCCCATCACGGGGAGTGTGGGGATCGTTGATTTCAACGGCAACATCAGAGGGGATGTTGTACCGTCGCCGGAATTCTGCCATCTTTTCCGGCGTGTCTACTAACTGCGTAAAAATCCCCATTACAGAAAAGAGTAGGGGACGAAAGATCAAGAAAAAGAGGGAAAACCTAAGGCTCTGGTTGAAAAAATTTACAAAGGCAGTTGATTTCTCTCTCTGGTATGACGACAGTGGAAGGTTGCAGAAGAAAAATCAAAAGTGAAGAATGGGCGAGTATTTATAGGGAGGGAAGCCAAACGGATGAAACCCTAGGCCTCCCCAATGAGGACGCTCCACCTATGGGGCACGCGCAGGAGGCGCGTGGCCCCAAAGCCATTAAAGCCTGCTGCACGTCCTGCTAGACTTCAATGCGACGTTGCAAATTCAAGAACGGCGGTTCAGAAACCGTCCGATCAGGAATAAGAAAGGACGCCACGGGTACACTGTATAGCCTCGACTACTTCGCCAAGTCGGTTCAAAGCAGCCGAAGCTAGGGGGCAATTGACGAGGGTAAAATGTAATTAAGAAAATACATTTAGACCCCCCGAGTAAATTCAGAGTTCGGCCGAGACCGAATAACACATCCAGAAGCACGTGCCGATCACGTGAGATAATGGCCGACACGAGGAGTGCCGACCATACCCAAATCAGGATAACAGAACCAAGTATTGAGAGATGCCGACCTGAGAAAGGCGGATCGATGACCTGCCGAACTGAGAAAGTCGGTCAGGATTACAGGCAGCCCGAGAGAAGCGACAGGTAACCGCTTTTCCGAAAAGGATATGGAATCCAGGATAAGACGGGATAAGACGAGATTCTGTCAGGAGAGGCATGGACGTGAAATCCATGGCCAATCAGAAGACACTTCGGTCAGAGAAGGTTTTAAGAGAATTAGGGCACCAGAAGGCCCCAAGAGGATTGAGGCCCAAGAAAGCCCTAAGAGAATTAGGGCAGAAGGTGAAGTCTATAAATACAGCTCCAGATGACCAAAAAAGGTACGCCTGAATATACTGTTTTCGCCTGCTGATAGAGAATATTAGCTTGAGTTAACATTCTCCTTGTGAGTTTTGCCTGACTTAATCATCGGAGTGTCCTCCTGCTACAGCGGCAGAGGGCTCTTTGACAGGTTATTCTTTTGCAGATCACAGGTCCACATATTGAGAGAAGTACTGTTTCGGTTGGAAAGTGGATTCTTAGCTTTCCGTCCTGATCATCTAAATCAACCCCCTTACACTAATGATTAATGAGTTTAAAATAAAACGTTTGCATAGTTAATCTCTGTGCAAATGAGGCTCATACATTTTGCATTACCAAGAACATGAAGAAAAGAAAATAATGAAATAGTTGTCCATCTAAAAATAACCACCAATTAACTCCCTTCCCTAAAGATTGGGCTGAAGGTCATTTCCTCGGTATGATATCCCAGCAGAATGCAGCAGACTCTGTCAATTCCTCTGCACTTTTGTTCTTCTACTTAACAACGAGCAACGACACAAATATAAACCTTGTAAGTGGCTTAAAAAGACAAAAATATATATCAGCAAATGAGGTTAGTCTCTGTGTCTCTGTCCAATTCTGTTTATTAACAATTAGCAATATTTGTTCTCTTATTCAATTTGTAAAGAGGGGAAGGAGAGAGACAAATATATGCATATGTATACTTACAAATAGCAATTGAAAACTAAGGCCCTGTTTGATAACCCGATTGAAAATGATGGGATTCATAAGTGATGGGATTAGGATTAGATTCATAATACCATGGGATATGAATACCCAATATCCTGTTTGTTTTGGATAGTATTAGGTGTTGGGATTGGATTATTAGTACTATGGACATGTTTGTTTGCAAATCATGGGATTGGATTGAAAAAATAAATTCTCCTTTTTACCCTTGTGCAAATCTGGGCAATGCAGTTGTCTTTCTCTCTCTGTGAATCTCTCTCTCTTCTTGTTCACTTCTTTCCTTTTGTAAAATCGAACAGATTTTTTTAAAATTATTATTATTTCAACTAACAGATTTTTTACAACTAAAGTCAATCAGATTTTTTTTTAAAATCAAACAAATTTTCTGTATAGGTAAAGATGTTGGAATTTACCTAGCATCTCCCGTGTTCATGTTCAACGAGTAGAAACAACTAAAACATATCCGCTAGACCAACCAGCAATTAAATCATATCCAACCAGCAATTTCACATTTTTTTACACATTTTTTACACATTTTTTTTATAATTATACGCTATACCAAACAGATTTTTTACACATTTTTTACACATTTTTTTACACATTTTTTTAAACATATCCGCTATACCAAACAGATTTTTTACACATTTTTTTTTATAATTATACGTACATAAGCAACTAAAACCAACCAGCAATTTCAGTACAAGAACAAAAACTACATAGGTTAGTCACAAGGACCACAAGGTCTGGTTACACCCTCCTGCGATTAAATCATATCCGTTAAACCAGGGGTAGTTTCGCCATTACATTAATTACTTAGGGGCAGCCTCGTCTTATTGCAACCAGTCCTCAATCCCCGTATTATAATACCCCCTGGGAGGGGGTATTAATAATACCCCCAATTTCCGGATTACAATACCATGGGATTACGAATCCGGACACTATTTGGTTTACCAAACAAAGGATTAGAATCCCTTCGGATTCGTAATCCAATCCTAAGTCTGGGGAGTTTTATCAAACAGGGCCCACCTAAGCAACTGTATGTACGCATTCTTGCCTTCTCAGACTTGATCAAAGCAAAATCCCTTCAAGTACTCCCTTTCTTCATCAATGTTTACTTTGTCGGTGATCTGTTTGCTGTAGCCGTTGGAAAATTACCGCCAACCCAAATAATTGACTAATGGGAAGGAGACAAAGAAGACAGGTTGTGGGTTTTGAAGAATCACTGTTTTGTCCCTACAATTATTCTCAAACAATATTAGTTGTGTGGGGGAAAAAAAAGCTTTCTAATGGCATTTTCGGAAAGCACAAATGCGAGTCATCTTCAAGTTTTAAGTTCACACCAAGAGGGTTGTTGGCTTTATATAATAATAATAATAATAATTTCAGGAAAGAAAAAGTATCGGACATTGTTTGACCAAACAACACCAAACATTGCTTGACCAAAATTATGTCAACGTACTTGGATTCTAGAAAATACTTCCATTATACATCAAACTAGAAATACAAAAATTGCAAACAGTAATAGATAATGAATTGATTCGGAAAATAAAATTCAGAACATAATCATAACATATAAAAATACCAAACTCAGTCTTATGGAATCACAGTCTCCTTAAAATAAATTCGTCTCAATTGCTTGTCAAACTCTCAAACTCTCTCTCTCTTTCTCACTCTCACACACACACACAAATACACAAGGAACACGAAATTAGGGATTACAAAAATTTGGTCGATGATGAAAATTAAGTGTCTCGATATGTGAAAGGGTGATTCGGTTGAATAGAAATTGGGGGACTTTTGACATAAATTGGAGACCTTTGAGTTGCGTAACATGAATGATATCCATGAACAAGAGACCTTCCGGTTAGCTTGTGAAATTCTCCAATTATCCTAAATTCATTCATCAACACCTTTGAAATTTCGAGCAAATTCTTTCTCACCTCATTGTAATACCATATTCGCATGAAACCCGTACCATGCACGGATGAGATAAACACATATTAAGACATAAATAATTACTTAAGTAAAGTCAACTAATATTCAAATTAATAATAATAAGTAAAAACATATAACTCACAAAAAACTAAACGAGCATCCATCATAATGTAAAAAATATCATACGATCTGTGTCAGTGATATACACATTTTGTACATACACTCGAATTTTAGTTTGACTTCTATTTTTTTATTTCAAAAGCAAAACAATCATGTTAAAAGCTAAAAATATTCACTAGAGCAGAAAATAATCCAAAATGGACAGATCTTTTCAGTTATTTTGAATTTTTAAAAATTTGATTCATATATATTTTTATTTTTTTTGAACTCTTGCCGAGATGAACCAATAATTCACAATAAATTGAAACAAAATAAAGAATTATAAAAATTAATAAGGACAAAAAAATAATCCCCCCCCCCCAAAAAAAAAAAAAAAAAAAAAACAAAAAAAAAAGGCCAAATCAATCATCCAAAAAAGACTTATATAAAACAACCTTTCAAAATCTAAAATCATGTGAAAGTTAGAAAAAATGTATAAAAAATATTAATCTGTTGGATTCAAAATTTAAATCAAACCAAACCGAGCATTAAGTTCTGATTAATTGGGATCGGGTACATGCCCAAATTTGCTTAATAAGATCTCTCTACAGTGTCGTTAAATCTTTTAATTACTGTCTCTAAAATTAATTTTAGTGTTGTGCTTCTTAACTTAGTATTCGCTTTTCATTATTGTCACATCGTATATCAAATTCAAAATTTTAACAATTAAAAAGTAAGAAATAAAGAAATAAGGATAACATATACATTTAAAAAGAACACTAGTTAATAATTTAATTTATTTTTTTCTCCTTTCTTCAAATCATTATGTATTTAAAATTAGCTTAATTGAGGGAGAAAATATAAACGAAGTTATAAATAAATGAAATGCAAGAACATATGAATAAAATAAAATCTTTTTTGTCTAACTTTGATGTATTCGTTTTTCACTGGCAAGGTGAAGAATACCTAGTATATATAAATGCAAAGAATTGATGTAAATTCATGTGTCTTTTGCACAAATCTTTCATTAAGAGAAATACCTTTGTCTAGCTAATAAGTGAAAGTAGATAATTGGATAAGTCTTTGACTTTAATTTAAAAACTAAACTATAGTTAACCGGATAAATCAAAGTTAGATAAAATATTAATCAACTCGTCGATTTTAAAGATTAGCGATTTTATAGTGGGTAAAAAAATATCAACCTGTCTAGAATGAGTTACTTAAAATATGATCTCAACTTACTCAATTTAATCTATATATACACATCTTTGCTATGATACGATCGGTCCATAATCTCATTAATAATAGTAAATACGACCTGGTGATACAAATCTGTCTTGATTATAATCTTATAAAATTTTGAAATTTTTTATTATAAAAAATAATATTCATAAAAAGAAATACAAGTAGAAACAAGAGGTGATATTTAAAAAAAAAAAATCAAAGCCAGGGTATGAAAAATATATAACCGTAAAAAAATTATTTATTTCTAAAAATACGTAAAATATGGATAAATTATTTAGAAATGTCAGAAAACTATATTTATTTCTAATTTTTTCCTGTCTTTATGCTAATAAGTCATCAGTGGATAATTTTTAATACCATCAATTCATAAAAATAAGTCTTAACTCCTAAAGTTCATTGTATCAAATTAGATAAAATTACTCTTATTATACATCGCAGTAAGTTCTTTTGTTTCTATTCTTTTATTTGTTATTTTTACATTAACTTTTTACGAATATTGGTTCATCTCGACAGTAGAAATCTAACAAGTATAAAACTATTTCTAAAATTAAAAAAAAATATCACTAAAGATGAAAAATAAATCCAAACAAATTTTTTTGATTTATTTTTGACTTCTATAAATTGTTTTTAGCTTTCAGATATAATTTTATATTTTTCTGAAATTTTTTGTCGAAACAACCAATAACCTTAAAAAAATTGACGCTAAACAAAAAATTACAAACAAATTTCAAATAAGGACAAAAATATAATCAAATAACATAAAGATTGCTAATAAATAATTTATCTATTAAAGACGTGAATATTGCAAAATAGATAAAATTATCCATGAGAACAAAAACACGGATAAACTTATCCGTGAAAGAGATAAAATATAAAAACACAAATAATATTTCAAAATAACATACAACATTTTTGTTCTAATTATTGGCAATATATTTATTTCTGTTAAAGACATAAAGTTTACAACAGATAACATTATCGCTGCTATTGGGGGGAGTCGTGGGGCCACAATTGCGCTGGACAACATGATCTACCCCTTCAAATTCTCCAACCCTCTCCCGTCAAACAACATACTCTAGAAACCAGACACGGCCCACAATCGCGTCTGCAGGAAGGGGGTGATGAAGTGGACTTGTTGAGCGAGGTTCTGATCAGGGTCCTGACTAGGTACCTATTCATGAGCATGTTTTCGGCAAGTTGCCTTATTTTATAATGTTCAATTCATCATCACATTTCATTGATTGTGTGCTCTCCCCCCTCCCCCCCAATCCCTGTGTCACTTTGCCATCTGCCCATTGCAGGCCAATAATGAGAGTACAACTCTTTTTTTGTGAGCTCTAAGTTCGAGAGAAAACTCCATGCTTAGGCTAAAGATCTTCGCATCACCGAGACGCAATTTAACGATGCTCATGGGTAGCTACTGCTGAGGTCTCACCGGACCATGCTCTATCTCAGGTTAGTCAGACTCGTGATGACAGGCATACCTCACATGCCGAGCTAAGTGCCACATAGGTCGCTCTAGAGTAGGAAAGGGGAAGATCTACCGCAGCAGGGCGTGACTCCCTTTTTAAGAAGGTGGATAGAGCGCATGATGAATGCCAACTTGGCATTGAGAAGGATGCTCGACTTGCTACCGACTTGAAGGCCCAAAAGCTAGACAATTGGCTCGTGCTGGCTACCGTTCGATTGGAGTTAGCCCCCGAGGAAGTGGTCTTTCAAAGAATAGCAAGAGCATCAAGCTACTCTGGCCTCCCTCTTCAACGATGGCTTCAGATGCTTGCGGAGGAAGCTGAAGTGGGATTTGCCAGAGTTCAACCTCTCTATGTACCAACTGGAAGACGACTCTAGGTCGGATGAGTAATAGCCCGAGCATTTTTATTTCTCCTGACTTGTATTTTTTGTAATTTTTCTGGGCAATCTTGTGCCCTCCTATAAATTTCCCTATTTTTTAATTGGAGTAACTTTTTGCAATCTTAGTGATTGTTGTTGATCTTTTTGTTTTGTTTTGCCTTTGTTAGATGCTAGCTTGTCCCCTTGTCTTTTCCAAGCATAGGATGTGCTTGCATGCTGGAGAGAGATATTCTTGTCACCATGGGCATAGTTTCCTTTTGCTAGATCTTGTGTCCTTGGCCGGTATAGCTTTAGTATTTACTAAGCTTTGCGAGCCTGATCTGAATGGTAGAAGGCCTTGCTTGGCTTAGGGGCCACTTGGACTTGTCTGATCGACCACTGACCTCTGTATGGTATGGGGACCTCTTGGGCCTAATCCGTTTGGATCATTTTCGGCTTGGTTGATGACCTCCTGGGCTTGATCCGATCGTCAGCGGTGCTTCACATGGTTTGGGGACCTTGTGGGTCCGTTCCGACTGATGTCGACCTGCTTGCTCAGTTGAGGGGCCTCCCAAGTCGCACCCAACCAACAATTGTACTTGTGCAGTTCAAAGATCTCATGGGTCTATTGGTCCCGTGTTGATTTTCTTGCTCGGTTGGGGGACCTCTTGGGTCGTAACCAACAGGCAATTGCGCTCTACACGGTCAGGGGACTTCATGGGTCTGCTCTGATCGGTGTCGATTTTCTTGCTCAGTTGGGTGACCTCTTAGGTCGTACCAAATTGGCAACTGTGCTCTACATCGTCAGGGGACCTCATGGGTCTGCTTTGATCGTTGTTGAATTTCCTATTGTGCTTGGATTTTCTAGCGCTGCATATCCTATTTCAATCAGAACAATAGAGACGATCAAGTTCAAGAGGTAGTGCCTTTAAAGAATTGTAATGAAAAATAAATGTGTTGCTTTTATTGCCAAAATATAACACATAGGATACTATAGATAGTATTGGTGTAGATGCTCGGTGTTCCAGTCATGTTGCAGGGGTTGGCCTATCGTGGTTGACAGCTTGTAGACTCTCGACCTGACTATTTCTTGGACTTTATACGGCCTCTCCCAGTTTGGACCGAGCTTTCTATGCGTTGGTTTCTTCATCGCTGTTACCACTTTTTGAAAGACCACGTCTCCCATTTAGAATGATTGGTGTCTAACCCGTGCGTCATAGTTCTTTTTCATCTTTTGCTGATAAGAGGCTACCCGGATTGCTGCTTGATCTCTTTCTTCCTCCAACAAGTCTAGGTTGTCTTGTAATGTTTCTTCATTCTTCCTTGGGTGATATTTGTGGATGCGATGGGTGGGAAGGCCCACTTCCACTGAAATTACCGCCTCGCTGCAAAAAGTCACCTGGAATGGGGTCTTTCCTGTTGGCGTGTAAACTATAGTGTGGTATGCCTATAGGACTCTTGGAAGCTGCTTGACCCATATTCCTTTTGACATTTCTAACCTAGTTTTTATGATTTCCAACAAAGTTCTATTGGTAACCCCAATCTGCCCATTGGCCCGCGGGTGTTCCAGCGACGCATACCTTACTTGATTGCCAAACTAACCAGGAATTCCCTAAACATGTTGTTATTGAATTGATTTCCATTATCCGTGAAGATAGCTTGTGGAATCCCAAATCGACAAATAATTAACTTCCATACAAAGTCTTGTGCGGCCTCCTTAGTGATCCTAGCCACATGTATGGCTTCCACCCACTTGGTGAAGTAATCAATTGCTAATATGACAAACTTGTTCTGGAGGATCCCCAAAGGGAGCGATCCAACATATCTAGTCCCCACTGAGTGAATGACCAAGGCCTCTGGATGGGTGTTAGTTCCTCTGGGGGTAAATGATAGAGGTTAGAAAATCTCTGGCATTTGTCGCAAACTCCTCAGTGTCCCTCTTCATGGTAAACCAAAAGTACCCCGCTCTTATGGCTTTGCCACTGAGAGCTCTGCCGCCCGAGTGATTCCCGTAAGTGCCTTTATGAATATCTCACAACACGTACTTCCCCTCATGCTCGGAGAGACACATAAGGTATGGCATTGAGTAGGCCTTTTTGTACAAAACACCATCAAGTAATACGTATCGACTGGATTAGTACTTCACCGTTCGCTTTAGCTCGATCACTTGGGAACTCTCCATCCTTTAGGTACCGCAAGATGGGATCGGCCTAGATCATTCACACTTGGATCACATCTACTTCGTGTTAGAGCTGGTTGATGCTTGGTTCTGGTAGGTACTTAACAGGAGGTCCCGGGCCGAGGGAGGCTTCGGGGAGCTGGCCAGTTGAGCTAATGTATTGGTCCGACCATTCTGTCCTCTTGCGATTCTTACTTTCTGGACCAGCTTGAAGGGCTTCCGATCTTGGTCAAGAGCTTCTTTATACTTTTGCATGCGATCTTTTTGAGTTGTGGCTTCCCCTGTTGATTGGTTAACCACCAACTCATAGTCATTGCACACCCAGACTTACATTACCCTAGGCTCTAGCACAGGTGTAACCTGACAAGGGTCACCTCATACTCTGCCTCGTTATTATTGGCCTTAAATTGGAACCGAAGGGCATATTCTAATGTGTCCCCTTGTTGTAAAGTGATGACTACCTCAGCTCTACTGGCTATCTCCGTAGTTGAGCCATCCACATGCGCTGATCAGCTATGCGTTATCCATAGCTGATCAGCCCTAGGTGTGATTGCCTGCTCTTTTTCCTCTTCTGGCTTGGTCAGCAACTTTGATCGTCCCCTGTCTCTGCTAAGAAGTCGGGCACTGTTTGTCCCATAATTGCCCTTCTCGGCTCGTATGTGTCGTCAAATTTGCTGAGCTCACAAACCATTTTGTCAATTGCCTAGAGGTCTTGGGATTTTGTAGAACCTACTTCAAAGGATGATTGGTGAGTACTATTACGCTGTGGAAACAGAAGTAAGGTCTGAGCCATCGACCAACGACTACAAGGGTGAAGGCTAACGGCTCATCTCTTGGATATCTGATTTTTGGCCTCCTATATGCAAGCTAACATAGTAGACCAATTTCTGCACTAGCTCCTCCTCCCTAACTAGAATGCCACTTGTTAGGGATCAATTCTCGAGACCCAGTGATGAGTGCGCGCAGATTATACAATAAAAAAAATATGAAACCCTACTAGGAAGAATTAGGGTTCATACTTTTGAGATCTCTCTGGTTTGATATCAACAATCTTCACAGTTTGATCATAATCGAACTTTGATCACGGTTGGAATAATTTTGCTCGATTGACCTCGAGATCTTCTACCGTAATCCTATTGCACCTTGATCACGAACTGAGTATGGGTTCAAAATCGTGATCTCTTTATCTTCACAGAACCTTTCTCAATATTTCGAGTATTAAGTTGTCTCTGATCTAGAAGGCATCTCTATCATAGAAGTATGGGCTGAGCTTCCTATATAATTAGGAAATTCTAATCCAACTCGGATTAGTTCCGAATTATATAAATTATAATTCATACTATTATAGAATTATAATTGTATTCCCTTCTTATATCTCAAAATTATATTTTGAGTTCCATGTTATTAAATTCTTATGTATCTTCTCATGTTAAGAATACAGATAATCGTTGATTAAAATAAATTTTTGACAATTTATTTAATCAACATCTATAAAATTCCTTGAAACTCTCCACTTAACTTATTCGTTATGTCAGATACTAATATTCACTTGCAGGGTTTGACATAATTGAAACTTATAAGCTTCCTCAAGAGCATATCGTCAATCCCTATAAAAAGGAGATGGATTCCATTAATAATTAACAGTTGTCATACACTTAATATTGTGACCCAACTGATCAAGACTATTGGCTCACAAGGCCTCACTCTATACTGAATCAAAGTCAATAATGTTAAATATACACATCTATTAATTATCTTTGGGTTAAGAACACAAGCATTCATAACAACCGGAGGTGTAAATTGTATTATATTGTTAGTATAAATACAATTATCTCAAAGTGGTTCTGTTCAATATACACAAAGAGTACTAACATAGCGAGTTAAAACTATACTATTTTCCGTAATCAAGATAGACCTACTGAAACACTGTGTTACAGTCCTATTGGCGGTGTCCAATTTTCACCTAAGACTGTGAACTAAAGACTTATATTCTACAAGAATCGATAATCTAATCCTCTGTGTGTAAGCTAAACTCTATACATCAGATTATCTACTATGTGGAATAAGAAACACTCATGCATAATATGATATGATATAATATAAACATTGTCCATAAAGATTCTCATCAAGAAAAGGAATAACTATTTAAATAATTGAAATCAAATATTAATCTATTACATAAAGTCATAGTTTTTAGTATAAAAACTCTAACAATCTTCCCATTTAGACTCAAAACCATGATGACATACATCTCACTCCCATTTCCTTGACATGACTATCAAAAGTTTTTGCTGGTAAACTATTTGTGAAAGGGTCTACTAAGTTGTTCGCTGATGCAATCTTGGTTACTCTCACATCACCTCCTTGAACGAATTTTCGTTTAAGGTGATACTTACGCTCAGTGTGCTTTCCTTTCTTATGAGTCCTTGGTTCCTTAGAGTTAGCAATTGCACCACTATTATCACAATAAAGTGAAATAGCTGATTGCATTGAAGAGACCACCATTATGAAGTTTATAAGCCAAACGGCCTCCTTAGCTGCCTTAGAGGTTGCCACATATTCAACCTCCATGGTGGAATCAGTAATACATGATTGCTTGATACTCCTTCAACTTATGGCTCCACCTTCTAGTGTAAACACACATCCCGATGTAGACTTCTGGAATCTTCTCTGACATAAAGTCTGAGTTTGTATACCTTTAAAGCATTAGACTATCTAATTGGTAAACCAATATATAATTTCTAGTCATTTTTAGGTACTTCAAAATATATTTTACCTCAGTCTAATGTTCTTGTCCAAAATTAGACTGAAATCTGCTAACCATGCCTACTACAAAGCAGATATCAGATCTAGTACACAACATAGCATACATGAAAATCCCTACTGCAGAAGCATAAGGAACTGCTCTCATCTTATCTTCCTCTTCAAGTGTTTTAGGACACTAGTCCGTGGATAGATAGATTCCATGTTTGAAAGGGAGAAATCCTTTCTTGGAATCTTGCATGCCAAAACGAGCAAGAATCGTATCGATTAAGTAGCTTGTAATAATTGCAACATTCTTTGCTTGCGATATTGAATAATCTTGATTCCAAGGATGTGACCGGCTTCTCTCAAGTCCTTCATATCGAATTGGTTGGACAACCACATTTTCATTGAAGATAACACTCCCACATCATTTTCAATGAGCAAGATATCATCTACATATAGTACTAAGAACACAACTCTTTTTTCGTTGGATCTCTTGTACACACACGACTCATCCGGACTTTGATCAAAATCAAAAGACTTGAGTGCCTGATCAAAACGAATGTTTCAAGATCTTGATGCTTGCTTAAGTCCATAAATGGACTTCTTAAACTTGCAAACTATGTGATCTTGGCCCTTAGCTTTGAATCTAATTGGTTGCACCATGTAGATGCATTCATCCAGATTGCCATCAAGGAATGCAATATTTACATCCATTTGCCAAATCTCGTGATCGAGATGAGTTGTAATGGATAAGAGAACTTGAACAGAGTTTAGCATGGCTATCGGCAAAATTTTTTTCTCATAGTTGATCCTTTCTTTCTAAATAAAACCTTTCGCTACAAGTCTTACTTTAAATGTTTTCACCTTCTCATCCACTACTCTCTTTTTCTTGTAGATCCACTTGCATCCAACGGGTTTTATCCCTTTGGGTGGTTCTACAAGATCCCATACTTGATTAGAGTACATAGACTTTATTTCTGAATTAATAGCCTTTCGCCAAAGTTTCACGTTTGTGTCTTGCATTGCTTCATTGTAGTTATAGAGTTTGGCGTCCAATTTCTCAGGGAATTTATTAAATGATTCTCCCAAGAACATGTATTGATCGGGTTATATAATAACCCTCCCACTACGACGAGACACCCTTGTGTCAATTGTTGTTTCTTGTGGTGTTTCCTCTTACACTAATGGTGTTGAACAATTTTGCGTTGGTCTCCCTCCTCTCAATTCCTCTAGAACAATCATACTTCTGGACTTGTGATCCATAATATAGTCTTCCTCTAAGTATCGGGCATTGGTGCTGACAATGACCTTCTGATCCTTAGGATTATAAAATAAACTACTCTTTGATCCTCGTCTACTAAGAAAATAACTTTAACTTTAAGTTTTGAAATGATAATTTTATTAGATAAAGTTGCCTGTTAGTATTTATCAGTTAATATCATCTGTTGCTTTTAACAGATATTTTAACAAACAATGTTATTTGTTACTTTTTGAAGTAATAATGTTATTAAATAAAATTATCTCTTCGCATTCAGGGGTAAATCCGTTTGTAAAAGGACCTCTAGCGTTAAAACTTTTCAAACCATAGACCTTGACTTATAAATTAAATTAACATGTTCTTAATGAGTCAAATCAGCCCAGATTTCTCATTTTGACGAATTTTTCGTATTTAATGATCATGGATCTAGTATTTGTAATGATGAATGATTGCTAATATTTTTTATTCAACTAATCTGCTATAATTTGTTTTTATCATTTTGGATGTATGTTAATATTATGATTGATTTGATAGTTATTGTAAATGAGTTGATTTTCTCAATCAAGGAGAAAAGTTAGGACCTTACTGTCAAGTAGAAAGAATGCTCTCAATGTATGTGGACATGTGATCTGTAAAATAGTAAACCGTCAAAGAATCCTTTACCTTTGTGGCAAGAAGACACTCCGATGATTAAGTCAAACAAAGCTCACAAGAGTGAATATAACTCAAGTTAATATTCTCTATTAGTTAGCGAATTAGTGCGTACATCTCTTTGTTGACTTGGAGCTTTATTTATAGATCTTCGAACTGTCCTAATTTTTTTAGGACACTAGCTAGAGTGAAGTATCTTCTGATTGGCCACTAATGAGATAACTTCTAATTTGATCTCTATCAAACAGTTATGTTCTTCCAGTAGAGTTTTATTCCACTAATACTTCTCATACCAACTAAATCGGCCGTGGATTTCCCATCCATATCGTATCCTGACTTATTCGGAATTATGTCTTATCTCGGACTGACAATTTTCCATTGCCTTTCTTGGTTAGTGGTGTCTCGGACCACCCTTCTCAGATTGGCAACTTACCAAGCCATCTTTCTTAGATCGATTGGTTGCATATCCAGTCTTCTCAGCTCAAATATAGTAAGAAGAACCCTTCTCAGGTCGGCTATATCCTCACATGATGGGCATGTGTGTTCTGATGTCATCGTAGTTTTTTGCCAAACTATATCATTTATCCGATGGAAAACTTATCTATTTCTCATTTATGTTTTACCCTCGTCAATTACCCCTAGCTTTGGCTATTGTTCTCCAAACTGAAAGAGCAGGCGAAGCTACTTGAATTCATTTCAAGAGATATTTTTTGAACTAATAATCATGTAATTGTTGCGTGGAATCTTTCGTAGACACTTTGCTACTCCGGTGAGTATAGCTGAGTGCTGTTGTCACTATAATATTCCAGATGATAATGAAAATTAACAAACCTGAGACTCATCCTAAAATACGGGATGGGGATCAATATCCCTTTAATGGCTATCATCGAGGGTGGAGTGAGATTCCCTCTTCACCCTTTACTTTGTAGGATTTTAGCTTGGTATCGGCTGAACCTGATGTAGACTTTGAATAAAGACATACCGCCTAATTATGGGCATTGTTCGTTTGAATGAACTTTGTAACACCAACCTTGGTCTTTGGGAGATCAATTTCAATTACGATATGACTTATCATAGTTGCGAACTGTGGTACCTCAAATCCCATAGAGGTTGCAAGAAAATAGTTACCCATTTGCCTGAGTAAAATAGAGGGAACGATGATGACTTTTTGATTGTTTTTGGCTATTGGGAGTTCTCTCCAAACGAACTCGAGCACACATGGATTCCTATTTTCCATCGCTTCGGGCAACCCCATTAGTTCTTTTTTTTTTCCCCCTTTAGTATACAACTATGCCTTCTTGGCATAAATATTTAACTCATATGTTCTTCTTTTCTATTTGCAGCTTCTAACGTTAACCAAGGTTGCAAATCAATGCCACACATATTGAGGATCTAAAGAAGGTTCTGGGTTATAAAGATTAGATAAAACTCACAATCTACTGAAGTTTTCCTTCGGTACAATCCGTCGTATTGGGAGTATATCAAAGACAAGACTCATGTTGTGGTTGCAATTGCTGTAGGGACCGATCTTGTCGTTCCTAATGGTATTCCATTAACTTATCTCCTAAAGCCTCATCACGTTATGATTGTTGCGATAGGAGACCTCCGAGTTTGTCTTTATCTTCTTGTTCGACGGGTCATTCTCAATCTCATTCTCGGCCTGCTTGGAATATTGAAGACGAGGAAGAAATCAATTGAGACATTATGTCAAGAAACCCGAACGTGTTGAACCTGAGGGAGCTCATGAGGCAAAAGAACAAGGCTGCCGCCAATAAGAAGAAAATGGCAGGGCCTTTTGAGGCCAGGAAATCAATTGGGGCCACAAAGACCAAAAGAAAGGCCAACAAAGTCGATGCCCTGGTGGTGGCTTCTTTGCCGACCATCGACGCTGCTGAGGTGACTGATGATCCTTCGAAGAAGAAGCTGAAGAAGTCTCATGCTGTCGATTCATCTAAGACCAGAGGGAAAATCAGAGTTTCGAAGAAAAATACTCCATGGTCTCCCTCCTTATTGATCAACGGTCATATTCCCATGATTGTTGCCGATACAGCTGGGGACTTGGGCATCGCCGAAGCCCTAGCTAATGCAATGATTTTGTCGAGGGACATGGAGCCCTACAGTGAGTCTGATGATCGAACTCTAATGCAGACTGCTATTGCTCATGGCATATTTGTAAGTGTTTTACGCTTTTCATGTTCTTCCTTGTCCTTCCTTGTTTCTCATGACGTGTATTCTTTATGTAGGCCGTCTAAAAGACTATGTTGTGTCTTGGGCAAAGCCAAGATCTTAAGACGTGGTTGCTATCTGCTAAAGCCAAAGCACGTGATAAGAGGCTCAAATTCTCTAAAGCCCAAGACGAGGCTGAGAAGAAGGCCTTGGATGTGGTTCAAAAAGTTGATTCCCTTGGCTATCAGCTTATCGAGGAAACGAAGAGGTCTGCCGACCTCCTTGCCGAGGTGGCTGACATGAAATCAAAACATGTAGAGGAGATTTTTAAACTCTGAGCTCATGTTCACAAGAAAGGTATGGATGAAGCTGCCGAAGATTTTCTAAGATATCAAATCCCCAATTTTCAGGAGGAGTTCTTTGCCATAGGCTGGAGGGCTCGCCTTTGCTCAAAGAGGTTCCTCGCTCGTCTGAGTTTGCTGAAGAAGACCCTGCTGTTGCTGATGCTGAGGTGATGAGGATGGCTGACCACTGATGATCAAGAGCTTGCCGACGCCGGCAACATTGTCGTTGGGGGGGGGGGGGGGGGGGGGAGAAGGATCTCCTGAATGATGTCGTGGAGGATGCATGATTTTCTCTCTCTCTCTCTCTATGATTTTTGACATATATTTCTATTATGTTTGTTGTTTTTGGGACGACACTCGCTGGACTTGTCTTTACTTTCATGGTGTTTGAAGTGGCTTCTGTAGCCAAACTTAATTGCCTTTGTTTGAAAGCTGCGATTAGTTTCCCTGTCTATGAACTTGTCAATTTTTTATGCTAATGAGATTCTTTGTCTGATGCTTGCTGTGTGATGATTAGACTCTAGTCTTGTGTGTTTGTTTAATGATGATCGATTTATGAAACCAATTATTAATAAACTTTTCTCAAGCTTATTTTCATTAAATTCTACGCAGTAAGCTTTGAGTGATCGAGGCTCCTCTTGTTGATTCTAGCGAAATTTTTTCTCAAGTTTTGTGACGATACTTTTCTCAAGTATGTGTTGATACTCTTCTCAATTATTTTTTCTTTTAAATGCCTCTTGAGTTCGTGTAAACTTTTTTCAAACTTGCACTGATACTTTTCTCAAGTATATTTCACAAGAATGAATATAACTCAAGCTTATATTCTCTATTAGCAAGTGAATCAGTCTATAACTCTCTTTATTGACTTGGAGTTTTATTTATAGACCTTTGAATTGTCATAATTCTCTTAGACACTAGCTGGAGTGGAGTGTCCTCTGATTGACCACTAATGAGATAACTTCTAATTTAATCTCTATCAAACCGCTATATTCTTTCATTAGAATTTTATTCATTTAATACTACCAATTAAATTGGCTGTGGACTTTTCATCCATATTTGTTTAATATCGTATCCCGATTTATTTGGAATTATGTCTTATCTTGGACTGACAATTTTTCATTACCTTTCTTGGGTCAATGGTGTCTCAGACCGCCCTTCTTAGGTTGGCAATTTACCAAGCCATATTTCTTCGATTGGCTATATCCTCGTGTAATCGGCACGTGTGTCTTGATGTCATCGTAGTTCCTTGCCAAACTAAATTATTTATCCGAGCAAAAACTTATCTATTTCTCATTTATGGTCTCATCAGTTATCAATACTAGTTGCGTTATCAAAGTGATGCAACTAGTATTGTTCATAGATAGCAGGTCATATTTTGTTTATTTATGAGTAATTATGATTCACCTAATGTTTGGAGGAAAAGTCAATATCTTGATTTAAATCTATATTGTGGAACAATCTTATAGTTGCCAAAGCGATTCAACCAATATATTTTATAGATATTAAATCATATTACAAAATTTTAACACCCACATTATTAAGTGTTAGAAATAGTGACTTTTTATTTTCACTTACTGTTTGTGCAAAATTCATTATTCTGAATTTAAATATAGTTTTAGAAACGATTTGGCAGCCACAAAAGTGACTAGGCCAGAATCGTTCATAGATTGAGATGAAATTGCTGAATTTAACAATTTGTCTCATGTCTTAATAGTAAAGACTTTGCAAATCACAATCCTTTAATTGTAAGAATACAAGATACGTCTAAAGGTGCACCGTCTGTTAATGATTAAATAATTATAATCTAGTTTTTGGCACCATCAATTTGTAATTACTGATTTTTTTTCTAATTTTTGGTCAACATATTAAGTATTTTGATTCATCTCAATGAGATGATCTAAAGAAATAAATAAAAAAATGAACAGAACTTGATTTTTTTTTTCAGAAAAATAGCAAATCATTCAACAATTCTGTAAGTTTTGAATTACATTGATTTTTAGTGATTTCGTTTTTACTTTTGTTGTAATTTTTTGGATAGATTTCTCTCGTTAATGCGACTGTGTAATCAAAACAAAAAAACAAATGCCCAATGGAAGAAATAGGAAAAGCCCTCATTCAGGTGACCATATTAATGTGGCATGGTTAATTGATTAATTTCTTAGCTTTCAGCAGAAAAGAACTAATAATAGTTAGTTCCAATAATTTATTCTTTTCCAAGAGACCATATTATCCGTGCTAACATTAAAGCCGCTCTCTATTGCCAGCCAGTAATAATCACAATTCCAATCTGGCTCGTCACATAAACGACTTATTCTAGCATCATAAACATTAAAACTTTTGTCGTTCGAACCCCAATAAAAATGACAAAAGAAGAGAGTGGTACGAAAAATGTTGGGCCTGAACCTCCAGTTGAATTCATCACCAAAGCGGAGGGTGTGCATTCTGAGATCGTCATCTTTAGATTGACAACGAACGTTTAACCGCGAGGGCTCATTTGGCCGCTAATGATATGAACCCCAGACTTGGCCAAAGTCAGAGAAATGAAGTAAGCTGTGAGAACAAGCAAGGAAAGGTGGAACTAACCCATTGTATGTCTTGGATTCTGATTTTCTTTTCTGATGTTTTAGTTTGTCCACCTTCCCTTGCCTATGTGCATACATATTTATATGCACAATTTCAAATGATAAAAGCTCAAGGATATAGTTTTTTGTTTCTCATAATAAATCACAAGAAGATTTTTCTTTGAATGGTAACAAAAATTTTAAAGAACAAGAAGATTTTTCTTTGAATATTGGTAACAAAAATTTAATGAACTTCAATATTTTTGGGGTATAACACAAATAAAAATTACAAACACAGATTGCAGAAATATAATAAATCTAGATATTCTATTTAAAACACTGCTTTAGGGAGATTTTGTGAGTCGGGTTGTAAAATTTGTCTCCCGTATAAAATTAATAAATTATGGGAACCAATTAGAAAGAATACTTAATTAGTGTTCAAAATGGTCTCCTCTAATGTTTTTTCATTTCCTATAGGTGTAAAACTAACTATTAAGCTAAATTTTCATCCCCGTTTGTTATGACAAATACAATAAAGAAGAAGAGATAATCAACAAGAAAACGAAAAGACACAGAGATTTATGTGGTTCCGAATAAGCAATAACTTAAACTTACATACAAAGGAGGAGAGAAATAGATTTCACTATGATAAAGACAAATTACAAGGGCCGGCTACTATCCAAAACCCTAATATGAGGTGTTAATCAAGTAGATCTCTTCAAGCTTCTTTTTAAGATATCTTTTAGGGAATCACTAATTTCATATTTATATGAAATCCCAACAATAGGAAAGAAATAACAATTCCTAAAGAATAAAAAAATAGATCTCGTAAAGAATAGATAAGGATATACACCATCCTAAATAGATTAGGAAAATAAATCTTCCAAATTTTATCACTAGGATTCTTGTGCATCTTGTTACTACCAATAGTAATAGTCACTACTAGTAGTTTCAAGCACCACCCAAAAACCAGTCTGCACTTACTACCGGTAGTAACACTCACTACTGGTAGTTGGGGGCACTACCCAAAAATAGTCCTCCATTAAATTCAAGGCACTATTCTACAAATCTTCAGCTTGACTGGAATTCCTCCGAACCCAATCTCTATAGAGCCTCCATCTTGTACTTCTCTCCTCTAAAGCCCCGAAGGTCGATCAATAACTACGAACACCAATCAAGTCTAAGGAATGCTTGAACTTGACAATCAAAATTGCCATATATCGACGAACCACATAGACAGCATGTGAAATATCAAGACTAGTACAAACTATAGCATTCACCATACTCCCAAGAGCACTCGCATATGCAACTATTGACATATGCTTTATGTCATCCTCTATCTGCGGTGACAAGTGTGCCGAAAGTCTAAAATGCGCAACCATTGGAGTAGAGACATGCTTGGAAATCTGCATAGCAAAATACTCAAATCCCTTTTTCAGGTAACCCTTTCGAGTCAAGTATAACCTTCCAGTCTTTTGATCTCTCCTGGTTTCCATATCTAAAAGCTTCTTTGTCGTACCTAAGTCTTTCATCTCAAACTCTCCACTAAACTGTTCCTTCAATTTTTGATTTTCGACATCTCTTTGGTAGCATTAACATGTCATCAACATATAACAACAAATAGATAAGCATACCATCGGGAAGTTTTTGAAAATAGACATAGCTGTCATATTCATTCCTAGAGTAATCTTGACCCACCATGAATGTATCAAACCGCTTATACCACTGTCCAGGTGATTGTTTAAGGCCATACAAATTTTTTTTTAACAACCAAACGAAATCTTTCTTACCAGAAACTGTAAATCTATCCGGTTAATGCATATAAATATGCTCCTCAAGCTCACCGTGCACACGAATAGAACTATGTTTAACAACTGGTGAGAATATCTCATTTAAGTCCATCCATTCCTGTTGACTATAGCCTTTTGCCACTAACTAAGCTTTAAGACTTACATCTTCTACTCCCAGGATATCTGCTTTTCTTTTTTGTACACCCACTTACAACAACAATTCTCTTCTCCTTAGATGGTTTCACCAACTCCCAAATTCAATTCTTATGATGAGACTCAGTCTTCTCATTCATAACAACAGTCCACTGTATAGCCTCCTTTTTCGTGACAATCTAACGGTAAGAAGAAGACTTGTCATATTCCACTATTTCTGCCATATACAACGCATAAGCAACCATATCTGCATAAGCATATCTTTTAGGTGGACAAATCTCCCTATTGGCTTATCTTTTGCAGTATTGTACGATTGATGCTGCTCTGCACCATTCTCTATATCTGAATCATGAATCTCTTTCTTAATTGGTTGATCATTGTTCTTCTCCCCTTCAAAAGTTTCATATTCTAGCTCCACCTGCTTCAGAATCCTCTCACCACTGTCTTGAGCATCAGTACTTGCCTTTCCTTTGATCATAGAGTTTTCATCAAAGGTCACATCTTTGCTGATTGGAAATTTGATTGACTTTTTATCAAAAAGTCATAATCTGGACCCCTTCACCCCAGATCCATAACCCAAGAAGACATACTTCTCGGCCCTATGCTCAAGCTTACCCTCATTGACATGAGCATAGGCGGACCAACCAAACACCCTCAAATTTGAGTAGGTAGTTGAAGAACCAAATCATACCTTTATAGGAAGTTTACACTAAATGGAAGTTGATGGAGATTGATTCACCAAATAACAAGTAGTGGAAACCGCTTGAGCCCATAACTCTTTATCCAAGCCTGCATTGGATAACATACAACGAGCCCTCTTTAGAAGAGTCTTATTCATTCGTTTAGCCACACCATTCTACTGAGGAGTTTTTCTCACCATGTGGTGCCTCACAATGCCCTCATCCTTGCAGAACATTTTGAATTTCCCAGAACAAAATTTTAGACCATTGTCAATTTTTAATCTTTCAATCTTCTTACCTGTTTGCTTTTCAATCATGACCTTTAAATCGTTTGAATATAACAAATGTCACGCCCTCAACTTTGATATATAAATAATACATATCCTTTAAGAAAATCTCACAATTCTCACCAACAAGCCCAAATATTTCATTCATGACCAACCATCCATTCAGAATTTAAATGGTATTTTAAATCAAAGGGGCGTAAGCCGGCCCGAATATATCCAACTGTTCAAAGATACATTGTTTGATCATAACGATAAATAAAATACATAAGTTTTATAAAACCTTTCAAAAGAGTTTATAAGACTCTACGTGAAGTCTAACAATGTAGCTCCCCAAACTGATGCATCATTACATGCACTTCAAGCACTCCATGCTAAACTCCCGAGAGGGTACCTGAAAAGAATAGGGTGAGCTATACAGCCCAGTAGGAGTATCTACACCAATATTATGAACATATGAAATGAATTGGCATGCTACACAATACCTAATAATAACATAAGTATGAACTTACGCAATATATTTCAAATTATGTGTGCCCAATATATCCACACATTTCATCATCAACCTATCCATTGCTCCCAATATTTTCAGATCTCGTCATCAAGGTATTGTTATCCATTCTTTTCATAAACTTAGGACGTTCTTGCGCTAAGTCTTCACACTACTCAATTCGCACTGCTCATATCGATTCAAGATTACCTCTCCAACTAGCACATCACCCAATGGTGGCTAGAAAATATCGAAAGATAACTAGCATATGTCCGAATGGAAGCAAGATAATATTAAGATTCAACTAGCACATCTCCCGTCGGAGGCTAAAAACTATTAGGATTCAACTAACACATCTCCTGCCGGAGGCTAGACAATGTTAAGATCTGCTTAGTACATCTCCCGTAGGAGGCTAGTCCATATTAAGATCCATCTAGCACATCTCCCATCGGAGGCTAGACAATGTTATTACACATTCCTCATTTAGTTTCTTTCGTTCATGCTTCACAATTCAATGTCCAAGATTACACAAGATAAGTCTACAAATCCCACGCAGTTCAGCAATTTACAGAAAAACACCACTTCCCGATTTTAACGCAATAATCCATTCGAGCAATAAAGGAAACGAACAACAGAAGCATACAATAGCAACCGTGCACCAACATGTCATTAGCCGATAAACTAACACCACTTCCAAACTAAATCCTCATAACACGTTTCACAATCAAGTCGTTCCGTTGAATCTCATCATGAACTCACATACGCGTGTCCATCACGATAGACAAGGCATCTCAACATGCAGGAATATCAAATCGTGCTCTACTCCACACTACATCCATCCTAAAGTCTCAAGGCAAGATAAGGTTACCATTCTCTTAGGAATTAAAGGAGCTAGACAAAGCCTCTCACATGCAAGGAATCATCAACCCATACTCTACCCCAAACTCCTCATGGCACAATACTTACGGCAAGAAACTGCCTATCAATCAACCACGGAACAAAAAAAACTCCTCACGATACTACGACATAGTGGATCACCTCTAGAGATGATAACGAGAAGTATAATCTCAAGGAAGAAAAAACTCTTCCACGAACATCTCACAACCTGACTCAACCCTTGGTCAACAATACAGTACCTCACAAGCAAAGTCTCAGCCTAAGGGAAGATAAACAATTTTCATATGAGAGATACAAGAATGATAGTAACGCAGGTTCACCTCAGTGCAAGGGCATACTTGTCAACTCAACTCGCTTCCCATCGAATAATAATGATACCAATATCGAGCAATCCCATTATCAGGACATATCTCACAACTTAGTTCCCACTCTTATCTCTTACTAAATTTAGGTAAACTTTCATTAAAACCTTCAAAACGTTCATGTCATAAGTTGAAAGTGTGATCCATATCCAATTCTGGTATTATCCGGTAACTTCATATAATATAGGATTTTCCCTCAATAAAACGCCATTGACTCTTGTTTAAATAACCAAGATAACTTTCATCTTGTAGGTTAAAACATTGTCTCCACCCAACTCTCGACTCATCCTAACAATCCTTAAGATGTTAGAATTATTCCAATATCTCAAAGTCCATTATATAATTTTTTTTCAAATCATAAGTTATCCCAAATAAATGTCATACCGCACTCTCTAATCATGCACGACTAACCCAAACTCATAAACATGACGTGATGTCCCACATACATAACCTTGAAGTCCAAACAAAACATCTCACATACCCTATCCCCAACTTCTTACACACACTCATACACAATAGATTCAAGGGTAAGCACGACAATAGAACAAGTAAAGGAGTGTCCAAGGCCATGTATAAGATAACCAAACTACCTAAAGAATGTTTTACTATTTCCGTCCGGACATGTCCTGTCCCGTCCAGACGCCAGACCATCCAGTCCTGACGCCAGACCATCCAGTCCTGACGCCAACTAGCGCGATTTGGCAGATTTTTCTTCAAACTCCAAACCACTAACACTAACATCAAACCACGACACAAGCATGAAAATAACATCAAAACAAGTCATAAACCCATAATATGAGTGAGATATCCCTACCTCAAGCTTCGAATTGACGGATTTGATGAAGAACACAAAGCCTTAACTTTCAAATCCTCTTTCAGCTTCGAATCAACGATCAACCCTCGGATACTTGTCAACCACGATGCCATCCTGCACTATCTTGAAGGAATTTGAAAATGAAGTAAAACCCCATGAGATATGGTAGAGAGAAGGAGGAGCCAATGTAGAGAGAGAAAGAGGAGTGAGCTAAATGAAGGGGGTATCCTCTTCCCCCTCTAAAATTTGATTTTAAGCCCCCAAAATGGGTCCCCAAATAAAGCTTAATGCTTTCGTGTACATGTGCGTATCAAATAAAAGCTCCAGGTCCAAGCCCCACCACTAAAAATTTTGAATTACATAAAATAAATCAAACACATATTCCGAGAATAATTAATTTTAAGGCAAAAATTTTCCGGGTCCTTACAACAAAAGTCTCGATCTTATTTTTCAATAATTACACCCAAACCTTTCTAGAATAGTCATCGATCAAACTCATAAAATATCGAGAACCACCATTGGATTTAACAACAGAAGGTCTCCAAAGATCTAAATGAAAATAATCTGCTGTACCTTTAGTTTGACGAATAACTGTGTTGAATTTCACCATTCACTACTTGCCATACACACAATGCTTACAGAATTCAAGCTTTTTCATCTTCTGTTCACAAAGAAACTCCCATTTGCTCAATTCTGTCATCCCTCTACCACTCATATGCCCAAGGCGCATATGCCATAACTAAGTCAAATATGAATCTGATACTTTCGATGATGAGACTGTTGCTGCAGCACCTGAAACTGTACTGCCTTGTAGAACATAGATGTTACCCACCTTCTGAACTTTCATAAGAACCAATACACCTTTCAAGATCTTCAAAACTCTACGTTCAGCTATATACCGACAACCATTTGAATCAAGGGTACCTAAAGAGATAAGATTTTTCTTCAAATTTGGAACATGCCGAACATCTAATAGTATCCTCACAATTCCATCATGCATCTTGATCCGAATAGTTTCAAGCCCAATAATTTTGCAGGCCATATTGTTGGCCATCAAAACTGTACCACCATGTGCCGATTTATAGGTTCTAAACCAACCTTTAATAGGATACATGTGATAGAAACAATCAGAATCCACTTCGTATCCGAACGAATATTAGCGGCTGAAACTGATAAAATATTTTTTAGCCCATCAGAATCCTCCGCAACACCAGCGATTACATTTTTCTCCTTATTATTCTTTTTCGATTTCGTACATTTGCTCTTATAGTTGCCCTTTTTTTTTTTTACAGTTAAAACAATGAATTTTCTTCTTATTTTTCGACTTTGATCTAGATGTCCCTCTATTCTCACTATTTCTCTTTATTGTTCTCCCTCACACACACAGCCCCTCACCAGACTCCTTACTCTCACCAGACACCTTTTTCCTCAATTTCTTAGAATATAAACTAGGTTTTACATCATCCATTAAGATTATATCCTATTTCTAGAGTAGAGTAGTAACAAAGTGCTCATAAGATGGGGCAAAAAACACAAAATAATTAGAGTCTGATCTTCATCATCAATTTTAACATCTACCTTCCCTCGTACAAAACATGTAGAGGCATTGTTTGAGACATAGCTTGTTCGTTAGTGATTTGGTAATATAGATACTCTCTAATTTCAACTATAATTCCGCTGCTATAGTCTCTTCCTCAACCTTGCGAAGAACAACATTGGCCAGACTTAACTGAATCAAACTGAGTGCCTTCTCGTCAGAACCTTCCAATCTTCTATTGACATCATTCCTAGCTTCTTGGTAGATCCACGTAAAGTCTTCTGCAAATCTTGTTGAAATAGGAAAGTTTTCATCTTTACTCTCCATAAACTGAAGCTGCTGTTATGCCCATCGAACTTCTGAACTTCGTACCTCTAGCACTCATATGCCCAAGGCGCACATGCCATAACTAAGTCAAATATGAATCTGATACTTTCGATGATGAGACTGTTGCTGCAGCACCTATAACTGTACTGCCCTATAGAACATAGATGTTACCCACCTTCTAAACTTTCATAAGAACCAGCACACCTTTCGAGATCTTCAAAACTCTACGTTCAGCTATATACCGACAACCATTTGAATCAAAGGTACCTAAAGAGATAAGATTTTTCTTCAAATTTGAAACATGCCGAACATCTAATAGTGTCCTCACAATTCCATCATGCATCTTGATCCGAATAGTTTCAGGCCCAATAATTTTGCAGGCCATATTGTTGGCCATCAAAATTGTACCACCATGTGCCGATTTATAGGTGCTAAACCAACCTTTAATAGGATACATGTGATAGGAACAACCAGAATCCACTTCGTATCCGAACGAACATTAGCGGCTGAAACTGATAAAATATTTTTTAGCCCATCAGAATCCTCCACAACACCAGCGATTACATTTTTCTCCTTATTATTCTTTTTCGATTTCGTACATTTGCTCTTATAGTTGCCTTTTTTTTTTTACAGTTAAAACAATGAATTTTCTTCTTATTTTTTGACTTTGATCTAGATGTCCCTCTATTCTCACTATTCCTCTTTATTGTTCTCCCTCACACACACAGCCCCTCACCAGACTCCTTACTCTCAGCAGACACCTTTTTCCTCAATTTCTTAGAATATAAACTGGGTTTTACATCATCCATTAAGATTGTATCCTATTTTTAGAGTAGAGTAGTAACAAAGTGCTCATAAGAAGGGGCAGAAAACACAGAATAATTAGAGTCCGATCTTCATCATCAATTTTAACATCTACCTTCCCTCGTACGAAACATGTAGAGGCATTTTTTTAGACATAGCTTGTTCGTTAGTGATTTGGTAATATAGATACTCTCTAATTTCAACTATAATTCCGCTGCTGTAGTCTCTTCCTCAACCTCGCGAAGAACAACATCGGCCAGACTTAACTGAATCAAACTAAGTGACACCTCACATTAGGGTTTTGGATAATAGACAGCTCTTGTAATCTGTCTTGATCATAGTGAAATCTATCTCTCTCCTCCCGTGAATGTACATTTAAGCTATTGCTTATTCAGAACCACATAAATTTCTAAGTCTTTCTGTTTTCTTGTTAATTATTCTGTTTTCTTGTTGATTATCTCTATAACGCCTCATGTAAATCACTGACCCAGCAACTTGTTGGAGCCCAACCACGTGGTCCAAAATGCTTAAGCCCAAGTTGTTAGTAGTAGTTTTACATGGTTATTTATATACCCAGGATCACCCATATGGACTTTCGATGTGGGACGGGACATCACCATCTCTCCACCTTTAAGACCTTGTGCCCTCGCAAGGGGTTCACACTAGAGTCACCACGGCCTAACCCCAGGTCTGTTCCCTAGTGACCAAACAAAGTCCCGATCCTACACTCAATCGTGTACACGGGTCGCTCTAATACCATTTATAATGCCCCACGTGGTTGGGCTTCAACAAGTTGTTGGGTCAGTGGTTTACATGGGGCGTTACAAATGGTATCAGAGCGACCTGTGTACACAATCGAGTGTGGGGCTGGGACTTTATTTGGTCACTAAGGAACAGACCCGGGGTTAGGCCGTGGTAACTCTAGTGTTTAATCCCTTGCGAGGGCGCAAGGTTTCAAAGGTGGAGAGATTGTGATGTCCCGCCCCACATCGAAAGTCTACATGGGTGATCCAGGGTATATAAGGAACCATGTAAACTACTACTAACAACATAGGCTTAAGTATTTTGGGTCACGTGGTTGGGCTTCAACAAGCTGTTGGATCAGTGGTTTACATGGGGCGTTATAGAGATAATCAATAGGAAAACAAAATAATTAACAAGAAAACAAAAAGACATAGAAATTTATGTGGTTTTGAATTAGCAATAGCTTAAATGTACATTCACGGGAGGAGAGAGATAGATTTCACTATGATCAAGAGAGATTACAAGGGCTGTTTATTATCCAAAACCCTAATGTAAGGTGTCAATCAAGTAGATCTCTTCAAACTTCTTTCTAGGATATCTTTTAGGGAACCATGTCTTTTTTTATTTATAAAAAACCCCTTAAAGAATAGGAAAACAAATCTCCTAGAGAATAGGTAAGGATACACACCATCCTAAGTAGATTAGGAAAATAAATCTCTCAAATCTTATCACTAGGATTCTTACGCATCTCCTTACTACCAGTAGTAACAGTCACTACCAGTAGTTCCAGGCACCGTCCAAAAACCAATCTGCACTTACTACCGGTAGTTCGGAGCACTACCTAAAAATGGTCCTCCATTAAATTCAAGGCATTATTCAACACCGTTGATTAATCATGATCAAAGATCGAAGTTGAAAAAGCTTATTAGTACAGCATTCCAACTTCTCCAAAACAAATGTCAAATCAATTAACACTTAATAAAATGGTTGCATTTTTTTATGTAAATGTTACCTATTGAATCTTTTTGGGAAAGTTACAAATCAGTGCTAGAAAGTCAACAAATTAATGCTTACCAAGTTTAAAACTACAACAAACATGGCAAGATGTAAATGTTTCTTGTTATGGGAAGACACATATGTGAATATGTCATCCGGCCGGCCCCTCATGCGTGTCGATGGCACCTGACGGGAATCATTCGCGTCTGGATTGGAGGCCCAATTAATCTATATTATATATTATTGCAGGGTGACTTTTTGTGAGAGTCACCCCGAAAGCAACATGTGGCGGTAATTATTTTAAGTAATGTTTTTCCATTTATATAATTTAAAATATTAATTACTCAATTTAAATGCTTAAGTTTTAAATTTTGGAAGTCAAATAAAGAATGGAAAGGAAACCTAAGTGGTTTTTTGATTTTATAACTTTTCAAATCCATATTTGAATATCCAAAAAGATAATTTAAGATTTGAATTCAAATTTTGAAAAATTTTCCTTGATCTCGAATCCTAATTAATCTGAACGTCACAAAAGTATTTAATAACTAATCCATGTGATTTATGCGAATAGAATTTTTTTTCAAAATTAATTCTCTTTTCCCTTCCATTATCTTTCTTGATTTCAAGAGCTTCACATTTTTGCATTCAATGTACTACCCAAAAAATACTTTATCCATAAGGTAACCACCTTTACAATCAAATTCATTGTGCTTATAATCTTCATCTATTCAAATTTTTTCCAAATCAATTTCTTATGTATTTAATTGCACTTGCAATATCAATGTCCGAATGAAAAATAGAAGAGATATTTTTGTCAAAATTTTCAATATATTATAAATAAGATTTGATTCTGAATTGGTCAAACAACTCGATTGAAATATTACAAACAATTAGAGAAAAAAAGGACAATTTTTGACGATGTCTCAAAAGATTTATTTATTGCTCACAATCTAATATTTGTATTCATTTATATAGAGTTTTTGGGTTATCTATGTTTTATATTTTGAAGACAAAATTGTGCTATGCCTTTAAATCATCATGTTTGGTAATTCGTTGCTTTTTTTTTCTTAACTCTTTGCAATTTCATGTCGGGTTTTTTGGAGCAAAATAAATTTTTAACCTCAAATTAAAATAGTTAATAATGGTGTAAATAGTCGTTAAATTTGTACATGGTTACAAAATTCATATTAGGATTAACAAAGCCATAAATAATTACCAAAAGCATAAAGTCGTACTGTCATGCTATAGAATCATGTACTCTCCCTATTCTAAAATCTCTTTCATGCAATTGTTATCTTTTTTATTTGTACATAATTGTTAAGTTGGGTTAATATGTATATTATAGCAAATCAATAGGTTGACTCGATATATCTAGGATCACTATACAACCGGGTCTACTCAGTATATCTATGAACGAGTTTAAACTCAATTCATATTATTAAGTTGACTGTGCGGTTTTGATCTGTACAGGTTTAAAATGAACTACTATTTTGATGTATATTTTTATTTTTATCCTCCAAACAATAGAGTATTGTCATCTTTATTTGCATATAGAGATGCATAAATAAAATGATATTAACTTTCTTTAATGTTTTGTCAATTTGGATTGAAAGTTCAAAATGAAAAAATGAAATTATGCATAGGTTATTGTGGTGGCATTTCTGTGAAAAATCCTATCGAGCTTACCACGTAGCACCTCCAAAAAAAATACAAGTAAAAAGTTAGAAGCCTAAATTTAAGATCGGGTTATGGTCAACATCATATACTCTTTATTTGTAGAACACATCTGTGTATTGCCGTTGAAATGTCAAGGAATATAATTCAAAAGAATATAATTTAGATAAGATACCTTTAAAAAAATAGATATTTTGTAAGATATAAATGTGGGTATATAAGAAAACTTATTGAAAATACAAAAAAAAAAAAATACAAAGGAAAATAAATAATTTTAAAGATTTTAAAATTTGAGTACTATATATCATTTGGTATGAAATTCGCATTCATAAAAAATATCTTAATTTATCCCGTGCACAGCACGGGTTTTGTGCTAGTTTTTTTTTTTAAGAGAACTATTTTAGTATTTTTTTTAGCGTCCTGTTGGGATATGTAGCATCCAAACAAAGCGCAGTATTAGAAATTACGTTTTGCACATTTTTTGAAAGTTTTTTTATTAGGATTGTGTGTAGCTATAAATATAAAACTATAGGACACTCGAACTGTAATCTTATTTTTCCCTCATCATAGTGAAACAACCCAACAATCTGTATGCGTACAATTAAACGGTTTGCTTAACTCGGAATCACGCAAGTCTGTGCATTGTGTTCTTTTAATTGTGCAGTTCTTTCTCGTTCTTATTTTTGTTGTGTCCTAACAAATGGCATCAAAGCGCCTTAGGTTTGAAAAGGACAGATGGCAGGAGAAGAAGGAAAAACAATAAGATTTGCAATGATTGAGAAGTTTAACGGCAACGATTTCGGGTATTGGAAGATGCAGATTGAGTATCTATATCTATACTATATATTATTGCAGGGCGACTTTTCGTGAAAGTGGCCCTGTGAGCGACACGTGGCACTAAGAGAAATTAAAATCTAACATAAATAGCACAGTGTAAAAAAGGAAACAAATATCTATAATTAATTTCAATTAGGTAGATTCATTAAATCGAATATTTGGCCATCACTGTCAAAAAATTTTAGAAGGAAAGTTCATTAAGTTTTGTACAATTTTTTTGAATTTTATAACTTTTGGAACCTATTGATGGCTTATGATAATTGACTTTGACAAATATATAAATTTGAAAACGTTATAAATTTAATCGAAGAAACAATCGTGAGTGAATCTCTATTTTTTTTAATAAAAATTATCATATCTCCTTCACAAATTCTTTTTTTTATTCAACCAAAATCTTTATGTGAACTATGTTGTATTAAACTTTGTTTGATTAGAAGAATGTTTGTACATTTTACAAGATAATAAAAAACTAGACAAGTAGTAGCCACTTATTACATATTCTTATATAATTATTTTATTGTTTATTGACATATTTTTAAAGGTGATTCTCTAATCATTCTATTTTATACGTGTAGGAATTTCAAGACAAGGAGGACGAGTATTGACATCATAACTAATATGAGACTTGATGAGCGCATGTTATTGTGTATTTTACGGCTCAACACGTCTATATTAACTTGCGTGCACGTATTATTCCATGTTTACACTCGATAATGCACGAAAAGGTATTTCGTGTCCATTGCAGGTCAAACAGAGAAAAGAGGACCCTGAAGTGCGAAAGTCAACTCTCAAAAGCCAAAGAAGGCCCGGAGAGGTCACACGAGGTCCGAGTGGTCAAAGCCCGAAGTTGGTTGAAAGAACCAAGTTTCAGAGATCAGTGACACCGGTGCTTCAATTTCCTTGACACCGGAGCCTCATTTCCTTTACACCGGTGTCCCTCCTTTCAGTACAATACCAAGATACAGAGATCAGTGACACCGGTGCTTCATTTCCTTGACACCGGTGTATCAAGTGCGACAAACCAACATCTGGTCTGGGATGGCTGACTCTTGGGGTCCACTTTACCTTGATTTTTGTACAAAATCAGGGGACAAGAAAGGCCTCTAGCCTGGAGAAAGAATATGAAGCTTCTTTTCTAGCCAATTTGTAGGGTAGGTTTGTAATAGTACCCAGAATATTAGGATATTTTGTAGGTTATTGTTCTTTTGCAAAAGGGAGCCTACACACACACAACACATATAGAATATCAGATTATTAGAAAGATAGAGAGCTTTTTGCCTTAAGATATTTTGTTCTTCATGTATTGAGCTTCAAGTTTTGAGTAAGTTTATTAATCATTAGTGTTTTTGTTCTAGTGACTCCATTCTCCTTTAAGATTTATGCAAGTATTGGTAAGATCTTCATCCATGGTTCTCTTAACGTTGCATTTCTTACCTTATTTTGATTTTCTAAGAGATTCCTAGTATAGTTTTGGTTAGATCATCTCTATTCTCTTTAGATAAGTATGTTAATCATGTTTTCTCCTACTTCTCTCATGTTTATTGTAAATATGAGTAGCTAAACAAGTGTGGGTTAAGTCTGAATGTGAGGTTTGTTCTAAACTATGTTGGTCTACATCTTCTCAATATATATCTAATGCCCATTGATGGATCTTTCTAAGTTCTTCTTCTTGAAACAAAGAAATGAAGAGTTAAGTTCTTGCTTAGTTATAGCCATCCTTAGAGTTGGTATATCTAATAATTGGATCGATGACCTTCATCTTTTGATCCCATTTTCTTGAACTGGAAAGGATCCGTCAAACCATTTATGAATTAAAATCCTGATTTTCGTCGAAGTATCTTCCGATCTAAAACCCGAGACCGGGGGCTAGATTGAGTTATAAGGAGAAGAGATAGACCAACGAAAGTTTTGAATAGATCAAACTTAAAGACTTAACCCCACTCCTTAACTTAGTTTTTTTTCCCTCACTTAGTAGTATAATTGTTAACCAATCACCAAACAAACTTTGAGGTTGACGTCCGAAACGTCGAAAAACTTAATTTGCGGAATCCTTGAATTCAACTATCTATTCCCCGTGGATCGATACTCCGGACTATCCATTATACTTGTTTTTAATTATTTGAGGGAAGTCCTGTTTTATGAAAATTAAATCACTGACCTAGGCCGGCGCCCTAACGATGCACACCTGCCGGCCGGTCATGTTTTTGGCGCCGTTGCCGGGGAACTTGAATAGTTGATTTAGAGGAATCGCAGATTTTTGCAAGTTGCAAGTCTCTTTGGCGGAAACCTTTAACCTACCCATTTTGGTTAACCTAGGGTGTAACACAAGCTAAAGAGACGTGGAATTCGTAAAATTTTATTTTCTTTTTGAACTCACACTTGATTGTTAGGAGAGTGTCGTTAGTGTATGAGTGTCTACACTCGTGACGCTACACACCGGCTTATTCGCCAAGACAACCCTCCTTTCAATCCAATGGCCGAACAACATGAGGTCAATGACGCACCCATGGCTCGCACCATGCGAGAATACTTGCACCCTACTCACACCGCCACCACCTCGTGCATCCTTTTTCCTACTATCATTCCCGAAGGACATCAATTCCATGTTAAACCTAACATGCTTGGCATGTTGCCTACCTTCTATGGGATGGAATCGGAAAATTGCTATGTTCACATCAAGGAGTTCGAGGAGGTGGTGAACACTTTCACTAACGTGGCCGCTCACCTTGAGATGGCTCGTTTGAAACTCTTTCCCTTTTCCCTCAAGGAGAAGGCTAAGCGTTGGTTTCTCTCTTTAAGATCACATTCGGTGACAAGTTGGGTGGAAATGCAAGTAGAATTCCACAAGAAATGGTTCCCACTACACCGCACCACCACATTGAAAAAGAGAATCCAAAACTTTGAAGAAATACCCAACGAATCCTTTTGTTCTTGTTGGGAAAGATATAAAGAGCGTCTCCTCGCCGTTCCTCATCATGGGTATGAGGATTGGCAAATTGTGGCATTTTTCTATGAGGCCATATCAGTCCGCAATCGCCAATTCATTAACCTCATGACTAGTGGCGAGTTTTTGAACCAAGGAGCCTCCGGGGCTCTTGCATACTTAGATGAGTTGGCGGAGAACAATCAATCGTGGGATTATTCAGATCCCAATGACCGTTCATATAAGCCCCCCTCTCAACAAGGAAGTTTGGGCAAGTACGTGCCAAGGTAGGAGGAAGACATTAGTAAACGCCTTGATCACATCTCTAGGAAACTAGAGAAACTTGAAATCAATCGAGTGAACGAGGTCTCTTCCATTTCTAAGCCCGGGGAGGCTTGTGCCATTTGTGATACGTTGGACCACACAACAAACATTTGTCCAACCATACCTGCTTTCAAAGAGGTACTCCATGGTCCGGACCAAACCGAGGTCCATGCCCTTCACCAAGGGCAAAAGCCCAGCAACTTGCCCTACAACAACACTTACCATCCGGGGTTGAGAAATCATCCCAATTTCAGTTGGAGGAACAATGAGTCGGGTGGCCAACCCCAAGGAGCCCCGAGATTTCAAGGACAATACCCGGCCCATTAAAATGCACAAGGGCCTGCACCACCTCGGTATCCACCGAATGCTTACAATCCTCCAGGTCCCCCCACGGGTCCCAACTCTTACCAACCACCTAACCGGCGAAGTTTGGAGGATACCTTGCAAATGTTCATGCAAGGGCAAGCCAATGTCAATGAACAAAATACACAAGCCATTGGGGACATCCGCTCCCAACTTACCAAGTTGACCACAACATTTGGGGACCATGCAACATGAGAAAGGCAAATTTCCAGCCCAACCACAAGCAAACCCCAAGGTCAACATTTTGTGCAAGGAAATTCTCCTTCTGGGTCCAATGTGGAGCAAGCCAAGGCCATTACCACATTGAGGAGTGGAAAAGAGGTCGACAAGACCATTCTCCCGAAAACCACTCCTCCTCCGGTTCCTACTCCACAACCCCAAAGTGATGAGTCATCCCCACTTACCACAAATGAACCGGCGAGTGAATTGCCTCCATCCCCTTCCACTTCCACATCCCTTCCTATGGGAGAACCCATGGTCTCCACTTGCCCGATACCGGCCCCATACCCACAAAGATTGAGGCCACTACCCAAGTTGACGAACTCCCGTTAAGCTTTTTAAGCAAGTCAAAATCAATATCCCGTTACTTGACGCGATCAAGCAAATACCTTCTTATGCAAAATTTTTGAAAGACTTGTGCACAATCAAGCGCAAGCACAACGTTCAAAAGAAGGTATTCTTGACACAACAAGTGAGTTCGATCATCCAAGCCCCCATTGCACCCAAGTATAAGGACCCCGGTTGTCCTACCATTTCTGTGAGAGTTGGGGGAAAGATGGTGGAGAAAGCCCTGCTTGATTTGGGGGCTAGTGTGAATTTGTTGCCATACTCGGTGTATGAGCAACTTGGGTTGGGTGACATGAAACCAACCTCGGTTACCCTTCAATTAGCCGACCGTAGTGTCCGGGTACTGAGGGGTTTAGTGGAGGATGTGCTTGTCCAAGTGGACAATTTTGTATACCCGGTGGACTTCATAGTCCTTGACACTTGTCCCGCATCTAATGTTCAAACCCAAACGCCCATCATCCTTGGAAGGCCCTTCTTGGCCACGTCCAATGCGGTGATCCATTGTCGAAATGGGCTACTAAAGATGACGTTTGGGAACATGACCCTAGAGCTTAACATATTTAACATTGGGAGCCAAATGGGGGATGATGATGACATCCGTGACGTGAGCATCATTGACACACTTGTCCAAGAACACGTCGATTGTCATCTCTTTTTCGACCCCCTAGAGGCCATGCTCACGGCAGAAGAGACCGCCTTCTTAGATTCACCCGAGGTGGAGTACATTTACTCCCTCCTCAATGATGAAGAGGTGATGGGTACCAAAAGGTGGGTACCCACTTTTAAGGCATTACCACCCGCAAAATCCAAGACTCTACCCTCTACCATCCAACCACCCAAGCTTGAGCTCAAAACTCTTCCCTCTACTTTCAAGTATGCATTTCTTGGTGATTCCGAGACATTTCGGTAGTAATCTCATCCAATCTTGAGGATCACCAAGAACAAGCCCTCTTGACAATTTTGAGGGACCACAAGAAAGCCATAGGGTGGACCATAGCCGACATCCAAGGTATTAGCCCCTTACTTTGCAAACACCACATATACCTTGAGGATGACATCAAACCATCTCGCCAAGTACCCCAACACCGTTTGAATCCCATCATGAGGGATGTTGTGCGAGATGAGGTGTTGAAATTGTTGGATGTGGGAATCATCTACCCTATTGTTGATAGCAAGTGGGTAAGCCCCATCCAAGTGGTTCCCAAGAAATCCGGAGTAACTGTAGTGGCCAATGAGGAAGGGGACTTAATCCCCACGCGTGTTGTCACCGGGTGGAGAGTGTGCATTGACTACCGGAAGCTGAATTCCTCTACAAGGAAAGTCCACTTCCCTCTCCCCTTCATTGATCAAATGTTGGAGAGGGTAGCCGGTCACCCATTTTATTGCTTCCTAGATGGTTATTCCGGATATAACCAAATAGAGGTGGCCCTTGAAGACCAAGAGAAGACCACTTTCACTTGCCCATTTGGCACTTTTGCCTACCGTTGCATGCCCTTCGGGCTTTGCAATGCTCCCAGCACCTTTTCTAGGTGTATGACGGGTATCTTCAGCGACATGATTGAAAAGGTAGTGGAAGTGTTTATGGATAATTTTTCTGTCTTCGGTGACTCCTTCGAGTCATGTCTTAATAACCTTGAATCGGTACTCGTGAGATGTGAAGAGACAAACCCTGTGCTCAATTGGGAAAAGTGCCATTTCATGGTCACCCAAGGCATCGTTCTCGGTCACATCGTTTCTTCTAGGGGGATTGAGGTAGACAAGTCCAAGGTGGAACTTATCTCTAAACTACCCATCCCAAAGTGTGTCAAGGATATCCGTTCATTCCTTGGGCATGCCAGTTTCTATAGGCGCTTCATTCAAAATTTCAGCGCCATTTGTCGTCCCTTGTGTCACTTGCTCTCGAAAGACACAACTTTTGTGTGGACACATGATTGTGAGGAGGCCTTTTCAAAACTCAAAGTCGCTCTCACGACTCCTCCCATCATGCAATCCCCTAATTGGAGCTTACCATTTGAGCTCATGTGCGATGCTAGCGACTATGCCATTGGGGCGGTCTTAGGCCAAAGGGATGGGAAGGTACCTCATGTCATTGCTTACGCAAACAAGACCTTGAATGATGCCCAATTGAACTATACGACAACCGAAAAGGAGTTTTTGGCGGTGGTATTCGCTCTTGACAAATTCCGGTCCTACCTCATAGGATCGCCCATTGTGATATACACCGACCATGCCGCCCTCAAGTACCTCATGACCAAGCCCGATGCCAAGGCTCGGCTAATTAGGTGGGTACTACTTCTCCAAGAGTTTGATCTCACTATCAAGGACAAGAAAGGAGTGGAGAATGTGGTTGCGGACCATTTGTCCCGCCTCGAATTTGAGGATCATACCACCAACATACCCATTCCCGACTCCTTTCCCGATGAGCAACTCTTGGCCATTTCTAGTTGCCCGTGGTATGCTGACATTGTCAATTACTTGGCCACGGGGCAACTTCCTCAACATTGGACTCCGCAAGATCGGAGGAGATTCTTAGTGGAGGTGAGAAGATTTGTCTTCGATAATCCTTACCTATTTAAATTTTGTCCAGATCAAATTATCCGGCAGTGTGTGCCTAACGATGAGCAACAAGCCATCCTCTCATTTTGCCACATCGAAGCATGTGGTGGTCACTTTTCGTCCAAGAAAACCGCCGCAAAGATTTTACAATGTGGCTTCCATTGGCCAAATCTTTTCAAGGAAACCTTTGAATATTGCAAATCATGTGATAGGTGTCAACAATTGAGAGCTCTTTCTCGGCGGAATATGATGCCCCTCACCCCCATCCTAATAGTCGAAATTTTTGATTGTTGGGGGATTGATTTCATGGGACCATTCCCTAATTCTTGTGGGCATCTATTCATCCTTCTCGCCGTAGACTATGTGTCTAAGTGGGTGGAGGCAATCCCTACTCGCACCAATGACCACTCGGTTGTGGTAAGATTTCTCAAAGAACACATCTTCGCGAGGTTTGGGATGCCTAAGGTCCTCATTAGTGACCAAGGCACACATTTTTGTAATCGACCCATGGCCGCCCTCATGATCAAGTATGGTGTCAACCATATGGTGTCCATCGCCTACCACCCCCAAACAAATGGCCAAGCTGAATTGGCCAATTGGGAAATCAAGCACATACTCGAGAAAACGGTGAACCCGAATCGCAAAGATTGGTCTCTTAGACTCATTGATGCTTTGTGGGCTTACCGTACCGACTACAAAACAGTGTTAGGCATGTCTCCCTACCGCTTGGTATATGGCAAGGCTTGCCACTTACCGGTAGAAATGGAACACAAGGCTTTTTGGGCTATTAAACAGTTGAACTATCGGATGCCCGAAGCCGGTGCCCACCGCAAGCTCCAATTGGATGAGCTTGAAGAAATCCGCCGGGATGCTTATGACAATGCCCACATCTACAAGTGTAAGGTCAAGGCCTTTCACGACAAGAACATTGTCCGTAAAACATTCACCCCCAGCCAAAAAGTGCTATTGTACAACTTGAGGTTACATGTTTTTCCGAGTAAATTGCGATCCCGGTGGGGAGGTCCATACATTGTGAAAACCGTTTCCACTCATGGAGCGGTTGAACTTGAGAACCCTAAGAACGGAACCACATTTAAGGTGAATGGCCACCGGTTGAAGCCTTTCATTGAACACATTGATCCCGAGGAATCTGTTGAGGAGTTGAGTGACCCGGTCTACGGGGGGTCCGATGCAGACAATGTGGACCCCAATCCTTTGGGTCCGTGAGCTTGAATTGAAGTCTAGGAGACTATAAATCCATGGAGGTTGTGATACCTCCAGTGTTTGCCGTGCTCGAACGGCATTTGACGGTCTGGTATAGCCACCTTGTCAAGCTACGTACGTAGTACCTTGAGGTTGGGTCTGACGGCAGGCGCGTGGACAATGAGAAATCTGTCTGAATCCTTTCGGCTTTAATGTCAAGTTCCGTGGAGATTGCTTCAAAGTGGAATGAAGGGGTAAGGAATTTGGGGGGTCCCCCTCCAAAGGGAGTGGTAGCCTATTAGATGATGGCTCTACTTCTCAAGATATTGTTGAACCCCACGCATACTGTCCTTCCAACAATAGGGAAACACAGCCTTCGACAAGGAAGAAAAGTAGTACTCATGTCCTTCGCATGAAGAAGTGGTGGATTTATTGCTTATTTTCATTATTGTCATCTTTGGACTAACCCGCTAATGAAATTTGTGTTCCATGAAGTCATGTTTGCTCTTAGTAGGTAGTTGGTGGTTCAGTTTTCGCAAGGTTTGCACGCTACCACATCAGCCTTGGTAGTTTGGGTCTAAGTATGGGGTGATTGCGGCATTCAAGAGCCCAAAGTCATGGGTGTAGCTATGTGCTACGGTTGTTAGTCCAACAAAGCTCCGGCGATGATCCTATGTGACTAGCTATGGTCCACAAGTTGGAGCCGAAAGAGTACACCTTGGAAGCCCTCCCAATGACAAACAGTGCACGTGACGAGAAATCCTCAAACTTGGTCGAGGTATATGGTGGTTGACATTCCACCTCGCAGGTATGATCGTCCCTCTTTTTATGCTTTATGATGCGTTATCTCCTTGCATTGAGGACAACGCAAAATTTAAGTTGGGAGGGGGGGGGAATGAATCATTAGTGTGTTAGCCCATTGTTGTTTTAGTTGTTTTAGTCCCGTTTAGCATGAAAATTTTTGAAAAAATAATAAATAAAAATTGGCACATCGTTGTATTAGGCAATCTTCTCCTGAAATGCTTGCGAGTAACTTAACATATGTTCACATAAGCATCACGTTGAACAATGAATTGCCACTTCACTACACGTGCATCGACCATGAACTATGTTGAACAATTTGGAATCAGAAGTTGGAGTGGAGATCCAATGTTAACCCATTCCATGCCACAGAGTTGAATTCATCGATTTATTGCTTCTACAATAGCTTGTTTACTCATGTTTTACACTTGTGTGCATCATTGTGGAATCCATGAAACATTTGAGAAATGATAAAAGGCCATTTTCTATGATCCGTGCCACATATGAGTCTCATTGACCTTGATTTGATCCTTATCCAATTCATATCCATTGAAACAAGCTTAGGAAACCGGATGAGATAAGGTCGGAGGGGGTATTGTTGTTGGTGTGTGTGGTATTGCAATCGGGAGGAAATATCTCAGGAAGAAGGAATTTTACAGAGCCCAAAGACATCGGTGCCTCATTTCCATGACACCGGTGTAATCCACTACAGATCAGAGTTCAGGAGATACAGAATGGTCATGACACCGATGCCTCTGAAATTGTTACACCGGTGCTTCACCCTACAGCACTCTATGGATGAGATACAGAATGGCAAAGACACTGGTGCCTCCAATTCATTACACCGGTGCCTCCCTTTGTCCCACAGGAAAAACTGAAATGCAGAGAGGTCTTGACACCGGTGCCTCAGAAAAGCTTACACCGGTGCCTCTTCTTCCAAAACAGGAAAAACTGAGATACAGAGAGTAACTTACACCGGTGCTTCAAAAACCATTACACCGGTGTCTCCTCTTCCCAAACACAAACCACTGAGATACAGAGGCTTCTTGACACCGGTGCCTCCAAACCATTACACCGGTGCCTCATGAGGAAATTTTTTAAAAAAATACCAGGGTTATAAAATCCCAATCGTTATAACGATTGGGGAAAGGCACCGGTACCTCTCCACCGTTTCCTCTCCCCCTTTTTCCAAGACACCGGTTCACCTCCCTCTCTCTCTATAACTACTGCACTCCCTCTCTCTCTACCGTCCATCTCTCTTCCTCTCACCACCGCACCTCTCCACCAGCCACTGCGCCTCTTCCACTCCTCCACCGCGCCTGCTCTCTCTCTCCCCTCCTGGTTCGACTGCAACAGAAGGGTTAGGGTTTGGATCTGAGTTGGGGAATCTCTCAAGTGTTCTGTTTTTCTCCCTCTCTTTGGGGTGAATCACTCCGGGTAAGATTTTGATTCTCTCTCTCCGTGTTCATAATGGTTAGACGTAAGAGCCAGGGCATCTCCATTAGAGAGCCCAACCCAGATGACACCCCACCATGATTCGATTCGGATAATGACGATCCCATATGGCGGGAACTTGAAAATGCGGCCATGGCCATACCATGGGATAAGGGGAAATCCCCTATGCCCTCTACTTCCCGATCCAAATCAAAGACCAAACCAACACCAAAGAAATCCTCTGCTTCTAAGACTCCGGGTGGTTCAAAACAGAAAAAATAGGGGGATGAAAGTGGGTCTTGGAGCAAGAAACAGAGAGTGACAGAGGAGGGGGATAAGGGACAAAAAGATTGGGAAGTGAAATGCGAGAAAAAGAAGGTTACATGTGAGAGGCAAGTGTTGAGGGAGAGTTTGACGGATGCTAACGTGATCTTTCAAAAATTGGACCAAAGGGGTTTGACCCGGTTCTTTGAAGTGGTTCCGGGCTACATTCGGGGAATGGTAGAGGGTTTCTATCGGTCGGTGAGGTTGAAAAATTTGAACACCTCCGAACCAAGAATGGTGGTGGAAGTGAGAGGAGTCAATGTGTGGATCACTGTCGAACGGATATCAGAATACTGTCGACCAATCCAAAGGGGTACAAGGGAAAGTTCTCACCCGGGACATTGCATGAGGATTACCGTCTCCTCAACAAGATAATGAAGCATAATGTGTATCCTTTGGAAAGTGACAAAAGGGTACCCCCGCGAACGATAGCCTTCATGCATGCCTTTATGTTGGGAAAGGTGATAGATTTTGGCCGAACAATCTTCCAAGAAATGATGTACTTCAGAGAAAGGGCAAGTGCGAGTGCAAACTTCATCTTCCCGGCCATGGTTACTCACTTCTGCTTGCAACACAAGGTGCCTAGAAGGGCGGGTGAAAAGATGACTGAGGGAGTACCCGGCCCGATCACCGAAGCCTCCAAAGCCAAGATCCATGCAATGTCCAACAAACACCCCAAGCCCGAATTCCACTCCGGTGTGAAAACACCAAAATTCAAGAACCCCCGGGAGAGACAAGAACAATGGAATGAAATCATTGCCCAATGCCAAACCTTGATTTTGAGCGAGCTGAAAAAGGTGCATAAACGGCAGGACAAAGCGAAAAGAAAAATCCAAAAATGTTTGAGCATAGCCCGATTTACAGCCAAATATATGGGCGAGTTGGCAGGAAAAAGATTCGAGGAGAGTTCTGATGAGGAGAGTGAAGAAAGTGGGGATGATGAGGATGAGGAGGAGAACGATGAAGTCGATGAAAATGAGACGGATAGTGACAATGACGACAGTGAAGACGATGATGAGGGTGACAAAGGAGGAGAAAATGAAAGATTTGCTGGAAATCTTTCGGAGCGTCGTACCAAGGCTTCCCACGACGCACTAGAGTTGAAGAGCAGAGAGAGAGGAAAGGGGAAGAAAAAGACTGTTACACCGGTGTCATCAGAAGCTGATGAAGTTGAGGATGATACACCCACTGGGCCTTCTAGAAGACAGGCCACTGATCCACCCTCTACCCATGCCTAATCCCCTGCCGGTACAGATGTTATCTATTTGAGTGATTTAGCAGAGGGTGGGTCCATTGAAACTGAGACAGGGTTAGATCGGGCACTGGTTGTATATGTGCCTCCACCACCGGAGCAGTGATTGCATGCTGACACACACCCGACTTGGCTTGTGGGGAGATAGTTCTAGATTCATGTGTCCTATGCGGAGTCGGTGGTTATCTAATTGTCGTTTTTATTTGTTTTGCGTTTTTATCACATATCTAGCATCGAGTAGTGGTGTAGTGCCGGCAAATTGGGGGTAGTCATGACCTTAGCCATTCATTGTATGCCAACACTGTTTTGTTACACATCTCTTTGAAACCCGAATCGTTATATGCTATAAAGTCCTTTCTGATCTCAAGTGTGTATTGGATTCCTAATTATATGCATTGTGGTGTAGAATGTATGGTAATCGTTTCTTCTCTTATTCCGTGTGAATCATGTGCGTACATACTTCTCGTTGATTATCTATTGAATTTTGTTGAATGCTTAGCTTCTTGTTCGCTTTTGCATTATTGTGCGCATTAAGTGGAGGTGACTATTGCCATATACTGGAGGGAATTCCTTTTTGAGAGTGAGAGAGGTTTGAAACCATACACTTTGCACACATCTAATGATCGGAATTGTTCAACTTTGATTCATGACATTGTGCACGACTTGATTGTGGTATCCGACGATACGAACCGCTTGGGAAACTATACGAAGCATATAATTGTTCACTCGCATCATTAAGGAGAAAGATTGCCTGATTGGTTGCTAGGGACTAGCAACCTTCAAGTTGGGGGGGTGTGATGAGCGCATGTTATTGTGTATTTTACGGCTCAACACATCTATATTAACTTGCGTGCACGTATTATTCCATGTTTACACTCGATAATGCACGAAAAGGTATTTCGTGTCCATTGCAAGTCAAACAGTGAAAAGAGGACCCTGAAGTGCGAAAGTCAACTCTCAAAAGCCAAAGAAGGCCCGGAGAGGTCACACGAGGTCCGAGTGGTCAAAGCCCGAAGTTGTTTGAAAGAACCAAGTTCCAGAGATCAGTGACACCGGTGCTTCAATTTCCTTGAAACCGGTGTCTCTTCTTATTCCACTGAAAAACCAATTTCCAGAGACCAAGTGACACCGGTGCTTCAATTTGCAACACACCGGTGTCTCTTCCTATTTCACTGAAGAGTCAAGATGCAGAACACAAGTGACACTGGTGCCTCTGATTTCAATACACCAGTGTCCCCTCTGATGGCAGTGAAGGATGGAGAATACAGAGTACCAATGACACCGGTGCCTCTATTTCTTTACACTGGTGTCTCTTCCTATTTCAAAGAAGAACCAGAATACAGAGTACCAATGACACCGGTGCCTCATTTCCTTTACACCGGTGTCCCTCCTTTCAGTACAATACCAAGATACAGAGATCAGTGACACCGGTGCTTCATTTCCTTGACACCGGTGTATCAAGTGCGACAGACCAACATCTGGTCTGGGATGGCTGACTCTTGGGGTCCACTTTACCTTGATTTTTGTACAAAATCAGGGGACAAGAAAGGCCTTTAGCCTGGAGAAAGAATAGGAAGCTTCTTTTCTAGCCAATTTGTAGGGTAGGTTTGTAATAGTACCTAGAATATTAGGATATTTTGTAGGTTATTGTTCTTTTGCAAAAGGGAGCCTACACACACATACAACACATATAGAATATCAGATTATTAGAAAGATAGAGAGCTTTTTGCCTTAAGATATTTTGTTCTTCATGTATTGAGCTTCAAGTTTTGAGTAAGTTTATTAATCATTAGTGTTTTTGTTCTAGTGACTCCATTCTCCTTTAAGATTTATGCAAGTATTGGTAAGATCTTCATCCATGGTTCTCTTAATGTTGCATTTCTTACCTTATTTCTGATTTTCTAAGAGATTCCTAGTATAGTTTTGGTTATATCATCTCTATTCTCTTTAGATAAGTATGTTAATCATGTTTTCTCCTACTTCTTTCATGTTTATGGTAAATATGAGTAGCTAAACAAGTGTGGATTAAGTCTAAATGTGAGGTTTGTTCTAAACCATGTTGGTCTACATCTTCTCAATATATATCTAATGCCCATTGATGGATCTTTCTAAGTTCTTCTTCTTGAAACAAAGAAATGAAGAGTTAAGTTCTTGCTTAGTTATAGCCATCCTTAGAGTTGGTATATCTAATACTTGGATCGATGACCTTCATCTTTTGATCCCATTTTCTTGAACTGGAAAGGATCCGTCAAACCATTTATGAATTAAAATCCTGATTTTCATCGAAGTATTTTCCGATCTAAAACCCGAGACCGGGGGCTAGATTGAGTTATAAGGAGAAGAGATAGACCAACAGAAGTTTTGAATAGACCAAACTTAAAGACTTAACCCCACTCCTTAACTTAGTTTTTTTTCCCTCACTTAGTAGTATAATTGTTAACCAATCACCAAACAAACTTTGAGGTTGACGTCCGAAACGTCGAAAAACTTAATTTGCGGAATCCTTGAATTCAACTATCTATTTCCCGTGGATCGATACTCCGGACTATCCATTATACTTATTTTTAATTATTTGAGGGGTCCTATTTTATGAAAATTAAATCACTGACCTAGGCCGGCGCCCTAACAACGCACACCTGCCTGCCGGTCAAGACTTAAAATTTATTATCATAGTTTTTAGACAGAATTTGTTATGTTTAAGTACCTATTGTATTTGGTTGTTGATGTAAATAATATACTAAAATAATATTTGATTTTGAATTCGTATTAATAAAGTATATTTCAATCAATCCCGTGCATTCCACGGATTCTTTCTAGTTATATATTATTGCAGAGCGACTTTTCGTGAGAGTCACTCTAAGTGCGACAAGTGTCAAAAGTTGATGGTTTGTGGTCAAACTTTTTAAGTACTACATGTTACCTTATACTAACAAAAATATTGTCTGAATCTTTTTTGAATTCAAATCCAAACGCTTGCCATATTTCTATATAATACTTTTATTTTCATAACTTTCTCTATATATCTATATCTTTTTTTTTGATAAGAACTATATATCTATATCAACGTACAAACATGCATATGTAGTTTTTATTTTTATGTAATTAAGCATAATATTTTAAAAAATTACGCGGAGATTGATTTTCAAAATAAAAGTACAAATAAATGGACATATTCTTATATAGAATTTTTTTTGGTAAACAACATCTTATAAATAAATAAATATATAATCACATCTCATTTAATTATCCATGACTTTGATTTTAAAAAAAAAAGGTACCACCTCTTTTTTATTTTTTATTTTTTATAAATAAGTCTTACAATAAAATTTTTAAAAATGTATACGAATAACGATCAAGATAGATTCTATAACAATAAAGTACTTGATATTATTTATGAGGTTGTGAATCGACTATACTGTTATCTAAAATATATGGATTAGATTGAGTGAGTTGAAGTTACATTTTAATCAACTCATTCTAGGCACATTAATATTTTTTAATTGCTCTAAAAGTACTTATCTTTAAAATTGACAAGTTGACTAATTAATCTTTTAGGCGGTTTTAATTTGGTTAATTAAGTAGATTGATTGTTGAAAATAAATTCAAATAAGGTAAAATACTAAGACCAAAGATTAAAAAATTCTTTGTTTAGACTTTTTTTTTCAATTTTTAAAATTTAAAATAAAAGACACATAATGTTAAGGATAAAAGTAATGAAACTGAGAAATTATACTAAATATATTTAAATTTTTGTTAGATGGGTAGTATTATCTTTATAATATTTTTAAGACAGATTGAGTTGGATAATACGCAGATTACTAAATTTACTATACTCACCTCTTGAAGTTAAATTAGATAAAAATCTTAATTATACTACGAATTCATAATTTTACAAAATATCGAAAAGTATCATAATTTGAAATTAATATATTGAAAAGTATCACAATTAAAATTTGTATATGCTCCGTAGCTAGGTTTTAAGCAGATCATTGATAATTTAATTTTAAGTAATATAAATCAATTAATAAATATCATATATATATTTTGTATCTTTTGCAGATTTTTAAATATTAGATTGAATTTCTTTTTTCTAAATTGAGTATAGGTAGATAAATATTGCATTAATTAATTTTATAATTTTTTATTTATTTTGTTATTCTATTCAATAAAAATATTGTGACTATTTTTATGTTAAAAATGATGGATAAAGTGATTCATAATTAGATAATCTCTCTTTCAAAAGTTATTCTTATTTACTTTAAACTATAACAGTTTTTAAATTGTCATATTTATTTTTATTTTTTTAAAGGTGAGTTGAATGAATATTTGATCAAATTAATTAGTTACTAAAATATTAATTTTAATATTTCTTGAAAAAATAGAGTTTAAAATAAGATATCGAAGATGTTTCAAATAGCATATGTTATGAAAACGAAGTGCTTTATATTGCATTATTACAGTAAGAATTTGTTAAGTATTAACATTTTAAGAAAAATATAAATTGGCATGATAAAATATTTCTCATTTTATTTTACATATCTCGTGCATAGCACGGATTTTTGCTAGTTATCTGTACGGTAAGGTGCTGAATAAACCACTTGATGGTTCGAAATAAAATATAATGAAGGATGGTGAGATGGAAAACCCTAGATAAGTAGTGTAACGATCCAATTTTTGGGAACATTAATAAAATAATAAACTAATTCTAAAACATTTATTGTTTCATAAATAAAGAGAAAATTACAAGTTGGTTTGACACATCTTTTAGGTTAGTTGATTAAACCTGACAAAAATGAAAATATATTTTTGAAAAGTGAAATAGAGAGCATCTACCCTATGTAACTAAGGCTCGAAGAAGTCTTCAATCCATGGCATTGTTGTCGGCCAAATATCCTATGTCTACTCCATCTTCATCTGTATGTGGCATGAAACGCCAGACCCAAGGAAATATGCACCATGAGCTATGAAACCCAATAAGTTAACCTACCCTTGTATTATGTTTTAAATTTTCTAAAGCGGTCAAGTGAAGTGAATCTTAATAGTATGAATAGTTGAATATGAAAATAGTAACACGTAAGGGCAAAAGTAAACAATAAAGAAGATTATGTCTGAGTGTATCTTCAAGTGTGATTTGTCAAATCAAATCCAACGAGTTGTTCCCAATTGATATACACTATCTGTATCTCTCTACTTGAAACTATTCTAGCCATACTAGATTCTACGTCAAATCGTAATCTCTATGTCATAGAACCTTAACTAAGCGTGATACATCACCGGATAAAGGGGCAAATCAAGACCATCATAGGTACTGACACCTTAAATGGTTCACATATTGCATGTCATCATAATTCTATAACTTTCCCATGTTATCCAACAAACTTTAAATGTTATCCAGAAGGCCTCGACTTAAGAATCACCAATCCCACAAAAATAATGGCATGTCATATCAACAATTTCCAATATGGGGTTCCTGTCCGACAACGTTCCCAACCACCATGTTGTTTATACCATATTAGCCCTTATAACCAACGTGACTAGAAGCTTCATCAATAGAGCTCTATGTGGCAGGGAAGTTGATTTAGACATGCCTCACGAGCCTAGAGAAAAAGGATAATTTTAGGCAAAAAGCCCAACCAAAGGGTTCATGGAAGTTGAGCAAATCATGATGATGGTAGTTGCGCAATTTATTGTGTTTTTGAATTCTTCCTTTCCCTGGTCCTCTGTATTTTGAAATTTAATTTGCTAGGTGGTTACCCTATCTATAGTATAAATAAGTCTTTTGTAGGATCGACGCATAGATCACCCCTTGCATTTCTTAACTTTTCCTAGGAGTACTTCATAACTTAGTAGTCACTTGTAATTAATTTGTTGAAGTTTACAATGGATTTCATAAAGTTGTTTGTTATTTCCACTGATTAATTTCTGACCCTTTTTTGCTTTGGCGAAGTCCTGAAACACGGCATTGAACCACACATCCACCTTACCACCATCCACATTCCAGCATACATTAATTTGTGTTTGTTTCCTCGTCTATTGCCGATAGCAACAAAATTTGGGGTAATAAATTTTGGCGCTAGAAGGAGGGCATCTACTAAACAAGAAGTCATGGCTCCGACAAAGAAGACAACCAAGGAACATACAACAATGATTGAAGTATCTTGCAACGTCAGCCATGAGGACAATGTTCATGAAGAGATAGACCTAGAAGTAAGGGTCCTTGAAGGCCAGAGCCAAGGTAAATACAATGATCGCCAATGAATTGGTGAGTCAGGAACTCTAGATTTGGCAAGCCTAAGAAGGCAGTTAACCCAAGCTTTAGCGAGTGCACAAGGGAAAGGTCTGCAAGATCTCATTGCTGTAATGAGATGTGTTGTATTGCCTAATCCAGAGACTATAGAGACGACTAGCCAATGGAAAGATCGATGGTCAATACAATAGAAATGCAGCAATAACAACAGGTATATGCAAATCCTACGTTCGAAATTGTTCTAACATGAGCAAGTAGGACCCATTTAGGTCCTAGGCCCACAATGGGGCATGATAGGGCTAGCCAACTGCCAGCATATCGCACAACGGGGACTGTACCTCCTATAGGTCAGCGCTATAGTCAAGTTCCACAATAAGGTCCTATGCACAATCCAGACATGGTCCTTATGTGTGACCCATTGGTAGTAAATGGGGCACAAATGATGCAAATGATCCAATACATTTATGGTCCAAGTTTTCAAAAGACTGTAAAACCAATGTTCAAAAAACCATTTCCACCTTGGGTAGATAATACTATGTTCCCAAGAGATTCTCGAATCTCAAATCTATTATTGTTCACTAGAGAGGAAAAGTAGTCCATTGTTGAACATATAGGACAATTTACCTTGCAATTGGGAGAATTAGGGTTGGAAGATGTCTATAAGTTGAAACTATTTTGTCATTTCCTTACGCGAACCGCATTGTAATGCTTGTCAATTTGCCTGCCACTTCCATAGAAAACATGGTAGGAAATGGAAGAAGAATTTAACGCATAATTTTTTAGGACTAAACCTTAAATTTCAAGTAGATTTGTGAAAATTAAAGCAAAAACCAAACGAAATAGTCGAATAATTCGTCTATTGATTTAGACAAGCTAGGAATAAGTGTCATTTCTACATCCCTGAAGAGGAAATCCTAATATTGAAACAAGATGGTTGAGAATATGTAGGCCATGCTTGAGATCTTAGGCCCATGAGACTCGAGCCTAGAAAATGTGGGCCGCGAGGCCGAAAATAGGCCGCAAAAGGTCTATGAGTCAAACTACGGTCTCAAGGCTTCGTGAAACCAAATCCATGGGCTGAGGCAAGGCCCCGAGGATTTTGCAAATTGAATCCCGGATCAAACTTAAGGCCATGGAGGTTCGTCGATCGAAACTCAAAACCCAAGTTTGGGAGGATCAAAGGGGCGAGGGCGCAGCAACCAATCCGTGGACCCCAGTCGCGAAGGCCAGCCACGACAACCGAAAGAGAACCCGTTAAACTTCAACCAACCCGGGGGTGGGGCGAAACCCAAGAGAAATCTGCAGGGGCCATAGGGTTCAGTGTCATGGGTCTCGAGCCGTAGTAGAGAGGGGACCACGGGGGCCGCGAGAGTCACTGCCATGGACCCCCAACCGCAGAAGTGGCCAGCCCCAACGGCTTAACCGCAAAGCAAAGGTCAAAAACCCCTAGCGCCCAACAGCAAGGGGAAAAAGGTGAGCCCAGTGGCTCTGCCACGGGCCATGGGCATCAAGGAGGACCCCTACGAAGAGGGAGGAGGCCAACCCCAGCAACTCAGCAGCAGGGTGGAAGAATGACCCCTAGCAGCACCGTCGTGGGGGAGAGGGCATCACGGGTGTCAAAACCACTATGGGGGGGAGAGAGAGAAAAGAGGCCCACTGACCCCAGCGGCCCAACCGCGCAGGGTGTACCCTTAGCGGTGCTGCTAGGGCAAAGCCTCGGCCAGCGGCTGCTGTGGAAGAAAAGTTGGAAGAGAGAGAGAAGAGGAGAGAAGAAAAAGAAGAAAGTAAGGGGGACCCCTATGGGCGGGCCAGCTCAGCTGCAATGCCAAGGTGAGGAGAGGGAAGATAGAGAGGAGGTCACAGTGATCAACTTGCGTGCTTCGCCCATGAGCCTCAAGGCCCAAGGCCATTATAGGTTGGGTGACGAAAAACCTTATACTCTATGAGCTTCGAGACCCTAGGCCGATGAGGGCCTGGGGCAGCAAACTTTGCAGTTCAATATCCCAAGTTTCATACTTTGAGCACCGAGGTCGACCAGGCTAGGGTGGGCAAACTTCATGACCCGAGCACCCCCGGGACTTAGGGTTGTAGACTGAAGATCAGGGCCAGCCACGACCATGTTGGGCGACCAAGAGACAAATGGAAGAGGAGGACGAGGACACGATCAAAGTAGATCTCGAGGTCCGAGATACCAGTCCTGACACATTCCCACCGAAGCTGCGATGGTAGGACTTGGGTGAACAGGCCACAAAAATGGGATAACAATGGTTGGGGAGGGACCGAGCACATGGTCTCCCAATCCTACTCATGAGAAAGAAAGGGAACTAGTGAATCGGTGGCTTCAAAAAAGAAGGGGTCCCGCATCTTCAAAAGAGAAGGGGTCCCTACGGGACCTACCAGAATCGCGAGTCACAACAGGGGGCAAGGCCATCGTGGTCAGACATTTTGGGAAAGAGACACATGACGAATATACATTGGGACACTTGGCACCAGAATATGGGCCTGGTGTGCTTATATATACTTAACCCCCATGTCAAATCAGAGGTTGATTGATTGGGCATTTGAGCATTCTAGAGCCCTAGGCTTGAGAGAGATCTTCTTTTAGTCCACTCTCTAGTGCTTGTCTCTCACCTATCTTCCTAAGCCCATTTCAGGGTTAGAGAGAGCTGTCATTCTCTTTCTCCTAGTGTTCGTCTGCTTCTTTACCCTTTCCACTTCTTCTTCTTTCTCTTTGGCTAACCAGATTTTACTATTCTTAATTTCTCCAACATATTCTACACCAATATTCTCATTCAGCAGAATCCATCCCCTATAGAATATAAGTTAAAGACCAAATTTGGTAATGTTGAATTCAAAGATTTGTTCGACTTATCGATGAGGGCAACAAGATATGAGAATTTAATCATGGAAGCCCAACAACTTAAAAACTCTTCACTTGGTACATATTATCAAGATATTGAAGGGGATTTTGAAGTTGATGTTGCATAACTCATAGGAAAATCACCTATTACTTGTGATACCCTGGCCAAAATAAAAAAACCATTGAACACGTCTTGTTCACAGGCGAATAGGAAGAATAGTCAATCATCATATCAACAACATTCACTGATTTGGCCAAAGAAAATGAATTGATTAAACAAAATAAGTTGACATTGGTCCCAGGTCATGTGGTACCCCCTAAACGAGATAGAAAAGGTCGAGAGTATTGCAAATGGCATAATTGATTTAGGCATGCAACAAATAACTACATTACTTTCCAAAATTGTGTGTAGGATATGATTCAGAAGGGGATGTTGCAATATGTTGATGGAAAGAAAGAAGTTATGGGAGTGGATATTGATCATTTTCCAAGACTAGATGTCAACACGTAACTGTAGGAGTAAGAGGGAAGTTACCAAGTGTTGTTGAGAGGAGTAAAGACAAAAGTCAAATGGAAGTTGTTGTTGATGATGATGATGATGATGATGATGATGATGACTGCTATAGGGAAAACTACTATCTATGTCTACGTTGTGATAGAGAAATAAGGGACGGAGATGCTAAATTGGTAGACGGAGATCTCCAAATTAGCCTATCCAAAACATGCATTAGGTTGAATACCATAGGGGGCAATGATCTCCTAATTTATAATGGTGCAAAACTAATTTACAATGGAATTGACCTAGGGATTTTCTATCCCATTGACTATGACCATTGTTATGGTTATGGAGATGGCCCATTTCTATTCAAAGGAATGACAGTTATTCCGGCCCTACTTGGGGTTACTAACTTGAGGAAACAAATTTGGGAGTTATAAGACTTGCAACTTGGATTTGCTGGAAGAGAAGGCGAGAGGAATGAATCCTAGAGGAAGGTGAGGTGTGTTTGGCAGAGGATTTGTTGGTAGAATGGTTAGACCTCCAATGGTTCACCATGGCAATTGGGAATCTGTGGTTTATCACAAATTTCCTATTGAAGGTTGGTACACACCAGCAACAACAGCTCAGAAGAAGAGGCTACAAAGAAAATTCGCTCAGAGATTCTACAGTGATCCTTGGACTAAAAATGCTTGAAAACTAGATAGAGGAGAGAGTTTTGGCTCACAAATAGCCAACCAACAAACCAAACAGAACCTGGTTTGGACAAGGGAAGCACATGTGAAACAGACGAAAATAGACGAAAATGCCAAGGACAAGGGGGGCAAAAAAGTCTATCCAAAGAAGATTTAAGGAAGAAAATCGATGAGTTCCAAAAGCTGCTACTCTCTGATGATGATGAATCGAGAAGAAGAAGAATATGATTCAACCCCTGTGAAACTAGAGTGTTGCATGATCTTAATGTTATGTAACAAATTTCAATTGAAGTCAAATCAAATGACAAGACTTCAAGGAGATGTCACAAATCCAACAAAAGCTATCGTGTCGATTGGAGAGATGCCTAGCCCAAAAACACCAGAATCAATAGGCATTGAAATTGACCACAAAGGAGTTGATGTTGTGGTTCTAAGACAACCCGATGACATGTTAGTAAGGCATTTTAAGCCTTTACATACAAAAATACATATTAACGATCAACCCATCAAGAAAATTTTCGTTGATAATGGGGTTATCCTGAATATTCTACCTTCAAGTATGATGAAGGTTTTAAACAAAATTGAAGCAAACTTGGTTCCAACTGAAGTGATAGTTGGTAATTTCATTGGTGGGAATGTGTTAGCAAAAAGAATTTTGTCTCTGCAATTGCAAATTGGTTACGGAGGATGAGTTCTACTCTCTTCGTCATTGACTCTTCATCTAACTACAATGCTTTGTTAGGAAGAGACTAGATACACATGAATTGATGTGTTCCATCATCGTTGCACCAAGCTTTGATGTTTTTTATGCATAACAAGACCAAGGAGGCTGGACAAATGGAGATCTTTGTAATCGGATAGGTCGAAACCTATTGACTTTTGAGATTGGCCTCTTATCTTTTTGTGAAAACATATGTTATCTTGGACATGGAGTTGTAGCTTGTTAACTCTTGGAAGTGACAGATCTTCTAACTATGTTACATTGTTGCTTATTTTGGTTGTAGGTCATTATCAGTCATGGCTTTCCATCAATCTTGTTTATAGTACGATAATTATGTTCATCTTATTTCGCAACTCCCTTTCTTATGTATCCTCTGATTACTTTGAAAGTTTCATGGCTGGTCTCTGTTCTCACTCAGATACACATATACGTATCACCGTAATTTTATAGTTTTCATGTATGACATTATTTATACTTCAAACGTGTTTTGTTCAAAATATTTTAGAATCCTACTAGTGGCAAGCGAGAGTGGATTCAAGATTTTGAATTAATTAACCCATCTATTTCTCTGAAATCAACTTATTCTTGATGTGTTTTTGTGTCTTCTTTCTTTTTATGTGTCCTTTTACTTGTTATTTAGTCCAAGGGTTCCACTTCTTCCTTTGTTTGGTGGAAAGAGTGCCTTACTAAATTGTGTAGGGCTAATGGATTCTTCATTCTTGAGGAATCGAAATGAATTGGATGTTCTCGATTTCTTGTTATTGTGTGTAAAGTTGTTGATGAAGCTCTGTTAAACAAGTGCCATGGCCAATTCAATAATTTACCTTCTTTTAACCACCCAAGGAAATATGTTGTTACTACTTCTTGAGAACATGTGGCCTCATGGCCTTCCTCGTTAGATGATTTGGAAATGCAGTATTGGATATCTCAATATGGATTTTGTGGATTTTACAATTAGTAAGATCCATGTCAAGGAGTTATACATCAGGATCTTTTCTAGCACAGACATGCACTCTTACAACACTCTATCATTAGAATTCCCTTGAAAGGCCCTTTGTTGGGCGAATGCTCCACACAATTTGCACCTCCTTCGAATAGTAAAACCATGATGTGTGCAGTGAGTTTCATGAAGCTAATTTTGGGAAGTTTTAGCTTGTCAGAAATATTTTTATCTTTTGATTGTGGAAAAATCTTTTGAACATTCTTTTGCTTAGTTCTCTGATGTAACATTGTTCATTGGCAAGGGGACATGTGAGGAGACACTGTTAGGGATCGATTCCCGAAACCCAGTGATAAACGTGTACAGTTTATACAAAAAAATTATGAAACCTTACTAGGCATAATTAGGGTTCATACCTTCGAGATCTGCCTGGTTTGATCTCGATTATCTTCGCAGTTTGATCTTGATCGAACTTTGAGCAATGCTAGAATGATCTTGCTCGACTGAACTTGAGATCTTCTATCGTAATTCTATTGCACTTTGATCACGTACTGAGGGTGGGCTCAAAATCGTGATCTCTTTGTCTTCACAGAACCTCTCTCAATTTTTCGAATATCAAGTTGTGACTTAGAAAGCATAACGGTGTATATATAGGCACTGATAGGGACCCCTATGAGAAGTATTGGCTGGACTCCTATATAATTCGGGATTTCTAGTCCAACCCGGATTAATTTCGAATTATATAAATTATAATTCATACTACTACAAAATTATAATTGCGTTCCCCTCCCATATCTCAAAATTATATTTTGAGCTCCATGTAAGATTACAGATATTCGTCGATTAAAATAAATTACTGACAATTTATTTAATCAATATTTATAATTTCTTAAGACCTTTCACTTAACTTATTCATTCTGTCAGATACTAGTATCCACCTATAGGGTTTAACATAATCGAAATTATAAGCTTCCTCAAGAAAATATCATCAATCCTATAAAGGGACGTGGATTTTATTAATAATTAATAGTTGTTATACACTTAATATTATGACCCAACTCTTCGAGACTATTAGCTCACAAGACCTCACTCAATAATGAATCAAAGTCAACAACATTAAATGTACACATCGAATAATTATCTCTGGATTAAGAGTACAAGCATACATAATAACCATGAGGTGTAAATTGTATTATATTGTCAGTATAAATATAATTACCGAAAAATGGTCATGTTTAATACACACAAAGTGTACTAACATAGTGAGTTAAAATTATACAATTTTTCGTAGTCAAGACAGAGCTATTGAAACACTGTGTTACAATCCCACTTGTGGTGTGTCCAATTCCACCTAAGATTGTGAACCAAAAATTTATATTCTACAAGAATTGATAATCTGATCATCTGTGTGTAAGCTAAACTCTACACACCAGATTATTTACTACGTGGAATAAGAGATACTCGTACACAATATGATAAAATATAATGCAAACATTACCTATAAAGATTCTCATCATGAAAAAAATAATTGTTTAAATAATTTAAATACCATTATATAAAGTCATAATTTTTTAGTATAAAACCCTAATAGACACGACGTAGATACACAATGGACACATGACAAGCGGCGCCGGGGGGGGGGGGGGGGTGGTGGTGGTGGGGTGGGGGGAACACATAGGGAATGTTTATAATAACATTTAGTATCATAAAAGTTTCCAACATTATGTAATTGTCATATTATAATTGAGTTTTCACTTAGTGTTTTTTAGTTTACCCTTGAGTATAATTATTGTTCCATATAAGTTGTCTATTAAAAAGTTCTAATTCATCTTTTCAGGTGACTGAGAAATAGATGAATGCATAAGTGAAGTTTATCGAGATAAGAGTTCGTTCTTGTAGGACATTTTCTATTTCATTGCTAGACTTCATCAAATCCTTATATATAGTATTTGTTATTTTGGCATGAATTTGAATTGTGATCACTACTATTCAGTAGGATAATTTACTTTTGGTAGTCTTTTGTTTTTTATGAATATTAAGTACCTTTCGCATGTTTCGTACGAAAATAGTGTATTTCTTAAGCCATAGGGAATTGAAATGAGGAAAAAAAATTATTTGGTTGGGTATAAATTGCATTTAATGAGAAAAAGTATACATAATGTGACTAAATAAGAGAAAGTTGGTCACTAAAAACTAATTCGATCGCAAAAAATAGCTTTCAATGACAATATCGTAGGTGTTACCCAGGTGGCAACCCAAGAGGGGGGGTGAATTGAGTTTATGAAAAATATTGGCTAATAAAACTTATGCAGAAATAAGCCAATACAAACTAAATTAGATGCTACAGCAAACAACACAATATGATAGACAATAAATAAAATAGTAAGGGAGAGAGTACGCAAACGATGTATAGTGGTTCGGTCTGAGCGTGTCCGCTGCCCAGCCTAGTCGACTCCCTAGTAGTCACGTGATCTACTAGAAACCTGAACGACTTTGGGTGTCGCACAAACCCTTACAACTTTTCCTTCCCGTTAGTTTTCCCGAGGAGCTAACCGAACCGTCGAGTCTTTATCCCAAAAACTCGATTCTTCAAGGTTTGTACTCCACAAACTTTACACACAAATCAGTAATATAAGTTGAATGATGAAGACTACACAAAAGTCCTCACCAATTTCGCACAGAGAAGGATGAACACAATGAATGTAATATACTAGCTTATTTCACTCCTTCTCTCTAATATCTCACTCAGAAAGTAATCACAAAGTAGAGCCACGTGAGAATCGTAGTTTCAATGTCAGAGGGTAGCTTGTAATTGCAAGAGGGTTCTATATTTCGAGTTCGTACTCTGTAATTCATAGCATACGAGTATATAAACCCTAACCCATGAAATCCGAATCTTCAAGGAGCCTTGGTGACTTGCCAAATTGATTGCTTCAATCTCTCCACCTTCCAAATATTCTGAATCGACTGTTTGAACCAGTAAAGGAAAGATTTGATCAATCAAATCCTTGCGAAAATTGAATCAACACATTTCCGCACAAAACAGCGACCGGTCGACCGCACGATGGTCCCGGTTGACCGCCTGGTAGGTCCGGTCGACCGCAATCCCCGGTTGACCACAGAAGGTGGTCGGTCAACCGCACCCTGTTGCATTTGAAATCTGTGTCTATTGTCACGGCCCAAGAATTTCTCCACTTGCGCACCGTGCGACACTTAGGCAAATCACTCCTTTGATGCCCAAGTCGGCCTTTCCCCACTAGTTAGTCCTACCCAACCACCCAAGTGAGACTCACTCACATACTCTTAAGACAAGAAATTTGGGTAAAGGAAGCTCTTTCACTATAAACAACTTTTTACAAGACAAGATATATAAGACTCTCTCTCTAGCTCACAAGCTTAGATCTCTCAAGCTTTCCTCCAAGCTCTCCTAAGCTCTCTCGTAACCTCTCACCCAAGCTCTCATATGCTACCTCACAAATGAGGCCTTCCACCCTTTTATAGGCTTCGAGGAACCCTTGGGAAAGATCTAGAGCTCTCTCATTCTACTAAGTCCTAGAATATTCCACACACATCTAAGAACAAAGTAGAACACTCCATACAACTCTAGAATATTCCCAAACCTTCCAGCATCTTCTTGAGCCTTCAAGCAGCTTCCAGCATATTCCGGACCTCTCCAGAATCTTCTAGCTGCATCCAGCATCTTCTGCAACATTCTGGACCTTTCCAGAATTCTGTAGCTTCCTCCACGGACTTCTGGACCTTTCCAGAATTCTCTAGGCTTCTCTAGGACATTCCGGACCTTTCCGGACTTTTCTTAAGTGTCCTAGAGCCTTCTTCAAGCTTCTACCAACTTCTAAGGGCCTCCAATGTCACGAAAGTTGGCGGTCCGTGACACTATGCTCAAGCCAAATCATCATCAAACATCTCGTACAACATTATCATCACATAAAATACTTGCAATATTATCAAAGATATCATTCAATGACTATTCCATCATCATGGTACGCTAGACTAATGATCTATATACTCACATACGAGTATCAACTTTCCATTCAACTCTTGGTTCATATTAAGTTGTCATCTTTAATCTTGGCATCATCAAAACAATAAATGGTTAAATAATGTGAAGGCATTATTTCTAACAATCTCCCCCTTTTTGATGATGACACGTATATGCATGGATATAAAATGAATTAGATCAATGTACACATCTCTTAAAAAATATGCTCCCCCTCAATGTATGCATTATGGAGTGAATAAGTATAATATCAAGTGAGCATGAGCATAGCATATTTAAAACCAAGACAGGATGCAATGTCTAACCATATCGCACTTAGTTCATCAATAATAAGCAATGTTTCAATGAAACAAATGATACATTGACAATGTATTGAGACAATATTTAGAATATGTATCAATCAATTCATCTAATACGGATATCATCCATAAAATCATTAAGCCAAGATAAATTATTATTTCAAAACAAGTATGTCATAGATATGATAAATGATATTAATCATACGTAAACAAGAGTACCATAAAGATGAGACTTTCTCTTAACTCTCTATCGCTCCCATAATAAGTCTATCGCTCCCATATCTCTTCTACATGCATAACTCTCCCCCTGTGGAATCATCAAAAATAATGTAGGCATACGGAGAATCACTGCTCAGGTGCAGATGGCTCCCCCGGTTGATCACAGGGTATTGCCGGTTAACCGTATGATGGTCTAGATGATAAAATATGTTTCACTAAAGACTTAGAACACTATGAGAGACATGCAAATGATATCTAAATAAAATATAGGAGTATTTTCAAATATATCATGATATAGTATACTCTTTTTCAATGTTATTACATGCCACATTAAATCTTGTAGAATTCTTGAAAATTTAGTTAAGAAATCATCAATCATTCCAAGTTCTTGACATATAAGAGTGAATTGAACTTTATTCAAGGGTTTTGTAAATATATTCGTCAAAAATTTGTCGGTATTATAAATTCAAGAACAACAACTCCCTTTTGAGCGTGATCTCTTATAGAATGATGTCGAATCTCAATATGTTTTGTTTTGGAATGTTGAATAGGATTCTTAGTAAGATTTATTGCACTAATGTTGTCACATCGAATTGGAATATGATCATAATACAGTTTAAAATGCTCTAATTTCTATTCGATTCATAGTAACTGTGCACAACAATTTTCAACTGCTATATGTTATGCTTTAGTAGTGGATAAGGCAACAAAACTTTATTTCTTGTTGAACCATGATATTGATGCACATCCTAAGAATTTATATGCGCCACTCGTGCTCTTATGATCGGTCTTACTACCCGCATAGTCAACATCGGAATATCCAAAAAAGCAACAGTCATGTCCCTAGGGTAGAATAACCTAATCTAGGAGTTCCAACGAGATGCCTAAGGATACGCTTAACAACTACTAGGTGTGACTCCTTAGGGTTAGATAGAAAATGTGCATAAAGATATACGCTAAATATTATATCGAGTTTATTAGCAGTAAGATAAAACAATAATTCTATCATATCTCGATACATTTTAGTATCAATTATTTTACCATTTTCATCTTTATCAAGCTTCGTTGTAAGACTCATTGGAGTCTTTATTGTTTTGCACTCCTCCATTTTGAATCTCTTGAACAACTACTTTATGTACGTGGAGCTTGTTTTAATCCATATAGTGCTTGTGTAAGTTTCTAAACATGATCAGAAAATGCATGATATTCAAAACATGGAGGTTGTCTAATATAGATTTTCTCTTGAATAAAGCCGTTTAAAAAAGCACTTTTAACATCCATTTGGAACAATTTAAAACCTTTAAAACATGCGAATTGCTTCTAATTTAGTTACGGGAGCAAACATGTCATTAAAATTGATGACTTCTTCTTAATTGTAGACTTGTACAACTAGCTAGCTTTATTTCTAACAATGGTGCTGAATTTATCTATTTATTTCTAAAAACTCATTTAATATCAATTGTGGAGTGAGCAGTTAGTTTTGGGACTAAGATCCAACCTTTATTTATTTCAAACTGATTACTCATCTTATATTGCTAAAATTCATCTTTCATCATATTCTGCTTGTAAAAGAATTGTAAGTTCTAATTGAGATGAGAAAGCTAAATAGCTACAAATATTTTTAAAGGATGAAAGAGAAATATACCTTTTATTGGATTACCTATTATTTGATCGGTTGGATGATGCTGGATGAATTTTCACTCTTTTTATACTTGGGGCTCCAACAAACCTACAAGGATGAATGTTTATTTGGTACCCAATCTAGGTGGGTCCTTGAATGTTAGTGCCAATATATTTAGGAATCCAAATAGTCTTCTTTCCTTTTCGAACATCTTTCTTAATATCACAAAAATATTGCGTGTGTCCTTTTTTGTTGCAATAAGTGCAAGTAGAATGTGGTGCATTTAATTTAGAACTTTTGATAAACACATTCTTGAAGTCTTTTTGTTTTTGGAATGGTCTATACCCGAGACCGGTTTTGTCAAACACATATTTTTGTGCACCAAGTAACTTGTTCAAGTTTTTTTCTCCTTGAGTAAATTTAGAAATCGTTTTGCATAAATCTTCATTCGTTTCTTTTAGTACTTTGTTTTTAATTTTTAAATCCTCTAGTTCTTTAGTGAGTGATGCGACATGTTGCTTTAACTTATCATGTGAGCTTCCTATTCTTATATATTCATAATATAATTCATTGAATGATACTTGTAGTTCATCAAAGTTACTTTGCAACTCTTCATAAGGAATAGGATCGGAACATACCTCATCGTCATCATCGAATGCCATAAGACAAAATTTGTCATTGTTGAAGTTAGAGCAAGTGTCAAAGAATTCTTCTTCTTAATGTTGAGTTGTGAGACATAAGTTTGCTAATTCATTTTCACTTGATTCCTCATCTAAACTGTCAGCGTCACTTTCTCCCCAAGCTGCTACCATAGTCTTTTTACTTTTGGGAGTTCTCTTATATCTCTTTCCTTCTTTGGCATGTCTTGGACATTCTGACTTGATGTGACCTGGCTTTTTGCACTTATAACATATAATCTGATCTTTCTTGCTATTATCCTTGGAGTAATTTCTTCTAGGAGGTTGCTTGCCATATTTTCCTCTTTTGATCAACTTGTTGAATTTGTTGGTCAAAAGGGTTACTTCCTCATCACTTTCGTTTTCCTCTTTTTCCTCATCTTCTTCTTCTTCTTGACGGGTGGATGTCTTGAATGCTATCGTTTTCTGTTTCTTGCTTTCATCATCCTCTGTACCTATTAGGTTTATCTCATGCGTCATGAGTGATCCCAATAGTTCATCCAAGTTAAGTACATTCAGATCCTTTGCTTCTTGGATTGCTGTGACTTTTGGTTCCCAATTCTTAGGCAAACACCTGAGAATCTTTCTAACCATTTCTGCGTTAGAGTACACTTTACCAATAGAGCTTAGTCCATTAACAATATCAGTAAATCTTGTAAACATAACGGATATTGTTTCATCAGAATACATTTTAAACAACTCATATTTATGGACTAGCATACTAATTTTTATTTCCTTAACTTGGTTTGTTCCTTCATGTGAAATTTCTAATTTATCCCATATTTCTTTTGCAGTTTCACATGATGATATACGATTGAATTCTTTAGAATTTAATGCACAATATAGAAAATGTTTAGATTTTGCATTTAATTGAATAGCACGTTTATCAGCATCATTCCATTCATCTTCTAGTTTAGGTACTCTAGTTCCATCTACAACCTTAGTGGGTATGGTAGGTCCTTTAGTTATAATGGACCATGCTTCAATGTTAGTGGCTTGAATGAATATGGTCATCTTAGCCTTCAAATAGTTGTAGTCAGTACCGGAGAATAATGGAGGTCGGTTACTAGATTGACCCTCGGCTAGAAAGGTACTCATGGTTGCCATAAAATCACTCTAATACAGTGAAATCTATATGCTAGAGTCCTTGCTCTGATACCAATTGTTACCCAGGTGGCAACCCAAGAGGGGGGGCGAATTGAGTTTATCAAAAATATTGGCTAATAAAACTTATGCGGGAATAAGCCAATACAAACTAAATTAGATGCTACAGCAAACAACAATTATGATAGACAATAAATAAAAGAGTAAGGGAGAGAGTACGCAAACGATGTATAGTGGTTCGGTCTGAGCGTGTCCACTGCCCAGCCTAGTCCACTCCCTAGGAGTCACGTGATCTACTAGAAACCTGAACGACTTTGGGTGTCGCACAAACCCTTACAACTTTTCCTTCCCGTTAGCTTTCCCGAGGAGCTAACCGAACCGCCGAGTCTTTATCCCAAAAACTCGATTCTTCAAGGTTTGTACTCCACAAACCTTACACACAAATCAGTAATACAAGTTGAATGATGAAGACTACACAAAAGTCCTCACCAATTTCGTATAGAGAAGGATGAACACAATGAATGTAATATACTAGCTTATTTCACTCCTTCTCTCTCAATATCTCACTCAGAAAGTAATCACAAAATAGAGCCACATGAGAATCGTAGTTTCAATGTAAGAGGGTAGCTTGTAATTGCAAGAGGGTTCTGTATTTCGAGTTCGTACTCTGTAATTCATAGCATACGGGTATATAAACCCTAACCCATGAAATCCGAATCTTCAAGGAGCCTTGGTGACTTGCCAAATTGATTGCTTTAATCTCTCCACCTTCCAAATATTCTGAATCGACCGTTTGAACCAGTAAAGGAAAGATTTGATCAATCGAATCCTTGCGAAAATTGAATCAGCACATTTCCGCACAAAACAGCAACCGATCGACCGCACGATGGTCCCGGTTGACCGACTGGTCCGGTCAACCGCCTGGTAGCTCCGGTCGACCGCAATCCCCGGTTGACCACAGAAGGTGGTCGGTCAACAGCACCCTATTGCATTTGAAACCTGTGTCTATGTTCAAGCCAAATTAGCATCAAACATCTCGTGCAACATTATCATCAAATAAAATACTTGCAATATTATCAAAGATATCATTCAATGACTATTCCATCATCATGGTACGCTAGACTAATGATCTAGATACTAACATACGAGTATCAACTTTCCATTCAACTCTTGGTTCATATTAAGTTGTCATCTTTAATATTGGCATCATCAAAATAATAAATGGTTAAATAATGTGAAGGCATTATTTCTAACAGTAGGTGATCAAATATAACAAAAATAAAATTAAAAAAAATCTCTCAGTGACTAATAGTTACTGACCAAAAATAGTGTTTATTGACCAGAAATTTTTTAGTGATTAACTTAGTTGGTCATTATAGGATACCAACAATAACAAAAGGTTTGTCATGGAATAAATAATTTTATGGCCAAAACACTTGGTCATTAAAAGATGCACAAACAACAATCACTTTTTGATCACTAAAAAAATAATGTTTAGTGACCAAAATCTTTTTGCAATTAACTTAGTTGGTAACTATAGAATATTAACAGTGACCAGCTTTTGGTCACTGAAAAAACTATTTTGGTTACCATCAAGTATATGTAACAAACCAATTTGGTCACCGAAAAGAACATTCATCGATCATATTTTAGTCACTAAATGATATGCATTGGTGACTAAAGAGGTTTTGATCACAATATCTTTCTGTGACTCTTTTAGGTGGCCAAAATATTTTTTATCGCGGTTAACTTTTGGTGACCAAAAATGACCTTTTAATGCCCAAATTCTTAGTCACAAAATGTATTTTTGCTTATAGTCAGAAACGGCATCATATGAAGCTCTTTATGGACATTCTTGTCAGTCTCCTATCTGTATGACCGAGGTCGGAGAGACTATGTCACGCTCTCATTTTTCAACATATAATAATAATGATTTGTCATACATAAAATCTCACAATACTCAATAAATAACTCATAGAACCCGAAATATTTCATCCATGAAACAACATCAATATCGAGTCTAAAGGGGTTACATCAAAAGTGGCAAATTTCCAACCCAATACATATATATATATTGGATGAAATATTAAAGTTTAAACGTTTACATTTCCTTTCCAATGTAAGAAATGAACTTAAAACAAGTTACATTACATCTTTCAAAAATTGGTACAAAGATGTTGCATTTCTATTCAAAATATTCAAAAAGGGGGTCATGCATCACCATATGCATATCACGCATTCCATGCTAAGTATCTGCGACGGTACCTAAAAAAGACAGGGTGAGCTACAAAGCCCAGTAAGAATGTATATGCCAACATTATTACATGATTATGAAATGACATGGCATGCGACGTGAACAGTTTATAACAAGGTAAACAAGTTATCAATCTAAATCGACAACAATCGATATCAATACTCCCATATTCATTTCACAAGCCAAGAATTTATTCCGTTCTTTTCATTAACTATGTCATCATTTCGTACGTCCTATTCAAACTCGATTATCAACAATGGCACCTCACCTGAAGGTGGCCAAAGAATATATGTCATCTTACTAGCGCAATTCCCTTAGGAAGTTAAACAATTTCACATATCACTAGCACGTCTTCTCACAGAGGATAGGCCATAATTTATTTATCACTAGACTATCTCCTTATGGACGCTAGACCATAGTGCATCGTATCAAATGCATATTAGATCACAAGTCCACAATGTGCATATTTCACAGTTTATAATATCAAAACTTTTCAACTAACACCCATTATTCATGAAGTTCTAATACAAATAAAAGATCGAACCTCACGCATCGTATCACATGAGAAAACACATGAGAAACCCTACCCTTAGTGTAAAATAACGATCTGTCCAAAAAGAAAGAGATATGGAGTGATTATCAAAGAATCAAGTAATAGAATAAACTCAAGGGTAAAAACCCACAATGGGAGTTTTCAACTCCAATTAACCATCTTTCAACTCCAATTAAAGTTCAGGTAAAGCAATAGGTAGAATGAATCCAGATAACCATCTTTCAACTCCAATTAACCGAACTCATGGGAGAGTCCCTCGAATTCACACCCCACAATTAGCGACCACAATGGGAGTTTTCCAATTAGCGACCACAAGGAATCAAACACCACATTCAACTATCGTCATTCTTGGCATATGGTACAACTCGACTGGGGCTCCAGAATGGTGCCCGCTAGCTCTAGAGCAAGCCCAACATCGTCGGGGATGAAATAGCAATGTTTGAACGGTCAAACGATGAATTGTGTATAAGAAATGGCTTAGTACTTGTTGGTTTGTCTCATCAGCACCATGTAGAGGACCCAAAAAAGGTGCACGCATAGAAAGCTAAAAAAAATTGTTATGCAAGATCGATGCCTAAGATATCGGTAAGGTGTCGACAGAAAATCTTATCAGAGAATGGCCAGCGGGACAAGGTCATCAGAAACGGCCATTGATGGGAGGTTATAGGGCCATTTACCATGGTTGAACAATGCCCACAAATGTAAAAATCCTATAAGTCTAGAAACATAAGTGAGATATTGGAAATGGATTAAAGGTGAAACCAAAAGCAAGAATAATGGAATTACCAAAATTGAAGTTGAAGTTGATCAAGAGAATCCTTGCGAGACAAGTCATAGAGCCTAGAGGTTCAATGTAGAGGAATTGCAGAGAGAGCACGAAAGTGAAATTGACTCTCTCTCTTCTCTCCTCAAATGATATATATAGAGAAGATCAAGGGATGCGCAATAAACAAAGCAGGAAGATCCCGGATCGTCTGATACATGCCACGTGGTGAGATCTGACCAGAGAGTAATTAATGCGCCTAAGATGGTGCATGCCAAATGAAGCGTCAGCTTCACAGTCAGCCAATAAAAAATTGACACATGTCAACACGTTACAATTTTATTAGTTCAATCAATTGTGTCAACCAATGGTCAGCTAAGCGACACTATGTTGAGGGGCTATTGTAGCGGGCCGAATTGACAGGCCAACACATTGAAGAGCATGATGGGATGAAGCATGGGCCAAGCCTAGTATGGGTTGGGCTCTTTGAATAGTAGATCACTTAGTGCCGGGTCGGTGACATAGGCCATCGCCATGTCAAATTGTCGATTGACTGTGAAGACTTCTGATATGGGATGAAGGGTTTGGCACATCGGTTGTTGCCATGTCGAGATGCTGACCTACCATTCGGTCGAGGGGCTAGGACCCTTTTGGCAATGGAAGGAAACCAGAATAGGAGAGTGCATGGTTATGACAAGTATTCTATTGAGGAAACCCTTGCTTTTTGAGAAAACAGCCAAATTTGGAAATGCACGATTGGGGAAAGAATCTCACAATATTCAATTACCAAACTAAGGCCCTTGATCGTTTATAATTAGAGAATCACAAAGCAAAATCAGGTACATTATCAATTACAAATAGAATCAGTATTATTATTGTTAGGCTTTTATACTATAAGCCATGACTTTATGTGATGGATTAATATTTGTTTGAATTATTTAAACAGTTATTTTTTTTCTTGATGAGAATCTTTATGGGAAATGTTTGAATTATATCATATCATATTGTGCATGGGTGTCTCCTATTCCACATAGTAGATAATTTGGTATATAGAGTTTGATTTACACATGAACAGATTATCAGATTATCAGTTCTTGTAGAATATAAGTCTTTAGTTCATAGTCTTAGATGAAATTAGACACAATGCCAGTAGGACTGTAACACACTATTTTAGTAGGTCTATCTTGATTACAGAAAATGATATAGTTTCAACTCAATGTGTTAGTACACTTTGTGTGTATTGAATAGAACTACTTTGAGGTAATTGTATTTATATTGATAATATTATATAATTCACACCTCATGGTTATTATGAATCCTTGTGCTCTTAACCTAAAGATAATTAATAGATGTGTACATGTAATGTTGTGGACTTTGATTCATTATAGAGTGAGGTCTTGTGGTCCAACAATCACGATGAGTTGAGTCACAATATTACGTGTATGATAACTGTTAATTACTAATGAAATCCACGTCCCTTTACAGGGATTGATGATATCCTCTTAAGAAAGCTTATAAGTTTCGATTATGTCAAACCTTGCAGGCAGATATTAGTATCTGGTATAACAAATAAGTTAAAGTGGAAGGTCTCAAGGAATTTTATATGGGGAGATAAATAAATATTTAACAATATGGAGCTCGAAATATCTTTTTGAGATGTGGGAAAAGAGTGCAATTATAATTCTGTAGTAGTATGGATTGTAATTTATATAATTCAAAATTAATCCAAATTGGATTAGGATTACTAGTTATATAGGAAACTCAACTCATACTTCTCCTTGGATTTCCTATCATTGCATATATATATATATATATATATATATATATATATATATATATATATACATCACTATATCTTCTAGGTCAGACACAACTTAATACTCGAAATACTGAGAGGCTCTATAAAGGTAAGGAGATCAGGTTTTGAGTCCACAATTAGTTCGTGATCAAGGTGCAATAGGATTATGGTAAAGATCATGAGGTTAGTCAAACAAGATCATTCCAGTCGTTCTCTTACTTCTGTTGAACCGAACTGTGAAGATTGTCGGGATCAAACCAAAGAGATCTCAAAGATATGAACTCTAGTCCAGCCATGTAGGGTTTCATAACGTTTTGCTATATAATCTGTGTGCGTTCATCACCGAGTCTCGGGAATCGGTCCCTAATAGTTTTTTCATCCCACACATTCTAGCTTCAGCAATGGAGTGCCTTTCCGCTAGTAACAGTTGGATGACACTAATTGGTTGTTCGCTCGAATTTGAAGACGAATGGAATCAAAATGGTGAATAATGTTTGCAATCCCAAACCTACCAATATAGCTCTGTGCGTGTATGTATTCCAACTTGTGGTAGAAAAAGGAAAGAAAGAGAGAAACCAGAGATGGGGGAATCCAAAGAGCGATTAGAAAGAGAAACCCACTAAATACTTGAGGTTAAAATATTGATGTTATCTTGTATCTATCATGATAAGCTGTATGATTGATTCAAGTTGAACAACTCTCCCACCAACAAAGGCAAATAATAAATAATTGATATTGTATCTTGTTTGCAATTCTAGAACAATTTATTTATTATGAACCAACATCAGGACACATTTTTTTTATTCTTCAATCTCTCTCTCTAGGAGGTTGCATCACTTCCAAATATATCTTTTCTCATAAGATATGTTATCATTACTAAAATAGAAACCATCCTCTTTCACTTTCCAGTAGCAATCGTCACACTGTTTCCTTATGTCGCCATTAAAAACATCGAATTTCTGTGTCTGTAGGCCATGAGTAAAGGAACAAAAGAAAAGGGTACTCTTAAAGATGTTTTCCCGGAAGGAAAAGTAGAAATCTTGACCGGGAGAGGGAAAATGAACGCCGAGATCATCGTCGCCTGACTGGCAATGGAAGGTGAGGTTTGGGAAGCCCGCAGTAGCATATCCATCGATGACATGAACGGTATAGCGTGGCGAGGATTCATCAACAAGTTTATGTCTCTGAGCATCAGTTACGCTAAAATTGGTAAATGCAAGGATGAGCAGAGGAACAAAGAAGCGATTCATGGCTGTATAATCAATTACCATATATTATATGATGTGTATGGTTTTTGTTCTTATTTGTTTTGTCAATCTAGCCTTTATATAATAGGTGATTTTCACCATTTTTAGAAAATTTTATAAGTTTTGTAACGTTCTTTCAAAATTAAAGTGTGAATATTTGGTAATAAATTGTGAGATCTGCAATCTACAATTATATTCCAAAGATGGTAAAAAATCTACTGGTTTTAATATATATATATATATAGTCTACATACGAGAAAAATTTAGAATATTCTAGTACAACATCAACAATGGTTTTTCCTAAAACAAATTCCTTCTTTAGTGAACTGTTGTTTAGTGAAACAAATGTAGAGATTCAATCAGGTTGTACTTTGGATTCCTATTTGAAATTTGTAAGTTAATAATTCACAAGTAAAATATGTATGGTAAGAAAATGTGATACGTGCACAGTGCAGTGGTTGCTAGTGTACATTTGTTAGTGAATAATGAATATGTGTATTTATACATATAATTTCAATATCCATGGAGGTGACAATCCTGATCTTGTGAGGAATCGTATTTTCAAAACTAATTAATTTGAACAATTCATTTAAACTCCATATATTAAATAAATTTTGCACATTTAAAATTTAATGGAGTGTATTTAATTTGTATTCGCATATATACAAACATGCACACATGTCATACATATATTTTGCATCTATAATACATTTCATAACTGTGTGGGCTCCACACATTTTGATTCAACAGTCAGGATCCATTCAATCCAACGGATAAGATTCAATTAGTATTTTTAATTTTTTTAATCTCAAAAGATAATTTTCTGTGTTGACTTGCATTCTTTTCCCTATCTTTTTCTACTCTATGTTGGCCCATCCATAATACATTTCACAATGGTGTGGACCCCAAACATTTTTTATCCAATGGTCAAGATCGATTCAATCCAACGACTAAGGTTACAATACAATTTTACAAAAACGGCCAGGATCATTTTGATCTAATCGATGCGAATTACTCAAAAAAGAATTGCTTGTCTTTATGGTCTACCGTGCCCTTGGCATGTCGACAAGAAGTGCGCATGGGAGAGAATGAGAAAGTGTCAGGAAAATTTAAAATTTGAATAAATCACCCCACTTTCTCAAACCAACATCTTCTCTGATTCAAACCTAAATATACAATGGGTTTGTAGAGAGAGAAACTCCCAAAATGGAAAATAAAGATATACTTTCTTAATATATTGATAAAAGGTTCCACAAAATATTAAAACATACCTCTTTATAGTCCACTACTAAAGACAATAAAAGGCACAATTACCCCTAAATACATACTACATCATACTCTCCTACTATGAAAAGAACTTGTCCTCAAGTGATAGTAGAATCCGTCGGCAAATAGGGCATCAAGTGTTGCACGTTGAATGTGTTGGAGATACTCAAATGAGGGGGCAATTAGGTACGCATTATCGTTGACCTTGCGCAAGACTTCACAATGACCCACTTTTCAATCATTCAACTTCATATAAGCACCATGAGGATGTCTTTCCTTGTTTAAAATTACCCATACAAGACCCCTTCTCAAATAAAACCTCTCTCTTGTGTGCATTAACAGCCGTCTTATACTTTACATGACTTCTCAATTTGGAGCTTCACTTGAGCATAGACATTCTTCATAAATGTAGCCATTTCTACTGCCTTGAAGTGCCCTTTCTTAGGGGTTGGTAAAGAAACTAGATCAACCACACTAAAAGGTTTCGACCCATAAACTATTTTGAATGGGAAGTGCAAATAGTGCGATTTAGAGAGGCGTTGTAAGCAAATTCCACCATGGGAATAATGTCATCCCAACCTTTCGAATGTTCACCAACTAGACATTGCAATAACTTCCTAAGGCTCCGGTTAACCACTTCCATTTGTCCATCAGTTTGAGGATGGAAAGAAGTACTAAAGTGTAAGTAAGTACCAATTTTCTTCCACAAAGTTCTTCAAAAGTGGACAAGGAACTTATCATTGCGGTCGAAAACAATTGAAGTAAGAACTCCATGCAACTTATACACTTCCTTGAAATAGAGATTGACAATGTTAGTCACATCCATAGTCTTCTTGAAAGGTATAAAATGAGTCATCTTTTAGAAACAATCAACTACCACCATGATAGAGTCACTACTCCTTTGTATAGAACGAAGCCCCAAGACAAAATTCATGGTAACACATCTCCAAGGACCGTCCGGCATTGGTAAGGGCATATAAAGCTCCGCATTAGTTGATATCCCCTTACTTCATTGGCATGTTTGGCACCTTTGCACATAGAAACCCACATCTCTACTCATTCCCGGCCAATAGTAATCATCTTGAAGTAACCCAACGGTTTTATCCTTGCAAAAATGACCCAACTTGTGACTTTCGGCCAATAAGTGGTCTCTCAAAGAGCATTTAGGAACACACAACTTGAGCCCGCAAAAGAGGAACCCATCCTTCAACATATAACATGGAAAGGTAAGTGTGACATCTCTTTGCAAAGTTTCAAAAATCTTGGTAAAATAAGGACCGTTGGCATAGAAAGTACGAAATTTCTCAAAAGCAACAACCTTAGTCTTCATTTACATCAACAGGGTCACGCTTCTACTCAATCCATCGGCCATTTTGTTGAGAATTCCCGATTTGTGCCTCAAGGAGAATGTGAATTGTTGTAAGTAAGTCAGGCATGACATTTGTTGAGGTGTTGTTGGCTACTGATGTACTTGAGAGCTTCATGATCGATATTGAGAATGAACTCCTTATAGGCAAGATAGTAGCTCCAATACTTGAGTGCTTGAATAACAGCATAGAACTCCAAGTCAAAAGTAGAGCACTTGAGTTTAGCCCCATTCAACTCCTCACTAAAGAAGGCAATAGATTGATCTCCTTGGGTAAGTACCCCACCAATTCCACTCTCGAAGCATCACAATCAAGTTCAAAGGCCTTGTCAAAATCCAATAATGCCAAGATAGGAGCTTCAGTAAGTTTTGACTTCAAGAACTTGAAACTCTCGACGGCTTCTTGGATCCATACAAACACCTTTCGTTTGAGGCAATCGGTAAGAGGAGCCGGATGCTACTAAAGTTGCGAAGGAACCTTCGGTAGAATGTGGCAAGCCCATGAGCTCCTTACTTCTTGAGCATCAGTAGGGGTTGGCCATTCAACGATTGTCTTGATCTTTTCTTCATCACATAAACCCCATTTGAAGATACAACATAACCCAAGAACATCACATTATCGACGGCAAAACACACATCTTCAGATTCCCATAGAAATTCTCTCTTCTCAAGATTTCAAAGACTTGTTGGAGGTGGGATAAGTGATCTTTAAGACACCGACTATACACCAAGATATCATCAAAGTACACGACTATACATATGCCTAGAAGAGGCTAAAGCATTTGAGTCATGACCTGCATAAAAGTACTAGGAGCATTGGTAAGACCAAAAGACATCACAAGCCACTCAAAGAGGGCATGAGGATTCTTGAAAGCCGTTTTCCATTCATCTCCTAGGCGAACGCGGATTTGATGGTAACCACTTCTTATATCAATCTTGGAAAAGAACTTTGATCCGAGAAGGCAATTCAACATATCATCTAGCCTTGGAATAGGAAATCGGTACTTGATAGTGATCTTGTTTATAGATCTACTATCCACACACATCTTCCACGAACCATCCTTCTTCGGAGTCAAAAGAGCCAACACCGCACAAGGACTAAGGCTTGCCCTTATGAAGTCTTTGTCTAAGAGATCCTGAACTTGCATTTGAATTTATTCACTCTCCCTTGGAGACATCCTACTAGCAGGCTTACTAGGAAGAGGAGCCCCGAGCACCAAGTCAATACAGTGTTGAATATCTAGCAAAGGAGGCAACTTGAAAGGCAATTCTTAAGGAAACACATCGACATATTGTTTCAAAAGCTTCGAAATTGCCTCAAGAATAGTCGACACACCCATATCCGCTGGTGGGACCAACACTAAAGCAACTCGATTTCTTAACTTTCCTTGAGAAATTCCTTAGAAGCAAGCAAAGTCATAGGAGGTGGCTTTAGAGTCGCCTTCTCCTTCATAGGTAGCAAAGTAAATTGTCGCTTGTCCTTAAGAACGGTGTAAGTAATGCTCATGCCATCATGGATGGAATGCCTATCATATTGCCATGGTCGCCCAAGTAGAATATGACATGCATACATGGGAACTACATCACACCAAGCCTCATCAAAATAATTTTTTCCAATGGAAAATGATATCAAACACTTCTTAGTTACCTTGATCTCGTTGCCCTTCTTGAACCAAGAGAGGGTATAAGAATGCGGACGCTCTTCGACCTTGAGTTGAAGTTTTTCGACCAGTTCTTGAGAAACTACATTTTCACAACTTTTGCCATCAATAATTATATTGCAAACTTGGCCGCCAATATTACAAGTAGTATAGAATATATTAGTTTGCAACCAAACTAATTCACTTTCTTTCTTAGGAGTGAGTAAAGTCTTTTTTATCATCAAAGCAAAACCTTCTTCATGTTCACCATCACCCCCAACTTTTTTACATAAGGCCTCGTCATAAATGGGAATATCACCTTCACAACCTTGCTCCACTACTTCCTCAATGAAAAGTGACTTATTTTGACCTCCAGAAGACTTCCGGCAATCCGAAGATTTGTGACCCGGCTCCCCATACTTGAAACACTTGAATCCCCCACCTTGAGTTTGGTTTTTATTTCTCAAAGCAATGGATTGTGGTTGAGTTTGAGAAAGGGCTGAAGCTCTATCCACCAATTTTGTTGACTAACCCTGTGAGAAGCAACTTGGCCACCATTAGAGGCAGAACCACCCCTAGAATAGGAGTAGAAGGGATGCCTAAATTTGGAACCCCCTTGATATGACTGCCCAAACCCCAAGAACTTCTTCTTCACCTGCGTTTCAGCCACTAAGGCCCCATTATAAGCTTCCGAAACCGTCCACAGAGTTTGTAGGTCAAGGACATCTTGACTCATGGAGTTCAACCCACTAATGTACCTCGCAAACATTTGATCTTCTCTCTCATTTAATTCAACTCTAGCAATAAGTTGACGGAAGGCCTCCGTATACTCATCAACACTTCTATAGTTAAACGGCAAGAATTGTGCCTTAAGCTTCTTCTTCATTTTCTCCCATTCTCTAATCTTTCTCTTTTCTCTCCTTTGTAAAGACTCGAAAAATTTGAAATTTTTTTATATTAATATTCGGGTTAATAAGCTTAATTAATGTGGAGTATGTGAAAATTGGCGTTATAACATGATTTGGGGTCAATGTGATATAACATGGTAACTTTGGGGGCTTGTGGTAGCATGTTGTGAAATCTAGGGGTGTAAGTGTAATTTTTGGTTGTTGGATTTGGTGTATATCAGATAAAACATTTTGGTCCAATACAAACCCATTTCTCTCCTCTTCCCCTCACGTTGAACCCTCTCTCCAAACCCTCCATCCGAAACTTGCTCCAAACTTCGATTTCTTCAAGATCCTACGCATTTCCCTCATCCTTGGTTGATATCCGATGGTGGTTTGCAACTATTTGCTTGGAGGAGGTGTTCTTGGCACTTTACATCATTTGGAAGCAAAAACTTGAAGTTGGAGTTTTGATTCTTGAATCCGGAAGTTGAGGTAGGGATTTCTCACACTTATTACGCGTATAGAACTTGATTTGGTTGTCATTTGATACTTTGATGTTGAGTGGTAAAGCCCTAAGTCCATTGTTGAAAATCTGTGAAAAATTGCCTTTGTTCGTGCACGATGCACCGGTGCCTTGTTTTGGTGACACCGGTGCCAACTCCTCTCTGTATCTCAGATTTATGCTTGACACCGGTGCCTTGATTTTTGATACACCGGTGCCTCCCTTTGACTTGGCTCTCTGTATATTAGACTTGATACTTGACACCGGTGCCTTGATTTTTGATACACCGGTGTCTCCCTTTGAAATTTCCAGATTTTGGACTAAGCACCGGTGCCTTGTTTTTGGTGACACCGGTGTCACTTGCTCTCTGCACTTTGGTATTTGACTATGCACCGGTGCCTTGTTTTTGGGCACACCGGTGCCTTCCTTCTTGAAACTTTCTATTGGTTTGGCCATGCTTTGGCACTTATTTTTGACGCATTTTTTGGCCTATATTGGAATTCCATGAACTCTTAAACTTACTTTTCTTGGACATCAAATGTTGTCTTTTATTTATTGATTTAGATCATGTTAAGCATCGTATCATGCCATTAATGAGAACAAAGGAAGTGGATCATGTGACACACATTGATATTGAACTTGGTGGGTGAAAGTGATAAACTTTATGACTTGTGTGCACATTTTTACGATACGACACGAGCGTTTAGGACTAGCATACTAATTTTTATTTCCTTAACTTGGTTTGTTCCTTCATGTGAAATTTCTAATTTATCCCATATTTTTTTTTTGCAGTTTCACATGATGATATACGATTGAATTCTTTAGAATCTAATGCACAATATAGAAAATGTTTAGATTTAGCATTTAATTGAATAGCACGTTTATCAGCATCATTCCATTCATCTTCTAGTTTAGGTACTCTAGTTCCATCTACTACCTCAGTGGGTATGGTAGGTCCTTTAGTTATAATGGACCATGCTTCAATGTTAGTGGCTTGAATGAATATGGTCATCTTAGCCTTCCAATAGTTGTAGTCACTACCGGAGAACAATGGAGGTCGCTTACTAGATTGACCCTCGGCTAGAAAGGTACTCATGGTTTCCATAAAATTACTCTAAGACAATGAAATCTATATGCTAGAGCCCTTGCTCTGATACCAATTGTTACCCAGGTGCCAACCCAAGAGGGGGGGCGAATTGAGTTTATCAAAAATATTGGCTAATAAAACTTATGCGGAAATAAGTCAATACAAACTAAATTAGATGCTACAGCAAACAACAATTATGATAGACAATAAATAAAAGAGTAAGGGAGAGAGTACGCAAACGATGTATAGTGGTTCGGTCTGAGCGTGTCCACTGCCCAGCCTAGTCCACTCCCTAGGAGTCACGTGATCTACTAGAAACCTGAACGACTTTGGGTGTCGCACAAACCCTTACAACTTTTCCTTCCCGTTAGCTTTCCCAATGAGCTAACCGAACCGCCGAGTCTTTATCGCAAAAACTCGATTCTTCAAGGTTTGTACTCCACAAACCTTACACACAAATCAGTAATACAAGTTGAATGATGAAGACTACATAAAAGTCCTCACCAATTTCCTACAGAGAAGGATGAATACAATGAATATAGTATACTAGCTTATTTCACTCCTTCTCTCTCAATATCTCACTCAGAATGTAATCACAAAGTAGAGCCACGTGAGAATCGTAGTTTCAATGTCAGAGGGTAGCTTGTAATTCCAAGAGGGTTCTGTATTTCGAGTTCGTACTCTGTAATTCGTAGCATACGGGTATATAAACCCTAACCCATGAAATCCGAATCTTCAAGGAGCCTTGGTGACTTGCCAAATTGATTCCTTCAATCTCTCCACCTTCCAAATATTCTGAATCGACCGTTTGAACCAGTAAAGGAAAGATTTGATCAATCAAATCCTTGCGAAAATTGAATCAGCACATTTCCGCACAAAATAGCGACCGGTCGACCGCACAATGGTCCCGGTTGACCGCCTGGTCCGGTCAACTGCCTGGTAGGTCCGGTTGACCGCAATCCCTGGTTAACCACAGAAGGTCGTCGGTCAATCGCACCCTGTTGCATTTGAAACCTGTGTCTATGCTTAAGCCAAATCATCATCAAACATCTCGTACAACATTATCATCACATAAAATACTTGTAATATTATCAAAGACATCATTCAATGACTATTCCATCATCATGGTACGCTAGACTAATGATCTAGATACTCACATACGAGTATCAACTTTCCATTCAACTCTTGGTTCATATTAAGTTGTCATCTTTAATCTTGGCATCATCAAAATAATAAATAGTTAAATAATATGATGGCATTATTTCTAACAATCTCTTCCTTTTTGATGATGACACGTATATGCATGGATATAAAATGAATTAGACAATGTACACATCTCTTAAAAAATATGCTCCCCCTCAATGTATGCATTATGGAGTGAATAAGTATAATATCAAGTGGTGCATGAGCATAGCATATTTAAAACCAAAACAGGATGCAATGTCTAACCATATCGCACTTAGTTCATCAATAATAAGCAATGTTTCAATGAAACAAATGATGAACAATATTTAGAATATGTATCAATCAATTCATCTAATACGGATATCATCCATAAAATCATTATGCCAAGATAAATTATTATTTCAAAACAATGTGCCATAGATATGATAAATGATATTAATCATACGTAAACAAGAGTACCATAAAGATGAGACTTTCTCTTAACTCTCTATCGCTCCCATAATAAGTCTATCGCTCCCATATCTCTTCTACATGCATAACTCTCCCCCTGTGGAATCATCAAAAATAATGTAGGCATATGGAGAATCACTGCTCAGGTGCAGTTGGCTCCCCCGGTTGACCACAGGGTATTGCCGGTTGACCGTATGATGGTCTAGATGATAAAATATGTTTCATTAAAGACTTAGAACACTGTGAGAGACATGCAAATGATATCTAAATAAAATATAGGAGTATTTTCAAATATATCATGATATAGTATACTATTTTTCAATGTTATTACACGCCACATTAAATCTTGTAGAATCTTTGAAAATTTAGTTAAGAAATCATCAATCATTCCAAGTTCTCGACATATAAGAGTGAATTGAACTTTATTCAAGGGTTTTGTAAATATATTCGTCAAAAACTTGTCGGTATTATAAGTTCAAGAACAACAACTTCCTTTTGAGCATGATCTCTTATAGAATGATGTCGAATATCAATATGTTTTGTTTTGAAATGTTGAAAAGGATTCTTAGTAAGATTTATTGCACTAATGTTGTCACATCGAATTGGAATATGATCATAATACAGTTTAAAATGCTCCAATTTCTATTTGATTCATAGTAACTGTGCACAATAATTTTCAACTGCTATATGTTATGTTTTAGTAGTGGATAAGTCAACAAAACTTTATTTCTTGTTGGAACATGATATTGATGCACATCCTAAGAATTTATATGCGCCACTTGTGCTCTTATGATCGGTCTTACTACCCACATAGTCAACATCGGAATATCCAAAAAAGCAACAGTCGTGTCCCGAGGGTAGAATAACTCTAATCTAGGTGTTCCAGCGAGATGCCTAAGGATACGCTTAACAACTACTAGGTGTGACTCCTTAGGGTTAGATAGAAAATGTGCACAAAGATATACGCTAAATATTATATCAAGTTTATTAGCAGTAAGATAAAACAATAATTCTATCATACCTCGATACATTTTAGTATCAATTATTTTACCATTTTCATCTTTATCAAGTTTCGTTGTAAGACTCATTGGAGTCTTCATTGTTTTGCACTCCTCCATTTTGAATCTCTTGAACAACTCCTTTATGTACTTGACTTGATTTATGAAGATGCCTTCTTTTGATTGTTTGATTTGAAGGCTAAGGAAGAAATTTAGCTCACCCACCATGCTCATTTCGAACTCTCCCTACATTCTTTCAGAAAAGTCCTTGCAAAGATATTCATTAGTAGCACGGAATATAATATCATCAACATATATTTGCACGATAAGCATGTCATGAATTTTTAGTTTTGATAAAAAGTGTCGTGTCGATCATTTCTCTAGAGAAACCATTTTTTATGAGAAAGCTGCTGAGCCTATTATACCATGTACGTAGAGCTTGTTTTAATCCATATACTGCTTGTGTAAGTTTGTAAACATGATCAGAAAATGCATGATTTTCAAAACTTGGAGGTTGTCTAACATAGATTTTCTATTGAATAAAGCCGTTTAAAAAAGCAATTTTAACATCCATTTGGAACAATTTAAAACCTTTAAAACATGCGAAGGCTCATAACATGCGATTTGCTTCTAATTTAGTTACGGGAGCAAATATGTCATTAAAATCGATGACTTCTTCTTAATTGTAGACTTGTACAACTAGCTAGTTTTATTTCTAACAATGGTGCTGAATTTATCTATTTATTTCTAAAAACTCATTTAATATCAATTGTAGAGTGAGCAGTTAGTTTTGGGACTAAGATCCAACCTTCATTTATTTCAAACTGATTACTCATCTTGTACTGCTAAAATTCATCTTTCATCATATTCTGCTTGTAAAAGAATTGTAAGTTCTAATTAAGATGAGAAAGCTAAATAGCTACAAATATTTCTAAAGGATGAAGGAGAAATATACCTTTTATTGGATTACCTATTATTTGATCGGTTGGATGATGCTGGATGAATTTTCACTTTTTTTATACTTGGGGCTCCAACAAACCTACAAGGATGAATGTTTATTTGGTATCCAATCTAGGTGGGTCTTTGAATGTTAGTGCCAATATATTTAGGAATCCAAACAGTCTTCTTTCCTTTTCAAACATCTTTCTTAATATCACAAAAATATTGCGTGTGTCCTTTTTGGTTGCAATAAGTGCAAGTAGAATGTGGTGCATTTAATGTAGAACTTTTGATAAACACATTCTTGAAGTCTTTTTATTTTTGGAATGGTCTATACCCGATACCGGCTTTGTCAAACACAAATTTTTGTGCACCAAGTAACTTGTTCAAGTTTTTTTCTCCCTCAATAAATTTAGAAATCGTTTTGCATAAATCTTCATTCGTTTCTTTTAGTGCTTTGTTTTTAATTTTTAAATCCTCTAATTCTTTAGTGAGTGATGCAACATGTTTCTTTAACTTATCATGTGAGGTTCCTATTCTTATAGATTCATAATATAATTCATTGAATGATACTTGTAGTTCATCAAGTTACTTTGCAACTCTTCATAAGGAATAGAATCGGAACATACCTCATCGTCATGAGCGAATGCCATAAGACAAAATTTGTCATTGTTGAAGTTAGAGCAAGTGTCAAAGAATTCTTCTTCTTAATGTTGAGTTGTGAGACATAAGTTTGCTAATTCATTTTCACTTGATTCCTCATCTAAACTGTCAGCGTCACTTTCTCCCCAAGCTGCTACCATAGCCTTTTTACTTTTGGGAGTTCTCTTATATCTTTTTCCTTCTTTGGGATGTCTTGGACATTCTGACTTAATGTGACCTGGCTTTTTGCACTTATAACATATAATCTGATCTTTCTTGCTATTATCCTTGGAGTAATTTCTTCTAGGAGGTTGCTTGCCATATTTTCCTCTTTTGATCAACTTATTGAATTTGTTGGTCAAAAGCGTTTCTTCCCCATCACTTTCGTTTTTCTCTTCTTCCTCATCTTCTTCTTCTTCTTGACAGGTGGATGTCTTGAATGCTATCGTTTTCTATTTCTTGCTTTTATCGTCCTCTGTACCTATTAGGTTTATCTCATGTGTCATGAGTGATCCCAATAGTTCATCCAAGTTGAGTACATTCAGATCCTTTGCTTCTTGGATTGCAGTGACTTTTGGTTCCCAATTCTTAGGCAAACACCTGAGAATCTTTCTAACCATTTCTGCGTTAGAGTACACTTTACCAAGAGAGCTTAGTCCATTAACAATATCAGTAAATCTTGTAAACATAACGGATATTGTTTCATCAGAATGCATTTTGAACAATTCATATTTATGGACTAGTGTTAGCAGGTTAAGGGTGGTACTTTGCACCCGTGTCTACGTAGCGGACGGAAGACACAACGAGCAAAGACATGACGGGGACATGTCTTGACCAAGGCGACTTGGTAATGCCAACTTGGTGGTGGCGTTGGTCCCGTAGACAAGCAACGACTAATACGCAGGTGAAGGTCCGAAATAATTGAAGGCATGGATGCTAGAAGGCGTGGGCTTGTGGGACAAGGCAATTGGAAAACGTTGGGCTTAGCACAAGTGGGCTGGAAGGAAATTCAGATTTGGGGGCAGGCTGGGTTCTAGGAAGCTTGGACAGGTGTCCCAAGCCTTGTTGGCATAAGTTATGGGCGGTTACCAGCAAGAGGATCCACTCACGTTCAAGTTCGATGTGCTGGCAGGATCTGGCCATGTCCAGCACAGCCCCTTAGTTAGTTATTTTGTAACTGCTAGATCATGGTGATCATGGGGCATGTCCATGACTCCTTTGTGGCTAAATCACGTTTTCAAGTTGTAGCCTATAAAAGGCAGTGCTGAGGCACAATAGGCAGAGGGAGGAGAGTTGGGAAATTCTGTCTAAGTATGGGAAAAGTTCCAGTGTACGTTTCTTGGTGAAATAAACATTGGTTGGGAAGGGTTACCCGTAAACTTGTGTGCTTAGACTCTATTTCGTTTTATTCCGCGAGTAGGCTGACTAAGTTCCTTGGTGGAAGCTTAGTGCCACCACAGGCCGAACCTCGGTTAGAAATTCGACCTTGTGACAATTGGTATCAGAGCACGGTTTGCTCAAAAATGGCTGGCGGTCATGCTATGGAAGCTGTTCGGGAACGGGTTACACGTTTGGAGGAACTTGTCGGTGCTGTAGAACCAGATGACACGAGATCACTGGTTGAGCGAATTGATGGTGTCGCTCTGGAAGTCGTCTCCTTGCAAACCTCGCTGGAAGAGAGCAAGTCGATGACAGATTCCAAATTTACAGATTTGATGGCTGACTTGGTTTCGTTGTCAGAGGCGTTCAAGGACAGAGTTCAGACGCTGGAAACTGAACTCGTGCTAGTGAAGAGGGCACTCAGCAGTCCTTCAAACAATTCTGATGTTCGTGTTAACGTGCGGGTTCCGGAGCCTCAAGCTTTCAACGGTGCACGGAGCGCCAAAGAGCTAGAGAACTTTCTGTGGGACATTGAGCAGTATTTCGTGGCTGCCAATGTTCTTGGGGCGCAGAAAGTTACCATCACAAGTATGTATCTCACGGGAGATACGAAGCTTTGGTGGAGGACAAGATCGGAGGATGAATCTCGTCCAAGGATAGAAACGTGGGAGACGCTGAAGAAGGAATTGAAGGATCAATTTCTTCCTTGCAATTCGGCTTGGCTTGCAAGAGAGTCGCTAAAACGTCTCAAGCACACGGGCAAAGTGCGGGAGTACGTTAAGGAATTCAGCTCGGTGATGCTGGATATCAAGAATATGTCCGAGGAGGACAAGCTATTCAATTTCGTGTCTGGGATGCAAAGTTGGGCACAGTTGGAACTTCGAAGGCTAGGAGTCAAGGATTTGGCTTCTGCCATGGCTGCTGCCGATGGTTTGGCAGATTATGCTTCGAAAGATGCTGGGTGGCAAAGGCTGGACAACGGGCAGACGTCCAAGCCAAAAGGTGACGGGTGGAACAAGAAGGACAATGGCCAAACGTCAAAACAGAAAGGGGAGGACAAACAAACGCAGCAAGGGAAGGCAAAACCCACTGCGGAAGGTTTCGGTTGCTTCATTTGCAACGGACCACATCGGGCACGGGAATGTCCAAAGCGGGAACGGTTGAATGCGCTGTGCGCAAGCGAGGGAAATGATGTTGAAGGCAGCAACGAAACGGAAGGCGATTCAGGACTGATCGTGCGGGCTGGCACGTTGCAATTGCTGAATGCCAACCAAACTGATCACTGAGGCAGTATCAGCCGTGTTCTGTGTCGTTGGTTTACTCGGTCGAGTCGGGTAAGCGGGACAGAACAACGGATGGGGGTGACAAGCCAAGCTTCACAGGAAATGCGAGAAGGCAAGTACGTGCTGGAGTACATACAAACCTTACCAACGAGGACGTTGGCTTTTTCTGGTGGGGGTGGTTTGTTAGCAGGTTAAGAGTGGTACTTTGCACCCGTGTCTACGTAGCGGACGGAAGACACAACGAGCAAAGACATGACGGGGACATGTCTTGACCAAGGCGACTTGGTAATGCCAACTTGGTGGTGGCGTTGGTCCCGTAGACAAGCAACGACTAATACGCAGGTGAAGGTCCGAAATAATTGAAGGCATGGATGCTAGAAGGCGTGGGCTTGTGGGACAAGGCAATTGGAAAACGTTGGGCTTAGCACAAGTGGGCTGGAAGGAAATTCGGATTTGGGGGCAGGCTGGGTTCTAGGAAGCTTGGACAGGTGTCCCAAGCCTTGTTGGCATAAGTTATGGGCGGTTACCAGCAAGAGGATCCACTCACGTTCAAGTTCGATGTGCTGGCAGGATCTGGCCATGTCCAGCACAGCCCCTTAGTTAGTTATTTTGTAACTGCTAGATCATGGTGATCATGGGGCATGTCCATGACTCCTTTGTGGCTAAATCACGTTTTCAGGTTGTAGCCTATAAAAGGCAGTGCTGAGGCACAATAGGCAGAGGGAGGAGAGTTGGGAAATTCTGGCTAAGTGAGGGAAAAGTTCCAGTGTACGTTTCTTGGTGAAATAAACATTGGTTGGGAAGGGTTACCCGTAAACTTGTGTGCTTAGACTCTATTTCGTTTTATTCCGCGAGTAGGCTGACTAAGTTCCTTGGTGGAAGCTTAGTGCCACCACAGGCCGAACCTCGGTTAGAAATTCGACCTTGTGACAACTAGCATACTAATTTTTATTTCCTTAACTTGGTTTGTTCCTTCATGTGAAATTTCTAATTTATCCCATATTTCTTTTGCAGTTTCACATGATGATGTACGATTGAATTCTTTAGAATCTAATGCACAATATAGAAAATGTTTAGATTTAGCATTTAATTGAACAGCACGTTTATCAGCATCATTTCATTCATCTTCTAGTTTAGGTACTCTAGTTCCATCTACTACCTTAGTGGGTATGGTAGGTCTTTTAGTTATAATGGACCATGCTTCAATGTTAGTGGCTTGAATGAATATGGTCATCTTAGCCTTCCAATAGTTGTAGTCACTACCGGAGAACAATGGAAGTTGGTTACTAGATTGACCCTCGGATAGGAAGGTACTCATGGTTGCCATAAAATTACTCTAAGACAGTGAAATCTATATGCTAGAGCCCTTGCTCTGATACCAATTGTTACCCAGGTGGCAACCCAGAGGGGGGGTGAATTGGGTTTATGAAAAATATTGGCTAATAAAACTTATGCGGGAAATAAGCCAATACAAACTAAAGATGCTACAACAAACAACACAATATGACAGACAATAAATAAAAGAGTAAGGGAGAGAGTACGCAAACGATGTATAGTGGTTCGGTCTGAGCGTGTCCACTGCCCAGCCTAGTCCACTCCCTAGGAGTCACGTGATCTACTAGAAACCTGAACGACTTTGGGTGTCGCACAAACCCTTACAACTTTTCCTTCCCGTTAGCTTTCCCGAGGAGCTAACCGAACCGCCGAGTCTTTATCCCAAAAACTCAATTCTTCAAGGTTTGTACTCCACAAACCTTACACACAAATCAGTAATACAAGTTGAATGATGAAGACTACACAAAAGTCCTCACCAATTTCGTACAGAGAAGGATGAACACAATGAATGTAATATACTAGCTTATTTCACTCCTTCTCTCTCAATATCTCACTCAGAAAGTAATCACAAAGTAGAGCCACGTGAGAATTGTAGTTTCAATGTCAGAGGGTAGCTTGTAATTGCAAGAGGGTTCTGTATTTCGAGTACGTACTCTGTAATTCGTAGCATACGGGTATATAAACCCTAACCCATGAAATCCGAATCTTCAAGAAGCCTTGGTGACTTGCCAAATTGATTGCTTCAATCTCTTCACCTTCCAAATATTCTGAATCGACCATTTGAACCAGTAAAGAAAAGATTTGATCAATCAAATCCTTGCGAAAATTGAATCAGCACATTTCCGCACAAAACAGCGAGCGGTCGACCGCACGATGGTCCAGGTTGACTGTCTGGTCCGGTCAACCACCTGGTAGGTCCGGTTGACCTTAATCCCCGGTTGACCACAGAAGGTGGTCGGTCAATCGCACCCTGTTGCATTTGAAACCTGTGTCTATGCTCAAGCCAAATCATCATCAAACATCTCGTACAACATTATCATCACATAAAATACTTGCAATATTATCAAAGATATCATTCAATGACTATTCCATCATCATGGTACGCTAGACTAATGATCTAAATACTGACATACGAGTATCAACTTTCCATTCAACTCTTGCTTCATATTAAGTTGTCATCTTTAATCTTGGCATCATCAAAATAATAAATGGTTAAATAATGTAAAGGCATTATTTCTAACAGTAGATGATTAAATATAACAAAAATAAAATTAAAAAAAATCTCTCAGTGACTAATAGTTACTTACCAAAAATAGTGTTTATTGACCAAAAATTTTTTGCTGATTAACTTAGTTGGTCATTGTAGGATACCGACAATAGCAAAAGGTTTGTCATGGAAAAAATAATTTTATGGCCAAAACACTTGGTCATTAAAAGATGCACAAACAACGATCACTAAAAAAATAATCTTTAGTGACCAAAATTTTTTTGCAATTAACTTAGTTGGTAACTATAGAATATTAACAATGACCAGCTTTTGGTCACTGAAAAAACTATTTTGGTTACCATCAAGTATAAGTGACAAACCAATTTGGTCACCGAAAAGAACATTCATTGATCATATTTTAGTCACTAAATGATATGCATTGGTGACTAAAGAGGTTTTGATCACAATATCTTTCTGTGACTCATTTATGTGGCCAAAATATTTTTTATCGCGGTTAACTTTTGGTGACTAAAAATGACCTTTTAATGCCCAAATTCTTAGTCACAAAATGTATTTTTGCTTATAGTCAGAAACGGCATCATATGAAGCTCTTTATGGACGTTCTTGTCAGTCTCCTATCTGTTTGACCGAGGTCGGAGAGACTATGTCACTCTCTCATTTTTCAACATATAATAATAATGATTTGTCATACATAAAATCTCACAATACTCAATAAAATAACTCATAGAACCCAAAATATTTCATCCATGAAACAACATTTATCGAGTTTAAAGGGGTTACATCAAAAGTGGCAAATTTCCAACCCAATACATATATATATCGAATGAAATATTAAAGTTTAAACGTTTACATTTCCTTTCCAATGTAAGAAATGAACTTAAAACAAGTTACATTACATCTTTCAAAAATTTGTACAAAGATGTTGCATTTCTATTCAAAATATTAAAAAAGGGGGTCATGCATCACCATATGCATATCACGCATTCCATGCTAAGTATCTGCGACGGTACCTAAGAAAGACAGGGTGAGCTACAAAGCCCAGTAAGAATGTATATGCCAACATTATTACATGATTATGAAATGACATGGCATGCGACGTGAACAGTTTATAACAAGGTAAACAATTTATCAATCTAAATTGACAACAATCGATATCAATACTCCCATATTCATTTCACAAACCAAGAATTTATTCTGTTCTTTTCATTAACTATGTCATCATTTCGTACGTCCTATTCAAACTCGATTATCAACAATGGCACCTCACCTGAAGGTGGCCAAAGAATATATGTCATCTTACTAGCGCAATTCCATTAGGAAGTTAAACAATTTCACATATCACTAGCACGTCTTCTCACAGAGAATAGGCCATAATTTATTTATCACTAGACCGTCTCCTCACGGACGCTTGACCATAGTGCATCGTATCAAATGCATATTAGATCACAAGTCCACAATGTGCATATTTCACAGTTTATAATATCAAAACTTTTCAACTAACGCCCATTATTCATGAAGTTCTAATACAAATAAAAGATCGAACCTCACACATCGTATCACATGAGAAAACACATGAGAAAACCCGCCCTTAGTGTAAAATAACGATCCGTCTAAAAAGAAAGAGATATGGAGTGATTATCAAAGAATCAAGTAATAGAATAAACTCAAGGGTAAAAACCCACAATATGTCCACAAGGACCAAAACTCAAAACAATAATCAAAATCGAAGAATATGGATGAAAACAAGTTATATACTCATAGATTGAGGAAAAAAATCCCTACCTTAAGTTATTAGCTCGAAAGCTTGAACTTCAAGAATCCAAACTCGAATGGTGTAAAAGAAACTCCAAAGAACCTCCTCCAAATGAAATGGTGTCTCCAAACTTGAAATATCAACAAGTCTTGAGATATGAGTAGAGGATCTAAAAGGAAGTTTAAAGATTTGAGGTGGAATCCATGGTTTAGTTGGAAGATGAACTTCTTAAAGGGAGAAAGAGAGAAAACTTTTGGGAAAAAGATCTAACTCCCAAAAACATCTAATTTGGGCCTTTTAAAAATGCGTATAAATGAGCATGACCGATCACGACTGACCCCATGCTGCCAAGCCTGACCAGTCATGGCTAGCTACTGCCTCAAAATGCAGAAGTCCAATTTTTTTAAATCTCAAGCCTGAATGGATTCGTAATCAGATGATCTAAGTCCTAACCGGTCAAGGCCAACTAGTGTCCAAAAATTTTAGAACTTCAGAATTTCAACCTTAGGCCTGACTTGATGGTCTAGGCCCCTCACTGGTTAGCCCCCATCTCCCTTATCACCATAAACTCTCCTATGTGGTAACACCAAACCTCTTTCGACATTCCGATCATTAAAATAAAAATGAAAATTTTTTCCAAGTCCTCACATCCTCCCCTCTTTAAAAGGAATTTCGTCCTCGAAATTAAATAAAATGCGTTGACACGGACACTCCTCAAAAATAACAACCTACAGGATACGGATACCGTCACCATATCAATTTAAGATACAATACAATCCATGCATATTTCATGCCCAATGAATATACAACAAGGAGACATAAGCAAGTCCTCGAATTAAATAATCATATCCGTATATGCACACTCCGACAATGTCATCAAGCATAAAATAGTGTAATATCTGAAGCTCATAAGACCAACAATATGTAGGAACATAGTCTATGCATAGACAAATTCTAGTAAGCTCGTGAACAAAGTGGCCAAATACACCCCAAACTTATTAAGTTTGAAATAAATACGTACAACAATCAAATCGTACACAAGTGCGGGCATTTCTCCCGGACCTCATCATCACGTTCCCAAGTTGATTCTTTCTTGCCTTGGTTTCTCCACAGCACACGAACCAATGGTATCGTTTTATCTCTCAATACTTGCTTTCGGGACTCTAGAATGCGTATCAGTTTCGCCCCAAAAGACGCATCGGCCTTAAGCTCGAGTTCGGACCATTCCAACACATGTGAAGGATCATATTTTCTTAACATAGATACGTGAAACACGTCATGCATGTTCGGTAACTTTGGCAGTAAGGCTAAACAGTTAGCAACTTCTGCAATCCTCTCAATGATATCAAATGGCCCAATATACCTTGGAGAAAGCGTCCCCTTCTACCCAAAACGTGGCAAATCCCATTGCGATGATACTTTCAAAAATACATGGTCCCCTACATCGAATGATAATGAGCGACGAAGACGATCATCATAACTCTTCTGTCAACTTTGGGCAGTAAGTAATTGTTGATGAATCACCTTCACTTGTTCGGTTGTCCTCTCCTGAGCAATCAAAATTTTCTTGCGAATCGATCTCATACTCTTAGTAGTCTCTCTAATCAAGTCTGGACCGACAAAGGTTGCCTCTTCCATCTCAGTCGAACAAATGAGTGATATACACAGCCTATCGTATAAAGCCTCAAATGGTGTCATCTCAATATTTGATTGATAATTATTATTGTACGCGAACTCAACAAGTGGTAGATGATCTTTTCAACTACCCCAAAAATTCATAACGCATGTTCGTAGCATATCCTCTAAAATCTAAATCGTACGATTGGATTTTTCATCAGTTTGAGGATGATGCATGGTATTAAACAAAAGGTTGGTGCCAAGCACCGCTTGCAAACTTTGCCAAAAATGAGCGGTAAACTGCGGATCCCTATCGAATACAATAGAAACGAAAATTCCATGAAGGCAAATAATCTCCCAAATATACTATCTATTGAGCTTCTTCACAGAATCGGTAGAAAGTGAGTGGTCTTTGTCAAATGGTCCACAATCACCCATATAGCGTTGTGCCCTCACGTTCTCCCACGTCCACTCAACTACTAGCAGTGGCCATGACTCTCTTGTGGGTCGTTGGTGTTCGACATTCACTTGTTGACAAGTCAAGCATTTCAACACAAATCTCACCACATCACGTTTCATTCAAAATCACCAAATTTGTCTATGTAAATCATGATACATCTTTATCCTTCCCAGATGGATGGCTAATGGTGAATGATGAAACTCTTATAAAATCTCTTCTCGACACGCAAAGGGTACAAATAGTTTTCATCGAAAGCGCAAACGTCAATTGGCTTGAATCATCCATCCATATCGCACATTGTCAATAAAGAACTTCTTGCGTAACTCATTCATTTTCTCATCGTGTTGTTGAGCGTCTGTCACTAGAGTTGATAACGTTGATTGGACAGTCAAATTGCAAAACTCATTCTGTCACGAATCTCCTCAAAATATGTCGCATAAAGTCCCAGATCACTCATTGTCTTCCATTCTCGAATTGCCAATCTCGCCAAAGACATTGATTTTCTACAAAGAGCATCTACCTCCACATTAGCCTTTCCCAGATGGTATTGCAAATCATAATCTTCGATATGTTCCATCCAACGACATTGTCTCAAGTTTAACTCCTTCTAAGAAAATAAAGACTTTAAGCTCTTATGATTAGAAAAGAATTCAAACTTCTCACCGTAAAGATAATGTCACCAAATCTTCAAAGCGAATAATAGCGGCAAGTTTCAAATCATGCATGGGGTATTTCTATTTGCGAATCTTCAATTGCCTAGATCCATAGGTCACAACCCACCCCGTTTGCATCAACACGCACTCGAGTTCCTCTCTAGATGCATCACAATACACAGAATAGCTAACTCCTCACTTGGGAACTATTAACATGGGTGCACTAGTCAAACGTCATTTCAACTCCTCAAAAGTTGACTCACAAGCATCGTTCTAAACAAATTGTGTCCCCCTTACGCGTCAATCTAGTCATAGGTGTCGATAAATAGGAGAAATCAAGTACAAAATGATGATATTAACCGGCTAAGTCCAAAAAGCTCTAGATCTCAAAAATATTACTCGGTCGTTGTCAATCCATAACTGACTCCACTTTTTTCAGATCAATAGACACACCACTCTCTGATACAACATGTCCCAAGAACTTGACTTCAGAAAGCCAAAACTCGCACTTGCTAAGCTTAGCATATAAACGGTGCTTTCTCAAAAGCTCGAGAACAATGAAGAGGTGGGATTGGTGCTCTTCGTCCATAGTCAAGTAGATCAATATATCTTCGATGAAAACCACCACAAAGCGATCAAGGTACTTGTGGAAGATACAGTTCATGAGATCCATGAACGTTGCCAGTGCATTCATCAATCCAAACAGCATAACCACAAACTCATAATGCCCATAACGTGTGCGAAAAGCTATTGTCGGGATGTCTTCCTTCCGAACTCTCAACTAATGATGACTTGACCTCAAGTCGATCTTTGAGAAACACTTATCTCCATGGAGATGGTCAAACAAATCATCGATCTTTGGCATAAGGTACTTGTTCTTCATGGTTACATGGTTTAACTTAACATAGTCAATGCACAAAAGCAACAAACCATCATTCTTCTATGCAAACAATGCCGATGCTCCCCATGGCAACGTGCTAAGACATATAAAATCAAAGTCTTGCAACTCCTACAATTGTATCTTCAATTCTTTCAACTTAGTCGGTGCAAAACAATGAGGTGGCACAGAAATAGGCACAGTACCGAGAGGTAAATCTATTGTGAACTCAATCTCTCTCTCGGGGGACAAACTAGGTAACTTTTTCGGGAACACATCTGGCAAGTCACAAACTACTAACGGTAACTCGCCATGAGCGGACACAACCTCATCTAATGTCAAATTGGCTAACAAAGTATAAATTGAATCTCGCTCTCGAGGCCCATACAACTATAGTTCTAATGGCTCTCGACGTTCCCCAAAGAATGCCAAAAACATTTGAGCAGAAGCTGTTGATTATGGTGTTTATTTGTCAAATCGATGTCCTACAAGGAGTGTTGAGACTATGACACCACAAGAAGCTTAGAGTGGTGTAAAGCCTAATATGACACACCTACATGTCTTTGGAAGTATTGCATATGTTCATGTTCCAGATCAACAACGGACAAAGCCCGATTCAAAGAGTGAGAAATATATTTTCATTGATTCAAGCTCTAAAGGGTACAAACTCAACAATCCTATCACTGGAAAGATGGTCATTAGTAGAGATGTAGAATTTGATGAAGAAAACATGTGGTAATGGGATGCTCAAGATGCAGTCATTTGTTGAAGAATCATAAGAACTTGCTACACCTCCTTCATTAGTAATTTCTCCTTAGAGTGAAATTTCATCATCAGAAGGAAGCTCAAGTGAAAGAATGCGAAGTCTTACTGATCTCTATTAGGTAACTGAACAACTAAATTTATTTTTCCTTCCATCAATTATTGAACCTTTGCATTTTGAAGAAGCTATATAAGATGAAAAGTGGAGGAGTGCTATGGATGAAGAAATTAAGGCCATTGAAAAGAATGATACATGGCAACTTGCTACTCTCCCCAAACGGCAAAAAGCTATTGGCGTAAAATGGGTATACAAAGAAAAAAAGAATGCAAAAGGAGAGGTGGAAAGATACAAAGTACAATTGGTGGCAAAGGGCTACAGTCAACGTGTTGGAACTGATTATGATGAGCTATTTGCCCCTGTTGCTCGTCTAGAAACTATAAGGTTGTTGATTTCTTTCCCTGCTCATAATAATTGGAAGATTTATCAAATGGATGTCAAATCTGCTTTCTTGAGGTGAAAGTGCACATTGAACAGCCTTTGGGGTATATGATCAAAGGTCATGAAAACCAAATTCTCAAGTTGAAGAAAGCGTTATATGGGTTGAAGCAAGCACCAAGGGCATGGAACACAAGAATATATAAGTATTTGAGATGGAATAATTAATAAACTTGACTTATTAAATCTACACACAATTTGAGATGGGTTTATCATAGGTTCATTCATATGATCATGCATGTATTTTTATATTCTTGTACTTCAAGCACCATGTATTTAGGAAGGTCCATGTATGATGGTTTGGAAGTAGGAAAACTCTTCAGTGCTAGGCGTATCTATTAGAGCCTATAAATACCCTATGTACTATATGGTTTTAAGGTGTGGAAAAAAAAACAATCATTTTTTAATATATTAATCATCCTCTTCCTAATCTCTCTACATCTTGGATACGCCTTCAATTTCCAACAGACGAGAGAGAGAGGTAGAGGGATTTTTGCTAGTGATGGCTTCTTGTAATGGTCTTATAAGGGTTATTTTCACATGGAAAGGGTCAAAATCTTCACTTATGCCCCCCTAACACTTCATAATCAAACTGGTACAATTGGTTACATTGGTAATTTAGGAGTTGTCAATGTTGACTTTTAAAGCTTGAGGCATGTTAGTGATAAATGTTAGTGATACACACCTATAGATGAGGGCTTTCCCCATGTAATTTGGCCTGAAATTACTCCTTATTGATACAATGAGACTGCGTTGGCCTTTTTATAGGTTTACTCAAAAGGACTAGGCCCCAAGATACATCAATAAACCACAGTCACTTTCATTATAAAAAATATGAGGATAAACAGTAAATTGGAGAGAAAATAGAAAACTATAGTCACTTTCAATACCAAAAACATATAATTATTGAGTACACAGAACGTCGAATGAGGGTTGATGCAACCACTCTTCTGGCAGAACCGAGTAGCCATTCCCAGTCATTTTTCTTATTCCAAGTTTCCTTATCATTGCTACGATAGAAACCATCTGCTCTTGCTTCCCAGTAGCACTGCAAATCAAATGACTTTTTACTATCGCAATCAAGATCTATCACCTTGTCATAAACATTAATATTTTTGTCCCTAGAATTCCAATAAAAATGGCAAAAGAAAAGAGTAGTGCCAAATATATTAGGGCTAAATTTCCAACTGAATTCTTGACCATAGGTGAGTGTGTGGTACCCAATATCTTCATTTTTGGACTGGCAATGAAACTTCAATAGCCCGGTGTTGCTTGGAACCTTGCCGATGATATGAACAATGACCGGTTCAATAAGGGAGTTGCTAGCGGGTTGACTTAAACGCCCCACATAATGTGGTACAAATAAAGCTACTTACCAGGATAACTAAGGTAAGGAAGAAGCGGCTCATTGTATCACTTGGTAAGGTAAGGAAGAAGCGGCTCATTGTATATATCACTTGGTTTGTGAAATTGTTGTTGTTTTGTTATGCTTGTAATAGCCTTCCCTGGCTCCTTATATGTACATACCGGTAAGCACGTTGAGTAAACCAAGTAATACCCATGTAGAGTGGTTACCATAATATATAGTTGATTCATAGAATCCGTATGGATTAGGTTTTCAATTAATGCTCATAATTAGTTTGATCACCAGCTATTGTCAGGTAGGATGTGGAAAGTTTTGTAAAATAGGGTCATCGTACCCACGAGGGTGGAGTACTACAACTTTGTTCACCCTCGTTTAAAGAGCATGAATATAACTCTCACTCTCATTTGTTGAGAGCATGTAGGTAACACTTGTGAAATATACTTTCTGCGTATGATGAGATTAATATTGTTGACATTCATAAAAATTTCTTTTTTGCTGTAGAAAGAAGTATAAAGTAGTCTTGAATTAGTGAGAAAAAAAATGTAAACTTGGGCTTTGATTTGTGAGTGAAAAAAAGAAAACGTAAGAATGTCAATGCACAACTTCTAGCTTTCACTTTGTTGTAATTTACTTTCTTGCCAATCAATTCATAACCAAAGGCAAAGATATAAGAAAAAATGAGACCGGTCAATCTGACTAAATTGGATGAAATCAAACGATTTGGTCGGTTTTACCATCTAACAATTTGGCACCCTCAGTTTTTGTTATGTTAAAAAACCAATTTTTCATATTCGTCACAATTTTGAATATCTGAAAACCGAGCACCCCTTAATAGACTAATCTCGTTGACCTATATCAAATAGCAACCATGTTGCTGTAGTTTTCATTACGCACACTTTACATTTTTTAATTGTTTTAATTACAAGACAGCACCATCGACCCAAGAGAATATTTGAACTACGTTAGCACCCACTTCTGAGTCTAATCACGTGTCCCCCAGACACCAAAGAATAGATGGGTTGGCAAGAATTAAACCTGCACCAAAGCTACATAAATTCAATTCCTCGGTTTGATCACGTGTTCTGGAGGTACAATGTAATTTATAATATAATATATATATATACACACACACACATACATACATACATATATTTCGCGAGCTCCCTCGAGCAATCAAAAGATTCTGGCATGATTTGTTGCATCGCCTTTAAAAATTGGGACATAACTACAAGAATCACAAATTTGCTTGAGTTGCTTCGAGCTTTCTTGAGCAGTCTTCTGCTCTTCTGATTAGATCTCTGAATTTTGATCTGATTCTAACATTTATTTTTCACAAGATAGACTTGGACTTTCTTATCCAGCATAGTTATGTATTTCAATTGTGGGACATGGACAAAATTGAGTCGCAAATGATATCCAAGCCCATCAATCAGTCTGATCATAAAAAGAACCCCAGACAACTTGTTCAGCAGACGTATCAATCAATTTGCTATAGAACCGACAAAGCCCAGCCAATCTACGATCAGACAAAATTAGGTTGCGTATCAACACTTTGGTTAGTTGACCTAAACTAACCCAATCCTACTGATCAATCTTATGATATGTCAAATCAACACACACCATACGACCTGTGTAGGGAATGCGCTCAAGTATGTATGGCTAGACACTCAACCAATTCCTATAAATAAGAGAGCATACCAATGAGAAAAGGAATCGATCACTTGGAATACTCATGCTTGATCTATCACTTGGAAGGCTCATGCCAGTTTGATTACATCGAATAGTTTTAGCCACTACTCTAAGTCCCTCTAAGCATTGCTTTAGAATTAGTTTCTCATATATATTTGCGATCGACAAAACACCTATTCTACAAGCTTTCTCTCATTTTGGTACTTACTTAACCATCGAGGAGCATTCTGGCCATTTGCCAAATTGTCTCTGATTGGTTGTTCCCTTGCACAAATAGGACTTTCAGGTAAATAAATAGGTAGAATGAATCCAGATCAACCATCTTTCAACTCCAATTAACAGGACTCATGGGAGAGTCCCTCAAATTCACACCCCACAATTAGCGACCACAATGGGAGTTTTCCAATTAGCTACCACAAGGAATCAAACACCACCTTCAACTATCGTCATTCTTGGCATATGGTTACAACTCGACTAGGGCTTCAGAATGGTGCCCACTAGCTCCAGAGTAACCCCAACATCGTCGGTGATGAAATAGCAATGTTTGAATGGTCGAATGACCAATTGTGTATCAGAAACGGCTTAGTACTTGTTGGTTTGCCTCATCAGCACCATGCAGAGGACCCAAAAAAGGTGCACACATAGAAAGTTAAAAAAAATTGTTACGCAAGATCGATGCCTAAGATATCGGTAAGGCATTCATAGAAAATCTTATCAAAGAATGGCCAGCGGGACAAGGTCACCAGAAACGGCCATTGATGGGAGGTTATAGGGCCATTTACCATGGTTGAACAATGCCCACAAATGTAAAAATCCTATAAGTCTAGAAACATAAGCGAGATATCGGACATGGATTAAAGGTGAAAACAAAAGCGAGAATAATGGAATTACCAGAATTGAAGTTGAAGTTGATCAAGAGAATCCTTGCGAGACAAGTCATAGAGCCCAGAGGTTCAATGTAGAAAGTGACTCTCTCTCTTCCCTATGATGAGTGCATGTTATTGTGTATCCTACGGCTCAACACGTCCATTTTAACCCACGTGCAAGCACTATTCTACGTTTACACTCGATAATGCACGAAAAAGTATTTTATGTCCATCGCAGGTCAATATAGCAAATGTGACCCTGAAGTGCTAGAGTCAAGTCTTGACAGTCAAAGAAGGTCCGGAGAGATCACACGAGGTCCAAGTAGTCAAAGACTGGGTTTGGTTGAAGGAGCTTAAGGAAGAGGAAGTGTGACACCGGTGCTTCCATTTTCAATACACCGGTGTCCCTTCCTATTTCAGTGCAAGATTAAGATGCTGCAACCAATAACACCGGTGCTTCCATTTTCCATACACCGGTGTCCCTTCCTATTTCAGTGCAAGATCAAGATGCTCCAACCAATGACACCGGTGCTTCCATTTTTAATACACCGGTGTCTCTTCCTACTTCAGTGCAACATCAAGATGCTGCAACCAATGACACCGGTGCCGACATTTCCAATACACTCGTGCATCAAGTGCGACAGAAGAACATCTGGTCTGAGATGACTGACACATGAGGACCACTTCACCTTGATTTTTGTACAACATTAGGGGACAAAAAAGGCGCTCTAGCATGGAAGAGGACAAAAACACCATTTGTCAACTTTTAGGGTGTGCTTGTAATAGTACCTAGAGCGGAAAGGGATATTGTGAAAGGTTTTTGCTATACACTAAGGCTAGCCCTCTACACACACACATATAGAATATCAGATTTTTGGTAATGTAGAGAGTGTTTTTCTTCCTTAGACTAATATTGTTCTTCAACATTGCTCTTCATATTTTGAATGCTTTTCAATCCTAAGTACTTTGTTCTTGTGAGTCCATTATATTTAAGAATCAATCAAGCATTGGTAAGATCTACACTTATTCTTCTCTTAATGTTGCATTTCTCATTTTAAACATTTCAGTATTTGTCAGAATCTTAGTTCTTAATCTTGTTCATGATTTTCTAAAGATTTCAAGTACAGTGTTGGTTAGAACATATCTGTTCTCTTTAGATAAGGATGTTCATCATGTTTTCTCTTATTTCTCCCATATTTATGGCAAGTATGAGTAGCTAAACACGTGTGGGTTGAGTCTAAGGGTGAGGTTTGTTCTTAACCACGTTGGTCAATATCTTCTCAACTATGTTTAATGCTGCTTGTTGATGGATCGCTTTAAGTTCTTTTTTTCGAAACAAAAGAAATGAAGAGTTAAGTTCTTGCTTAGTTATAGCCATCCTCAGAGTTGATATATCTAATACTTGAATCGATGTCCTTCCTCTTTTGATACCATTGTCTTGAACTTGAAAGGATTCGCCAACCCATTTTGATTTAAAATTCTAATTTTCATCGAATTACTCTCCGATCTAAAACCTGAGACCGGGAGCTAGGTTGAGTCATAAGGAGAAGTAATAGACCAATGGAAGTTTTAAATGAACCAAACTTGAAGACTTAACCACACTCTTTGATCTAGTTCATTCCCTCACTTAGTAGTATAATTGTTAATCGTCACCAAACAAACTTTGAGGTTGACGTCCGGAACGTCGGAAAACTAAATTTGCGGAGTCTCTTAATCTAACTACTTTTTTCTCGTGGATCGATACTCCGGACTCTCCACTATACTCCTTTTAAATATTTGAGGAAAGTCTTATTTTATGAATATTAAACCTTGACTTAGGCCGGCGCCTTAACGATGCACTTTTGCCGGACGGTGATGTTTTTGGCGCCGTCGTCGGGGAATTGAATAGTTAGTTTTGAGAAATCGCAGATTTTTGCAAGTTGCAAGTCTCTTTGGTTGAAACCTTTAACCTACCCACATTGGTAAACCTAAGGTGTAACGCAAGCTAAAGGGACGTGCAATTTGCAGATTTTATTTTGTTTTTGATCTCATACTTGATTGTTAGGAGAGTGTCTTTAGTGTATGAGTGTTTACACTCGTGATGCCACACACCGGCTTATTCGCACACACGACCCTCCTTTCAACCCAGTGGCCGAACAACATGAGGTCAATGATGCACCCATGGCTCGCACTATGCGGGGATTACTTGCACCCTACCCACACCACCACCACCTCGTGCATCTTTTTTCTTACTGATATTCCCGAAGGGCATCAATTCCATGTTAAGCCCAACATGCTTGGCATGCTACCTACATTATACGGGATGGAATCAGAAAATTGCTATGTTCACATAAAGGAGTTCGAGGAGGTGGTAAACACTTTTATTAACGTGGCCACTCAACTTGAGATGGCTCGATTGAAACTCTTTCCCTTTTCCCTCAAGGAGAAGGCTAAGCATTGGTTTTTCTCTTTGAGATCGCACTCGGTGACTAGTTGGGTCGAAATGCAAGTAGAATTCCATAAGAAATGGTTCCCATTACACCGCACTACTACATTGAAGAAAAAGATCCAAAACTTTGAAGAGATACCCAACGAATCCTTTTGTTCTTGTTGGGAGAGGTACAAAGAGCGCCTTCTCGCCGTTCCTCATCACGGGTATGAGGATTGGCAAATTGTGGCATTTTCCTATGAGGCCATATCAGTCCGCAATCGCCAATTTATTAACCTCATGACTAGTGGAGAGTTCTTAAATCAAGGAGCCTCCGAGGCTCTTGCGTCTTAGATGAGTTGGCGGAGAATAACCAATCTTGGGATTATTCGGATCCCAATGACCATTCATATAAACCATCTGCTCAACAAGGAAATCTGAGTAAGTACATGCCAAGAGAGGTAAACGTCTTGACCACATCTCTAGAAAACTAGAGAAGCTTGAAATCAACCGAGTGAACGAGGTCTCCTCTACTTCAAAACCCATGGAGGCTTGTGCTATCTGTGATGCGTTGGACCACACTACCAACATTTTTCCAACCATACCTGCTTTCAAAGAGGTGCTCCATGGTTCAGATCAAACCGAGGTCCATGCTCATCACCAAGGGCAAAAGCCCACCAATCTCCCTTACAACAATACGTACAATCCGGGATTGAGAAATCATCCCAATTTTAGTTGGAGGAACATGAGTCGGGTGGACCTTCTCAAGGTCCCCCAGGATTTCAAGGACATTACCTGGCGCATCCAAATTCACAAGGGCCGGCACCACCTCGGTATCCACCGAATGCTTACAATCCTCCGGGGCCCCCCTTGGGTCCCAACTCTTACCAACCGCCTAACAAGCGAAGTTTAGAGGATACCTTGCAAATGTTCATGCAAGGACAAGCTAATGTCAATGAGCAAACCACGCAAGCCATTGAGGACATCCGTTCCCAACTTACCAAGTTGACCACAACCTTGGGGACCATTCAACATGAGAAAGGAAAATTTCTAGCTCAACCATAAGCAAACCCCCAAGGCCAATATTATGTGCAAGGAGTTTCTCCTTCCGGGTCTAATGTGGAGCATGCTAAGGCCATTACCACATTGAGGAGTGGAAAAGAAGTCAACAAGACCATTCCTTTGAAAACTACCCCTCCTCCGGTTCCTACTCCACAACCCCAAATTGATGAACCGGTGAGTGGTTTGCCTCCATCTCCTTCCACTTCCATATCTCTTCCTATTGGAGACCTCATCGTCTCCACTTGCCCGATGCCGGCCCCGTACCCACAAAGATTGAGGCCACCACCTAAGTTGATGAACTCCACGGAGATATTTGAGCTTTTCAAGCAAGTCAAAATCAATATCCTGTTACTTGACGTGATCAAGCAAATACCTTTTTATGCAAAATTTTTGAAAGACTTGTGCACAATCAAGCGCAAGCACAATGTCCAAAAGAAGGTATTCTTGACACAACAAGTGAGTTCGATCATCCAAACTCCCATTGCACTCAAGTATAAGGACCTCGGTTGTCCTACCATTTTTGTGAGAGTTGGGGGAAAGGTGGTTGAGAAAGCCCTACTCGATTTGGGGGCTAGTGTAAATTTGTTGTCATACTCGGTGTATGAGCAACGTGGGTTGGGTTATATGAAACCAACCTCGGTAACCCTTCAATTGGCCAACCGTAGTGTCTGGGTACCAAGGGGTTTAGTGGAGGATGTGCTTGTCCAAGTGGACAATTTTGTATACCCGGTGGACTTTATAGTCCTTGACACTTGTCCCATGTCTAATCTTCAAACCCAAACGCCCATCATCCTTGGACGGCCCTTCTTGGCCACGTCCAATGCGGTGATCCATTGTCGGAATGGGCTACTTAAGATGACATTTGGAAACATGACCCTTGAGCTTAATATATTCAACATTGGGAGCCAAATGCGGGATGATGATGACATCCGTGACGTGAGCCTCATAGACACACTTGTCCAAGAACACGTTGATTGTCATCTCTTTTCCGACCCTTTAGAGGCTATGCTCATGGCAGAAGAGACCGCTTTCCTAGATTCGCCCGAGGTGGAGTACATTTACTCCCTCCTCAATGATGAAGAAGTGATTGGTACCGAAAGGTGGGTGCCCACTTTTGAAGCATTACCACCCGCAAAATTCAAGATTCTACCATCTACCATCCAACCACCCAAGCTTGAGCTCAAAGCTCTTCCTTCTAGTCTCAAGTATTCATTTCTTGGTGATTCTGAAACCTTTCCGGTAGTAATTTCATCTAGCCTTGAGGATCACCAAGAACAAGCCCTCTTGACAATCTTGAGGGATCACAAGAAAGCTATTGGGTGGACCATAGCCGACATCCAAGGTATTAGTCCCTTACTTTGCAAACATCACATATACCTTGAGGATGACATCAAACCATCTCGCCAACCTCAACGCGTTTAAATCCCATCATGAGGGATGTTGTTCGAGATGAGGTGTTGAAGTTATTGGATGTGGGAATCATTTACCCTATTCCGGTAGCAAGTGGGTAAGCCCCATTCAAGTGGTTCCTAAGAAATCCGGAGTGACCGTGGTGGCCAATGAAGAGGGGGACTTAATCCCCACACGTGTTGTCACCGGATGGAGAGTGTGCATAGATTATCGGAAGCTAAATTCCTCTATGAGGAAAGACCACTTCCCTCTCCCCTTCATCGACCAAATGTTGGAGAGGGTAGCTGGTCAACCTTTTTATTGCTTCCTAGATGGTTACTCCGGATATAACTAAATAGAGGTAGCCCTTAAAGACCAAGAGAAGACCACATTCTCTTGCCCATTTGGCACTTTCACCTATCGTCGCATGCACTTCGGGCTTTGCAATGCTCCCGGCACCTTCTCTAGGTGTATGACGGGTATTTTTAGTGACATGATTGAGAAGGTGGTGGAAGTGTTTATGGACGATTTTTCCATCTTTGGTGACTCCTTTGAGTCATGCCTTGTGAATCTTGAATCTGTACTTGTGAGATGTGAAGAGACGAACCTTGTGCTCAATTTAGAAAAATAATGTGTCAAGGATATCCGTTCATTCCTTGGATATGCCGGTTTCTATAGGCGTTTCATTCAAAATTTTAGGGCCATTTCTCGTCCTTTGTGTCAATTGCTCTCAAAAGACACAGCCTTTGTGTGGACACATGAATGTGAGGAGGCCTTCTCAAAGCTCAAAGTCGCTCTCACGACTCCTCCCATCATGCAATCCCCTAATTGGAGCTTACCATTTGAGCTCATGTGTGATGCTAGCGACTATGCCATTGGGGTGGTTCTAGGCCAAAGGGATGGGAAAGTACCTCATGTCATTGCTTATGCAAGCAAGACCTTGAATGACGCCCAATTGAACTACACTACCACCGAAAAGGAGTTATTGGCGGTGGTGTTCGCTCTTGACAAGTTCCGGTCCTACCTCATAGGATCACCCATTGTGATTTACACCGACCATGCCGCCCTTAAGTACCTCATGACCAAGCCTGATGCCAAGGCTCGACTAATTAGGTGGGTGCTCCTTCTCCAAGAGTTTAATCTCACAATCAAAGACAAGAAGGGAGTAGAGAATGTGGTTGCGGACCACTTCTCACGCCTCGAATTCAAGGATCATACCACCAATTTACCCATTCCCGACTCCTTTCCCAATGAGAAACTCTTGGCCATCTCTAGTTGCCCGTGGTATGTCGATATTGTCAATTACTTGGCCACAGGGCAACTCCCTCAACATTGGACTCCGCAAGATCGGAGGAAATTCTTAGTGGATGTGAGAAGATTTGTCTTCGATGATCCTTACCTATTCAAATTTTGTTCGAACCAAATTATCTGGCAGTGTGTGCCTAGCAATGAGCAAAGTGTCATCCTTTCATTTTGCCACACCGAAGCATGTGGTGGCCATTTCTCATCCAAGAAAACCGCCGCCAAGGTTTTACAATGCGGTTTCTATTGTCCGAATCTTTTCAAGGACACCTTTGAATATTGCAAATCTTGTGATAGGTGTCAACAATTGGGAGCTCTTTCCCATCGAAATATGATGCCCCTCACCCCCATCCTTATAGTCGAAATTTTTGATTGTTGGGGGATTGACTTCATGGAACCATTCTCTAACTCTTGTGAGCATCTATTCATCCTTCTCGCCGTGGACTATGTGTCCATGTGGGTGGAGGCAATCTCCACTCGCACTAATGACCACTCGGTTGTGGTGAAATTTCTCAAGGAACATATTTTTGCGACATTTGGGATGCCTAAGGTCCTCATTAGTGACCAAGGTACACACTTTTGCAATCGACCCATGGCCGCTCTCATGCTCAAATATGGTGTCAACCATAAAGTGTCCCCTGCCTACCACCCCCAAACAAATGGCCAAACTGAGTTGGCCAATCGAAAAATCAAGCACATACTAGAGAATTGGTCTCTTCGACTCATTAATGCTTTGTGGGCTTACTGTACTGCCTATAAACCGGTGTTGGGCACGGGCATGTCTCCTTACCGCTTGGTATATGGCAAGGCTTGCCACTTACCGGTGGAAATGGAACACAAGGCTTTTTGGGCCATTAAATAGTTGAACTATCGTATGCCCGAAGCCAGTGCCCACCGCAATTTCCAATTGGATGAGGTTGAAGAAATTCGCCAGGATGCTTATAACAATGCCCACATCTACAAGTGTAAGGTCAAGGCCTTTCATGACAAAAACATTGTTCGTAAGACATTCACCCCCGGCCAAAAAGTGTTATTGTACAACTCAAGGTTACATATTTTTCTGAGTAAATAGCACTCCCGGTGGGGTGGCCCATACATTGTGAAAATCGTCTCCACACATGGAGCGGTTGAACTTGAGAATCCTAAGAATGGGACCACATTTAAGGTGAATGGCCACTGTTTGAAACCTTTCCTTGAACACTTTGATCCCGAGGAATCCAGTGAGGAGTTGAGTGACCCTATTTATGAGGGGTCAGATGCGGACAATGTGGACCCCAATTCTTCGGGTCCGTGAGCTTGATTTGAAGTCTAGGAGACTATAAATCCATGGAGTTTGTGATACCTCCAGTGTTTTCCATGCTCGAACGGCATCTGATGGTTTAGTATAGCCACCTTGTCAAGCTACGTATGTAGTACCTTGAGGTTGGGTCTGACGGCAGGCGCGTGGACAATGAGAAATCTGTCTGAACCTTTCGGCTTTAATGTCAAGTTCCTTAGAGATTGCTTCAAAGGGAATGGGGGGTAAGGAATTTGGGGGGTCCCCCTCCAAAGGGAGTGGTAGCCTATTAGATAATGGCGCTACTTCTCAAGATATTGTTGAACCCCACTCATACTGTCCTTCCAACAATAGGGAAACATAGTCTTCGACAAGGAAGAAAATTGGTACTCGTGTTCTTCGCGTGAAGAAGTGGTGGATTTATTATTTTGTTTTTATTATTGTCATTTTTGGACTAACCCGCTAATGAAATTTGTGTTCCATGGAGTCATGTTTGCTCTTAGTAGGTAGTTGGTGGTTCAGTCTTCACAAGGTGTACACGCTACTGCATCAGCCTTGGTAGTTTGGACCTAAGCAAGGGGTGATTACAACATTCAAGAGCCCAAAGTCATGGGTGTAGCTATGTGCTACGGTTGTTAGTCCAACAAAGCTCCGGCGATGATCCTATGTGACTAGCTATGGTCCACAAGTTGGAGCCGAAAGAGTACACCTTGGAAGCCCTTCCAATGACAAACAGTGCAAGCGATGAAAAATCCTCAAACTTGGTCGAGGTTTATGGTGGTTGACATTCCACCTCGCAGGTATATTCGTCCCCCGTCCCTCTTTTATGCTTTATGGTGCGTTATCTTCTTACATTGAGGACAATGCAAATTTCAAGTGGGGGGGGGGGGGGAATAGTTCATTAGTGTGTTAGCCCATTAGTGTGTTTGTCCCGTTTAGCCTGAAAATTTGTGAAATTTTTTTTTTTTGAAAATTTGAAAAAATTGGCACACCACTGTATTAGGCAATCTCCTCCTGAAATGCTTTGCGAGTAACTTGGCATATGTTCACATAGCACTATTTTGAACAACAAATTGCCACATCACTGCACGTGCATCGAGCATGAACTATGTTGAATAATTTGGAATCAGAAGTTGTGGGTGGAGATTGATTATTGACCCATTCCACGGCACAGAGTTGAATTCATTGCTTTCTTGTTTCAACAACTGCGTGTTTAGCCATGTTTTATACTGTGTGTGCATCATTGTAGAATCCATGCAACAATTGAGAAATGATAAAAGGCCATTTTCCATGATTCGTGCTACATACAAGTCTCATTGACCTTGACTTGAGCCTTGTCCAATTCATATTCATTGAAACAAGCTTAGAAAACCGGATGAGATAAGGTTGGATGGGGTATTGTTGTTGGTGTGTGTGGCAGTGCAATCGAAGAAAAAATGTCCCAGGAAGAATGAAATTACAGAGCCCCAAGACACCGATGCCTCAAAGTTCATGACACCAGTGCTAACCACTAAAGATCAAAACTCAGGAGATGCAGAATGGTCATTACATCGGTACCTCTAAGATTTTGACACCAGTGCCTCACCTCTGCAGCATTCTATTGAGAAGTACAAAATGGTCATGACACCGGTGCCTCCTCAACACATACACCGGTGCCTCCTCTTCCCAACAGAAATCACTGAGATACAGAAGGCTCAAGACACCGGTGCCTCCAAAATACTTACACCGATGCCTCATGAGAAAATTTTAAACAAAAATATTTGGGATATAAACACCCAGTCGTTATAACGATTGGGAACTAAAAGGTGGAGAGACACCGGTTCAACTCTCACGACCCCTCCCACTCTTGAACTCTCTCTCTCTCTATCCGACCACCGCGCCCCCTCTCATTCTCTCTTCTCGGTTCAACATCAACAGAGAAGACCTAGGGTTCGGATTTTGGGGATTCTCAAAGCTCTGTTTTTTCCTCTCTAGCGTGTGAAGCCTTTCACGGGTAAGATTTTGATCTCCTCTCTCCGTATTCGTGATGGTTAGACGAAAAAATCAAGGCATCTCCATTAGAGAGCCCAATCCGGATGACACCCCACCAAGGTCTGAATTAGATGATGATGACCCTATTTGGAAAGAGCTTGAAAATGCAGCCATGAACATACCACGGGATAAAGGGAAATCCCCTATGTCCTCTAATCCCCATTCCAAATCTAAACCCAAACCAACGCCAAAAACGTCCTCCACATCTAAGACTCCGGGTAGTTCAAAACGAAAAAAACAGGGGGATGAAGGCGGGTCTAGGAGTAAAAGACATAAAGTGTCAGAGGAGGGAGACAAGGGACAGAGGGACTGGGAAAGCAAGTGCAAAAAAAAGAAAGTCACATGTGAGAGGCAAGTTTCGAAGGAAAGTTTGACGAAATCAAACAGTATCGTTCAGAAATTGGAAAGAGAGGTTTGACGCGGTTCTTTGACGAGGTTCCAGGGTACATTCGAGGAATGGTGGAGGGTTTTTATAGGTCTGTAAAGATGGAAAATCTAAACACTGCCGAACCAAGAATGGTAGCGGAAGTGAGAGGAGTCATGGTGTGGATCAACGCCGAGCGGATATCCGAATATTTGAAATGCCCTGTACTTGACCCAGAGACAGTAATTATTCCGAAATATGCATTTGGTCCGGCATCATTTGATGGGAAATTATTTGCAAAAAGGGTGTTGACCAATACAAAAGGATTCAAGGGCAAGTTCTCACCGGGAGCATTGCACGAGGACTATCATTTTCTAAACAAAGTCATGAAATACAACGTGTATCCACTGGCAAGTGACAAAAGAGTACCCCCGCGGACAATAGCTTTCATGCACGCATTCATGTTGGGAAAAGTAATAGAGAGAAAGGGCAAGCGGGAATGCGAACTTTATCTTTTCGGCCATGGTCACTCACTTTTGCTTGCAACATAAGGTGCCTAGAAGAGCGGGCGAAAAGATGACAGAAGGAATACCCGGCCCGATCACCAAGGCTTCCAAAGCCAAAAGTCAAGCATTGTCCAACCAAGAACCCAAGCCTAAATTCCACTCCGGTGTGAAGGCACCAAAATCCAAGAACCCCAAGGAAAGACAAGAACAGTGGAATCAAATCATTGTCCAACGCCAAACCTTGATCTTGAGTGAGCTGAAAAAGGTGCGGAAACGGCAAGACAAATCGAAAAGGAAGATCCAAAAATGTTTGAGCATTGCCCGATTTACAGCTGAATGTATAGGCGAATTGGCCGGAAGGAGATTTGAGGAAAGTTCCGATGAGGAGAGTGAGGATAGTGAGGATGGTGAGGATGGTGAGGGAAATGATGAGGTCGATGAAAATGATACGGACAGTGACGATGATGATAGCGAGGATGGCGATGAGGGTGATAATGAAGGAGGAGAAAAGGAAAGATTTGTTGAAAATCCTCCGGAGCGTCGTACCAAGGCTTCCCATGACGCACTAGAATTGAAAAGCAGAGAAAGAGGAAAGGGGAAGAAAAAGGCTGTGACACCGGTGTCATCAGAGGCTGAGGGATTGGAGGATGATGCACCCACTGGGCCTTCTGGGAGGCAGACACCTAAGCCACCCTCTAAAGCATGCTTTTGAATCTCCTGCCGGCACAGATATTGTTGATTTGAGTGATTCAGCAGAGGGTGGATCTATAGGAGTTGAGACAGGGTTAGATCAAGCACTGGTCATATATGTTCCTCCACCACCGGAGCAGTGATTGCATGCCAACACACACCCGACTTGGCTCGTGGAGAGATAGTTCTATATTCAGCTGTCATGTGTGGAGTCGGTGGTTGTCTTTATTGTCTTTATATTTTATTTTATTTGTTTTGTTTATTGTATCTGACGTTGAGTAGTGGTTTAGTGCCGGCAATTTGGGGGTAGTCATGACCTTTAGCTATTCATTGTGTGCCGGCACTGTTTTGATATCCGTCTCTTGAAACCCAAATCATTATATGCTATGAAGTCCTTTTTGATCTTAAGTGCGTGTTGGATTGCCAATTTTATGCATCGTGGTGTAGCATATATCGTCATCGCTTTCTTATCTTATTCTTTGTGAATCATGGGTGTACATAGCTATTGTCGAATGTGCGTTGAATTCTGTTGAATGCTTAGCCTCTTTGTTCGATTTAGCATGATTGTGCGCACTACGTGGATGTGACTATTGCCATATACTGGAGGGAATCCATTTGTGAGAGTGAGGAGAGGTCTGAAATCAAAGTCAAAGCTACCATACAATTTGCGCACACCTAATGATTAGAATTGTTCAATATTGGTTCATGACATTGTGCCCGAGTTCTTGTGGCATCCGATGGTACGAATCGCTTGGGGAACTATAGTGAGCATATAATTTTCACTCGCATCATTAAGGAGGGGAAAATTGCCTGATATTGTCACTCCATTCAATTTTGACAGGATTGGTTACTAGGGACTAGCAACCCTCAAGTTGGGGGGTGTGATGAGTGCATGTTATTGTGTATCCTACGGCTCAACACCTTCATTTTAACCCACGTGCAAGCACTATTCTACGTTTACAGTCAATAATGCACGAAAAGGTATTTTATGTCCATCGCAGGTCAAACATAGCAAATGTGACCCTGAAGTGCGAGAGTCAAGTCTCGACCGTCAAAGAAGGCCCGGAGAGATCACACGAGGTCCAAGTAGTCAAAAACCGGGTTTGGTTGAAGGAGCTTAAGGAAGAGGAAGTGTGACACCGGTGCTTCCATTTTCAACACACCGATGTCCCTTCCTATTTTAGTGCAAGATCAAGATGCTGCAACCAATGACACCGGTGCTTCCATTTTTCATACACCGGTGTCCCTTCCTATTTCAGTGCAAGATCAAGATGCTGCAACCAATGACACCGATGCTTCCATTTTCCATACACCGGTGTCCCTTCCTATTTCAGTGCAAGATCAAGATGTTGCAACCGATGACACCGGTGCTTCCATTTTCCATACACAGGTGTCTCTTCCTACTTCAGTGCAACATCAAGATGCTGCAACCAATGACATCGGTGCCGACATTTCCAATACACTGGTGCATCAAGTGCGACAGAAAAACATCTAGTTTGAGATGGCTGACACATGGGGACCACTTCACCTTGATTTTTGTAAAACATCAGGCGACAAAAAAGGGGCTCTAGCATGGAAGAGGACAAAAACACCATTTGTCAACTTTTACGGTGTGCTTGTAATAGTACCTAGAGCGGAAAGGGATATTTTGAAGGGTTTTTGCTTTACACCAAGGCTAGCCCTCTACACACACACATATAGAACATCAGATTTTTGGTAATGTAGAGAGTGTTTTTCTTCCTTAGACTAATATTGTTCTTCAACATTGCTCTTCATATTTTGAATGCTTTTCAATCCTAAGTACTTTGTTCCTGTGAGTCCATTATCTTTAAGAATCAATCAAGCATTGGTAAGATCTACACTTATTCTTCTCTTAATGTTGCATTTCTCATCTTAAACATTTCGGTATTTGCCAGAATCTTAGTTCTTAATCTTGTTTATGATTTTCTAAAGATTTCAAGTATAGTGTTGGTTAGAACATCTCTATTCTCTTTAGATAATGATGTTCATCATATTTTCTCCTATTTCTCCCATGTTTATGGCAAGTATGAGTAGCTAAACACGTGTGGGTTGAGTGTAAGGGTGAGGTTTGTTCTTAACCATGTTGGTCAATATCTTCTCAACTATGTTTAATGCTCGTTGACGGATCTCTTTAAGTTCTTCTTTTCGAAACAAAAGAAATGAAGAATTAAGTTCTTACTTAGTTATAGCCATCCTTAGAGTTGGTATATCTAATACTTGAATCGATGTCCTTCCTCTTTTGATCCCATTGTCTTGAACTTGAAAGGATCCGCAAACCCATTTTGATTTTCATCGAATTACTCTCCGATCTAAAACCCGAGACCGGGAGCTAGGTTGAGTCATAAGGAGAAGTAATAGACCAACGGAAGTTTTGAATGAACCAAACTTGAAGACTTAACCACACTCTTTAATCTAATTCATTCCCTCACTTAGTAATATAATTGTTAATCATCACCAAACAAACTTTGAGGTTGACGTTCGAAACGTCGGAAAACTAAATTTGCGGAGTCTCTTAATCTAACTACTTTTTCCTCGTGGATCGATACTCTGGACTCTCCACTATACTCATTTTAAATATTTGAGGTAAGTCCTGTTTTATGAATATGAAACCTTGACTTAGGCCGACGCCCTAACGACGCACTTTTGCCGGCCGGTCACCCTCCTCAAATGATATATACAAAGAAGATCAAGGGATGCGCAATAAACAAAGCGGGAAGATCCTGGATCGTCCGCTACATGCCACGTGGTGAGATCTGACCAGAGAGTAATGAATGTGCCTAAGATGGTGCATGCCAAATGAAGCGTCAGCCTCACAGTCAGCCAATCAAAAATTGACACATGTCAACACGTTACACTTTTATTAGTTCGACCAATTGTGTCAACCAATGGTCAGCTAAGCGACACTAGGTTGAGCGGCTATTGTAGCGGGCCGAATTGGCAGGCCAACACATTGAAGAGCATGATGGGCTGAAGCATGGGCCAAGCCTAGTATGGGTTGGGCTCTTTGAATAGTAGATCACTTAGTGCCGGGTCGGTGACATAGGCCATCGCCATGTCAAATTGTCGATTGACTGTGAAGACTTCTGATATGGGATGGAGGGTTTGGCACATCGGTTGTTGCCATGTCGAGATGCTGACCTACCATTCGGTTGAGAGGCTATGACCCTTTTGGCAATGGAAGGAAACAAGAATAGGAGAGTGCATGGTTATGACAAGTATTCTATTTAGGAAATCTTTGCTTTTTGAGAAAATAGCCAGATTTGGAAATGCACAATTGGGGAAAGAATCTCAAAATATTCAATTACCAAACTAAGGCACTTGATCATTTATAAATAGAGAATCACAAAGTAAAATCAGGTACACTATCAATTACAAGTAGAATCAGTATTGTTATTGCTAGGCTTTTGTACTATAAGCCATGACTTTATGTAATGGATTAATATTTGTTTGAATTATTTAAACAGTTATTTCTTTTCTTGATGAGAATCTTTATGGGCAATGTTTGAATTATATCATATCATATTGTGCATGGGTGCCTCCTATTCCACATAGTAGATAATCTGGTGTGTAGAGTTTGACTTACACATGAACAGATGATCAGATAATCAGTTCTTGTAGAATATAAGTCATTAGTTCATAGTCTTAGATGAAATTAGACACAATGCCAATAGGACTGTAATACAGTATTTTAGTAGGTCTATCTTGATTATGAAAAATGGTATAGTATCAACTCAATGTGTTAGTACACTTTGTGTGTATTGAACAAGACTACTTTGAGGTAATTGTAATTATACTGACAATATAATATAATTCACACCTCATGGTTATTATGAATCCTTTTGCTCTAAACCTAAAGATAATTAATAAATGTGTACATGTAATGTTGTGGACTTTGATTCATTATAGAGTGAGGTCTTGTGGTCCAATAGTCTCGATGAGTTGGGTGACAATATTAAGTGTATGATAACTATTAATTATCAATGAAATCCACGTCCCTTTATAGGGATTGATGATATCCTCTTGAGAAAGCTTATAAATTTCAATTATGTCAAACCCTGCAGGTGGATATTAGTATCCGATATAACAAATAAGTTAAGTAGAAGGTCTCAAGGAACTTTATAAGGGAAGATAAATAAGCATTTAATAATGTGAAGTTCGGAATATTATTTTGAGATGTGGGAAAAAAATACAATTATAATGCTGTAGTAGTATGGATTATAATTTATGTAATTGAAAATTAATCCAAATTGGATTAGGATTCCTAGTTATATAGGAAACCCAACTCATACTTCTCCTTGGATTTCTTATCATTGCATATATATACATCACTATACCTTCTAGGTCAGAGACAACTTAATACTCGACATACTAAGAGGCTCTATGAAGGTAAGGAGATCAGGTTTTTGAGTTCACACTCAGTTCGTGATCAAGGTGCAATAGGATTACGGTATAAGATCATGAGGTTAGTCAAGCAAGATCATTCCAACCGTCCTCTTACTTCTGTTGAACCGAACTGTGAAGATTGTCGAGATCAAACTAGAGAGATCTCGAAGGTATGAACCCTAGTCCTGCCTTGTAGGGTTTCATAATTTATTGTTGTATAATCTATGTGCATTCATTATTGAGTCTTGGGAATCGATCCCTAACAGTTTTTTTATCCCACACATTCTAACTTCAGCAATGGAGTGCCTTTCCGCTAGTAATAGTTGGATGACACTAATTGGTTGTTCGCTCGAATTTGAAGATGAATGGAATCGGAATGGTGAATAATGTTTGCAATCCCACACCTACCAATATAGCTCTGTGCGTGTATGTATTCCAACTTGTGGTAGAAAAATGAAAGAAAGAGAGAAACTAGAGATGGGGAACCCAAAGAGCGATTAGAAAGAGAAACCCACTAAATACTTGAGGTTAAAATATTGATGTTATCTTGTATCTATCAAGTTGAGGTTAAAATACTTAGAGGTTAAAATGTCGATTCAAGTTGAACAACTCTCCCACCAGCAAAGACAAATAATAAATAATCGATATAGTATCTTGTTTACCAATTCTAGAACAATTTATTTATTATGAACCAACATCAGGACACATTTTTTTCTTCTTCAATCTCTCTCTCGCAGAGGTTGCATCACTTCCAAATATATCTTTTCTCATAAGATTTGTTATCAGTACTAAAATAGAAACCATCCTCTTTGACTTTCCAGTAGCAATCTTTACATTGTTTCCTTATGTCGCCATTAAAAACATCGAATTTCTGTGTCTGTAGGCCATGAGTAAAGGAACAGAAGAAAAGGGTACTCTTAAAGATGTTTTCCCGGAAGGAAAAGTAGAAATCTTGAACGAGAGAGGGAAAATGAAGGCCGAGATCATCGTCGCCTGACTGGCAATGGAAGGTGAGGTTTGGGAAGCCTGCAATAGCATATCCATCGATGACATGAACGGTATAGCTTGGCAAGGAGTCATCAAGTTTATGTCTCTGAGCATCGGTTAGGCTAAAATTGGTAAATGCAAGGATGAGCATACTTGATTTCTTAACTTTCCTTGAGAAATTCCTTAGAAGCAAGCAAAGTCATAAGAGGCGGCTTTAGAGTCGCCTTCTCCTTCATAGGTAGCAAAGTGAATTGCCACTTGTCTTTAAGAATGGTATAAGTATTGCTCCTGCCATCATGGATGTAATGCCTATCATATTGCCACGGTCGCCCAAGTAGAATATGACAAGCACACATGGGAACTACATCACACCAAGCCTCATCAAAATACTTTTTCCCAATGGAAAATGATATCAAACACCTCTTAGTTACCTTGATCTCGTTGCCCTTCTTGAACCAAGAGAGGGTATAAGAATGTGGATGCTCTTCGACCTTGAGTTGAAGTTTTTCGACCAGTTCTTGAGAAACTACATTTTCACAACTTTCGCCATCAATAATCATATTGCAAACTTGGCCGCCAATATTAGAAGTAGTATAGAATCTATTAGTTTGTAACCAATCTACTTCACTTTCTTGCTTAGGAGTGAGTAAAGTCTTTTTTATCATCAAAGCAAATCCTTCTTCGTGTTCACCATCGCCCCCAACTTCTTCACATAAGGCCTCGTCATAAACAAGAATATCATCTTCACAACCTTGCTCCACTACTTCCTCAATGAAAAGTGACTTGTTTTGACCTCTAGAAGACTTCTGGCAATCCAAAGATTTGTTACCCGGCTCCTCGCACTTGATACACTTGAATCCCCCACCTTGATTTTGGTTTTTATTTCTCGAAGCACTGGATTGTGAGTTTGAGAAGGGGTTGAAGCTTTATCCACCGATTTTGTTGACTAACCGTGTGAGAAGCAACTTGGCCACCACTATATATTATTGCAGGGCGACTTTTCGTGAGAGTCGCCCTGAGCGCGACAAGTGTCAAAAGTTAATGAGTTTGTGATCAAATTTTATAAATACTACATGTTACTTTACACTAACACAATTATTTTAGAATCTTTTTTGGATTCAAATTCAAAATCTTACCATATTTCATATATAGTATTTTTATTTCCATAACTTTCTCTACTTATCTATATCTACGCACATAAACATGTAATTTTTATTTTTATGTAATTAAGCAAAATATTTTAAGAAATTACACAAAAATTAATTTTTAAAATGGAAGTACAAATAAATAGACTTATTCTAATATAGAAAATAAATTTAATCAACAACTTCTTACAAATAAATAAAGATATAATCATCACTTCTCATTATCATGATTTTGATTTTTAAAAAAATATCACTTCTTTTTTTACTTTTGTTTATTTTTTATAAATAAATTTTATAATTTAAAATTTAAAAATTATACGAATAACAATCGAGATATATTTTTATGACAACAAAGTGTTTGTTATTATTTATGAAGTTGTAAATCGACCATACTGTCATACTCAAAATGGAAAATAAAGATATACTTTCTTAATATATGATGAAAGGTCCCACAAAACATTAAAATATACCTCTTTATAGTCTACTACTAAAGACATTAAAAGACACAATTACCCCTAAATACATACTACATCATACTCTCCTACTAAGAAAAGAACTTGTCCTCAAGTGATAATAGAATCTTCCGGCAAATAGGGCACCAAGTGTTGCACGTTGAATGTGTTTGAGGCACTCAAACGAGGGGGCAATTAGACTTGGTACGCATTGTTGTTGACCTTACGCAAGACTTCACAAGGACCCACTTTTCAATAATTCAACTTCATGTAAGCCCCATGAGGATGTCTTTCCTTGCTTAAAATTACCATACAAGATCCCCTTCTTTAAATAAAACCTCTCTCTTGTGTGCATCAACGGCTACCTTATACTTTATATTGGACTTCTCAATTTGGAGCTTCACTTGAGCGTAGACATTCTTTATAAATATAGCAATTTCTACTGCCTTGAAGTGCCCTTTCTTAGGGGTTGGTAAAGAAACTAGATCAACCACACTAGAAGGTTTTGACCCATAAACTATTTCGAATGGGAAGTGAAATAGTGCAGTTCAGAGAGGCGTTGTAAGCAAATTCCGCCAAGGGAATAATGTCATCCCAACCTTTCGGATGTTCACCAACTAGACATTGCAATAACTTCCTAAGGCTCCAGTTAACCACTTCCATTTGTCCATCAGTTTGATGATGAAAAGAAGTACTAAAGTGTAAGTAAGTACCAATTTTCTTCCACAAAGTTATTCAAAAGTGGACAAGGAACTTAGCATCGCGGTTGGAAACAATTGAAGTAAGAACTCCATGCCACTTATACACTTCCTTGAAATAGAGATTGACAATGTTAGTCACATCCATAGTCTTCTTGGAAGGTATAAAATGAGTCATTTTTAGGAAACAATCAACTACAACCATGATAGAGTCACTACTCCTTTATGTAGGACGAAGCCCCAAGAGAAAATTCATGCTAACACATCTCCAAGGACCTTTCGGCACCGGGAAGGTATATAAAGCGCCACATTAATTGATATCCCCTTACTTCATTGGCATGTTTGGCACCTTTGCACATAGACACCCACATCTCTACTCATTCTTGGCCAATAGTAATCATCTTGAAGTAACCCAACGGTTTTATCCTTGCAAAAATGACCCGACTTGTGACTTTCGGCCAATAAGTGGTCCCTCAAAGAGCATTTAGGAACACACAACTTGAGCCCGCGAAAGAGGAACTCATCCTTCAATAACATGGAAAGGTAAGTGTGTCATCTCTTTGCAAAGTTTCAAAAATCTTGGTAAAATAAGGCTCGTTGGCATAGAAAGTACGAAATTTCTCAAATCCAACAACCTTACTCTTCATTTCCATCAAAAGGGTCACCCTTCTACTCAATCCATTGGCCACTTTGCTGAGAATTCTTCGATTTTTGCCTCAAGAAGAATGTGAATTGTTTAAGTAAGTCACCCACTTGGCATGACATTTGTTGAGGTGTTGTTGGCTACTGATGTACTTAGAGCTTCATCAATATTGAGAATGACCTCTTTGTAGGCAAGATAGTAGCCGTAATACTTGAGTGCTTGAATAATAGCATAGAACTCCAAGTCATAAGTAGAGCACTTGAGTTTAGCCCCATTCAACTTCTCACTAAAGAAGGCAATAGGTTGATCTCCTTGGCTAAGTAACCCACCAATTCCCACTCTCAAAGCATCACAATCAAGTTCAAAGGTCTTGTCAAAATCCTATAATGCCAAAATAGGAGCTTCAGTAAGTTTTGACTTCAAGAACTTGAAACTCTCGACGGCTCCTTAGGTCCATACAAACACTTTTTGTTTGAGGCAACCGGTAAGAGGAGCCGCGATACTACTGAAGTTGCGAAGGAACCTCCGATAGAATGTGGCAAGCCCATGAAAGCTCCTTACTTATTGAGCATTAGTAGGGGTTTGTCATTCAACGATTGCCTTGATCTTGTCTTCATCCACATGAACCCCATTTGAAGATACAACATAACCCAAGAACACCACATTATCGATGGCAAAACACACATCTTCAAATTTCCATAAAAATTCTCTCTTCTCAAGATTTCAAAGACTTGGAGGTGGGATAAGTGATCTTTAAGACACCGACTATACACCAAGTTATCATCAAAGTACACGACTACACATATGCCTAGAAGAGGCTAAAGCATTTGAGTCATGACCTGCATAAAAGTACTAGGAGCGTTGGTAAGACCAAAAGGCATCACAAGCCACTCAAAGAGGCCATGAGGAGTCTTGAAAGCCGTTTTCAATTCATCTCCTAGGCCAACGCGGATTTGATGGTAACCACTTCTTATATCAATCTTGGAAAAGAACTTTGACCCGACAAGGCAATCCAACATATCATCTAGCCTTGGAATAGGAATCAATACTTGATAGTGATCGTGTTTTTAGATCTACTATCCACACACATCCTCCACGAAGCATCCTTTTTCAGAGTCAAGAGAGCCAGCACCGCACAAGGACTAAGGCTTGCACTATGAAGTCTTTGTTTAAGAGATCCTAAACTTGCATTTGAATTTATTCCCTCTCCCTTAGAGACATCCTATAGGCGGGCTTGCTAGGAAGAGGAGCCTTGGGCACCAAGTCAATACAATGTTGAATATCTAGCAAAGGAGGCAACTCGAAAGGCAATTCTTGAGGAAACACATCGGCATATTGTTTCAAAAGCTTAGAAATGGCCTTAAGAATAGCCAACACACCCATATCCTCTAGAGGGACCAACACTAGAGCATACTTGATTTCTTAACTTTCCTTGCGAAATTCCTTAGAAGCAAGCAAAGTCATAAGAGGCGGCTTTAGAGTCGCCTTCTCCTTCATAGGTAGCAAAGTGAATTGCCACTTGTCTTTAAGAATGGTATAAGTATTGCTCCTGCCATCATGGATGTAATGCCTATCATATTGCCACGGTCGCCCAAGTAGAATATGACAAGCACACATGGGAACTACATCACACCAAGCCTCATCAAAATACTTTTTCCCAGTGGAAAATGATATCAAACACCTCTTAGTTACCTTGATCTCGTTGCCCTTCTTGAACCAAGAGAGGGTATAAGAATGTGGATGCTCTTCGACCTTGAGTTGAAGTTTTTCGACCAGTTCTTGAGAAACTACATTTTCACAATTTTCGCCATCAATAATCATATTGCAAACTCGGCCGCCAATATTACAAGTAGTATAGAATCTATTAGTTTGTAACCAATCTACTTCACTTTCTTGCTTAGGAGTGAGTAAATTCTGTTTTATCATCAAAGCAAATCCTTCTTCGTGTTCACGATCGCCCCCAACTTCTTCACATAAGGCCTTGTCATAAACAAGAATATCATCTTCACAACCTTACTCCACTACTTCCTCAATGAAAAGTGACTTGTTTTGACCTCTAGAAGACTTCTGGCAATCCGAAGATTTGTTACCCGGCTCCTCACACTTGATACACTTGAATCCCCCACCTTGATTTTGGTTTTTATTTCTCGAAGCACTGGATTGTGAGTTTGAGAAGGGGTTGAAGCTTTATCCACCAATTTTGTTGACTAACCCTGTGAGAAGCAACTTGGCCACCACTATATATTATTGCAGGGCGACTTTTCGTGAGAGTCGCCCTGAGCGCGACAAGTGTCAAAAGTTAATGAGTTTGTGATTAAATTTTATAAATACTACATGTTACTTTACACTAACACAATTATTTTAGAATCTTTTTTGGATTCAAATTCAAAATCTTACCATATTTCATATATAGTATTTTTATTTCCATAACTTTCTCTACTTATCTATATCTACGCACATAAACATGTAATTTTTATTTTTATGTAATTAAGCATAATATTTTAAGAAATTACACAAAAATTAATTTTTAAAATGGAAGTACAAATAAATAGACTTATTATAATATAGAAAATAAATTTAATCAACAACTTCTTACAAATAAATAAAGATATAATCATCACTTCTCATTATCATGATTTTGATTTTTTAAAAAATATCACTTCTTTTTTTACTTTTGTTTATTTTTTATAAATAAATTTTATAATTTAAAATTTGAAAATTATACGAATAACAATCGAGATATATTTTTATGACAACAAAGTGTTTGTTATTATTTATGAAGTTGTAAATCGACCATACTGTCATCTCAAAGATACGCCTGGATTAAATTAAGTGAGTTGAAATTATATTTTGATCAACTTATCATAGGCGCGTTAATATTTTTTTCTACCTGCTGTAAAATCACTCTTCTTTAAAATCGACGAGTTAACTAATTTTTTAAATAATTTTATTTTGGTTAGTTAAATAGGCTAACTGTTAAAAATAAATCTATATAAGGTAAAATAGAAAGACAAAAAATATTAAAAGAAATTCCTTCTTAGATATCTTTTTAAAATATTAAAAGACATTTTTTTATAGGTGAATTGAATAAATACTTGATCAAATTAGTTTAATTATTAAGATACTAATTTTAATATTTAAATATAAAACAGAGTTTAAATTAGATGTTGAAGATGTTTTAAATTGCACATGTTATGAAAACTACATGCTTTATATTTGTGTTGTAAGAATTTATTATTAAAATTTGAAGAAAAATATAAATTGGCGTGATAAAAAAAATTTCATTTTATTTTACACGTCCCGTGCATAGCACGGGTTTTTGCTAGCATATTGCCCGTAGGTGTCTCCTCGTGGGCAATATTAGCGTACTCATGTTTCGTCGAGTGTCTATTTGCAAGACTTTTAAATTTTTTGATCATAAAATTTAAAAATCTTGCAAATAGACACTCGACGAAACATGAGTACGCCAATATTGCCCACGAGGAGACACCTACGGTGTTTCCCTAAAATTTTATATGCGGTGAAGAGAACATGACAGCGGATCATCAAGACGCTCATGGAAATACGACGTGTACTCCCGTGGTATCCCTAGCTTGGCCCCTTTAAAAAAGTGTTACACTTTAATAGATACGCTGTATAAAATGTGAAAAAATAAGTATATATCAAAAACCCATTCAGAAGTTAGTTTTCAAAGTAATTTTTTAGACAGTTGAATTTGTATAATAAGTAGTTAAATTTTATAAAACATATAATGAAGATTTATTAAATTACATTCGAAAGGTAATATGTCAAAAAAAAACTTATTTGTAGACCATTTGATGTGTTGAAAAACTTAGAAGAATGTCTATAGAGTCACACCACTTGAAATGCAGCATTTTCTTTTCCTTTATTTGCAAAACTTATCTTTCCTTTCCTTTGTAAATTTCTTTTGTCTTTGCCTTTTTATTAAAATAAATTATTGAAAAAGTAAATAATAACATTTGAATAATGTACATATGACAAAATGACAACATTTCCCCTGCATTGCAAATTTGATTAAGTTCACATTCTTCATAGGTCACTACAGCTACATTCCTTTCTCGAATAAACTTAACACAAAGCTTAAAAAAAAAGAGAATAACAACAACCATTAAATAAATTGAAGTTCATCTTACAGTTCTTTTCAATTCTCCATTGAGATAAAAATTAATGACTTACATATGAAAAACCTATAAAAGAACGACAACCAACGCCCGTGTTTAAAATAAGAGAAAAGACTGAAATGACCATAGATGGTTAGATTGTTCATGATTAAAAGTTTCAAGGAGTTCCATGGAATAGAAAAAAAAATTAGAATCAATTACACTTAACCCCCTCCAACTATGACCCTTTTTCAAACTGCCCAATTTATTTATTTTTACTACAATTTACCCCCTTCAACTATAGAAAAATAACATAATGCCCTATCATTAGTTTTTCCATCAAATATTTAATGGTAAAGGTCATGTACTGTGCAGGTGTACATTTAAAAATACTTATTGTGACTGAAATATTCTTCATATACACAAGCACAACATTTATATTGAACTGTGGATTGATAAAAAAAAATAAGTTACCGAATTAAAATTAGCGATTTTTATTTTTTTACAATCAAAACCTAACCATTGGATCATAGAACCAAACCAAAATGAATGGTTTGGATTGGTTTGATCCGGATTTTTTATTTTTGAATTTTCTTGAACACACCTAATAACTATTATGTTTCCTACCTTTTCTATTTTCAAGTGTATTACCCGCCTATTTCCAACCTATGTCCAAGCTGCATTGGACACAAATGGTTATGACCATCTCAAACTTGTCAAGTTTGGATTGTCATTTGAATTTTTAAATGAACATTGGATATGTAGAAATTTCTACTATATCAGTCATATCATTTTACAATATCTGTCTATAATCTAAATCCGAATTTTAAAATTTTATATAGAAAGTCTAAAATAGAAGTTACAAAAATGAAATCATATGATTCATATCTAAATTTTTGGAAATTAGAGAGAAAAGCTATAAATATGTCAACTTGTATTTGGGTTCTTTCTTCTTGTTTTTTGGTGTACATGTGCATGTGAGGTGCATTCCTATTTTTCATTTCCTACGATTCCAAGCTTTCGTATTTATTATGGGTAATAGTTATGACCATCCTATTTAAAACTTTCCAATTTTCCAAGGTTTTGACTTCCCAAGGTTATAAATTAATCAATCCCGGTCGTTGGATGAAATTGATCCTAGCTGTTCTTTTGAAAATGTCTTTTACAGGGCCCACACCGTTCTGATTTGACATATTGAGGGGGGGAACTGATACGATCGCTCCGATCGCATCGCGTACTCGAAGCCAACACCAAAATCTCGTGGCAATGATGCTCCAACATTTACGCCACGAAGAGGCTCACCCAAAGTCCAAGGACCAATGGAGCTCATGTATACAAATCCAAGAACCAAAGTTAGAAGATAAGGTCAGCCTCCTTGCCAGCACAGCCCAGCCCACACTTGGGCCCAAGGACAGCCCAGCCCAGCAGCAACTTCCCAGCAGCTCCATCAGCCGCATGACCGGGTCCAAGCGGCTAATTAAAAGGCAATAATTTGGGGATTTTTCCGCCAACCACGCCCACCCACCAACCGCATGACCGGGTCCAGGCGGCTAATTAAAAGGCAATAATTTGGGGATTCTTCCGCCAACCACGCCCACCCACCAACCGCATGATCGGGTCCAAGCGGCTAATTAAAAGGCAATAATTTGGGGATTTTCCAGCTATAAATAGTTGAGGACATTTTGTATTTGGGGAGGCTTTTTGGATTATTGATATTGATCAAACTTTAAGCCAATTTTTTTAGTTTAATTTCCCTTGTAATTTCTTGCTCTCATAGTTTCTTTCTTTCCCTAAATTTCTTGTAAACTTTCGGATTTAAACTAGCATTTTCAATTGTTAGATTGAGTTCGAACTTTCAAGTATATTCAATATAGAAAGGTTGCTCGTTCTAGTTAACGAGAGGGTTTTCTCGAATTTACTTGCTCATTTTATCTTCCACCTTTCACGTCTAAAATCTCCGATTCAAGAACCATTAATCTTGAATCAAAATTCCACTCTTTTCCACGAACCCCTCTAAAATCCCTCCGCATTCCTAACATAATTTCCGCTGCACCTACTCACAAATTCATTCCATAATACCCGGTTCCCAAAACTTCATCATAATCCTTCATTATCCGAACCATCCCCAATCGAGACTAGTTCCTTGCAAATTCACATCGAAGGATCTTAACACGTGGTATCAGAGCTCGGTTGTCTCGAAGGTTGGTAAACGCTTAAATTCTCAAAATCAATTCCTTTTTCCAATTTTCCGAATTCATTATTTCTTCATCTCGTCCATTGTATAAATTTTTCCACTAACACAAATTTTATTCTCTTTGTTATTTGTTTGCGATCCGAGCATCCCTTCACTTGTGATTAAAAAAAAAAAAAGAGTACAAAAAAAAGGAGTAAAAAAAAAGATCGACACAAGTCAGAAGCAAGGGACAAGATCGCTAGGTAAGCTTATCGACACTTGAAGTGGACTTAGAATTGGACGAGTCAAGCTTTTCTTTCGGCTTCCTAAACACCAACCCGTTTGCGCCATTCTTCATTTCAGTCTTTGTAAGTTTTCATTATTGATTACACATCTCTTCTACTCCCAAATTAAGGTAAGTGCAAAACCTCATTTTTGTTATTTACCTTAATTTTCCATACCTTCATTTGTGTGCCGAGTTTTCATTGTAATTCACCAAAGTACCCATCCTTCTTTGAGTCATTAAACTAAAATTGGCTTAAATTTTGTGAGATTTTGGTGAGAACAATCGAGAGAAGAGTGTAAACACGTGAGGGAGGGAACTAACAAACACCTTTCAGTTTTTCCTTTGTGTTTATTTTCTTCGTGCAGGTACACAACATGTCCAACGACCCGACCATTACCGAAGGACAGTCAGGAGTACTACCCCCACCGTCCGATCCAAACATGAGCCACATTTGCTCCATCTTGGAGAAAATGATGGCTAGACTCGAGGCCATCGAAACTCGACAATCCCAAACACCCCCACCACTACAACCACCACTACTACAAAGAACCCCTCCATTTCCCCACTTCCAACAAAGCACCCGACCCACCGACCCAAGAAATCAATCCTTATATAATCCCCCATTCAATAGCAACACCGAAGATATCTATGCCCATACTGATAGTAGTGACAATGAGGAGGAACGCCAATCACACAACTGCCTACCCCCTAACATGCCTCAAACATCCCGGCCACTAACACCACCTTTCCTAAACCGATGTCGAAATAACACGTCTAACCGAGGACCCAAAATCCCACTTCACCAGGCGAACTCCTTCGTGCCACCACCAATACACCCAGTCGTGTCCAACCCGAACCCTCCTCGATCATACATGCAACCACGTCAAACGCCTTTCTTTGACGGACCTCGACACGAACCTCTAAGGGGGGCTCGAAGGGTACTTCGACACGAGGAACGGTATGATAATACTTCCAATATTAAACTGTTTATTCCATCTTTTGAGGGTAAAGAGGACCCCGATGTCTATTACGAATGGGAAAGTAAGATGGAGAGGATATTTGCCTGCTACCCTTACTCGGAAGAAAAGAAGTGTCGTTTGGCTGTTGTTGAGTTTACAGGGTTGGCCATACAATGGTGGGAGAGAGTCTTGATCAATCGGAGATTGGATGGAGAACCTCCAATAACGACTTGGACTGAACTGGTGGAGGAGATGCGGCAACGGTTTGTGCCAGTCTTCTACCTCTGAGACTTACATCAGAAACTCCAGCGGTTGTATCAAGGAAGTAGAAGTGTCACAGAGTTTTACCATGAGATGCTGTCCATGTTGACACGATTGGATGTACGAGAGAGTAGTGAAGCAACCATGGCCCGTTTTCTCAGTGGTCTTCGCAAGGATATCTCTCAACAGTTGGACTTCCTCACCTACAACACACTTGAGGAGATGTATCACCTAGCCCTTAAACTAGAACGCCAAGTAAGCTCTAAACCCCGAAACTTTGTCAATACTACTCCTCCTTTTACTCCACACTCTGTGACAAATACCAAAAAGCCTTGGCAAGCGAGCACCTCTAAAACGAACTACTCTAAACCAACTGACTCCCGACCAAACTACACCAAACCACCCGACCCCAAGCCATACACGTCCCAAAACACCTCCACAACACCAACCCCAAACACAACCCAAAGAACCCCAAGTCGATCAATTGAGTGCTTCAAGTGCGGCGGTAAAGGGCACATGAGAGCCGAGTGTCCAAACCGTCGCATCATCTTGGTTCGAGAAGGAGGAGAGGTAGTAAGTGAAGACGAGGAACCAGAGAGGGAAGAAGAAATAGAATTTGAGGGAGGGAATGAGGAAGAAGAAGAGTATGCCCCTTTAGAGATTCCCCGAAGTTTGGTTGTTCGCCGGACTTTGAGTATGCAAGCGCGAGTAGATGATGAGATATTGGAACAGAGGGAGAACTTGTTCCATACAAGGGGCATAGCTGAGGAAATGGTCATATCAATCATCATTGATAGTGGAAGTTGTGCTGATGTAGCTAGCACCTTGCTAGTTCATTCGCTTGGATTATCAACGACCAAGCACCCACATCCTTACGTGTTGAATTGGTTCAACGATGGAAGTTCGATCAAGGTGGCCAAACAAGTGAGAGTCAAGTTTCAGATAGGAGAGTACATGGACGAGCGAGTGTGTGACGTCGCCCCCATGCAAGCCAGCCACCTTCTGCTTGGTCGCCCATGGCAATTTGATCGTCATGCCATCCACGACGGATTCCGCAACACATATCGGCTCACTCACTTCGGCCGTAAATTCTTAATCCCACCACTCGTACCAAGTCAGGTATACGAAGACCAAATCAAGCTTGAAAAAGCAAGTGCTGCCTTTGGTATTTCAATATCTTTAGCTAAAAAAGAGGGAAAGAGTGGAGAGAAAAATGTAAGCGGTGAGAGCATTAAAAATAGCCCGCAAGAAAAAAATGAGCTTGCGAAAAGAGGCGAGAAAAGGGAAGGAAAGAGTGGTAACACACGGCTAGAAAAAAATGAGCTAGCTAGTGAGGTTCCGAGGGGAACGAGAGGAGAGAAGAAAGTGATTCTTATGGGAAGATCTCGGGATGTGAGGCGTGCACTCATTGCACAAAAACCCATTATTTTTCTCCGTTTTCGTGCCTTGGGCGCGGAAACATCTCACACTAACCTCATTTCCTTTTCCCCTACTTTTATGTCTCTGATGGCAGATTTTCAGGACGTGTTTCCTGACGAGCTACCCGAAGGACTACCACCCATCCGAGGGATCGAGCACAAGATCGATTTGATCCCCGGCGCGCCCATGCCTAATCGCCCTGCTTATCGGTGCAACCCGATGGAAACCAAGGAGTTGGAGGCTCAAGTCGAGGCGCTTCTCGCCAAAGGTTATGTTCGAGAGAGCCTTTCCCCGTGTGCCGTTCCAGTGATCCTCGTTCCAAAAAAGGATGGTTCGTGGCGCATGTGCATGGATTGCCGAGCCGTCAACAAGGTAACCGTCAAATACTCGCACCCCATACCTAGACTTGATGATATGCTAGATGAACTAAGCCATGCTACAGTATTTTCTAAAATTGATTTGGCTAGTGGATATCATCAAATTCGTATGCATGAAGGAGACCAATGGAAAACTGCTTTCAAAACGAAATTTGGTCTGTATGAATGGTTAGTTATGCCTTTCGGATTAACAAATGCTCCTAGCACATTTATGCGTTTAATGAATCATGTGTTGCGTGCCTTTATTGGTAAGTTTGTGGTTGTTTATTTCGATGACATCCTGATATATAGCTCCTCGCATGACTCACATTTCGAGCATTTACGACTTGTATTCCTAACCCTTCGCGAGCATAAGCTTTATGCTAAACTCGCGAAGTGCGAGTTTTGTTTGGACGAAGTCCACTTTCTGGGCTTCCTTGTAGGTACTGATGGACTCAAAGTTGATCAAGCCAAGATCAAGGCGATTGCGGATTGGCCAACTCCGCAAAATGTGAGCGAGGTTCGCTCATTCCATGGTTTGGCCGGTTTCTATCGACGGTTCGTACAGAACTTCTCCACAATTGCTGCGCCACTAAACGCACTCACCAAGAAGGACGTTCCATTCATACGGGGACCCGAGCAAGATAAAGCCTTCAAGACCCTTAAGGAGTGCCTTGTGTCCAGTCCGGTTCTCGCCCTACCTGACTTTGACAAGACGTTCGAGGTCCAATGCGATGCAAGTGGAGTCGGGATTGGAGCGGTGTTGTTACAAGGAGGCCGACCGATTGCTTACTTCAGTGAGAAGCTGAAGGACGCCCAGCTCAATTATTATACGTATGATCGAGAGCTGTACGCCCTAGTTCGAGCCCTCACTGTTTGGGAGCACTACCTCGTCCCGAAGGAGTTCGTTGTTCACACCGACCATCTATCCCTTCGCTACCTCAAAGGACATGGTAAGTTAAATCGTCGCCATGCAGTTTGGATGGAATTCATTGAGCGATTCCCATATGTGATCAAGTATCTGAAAGGAAAGGAGAACACGGCCGCCGATGCCCTTTCCCGAAGGTATGCACTTATTACTTCCTTGCAATCTAAATTATTGGGATTTTCGCATATCATTGAACTGTATGAAAATGATGATGATTTTCATGAAGCATATGCTGCATGCTTAAATGGACCTTTTGAAAATTATTCTTTGCATGAAGGATTCCTGTTTTGGAAAGGTCGATTATGTGTTCCCAAATGTAGCATGCGTGAGCTCCTCATTAAAGAAGCTCACGGTGGTGGACTTAGCGGTCATTTCGGTATTAATAAGACTTTGAGTACTTTAACAGAACACTTTTATTGGCCGCACATGCGACCTATGGTGACTCGAATTGTTAATGCATGCGTTGATTGCCATCGTGCTAAGTCTACTTCTCACAATCATGGTCAATACATGCCATTGCCTGTTGCTTCGCATCCGTGCTGCGATATTTCTATGGATTTTGTACTAGGATTGCCCAAAACCAGCAATGGGAAATATGCTATCTTTGTTGTTGTTGATCGATTTTCTAAGATGGCACATTTTATTCCTTGCAAATCCACTGCTGATGCTTCTTATGTAGCTAACCTATTTTTCCGAGAGGTTGTCCGCCTTCATGGCATGCCACGTACAATTGTGAGTGATCGAGACTCAAAATTTTTGAGTCATTTTTGGCGTGTCCTATGGGCCAAGTTGGGAACCAAGCTCCTGTTTTCCACATCCTATCACCCCCAAACTGATGGCCAGACAGAGGTAGTCAATCGAACTCTTGGAAACTTGCTTCGAATCATGGTGCCACAATATTCTAAGAATTGGGATCAATGTCTTCCCTTTGTTGAGTTCGCATATAATCGTGCCATGCATTCTGTCACTTTATATTCTCCATTTGAGCTCGTCTATGGGTTCAACCCAATCACCCCCATAGACTTGCTCCCTTTACCTGTTTCTCATATATCCAGCTTAGATGGGGAAGAACGCGCAGCTAAAGTGAAGGAGCTACATGCTAAAGCCAAGCAAAGGATGGAAAATATGAACGCCAAACTCGAGGCAAAGCGCAATACAGGCAAACGAACCAAAACTTTCAAAGTTGGAGATTGGGTTTGGTTGCATCTTCGCAAGGAGCGATTCCCTCACCTTAGGAAGTCTAAATTGAGCCATACAGGGGCTGGACCTTTCCTTATTGTTCATAAGATTAACGATAATGCTTATGTCTTAGACATTCCTAAATCTTTTGCTATATCCTCTACTACGTTCAACATTACTGATTTATCTCCCTACTTTGTAGAAGAGTCAGATAACGAGGACCTCGAGGACGTACAATCTTTGGATTCGAGGTCGAATCCACTCGAAGGGGGAGGGGATGATACGATCGCTCCGATCGCATCGCGTGCTCGAAGCCAACACCAAAATCTCGTGGCAATGATGCTCCAACATTTACGCCACGAAGAGGCTCACCCAAAGTCCAAGGACCAATGGAGCTCATGTATACAAATCCAAGAACCAAAGTTAGAAGATAAGGTCAGCCTCCTTGCCAGCACAGCCCAGCCCACACTTGGGCCCAAGGACAGCCCAGCCCAGCAGCAGCTTCCCAGCAGCTCCATCAGCCGCATGACCGGGTCCAAGCAGCTAATTAAAAGGCAATAATTTGGGGATTCTTCCGCCAACCACGCCCACCCACCAACCGCATGACCGGGTCCAAGCGGCTAATTAAAAGGGGCTAATTAAAAGGCAATAATTTGGGGATTCTTCCGCCAACCACGCCCACCCACCAACCGCATGACCGGGTCCAAGCGGCTAATTAAAAGGCAATAATTTGGGGATTTTCCAGCTATAAATAGTTGAGGACATTTTGTCTTTGGGGAGGCTTTTTGGATTATTGATATTGATCAAACTTTAAGCCAATTTTTTTAGTTTAATTTCCCTTGTAATTTCTTGCTCTCGTAGTTTCTTTCTTTCCCTAAATTTCTTGTAAACTTTCGGATTTAAACTAGCATTTTCAATTGTTAGATTGAGTTCGAACTTTCAAGTATATTCAATATAGAAAGGTTGCTCGTTCTAGTTAACGAGAGGGTTTTCTCGAATTTACTTGCTCATTTTATCTTCCATCTTTCACGTCTAAAATCCCCGATTCAAGAACCATTAATCTTGAATCAAAATTCCACTCTTTTCCACGAACCGCTCTAAAATCCCTCCGCATTCCTAACATAATTTCAGCTGCGCCTACTCACAAATTCATTCCATAATACCCAGTTCCCAAAACTTCATCATAATCCTTCATTATCCGAACCATCCCCAATCGAGACTAGTTCCTTGCAAATTCACATCGAAGGATCTTAACAGGAACCCAAAGAGCGATTAGAAAGAGAAACCCACTAAATACTTGAGGTTAAAATATTGATGTTATCTTGTATCTATCAAGTTGAGGTTAAAATATTGATGTTATCTTGTATCTATCAAGTTGAGGTTAAAATACTTGAGGTTAAAATATCGATTCAAGTTGAACAACTCTCCCACCAGCAAAGACAAATAATAAATAATCGATATAGTATCTTGTTTACCAATTCTAGAACAATTTATTTATTATGAACCAACATCAGGACACATTTTTTTCTTCTTCAATCTCTCTCTCGCGGAGGTTGCATCACATCCAAATATATCTTTTCTCATAATATTTGTTATCAGTACTAAAATAGAAACCATCCTCTTTGACTTTCCAGTAGCAATCTTTACATTGTTTCCTTATGTCGTCATTAAAAACATCGAATTTCTGTGTTTGTAGGCCATGACCAAAGGAACAGAAGAAAAGGGTACTCTTAAAGATGTTTTCCCGGAAGGAAAAGTAGAAATCTTGACCGGGAGAAGGAAAATGAACGCCGAGATCATCATCGCCTGACTGGCAATGGAAGGTCAGGTGTTGGAAGCCCGCAGTAGCATATCCATCGATGACATGAACGGTATAGCTTGGCAAGGAGTCATCAAGTTTATGTCTGTGAGCATCGGTTAGGCTAAAATTGGTAAATGCAAGGATGATCAGAGGAACAAAGAAGCGATTCATGGCTGTATAATCAGTAACCATATATTATATGATGTGTATGGTTTTTGTTCTTATTTGTTTTGTCAGTCTAGCCTTTATATAATAGGTGAGTTTCTCCATTTTTAGAAAATTTTATAAGTTCTGTAATGTTCTTTCAAAATTAAATTGTCTGAATATTTGGTAATAAATTGTTTAGATTTGCAATCTCCAATTATATTCCAAAGATGGTAAAAAATTTACTGGCTTTAATGTATATATAATATCTACATACCATAAAAATTTAGAATATTCTAGTATAACGTCAACAATGGTTTTTCCTAAAACAAATACCTTCTTTACCGAACTGTTGTTTAGTGAAATAAATGTAGAGATTCAATCAGAATTGGATTCCTATTTGAAATTTGTAAGATAATAATTCACAAGTAAAATATGTATGGTAAGAAAATGTGATACTTGCACTGTGCACTGGTTGCTAGTGTACATTTGTTAGTGAATAATGAATATGTGTATTTATACATATAATTTCAATATCCGTGGAGGTGACAATCCTGATCCTGTGAGGATTCCTATTTTCAAAAATAATAAATTTGAGCAATTCATTTAAACTCCATATATTAAATAAATTTTGCACATTTAAAATTTAATGGCGTGTATTTAATTTATTTCCGTGCATATACAAACATGCACACATGTCATATATATATTTTGCACCTATAATACATTTCATAATTGTGTGGGCACCACACATTTTGATTCAACAGTCAGGATCCATTCAATCCAATGGATGAGATTCAATGAGTATTTTTAATTTTTTTATCCAAAAGATAATTTTCTGTGTTGACTTGCATTCTTTTCCCTATCTTTTTCTACTCTATGTTGGCCTATCTATAATACATTTCACAATGGTGTGGACCCCAAAGATTTTTTATCCAATGGTCAAGATCGATTCAATCCAACGACTAAGGTTATAATACATTTTTACAACAACGGCTAGGATCATTTTGATCCAATCGATGAGAATTACTCAAAAAAGAATTGCGTGTCTTTATGGTCTACTGTGCCCTTGGCATGTGGCCAAGAAGTGTGCATGGGAGAGAATGAGAAAGGGTCGAAAAAATTCAAAATTTGAATAAATCACCCTACTTTCTCAAACCAACATCTTCTCTAATTCAAACCTAAATACACAATGGCTTTATGGAGACAGAAACACTCAAAATGGAAAATAAAGATATACTTTCTTAATATATGATGAAAGGTCCCACAAAACATTAAAATATACCTCTTTATAGTCTACTACTAAAGACATTAAAAGACACAATTACCCCTAAATACATACTACATCATACTCTCCTACTAAGAAAAGAACTTGTCCTCAAGTGATAATAGAATCTTCCGGCAAATAGGGCACCAAGTGTTGCACGTTGAATGTGTTTGAGGCACTCAAACGAGGGGGCAATTAGACTTGGTACGCATTGTTGTTGACCTTACGCAAGACTTCACAAGGACCCACTTTTCAATAATTCAACTTCATGTAAGCCCCATGAGGATGTCTTTCCTTGCTTAAAATTACCATACAAGATCCCCTTCTTTAAATAAAACCTCTCTCTTGTGTGCATCAACGGCTACCTTATACTTTATATTGGACTTCTCAATTTGGAGCTTCACTTGAGCGTAGACATTCTTTATAAATATAGCAATTTCTACTGCCTTGAAGTGCCCTTTCTTAGGGGTTGGTAAATAAACCAGATCAACCACACTAGAAGGTTTTGACCCATAAACTATTTCGAATGGGAAGTGAAATAGTGCAGTTCAGAGAGGCGTTGTAAGCAAATTCCGCCAAGGGAATAATGTCATCCCAACCTTTCGGATGTTCACCAACTAGACATTGCAATAACTTCCTAAGGCTCCAGTTAACCACTTCCATTTGTCCATCAGTTTGATGATGAAAAGAAGTACTAAAGTGTAAGTAAGTACCAATTTTCTTCCACAAAGTTATTCAAAAGTGGACAAGGAACTTAGCATCGCGGTTGGAAACAATTGAAGTAAGAACTCCATGCCACTTATACACTTCCTTGAAATAGAGATTGACAATGTTAGACACATCCATAGTCTTCTTGGAAGGTATAAAATGAGTCATTTTTAAGAAACAATCAACTACCACCATGATAGAGTCACTACTCCTTTATGTAGGACGAAGCCCCAAGAGAAAATTCATGCTAACACATCTCCAAGGACCGTTCGGCACAGGGAAGGTATATAAAGCACCACATTAATTGATATCCCCATACTTCATTGGCATGTTCGGCACCTTTGCACATAGACACCCACATCTCTACTCATTCTTGGCCAATAGTAATCATCTTGAAGTAACCCAACGGTTTTATCCTTGCAAAAATGACCCGACTTGTGACTTTCGGCCAATAAGTGGTCCCTCAAAGAGCATTTAGGAACACACAACTTGAGCCCGCGAAAGAGGAACCCATCCTTCAATAACATGGAAAGGTAAGTGTGTCATCTCTTTGCAAAGTTTCAAAAATCTTGGTAAAATAAGGCTCGTTGGCATAGAAAGTACGAAATTTCTCAAATCCAACAACCTTACTCTTCATTTCCATCAAAAGGGTCACCCTTCTACTCAATCCATTGGCCACTTTGCTGAGAATTCTTCGATTTTTGCCTCAAGAAGAATGTCAATTGTTTAAGTAAGTCACCCACTTGGCATGACATTTGTTGAGGTGTTGTTGGCTACTGATGTACTTAGAGCTTCATCAATATTGAGAATGACCTCTTTGTAGGCAAGATAGTAGCCGTAATACTTGAGTGCTTGAATAATAGCATAGAACTCCAAGTCATAAGTAGAGCACTTGAGTTTAGCCCCATTCAACTTCTCACTAAAGAAGGCAATAGGTTGATCTCCTTGGCTAAGTAACCCACTAATTCCCACTCTCAAAGCATCACAATCAAGTTCAAAGGTCTTGTCAAAATCCTATAATGCCAAAATAGGAGCTTCAGTAAGTTTTGACTTCAAGAACTTGAAACTCTCGACGGCTCCTTAGGTCCATACAAACACTTTTTGTTTGAGGCAACAGGTAAGAGGAGCCGCGATACTACTGAAGTTGCGAAGGAACCTCCGATAGAATGTGGCAAGCCCATGAAAGCTCCTTACTTCTTGAGCATTAGTAGGGGTTTGTCATTCAACGATTGACTTGATCTTGTCTTCATCCACATGAACCCCATTTGAAGATACAACATAACCCAAGAACACCACATTATCGATGGCAAAACACACATCTTCAAATTTCCATAGAAATTCTCTCTTCTCAAGATTTCAAAGACTTGGAGGTGGGATAAGTGATCTTTAAGACACCGACTATACACCAAGTTATCAGCAAAGTACACGACTACACATATGCCTAGAAGAGGCTAAAGCATTTGAGTCATGACCTGCATAAAAGTACTAGGAGCGTTGGTAAGACCAAAAGGCATCACAAGCCACTCAAAGAGGCCATCAGGAGTCTTGAAAGCCGTTTTCCATTCATCTCCTAGGCCAACGCGGATTTGATGGTAACCACTTCTTATATCAATCTTGGAAAAGAACTTTGACCCGACAAGGCAATCCAACATATCATCTAGCCTTGGAATAGGAATCAATACTTGATAGTGATCGTGTTTTTAGATCTACTATCCACACACATCCTCCACGAAGCATCCTTTTTCAGAGTCAAGAGAGCCAGCACCGCACAAGGACTAAGGCTTGCACTATGAAGTCTTTGTTTAAGAGATCCTAAACTTGCATTTGAATTTATTCCCTCTCCCTTAGAGACATCCTATAGGCGGGCTTGCTAGGAAGAGGAGCCCTGGGCACCAAGTCAATACAATGTTGAATATCTAGCAAAGGAGGCAACTCGAAAGGCAATTCTTGAGGAAACACATCGGCATATTGTTTCAAAAGCTTAGAAATGGCCTTAAGAATAGCCAACACACCCATATCCTCTAGAGGGACCAACACTAGAGCATACTTGATTTCTTAACTTTCCTTGAGAAATTCCTTAGAAGCAAGCAAAGTCATAAGAGGCGGCTTTAGAGTCGCCTTCTCCTTCATAGGTAGCAAAGTGAATTGCCACTTGTCTTTAAGAATGGTATAAGTATTGCTCCTGCCATCATGGATGTAATGCCTATCATATTGCCACGGTCGCCCAAGTAGAATATGACAAGCACACATGGGAACTACATCACACCAAGCCTCATCAAAATACTTTTTCCCAGTGGAAAATGATATCAAACACCTCTTAGTTACCTTGATCTCGTTGCCCTTCTTGAACCAAGAGAGGGTATAAGAACGTGGATGCTCTTCGACCTTGAGTTGAAGTTTTTCGACCAGTTCTTGAGAAACTACATTTTCACAACTTTCGCCATCAATAATCATATTGCAAACTCAGCCGCCAATATTACAAGTAGTATAGAATCTATTAGTTTGTAACCAATCTACTTCACTTTCTTGCTAAGGAGTGAGTAAAGTCTGTTTTATCATCAAAGCAAATCCTTCTTCGTCTTCACCATCGCCCCCAACTTCTTCACATAAGGCCTCGTCATAAACAAGAATATCATCTTCACAACCTTGCTCCACTACTTCCTCAATGAAAAGTGACTTGTTTTGACCTCTAGAAGACTTCTGGCAATCCGAAGGTTTGTTACCCGGCTCCTCACACTTGATACACTTGAATCCCCCACCTTGATTTTGGTTTTTATTTCTCGAAGCACTGGATTGTGAGTTTGAGAAGGGGTTGAAGCTTTATCCACCGATTTTGTGGACTAACCCTGTGAGAAGCAACTTGGCCACCACTATATATTATTGCAGGGCGACTTTTCGTGAGAGTCGCCCTGAGCGCGACAAGTGTCAAAAGTTAATGAGTTTGTGATTAAATTTTATAAATACTACATGTTACTTTACACTAACACAATTATTTTAGAATCTTTTTTGGATTCAAATTCAAAATCTTACCATATTTCATATATAGTATTTTTATTTCCATAACTTTCTCTACTTATCTATATCTACGCACATAAACATGTAATTTTTATTTTTATGTAATTAAGCATAATATTTTAAGAAATTACACAAAAATTAATTTTTAAAATGGAAGTACAAATAAATAGACTTATTCTAATATAGAAAATAAATTTAATCAACAACTTCTTACAAATAAATAAAGATATAATCATCACTTCTCATTATCATGATTTTGATTTTTAAAAAAATATCACTTCTTTTTTTACTTTTGTTTATTTTTTATAAATAAATTTTATAATTTAAAATTTAAAAATTATACGAATAACAATCGAGATATATTTTTATGACAACAAAGTGTTTGTTATTATTTATGAAGTTGTAAATCGACCATACTGTCATCTCAAAGATACGCCTGGATTAAATTAAGTGAGTTGAAATTATATTTTGATCAACTTATCATAGGCGCGTTAATATTTTTTTCTACCTGCTATAAAATCACTCTTCTTTAAAATCGACGAGTTAACTAATTTTTTAAATAATTTTATTTTGGTTAGTTAAATAGGCTAACTGTTAAAAATAAATCTAAATAAGGTAAAATAGAAAGACAAAAAATATTAAAAGAAATTCCTTCTTAGATATCTTTTTAAAATTTAAAATAAAAAATTTAAAGAGGTCACTTAATATTAAGGATAAGAGAAACGAAAGTGAGAGATTAAACTAAGTATATACAAATTTTGTTAGATGATTAGTATTTATCCTTTAATATTTCTATGATTGAGTTGGATAATGAAAAAATTACTAAATTTTATTTGCATTTATCCTCATCTTCTGGAGTTAAATTGGATAAAAATCTTGATTATGCTATGAATTCATAATTTTATAAAAAAATTGAAAGTATCTTAATTGGAACTTTTATATGTTTCTTAGCTAAGTTTTTAGATAGGCCTTCCATAATTTATTTTTAACTAATATGCATTTAATTAATAAATATTTTACTTTTATTTTTGGCATATTAGGTTGAAATTTTTTAAATTATATTATAGATAGATAAATATTGCATTAACTAATTTTGTAAAAATTATATTTATTTTGTTATTCTATACAAAAAAATAGTAAGACTGTTTTTATGGTAAATGATGGATAAAGTAATTCGTAATTCATAATTAGACAATTTTTTTTCAAAAGCTATTCTTATTTACTAACTTAAACTATTACAGTTCTTGAATTTGATATTTTGTTTTTATTCTTTTATAGGTGAATTGAATAAATACTTGATCAAATTAGTTTAATTATTAAGATACTAATTTTAATATTTAAATATAAAATAGAGTTTAAATTAGATGTTGAAGATGTTTTAAATTGCACATGTTATGAAAACTACATGCTTTATATTTGTGTTGTAAGAATTTATTATTAAAATTTGAAGAAAAATATAAATTGGCGTGATAAAAAAAATTTCATTTTATTTTACACGTCCCGTGCATAGCACGGGTTTTTGCTAGCATATTGCCCGTAGGTGTCTTCTCGTGGGCAATATTGGCGTACTCATGTTTCGTCGAGTGTCTAATATTTGCAAGATTTTTAAATTTTTTGATCAAAAAATTTAAAAATCTTGCAAATATTAGACACTCGACGAAACATGAGTACGCCAATATTGCCCACGAGGAGACACCTACGGTGTTTCCCTAAAATTTTATATGCGGTGAAGAGAACATGACAGCGGATCATCAAGACGCTCATGGAAATACGAAGTGTACTCCCGTGGTATCCCTAGCTGTCCCCTTTAAAAAAGTGTTACACTTTAGTAGATACGTTGTATAAAATTTGAAAAAATAAGTATATATCAAAAACCCATTCAAAAGTTAGTTTTCAAAGTAATTTTTTAGACAGTTGAATTTGTATAATAAGTAGTTAAATTTTATAAAACATATAATGAAGATTTATTAAATTACATTCGAAAGGTAATATGTCAAAAAAAAAACTTATTTGTAGACCATTTGATGTGTTGAAAAACTTAGAAGAATGTCTATAGAGTCACACCACTTGAAATGCAGCATTTTCTTTTCCTTTATTTGCAAAACTTATCTTTCCTTTTCTTTGTAAATTTCTTTTGTCTTTGCCTTTTTATTAAAATATATTATTGAAAAAGTAAATAATAACATTTGAATAATGTACATATGACAAAATGACAACATTAGTAGGATTATCCCCTGCATTGCAAATTTGATTAAGTTCACATTCTTCATAGGTCACTACAGCTACATTCCTTTCTCGAATAAACTTAACACAAAGCTTAAAAAAAAGAGAATAACAACAACCATTAAATAAATTGAAGTTCATCTTACAGTTCTTTTCAATTCTCCATTGAGATAAAAATTAATGACTTACATATGAAAACCTATAAAAGAACGACAATCTACGCCCGGGTTTAAAATAAGAGAAAAGACTGAAATGACCATAGATGGTTAGATTGTTCATGATTAAAAGTTTCAAGGAGTTGCATGGAATAGAAAAAAAAAAATAGAATCAATTACACTTAACCCCCTCCAACTATGACCCTTTTTCAAACTGCCCAATTTATTTATTTTTACTACAATTTACCCCCTTCAACTATAGAAAAATAACATAATGCCCTATTATTAGTTTTTCCATCAAATATTTAATGGTAAAGGTCATGTACTGTGCAGGTGTACATTTAAAAATACTTATTGTGACTGAAATATTCTTCATATTCACAAGCACAACATTTATATTGAACTGTGGATTGATAAAAAAAAATAAGTTACCGAATTAAAATTAGCGATTTTTATTTTTTTACAATCAAAACCTAACCATTGGATCATAGAACCAAACCAAAATGAATGGTTCGGATTGGTTTGATCCGGATTTTTTATTTTTGAATTTTCTTGAACACACCTAATAACTATTATGTTTCCTACCTTTTCTATTTTCAAGTGTATTACCCGCCTATTTCCAACCTATGTCCAAGCTGCATTGGACACAAATGGTTATGACCATCTCAAACTTGTCAAGTTTGGATTGTCATTTGAATTTTTAAATGAACATTGGATATGTAGAAATTTCTACTATATCAGTCATATCATTTTACAATATCTGTCTATAATCTAAATCCGAACTTTAAAATTTTATATAGAAAGTCTAAAATAGAAGTTACAAAAATGAAATCATATGAATCATATCTAAATTTTTTGAAATTAGAGAGAAAAGCTATAAATATGTCAACTTGTATTTGGGTTCTTTCTTCTTGTTTTTTAGTGTACATGTGCATGTGAGGTGCATTCCTATTTTTCATTTCCTACCATTCCAAGCTTTCATATTTATTATGGGTAATAGTTATGACCATCCTATTTAAAACTTTCCAATTTTCCAAGGTTTTGTGTCACGCCCTCAATTTTCCATAGAATAAATATAAGTTTGGATATTGATTAAATCTCACAAAACATGGACCATCCCCAAAATAATTATCCATAAAGAGTCAATAAGTTGATGAACATCCATGCTCCCAAAAGAGGCCATTACAAACCCAAAAGGCCAATTTAGAAATTCTAGTATTTAGATGAGTTATATCACATCTTTCTCAAAAATAGTTGGACTAAAGATGTTAAATAACTCTAACTAAACTTTCTTCAAAGATGCAACACGCCAAGCATGCCATGCTCTACCAGCTATGTCTCCGGGAGGGTACCTGAAATTGAAAGACGGGGTGAGCCAAAAGCCCAGTAGGAAAGTTTACACCAATGCTATATGAATGCTAAACATAACAATACACACACCCCATCTCAAGATCACCATACAAGTTCTATGTACAAGGTACGATATGTTAATGACATAAGAAGAAGAACACTAAGATCCATTTCATATATATAAATAGTTTAGATACTCCATGAAGAGGGACCACTAACTTCATCCATAGTCGTCGCGTCATCTCAAATGTGTCACCATGCCATTCCTAGCATACCCGAAGGTGTCTAGTTCATTTCCTAGCATTCCCGGTAGGGAGTCTAGTACATTTCCTAGCATACCCGAAAGGGAATCTAGTTCTCTTCCTAGCATACCCAAAAGAGAATCTAGTTCTCTTGATTGTCTCATTTGCAGGAATCACGTGGATCTACGTTAAGGGTCTATCATAAGTAGGTCATTGTATAACAATACGTTATTCAAACGTTCAACACAAGGGTCACGGGAAATGTATATTGGAGGATCACATCAACCTTAGCATGTGTAGTTGAGACTCAACATCACATGAAACGTTCCTAAACAATACGATTGAACGAGAAGTCACGAATAAACGTCTACGAGCGAGACAACCACACTAGCACACAAAGAGAAACTGTACGCGGTTTCTAGAAGTTTGAGTGGAATAGCGGGTGCCGGGATGGAAGACATTGGAACTTCCAGAAGCCCCAGGAGCGCTACACCTCGGAACATGGAGCGCTACATTTCGCTCCAGAAGCCCCAGTATCGCTACAGTACCACGGAACATGGAGCGCTACCTTTCGCTCCAGAAGCCCCGGTATCGCTACACCACGGAACATGGAGAGCTACCTTTTGCTCCAGAAGCCCCAGTATCGCTACACCCCGTCCGGACGCAGGTCGCGACACAGCAGAAAACGCAGAAATCGGAGTGTGTTCCCAAATGCTCCAAAATCAATCACAAACCCAAATGTATGTTTAAAACAAGCCATATACTTATAGAATAGGTGAAAACCCCCTACCTCAAGCTTGAAATGGTTGAAAACAAAGCTTCCAAAGGCAAGCTCCAAGTCTTCAATGGTGGAAAGCTTCAATGTTAACCCCCGGGTAATTTCACGTGCTCTAGCTTCGGATATCACTCGAGAATGGAGAGATAGTGGAGATTTCAAGACCAATTTGGGTGGTTGTGGTGCTAGATCATGGAGCTCAAGGCTAGGGTTTAGAGAGATGGGAGAGGGGTTTAGAGAGAAGGGAGAGCCATCCTTATGCTTTCACTCAAATGGCTTCTCTTAAACATAAAAAAAATCTGATGGGGCAAGAAAAAGGGCACCAAAATGACCTCTATACCCTTTTTAGCATAAAATGCCCAAAACAAGCATTAAAGCTCAAGCTCCTAACTTACCCGAACCAAAAATTTGATTTTCTATGGCAATAAGATTTACTAATAAATGTCCCGAGCATGAGTCCAAAATAAACTAAATTAAATTAAATTTCCGCGTCGTCACATCCTCCCCTCCTTAAAGGAATTTCGTCCACGAAATCAAATTAGAATCTTCCGACACGGATACGTCTCTACAAGTTATGCTCAAGACACTGATACTTGTCTAGCAACCTCATGCATCGAACAATGCCACACTGTCTAACTTGTGCATGAACAATGCCCAATGATTTCAAATCTAACGAACCACCACAAGTTCAAGAAGCTCGCAATTTACAATCATAGAAATACAACAAGGTACATGATTAAACATGCTCATGTATATAAATTTGGGAGTCATGTAAATGCATGTTAATCCAAAACCATAATCACATCAGCTATATCAAACTCACAAGCTCAATTATCATCAACTCTATGAAAGAAGCTCACTATAGCTAAGGAGCAAACAAGTGTGGATACTTTTCTCGAACTTCATCCTCTCGTTCCCACGTTGATCCTTCCTTACCTTGGTTGTTCCATAGAACCCGAACCAAAGAGATCGTCTTACCCCTAAGCACCTGCTCTCGAGAGTCTAGGATGCTTACCGGTTTCTCTTCATAAGATGCATCGGCTTCTAACTCCAAATTAGACCATTCAAGCACATGTGAAGGGTCAGGCTCATATTTTCTTAGCATCGACACGTGGAACACATCGTGAATGCCCGACAATCTTGGCGGTAAAGCCAAACGATACGCGACCTCTCCAATCCTCTCAATGATGTCAAAGGGCCCGATATAACGAGGTGAAAGTTTTCCTTTTCGCCCGAAACGGGTTAAACCTCTCCGTGGTGACACCTTTAAGAACACATGATCACTTACTTCGAATGATAGTGGTCGACGACGACGGTCCGCATAGCTCTTTTGACGGCTCTGAGCGGTAAGTAATCTTTCACGAATCACCTTGATTAGTTCTGTCGTCCTCTCTTGGGCGGCTAGAAGTCTTTGGCGGATCAATCTTACACTATCGGTAGTCTCCCCTATCAAGTCTGGCCCCACAAAGGTCGCCTCTCCCAATTCCGTCCAACACACGGGTGACCTACACGGGCGCCCATATAAAGCTTCATATGGTGCCATCTCAATACTGGATTGGTAACTATTATTGTATGCGAATTCGGCTAGCGGTAGATGTTCTTCCCAATTCCCTTGAAAGTCCAAAGTGCAAGCTCGAAGCATATCCTCCAATATCTGAATCGTCCGCTCGGATTGTCCATCTGTCTGAGGGTGATAAGCTGTGCTAAACAAAAGGTTTGTACCAAGTGCAGCTTGTAAACTCTGCCAAAAGCGTGCAGTAAATCGCGGATCTCGATCAGACACGATAGACACGGGAACCCCATGAAGTCGAACAATCTCTCGGATGTACAAACGGCTAAGCTTTTCAACCGAATCCGTCACTCGGATTGGCAAGAAGTGAGCCGATTTAGTCAGACGATCTACAACCACCCAGATAGCATCATGTCCTTTCGGCGATCTTGGCAATCCCGAAACAAAATCCATCGTGATATTCTCCCATTTCCATTCGGCCACAGGCAATGGTTGCAACTCCCCAGCAGGTCGTTGATGCTCGGCTTTCACTTGTTGACATGTAAGACACTTGGACACAAAAGTTACGACATCCTGCTTCATCCCTGGCCACCAATATTGTCGACGGAGGTTATGGTACATCTTTGTTCCTCCCGGATGAATGGCTAATGGTGAGTGATGAAACTCCCTCAAGATCTCTTCTCGACATGAAGTGGGTACAAATAATTTTTCCTGAAAACGTAGACTTCGGTCGGCATGAACCATCCATCCATCTCTAGCGTTGCCACCCAAGAATTTCTTGCGTATCTCATCTGTCTCCTTGTCATGGAGTCGGGTATCTATCACTCGAGTTGAAATGGCCGATTGAATCGTCAAGTTGCACAAAATCACCCCTTCTCGAACTTCCTCAAAGTGTGGCGCATAAATTCCCAAGTCTTGAGCAACCTTCCACCTATGGATTGTCAGGCTTGCCGACTATGTCGGCTTTCTACTCAAAGCATCTGCGACCACATTGGCTTTTCCGGGATGGTACTGTAAATAAAAATCGTAATCCTCGATATGCTCCATCCACCGACGTTGTCGCAAATTCAACTCTTTTTGGGTGAACAAGTACTTCAGGCTCTTATGATCGGAGAAAACTTCAAATTTCTCACCATACAAATAATGTCGCCAAATCTTCAAGGCAAAGACTACAGCTGCAAGTTCTAAATCATGAGTCGGATAATTTCGTTCGTGGGTCTTCAATTGTCTTGAACCGTATGCCACCACTTTACCCCCTTGCATTAGCACGCACCCCAGCCCTTCCTTTGAAGCGTCACAATACACCGCATAACCAGCTCCCCTTTCTGGTACAATCAGTATCGGTGCGCTAGTAAGACGTTTCTTTAATTCCCCGAAAGCTGTCTCACACGCCTCATCCCAAACGAAGCGCGTCCCCTTACGAGTCAACCGAGTCATTGGGGCTGCTAATCGAGAAAAGTCAAGAACAAAGCGTCGATAATACCCAGCTAAGCCCAAAAAGCTGCGAATCTCAAACACATTCTTCGGTCGCTGCCAACTCACGACAGATTCAATTTTCCCAGGGTCAACAGATACACCTCCTCTACAAACGACATGTCCCAAAAATTTCACCTCCGATAACCAAAACTCGCACTTACTTAGTTTGGCATGCAATTGATGTTCCCTCAAAAGTTCCAACACGATGGTCAGATGAGTTTTGTGCTCCTCCTCTGAGGATGAATAAACCAGAATGTCATCAACAAAGACCACAACAAATCGATCAAGGTACTCGCGAAAGATGCGATTCATGAGGTCCATGAACGTTGCAGGCGCATTTGTCAATCCAAAAGGCATGACCACAAACTCATAGTGCCCATAACGCGTTCGAAAAGCAGTCTTCGGAATATCCTCGTTCCGGACCCTCAATTGGTGATAACCTGACCTCAAGTCAATCTTCGAAAAGCATGTTGCGCCTCGCAGCTGATCGAATAAGTCATCAATCCTCGGCATTGGGTACTTGTTCTTCACGGTGACTCGATTAAGCTTTCGGTAATCGATACACAAGTGCAAAGAACCATCCTTCTTTTGTGCAAATAAGGCTGGTGCTCCCCACGGCGATGTACTAGGGCGGATGAAACCCAAGTCTTGCAATTGTGTCTTCAATTCTTTCAACTCAGCTGGTGCAAAACGGTAAGGTGGCATAGAAATAGGGGTGGTACCAGGATGCAATTCTATCGTGAACTCGATCTCTCTCTGTGGAGGTAAGCCAGGTAACTCATCCGGAAATACATCTGGAAATTTGCTCACCACCTATGGCAATTCCCCACGTACAGATAAGTCCTCATCAAGAGTCAAACCTGCTAATAAAGCATAGATCGAATCCCGCTCTCGGGATGCACATAGGTAGGGTTCGAATGGTTCTTGGCGCTCTCCCAAGAACTCGAAACAACCATCGGTGGGTGAACACATACGGACCCTACGCTTGTAACAGTCAATGGTGGCATGAAAAGTCGACAACCAATCCATACCTAAGATAATATCAAACCCCCGCATGTCTAGCACGATGAAGTCAAAAGTAAAGCAACGATCAAGGATGGTGAGTTCGCAACCTCTACAAATATGGCATAGTAATGATCTCCCTCCAAGAGGTGTCTCAACGAATAGTGGAGGATCAAGCAAGTCAGTTTTTAATTCCAAGACACGAGCAAAGGATGCAGCAATAAAAGAATGAGATGCTCCAGAATCAAATAAAACTTTCGCAAATGAGTTAAACAAGAGGAATGTACCCCTCACAACTGAAGTCTCTGGAGTCTGTGAAGAAGATGGTGCAACGGTGGATGCAATGTTGAAAGCCCTCCCCTGGGTATGCTGAGCTGGCGTATATCCCCCTCGTTGTCCTGAACCCAGCGTAGATGCCGACGAACTTGCACCCCTGTCAACATGAGTACCCTGAACTGACGTAGTCTGCCGGAAATGGGGTTGATGTTGCCGCTGAGCGCCCCTAAATTGTTGTTGTCCATGGCCTTGTCCTGACTGCTGAACAGGACCCGCCTCACTACGCCCACTCGTCCCCTGGGGACAACTCCTAGCCAAGTGACCCGGTTGGCCACAAGACTAACAAGCCTTGGATTGCACAGTACACTGATTACGGACATGGCCGGGTTGGTTGCACCGATGGCACACAACAGGTGGTCTCGGAGTGTTGTTCCTCGAATCCGAGAAGGTAGGTGGCCTAAGATTAGAGTGGCTCGACGGAGACTGAAATTGCTCCCTTTGTCGCTTGCGCCCCTGACTCCCGGAGCTCCCTGAAGATGACAAAGTTTGCACAACGTTCGATTGCCTTGGTTCCCAAGCTCTAGAACCTCGTTGTGTCTCCCTAGGTAATTCCACACTCCTTGCACACTCAATGATTTCTGCAAAATCCATCTTGTGCTGGCTCACAACAAGTCTCCTAACAGAAGAATGGAGACCCCTCTCAAAACGACGGCATTTTCGATCTTCAGTAGTCACTAGCTCCGGTGCAAAGCGAGATAAATTTTGAAACTTTGCTGCGTATTCTGAAACTGTCATATCCCCTTGCTCTAACCTCTCAAATTGTATACGCAACTGCTCACGATAGGACTCCGGAAAATATCGATTTTCAAAAAGAACTTCAAAGTCAGCCCAAGTTATATCCTCAACATCCGGTTCATCACTTCCCACCGCTCGCCTAGCGGTCTTCCGCGCATCCTTCCTTGCTTCAAGAATTGACTCCCACCATTCATTTGCTTCTCCTGTCAATTGACATGCCATAATAGAGACTCGAAGGTCATCCTCCACTATCCTCAAGGCCTTAAACAGCTTACGAATCTCGGTAAGCCAGTGATTTGCTGCAAGAAAGTCTCCACCTTCTCCGCTAAATTGAGGAGGGTTAAGACGCCGAAATTCTCTCATAGCATCGATAGCCCGATCACTAGCCTGGGCCCTAGCAGCCTGATTTTGCCTATTGGCCTCGGCAGCCTGATTTAGCCTATTGGCCTCGGCGAGCACAGCCATAAACTCCCTAGCGAAGGCACTCGGATCGATTGGCGGTTCGACGTTCTGTTCTACTTCTTCATGAGCTTCCCCAGTCCGCGGAACCTCCCTCTGTTGACTTACAACATCTTCCAATGGTCTTTCTCGATAACGACCTTGACCCCGACCCCGTGGCCCACCTAATCTCACTCCACGTCTTGGAGGCATAACTCTACAACGATAAACACTACACTATCAAATTTAAATAGTTATAGTCATCACAAAGCCAATGTCAATCTGAGACTTCTAACAAGGATCAACAATCACACATAGTCCCACTTACATGCAATGCAATACCAATGCATGTCATGCACACAAGCACACGCAAATCATGTCCAAATGCAACAAGTTTTGAACCCAGTGAGACTAAATGCCTCCCCACGGCCTCAAGGTATTCTAACCTATGCTCTGATACCAAGTTGTCACGCCCTCAATTTTCCATAGAATAAATATAAGTTTGGATATTGATTAAATCTCACAAAACATGCACCATCCCCAAAATAATTATCCATAAAGAGTCAATAAGTTGATGAACATCCATGCTCCCAAAAGAGGCCATTACAAACCCAAAAGGCCAATTTATAAATTCTAGTATTTAGATGAGTTATATTACATCTTTCTCAAAAATAGTTGGACTAAAGATGTTAAATAACTCTAACTAAACTTTCTTCAAAGATGCAACACGCCAAGCATGCCATGCTCTACCAGCTATGTCTCCGGGAGGGTACCTGAAATTGAAAGACGGGGTGAGCCAAAATCCCAGTAGGAAAGTTTACACCAATGCTATATGAATGCTAAACATAACAATACACACACCCCATCTCAAGATCACCATACAAGTTCTATGTACAAGGTACGATATGTTAATGACATAAGAAGAAGAACGCTAAGATCCATTTCATATATATAAATATTTTAGATACTCCATGAAGAGGGACCACTAACTTCATCCATAGTCGTCGCGTCATCTCAAATGTGTCACCATGCCATTCCTAGCATACCCGAAGGTGTCTAGTTCATTTCCTAGCATTCCCGGTAGGGAGTCTAGTACATTTCTTAGCATACCCGCAAGGGAATGTAGTTCTCTTCCTAGCATACCCAAAAGGGAATCTAGTTCTCTCGATTGTCTCATTTGCATGAATCACGTGGATCTACGTTAAGGGTCTATCATAAGTAGGTCATTGTATAACAATACGTTATTCAAACGTTCAACACAAGGGTCACGGGAAATGTATATTGGAGGATCACATCAACCTTAGCATGTGTAGTTGAGACTCAACATCACATGAAACGTTCCTAAACAATACGATTGAACGAGAAGTCACGAATAAACGTCTATGAGCGAGACAACCACACTAGCACACAAAGAGAAAATGTACACGGTTTCTAGAAGTTTGAGTGGAATAGCAGGTGCCGGGATGGAAGACATTGGAACTTCCAGAAGCCCCAGGAGCGCCACACCTCGGAACATGGAGCGCTACATTTCGCTCCAGAAGCCCCAGTATCGCTACACCACGGAACATGGAGCGCTACCTTTCGCTCCAGAAGCCCCGGTATCGCTACACCACGGAACATGGAGCGCTACCTTTCGCTCCAGAAGCCCCAGTATCGCTACACCCCGTCCGGACGCAGGTCGCGACACAGCAGAAAACGCAGAAATCGGAGTGTGTTCCCAAATGCTCCAAAATCAATCACAAACCCAAATGTATGTTTAAAACAAGCCATATACTTATAGAATAGGTGAAAACCCCCTACGTCAAGCTTGAAATGGTTGAAAACAAAGCTTCCAAAGGCAAGCTCCAAGTCTTCAATGGTGGAAAGCTTCAATGTTAACCCCCGGGTAATTTCACGTGCTCTAGCTTCGGATATCACTCGAGAATGGAGAGATAGTGAAGATTTCAAGACCAATTTGGGTGGTTGTGGTGCTAGATCATGGAGCTCAAGGCTAGGGTTTAGAGAGATGGGAGAGGGGTTTAGAGAGAAGGGAGAGCCATCCTTATGCTTTCACTCAAATGGCTTCTCTTAAACATAAAAAAAATCTGATGGGGCAAGAAAAAGGGCACCAAAATGACCTCTATACCCTTTTTAGCATAAAATGCCCAAAACAAGCATTAAAGGTCAAGCTCCTAACTTACCCGAACCAAAAATTTGATTTTCTATGGCAATAAGATTTACTAATAAATGTCCCGAGCATGAGTCCAAAATAAAATAAATTAAATTAAATTTCCGGGTCGTCACATTTTGACTTCCCAAGGTTATAAATTAATCAATCCCGGTCGTTGGATGAAATTGATCCTAGCTGTTCTTTTGAAATTGTCTTTTACAGGGCCCACACCGTTCTGATTTGACATATTGAGGGGGGGAACCCAAAGAGCGATTAGAAAGAGAAACCCACTAAATACTTGAGGTTAAAATATTGATGTTATCTTGTATCTATCAAGTTGAGGTTAAAATACTTGAGGTTAAAATATCGATTCAAGTTGAACAACTCTCCCACCAGCAAAGACAAATAATAAATAATCGATATAGTATCTTGTTTACCAATTCTAGAACAATTTATTTATTATGAACCAACATCAGGACACATTTTTTTCTTCTTCAATCTCTCTCTCGCGGAGGTTGCATCACATCCAAATATATCTTTTCTCATAATATTTGTTATCAGTACTAAAATAGAAACCATCCTCTTTGACTTTCCAGTAGCAATCTTTACATTGTTTCCTTATGTCGTCATTAAAAACATCGAATTTCTGTGTTTGTAGGCCATGACCAAAGGAACAGAAGAAAAGGGTACTCTTAAAGATGTTTTCCCGGAAGGAAAAGTAGAAATCTTGACCGGGAGAGGGAAAATGAACGCCGAGATCATCATCGCCTGACTGGCAATGGAAGGTGAGGTGTTGGAAGCCCGCAGTAGCATATCCATCGATGACATGAACGGTATAGCTTGGCAAGGAGTCATCAAGTTTATGTCTGTGAGCATCGGTTAGGCTAAAATTGGTAAATGCAAGGATGATCAGAGGAACAAAGAAGCGATTCATGGCTGTATAATCAGTAACCATATATTATATGATGTGTATGGTTTTTGTTCTTATTTGTTTTGTCAGTCTAGCCTTTATATAATAGGTGAGTTTCTCCATTTTTAGAAAATTTTATAAGTTCTGTAATGTTCTTTCAAAATTAAATTGTCGGAATATTTGGTAATAAATTGTTTAGATTTGCAATCTCCAATTATATTCCAAAGATGGTAAAAAGTTTACTGGCTTTAATGTATATATAATATCTACATACCATAAAAATTTAGAATATTCTAGTATAACGTCAACAATGGTTTTTCCTAAAACAAATACCTTCTTTACCGAACTGTTGTTTAGTGAAATAAATGTAGAGATTCAATCAGACTTGGATTCCTATTTGAAATTTGTAAGATAATAATTCACAAGTAAAATATGTATGGTAAGAAAATGTGATACTTGCACTGTGCACTGGTTGCTAGTGTACATTTGTTAGTGAATAATGAATATGTGTATTTATACATATAATTTCAATATCCGTGGAGGTGACAATCCTGATCCTGTGAGGATTCCTATTTTCAAAAATAATAAATTTGAGCAATTCATTTAAACTCCATATATTAAATAAATTTTGCACATTTAAAATTTAATGGCGTGTATTTAATTTATTTCCGTGCATATACAAACATGCACACATGTCATATATATATTTTGCACCTATAATACATTTCATAATTGTGTGGGCACCACACATTTTGATTCAACAGTCAGGATCCATTCAATCCAATGGATGAGATTCAATGAGTATTTTTAATTTTTTTATTCAAAAGATAATTTTCTGTGTTGACTTGCATTCTTTTCCCTATCTTTTTCTACTCTATGTTGGCCTATCTATAATACATTTCACAATGGTGTGGACCCCACAGATTTTTTATCCAATGGTCAAGATCGATTCAATCCAACGACTAAGGTTATAATACATTTTTACAACAACGGCTAGGATCATTTTGATCCAATCGATGAGAATTACTCAAAAAAGAATTGCGTGTCTTTATGGTTTACTGTGCCCTTGGCATGTGGGCAAGAAGTGTGCATGGGAGAGAATGAGAAAGGGTCAAAAAAATTCAAAATTTGAATAAATCACCCTACTTTCTCAAACCAACATCTTCTCTAATTCAAACCTAAATACACAATCGTTTTATGGAGACAGAAACACTCAAAATGGAAAATAAAGATATACTTTCTTAATATATGATGAAAGGTCCCACAAAACATTAAAATATACCTCTTTATAGTCTACTACTAAAGACATTAAAAGACACAATTACCCCTAAATACATACTACATCATACTCTCCTACTAAGAAAAGAACTTGTCCTCAAGTGATAATAGAATCTTCCGGCAAATAGGGCACCAAGTGTTGCACGTTGAATGTGTTTGAGGCACTCAAACGAGGGGGCAATTAGACTTGGTACGCATTGTTGTTGACCTTACGCAAGACTTCACAAGGACCCACTTTTCAATAATTCAACTTCATGTAAGCCCCATGAGGATGTCTTTCCTTGCTTAAAATTACCATACAAGATCCCCTTCTTTAAATAAAACCTCTCTCTTGTGTGCATCAATGGCTGCCTTATACTTTATATTGGACTTCTCAATTTGGAGCTTCACTTGAGCGTAGACATTCTTCATAAATATAGCAATTTCTACTGCCTTGAAGTGCCCTTTCTTAGGGGTTGGTAAAGAAACTAGATCAACCACACTAGAAGGTTTTGACCCATAAACTATTTCGAATGGGAAGTGAAATAGTGCAGTTCAGAGAGGCGTTGTAAGCAAATTCCGCCAAGGGATCGGAATAATGTCATCCCAACCTTTCGGATGTTCACCAACTAGACATTGCAATAACTTCCTAAGGCTCCAGTTAACCACTTCCATTTGTCCATCAGTTTGATGATGAAAAGAAGTACTAAAGTGTAAGTAAGTACCAATTTTCTTCCACAAAGTTATTCAAAAGTGGACAAGGAACTTAGCATTGCGGTTGGAAACAATTGAAGTAAGAACTCCATGCCACTTATACACTTCCTTGAAATAGAGATTGACAATGTTAGTCACATCCATAGTCTTCTTGGAAGGTATAAAATGAGTCATTTTTAAGAAACAATCAACTACCACCATGATAGAGTCACTACTCCTTTATGTAGGACGAAGCCCCAAGAGAAAATTCATGCTAACACATCTCCTGCCATCATGGATGTAATGCCTATCATATTACCACGGTCGCCCAAGTAGAATATGACAAGCACACATGGGAACTACATCACACCAAGCCTCATCAAAATACTTTTTCCCAGTGGAAAATGATATCAAACACCTCTTAGTTACCTTGATCTCGTTGCCCTTCTTGAACCAAGAGAGGGTATAAGAATGTGGATGCTCTTCGACCTTGAGTTGAAGTTTTTCGACCAGTTCTTGAGAAACTACATTTTCACAACTTTCGCCATCAATAATCATATTGCAAACTCGGCCGCCAATATTACAAGTAGTATAGAATCTATTAGTTTGTAACCAATCTACTTCACTTTCTTGCTTAGGAGTGAGTAAAGTATTTTTTATCATCAAAGCAAATCCTTCTTCATATTCACCATCGCCCCCAACTTCTTCACATAAGGCCTCGTCATAAACAAGAATATCATCTTCACAACCTTGCTCCACTACTTCCTCAATGAAAAGTGACTTGTTTTGACCTCTAGAAGACTTCTGGCAATCCGAAGATCTGTTACCCGACTCCTCACACTTGATACACTTGAATCCCCCACCTTGATTTTGGTTTTTATTTCTCAAAGCACTTGATTGTGAGTTTGAGATGGGGTTGAAGCTTTATCCACCGATTTTGTTGACTAACCCTGTGAGAAGCAACTTGGCCACCATTAGAGGTGGAAGCACCCCTAGAATAGGAGTAGAATGGCTGCTCAGATTTAGAACCCCCTTGATATGACTGCCCAAACCTCAAGAACTTCTTCTTTGCTTGCCTTTTATAAGCTTCCAAAACCGTTCACACAGTTTGTAGGTCAAGGACATCTTGAATCATGGAGTTCAACCCATTAATGTCCCTCACAACCATTTGATCTTCACTCTCATTTAATTCAACTCTAGCAATAAATTGATGGACGGCCTCCGTATACTCATCAACACTTCTATTTTATTTAAGATTATGCAAGTTATTGTAGAGGTTTTGCGTATAGTTGAAAGGCAATAATTGTGCCTTAAGCTTCCCCTTCATTTTCTCCCATTCTCTAATCTTTCTCTTTCCTCTCATTTGCCTACTAAGTTGCAATTGCTCTCACCAAGCAAAGCTCTTCCTGAGGTGGATCTACCAACTCCACCTTCTCCTCTTTTGCGATTTCACCATAATCAAATACCCCTTCAACGGTATTCAATCAATCAACAAATTCGTCCAAATTAAGGCTTCCATTGAACTCGAGAAGCTCAATCTAAAAGTTGTTCCCCCATTTGTAAGGAATGTGAATAGGAGGTGGCCTACGCCAAGTTAGTTCACCAAATGGGTTCTCAAAATGACTTTGAGACTCCTCGAATTCTCCACTACCCGCACGCAATACTTGCACGCTTTGCACCATCGCCGTTAGGGTAGCAACTTGTCGTCTCAACTCGTTTACCTCATTGTTTTGGTTGCCAAACTCAGGTTCTTCACCATTATTCATCACAAATCCTTTACCTTTACCTCCTCTCCTACCTCTACCAACTCTATGAGCCATTAACACCCAAATTAGCTCCACCAATCAGTTCAACGCCAAATACAAAATACCCAGACAACTGGGACCCCAAACTTCAACAATTCACAAGTAATCGCCTTTAATTAATGACAAATTCCAACAAACAACAACAAATCATACAAACCAACATAAAGTTCCAACGACCAAAGCTAATTGCTACAAATCTAAGTGAAATCAAACCTGTAGCGGCAATATAAAGAGCTAAAACCATTGGGTCAAGCTTTGGAACACTATTGAAACTCCACAACCCAGATTTTGAACAAATTTGAGAGCTGTCCCGACCACCGAAGGTTGGGACGACTTGAAATAGGGCTAGGTCATGCTCGAAAATCGCAACCGAGTATAGATCTGACCATTTCGAAGGTTTTCAAAAGGTTTTCACACGATAAGAGGGTTATTCGAACATCATTTTGATGATTTCAAGACTGTTTGAGGGTTGTTAGGGTAATTTGAGGGGTTTTCTGAAGATTTCGAGCTCTGACGAAGTTTTCCAGCGAAGTTTTTCGTCGCCGCCCAGGGTTCTAGCGAATTTTCTGGCCATATTTTCTAGCGAGGTATTAGGATTCCGGTGAGATGAAGGGCCAGGATCTGAGCCAGGGCTCTGATATCAAATGATGCAAACCAAATTATACAATCGCTTTGTAGAGAGAGAAACTCCCAAAATGGAAATAAAGATATATTTTCATAATATATTACTAAAAGGTTCCACAAAACATTAAAACAACCTATTTATAGTCTACTACTAAAGAAACAATTACCCCTAAATACATACTACATCATTCTCCTCTCTCTTTTTATTTTGTTTGCCACACCCCTCAAACCCCTGGATGTCAAAGTGCCGGTGGGGTTGGACCACAATGAGGAGAACTTGCTGCGGCCGGATAGAAATGAGAAAGATATTGTCAATTTGGGGAAGTTAGGCCAAGTTCTATAGCGTGGTGCGGCCATTGCCAAGCCCTAGTGCTAGAGTATGTGACTGCAATGATGGAATTGAAAGGTGATATGGTAGCCCTCGCGAAAGTAGACGCAAGCAGTTGGTGGAGGAGGGAGTACAAAGTCCTGGGGTTTTCTACTCCATATTTCTTCGTCGATGGCGAACACAAGCAATTGGAGAGAATTGCATCATAAGCCGCTGGTGTTCAATTGCGAGTATTCCGACTGTTACACAAGTTACTGGTTTCGTTGGGACTCTTCGCCTAATTGTGAACTCATACACCAAGCCATTGAAAAAGAGTCCAAATGTGGTATTGATTTCTCATTTGTGGAGTTCGAATGTTTAGATTTTGAAATACTTTTTTAGTCGGCGCTTTTTCAATTTGGTGAAAAAGAAAAGTATTTTGGTCATACTTCATATCTCATACTGTGATTTAGTTGTGTACTCTTCCATCTTCGGAAAGTTTTTTCGAGAAACAAGCAGACCAGAGTCCTATGGATTAGGTTTGCCTTTGTGTAGCCTTCATGAGAAAAAGATACATGTTCTTTTACTACATCGAGATGTCTTCATCAAAGGAGTAGATGCATTAAAGGGCACAATGTGTTCTTTTACACTTGTGTGTGAGTTTAGCGTTATTAAGTATTTTCAATGTTATGGTTGAACTTCGATTCTATCATTCTCAAAATAACATGATATATGTTTGGTAAAAAATTGAAATTCGATCCTATCAACGCAATATGTTAAGAGTTTGAATATAGTTGAATTTGAATCTTAACATGGATTTAATTTTGTTGCAATGTGTTCTTTTACGTGTGTGTGAGTTTAACTTTAATAAGTATCTTTAATGTTACGGATGAACTTCGATTCTATCATTCTCAAAATAACATGGTATCTGTTTGGGTAAAAAATTGATTCGATCATATCAATACAATATGTTAAGAGTTTGAATATAGTTGAATTTGAATCTTAACATGGATTTAATTTCGTTGGTTATGTCGTAGCCATGAGTAATAAGCACCTTCACTTGGAGTTAATGGGTATGATATGATACTGCTTTTGAAGTTTTTTAATAATGGTTGGTGATGATGCAAGTAAGTAGTTTTTATTCTTTCAGTTTTTTAGATTTTGTAAACTAATTAGAGCAAATCCAACAAGAAATAGCCAAACTAACCCATAAACAGTTCATATTAGTAGTCTTTTTTCTTTTGTCACGCCCTCATATTTCAACACAAGATTAATAGGTTTAATTATAAAACAAAGCCACTTAACTCTCACCCGATATCCAAAAGCCCATTAATCATACACCAAGATGTTCCAAGTTCTCACAATTTTACCAAAAGGAATCAGGTTCAAATATTACATTAGATTTAGGACATTCAAGTTAATGAGAGCTATATTACATCCTTTTCAAAAAAAAAAAAATGGATAAAAGATGCCGGATAACTCCTCTAATGCCGCTCATCGAATGTCATGCAAAAATCCAAGCACTCCATGTCAATTTCCAAGTTAAGTGTCGGGGACAACACCTGAAAAACAAATAAGGGTTGAGCCAACGAGCCCAATAGAGAAATTCTATACAAATCTTATGTGAAAATGGAATGTCATGATATGGGAGGGAAACAATAGTACTTAACTTCAACGAATTGTTACAAGATACGTTAAGTTTCACCTGAAACATTCCCAAATCGAAAACCCACTCATCGAAGGCTCATTTCACTAATGGTTCTCATCATTATCTTATCACTTTCGAATTTGCATTGATGATATCTCATGCCTAGCATCCTCGTAGGATCCTAGTTCTATTTCCTAGCAACCCCATTAGGCATAGTTCTATTTCCTAGCAACCCCATTAGGGAGTCTAGTCCACAACCTTCCCAGCCTTCCCATCGGGGAGTCTAGTTCACAATGCTCCTAGCCTTCCCATAAGAAAGTCTAGTTTACAATACTCCTAGCCATCCCGTCGACAAGTTTAGTCCATAATACTTCAAAGCACAACATAAAACATGGAGCACATCTACTCCTTCAATATATAGATCATGACTTAGGGTAAAATAAATATGAGGCACCATTTCTACTAAATAAGTCATACCACACTCCTCTAAGTGAACTAACGTGGGAATCTAGCACTCAACATGTCAACCATTGAAGCTATAATCACCCAACACATATTCAATCATACTCAAACCCTTAACACAAAGGGTAAATGCATAACACACAATTAACAAGTCATAAACAAGTAAGAAAAGCAAAAAAAATCCCTATCTCAAGAAGAAAATCCTAGCTTTGAGTTCAAATGGTAAAACTCTAGTTTTAATGGTGGAATAGAGCTCAACCAAACGCTCTCCAAGCAAGAACCCTCCTCCAAGTGCATGAAATCAAAGGAAAATGAAGGATCCTTGAAGAAATTTGAGAGATATGGAGGCTTGATCAAGTATTTTGGGGTGGAGACATGAGAAATGAAAGTTTCTTAGAGAGAGAAAGGAAAAAAATTTTGATTTGGGGGTGTAGGAGTTGTATACAAAAACTTCTGGTTCCTCACTTTAAAATAGGCCAGGGGCCATAACCAGTCACGCGGAGCACTGACCAAAATTTTGAAAAAACTCCACCCCCGTGACCAGTCACCGGAAAGGCACGCACCCGCGTTACCAGTCACACTTGCCCACTGACCAAAAATTTCATCTTCTTTCTTTATTTTTATTTTTATTTATTTATTTACCCTGCTCCTCTTCATCAAAACTCATCCAAATCATCATTTATCTTGTCCAACCTGTATCGATACCTATTTTATTCACCGTAAAATATTTTTAAACATTAAAATAGGACGAGTACTTACATCCTTTCCTCCTTAAAGAAATCTCGTCCACGAAATTTTAAAAGGACTATAACGTCAATAATTCCCAACAATGTCAAACCAATATAATGTATATGCGATAGACGAATGAACAAGTCAATGCAACTTGGGCCAACTATGTCTATTTCAATGTCACAAGTCCAGAAACTATAACAACCCAGATGGACAAACATATCTAAACAATGCCTAATTGCATATTAAACACCACGACTCAACAAGTCCTGTAATTAAATGACACACATCCACAAGTTTATGCATCAACATTGCCTATTTGCCAAGTATACTTCATGACTTAACAAACCTATTTGAAGCAATTTTAAATCGGGAAAAATAATGCCAACAAGCATATTACCATAGTCAATCAAGTCTCAAATAAACTCGGGTATTTCTCCCGCACTTCGTCTTTTCGTTCCCATGTCGATTCCTTTTGGCCCTGGTTACTCCACAACACTCGCCCTAATAGAATAGTCTTACCTCGTAGCACTTGCTCATGAGTATCCAGAATACGTATTGGTTCTTCTCCATATGAGGCATCGGCTTCTAAATCAAGCTTAGACCACTCAAGAACATGAGACGGGTCCGGTTCATACTTCCTCAACATTGATACGTGGAAAACGTTATGCAAACCCAATAGTCTTGGTGGTAGTGCCAAACGATACGCCACTTCACCAATTCTCTCGATAATGTCAAATGGCCAAATAAATCGTGGCGATAGTTTTCCTTTCTGCCCAAACTGCGACAAATCCCTCCGTGATGATACTTTCAAGAACACATGGTCCTCAACTTCAAATGACAAAGGGCAACGATGACGGTCGGCATAGTTCTTCTGTCGCCTTTGTGCGGTAAGTAGTATTTGACGAATCAACTTGATTTTCTCGCTGGTCTCTCCAATCAAGTCTAGGCCCACAGTAGTGGTTTCTCCCAACTCCGTCCAACATATGGGCGATCTACATGGCCTACCGTACAAGGCCTCGAATGGTGCCATCTCAATGCTAGATTGGTAACTGTTGTTATATGCAAATTCAACAAGTGGCAGATGATTTTTCCAACTACCCCGAAAATCCAAAACACAAGCCCGAAGCATATCTTCCAAAATCTGGATTGTTCATTCCGATTGTCCATCCATTTGTGGGTGATAAGCAGTACTAAACAAAAGACTCGTATCAAGCGCTACTGGCAAACTCTGGCAAAATCGTGCGGTAAACTTTGGATCTTGATCAGAAAAAATAGACACAGGAATTCCATGGAGGTGAATAATTTCACGAATATATAAACGGCTAAGTTGTTCCACGGAATCTGTCTTCTGAATCGGTAAAAAGTGAGCGGTTTTCGTCAAACGATCAACAATCACCCATATTGCATCATGCCCTCTTGGCGATCTCGGCAAGCCAATAACGAAATCCATGGTCACAGTCTCCCACTTCGATTCTGCCACAGGTAATGGTTGCAATTCCCCAGCGGGTCTTTGATGTTCGCTTTTATTTGCCGACATGTAAGACACCATGATATAAAGTTCACCACATCTTGTTTCATCCCAGACCACCAAGATTATCGACGCAAATCATGATCTTCGTGCCTCCCGGATGAACGGCTAAAGGCGAATGGTGAAACTCCCTCAAGATATCTTCCCGGCACGAAACGGGCACAAATAACTTACCTTGGTAATGTAGACTTCAATCGGCATGTATCATCCATCCCTCTCTAGCATTGCCATCGAAGAACTTCTTTCTTAACTCATTAGTTTCCTCATCGTTTTGTTGGGCGTCAGCTATTTGAGTTGATAAAGCCGATTGCACCATCAAATTGCACAACGTTACTCCTTCCCGGACTTTCTCAAAGTGCGTGGCATAAAATTCCCAAGTCTTGCATCATCTTCCACTTCCGAATCACTAGGCTCGCTAGATGAGTCAATTTCCTACTTAAGGCATCTACTACCACATTAGTTTTTCCCGGGTGATGTTGCAAATCAAAGTCATAGTCTTCCATGTGCTCCATCCACCGACGCTGTCGCAAATTGAATTTCTTTTCAGAAAATAGATACTTCAAGCTTTCGTGATCGGAAAAAATCTTAAACTTCTCGCCATATAAATAGTGTCGCCATATCTTCAAGGCAAATACAACGGCTGCAAGCTCTAGATCATGAGTGCGGTAATTCCGCTCATGTGTTTTTAACTGCCGTGATCCATAGGCCACTACCTTGCCCGATTGCATCAAAACGCACCCAAGTCATTCTCTCGAAGCATCACAATATACCGAGTAACCCACTCCTCGCTCTGGAACAATCAAGATTGGAGCGTTAATCAAATGTTTTTTCAACTCCTCAAAAGTCGTGTCACAAGCCTCATTCCAAACAAACGAATCCTCTTGCATGTCAAATGGATCATCAGAGCTGCTAGACGGGAAACGTCAAGAACAAAACGGCGATAATACCCAGCTAATCTCAAGAAACTTCGGATTTTAGAAATATTTTTTGGTTGGGCCAATTCATCACCGCTTCCACCTTCCCTGGGTCAATAGACACACCACTCTTTGAAACCACATACCCCAAGCACTTGACTTCGGATAGTCAGAACTCAAACTTGCTAAGTTTAGCCTACAAACTGTGCTCTCTCAAAATTTCCAAAACAACTGCGAAATGAGACTGATGCTCCTCCTCCATAGGCGAATAGATTAATGTGGCATCAACAAAAACCACGACAAATCTTTCAAGGTATAGGTAGAAAATGTGATTCATAAGATCCATGAACATCGCCGGAGTGTTTGTCAAGCCAAAAGGCATAACCACAAACTCATAATGCCCATAGCGTGTACGAAATTCTGTTTTCAGAATGTCTTCCTTTTGGACCCTCAACTGGTGATAACCCGATCTCAAATCAATCTTAGAAAAATATGTTGCTCCATGAAGTTGGTCAAATAGGTCATCAATTCTTGGCATCGGGTACTTGTTCATCACGGTAACACGGTTTAATTTTCGTTAGTCAATACATAGTCACAAAGGTCCATCATTTTTCTGCTCAAATAAGGTTGGTGCTCCCCATGGAGATGTACTAGAGTGAATAAATTCTAAATCTTGCAAATCTTGTAATTGTACCTTCAACTCTTTCAACTCAGTCGACGCGAAACGATAAGAGGGCATAGAGATGGAGTGGTACCCAGAAGCAAATCAATAGTAAATTCAATCTCTCTTTCTGGAGGCAAGCCATGCAACTCAACAGGAAATACATCCAAAAAATCTCAAACGACTAAAGGTAGCTCTCCACGGTTTGGCATATCTTCATCTAATGTCAAACTAACTAAAATTGCATAGATAGATTCTCACTCTCGAGATCCCCACAAGTAAGGTTCCAACAGTTCTCGTCGTTGTCCAAGAAAATCAAAACAACCCCTTCAGGTGACCAAATGTGAACTCGACAGTTGAAGCAATCAATGGTCGCATGATAGGTAGACAACTGGTCCGTACCCAAAATAATGTCAAACCCTGACACGTTTAAAATAATAAAATCAAAAGTGAAATGACGGTCGAGGATAACAAGCTCACAAGCTCGACAAACACGACTAAATAGCGATCTACCTCTAAGACGAGTCTCAACAAACAAGGGTGGGTCAAGGTGATCAGTTTCTAGTTCTAGAACACACACAAACAATGCAGCAATGAATGAATGAGATGCTCCAGAATCGAATAAAACTCTAGCAAAGGAGTTAAACAATAGAAATTTACCCCTCCAATTGACGTCTCGGGACCCTGAGTAGTGGGTTGTGGAACTAATAAGGCAATATTGAAGACTCTGCCATGTGCATGATGGCCCTGGTCATACCCACCTCATTCTCCAGAACCTTGAGGAGGTGCCGAAGAACTTGCCCCTATCACTCTGTGAGCCTTGCACTGAAGTAGTCTAACGATAATGAGACTGTTGCTGCCTTTGACCGCCCTCAAACTGTCGTTGTTGTTCACGATCCTTTCCTTGTCCAGGCTATTGTACCGACCCCACCTCACTGCATACCCCCGTCCCCTAAGGACAACTTTTAGTCGTATGCCCAATCTAACCACAAGTGAAACATGCCTTTTGAGGTGCAGAACACTAGCAACAAATGTGATCGGGTTGGTTACACCAATGACACACAACAGGTGGCCTCGAAGTATTGCTCCTAGAATCAGTTCTAGAACCCTGTTGTGCCTCCCTAGGCAACTCCACATTTGTGCACACTCTACGATCTCGTCGAAATTCATTTTGTGTTGGCTCACCACAAGCCTATTCACAGAAGAGTGAAGACCCCTCACAAAACGTTGGCACTTGCGATCTTCCGAAGTTACTAACTTCGGTGCATAGCAAGATAAGGTCTGAAAGTTCATGGCATACTCCGACACTGTCATGTTCCCTTGCTCCAACCTCTCAAACTGTATTTGTAGCTGTTCACAATATGATTCAGGAAAATATCGGCTGTCAAAAAGAGCCTCAAATTCAGCCCAAGTAATGTCCTCCACATCCGGTTCATCAACTCTAGCCGCTTGCCTAGCGGGCCTTCGTGCATCCTTCCTTGTTTCAAGAACAAACCTCCACCATTTATCTGCTTCCCCAATCAATTGGCAAGCCACAATGCCAACCCGGAGATCATCCTCCACTATCCTCAAGGCTGTGAATAACTTGCAAACTTCAAAAAGCCAATGATCGGCCACGAGAAAGTCGCTACCTTCTTCGCTAAGTTTAGGAAGATTTAGGCGGCGAATTTCTCTCATCACATCTAGTGTCCGATCACCAGCATGGGCTCTTGGAGCCTGATTTAGTAAATTAGCCTCGGTAAGCACCACCACAAACTCCCTTACAAACGCACCCAGAACAACCGATGGTTGAACATTCTATTCCACTTCCTCGTGGACTTCCTCCACTCACGGGATCTCTCTTTGTTGACTCACAACATCTTCTAATGGTCTCTCGTGATAATTGCCTCGACATCAACCTCAAGATCCACCCAATCTCACGCCACGTCTTGGAGGCATGATGTTATAATGAATAAGGTAACACTATCAAAATCAAACAACCATTGCCCTCACAAGGCCAATTGTCCAACAGAAATCCCTAACAAGGGTCAATCAATCACATATAAGTCTATTTATGTAATATGCAATATCAATACATGTCAAGCACACAAGCACACACAATTCATGTCTAAATGCAACAAGTTTTGAACCCAGTGAGGCTAAAAGCCTCCCTAGAGTCTCAAGGTTTTCTAACCTAAACTCTGATACCAAGTTGTCACGCTCTCATATTTCAACACAATATTAATAGGTTTAATTATAACAAAGCCATTTAACTCTCACCCGATATCCAAAAGCTCATTAATCATACACCAAGATGTTCCAAGTTCTCACCATTTTACCAAAAGGAATCAGGTTCAAATATTACATTAGAGTTGGGACATTCAAGTTAATGAGAGATATATTACATCCTTTCCAAAAAAAATGGATAAAAGATGCCGGATAACTCCTCTAATGCCGCTCATAGAATATCATGCAAAAATCTAAGCACTCCGTGCCAATTTCTAAGCTAAGTGTCGGGAACAACACCTGAAAAACAAATAAGGGTTGAGCCAACAAGAATATGGGATGGAAACAATAATACTTAACTTCAACAAATTGTTACAAGATACGTTAAGTTTCACCCAAAACATTCCCAAATCGAAAAGCCACTCATCGAGGGTCATTTCACTAATGGTTCTCATCATTATCCGATAACACTTTTGAATTTGCATTGATGATATCTCATGCCTAGCATCCTTGTTGGATCCTAGTTCCATTTCCTAGCAACCCCATTAGGGAGTCTAGTCCACAACCTTCCTAGCCTTCCCATCGGGGACTCTAGTTCACAATGCTCCTAACCTCCCCATAAGGAAGTGTTCACAATACTCCTAGCCATCTCGTCGGAAAGTCTAGTCCACAATACTTCAAAGCACAACATAAACCATGGAGCACATCCACTCCTTCAAATATAAATCATGACTTGGGATAAAATATAAGAGGCACTATTTCTACTAAATAAGTCATACCACATTCCTCTAAGTGAACTAACGTGGAATCCAGCACCCAACATGTCAACCATTCAAGCTATAATCACCCAACACATATTCAATCATACTCATGTTAGTCATCTATTATAATCAACGGGTATCTGTAATCTTAACGTGGGGAGATTAATAAGTATTTAATAACTTGGAGCTCGAAATATAAATTGAGATAAGGACGGGAGTGCAATTATAATTCTTTAGTGGTGTGAATTATAATTTGTGAAATAAGAAATATAGTCTTAGTAGGATTAGGGTTTCTTATTTTACACAAGGAGCCCAAAATTATTTCTCCTGAGGTCCCTGCCCTAGCCCTATAAATATACCGCTTCGTTCTCTAGGTCAGCCACACATTACGTTATTGAGAGACTCGAATACGTGGGTCTGAGAGTGAACAAGACGATCTCGTTTGATCCCACAATCGGCACGAGAATCGAGGTATAAGGGAATACGGCAGAAGATCTTTAGGCTTACAGCAGACGGCTGTAACAAGTTCTACCAGCGATCGTTGTTCTGTAGGAGTCGAGGTAAAACCCTAATTCCGCCTTGTAGGGTTTTTCGATCTGTTAACGTTTAATCTGCACGCATATTGCTGGGTTCTGGGAATGGATTCCCAATAGTGGTATTAGAGCAGGCTGTAATCATGCGTATAGATTAAACAGACCATGTTGTGCGGAGTCTGTAGAGGGTCGATCGTATGAACTGTGCTAACTTTTGTTTTGCAGAGTTCTGGAATATGCTAACCCTTATTTTGCAGGAAATCTTATCCCACTATTATGGTCACGCATGAATGTTTGTGTGATTGGATCCCACGTTTAATTTTAACGTGGTTACTGCTTTTATCTTGGGTACCGCGAGTATTTTTCGTGGTTGTAATATAAGAGTAGTTTGTGAACTCCGGTATGTGGGAGGCATAAGTTTTGAATGTAATCTCTATTTTTCCAGTTGTATCGCTTACAGTGTTGTAAGATTACAAATCATGCAGTGTATTTTGTATAATCTAGATTATGTGAACTCTGTAATGGAGGCATAGGATTTTGTATAAAATCACAGTTTCTGCATGGGAGAAACACAGTTTTTGAAGGTGCGGATGCATCTTTTAATGAAGCTCGACCCCTTCGACCCCCTGTGCCTGCATCAAACTTTTACTTGGTGGGCAAGACGTAGCTGCGAACTTGGCTGTTTTTTTTGGAAACAAAATCTGACCATAATAGTTGGGATTCATGTTTATCATGTTTCTTTGTTTATGTTTATATTTGTTTCCATAAGTGTTTGCATATGTGATAGTTTACCATTTTAGGACAACATGGTAATAATTGGCTTTTGACCTAGATCACTATTTTTTGTAAACACATATATTTTGATAATCCTCACAAAATTTTAAATAACTAAGTGGGAGAAGGAGTTTATTTTCAATAAATCCTACGGTTTCCATTACTAGTTTGTAGGTGATATAATTAATTTTGTGTGATGGTTTTAGAACTTTCCTCCCTATCGGACAAAATTGATTATGGCATCATCGGTACAAACTTCCTTGAGTGATAGTTTTAAGATAATTGTTGTGTGGGCCACTTCTCCATCTGAGGTGGTTCATAACGGAACAATGGGTCTAAAAGCTAGGAAATGGTGTACACTTAGCTATACATAAAAGTATCCCCTCTATCTGGGTCACTGCTATATTGGCTATTTAATTTTACCTGGCACGGTTTGGTGTCTAGATGGTAGAAATTAAAAGGTTGTGCCTATCTACATGAATGATGGAGAGTAGAGGACCTTCCATCGAGGCATGCTCTTCACGGTGTGTAGGGTTGCCAATGTTTTTCTTTTCAACATGTGGTTGAGGGAACCAATATTGAAACGAAATTCAAATTTTTATTGCCCATCATAATTCTTGTTATTATGTGATTCTCAGATTCAAAAATGGCATCTCTCAATCCACTTGCTGTTATTCTCAAAGAAAACAAACTTACTGGCGAAAATTATATTGACTGGAAAAGAAACTTGGACATTGTCTTAACTGCTGAGGGGCACAAGTTTGTGCTAAGTCAAGAGTGCCCTCCGCAACTCTCTGAAAATGCCACTGAAGAGGACGCAAAGCCTTTTAAGCAGTGGAAGAAGGCTGATGAGATGGCACGGTGTTATATTCTGGCATCTATGTCGAATATATTGCAACATCAGCATCAGTCTATGGAAACTGCGTACGATATGATACTGAACCTCAGAGAAATGTTTGGGGAACAGAATCATGCAGCAAGGCTAGTTGCTTTTAATGAATTGATGAATATCACCCATGTTGAAGGGACCCCAATTAGAGATCATGTTCTAAAGATGATGGCTCTTTTGAATGAACTAGAGATGTTAGGAGCTGAAATTGATGGGGAAACCCAGGTTGATTTTGTTCTTAACTCACTGAAATCTGAGAGTTTTAGGCAATTCCGCGTAAATTATTCTATGAACAAAATGCATTTATCTTTGTCGGAATTGCTTAAGGAACTCCATGCTACTGAGGGTCTTTTGGGTGTGAAGAAATCATCTGTGTTAGTGACTGAGAAGGCTTCTAGTTCTAAGCCGAAAGGCAAGAAGAAGCAGAACAAGTCTCATAAGAAGGTTGTGGGGGCAGTTATAGCGCCTCGCGATGGAGTGAAAAAGCCTAAGGGCAAGTGTTTTCAATGCAACCAGAAAGGGCACTAGAAGAAGGATTGTCTGATTTTTCTCAATAAAGTGAACAAAGGAGGTAAATCTTTTTCACTAGTAGTTGAATCATGTTTAGCGGTGTTATCTACCAGTACCTGGTGTGTAGATACAAGTGCCACTAATCATGTTTGCAATTCATTGCAGGGGTTCCAGGAAACCAGGAAACTAAGTGATGGGGAGATTTGCTTACATATGGGAAATGCTACCACAGTAGCAGCAGTTGCAGTAGGAAATATTTTTCTTAATTTCAGTAATGATAGGAGTTTAATTTTAAGAGATTGTCTTTATGTTCCCAGTATTAGAAGAAACTTGGTTTCAGTTTCTAAATTGTTTAAGGATGGATATTCAGTTTATTTTAGTAACTCTGTAGTTATTAAGTTAAATAAACATTTTGTCTGTTCTGGTTCATTGGTGGATGACCTCTATATTATTAATCCTATGTTTCCTACAGTGCAACTGAATGAATTGAATAACACTAATAATTTGCCTTGTAAGAGAAAGGAGCCTTCTAAGTTGAACCAAACGTATCTTTGGCACTTACGTCTTGGCCATATTAATCTGAATAGGATTTCTAGACTGGTTAGAGATGGACCTTTAGGTTCATTGCAAGTAGAGGTACTTCTAGTCTGTGAATCATGTTTAGAAGGTAAGATGACCAAGAGGCCATTTTCAGCTAAGGGATATAGAGCCAAAGAACCGTTGGAATTGGTTCATTCTGATGTGTGTGGTCCTATGAATGTCCAAGCTAGAGGTGGTTTTGAGTATTTCATTACTTTTATTGATGATTACTCAAGGTATGGATACATTTATTTGATGCGCCGTAAGTCCGAATGCTTTGAGAAATTCAAGGAGTATAAGGCAGAAACGGAGAAGCGTCTAGGTAAATGTCTCAAGACACTACGATCTGATCGTGGTGGCGAATACCTCTTGGGAGAATTTAAGGATTACTTATCGACTGAAGGGATTGTATCCCAGTTGTCAGCACCAGGTATGCCACAACAAAATGGTGTAGCAGAAAGAAGGAATAGGACTCTTATGGATATGGTGAGGTCAATGATGAGTTATTCTGATTTACCAATTTCGTTTTGGGGACATGCACTAGAAACGGCTGCATATATTCTTAACTTGGTGCCATCTAAGTCAGTACCGTCTACACCCACAGAATTGTGGACTGGGCGTCAACCCAGTCTACGGCATGTTCGGATTTGGGGTAGTCCAGCACATGTGTTGAAGGGGAACGCAGATAAATTGGAATCAAGGATAGAAGTTTGCTTGTTTGTGGGGTACCCTAGAGGAACGAAAGGTGGTTTATTTTATAGTCCTAAAGATCAGAAGGTTTTTGTTAGTACAAATGCTCAATTCTTAGAGGAGGACTATGTAATAGATCACAAACCCAAAAGTAAGATTGTTCTAGAGGAATTGAGAGGAGAGGGACAGACACAATCTTTTATACCACCAGTAGTACGTGAAGAAACACCTCAAGAGACATTTATTGATGCACCTATTGACACACCTGAACCTCGTCGTAGTGGGAGGGTTATTGTACGACCCACTCGGTATACGTTATTGGGAGAATATTATGATATGATCCCTAACGAGCAAAATGCTGAACCCTGTAACTACAATGAGGCATTACAAGGTAAAGATGCAGAACTATGGCAAAAGGCTATGCAGTCAGAGATGGAGTCCATGTACTCAAATCAAGTTTGGGATCTTGTAGAACCACTCGATGGGATTAAACCCATCGGATGCAAGTGGATCTACAAAAAGAAGAGAGGAGTGGACGGGAAGGTGCATACCTTCAAAGCTAGGCTTGTTGCGAAAGGGTATACTCAAAAAGAAGGGATCGATTATGAGGAGACTTTTTCGCCAGTAGCCATGCTTAAATCCATTCGGATTCTCTTATCCATTGCAGCTCATCTTGATTATGAGATTTGGCAAATGGATGTCAAGACTGCGTTCCTTAATGGAAATTTGGAAGAGTGTATCTATATGGTGCAACCAGATGGTTTCATATCAAAAGGTCAAGAGCACATGTTGTGCAAGCTTAAGAGATCCTTATATGGGCTTAAGCAGGCATCTAGGTCTTGGAACATCCGTTTTGATCAAGCAATCAAGTCTTTTGGATTTGATCAATGTCCAGATGAGTCTTGCGTGTATAAGAGGCGCAGCGGCAAAGTGGTGGTGTTTCTAGTGCTATATGTTGATGACATTCTGCTCATCGGAAACGATGTGGGAGAGTTGTCTGCAGTGAAAGTGTGGTTGTCCAGCCAATTCGAAATGAAGGACTTGGGAGAAGCTAGTCACATCCTTGGGATTAAGCTTATGCGAGATCGCAAGTGTAGGATGTTGGGTTTATCACAAGCTTCTTACATCGATACGATCCTTGCTCGTTTTAGCATGCAAGATTCCAAGAAAGGATTTCTTCCTTTTAGACATGGAATCAGTCTGTCTAAGGATCAGTGTCCCAAGACAACTGATGAGATGGAAAAGATGAAGGCAGTTCCTTATGCTTCAGCAGTAGGAAGCCTCATGTATGCTATGCTATGTACTAGACCTGATATTTGTTTTGCGGTTGGCATGGTCAGCAGATATCAGTCTAATCCTGGACAGGAGCATTAGACTGCGGTGAAACATATAATCAAGTATCTGAAAAGAACTAGAGATTATATGTTGGTGTACCAGTCAGTTAGTCTTGTACCGTGTGGGTACACAGACTCAGACTTTATGTCAGATAAGGATTCCAGAAAGTCTACCTCAGGATATGTGTTTACCCTAGGAGGAGGAGCCATTAGTTGGAGGAGTGTCAAGCAATCATGCATTGCTGATTCCACCATGGAGGCAGAGTATGTGGCAGCGTCTGAAGCAGCCAAGGAGGCCGTTTGGCTCAGGAACTTCTTGATGGATCTAGAAGTGATTCCTTCACTGCAATCAGCCATTACGCTCTATTGTGACAATAGTGGTGCAGTTGCTAATTCAAAGGAGCCAAGGGCTCATAAGAAGGGTAAACACATTGAGCGTAAGTATCATTTGATTCGAGAGATCGTACAGAGAGGTGATGTTACTGTGACTAAGATTGCATCGGCGAACAACATGGCAGATCCATTTACGAAGAGCTTACAAGCCAAGATTTTTGATAATCACGTAGAAGGAATGGGAGTCAGATGTGTGGCCACATGGATGTGAGTCTCAGTGGGAGTTTGTTAGAGAACTATGTGAAACGTTATGGTTTGATGTAATGGATTAATATTATTAATCAGTTTTATCCATTTTGATGAAAACTTCTATGGGCAATAGTGGCATGATATTATTTTATGTTGTGCATGTGTGTCTTTTATTCTACATAGTAGATGATCGATCCAGTGTGTAGAGTGCAACTTACACACAGAAGATTGGATCATCGGTTCTTGTGGAATATAAGTTATGGTTCACAGTCTTAAATGGAATTTGACACACCATTGGTAGGACTATAGCATAATATTTTAGTGGGTCTATCTTGATCACGGGGAATGGTATTAATTTTAATACTACTTCCAACTCATTGTGCTAGTACACTTTGTGTGTATTGAACGGGACCATTTTTGAGGTAATTATCTGACTTTATAAGATGATTAAAACCTCATGGTTATTATGAATACTTGTGCTCTTAATCCAAAGATAATTAATAGATATATACATATAATGTTGTTGACTTTGACTCATTTAAAAATGAGATCCTCTTTGGGGTCAATATTCTTGATGAATTGGGTCACGATATTATATGCAAGACATGTATCGATATTAATTATTAATGAAATCCACATCCCAGCAGGGAATGATGATAACCCCTTGAGTAAGCTTATAAGTTTCGATGATGTCAAACCCTGCAGGTGGATATTTGTATCCGACATATCGAATAAGTTAAGCAGATAGTCTCAAGGCATTTAAAGATGTTGATTAAGTGGGAGATTGTTAGTAATCTATTATAATCAACGAGTATCTGTAATCTTAACGTGGGGAGATTAATAAGTATTTAATAACTTGGAGCTCGAAATATAAATTGAGATAAGGACGGGAGTGCAATTATAATTCTTTAGTGGTGTGAATTATAATTTGTGAAATAAGAAATATAGTCTTAGTAGGAATAGGGTTTCTTATTTTACACAAGGAGCCCAGAATTATTTCTCCTGAGGTCCCTGCCCTAGCCCTATAAATATACCGCTTCGTTCTCTAGGTCAGCCACACATTACGTTATTGAGAGACTCGAATACGTGGGTCTGAGAGAGAACAAGACGATCTCGTTAGATCCCACAATCGGCACGAGAATCGAGGTATAAGGGAATACGGCAGAAGATCTTTAGGCTTACAGCAGACGGCTGTAACAAGTTCTACCAGCGATCGTTGTTCTGTAGGAGTCGAGGTAAAACCCTAATTCCGCCTTGTAGGGTTTTTCGATCTGTTAACGTTTAATCTGCACGCATATTGCTGGGTTCTGGGAATGGATTCCCAACAACTCAAACCCTTAAAACAAAGGTAAATGTATAATACACCATTAACAAGTCATAAACAAGTAAGAAAAGCAAAAAAAATCTCTACCCCAAGAAGAAAATCCTAGCTTTGAGCTCAAATGGTAAAGCCCTAGCTTTAATGGTGGAATGGAGCTCAACCAAACGCTTTCCAAGCAAGAACTCTCCTCCAAGTGCTTGAAATCAAAGGAAAATGAAGGATACTTGAAGAAATTGGAGAGATATGGAGGCTTGATCAAGTATTTTGGGTTGTAGACATGAGAAATGAGGGTGTCTTAGAGAGAGAAAGGGAAAAAATCTAATTTGGGATAGGGGTTGTGTACAAAAATTTCTGGTTCGTCACTTTAGAAATGCGCGTTTATACCTAGGTGACCAGTCACGGAAAATAGACCAGGGGCCTTGACCAGTAACATGGAGCTACTGACCAAAATTTTGAAAAAACTCCACCTGTGTGACCAGTCACCGGAAAGGCACGCACGTCTGCGTGACTAGTTACACCCGCCCACTGACCAAAAATTTCATATTCTTTCTTTTTTTATTTTTATTTATTTATTTACCCCTCTCCTCTTCATCAAAACTCATCCAAATCATCATTCATCTCATTCAGCCCGTATCGATACCTATTTTATTCACCGTTAAAATATTTTTAAATATTAGAATAGGGCGGGTACTTACACATATATCTTTCCAATACTCCAACAATTTCATCTATTTTATCAATTAATCATTAAATTATTTTATATTTATTTTCTTTTTTTTCCATTAAACGCATCTTCCCAAAACTTGTTGAGAGAGATGGAAGAGAGAGAGAACAATAAAAAGAAAATGATACATGGTGAATAGTAGCTAGGTAAAAATTGCTAGGTACTATTTATAGAATTAAAATAGCTCTTCTTTGTTGAGTTTGTTGGAGCTTTACTTTTAAGAGCAAGCCCACCAAACTCTCCAAATGGGTAATTTTAGATATTTTAGCTAGCAAAGCCTAAAGCAAAGCTCCAACAAACTAAAATATTAGTGGCGTATGGTGTGTCTGAACCGAAAAAATTCAAAACCTTCTTGTTCAGGTCCATCCCCAGGGGCAGCTGAAAGCAGGCCAAATACTGGGAAACAAACAAGCAATGTCTTGACCGAGTGAAAATGAGGTAGCTTCCATTCTTGTTCTTTCCAAGTTAAATTATGATTTTGGAAATATTTGGACAAGTTGTTGTACCATATTGTTCAGAACACATTGCTCCTTCAAATAAAAAATAAACCCATGCTGATAATGCCGATCGACCAACCTTGGAATAATGCAAAGTTCGCAATGAGAATGTTTTAGACTGCGCACAAGCAGCATGCAGATGCAGTTAACGTGCCAAGTCAAATCCAAAGCATCAAACAAGTTACGTAACTGAGTTTGCCCTATGGTAAATGGTAATATTCAGGCTTTCCCCAAACATCCAGATCCTTGATGAGGGTCACTATAGAGATGCAGAAAGACAACTACATAGTCTGAAGCAGCTGCAAAAATAATTGGATGTTAAGCAACTGAGTTCATAACATTCAAACAAAAAACAAGTAAATTGTTCAACTGCATTCGATGCCAAGTGATATTTGATATCCCCAACAGAGCACAATAAGAATACCAAGTATTTTACTATGATGCCAAAAAAGCAAATAAAGCAGATTTTCACAAGGCATTTGGCATGCTTGTGGACAATCATACATGGGTCCATTTGGACTGTGGTATTTATTGGATTATTTTTTCATTCTTATGTGAACTTTTTTTGCAATTTTTAGTCTTTCATCAATTTTTTTTGTGGTTTATTAGTTTATCTCGACGTGAGCTTTCAGAAAAGTTAAAAATAATTGACCAAATTTAAAAAAAGTTCAGAAAATACAAAAATAATCCAAAAACAGAGTTTTCTTGAGCTTATTCTTCATCTTTAATGATATTTTTTTAACTTTTGGACACAATTTTATACTTTTGAGATTTCATTCGTTAAGACGAACATAATTCACAAAATATTAAGGCCAAAACAATAATTGCAAAAAAAAAAAAAAATTGAATAAAGACAAAAATAACATTGAATTATCTTCCAAATTTTAGTATAAATGCAAATTACAAATGTGAAGTATGTGTAGAGGGTAAGTTAACTAAGCCTTCTTTTCAGTCAGTATAGAGAAGTACTAAGCCTTTAGAACTAATCTCTTCAGATATTTGTGATTTAAAATTTGTTCAAACACGTGGAGGCAAAAAGTATTTCATAACTTTTATTAATGATTGCAGTACTTGATATTGCTATGTTCATTTATTGAGAGGTAAAGATGAGGCAGTAGAAAAGTTCATTTATTATACAAGTGAAGTTGAGAATCAACTTAGCAAAAAGATTAAAAGTATAAGAAGTGATAGGGGTGGTGAGTATGAATAACCGTTTGGTGAGTTCTGTTCCCAACATGGGATTATTCACCAAACCTCAGTGCCATATACTCCACAACAAAATGGAGTTGCGGAACAAAAAAATAAAACTTCAAAAGAAATGATGAACGGTATACTAATAAGGTCTGGCTTACCCCAGAATTTGTGGGGGGAAGCGATTCTATCTGCCAACTACATTCTTAACAGAATACCACACAGGAAGACGAAAAAAACTAATGATGAATTATGGAAAGGTCGAACACCTTCCTATAGATGTCTTCGTGTGTGGGGCTGTTTAGTAAAGGTGGCTATTTCAGATCCTAAAAAAGTTAAAATATGACCTAAAACTGTTCATTGTATATCTATTGGTTATGCAAATAATAGTAGTGTTTATCGGTTTTTAGTTCATAAATTTCATAATCCAAATGTACATGTCCATACTATCATCGAATCAGTTGTTGCATCAGTTTTTCAACACATATTTTCTTGTAAATAAACACATGACGAAAGTTTCGTAAAACGAACTTATGATACTACTTTTGGCGATAACAAAAATTTAGATAAAGGTGATCTAGGAGGAAAGAATACCGAAGAATCTAGACGAAGTTCATATCTGTTAGAAAATGAGTCTCAAGCCTTTAAAGAAGCTATGACCACTTCAAAAGCTCATTTGTGGAAAGAGGCGATTAACAGTGAAATAGAATCCATACTGCAAAATCATACCTGGGAATTGGTTGATCTCCCACACCCGGTATCAAAACATTTGGATATAAGTGGATATTCAAGAGGAAAATAAAAGCAGATGGCTCAATAGATAAATACAAAACAAGACTTGTAGTAAAGGACTATCGACAAACGGATGGAGTAGATTATTTTGACACTTATTCACTGGTGACAAAAATTACTTCCATTAGAATGCTAATCGCTATAGCAGCGTTGTTTAACCTTGAAATCCATCAAATGGAAGTAAAAATAGCTTTCTTAGATAGTGATTTAGACGAAGAAATTTATATGGAACCACCGGAAAGTTTCATAGTTCCAGGTAAAGAAAAAAAGTTTGTAAACTTGTTAAATCCTTGTATGAATTAAAACAAGCACCAAAATAATGGCATGAGAAATTTGACAATGTGATGATGTCAAATGTCTTTAAGATCAATGAGTGTGATATATGTGTTTACGTGAAAAACGCATTAAAAGGATATGTCATTGTTTCTTTATATGCGGATGACATGCTCATTCCTGAAAGCAATAATGACATGATCAAATTTACTAAGAAAATGTTGAATTCAAAATTCAACATGAACGACATAGGAGGAGCAGATGTTATACTAGGGATGAAAATCACTAAAACATCTAAGGGATATGTTTTATTTCAATCACATTATGTTGAGAAAATACTTTAACTTGTCTTGTAAAGATGATGATCGTCTTGTACACACTCATGTGGATGTGAAACTTCATTTAGCTAAGAACGCTGGACCATGTATCTCTCAATTGGACTATGCTTGAATCATCGAAAGTCGCATGTATTCGATGAATTGCACGAGACCAGATATAGCGTACTCTATTAGCAAATTGAGTAGATATACCAACAACCCAACAGTTGACCATTAGAAAGTCATAACTCGGATTTTGGGATACCTTCGTTATACCCGAAACTATGGCTTGCACTATATAAGATATCCAGCAGTTTTAGAAGGTTATTGCGATCAAACTGGATATCAGATACTAAAGGCTCTAAATCCAGCAGGTGTTGTTGTTTCTTTGAAGTCTTCTAAATAGATTTGTATTGCTAGGTCCACAATGGAATCTAAAGTTATAGCTTTAGACAAAGCAAGAGAAGAGGCAGAATGGCTTCGCCACTTTTTAGAATATATTCCAATGTGGCCTAAACCTGTACCTTCAATCTGTATACATTGTGACTGTATGTCAGCAATAGAGAAGGCACAGAACAATATGTATAATGGAAAATCTAGACATATAAGTTGTAGACACTACACCGTTAAACATTTGCTCTCAACCGGAATTATTTTTATAGAATATGTTAAGTCTAAAGAGAATATTGCGGATCCGTTAACAAAAAGACTTATACAAAGAGCAAGTGATATGTTTATCGAGGGGGATGGGATTAAAGTCTATGCCATAAGAGTTGGCCCAATAGAACCCTACCTAGCTGACTAGAGATCCCAATATTTAGGTTCAAAGGAAAAATGAAGTTGTGTGTACACTCAGTAGTATCACCTTGGAGATATCTCTCTTAACCATTCCTATGATACCAATAAGTGATTCCTGCAACGCTTTAGGTTAAGTTATGCTTTTAATGATTGTCACACCTTGGTAATCCAAGTGGGATATAGCAGGATATTCTTAATGAAAAATCACCTATATGAGTATGAAAGGGCCGCTTCTATGAGAACGAAAAGGCTAAGTTCTCTAGAGCACTCATAAAAATTAAGAATTGTCCAGGAACAAAATGGGCACAACCATGAGAACCATGTGTGTTAGGAAAGATCCTGTGTGACTACTATTGTCTTGGTTTACACTAATGATTAAATAGTTCAAGGCATCGTGTCCACTGATTGGCCAGTACTCCCAATAGTAACTCACAAAGGAAGATTCAAGGCAAAAAACTACCATTCTGTGTAGGAAATTTGAACCAAAACTTTTTAGTCTTCAGCCAGTTTCTATTCTGCTAATTTGGTTCAGCCAAATTTCATTCATGTGGGGGATTGTTGTAAAAGGGTTTAGAGAGAATGATTTTTTGCAATGTTTAAAGCAAAAATTAAGTGGGCTCCACACCTTAATTAATGTGGGTCTAAAAGTGAAAGTTGTTCACATTTGATTAAAGATTACATTGATGTAATTTGTTTGCCTAAACCATTAATGGAGCGAATGAAATTTAGCTCCATAAAGGTTCACTTCAATTTAAGGGATTGACCTTGAGTCCCACACAGGAAACTTAGAAGAATTCTAGTGGGTATATAAAACCCAACTTTGGTTAAGGGTTTGGGCTCCAAGGGGTACCAAAGTTTTATCTATGGGGGAGGACCTAGGGTAAGTGAGTTTCGATCCATTTACCACACACATGAGCGCGCGCCACCCTCCCATGCAGTCCGGTCCGGCCCAACCCAGTCTTTGTCTCAAGTTCAGGTTCGTGGTTCGTGGTCATGGGCTTGTGGGCTTGGGCCTCCTTCTATAATCTTTTTAAGCCAAATTTATTTAAGTAATTTAATTTTAATTCCTAAACGCAGTGGGCTGGTTCGGACCCAACTAGGCATGTTCGGTTCATCTGTTCGGTTCGGTTCAAAGTGAATAGCTGCGTCTGGTCAGTTCAGTCTAGACGGACGCAACCAATTAATGGTCCAAAATATGAGATTTTGCACTTGTTCGGCTGCTCCAAAAAGGCACTCTACTCCTATAAATTCAGAGTCCTTTCTTCAATGTTACTCACTCAAAACATTCAAAGTCTTCTTGTCATTATTCTGTCATTCTTTCTAATTCCTTTCTAGAAAGTTCAAACATTATGTACTTTGTTGTGCACTCAAATTTTCGTGCTTCTTTCGTGTGCATTGATTGTTGTATTCCTGGGAGACGAGCATCCAACAATCGCAAGCAACGGGTGAGGGAAAATATCATCTTAAGGAAACAGTGCAAACACTGGACTCGGCCATAAGCAGTTTCTTCGTGACTTTATTCATTCTGGCAACTAAACAGTAAGTTCTAATCCTACTGTTCTTTTTTAATTTACATTCTGCCTAACTTAAACAAGTTACCAACATATTAGTTTTGTCTATTATAATTTGTTTTATACAATTACAATTTCTCGATAGATCGTAAACAACAACAGCCTCACAATACATTTTGTGGCTCTGGGAAGAAAAAATCTCCACCGTATGATGTTTTCCAAACAATCATTGTTGGCCCGTTTAGTCTATTCTGTTACCAAGGATGGAGCTATTGTTAGCCCTTTGGGTTTTGGTTCAACAAGTCCTTGTCAGATGGTTTTGAAAGGGTCTAATTTCCAATCTTTGGATGCCTATGGTTAATACTCACAGTAGTTAATTTTCTGGCTAGATTTGGATCAAAGATTAGTTAAGTGAATTACGAAGGCGAAGAAGATGGACAAAAAGGAGAACTCAAAGAGCTAACCTCAACATTTGGTGTAACGCTCCATGTACGCCGCTAGCCTAATAACTTATTGGAGCCTAACTACATGACCCAAAGATGGGTAAATGGTCAGCCTCCTGGGTAAAAAAGAAACATTTTTCGAAGAAGATCTAGTGTGGAAGGCCATTCTCCGTTTAGGGGCCAAAAATCCTAAGATGGGTAAATGGTCAGCCTCCTGGGAAGAACAGTTTCAAATATCAACATGTCACAAAAGAGGAGTGTACACACTACAAGATATAGATGGAGAAATGCATACACATCGAGTCAATAGCAAATACTTGAAAGCTTATCATCCAACCATATGAGAAAGCCATTGGGCCCCACCCAAATAGCCAACAAACAAAGAAATAGTTCAAGGGGGAGGAGGAGAAAATAAAGTTAGATTAAAACAGTTAAGTTGGCCTTGATCTTGTCCCAGGTCGTATTTAAATCAATGACTTGGCCTTCAACTTCCAGCAAGGATAGCTTCTTCCTCATTGAGATCTTGGAGAAGGCGTTGGATTTCTCTTGTCAGCACAGTCTCTTTAGATTTCAGAACCTCATAGTTAGCCAAGTTCTGGGATAACTGATCTTCAAGTTGAGAAAATTGAGCTAGTTTTCCTTGGATCTGACTAAGATCACACCTATTTTGATCAAAAGATGAGAATAAAGGAGAACTTTGCTAATGAACAACTTGGATCTTGGCTTTGAAGTCAGCATTAACTTGGAAAGAGGAAATGGTAACAAGTAAAGCGTTTCAAAAACCAACCAAATGCCCAAGATGAATGAGCACTTCTAAGAGGCGTTCGAAAGATTGTCTTAGCTGATCTTTTGCTTTTTCAATCTGAAAGTCTGTAATAGCCGGGCCATTGGAGCTAGAAGTACTACTAGTCAAATTTATCTTCCGAGGAACATTTTTTCGCTCCTTGAGAAATCGCATAAAGGCTTCAACAAGCACTTTTTGGGGATGCTGGTTAGTAGCCTCTTCTGTGTAGGCAAGAGTTGGGGTCAATTTCTCCTGATCCTCTTGTTGCAAATTTCTTTTCATTAAAGTTCAACAGAAGAAGAAAGTAGGGAATCAACAAAAAGGAAGAAAGATACATACTATTGCAGAAGAAGTCACAACAAAGTTAGACCCCACAATAGGGTCAACAGGATTATCAAAGGGCAACACATATGCAAATTCCTCGTCTTCCTCTTCATCATCACCATCACCAGAAGCCTCAACCACATGGGCCTTTTAGCTAGTGACTTCACACGACCTTTCTTCAGCGGTGGATTAGGAGAAGCTGCTGGATCCAATTTAATGGGTGTGGTGGCAGAAGTAGGGGGTTGTTTACTTAACTTAGGATTTCCCCAAAAAGAGCAATTTGGCGAATTCTTTTACTAGCCTGTAAAAGCAACAGATATAGGAGAAGGTCAAAAAAGTTGATATTCAAGAAGGCTAAATTGGGAGAAATACTTACATTAGGAGAAAGAGCTCCATCTTGGCTTCCTAACGACTTGGTGGTTTTAGAATCACTTTTTCTTTTCAAAGGTCGAGCAATTGTTACAAAGCAAAATGAGGAAGAAAGTTGAGTAATGCAGAGGAAAAGAAGACCAAAGAGAGAATGGCCATAAATTCACTGATGAGCGCACTATATTGCATAATAACGTGGCTCAATGTACTCATTTTGGCATTTATGCGTAGGCAAATGTATTGTTCTAGTTAATGTTGCAAGCGTAGTTGTTTCTGTACCATTTCAGGTTTTCGAGCGCTAAATGAATGCCCAAAGGTTCCACCATGACTTAAGGCCTCAGAACCATTGGCGATATTGATGGAGGACCAAACGAAGGCTCGGGAGGAGTAAAAATGAGGCCGGGTCAAAGAGACAAGGAAGAACTAAAAATAGAAGTCAGAAGCCCTCTCTATCGATAGAGGTTGTTCCCTATCGATAGAGCCCTAGCAAAAGAACCAGAAAGAAGAGCCCTCTATCGATAGAGGATGAGTTCTATCGATAGGAGGACTTTTCTATCGATAGAGGTCTCTTCCTATCGATAGAAAGCTTGATCAAAGAAGACCAGAGGACTTCCCTATCGATAGAGACTCACTCCTATCGATAGAAAGCTTGATCAAAGAAGACCAGAGGACTTCCCTATCGATAGAGACTCACTCCTATCGATAGAAAGCTTGATCAAAGAAGACCAGAGGACTTCCCTATCGATAGAGACTCACTCCTGTCGATAGAAGGCTTGATAAACGAATACCAGAGGACTTCTCTATCGATAGAAAGATCCTCCTATCGATAGAGACCCAATTCCGGCTGATTCTTTGGGGACCACTTTACATCAAATTTTGTGCCAAATCAGGGGACAAGAAAGCTTTTAGCCTAGAGAATGGAATAAGAAGCTTCTTATTATGCCATTATGGAGGGTAGAGTTGTAATTTCATCTAGATTAATTAGGATATTTTGTAGGTTGTTATTTCTTTGGCAAAGGCTCTCACACACACACATTACACATAGAATATACAGAATTCTATCAGATTTTTGAGAGCTCTTGCCTCCTTTTGCCTTAGGATATTTTGTTCTTCATGCATTGTTCTTCAAGTTTTGAGTAAGTTGTTAATCTTTTAGTGTTATTCTCTTGTGAATCCTTGTATTCTCTTGGAATCACTCAAGTATTGGTAAGAGTTACTTTTATATTTCCATTAGTATTGCATTTCTCACCTTAAAATCTGATTTTCTAAGAGTTTTCTAGTATAGCATTGGTTAGATCATTCATATTTTCTCTTTAGATAAGTTTGTTCATCATGTTTTCTCTCACTTTTCTCATGTTTATGGTAAATATGAATAGCTAAACTAGTGTGGGTTAAGTCTAAATGTGAGGTTTATTCAAAACCATGTTGGTCTATGTCTTCTCAATATGTATCTAATGTCCATTGATGGATCTTTCTAAGTTCTTCCTATTGAAACAAAAATGAAGAGTTAAGTCCTTGCTTAGTTATAGCCATCCTTAGAGTTGGTATATCTAATACTTGGATCGATGTCCTTCATCTTTTGATCCCATTTTCTTGAACTTGAAAGAATCCATCAAACCATTTTATGAGTTAAAATCCTGATTTTCATCGAAGTATTTTCCGATCTAAAACCCGAGACCGGGGGCTAGATTGAGTTATAAGGAGAAGAGATAGACCAACGGAAGAATTGAATAGACCAAACTTTAGGACTTAACCCCACTCCTTAATCTAGTTTTAATCTCTCACTTAGTTAATATCATTGTTAACCACACCAAACAAACTTTGAGGTTGACGTCCGAAACGTCGAAAAAAACCAATTTGCGAAATCTTTGAATCCAACTTTCTTTTCCCTATGGATCGATACTCCGGACTATCCATTATACTCGTTTTTACATATTTTGAGGAAAGTCCTGTTTTAAGAAATTAAACCACTGACTTGGGCCAGCGCCCTAGCGACGCACACTCTTGCCGGTTCTGTTATTCACCTTGCTCGATAGAATCAATTACGGCTATAAGACCTGATTTGTAGGCATCCTCTATTTCCCAGAATGAAGCATCAACCTTTGTTACCGTTACTCTCTTGGAAGGGGGGTCAAGCGCATACATCCCATCCCATCTCAAGGTATGAGTAAATGCAAAATTTGCATTGGGTGTAGGAGGCATGAGCCTACCATAAGGTCTTTGAAAGGTCTCAAGAGAAGGAGCCTTATTCCCAAGAGTGGTTTAAGCATTCCACCAAGCATTATCGTCCTTTTCTTTTTGATGCTGTGCAATTTTGGTCAGGCATTTTCTCCTAGCCTCGTCCATAAGGGCAGCTTTAAGAAGATTTCATTTACATTTGAAAAAGTTTTCAAAATGAAGAATGGAGGTATAAATATCAAAAAGACTGGGAGTACCTGTTGGCTTATCTTTAACTGTGCGAACGTTCTTAATATTGGCAGCGATTTGTTGTGAAGGATCAAGAGGATCAGTCTGATCTTCTTCGCCCTCGGCAATAGAAGGAGCCAGTCCAGGAGAAATCGTTAGCAAGATGGAATTCACATCTTCAAATTGCGAAGCTATGGCTTTTCCCCACCATTCAGAGAAACCATAAAAGTGTGGGGAATTTCTTCAAACGAATTGAGGGCGATTTGCTCCAGCCTAACCATAGACTGTTGAAAAGCTACTTTTCTCTCCCCAACATCTAAGATATGTCGTGCCATGAGTAAATCATTTGCGGTTTCACAAGGGGGAAGAGGGACTAGCTAAGTCAAACCAAATTGCTGAGCAAATTGAGCAGAGTTGTAAAACTTTACCCCACATTTGTTGTTGCCAGAGGAGAAACACATCCCATATGGCAAACCACGCACATTAAGAAAGCTGGCCTATACATTTTTTTGTTCCTAAATGGAGGGATCTAAATTGGCCGATTTGGGTCTCAGCTAAGAAGGAGCAAGTGCTCTTGCATAGGGGAGCCAGAAATCAAAAGATTGAGCAATGGACAAAGTGAAGAGATTAGAGAAACAGTGAGCAAAGGAATGATCCAGAGGATGTCGTTGCAAAAAAAACACGCCCATGACAATGCTTGGTCGTGCTCAAATGCACATTCGTCCCCAACGCCTTCTACAAGCTTTGCCAAAATATCAAGGTGAAACGAGGGACTCAATCTGATACTATCATGATTGGCACACTGTGCAATCGGATCATCTCTCGAATGTAGAGCTGACTGTAGGACTCCATGGTGTATGTCATCCCGATCGGCAAGAAATGTGCCAACTTAGTTAATCTGTCCACAATGACCCAAATAATGTTATGTCCCTGTACTGATCTTGGTAGTCCTGTCATGAAATCAATTGTGATATGTTCCCACGTCCAACCCAGAATCGATAACGGTTGAAGCGTCCCACCAGGTTTCTGATGTTCAGCCTTAACTTGCTGACACGTTAAGCATGTCAAGACAAACTTGGCGACATCTTTCTTTATCCCACTCCACCAATACTGTCTTCGAAGATCCTTATACATCTTGTTACCCCTGGATGAATAGCGAAACTAGATTGATGGAACACCTTCAACACTGACTCTCTTAATGTCCCAATCTTTGGTACAAAAAGCCGTGACTGGTATCTCAAACCCCCGTCAGCACCAATCTCCCAACCTATTGTAACTTCCCCAAAGCTATTCGGTGCCTGATAAATGTCACCTCCTGGTCAAAACCTTGTACGGGTAATATCTCTCGATGCAACTCTGGCGTTGCAACCAAGGCATTTAGGCTAGCCCCCTTCGAACTCTCTATCGGCTGAAGAACAAATTCACTCACTGACTCTATCATTTTCCATTCTTGGATTGCCAGATTTACCACCATCGCCCTTGACTTCCTGTTCAATGCGTCAGCCACCACATTGACCTTGCTCGGATGATATGACAAAGTGAATTTGAAGTCTTCAAGATACTCTAACCACCTTCTTTGTCTCATATTCAAGTCCTTTTGTATGAACAAGTACTTGAGACTCTTGTGATTAGTGAATACCTCGAACTCTTCTCTGTATAGGTAGTGACGCCATGACTTTAGTGCGAACACCACCGCCGCTAGTTCCAAGTCATGTGTTGGATAATTCTTTTCGTGAATTTTCAACTGCCTCGATTTGTAAGCTATTACCCTTCCATTCTGTATAAGTACACATCCTAACCCCTCCTTAGATACATCACAATATACGGTATAGCCCATGCCCCTTTCAGGTATGATCAATATCGGTGCGCTGGTCAACCTCTTCTTGAGTTCTTGAAACTCCTTCTCGCATTCTTCATTCCATTCAAATTTAACTCCCTTCTATGTAAGGTGAGTCATTGGTTTTGCAGTTGTGGAGAAATCCTAAATAAACCTCCTACAATATCCAACCAATCCCAAGAAATTTCTAACCTCGAAGACTGATATGGGTTGCTTCTAATCTATCACTACCTGTACCTTATTGTCATCCACCGATATACCTTCCCCAGAGATGACACCCAAAAACTTTACCTCTTTAAGCCAGAACTCGTACTTGCTAGCCTTCCCGTAAAGCTGATTCTTCCTTAGCACTTATAGTGTAATTTTTAAATGGTCCTCATGTTCTTGCTCCGACGAGGAATAGATTAGTATATCATCAATGAAAACGACAATAAATCTATCCAAATACAGTGCAAAAACTTGATTCATCAAGCACATAAATACAGCTGGCGCGTTAGTAAGTCCAAATGGCATCACTACAAACTCATAATGACCGTAACGAGTTCGAAATGCCCTCTTTGGTACATCCTCCTCTTTGATTCGTAGTTGATGATACCCAGATCTTAAGTCAATCTTTGAGAAACAAGTGGCTCCTCTCAATTGACCAAACAAATCATCTATTCTGGGTAAATGGTATTTGTTCTTTATCATGACTTGATTAAGTCGACGATAATCTATACACATGCACAGTGTTCCCTTCTTTTTATTCACGAACAAAGCCGGTGCTCCCCACGGCGATACACTAGGTCAAATATAGCCCTTCTACAGCAGCTCTTGTAATTGCGTCTTCAACTCCTGCAACTCGACTGGCGCCATGTGATATGGTGCCATTGATATCGGATCTGTTCCTGGTTGCAGCTCAATCGAGAAATCCAACTCTCGCTTTGGAGGTAATCCCGATATTTCCTTTGGAAACACATTGGGAAACTCGCAAACAACCTTTGGTAAACTTAAATTTTTTCGATCCACCTCGTTCAACTTCAGACTTGCTAACCAACCAGTCAACGAATCATACCACCTCGATTGCGCGATTGAAGCTAGGTCCTGCCTATCCCCCTCAAATTTGAAGCATGTTTCACCAGTTGTATAAGCAGTTACAGTCTTTCGATGACAAACAATTATAGCTCTATGAGCCGATAACCAATCCATGCCAAGGATGACGTCAAAGTCTACCAACTCAATGACTCGTAAGTCACAAGTTAACCGAAGACCTGATATCTCTATATCACAAGTCTGATATATTCTACCCACTGCTACTTGTCCTTCTAAGGGTGACATGACATACATTGATGTGTTTAAGTCCTCGGTCTCTAAACCCAATGTTCGTGTACATGCAGTAGATAAAAATGAATGCGAAGCACCCGAATCAAATAAGGCTTACACACAAGTACTGAATAATACGAGTGTACCTTGTGTTGATACCACATTTTTGTCCTACCACTTTGTTGTTTTTGTATTTAAAAGTGGGTTTGTGGGAAAATACTTGTGTTTCAAATATTTAAATCTAAAAATGCGACACCTTGTATGATTGTTGGGTCATGCTCATCATTCTGTCCCTGAAGGGCGAAAATCCTACCTCCTGTGACCTAATTGCCTCCCAAATTTTGACCCTGGCTAGAGTGCCCGTTGCCAAATCTATTCTACCCATTACCTCTTGACCTACTTTGCTGACTCTGTTGTTTCGACGGGTGTGGGCACTCCCTTCTCATGTGAACCTTTTCATTGCAGTTGAAACAAATCACGTCAACCATATTTCTTACAGTCCCTTGGCTGCCACTGCTGGTTTGACTCCTAGCCGACTGGTCTGTCTAGACCCCTGTGATTGCTGTTGCTATGGTCTATAGGATCTATTTCGATCAGAACCGCGAGTATTGTTGTTTCCTCCAGTCCTGATAGGTCCACCTGACCCCTGACCAGCCTTTCTTTATTGTTTCCAATTTTGTCGAGAGTCCAATGCCTCGCGCTCTAATGTAAGCACACTGCTCACCACCTTTGCATAAGTGGCACCCTCCTGAGACATAACTTTTTCTCGGATGGCAAGACTCAATCCCCACTCGAACCATCTGGCTCTTGCCTCATCGGTTAGCACAACAATGGATGCATGCCTAGACAGCTCGTCGAACCTTGCAGCATACTGAGTGACATTCATACTGTCCTGTTTTAGATTCATAAACTCTTGGAGCATGGTCTGTTTGACCGTCGTTGGAAAATATTTTTCAAAGAACAACTCCTTGAATTGAGCCCAAGACAAGGTTCCGACCTCATGAGTTGTCTTAACCACATCCCACCCAAAATCAGCCTCCCCTCGCATCTAATGAGCAGCCAAAGCAACCTTATCACCATCACTAGTGATTTTCATTGTTTCGTATAGCTTTTCCATCTGTTTTAGCCATACCTCTGCCACTGTTGGATTGGGTTATCCACTGAACATTGGTGGACGTTACCTACCAAAATCAGCTAATAACATGCTTCAAGTTATTGGAGCTCTTGACAAGGTATTTGGCATTGGTGGCGATGGGTATGGATAGTATGGCATTTGTTGATAGTATGCCATGGGTCGCTGTATTGAGCTACTAGTGGGTTAGGTGCCGGTTGCTGCTCGGATGCCTGAGGTGGTGGTGAAGGCACCTATTGTGGTGGCGGCAGTGGCATGTGGGGTGGGGGTGGCTGTAGCCCCTGAGGCAGTGGTGGGGTTGCCATTTGGGCAACCATAAATGCATGAAACAATTGTGCTAACTGCTATGCTCTTGGCATGATATTAGAGAAAATGTTTGTGTTGATAGGTGGAGGTTGGTTGTTGACGTTCTCTTGGTCAAGCATCTCATTGACAACCCAACTACCGTTGCCATTGTTACCATTAGTGCCATTGAGTTCGTCTTGGAAAGCCATTCTATGAATTTCAAGTTTGATCTTTAAGGGGGTAGATCTTACTCTACACCGTTGTTTTTTTTTTTTAGTATAAACGATATAGAATGACCGACATATATGTTAAGAGTTTATGCAAGTTTAAACTTTGAAGATAAAATGAGTGAAACTTTTATTCATTTATGTTTACAGCAGTTGAATACATGATCACATAGGATAGTAAGACAATAACCAGTACACATAACTGTTCTCTACATATCCTTAGTCACCTCACCGTCGTAAATTTATTCTAACCTACTCTCCCTCTCTAAGAAAACAGTTGCGGGTAGTGGACCCGCATCTGTCACTCCTTCTCTCATGTCTCCTCCTCGACTCCATAACAGTGCCACTTGACTCTGCAATACATGTCGTTCTGCTCCAACTGATTGTGGACAGCTATCTCGAAGATCTCAATCGGAGTCTCAGTATAGGTATCCATGTTCGTGAAATCTATCTCCTCATGAGGAGCAACAATACTACACCCGCCCATTGGCTTCTCCTTCTGGCTGAATCCATAGGTACTAGATTTCCCCATATAAACTTGAAGTCATCGGGTACATCCACCAGATACTGCTGTCCTATGCGTCCATAGATATAAATAGGGTCAAGATAGAACGCAGCTGTCAGTGCTTTGAAACTACACCAAATCTTAGGTGGTACCCGAGCGTACACCATTGACCCTGTGGGGTATACTGGTGTGTAGGTCCGCCCCAAGTTCAATTGTCCCATTCCGGCTCAAGTGCCGGTGGCGAAATAACCTGAATAAGAACTTCCTCTCTCCTCCACAACAGGCTCCGAATTAGCCAAATCAGCCCAACTAGCAAGAATAGCAACATAGTGTGGTGCAAAGGGCTGCTGAGGTGGACCAAACATCGGTGATGTCACTACTAGAGTCTCCTCTGGAAACTCCTTGACTAGATTCTCAATCCAATCAGCATAATCCTCGGGAGTTAGACATCTGACAATGGACAAAATAGTTATATATTAGATTTACAGTAGTATCGCAGTAACTGACAACAGTAAATTGAAAACCAGTAACAAAGACTCTAACTAGCGTAGGAAAACAAAAAGACTCGGAAATGTGTGCTATCCGTCTACCCAAGGTCGCAAGGAGGTCAAACCTAAGCTCTAATACCAAATTGGAACACCCCGACTTTCGGCCCGTTATATTTCCATGTAATTTTTTTTATACCATTTTAAGTATCAAAATGGATTATTGAAAGAAAACTAACTTTTATTTAGTGATAATCGCAACAACTTTAAACATTTAGGTAAACCAAGATTCAAATTGAATTGACCAAAATACCCTTTCGGGTTTACAAATTTATTTAAGATAAACTAAAATCTTAAGGTAATGTAAGGGTAAGGCAGCCAAGTGAATGTCTCTTGTCCAGTAGTCTCCACCTCTTCCGACACAATTGGTTCCTCTATCGTTACTTCTACATCTGGCATGAAATGCCAAGGGCAAAGAAGTTACACCAATGAGAAATGAAACTCAGTAGGACAGGTTACCCGAAAAACTAAACCCAAGGGCATATAACATTCAACAGTTCATAATGACATACAGACAATAACAATATATGCTGATATCGAATAAAGATAAGCAATAAACACATCGGGTTCAGTATGTTCTTTTTCATTTTCATTATCTTATTCAAGGGGGACGACGCCCGGTCACATGGCACGACGACCGGAGCATGCACGTGGGATTGTATACCCCTTAGCACACCTCGGGGCTTGAACCCGGTAAGCAAGCTTGCATATGGGACTGGTTACCCCTTAGCATACCTCGAAATGACATCCGGTAATCAATCATACACGTGGGACTGGTCACCCCTTAGTATCTTCGGAACGACGTCCGGCATTGGGCAACATGACCACCATAACCGGCACAACCACAAATTTCAATCTTCAAGTTTGATTATGGTTATTCTCTACAGCTAACAACGCACTAAAGTTCAACATTATCTATATATACATTTGAGGCATCAACACGTACTAACGAGATTTTCAATTCTCATGAGATCCCATGGGGATTCGAAGACATAATCAAAGTATTGTGTATACATGTGCTAACATAATCAAAGTATTGTGTATACATGTGCTAAGTGTTCATGCTGTCTGGTGGACAAAATACAGTATATAATCAGAGCCCGTGTACTCGAATGTTAAGTTAAACATGTTAAAATATTATTCTGTACATCCACAGGCCGCTCGAGTGATCCTAGCTCGCTCGAACGGCCAAAATAAGCTTACTGTCTAAATTTGAAATTTAAAAATTTTTGCAGCTTGCTCGAGCGACTTATTTTTAAAAAAAAATTAACGAAAATTAAAAATTTTAAAATCAACCTCGCTAGAGCAAGCCATCGTTTTTTCCAGATTCTGTAATTTTCCAAACTGAACATTTTGTACAGATAAAACCCTAGAAATTGAATATAAATACTAACAGATCATAAAATCATACAATAACAATGAAATTGAACATCCTAAGGTTGGTAGGTAAGCAATCCTACCTCAATTTGATGAAAATGACTACGGATAAAACGAATTTTGAAGATTTTTGGCAAAACTTCAATCCAAGTTCCTCTCTCCTCAAAAACACCTTCAAAACTCTTCTGAAATTTTTCCAACACCTCACAATACACTCTCTAACCTTTTATATTTTGAAAATACGTGTAAAACCCATCGATTCACCGTCCTATTTATAGATTCAAGGTGAAAATCACTCTTAATGTCCAAATTAAATTCTCAATTCATTGCCATGAAACTCTAAATTGAATTCTTATAAAATCTCTATTAATCGGTCATCAAATCTAAGCGAAATCCATTCATTTGCCATTTAAACGAATGAAATCCGAAGTTATTCGTACGTTATTCAAAAAATCTCATTCAATGACCATGAATACAAAGAAATTCTAAAAGATGTCATTTTCGAAGTTGCTAAAAATTGATAGCTCGCTCGAGCGGCCTATTAAAATAATTTTATTTTTTTATTTTTTTATTTTTTAAACTCTGAACTTAAGTAGTGAAATACTCTAAATAAATATCAAACATTAATTTTAAATTATTTTAAAATTACGGATTATTACATAATATGTGTTTATGATATTTATTTTGTATAGGAGACTTGTGTAAGAGCTTAAAGTTAAGGTGAGTATTTAATACCTTAGTTATATGCATTTTCTCACTTATCTTGTAACTACGCGAACGATGTGTTTTGTGTTTAATTAAACTATTGAGTATGAGCATGGATACAAAATAGATAGGTATAGTATTTTAAAAAATAGTAGTGCCATCACTCCGTCCTCGTTCCTTTGGGAATGCTAGTTACGTGCACACTATGAATACGGGATATGCTATGACGTCTAGCTTGTCTGCCCAAGGATGCTTGGGGTATGAAACATGACAAGTAAGAACGATGGGCATCATAAATTACATGAAAAATGTGAAAGGCTATGCCTATTTGAATATGTTATCTAGTGTTTTTAACAATTTCTGTATCTTTGCTAAACATATAGTCTTGATATTATTCATTCATACGAGCGAAAGCTTATGGAGCATATTTATATATGTTCCAAGTGATGAAAATTGAAACAGGAATGAAAAAGCCTTCGGAAGCCAACTTGTGGACACCTGTTGTGTCGTGTCCTATAGTGTGTGATTGGAAGTATTTTAGTTTTTGTCATTTTTTGTAAGTTAGAGCTAAGCTTTTGTAATTAAAGTTGTTTGAACATGTAAGGAAGTAATAGCAACTTTGAGTAGTTTTGTAATATATAAATGTAACTTTGTTTTGTTGATGTTAATCACAAGGGTATTAGTTCACTATTTAATGTTCAGCTGCGTTTGATCCTCCTGGTTTGTATATTCTTAGTTTTGGCCTTGGGTGATAGCACAATCACCGAGCATCTATTGCAATAGACTTGGGGAGGATGGGTTAGGGTCGTGACAATATTGCTTTGCATATCCCACCTCTCTATGATGCTACAGCAGCAGCTAATACATGTTTCTACCACTATCGATAAGCAAATTGACTTGTTCTAAATCGACATAGCAGGAAGTCTCCATCTCTCCGGAAACCTGCTGATGAAATGCTATGAACAGCGATATTTCCCCTACTAACCAGATGAACTTTCATTGATCCCTCTGCATTATTGCTACATTGTGCTCGTTTTTCCTCACTTCTAACTTCGATGCGCACAGGATGTAGCAGCACAGACATATGCTTTTGACAAGATGGCAGAAATAAGATGACGATGAGCCTTCCCACTGATTGATCAAAGACAAAACTGCAACTCTAGTTACAAGGACATCAAAAGATTGTGTGTGAAAGATAAAACTAGTCAGATTTGCCCCTTTTAAGGAAAAAAGAAAAAAAAAAAAAAACAGCCATTGTTAAAAATAAAAATAAAAAACCTAGCCATTAAAGGATAGGTGTACAGGAAAGACTAGAAGTAGAAAGAGCGATTGTGAGGTAAGCCTTCAAAGCGTAGAATTCATGAAACAAGCTTTTATGAGATACAATGAAAAAACTAGCCGTGGTGCAATGTTAGTAGAAACCAAGTCAGATACAGCAGTCAGCAAAACACAAAAGGACATGTTCGCTGCTATTAGGATTAGCTTTTGGTACACACTCCACAGTAATGACATACTGCGGAACAACAAAGCCTTGCACTTGCTTGAGGAAAGAATTCCCCAAAACTAGCTTTTTACGCAATTGAATACAAGAAAGTAAAACATTATGCACATTTGTTGCAAACTACGCGGGATAGAGAAGGCACCAAAACACTCAAAAGGACATGTAAGCTGTTTAGGATTAGTTTTCGGCAACACACTGATATCTCAATTTATTTATTTTTGATAACCGACGGTCAGCTTGGGTATGCCTCGCCTGTTGTTGACTAATCCTTGGGGCCTGAAAGTTAACGGCTAGGCAAACCACCAGTGGCCTCAAGTATGTGGTGGTTAAGGTTCGACATCAGGATGTCTGGGTCTACAGTTCATCCCGGTTTCCACTTGGACAAACCTCCTTTATTAGCGTGTTTCCCCCTTATGCACAGAAACACCTTGACTCAATCATATTAACATATGTACAACCACAAAATGCTGCACAATGGAGTTGAGAAGCACACAACATTGCATCTTACATGTCTGTCAATTCCGATGATTTCCCACAAGAATTGATCATAGGTTGACACTTAATGTGGATGATTAGATCGTGCTTATTGTGCTATTACAAGCTTCTATAACAAGTTCTTTCATATTTCACATATTTATCGCAAATCACTGTTTCTTAAGAGCCAGGCTAATGAAATATAAAGAAAGCAAATATTCGGTACTGCTCCGTGCCCAAAGTTCTAGTTAGAGACACACGGAAGTAAGGGTTCAATTTCCATCTTTAATAATAAGTGGAAGGTGTGAAGTCTTGCGCTTCCATCTTTAATAACAAGTGGTAGGAGCGAAGTCTTGTGCAATTCACTGTGAAAATTCGAGATAGCACAACAAAGGTAACTAAGATTAGGAGTTAAGGACCGGATGGAAATCTGAAAATCTGGGTATTGAAGAGATCCCTGCAACAGTGCCAGAGAGCCGATAAGCCACGTCCTTGCCGTATCTAAGATTATGCTAAGCACTGAAGCGGACAGTATATTAACAAGGATTTCTTAAAGATGGGCCATTACAAGTGAACTCCATGCAACCGAGATTTGGTGAATTTTACTTAAATACTTGCAATGATATTTTGTGACATCACTACAGTACTTGATTTTACCATATTTTAGACTATTGTCAAGCTTAAACATAATGGATCTACCAAAATTTACAAATATAAGGATTACCGTTTCTTCTAGCGTTGAAGATCGATAGATCTAGATTATAGGAAATGTCGTCCAATAATATCACACACGCTTGTCTTTCTTCTTCCAATTTCTTAACTATTCTGCAGAATCAATATTTGACAAAGTTACTGCCGAATGAGCCTTTGCCATCTCATTCTTTCCCTTCTTCTTGTTGGAAAGGAGAATATTAGGCTGTGATTTATTACTGATTTACAGAGATCAACTGTTGATCTCTAGGGATTGCTTAGCTGTATCTTTTATGTTTAATATAGGTAAAATTTGTAAATTAGGAAAGTTAGTTGTATAATCATTCTGGTTCCTTTTTAATGTTGTGTACAACCTATAAGTAGTGAACTGTATTCTATCTTTCATATCGATGAAATACCATTTCACATAACCTGTTCTTTCCTAATTCTTAGATTCATTAGATGGTATCAAAGCTAGAACTTTATTTCTGACTCTTGTCCACGTGTGAAGAGAAAAAATCAGGACTTATTCCTTGATATTGAAACCCTAGCCTCTCACAATATCTGAACCTAAACAGTCTAAAAATCGTGGTCTCAATTCGGACTCACAACCCTGTCATATTACCGCTATACGCCTTAATGGAGATAACTTCCTACGTTGGTCTCAATTAGTGCGTGTGTGTATTCGAGGAAGAGGTAAGATTGGATACCTGATTGGCAATAAAAAGGCACCTGATTTGAAGGATGTGACTTATGTCACTTAGGATGTGGAAAATTCCATGGTCACACTACAACAAAAATGCATATTCTCCGCACTTAATTCCCCACACTTTTAAAAAATCCCAAGAATAATTATAAAAAAAAGAGCAAGGGTTTTTGTTCTAATAAATAAAGGAGGCCATATATTGAACCTGCCAGCAAAAATATGACAAAATGAAAGGCCCATTCTTCATATGAAAAAATCAGTTTCTCGGGCCATCAAATAAACAAATGAAAGGCCCATTCTTCCTGCCGGCAGTAGAAATCCTGGTTATTGTACGCACCTCCTCCATTTAATTCATCCATACTCTTTCCTCACAAAAAAAAAGCCAGAAGTAGATCTCAATTTCAGTCGCGCCGGAGTACAGTACGCACCGCCTCCGTCTGTCTCACCGTCGCATGGTTTCTCTCTCTCTCTCTCTCTCTCTCTCTCTCTCTCTCAATCTCTTTGTCGCTCTAAGTCTCTCTCTCTCTCTGTCTCAGGTTGCACTGGTTATCCACACTCCGAAGGTCGATCTGAAGGTCTGAAGCTCGACTGGAATTTATCCGAGCTCTGAAGGTACTTATCCGAACTCCAAAGGTCTGAACTCCAAACTTATCTGAAGGTTTGAAGGTCTGAAGCTCGATCGTTTTTGTTCTAGGTGCTTATCCGAACTCCGAAGGTCTAAAGCTCAATTGGAACTCCGAAGGTCGATCTGATTCGTCCTGACTCCAAAGGTCTGTATGTCTCTCTCTCTCTCTCTCTCTCTCTCTCTCTCTCTCTCTCTCTCTCTCTCTCTCTCTCTTCGTGTGTGAAGTTCAATCGGAACAAAAATTGTTGAGTTGAGTGGTGTTTCCACATGTGCATTTTGGTACTGCCATTTATCTTTAATACTTTCAATTAGTAAGTCTATTGTTCGATGTACACTAATGTTGGTGTTATGTAGCTTAATTTATCTTTCCAATACCGTTTGTGATCTCTGGCATAGTATTCCAGTATACATAACAGTGACCTGTTTACTTTGGTACTGCAATTTGTGTTTTAAAACTTCAGACTGGCATATATTGGTCATGTTGGAATTCAGTGATTGATGTATGATGATATTGTTTGGTTATGTAGTTTAATTTCTCCCATGAATTATGTTTGTTATCTCTGGTGTCCTTATTATCCTTATTCAGTCGTTCTTGTATTTTTTTATTATTGCATGACATATCTTGTTTTTTTGCTATATGGTGTCCTTATTCTGTATGGCCTCTTCATCAACTATCTTTTGTGATACCTGTGTATTTAGTGTATGAACCCACAACATGAAATTGAAATAGTCGAAGTTGCTGTAAAGGGGACTTTATAACCACATAAAAAATACAAGCATATATAATTACACAACCACTGGTATAAATGTGGGATATCACACAAAGTGCGAACCAGTGTATCTCTAACACCAGAATTGTTATTCGTAAGAAAGCCCATAGGGAATCGCGCAGGGATCACATGACGGGTTTGAGACAATTTAAATATATAAAATCTTACGTAAATGTGAAGTATTAAAAGGTTATAGAGCACAGGATCCTTAGAGCACTGAATAATTTTTCTTTCCTTTTCTTTTCTTTTCTTTTTTTTTCTTTTTTCTCTTTCTTAAAGTATAAGAATTTCTTATGATCCGTTCCTATATCATAGTAATAGTAGATCATTGATGAGCGCACTATATTGCATAATAACGTGGCTCAATATACTCAATTTGGAAATTATGCGTAGGCAAATGTATTTATTTAGTTAATATTGCACGCGTAGTTGTCTTTGTACCCTTTCAGGTTTTCGAGCACTAAAAGCATGTCCAAAGGCTTCATTACGACTAAAAGGCCTCGGGTCCATTTACGACATTGATAAAATTGCGAATGGAAGGTCCGTGAATGATAAAAGAGAAGCCGGAACGAAAGAAGAAAGAAGCTACAAAAATTGAAGACAGACTCATTCTCTATCAATAGAGAGTGGAGTCCTATCAATAGAGACTCTCTCTATCCATAGAAGAATTGCCTATTGATGCCTATCAATAGAGACAGAAGTTTAAAATCGGACAGTGCACTTCTCTATCGATAGAGAACCCCTTCTATCGATAGAAGGGCAATTTTTACTGAAGAAATAGACTTCCCTATCGATAGAGACTCACTCCTATCGATAGAAAGCTTAATCAAAGAAGACCAGAAGACTTCTCTATCGATAGAGACTTCTTCCTATCGATAGAAGGATTGATAAATGAATACCAGAGGACTTCTCTATCGATAGAGAGATCCTCCTATCGATAGAGACCCAATTCCGACAGATTCTTGTGGGGCCGACTTTTACTCGAATTCTGGGCCAAAAAAGGGAATAAGAAGCTTCTTAAATTGCCATTGTGGAGGGTAAAATGGTACTTTCACCTAGGTTTGTTAGGATATTTTATTTTAGGTTGTTTCTTTGGCTAAAGGGGTCTCTCATAAACAACACAATACACACTTAGCCTTATATCAGATTTTGAAGTTCTAGAGAGCTTTTCTTGCCTCCCTTTTTGCTTTTTATGCTTGTTCTTCATTGTTCTTCAAGTTTTAAGTAAGTTTTGATTCCTTGAGTGTTCTTCCCCTTATGAATCTTTGTATTCTCTTGGAAGCACTTAAGTGTTAGTAAGTTTTACTTGTTTTTCTTCCATTTAGTATTGTTCTACTTCCTTTAAAATCTGATTCTATTAGAGTTTTGTTTATTTCTTGCTTATTGTCTTTAGATAAGTTTGTTTAATGATGTTTTCTATCACTTCTACCATGTTCATGTTAAAATATGAGTAGTTAAATTAGTGTGGGTTAAGTCTAAATGTAAAGTTGATTTCAAACCCATGTTGGTCTATATCTTCTCCATATTTGTTAATGCCATTGATGAATCTTTCTAAGTTTTTCATATTGAAATAAAAATGAAGTGTTAAGTTCTTGCTTAGTTATAGCCATCCTTAGAGTTGGTATATCTAATACTTTAATCGATGTCCTTCATCTTTTAATCCTATTTCCTTAAAACTTGAAAGATCCGTCAAAACCATTTTAAGAATTAAAATCCTGATTTTCATTGAAGAATTTTCCGATCTAAAACCCGGGACCGGGGGCTAGATTGAGTTATAAAGAGAAGAAATAGACCAACGGAAGATTTGAATAGACCACACTTTAGGACTTAACCCCACTCCTTAATCTAGTTTTAATCCTCCTTTTAGTTGATATAATTGCTTAACCGCACCAAACAAAACTTTGAGGTTGACGTCCGAAACGTCGAAAGCACCAATTTGCGTATTCTCTGATATCAACGTTCTTTTCCCTGTGGATCGATACTCCGGACTATCCCTATACTCATTTTTTTAATATTTTGAGGAAAGTCCAGTTTTATGAAATTAAACCACTGACCACGTGGCCGGCACCCCTAACGACACGCACTTTGCCGGTCCGGTCAATCATATTAAGGCAGCCAGATTTGTTAGTCAACACCTCTCCATTTTAGTGCTCATCTTTGTTGGAAATTCGAAGGGTTAAATGAACGGGACACCGGAGAGTCTCAAGGCAACTGGAGAGTCTCGGGCGTTTCACACCCTAAGAGTCACAATAATGCCTGCCATCCAAAGGTCCATCCGTTTCAGATTGCATTCATTCATGTCACCCAAAGGTCTTTCCCAAAGGTCTTTATATACCAGCTTAGTTTTGGTAGATAAAGAATCCCGAAATTCTGTCAAGCGAGAGAGAGCCAGGCACGAGGAAGTTCAACAGGCGAACGAGGTTAGGCGTGACCTAGTTCGTGGAGCCGTTTTACCTTGGGAGACGACGCCGGAGCTATCCTCCAAACACCCACAGTGAGGCGGCGATTTAGTCTTAAGGGAACTGTGTTCAACACAGGACTCAGTTCGGTAACTAATATAGATTGTTCTGTATTTTGGTTTCTCGTATTGTATAATAGTTGTTAATTTTGTACTTTATGATTCCATTACTATGAAATTAAGATGTATATTTTCCTGGGTTCTCGATGATTGCTATGAATCTATCACTGTATAATGTCAACAATCTTTTATAACTTCTATGAAATAGTCGAAGTTGCTGTAAAGGGGACTTCCCATTTTTTTGTCCTCGGTTTGTTTTCTCTATTCATGATTGCAAGCTCATGCTACAACGTTGGGTTGGATTATTTTCGTAAGTCCAATGGTTATCACTCTAGCAAAGATGAATACCCATCATGACCCAAGCTACCCAACCAAGTGGGTTAATCTTCAAAGTGTTGGGTGGCACGCAGTCAGTGTGTTAAATTACTGTATAGATTGGCCCTACAAAGTTGATAACACTAGCTAGGTTTTGTGCTTGAGACTTAGGAGAGAGCAAACCCTCTCAAATCTCAGCCCTTGACAACCATGCCAATCCCTTGGGGTTAAATGATCATTGAATTGTTGTCAACAGCCATTTGAATGGGTCTAATTACTAATGAATTTAGTATTGTCTCATTTTAAACAGCCTTCAGTACTTCCACTTCAAATACTCCGGATAGGGCAGCTTGTCATTCTCAGCGTACCTGGAGGTATTTTTCCTTCATGGTTAAATGCTTTGTTGCCATGTGTGGTCCACAACGTGCCTACATGTTTTTGGGGTTTTCAACCAATATGGTGATGATTAGTTTTGTATCTGATTCCCTAGTTCAAATTGGGCTATACCTTCCCACATGTACAATAGCTTAATAAGTTGGGTCCCAGCTTTTGCTGGGCCTGAATTCCATTTATTCTTTCGTTTAAATTATGAAATTAAGGCCAATACGCTCAATCTTCCTTGAATCTTATAATGTGAACCTAATACAGAGAACAATCAACACCTTAATTTACAAAGCCAAATCAATTATTTTCACCACATGGACTGACTTATTATGCATCCTCAATATACTCCCCTTCGGTCATGGTCATAACTATACTCTGAACTAGGTCAGAATTGAGTTTGAGGTTTTACAGCAGCAGTTTTTGTTGTTAACTACCTGAAGTAAAATGCTTCTAAGCAACTCTTTAGGATTCTGAAGATCTTATGGAATAAGCATTTGCTCATCGCCAGATCAGTGACTTTAAAATTAGAGAGTATTGGGCTTGTACATTGATTAGTCCATTGTAGCTGTGTGCCCAAATCCATTGCTTTTATATCCATTTTCTTTTTGAGAGAATATTGTAACACGCTAGTATCTGTTTAGTGGTGTTAAAAGCCAATTTTTCCCTAATGGTGTGAAATTGAATTTTTTTCCTATATAAAATCCCTATATCATGTATATGGGCTTGACTTTCTTCCCCTTTAATCATGCTAGAATTTGTTCTCTCTTCATTGAATTTGATTTGAATCGGTGTTGAAATTTATTAGTTATTTATGTTTGAATTTGTCCAACTTAGGAAACATACATGGATAAAAGTTGGATAAATTTGCCTAGGCTCAATCCATGATATTTACAAGGGGGCATAGATTTTTTGACATACGCATGTAAGAACATTCGCGACGGTGAAACAGAAATGCCATGTCCATGTAAGAAATGTCGTAATATGTGTAGAGTAAAGATAGATTTAGTAAAAGAACATCTTGTTGTGGATGGATTTAATACAAGTTACACCGTTTGGATTTTTCATGGGGAAAGATCACTGCCTAGAGCTGTTGATGTTGAGTGTAGTGAGGAAAGCAGTTTAAATGGGCAAGATGATGTGCAAGAAATGATACATGATGCATTTGGAATTCCGCCAATTCTTGCCCATGATATGGATGCGGATTCTTCTTCAAGTGGTGGACATGGTCTAGATGAAGAGACTACTAAATTTTTTAAGCTGTTGAAGGAAGCTGAGCGAGAGTTATATCCCAGGTGTCAGAAGTTCTCGTTGCTCTCCTTCATTGTGCAATTGATGCACATTAAGTGTCTAGGTGGGTGGAGGAACAAGTCTTTTACCATGTTGCTTAAGTTATTGAAGGATGCCTTTTCCGAAGGTGACCAATTGCCTGATTCTTTTGCTGCGAGCAAAAGACTATTGCAGGGTTTAAGCCTTGATTACCATAAGATTCACACATGCCCTAGAGATTGTATGTTGTATTGGGGAGAAAATGCAGAGCGAGTTGATTGCAAAGTTTGTCATCTTCTAAGATATAAACCACCACCAGAGGAGCAAACAGATGAGATAAACAAAAGATCTAATATTGCACAAAAGATTGTTAGGTATTTTCCAATGATACCTAAGATAAAAAGATTGTTCATGTCGAGAAAGACTGCCGGCTTTATGAGATGACATGCTGAAAATTCAGCTCCCATTGGCACATCGAGGCATCCAGTTGACTCTGGTGTGTGGAAACATCTTGACAACATTTATCCCAATTTTGCTCGTGACCCTCAAAATGTTAGGCTCGGGTTAGCATCTGACGGTTTAACCTATTTCGTACAATGAACATTTCTCATAGCATGTGGCCTGTTGTGATGATGACATATAATTTACCGCCTTGGTTGTGCATGAAACAACCTTACATGATATTGACATTGCTTATTGATGGCTCAAAGTCACCTGGAAATGATATTGATGTATACTTGAGTCTCATTGTAGATGAGTTGAAGGAGTTGTGGGATACGGGTGTCAACACTTATGATGCCCTAGCCAATGAGATGTTCAAAATGCGTGCAATGTTGTTGTGGACAATTAATGATTTTCCTGCATATGCTATGTTGTTGGGCTGGAGTACCAAGGGTTATCTTGCTTGTCCTTGTTGTCATGTTAATACTTGTTCACGTCGATTGGTTCATGGAAAAAAGATATGTTATTTGGGGCATCGCAGATGGTTGGATGAAGACCATAAATTCTGACACGAACACATGTCTTTCAATGGAAAAACTGAATTCGAAACTTATCCCACTCGTTTATCTGGGGCTGAAGTATTAGCAATGTTTTCCTCCAACCATGTGAATAAATTTGGAAAGGAAGGCGATGAGGATTCGCATGTTGGAAAGAAGAGAAGGACAAATGATGAAGATGATGATGAGGAAAATAGCTTACAGGGTAATTGGAAGAAGAAGAGTATTTTCTTTGATCTACCGTATTGGGAGAATAATTTGCTTCGACATTGTCTTGATGTGATGCATATTCAGAAAAATATTTGCGATAACTTGTTGGGGACAATAATGAATCTTGATGGCAAAGGGAAGGATAACTTAAATGCGCGTCTTGACCTTCAACAAATGGGCATTCGAAAGGCGATGCATCCTCATAAACAAATTGGTGGAAAAGTGTATTTGCCGCATGCATGTTTTACAATAGATAATAATGAGAAAACCGTGTTCTGTAATCTTTTGAAAAAAGTGAAAGTCCTAGATGGTTATGCTTCTAACATTTCGCGATGTGTTAATGTAAAGCAACACACTATATTTGGACTAAAGAGTCATGACAATCATATACTGATGGAGCAATTACTTCCAATAGTAGTAAGCAGGACACTTCCAAAAAAGGTAAGTGGGCCAGTGATAGAGCTTTGTAATTTCTTTAGGCAATTGTGTTTGAAAGTTCTGAAAGTCAATGAGTTGAATCATCTTCAATCTCGAATAGTGCTCACCTTATGTCAGCTCGAAAGGATATTTCCTCCATCTTTTTTGGACATAATGGAGCACTTGCCTATTCATTTAGTTGAGGAGGCTAAGATTGGTGGTCCAGTGCGATACCGATGGATGTATTATGTTGAGAGGTATGAAATGTACTAAACTTTACTCCGCTCTTTATTATGCTATGCATATGTTTTAACACAAATAATTTCATTTCTAGGTATCTTATGACACTTAAGTCATATGTGCGCAATCGAGGCCCCCCAGAGGGCTCCATTGCAGAAGGGTATTTCGTTGAAGAATGCATGACATTTTGCTTTAGGTACTTGGGTGACACTGAATCCAAGTTAACTCGACCTATAAGAAATTATGATGGAGGTGATGCGGGTCAAATAGGGGGTCGTCCTTTAGGAAAAGATGAGAAGTATGCTATTAATCTCATATAAAAGACACATGCTCATCGATATATGCTATTTAACACTAATTCGATCATTCTTTATCGAGAGTAAGATACTTAATCTTTTCTTTCAATATTATCTTGTTTATGTTTATTCAAAACTTACCCTCTAATACCAAATTGCTTAAATAATGTAGGAAGCACCGTGTTTTCATTAAACAAGGCAATCATCGGATTAGATATCGTGAACTTGAGCGCCTTCACCATGAAAAGTCTCACATATGGTTCCGACATCACGTAATTCATATTTTTCACTCTAGTATAGATTACATGATTAATGAGATTATTGACTATTCAGTTTATATAACTTTGCTCTTATAGATCCATAAGTTACAACTTGCGGGGTCCGAGCACGTGTCAGATGAGATTGCAGATTTGGCATTGGGTCCTCGTGACACTGCAACTAAATTTAGTGGCTATATCATCAATGGAGTTAGATATCACACCAAAGGTCGCGAGCTAAGAAGGAAGACGCAAAATAGTGGAGTTGTATTGAAGGCAAAGACTAGTAGTTATTCGAGCGCTAGAGATATGAATTCTCAATAAGGAGATGTCACATACTACGGAAAGATAATTGACATGGTGGAGTTATATTATACACACAACCGTAGATATGTGTTATTCAACTGTGAGTGGATTGATAACAATTGTGAACTAATACCGGAAGATAAATTTGGCTTTACGCTTGTCAATTTCAATCGTTAGTTGTATACTACAGAACATGTCTCAAATGAACCATTTATATTGTCATCTCAAGCCTAACAAGTCTTTTATGTGCAAGATCCAACCAAAAAAGATTGGAACATTGCAATCAAATTGAAACCAAGAGACCTGTATGAAATGTGTCAACCAATGGTCTCTGGTGATACTCTCGTAGCGGACATTGAAATGGATGGAATTTATCAACAACAATTAGATGATACAACCTACATGCATGATGAGGACAATATGCGGATTAGGGATGATGTGCCTGGCCTAACACTAGATGATAATGTTGATGGATTATAATTCAAGAGTGTTAGGTTGGAAGTATAAGATCAATTTTAGTTGAGATCAACTTTGCAAATGAGTTAATATCTTTCTTTTAATTATTTCTATTGTAAACATAGCAATGTGCAGTTTGCATTTTAATGTTGTATCTTTATAAATTAATGTTTATTTATGTCCTAACAATGCTAATTTACATTTATTGTAAATTTTCCATATGGTACAGAAAAAATGTCTCGAAAACATATTAGTACACTAGACAACACTTTTGAGAAAGGAAGGATACCCGAGCCACCATCCACATGGTTTCCTCTTGGTAGTGTTCTATCTCTTCCTCCCATAGTGAGACTAGATTACTCTCGGAGGGCTCATCATCAGAAGCTGGTAATGTATTTATTCATGTGATTCTTTAAATTGTAATTTAATCCATATATAATGTTCTTTAGACATTTGTTCATGTATATTCCATGTTGAACTTACAGGTAGCGCTTCAACGAAAAGGCAGGGCAGAGGTCCCTCACTAATGCATGAATCATGGTCCAAGAATGGAGGCATTATAAAGGTTAAGAAAAATGATAGGGGACAACCTGTAATGGCCGATACATCACCCCTTGCCACCCGTATAAGGGTGTTGGCGAGAGATGGTTCTCTTTTACCTTTGCACTATTCGGATTGGCGATACGTTCCTTTGCACTATAAGAAGAGAGTATGGGATGAAATTAAGGTATATATTGAATGTTCATATTAGTGTCGTATCTAGTATAGAATTTCCATGGTCTATGTTACATTTTACATGGTCTATAGTAAAGAAGTGTTGAAAAATAGACATAACTTCCCAGTAGTCAAATATTGAAAATGCTAGGGTAACTCCAAATGGAGATTCAGCAAAATAATATACTTATCATTCACTTGTCATCAAATCTGTGTCTTTGACCTTCCAACCCACAAAATCCACACCCACAAAATAATATACTTATTTTTTTCCAATCGATCCCATTAACTTATTGTAGGCTCATACGGATGCGGACAATTTCATGGAGAAGTGGTTCATGCAATCTGTTTCAAAGAAGTGGGCTGGATGGAAATGCGAAGCCAAAAGACAGGGATACAAACCGTATCATAATGATGCAGATAGGCTGGCAAATAAGCCGAATAGAGTTACAGAGCAGCAGTGGCAATGTTTGGTGTACTATTGGGGTGATCGAGACGTAAAGGTATGCAAATAATATGTACTAATACAGTTATTATAAAATTTGAAACTGACTATTGGATACCTTGTTATTAATGTTGGAACAAATTTGAAACTGATTATTTTATAGGCGAAGAGTTTAAAGAACCAAACCATTAGGGCAGGCCAAAAATTATTCCACACTTCTGAAAGGACACCACGTTATTTGGTTGAGCATAAGGTTTAATGGCTAAGTCAATTATCTTTTCAATTTGCTTGTATTCTAAAATTTTTATTCGAGGACTTGATGTTAACATTATGTATTCTCAATGAAAATTACAGGAGAGGATTCTAAAAAAAAACCCAACGCGTGTTGACATGTTTGTCAAAAACCATACGAAGAAAAATGGTGAAGCGGTTAATGAAGAAACTGGTCGTATTTTGATAATTTCTAATGTTCTTGTTATCTTCATTATACTTACTCATGGACTGATGTTTTTGTAATTTCTAATGTTCTTGTTATCAATGTGTTGTCATGCACTCATTTGTGAGTGTGGTTGCCCAAATATATGGTATGATGTATATATGGTATGATGTAAGTTACTCTTAATGAGTGTTTGCTTACAATGTAGTCTTAATTTGGTGAACTGTAATGCTACTATTATATTTGTGATAAGGCTTTCCTTTGCAATGACACAGTTATTTTATTCAAACATGCATGGTGTGATTATGTGAGTTATTTGATTTGTGCTAGAACAAACTTTAACATTTTTGTAGGACAAATTGAAAGAGATGATAACATCTCAAAATGGTTCTACTTCTATGACAGAGGGTGAAATATTCACCCAAGTTCTAGGACCTGAGCGACCTGGTCGCGTTCACGAGTATGGTTTTGGAGTAACTCTGAGCCAGCTAGTTGGTGCCAACAAGCCTAACCAAGCACCATCCCAGCCCTCACTCAATGACGATGAAGAGTATAAGAAAATGAAATCAAAATTTAAGAAGATGGAGAAAATTTTCCGTGCTATGAGATACACATTTGAGGACACAGACACTGAACTAGATGAGTCATTGCCTAATGATAATGTAGTGTATTTGTTTGTTACTTATTTAATCATATGTATCTTTTTAATTTAATTCTAGATTCCTTTCTGCAATAGCCTCCAGATGTCTCTAGTGCACACCGACAAGTGACACTTGATAGTCACCGAGATAATCAAGAGGACATAGCTCTGCGAGCCCAACCATCGGTACAACAGCCAGATTCTTTTGTTGAGGTAAATGTAAGTATCTTTTGAATGAAAATTAATTTGTTGGCCAGCCTTGTGCTGAATTTGGGAATGCTCAAGTATTGTGTTTTTTTATCAGTCTATCCAAAAGAAGAAGAAGAAGAAGAAGAAGAAAAGAAAATTACAAAAGAGTTTAAGTTGATTGGGTAAACACCAACCAGATCAAAACTGTAAGTATTTCTCCCTCTTATGAAAAATCGCCCTCTCAGTTCGCAGTCTTTCTTCATTAGAGAATTTTTGGTGTTTTACAATGATTATTTGGAAGGTCTTAGCTGCTTTCAACTTATCTTGTTGTCCCCAGCCATAAAGTGTAATGTGCTTATAGTAGTTTTTAGAGTAAATCAAAAAAGTTCTGGAAAAGGACATTAGAGTATATAGAGATTTATGCAATACTTCAGAATTGCTATTAATGGAGAGCAAGATTTAGTGAATCTATAGTTTTTTCAATTGCTGTCAATGCTTCAAAATAGTTATTCTCTTATTTGTTTCCCATTTTCTTATTGTATCTTATTGGGTTTATTGTAGAGCCTGAGTGACTATTTTTAAGTTGTCAATTGTAGATTGGGTGATGATGTTTCTGAGATTGGGTGATGCTGCTTCCGCTGAAAGGTGTTTTGCTGCTGTAGGGATTGTTGCTGCTATGGGGGTGGTGTTGTTTCCTTATTTTTCCTTTTGCGTCAGCCATGCTTAGACTGTTTATTTTTTTTCCTTTTTATTTGGTTTAACGGGAGGGACATTCTGAGCTAGCAGATGATGTGCATGGGAAAAAGTTTCATTTTGATGTATGAAGAAATCATGCCTATGGGTTCAAATTCATGACTTCTAATTTGTTGTTTTTTGTTTGAATATTGCGAGAATATATTTGAATCTTTTAGTTTGTTGGTTTATTTTAAGCCATTGGTGTGTTTGCGTAACTTGTTTTACTTTAAATTTATTTTGATGTGAGTTCGGTATAAGCATCACAGGTTCAAAATGGGCATATAAAAAACTAAAATAAATTATCGTTAAAAATAACATCTTTCTCAGCGTTTTTATATTTTTCCTAGCGTTGGTTAAAGAATTTTTATCAGTATTTTTAAAAATCCCACAAATGGATTCCCGGCATTTTCTAAAAAATTTTACTTAAAATTCCGCAAAAACATTGCCAGTGTTTCTTAAAACACGGGCAATACTTCATTTTTCCAGTCACCGGAAATTTTTTTTCGGCGTTTCACAAACGCCAACAAATACGCCGGTAAATATTAGCAACATTTATAAACGCCGGTAATTTTTCCCTACAGGAGTACGGCAACGTTTTTTACAAACGCCGGGAATTGTAAAAAAAACGCTGGTAACGTATTTTTGTGGCGTTTTGTGACTTTTACCAGGGTTTAACAAACGCTGAGAATACTACTTTTTGTTGTAGTGTTATGTCATTGCTGGTTAATTCCATGGATGAAGGCATCGCCTCTAATTATATGTGCTATCCAACAGCCAAGGAACTCTCAGATAATGTTAATTCCATGTATTCTGACCTTGGCAATCAATCCCAAGTGCACGAACTCCAACTGCAACTTGGTGGAATTTCACAAGGGGGAGACAATGTGACCAAATACTTCAACACTATGACAAAGTTGTGGCAGGTTCTGGATCTTTCCAATGACTACAAATGAAAATCTCCAGATGATTACAAACACCACAAAAAGATAGTGGAAAATGATCGCATCTATAAATTTCTTGCTGGCTTGCATGTCAAATTTGATGAGGTAAGGGGAAGGATCATTGGTCGTGGTCCACTTCCTTCACTCAGAGAGGTATTTGCTGAAGTCCAGGGGAAGGAAAGTTGTTGCAGTGTTATGCTCAGAAAAAAGGGGGCTGGAGCACCAATTAAAATATCTGCCCTAGTCACTACTAATGCAAATGCAAGCAAAGCTTTCAATCATCAGCGTAGAACAGAGCTCAAGCCTCAAATTTGGTGTGATTCCTGCGACAAACCTCGCCGTACACGTGAGACATGCTGGAAGATCCACAGAAAACTTGCCAGCTGGAAAGAGCAGCAAGCCTGGAGACCGACATGTTCGTGCAAATGAGACTGATACTAGTCCCTCCAACAAAGAGCTGATAGATCATCTTTTGAAACTGTTAAAATCCAATCCAAAGTATGGTATTCCTAGTGTTTCTATGGCTCAAAGAGGTAGTAACCCTAGTGCTTTATTCTGCCATTTTAATCCTACACCTTGGATCATTGATTCAGGTGCTTCAGATCACATGACAAATCTCTCTCATGTATTTCATTCTTATTCGCCTTATTCTGGTAACAACAAGGTCAGAATTGCTAATGGAAAATTTTCATCTATAGCAGGAGAAGTGTTAAATTTAACAGTTCAGGATAAATTTTCTATTCATCGCGTGTAATATTTATACAAGTAAAACGAGATATAATTTAACTATAACTCTAACTAATCTACTATTCTATTTATATGGGGAAACAAATCCTGAACCTAATCTAGTTACAATCCTACACACATATAACTCTGACTTTAACACTCTCCCTCAAGTTTGTGCGAAGATATCAATCAAGCCCAACTTGAACACTGTAGCGTGAAAACTCTTGCTCCTCAACCCTTTCGTGAAGATGTCGACTAACTAATCTTCAGATTTCACGAAAGGCATACATATCGACCCATCACTCAGGTTTTCCTTAATAAAGTGTCTGTCAATCTCAATATTCTTCGTTCTGTCATGTTTCCTTAATAAAGTGTCTGTCAATCTCAATATGCTTCGTTCTGTCATGTTGAACAGGACTATGAGCAATGTTTATGGCAGCTTTATTGTCACAGTAGAGTTTCATCGGACCATTATCAGATATTCCCAAGTCATGTAAACTGGAGCTCACAAACTCCACAAGCCATAGCTCTATACTCAGCTTCTGCGCTAGACCTGTCGACCACTGATTGCTTCTTATTTCGCCAAGTAATCAAATACCCCTCAAGGAGAATACAGTAGTTAGAAGTAGAACGTCTATCATCCACAGAAGCAGCCTAGTCGGCATCAGTGAATGTCTCCAACTGTAAGTGACCGTGATTAGAAAACAAGATCCCTTTTCCTAGAACTGATTTGGGATATCTCAAAATACGATAGACTGCATCCAAGTGTGAAGCACAAGGATCATGCATGTATTGACTAACAATGCCCACTATATGAGAAACATGTGGTCGAGTGTGGGTTAAGTATATCAGTCGCCCCATTAGTCGTTGATATCTCTCCTTATTAGTGCGTTCTCCTTAGTCTCGACTGAGTTGATGATTTGCCTCAATAGGGAAAGTTGCAGGTCTACAACCCAACATACTTGTTTCTTCCAATAGATCAAGAATGTACTTCTGTTGCGAGATAAGATACCCCTATCAGACCTTGTCACTTCCATTCCTAGAAAGTACCGCAGTGATACCAAATCTTTAATCTCGAATTCTTGAGCCAGACTAGACTTGAGACTAAGAATCTCATCCATATCATTGTCTGTCATTATTATATCATCAACATAAATAATAAATATAGCAATCTTACCAGCACTTTCTTTGATGAACATAATGTGATTGGCATGACTTTGTTTGTATTCGAATTGCAATATAGCCTTTGAAAATCTGCCAAACCATGCTCTAGGTGACTGTTTCAACCCATAAAGGATTTTTTTCAACCTGCACACATTTCTGCTCCTGGATACCCCGTATAAGATTTGGACTACTGCAGACCAAATCTACTCGCAACAAGGTAATGATGCCCAGTATTTTGAGTTGTGAAAGCGCCTTCGCACATTGGATCGACACCATTGGTTTGTCGCTATGTATTATGCAGAGTTCAGTGGAGTATGCAGGAGTTCGACTACTATCAGGTCTTTCAGGCTGTTTGTGCTTATGATGTAGCAACTTGGTTAAAAGGATTAGAGAAAGAGCGTGTTTATGACTTCCTTGCTGGCCTAGATATAAAATATGATCAGATATGCGTATAGGTGTTGGCACGTGTTCTGTTTTCGTCTTTTGGCAAAAATTACGCCATTGTTCGTCAGGAGGAGAGTCGGAGAGGTGCTAAGGTGCACACTCCTCCTTCTGATCATTCTGCCTTTCTTGCCATTAGTAAGTGCAACAGGCTCACTCTCACTAGGAGGAAGAACAAACCCTCAATAAACTCGAACATCCCATGGGCTTCAATAGCTAATGTGAAAGTTCGAGACCAAATCAGGTAATTGGTACTGTCCAACTTGATAGAATAGATATCTAATGAAGCATTGTCAAAGGTCTATTTATTGGGACGGTCATCATTGCTCACACTGTTTGTAAAACCAGACGAACCGGTGGAAACAGGTTTTGGATCCACAGGTTTTCGATCCATAGCTATATCTGGAATGGAAAAGACACCCAACAAAGAAACTAACCAGTGATCGGAAAAAAATAACGACTAGCGGAAGCAACTATGAAAAAAATAACGAACTAGAGACCGATCTATATGGTGGCTAAGTGTTGCGAATCAAATCAGTAGCTAAACAAAGAGAACGCTTAGTGGGCGTCGAAAATAGAAAAAACAGAGTGAACGCAGCGGAGGTCGCAAGAAACTGAAAGAATAGAGCAACAGCGGTGGCCAGTGGATCGCCGGAAATTGGAAAAAAAAGTAAGCGGTGGTCGCCGAAAATTGGAAAACTGAGCGGCGACGACGGCGGCAGTCTGAGTCTGACTGACTAGCTGGAAACAAAGGGTCGCCGAAACCTGGGTTGGACTGGTGGTTGCCAAAAACTGGAAAAACTGAGTTGCGGCAGTGACAGTTTGATTGACTGGCCAAAAATTGGAAACAGAGGGTCGCTAGAACCTGGGCTAGACTGGTGGTCACTGGAAACTAGATGCAGTGGGGAACGACATAGCCAGAGAGATAGAGAGATAGAGAGAAAGAGCGACAATGCTCAACAGCAAACACACTGACCGACGACGATGGTGACTGCGATGCCGAACTGAAGATGGCAACTAGGGTTTGGTGGTGGGTGACGGCTAGGGTTTGTTATCCTGCTCTGATACCATGTTAAATTGAATGGTTCAAGATAAATTTTCTATTCATCGCGTGTAATATTTATACAAGTAAAATGAGACCTAATTTAACTATAACTCTAACTAATCTACTATTCTATTTATATAGGAGAATAAATCCTAAACCTAATCTAGTTATAGTGCTACACGCACATAACTCTAACAACTTCAACAAAAAGGATCTATTCAAATATCTGAAAAAATCACCTTTTTAAAATATGTCCTTCATGTCCCTAAACTTGCATGTAATCTTTTATCTTTAAGTCAACTCTCTAAAGATTCTAATTGTCGTATTACCTTCTTTGATTCCCACTGTATTTTCTAGGATCTAAGAGCACGGGGATGATGATTGGCAGTGCTAGATTGGTGGACGGTCTATACTATTTTGAAGACAACTTCCTTAGTAATAAACAAGCTTAAGTTTTTAGTACTAGTACTCTCTCTATCTATGAACAAATAATGACTTGGCATCTTAGACTAGAACATCCTAGTGTTTCTTATTTGAAGTATCTATTTCCCGTTCTATTTTCATCTTTTCAATGTAAAAGTTGTCATTTATCAAAGAGTCATCGCAACACTTACCATTGAAAACCATATTGTGCCTCAAAACCTTTTTACTTGATTCATAGTGATGTTTTGGGACCTTCAAAGATTACCATATCATCTAGAAAAAAATGGTTTGTAACTTTCATAGATGATCACTCGGCTATGTTGGGTATACTTGATGAATGATAAATCAGAAGTTGCAAACTTGTTCAAAAAAATTTCCAATATGGTTGAAAATCAATTTCAAACAAAAATACAAATATTGCATTCCGATAATGGAACTGAGTATTTGAATCATGTTTTGGGGAACGTTTTAAAGGAAAAAGAGATTCAACATTAATCTACTTGTCGTGATACTCCCCAACAGAATGATATTGCCGAAAGAAAAAAGTAAAAAAAAAAAAGATATTTACTTGAAGTTTGCACGTGCTATTATATTTTCAATGAATGTTCCAAAATATATATGGGGAGATGCGATTTTGACAGCATCTTATTTGATAAATAAAATGCCTACTTGCATTCTAAAATATATTACACCCTTAGAAAACTTCAAAATTTTCTTCCTTGAATGTTGTATTTTCTCTGACTTACCCTTGAAAACTTTTGGTTGCACAGTGTTTGTTCACATACCTAGTAGGCTTCGAACCAAAGTTGATCTTAGGGCTGAACCAAACCAAAGAGGGTATAAGTGTTATAAGTTTATAACCCCAAAACAAAAAATATTTTTGTAAGTATGGATGTCTCTTTTATGGAAAGTCAACCTTACTTTGGCCAAAACTGTCTGCAAGGGGAGAGTGAAAATAGTAAAGCTCAGTTTTGGGAACCATTTGTTCCTCTACCTACTACCTTCTTTCACGCACCTAGTCGTGATCCGTCCAGAGCTGGCAACTGTGGTAGTCAAGAAATTGAAAGTCACAATAATGAAAAAATGGAAAATACTAGCCTACCATACCCAAACTTAGATGGCTTACAAACAAGGGGAAAAATACTAAGACAGGATCACACTAATCCTATCTCAGGCTCCATGTTTACACTCGAAGGGGTACTCATAAAAAAAATAAAGACTTGCCTACAACTCTAGCAATTGACCAATCACTGTCTCCGAGCGATGATCCACCTACTGCTCCAAGTATTTCTAATCATTCATTGTTGAATTCCACTCCTACTAATTCCGATTTAGACATACCTATAGCACTTAGAAAGGGAATCCAAACATGTACAAAAAGAGTTTATGGTTAAGTGTAGAGCGATGGAAGTATAGAAAGATACAAGGCACGTTTGGTGGCAAAAGAGTTTACACAGACACACAATATTGATTACCAAGAGACTTTTGCCCCAGTCGCAAAGATTAATTCAAACCATGTCTTACTGTCCTTAGTCGTTAGTCTTAATTGGCCCTTACACCAGCTAGATGTAAAACCTGCATTCTTAAATAGAAATTTGGAAGAGGAAGTCTTTATGAGCCTATCACCAGGGTATGAATAACATCTTCGTGAAGGGAAAGTGTATGGACAAAAAAATCCTTGTATGGCCTCAAACAATCTCCTAGAGTATGGTTTGAGCGATTTGGAAAAGTTGTAAAGGGCTGTGGGTATACACAAAGCCAAGCAGATCACACTATGTTCTATAAGCACTCTAGAAGGGAAGATTGGTATTTTAATTGTTTATGTTGATTTTATAATATTAACAGGCGATGATTATGATGAGCTCAAAAGACTCAAAAGAGTACTTACTGATGACTTTGAGATCAAAGACTTGGGAGGCTTAAAGTATTTTCTTCGAATGGAGTTTGCCAGGTCTAATAAAGATATCTTCGTGTCTCTACGAAAATATGGGTTAACTGGATCTTCTTGGAGAAACAGGTCTTCTCAGTTGCAAGGCAATAGAAACACCAATAGAACCTAACTTAAAGCTCTAACTTGCTACACCCGAAGATGTAAAGAACAGAGGAACAATTTCAGAGACTAGTTGGTAGACTGATTATCTATCACATACCCGCCCAGATACAGCTTTGCAGTGAGCACAGTGAGTCAATTTATGCACTTACTAAGTCCAGAATACTTCGAGGCAGTGTACAGAATTCTAAAGTACTTAAAGGGATCACTGGGGAGGCTTAAAGTATTTTCTTGGAATGGAGTTTGCCAGGTCTAATAAAGATATCTTCGTGTCTCTACGAAAATATGGGTTAACTGGATCTTCTTGGAGAAACAGGTCTTCTCAGTTGCAAGGCAATAGAAACACCAATAGAACCTAACTTAAAGCTCTAACTTGCTACACCCGAAGATGTAAAGAACAGAGGAAGAATTTCAGAGACTAGTTGGTAGACTGATTATCTATCACATACCCGCCCAGATACAGCTTTGCAGTGAGCACAGTGAGTCAATTTATGCACTTACTAAGTCCAGAACACTTCGAGGCAGTGTACAGAATTCTAAAGTACTTAAAGGGATCACTGGGGAAGAGCTTACTGTTTGGTAAGCACGGTCACCTACAAATTGAAGTATATACAAATGCAGATTGGGCTGGGAGTATAACCGATAGAAGGTCAACCTCTGGCTATTATACCTGTGTTGGAAGAAACCTTGTTACTTGGCATGTTAAAAAAACAAAATATGGTAGCAAGAAGCAATGCTGAAGCGGAATAGATCAGTTGCGCACAGAATTTGTGAGGTATTGTGGATTAAGAGAATTTTAGATAAACTAAGGCCCCGTTTGATAACCCGACTTATGGGATTTATGGGTGATGGGATTAGAATTGGATTCATAATATCATGGGATATCAATACCCTTTTTAGTCCATTGTCCTGTTTGTTTTGGATAGTATTAGATGTTGGGATTAGATTATTAGTCCTTTGACATATTTGTATGCAAACCATATGATGGGATTGAAAAATAAGATTCTCCATTTTACCCTTGGATGTATCAAATTTCACTAGCATCAAACAGAATTTTAAAAAAATAGTAGTTGCAAAACAACATCAAGAGAATTGCATCAAACAGCTACTTGGTTTTAATTAATTCAATTAATAACCTAAAAAATAATCTATTCCTCTCATTTTTTTTTCTTTTTCGAGATCTCAGCCACCCTCTGCTACCAAAAAACTCACGCGATTCGATCGAACAAACACGAAAAATGTATAAAGAAGGCGACCTCAAAATTAAGCAAAACAAAATTAAGAAATTAAGGCCAAGTTTGACCACCAAAAGAAAATTGATTATTTAAAAAAACCGTTGGAACACATGTATTTTTTTATGTTGAACATTACAATTTTGTTGTTAGTATTGTCACTCTCACTATTAAATCTTGGCTCCGCCCTTGCAAACAAGCACACCATCTTTTCTCTTTTTGGGTTCAAAAAAATATTCAACAAGAAGGCCGTGTTGTAACACTACAAAGAACATATAAAGAAGGCGACCTCAAAATTAAGCAAAACAAATTAAGAAATTAAAGTCTTGTTGGACCAATGAAAGAAAATTGATTATTTAAAAAAACCGTTGAAACACATGTATTTTTCTTATGTTGAATATTACAATTTTGTTGTTAGTGGTGTCCCTCTCACTATTAAATCTTGGCTCCGCCCTTACAAACAAGCACACCATCTTTTATCTTTTTGGGTTCCAAAAAATATTCAACAAAAAGGCCGTGTTGTAACACTACGAAGAACGTATAGAGAAGGCGATCTCAAAATTAAGCAAAACAAAATTAAGAAATTAAGAATGTGTTCGACCGCCAAACAAAATTGATTATTTAAAAAAATCGTTGGAACACGTGCATTTTTTTTATGTTGAATATTACAATTTTGTTGTTAGTGGTGTCACTCTCACTATTAAATCTTGGCTCCGCCCTTGCAAACAAGCAAACCATTTTTTCACTTTTTGGGTTCAAAAAAATATTCAAAAAGAAGGCCATGTTGTAACACTAGCACTAAGAGATTGGATTAATCAATGGCATATTGGTCTTCTTGCATGGGGTGCCTTAGGATTGGATTAGAATACCACCTAATTGTGGGTATTATGAAACCCCCCCAATTTCTCAGATTAGAATACCAAGAGACTACTAGTCCAAACCTCATTTGGTTTACCAAAGAAAGTATTGGGAGCCCATTGGGATTGGTAATATTACCAATCCTAATCCAATTCTAAGTGTGTAGAGGTTTATCAAACATGCCCTAAAGGTCCCAAGTCCCTCTCCGATAAAGGCATACTGTGATAATAAAGTAGCATTAGCAATAGCATATAATCATGTCTTTCATGACAGAACCAAGCACATAGAGGTAGACAAGCACTTCATCAAGGAGAAGATAGAGAACAGGCAGATTTGTATGACCTATATATCTGCTGATGAACAAATCGCAGATATTCTTACAAAAGGACTATCCAAAAAACAGTTTGAGAAATTTACAGGCAACCTAGTTATGGAAGATATCTTCAAACCAGCTTGAGAGGGATTGTTGGAAATAAGAATATTAGCTCTGATTTATCGCTGATTTACTTAGATTAATTGCTGATCTCTAGCGATTGCCTAGTTGTATCTTTTATGTTTAATATAGGTCGAATGTGTAAATTAAGAAAGTTAGTTGTATGATTATTCTATTTCCTTTTAATGTTGTGTACAACCTATAAGTAGTGAACTGCATTCTATGTTTCATAGCAATTAAATACATTTCACATAACCTATTCTTTCCTAATTCCTTGATTTGTTAGACTTGAGAGTGTGTTCGGTTGAATGTTTCTAAAACGATTTTGGGGAAAAAAAAAATTCTGAGATGTTATTTGGTGTAAGTGTTCTAGAAAAAAAATTAAGAGTTAAAATTTTTTCGTCATTTTCGAGGTGTTCTTTCTCTTTTCTTTTGTAGAAAATGAATATTGTTTGAAAAAAAAAGTAAAATATTTAGAAAAAATTTCCCGTTCAGAAAAATTTTCTAAATTTTTTTAGAAAATAACCAAACGAACATAGCCATCTTTGATGTTCCTATATCATTGTGATGCCAATGTGGATTTTCGTGTGCGATCAGCAACTCTTGTCCTACCTCTACTGTGGCCATGGTTTCTTCAAGACTAGAGGAGTTTCTCTCCTTCAAATCTGGAAACTGTAGTACACGAGAGACTATAGAACTCCAAAAAATAGAAGGCAGTGCGAACATGGTTTCTTTTTCTCGGTTTAGAGTCTGTTTGTTCGCTGACCTTGCCTCTTGGGGTGGGCGAGGACTGTTAAGCATAGGTACATCTTCTGATGGTTTTCTCTAGACTCACCTTGTTTAGCGACTTTAGCCCGTTGGGCATGTATCGAGCCTCATTTCTTATCATTAATTTTTTTGTTAGTAAAAGCTTAACGCCGATATCGTGTTAATCCTGTCATGAGAATTCTGCTCGTACATGCTTCCCTCATCAGAACTTTAGGGGTTATCTAGCACTGTTTTGAAACTTTGCAGTTTTATATTCCCCTTCATTCCCTTCAACCACAACCAATTGTAGTAAAAGGGGAATCCAGGTTTGACAGTCAAACATTACAGGGAATCTAGGTTTCACAGTTGAACATTACAATAAGTAGATTAAAAATAGAGAATTATCAGTAACCCAATCTATGATACAAACCTGTACATTTATGTTGCACTCCAGTAACCCACAGCAACAGGATACCACCCCATTACATTGCCAAAATTCATGTCTTAGATAAAGCACACAAACACAGTAACATGACCATGTGAAAACTTTGTTTGATACTGTCACATATTTTTGAACATGTAGTTGCTAGATAAAACTACCAAAAGGGAACAGAGGACCTGTCCCGCCTTCCTTGCCAGCATCAGGAAAGCTGGTGTAGCAATACAGGTGGTTGGACATTTCCCAGCTCCAGTCCTTCTTCCTCAGAATCAACATTCGGGGCCAACGATTAATCCTAACATAGTGCTCCCTGATCCTTCCCTCGCCCATGAGGCTAGTGACAATAGAATAACAAGACTCGTGGCCTCCCCATACCTCATCACCGGGGTCTGCAGTTAGGCTCCCATCTGGATGAAAATAGCGGCGCATGGGAGGACCAGTTCCCTTCCAGTAAGGATCAAGATTTCGCCAATATTCTGGGGCTGCCTAGAGTGGGGAAAATGTTAGACTGGTCAGTAGATAATACCAGGAGAGGTACTCTTTTATGAAACTCTCCTTAAAATTGAATGTTCATATTGATAGGATTGAGACAGATGACTTAGAGGTGTCAAACAGGTAGATTTGGTGAATTTATGTGGATTATAAAGGGATGGTCTTTGATCAGTCACGTACACGTTTACAACATTTAGCTACCTCATAATTACGCACCCATCCATCCCAACCCATTTACATGAAATCAAACACATGGCCATTTACCCACTTGTAATTTTTACATTTGGTACTACACTTTACAGTGCATACACACTTATCCATATATACAGTTCGCCGATATATACCAGTTTTTACTTTTGATGGGGCAATCTGTATATGTTTGTAACTATTTTGCAAAAGGGAAATGTGGTTTTTATTTAGTGTTCAGTGTGGCTAAAAATAATAGAACCAGGTTTTGTTTTTTTTTTCTTCTGATAAAGTGGACTTTATACTGAATTTCTGATATATGTTGAAATTCTAAGAGTTACTATGGAGATTGGATGTAGCGTCAAGCCATATTATTCACTGCGATAATAAATCATCTGCTATGCCATCAAATATCTAAGGTCATTAGCGAGTGATGCTCCAAATACAAAGTCATTGATTAGGTCAATAGCGAGTGGTGCTCCAAATACAAAGTCATTGATTAGGTCAATAGCGAGTGGTGCTCAAATATAAAGTCATTGATTTAGCAAGATTAATGACGTGAACTTAAGAAAGAACAGTTATATTCCTTCCAAATATATGTTCCACTGATTAAACAGTTTGACCTCCGAGGTGCACGATAACACCTTGTCAATACCAAGTTTGTGAAGAATACAATATGGGTCAAAATCTACTACCAGGCTTATGAAACAAACGCTAACTTAAGCAGCAAGTACCTCATTGAAGTGAAACTCCCAAACATGCTCACACAGGTCTTCCTTCAGGATGCGGGTCTGACATCAAGACCTTTTTTAGATTAGTAGGAACCCAAATGAAATTTTGACAGCTTTGTGTGCCTGAGAGAGAGAAAGAGAGAGATGGCTAGTCACGTACCCGATTACCATCCACGACGGATATTGAGTAGGCAGCCAACTTTGACAACCCCCGAACTTGAGATGAACGAGGTATGTGTGCTTTTCCAAGCCATAATTCCTCACACTACAAAGAAAGAAAATATATGCATAATACACAATAGCACATAATTGTCATTTGCCCATAGCATGGAATGATCTAATTTTACAACAGCTATTACCGCAATGCAGTTTTTGTGGCAGGCAGCCTACATAAACACAGGCAAGATAACTCCGAACTAATGAAAATCTAACCAAGACATTCCAACATAGATGGACAATAGGAACTCGAGAAGATAAACATACATACAAGGCAATCAAATTCCATTACAATTAGGATTCAGCAGAAAAGCTGGCAAATAAGGACAAGAAACGGAATAACAAATGAAAAGATGGCTACTAAGAACAAGTTAAGACTGGAAACCATATTTAATAATCTATTTGACTTGCTTTTAGTCCGAAACTTTCAACCTTGAACATCCTCAAGACATCTTACCCACCATTATTTCTCCTATTCGCATCCATCATTTGTTTCCAACAGCATTTGTCACGTCCCAATTTCTTTTTAAGTTAGATATATTCAAAATCAAAGGAAAACATACATACATAAATAAATACATACACACACACACACACACACATATACATAAATATACATACATATATAAATATCTGTATAAATGAAGTGAACAAAATTTTGGTCCAAAGCCAAAAATCATGCATAAATGATCCACCTATGATTTAATTAGCCAACAAAACAACATAACGTACTGGCAATTCATACAAGTTTAAAATACCAAAATACAAGGCTTAGTCTCACCACCAAAGCAACATATTTCTAGACTAAAACATCACGTTATCATTACGCAAATAAAAAATATACCCAAAATCAAGAAAAATGACCTTCAAGTCCAATCACTAGAATAAAAAATATTCTCTCCACTACAACAGAAGTGACTTCAAACGTCAAATCCATCAAATCCTTCCCCTTCGAACTTGTAAAGTAGGGGTGAGCACAAACACAGACCACCCACATATAATCTACTAGAAATAATAAGATGCAAGTGAACATGACACAAAGTGTAAAGGATTTATCATTATTAAAATTAATAATTGTAAACTCACAAGCTAACTCACCTACGAGACATAACTTACAATGATCATGCTTGAGTGACAAAATATAACACAAATCAAATCCTTATTCAAATAGTCTAAAGTAAGAGCACATAAAACCAAGGGTCTGAGTCTAACTCCGCCGAGTCTACCTTATCAAAGGTTGTGTACCAATCCTAGGCAACTTCTCGAAACCCTAAATCATCCAAACTTGTGGGCTACTAACCCTAAGGCGTACAGAGCACCTTATCTTGCGCGGGTTTACGGAATATCCACCAACGGATAGCTTGTTGTCCATTTGTTTCTAGTCACACAACACACACAAATTGGCCAAGCCTGTCTTCAATACAAGGCTCACTAGCCCAAAATCCAAATAACTAATATCCATTCCAAATCAATTCAAGTAAACTCAAACAACTAGCATCAAATTCAAACTCTAAACCGTAACTTAAAAAAAATAAAGAAAACTCAATTATTAAAATTTAAGTATCTCCGTTTACTTAACCAACCCCACACTCCAATTACTTTACCATTGATGCCAAATAAGAGGTAAATCCATATCTAAAATACTAAAAATTGTGCTCTTCGCAATAATCAAAATTCATCAAGGTAATCAGGTAGTACACACAAGTAACTCGTATGCAATTACAAACAAATTAAATCATAATTCCCACATTAGTCATAAATTACTTTAAGCATAATATTCCTACTACACTAAATCAAAGTTGAAACCCATCAATTTCAATACCGAGCAAAATTTTAAGCATAACATACAATTCAATTAGAGCTTTTACATAGATCCACATGCTTAAACACTAATAGTAACAATCTCCCATATGAAAACTTGCATTTTAAAGAAATTGGTTAAAAAAACCCTACCTCAAGAGAAGAAAAACCGCAAATTGATACTAAGTTCGAAGTGCTGAAAATGGAAGTTTTGTTCAGACCAAAACGTAGCCCTTTCTATGTAGATCACCTTTCGTCTTTGCCTCTATATGGGATTTTGAAGTCTAGGCCTTCAATTTTGTAGGAGAAGTATTAGGGTTTGTGAAATTAGGGAGAGAAACAAAGAGAGAAAAAAACAGATCTGATGCTCTGCGGGTTGTTCTGAACTTTTCAAGTCCAAATAGTACACCCAATCCCCTTCAAGTGCCTATTTCTCTCTCATTCTTCTAACATGTTATAACTCATATCACTAGGGTACCTAAAGTTACAAATTAAACAATCAAGTCAAAACGTTTCTAGCAACCACCACTACACATTTAAGTCCTAACACACTGTCTACAGCAACCAAACTCAGGTCCGTTTAACTAAATGTACTTACACATGTATATACACAAACACACAAAAACAAAATGTCCTTACCAGATGGCTAAACAGAATTTAAGGTACCAGACAGGTTTAAGCCCCTTACCAGATATACTTTTGTCACCTTACAGAAGACTGTCAAAACTAAAAAATATGAGAAAAATATTCAAGGGTGGCAAAATAGCCAGGCTATATATCAAGAAAAATTTAGAATTCAATTCTGCAAACTAATATAAAGCTAGGTACACCAATATCCTCCACATTTGTATCTCTCCAGAACTTGAAATTGACACAGTACAAAGTAAAGCAACAAAAACTAGGTGAATGTGAAAACCGCAAATGACAACCCCGCTAAACTCTGATAGTTACGCTCACACACAAAAAAATAGAGCAGATACAAAAAATAACAGGAAAATGTTAGAATTCAATACTACTCTGTAGCGTAGATCAAATCAGCATCCAAAGGTATTAAGTGACAAAATACAGCAACATATGGCAACAAAAACCAATTGGCTATCAAATGAAACCAAACATCAAGTACAGATCAACTACGATCTACGACAACCTAATCCAAACGAAAACGAGCCTTACAAACCAAACCAAAAAAACCACTCAAACACACACGACACAACCCAATTTTGAAATTCACTCCAACAAAATGAAATAATAAACCAAGAATCAGAAACCAAACTTGAGCGAAAATTAAAGTAGACCTCTCCAGTGAAACATAAAAGTGAGGCAACCACTAGCCAAAATGCTTCTGGACTTGCCCCAATAGTCAAGATCATCTAAAACATCATCAAGACTTCATACGGATACAAATGACAAAAAGTTTGACATTCAATTCAGCAAAAACAATAAATAAGTAGGTGCAAAATTCTAGATGTAGAACTTGAAATTGATACATGAAGCAAATGGACGAAAACAAAGTGGGCATATGTAGTGAGCCGAGTCGGCACGCAGATGGATCCGTTTACTAGGCGAGGCCCAGTAACCAAGCCTATTGGGCTGGACTGAAAGCCCAACGTTATCCACACAGTTTTGCATAAGCAGTTTGCCTTTTTGGCACGCGTCGTGAACACTGGACCGAAGCAATACCCGATCCGGATAACCCTAAAAATGTGGCTACAACCATCTTCCACGCGTTCTCCAGGTGGCTCAGTCCTAACACGTGGCGTTTGGTGAGTCACACATGATGTTAATGGTAGCATTGGCCACTTTTGACATCATTGGGAGCATGCTTCGCCACATGCTGGCTGGGAACCCAAGATAGGTCTGACTATATAATGTAACTGAAGGGTTAAGAATACGATACGCTTTATCTCTCCTCAGAAAGTACTTTCAGGTAAACATTTCTCCTTCACAAACTGACTTAAGCATTGGAGTGGCTTCTGGCTCACATCAGTTGGACGACACCAATTGGTTCTAGCTTTTGCAATTAAGAAAAGATGTCAAAGAGACTTTTAGATCAAGTAACTTGTTAGACGATAAATCGGATAAAGGACTCCATAATTTGGCAACCACAGTGGAAGTCTTTCTCTTTGTCTTCATCACCCTTTGTTACATCTAATCTCTCCAATCTCTCTTTGGTTCGATATAATGTCTCTGGCCCACCACAATTAGCGTCGGGCTACTGTTGCGCTCAAAAAGGCCATTGTTGACCCTCAGCATCTAGCCAATGCTTCACGAGACCCTTTTGCAATCTCCAGACAAGACGACCTCGATCCCCACTCCCAAAGCCCAAATCAACGAGAAGGATCACTTCCTCCTCGCCATTCAAGAGGACGTTACGAAACCACTGACGAAGGTCTAGTCTCAATGCTCAAGTTGTGGATCGCACTCGGGAAGGCACCATGGCCACCAATGGACACTTTGCTTGATGGACCCTTTGCTCGCCTTCCTTCAAGATGATATCCTACCGGTGGACAAAAGGGAATCCCACAAGATTTTCACTAAGGTAGCTGGATACTGGTTGGAACCGGGCCAAAAACTCTACAAGAGGTCCTTCTCCAGCCCATAACTCCTTTGTGTCCATCCGGCACGACAGAGAAGGTCCTCTACGCTGGAAGGTGCAGATACCATCCGACAGTCAGTCATTAGTATGCCAGGAGATCTCATAAGGAAACTGGTTGCCAAACCTAAAGAGAGATGTCGACAAGCTTGTTTGGGTTTGCAACAAGCGCCAACGCCATGCTCCAATTTCTCACCAGAGACAGAAAATCTTCAGTGTCTAACAAGCCCCTATCCTTTGCCCAATGGTGCTTGATATCGTCAACAAACTCACCACAAGATCAGGTGGATTCAAGTTTTCTATCACAGCTACGGACCACTTCACAAAGGGGGTCGAAGCTGAACCGTTGGTCACCATAGAAGAACACGAATTTTGGAGATTTGCCTGGTGCAATATTGTCTTCCAATTCGGCACACCGTACACCTTCATCTCAGACAACGGTACTCAATTTGTGAGGAACCTATTTAAGGACTTCTGTGCCAAACACCAAATCAAATACTACAATTCCACCCCATCTTACCCCAAGAGCAATGGCGAGGCTTAAGTATCGAATAAAATGATTGTCACTGGAATAAAGAGGAGATTGATGGTGGCAAAGGGCCGATGGGTTGAAGAGTTTCACAATGTGCTATGGGCCTACCAAACCACACCACGGCATTCCACTGGTTAGACCCCTTCCTCTCTTGCCTTCGGCATTGAAGCCCTTAACCCGTTGGAAGCCAGCCTACCAACAATCCAAATCGAAGATTTCAACGCCGAACTCAATAAGGAAGCAACAATGATAACCTTGGACTTGGCCCAAGAGAAACGAGAGTTCGCCTGAATTTGCCCCACCGATTACCAACAAGAAATGTCCAGAGTAAAACAAGGTTCGGTCGAGACCATTCAAACTGGATGATTTGCTCCTGTGAAAAGTTCGACAACAAACGATCAAACAAGGTTAGTTCGAATTGTGAGGGAACATATTAGGTGACCAAAATCGCAATCATTGAATCCTATGGACTAGAGGCACTAGAAGCCCAACTTGCACCCCAACCATGGAACGCATAGAACTTACAAAAATACTATCATTGACTTCACTAGCATCTCTCTCTTCGGCTGCGGACCTTGCATTGATTCAAATGTAATATGTTCACGCATATCAATGGAAAACTTAAAAGTTTGGCTTCAATAATTGTCGTTGTTATTTAAGTTCACTTTGAAATGCGTGTCAGTTCAATGGATTTGCCAAACCACAACACTCGGTGAAATCGCTGACCTCTAGCTCGTAAGCGTGGTTTGATGGATTTACTGACTTCTCACAGCTCAGAGCAGGTCGTCGATCTTTGCCGTTGAGCTTAGTTCGGTGGGATTGCCGACCACTCACGACTAAGAGCAATAGCTTGGGTACAATCCAAGGAACTCGCATTCCGATTACCTAACCAAGAACTAATGATTCGGGGGCATTGGCGAAGCAAAACTGAAAATTCCATAGGCTAGGAACAATTCGGCTAACTATTTGTCTAATTGCTCAAACATTTGCCAACTCGTGCATACTCTGAACAAGACCAAGTCAAGGCTCAACCTGGCCTAAAGTAGGCGGGCAAAGACCAATAATGCTACCAATGACGAATAGCAAAGTGTAAAAGCACAACAAATTGGAAACAAGCCGAAAACCGTTCATTCATGCACGGGATGCAAAGCAAAAACATCATGATTATTTATAAACACCGTGGTCCGGTTAAGCCTACTTGTAAAACACAGCAAATTAGAAAGTGTTTGAACACTGACCCAAATAAAACCTACACTATTAAAAAGTCCAACCTCATTGAGACAAACGGGGATCACCACTCTCTTCCTTGTTAGCGCGCTCTAGAGATTGGCCTACGGCCTCAACATTGGCCTCTGGATCTACAGGTAGAGCTAGAGCAGAAGTTGGATATTTTGGAGGATTCAGGATAACGGGGAAAATGTTCCACATCATTGAAAGCCCTCAGTCCGGCAACCCATCCCTGTGGGTACATCGAGTTGGTGATGGCCCAGACCTGGGCAACATAGACTTGCTCGGCCTCGTCGTATCCGGCATTGAAAGATTTGTCCAGTTCGGCCGCCCTCTCCCTCTCCCTCTCCACCTTGGTAGCTTTAACCTTCAACTACGCTAGTTTCTTCTCAACCATCTTGAGCTTTGCTACTCGGCCCTCTGCCACCCACTGCTGCATCCCAACCTCTTTTGTCAATTCAGCAATTTTTGCCCCATAGTCTTCCATCTCCAAAATGGCTCGGCAATGGATCTTGACCATCACGACATCTGGCCCTCTAGAACCACCGAAGCCTGCAGAGCCTAAGCCAACACAAAAAAGTTAGGGAAACAGTACCAGTACCAACTAGATGACATGATAGGGAGATGGAAGACAATACCTCAATTTGTCGTTGCATGGCTCGTTCAAAGCTGTCCTTGGGATCCTTCTACAGCATCCCATGTCCTTCGGCTTCGGCAGCATCACTGCTCGGGAGAGAGCCATCTCTCCTCCACAGTCCTCGACGGCGGTATCGTTTAGCCTAACATGACCCATCCGACATGTGCCATGGTCAGTGCCTCACCAGGAATTTGAAAGGCATGTGGGTCTCAAGCTAAGGGTTCGAACCTGTTGGCGCTCGATACTCTCGATGGGGGCCGGAGAGACCTTTGCATTGTTCTTGGACGAACCACCCTCGTTTGTTGGATTCGGTCCCCAGAAAGACTTTGCATGGAGGAGTCAGTCGGCAAAGACGATGACATAGTCTCAATTAGCCGAGAAAGGTTCATCAGAGTACACCCCATCACTTCCAAGACCTCGCCGATCGGAAGAACTTTCGAACGGGTCGAGGATTGGTCTGTCAACTGGATGACGAATCAATCCATTTGGCTGCGAGTCACTAGTGTTTTCCTCACCGGCCGTATGCTTCTACAGCTATGGTGTAGTGCGGGATGTAGCTTAGTAAATTGGGAGTAGCTCAGTCGGTAATTTCGTAGAATTGACTCAAAACCCCTAGCTCGGCAACCGGCTTCAATGATGATGCAATGTTTGACCCTAAGCACACCCCAAGAAATAAGAGTTAGCCGCGGACAATATATGTAAAAGTTCAAGAACGGAAAAGGCAGGCTGAGTACCTATTCGGCCGAACTCTCTCTCTTCTACCGGCACTATTGCCAAACTCGAAGTTCCCCCTCACCGCAAAGATGTCTTTGGCATATTTGTCATAGTTCGGAAGGTGGGTGGTTATTAGTTTGCGACCGGATCAGCAAGACAATTGGTACCGATCGGACTTCTTGCTCCGGTTCATGGAGTAACATACGAAGAGTCATAGAATCGAAAATCAAGTCGATTACTCTCTACAAGTAGAACGACCCCAATTCTCGTTTAAAAGAAAATAATGACAACCTGAGACGTCATGACGTTGAGCTCATAGAAGAACTTGCGTAGGAACAGGTGGAGGAGCAACCAAACCCCCACTTCGACGATCGCAACTATAAGTATGTGGATTTGGTTTGAATCAAAGTTGGGGTAGGTATCTCTAAGCATGAGCTCTAGTACCACGTCATTTGGAATGTTATAGAACTCCTGACATTCCTTGACCGAGTCATCGTGCGTGAAGTACATGTGTGTGGTCTGAGCCATCCTTCAGCACCTAAAAAAAAGTGGCATTGCATCTTTATCAGGCTTCGGCCATCACAAGTTTCGTCTCGCTAGCATTATCCCGTCGAACCATGTTAATGCAGTCAGAAAGTTTGAAGATGTGACAAACTCTGCCATAGAACCCGTCGGAAAAGCCATGAACTAACGGTTGCAAAAACGAAGAAAAGAAACAAAAACTAGTGCGCAAGAAACTAAAAGGGATTGGAGGTGACATGCCAAGATCGGATTCAAAGGACCTTTGTGGTGATGATGATTAGGGCAGCGTTGGAGCTAAAACCTTGGGTTGAACTCGAGAGCAAGAATGCCTTTGAAACTGCAGAGATGAACTGAGTCTTTGTCTAGAGGTGCCCTCCTACTTACAAGAGAGAAGGAGCATTCAAAAGGATGGTGCGGGAAACGAAAAGGCGTGGCGAGCAAAACAATCTATGAGCGACATATGGCTCACCATTAACGTAAAGCAACGCATTTGATGGCCTCTTGAATCTTCGCGAACAAAATGTCCGTTAGATTTTATCGTGATCCGATAAAGAAGTGACACATGGCACTGTATCCCAGATGGTGCAACCGGCGATAAGATTAACTTTTAAGTATAACAAAAAAAAAACACAACACACATCTATAGGGGGTTGGGGAACAAGTCCGCTGCTAACACCAATTTTCTAAAATTCTCAACTACAACTTCAGCTTCAAATGTAGCTAACATTATATTTGCTAAGATCACATCCATGAAGGTGTGGTCAGGTTGTATACTGAACCGTACTAAGCAAGCCTTACAATCACCATTCACAAGAAGTCAGAACCCAATAGTACTCTCTGAGTCTGAAGTACACTGCCTGAAAACCCAAATTGGGAGAGAGCGTACTTAGCTAAAATGTAGCTAATTTACCAAACGAAACCCAAAACAAACACAAAACCCAATTTGTAAACGCCCTCTAAAACATGACCACAGACAAATCATTAAAAAAACTAAATCAAAAAGAAAATCAGCACCATGAACCAAACGGAACCAAAACCAACACAAACAGAAGTTGTCAAGTTCACTCCAAAACCTTACACCAAAATGAGATTTTAAGCAAAACCCATACCTTGCTGGTCCAGAGCCGGTCGCTACAAGCAACTCCGTACCATCCACGCGATACAAGGAGTGATAGTGCCACGCTGCGTGCGTCGAGATGCCTCAGTATCATCGTCATAATATCTGAGCCAAATAACAGCAGAGGGTCCTGTTTCAGAACACCGTCGTCCTCTGCTATTTGTTCTGAAGAAGTACAAAGCTCTCTTTTCCTTCTCTTTCGCTTCTTCCCCAAATTCTCCAGCACCTCCGCTCGGCCATCAACGTCCTCTCCCTCGTCACCGGACGACCCAATTGAGCATTCATTCTCAACAACTAAGTCATTCTCCACAATTAGATTCTTATTTTGCTGCTTCTCTTTCCCCAATTCTGAGTCATTAGCCTCAGCCATTGAAGCAAAAGCAAGAAAACTTGCAAAAACGACCAACTAGAGATGTCATATATACACATGCAGAGAAAGAGAGAGAGAGAGGTGTTGGGGTTTGGGGGGGGAGAAGGAGGGCGGGGAAGATGGGGACAAAAACTACGATCATTTCCGGAGATATTATTTGGAGTTTTATGGGATAATGTGCACCGACGGCGCAGCAGAAGGAGGTGCACCCGCGAATTAGATGACGTGGGAAATGAGCCGGGTGTTTAAGTGGGTCCTGTGTCCACATAAGGGTGGGAGTGAGTTTGAGGTGGCAGCAAGAGAAGTAGTAGTAGCACGTGCTGTGGTGGACAAAAGTTTGACGTTGAGAAATTAAAACCAAGTCCTTTTTTTTGGATATTTTAACTTTAATAAGATGGTGAAAATATTACAGAAAATCTGTGTGTACAGAGATGGTTCGGATATTTTTAGACACAAATATATTTGAAATTGTCAAATATAAATAAAACTTTTAAATACATTCGGGCATAGAATACGTACAAACATATATATATCCAAAACCATCAGATACGAATCCGACGGTTTCGTAACATTACTCAAAATATTAAGTTTGAACCCTATCCTGGTTTCGCACTTCTTATCCGAATAAAACAAAAGACTGCTACCATATTTTCTTTTCCTTGGTGGAGCTTATTTCCGTTCCTACGTCATTTGGTGACACAATTAAGTTGTTATTAAAAAATTGTGAACAATATATTTTAGAAAACAGAACCCCACAATTACTGTTCATTATTTTCTTTTCCTTTATAGTTATTTCCTTAATTAAAATTATCACCGTGGATGTGACCATCCAAGTTATTATATTCAAAATCTAAATTTTATCCATCAAGAGAAGAATAAAATTATCTTACCCTTTCTCTTATCCATATATGATCTCTTTCATATCCTCATTATATTTACCCAAATATCACTATTAATTGTAAAAATATCATTATTAATTACGAAAATATCATCTACATATTTATATTTATCATATCTTCTTTTTCAAAAAAATACTCAAACAAACTATTTATAACTATTCACCTCTCTATAATTTTTCTTCTACTATGGGTCCATTTGGCCTGTGGTTATTATTGGATTATTCACTGTTTAGTTTTTTGTCCTTATTTGAAATTTTTTTTAATTTTTTATTTTTCATCAAAATTTTTTGATGATTGTTGGTTCGTCTCGACAAGAGCTTTCAGAAAAGTTATCAATCATCGGCTACATTTGAAAAAAGTTCAGAAAAGACAAAAAATAAGTCAAAAACAACGTCCGTGTTGGCTTATTTTCGTCTTTAGTGACTTTTTTTTAACTTTTGGACATAATTTTATACTTTTAGATTGCTTTCGTCGATACGAACCAATAATCCACGAAAAAATGACATAAAAATAACAAATACAAAAAAATTTGAATAAAGACAAAAAATAAGCCAAAAAATTTTTTTTGGCCAAATAGGGCCTATAACTCATTTCTCTTTTCAAATTAAATTTGTTCAAATGAGCTGAAATGCACTAGCTCACCATCAATCAATGCAGACCCCGACATTTGAGTTGTCCAAATCCGACCTCAACTTGATTATTCACTTAGTGTTAATAATAATTTTTTTTATTGAATAAAAAAATAAAAATTATTGCCTCGCGCTAGGAGTTTGCAGGACTTACCCGGGGCCGGCCCTACTTATCCTCTTTTGCGTAAAAAGTTAAGAAATGGATCAGATAACTGTCCTATAAATAAAAGTGTGAGGCAAATACAATGGCATCAATTCAGTTAAAAGGAGAGGGTCGCCTTTGAAAATCAGTAAAAATATGATTCCACACTTGTCAATCTAATATAATTAAAAACTTTATTACGGAATTAATTTTATGAGTAGCTTAGAAAATTAACAAGTTTGCTCCAATAAAAAACAACTACTTTATGGTACATACCAAAAATCAAAGGGCCTGACATTTTCATTTCCAATCAATCCAACCTTATCAAAGTAATCAATAACACAACAATAATATCTAAATATAGGCTAGCTACTACATAACTTAAGATCGAAGCAAAGTCCTCTGGCCTCACATATGGCTACACCATGGTACACCATAGCCACCTCAGAGATTACCATACAATGGGTCTATTATTGTTGAATTATTTAAACTATTTAAATTACGTTATCGATGTCTTGTAAAATTTAATTTAATTTAAATTATTTGGACTAAATTATTTAAAATGGATTTTGACCGTATTAAATGCAGAATTTGATTTGAACTTGGAAGAAAATTGGTGGAAATCGCCATGAATCATAACTCATCAACGCATTCTACTGGGGGCATTTTGCCTTAAGGCTGGGTTGGCCGTGGCTTTATTTTTAGATTTTTTCTTTTAATTTTATTTAAATTTAGTTCATTATTTATAATTTTTCTAAAACCTCTTATTGTCTTTAGTGATCTATTTTAGCTTTTAAATATAATTTTATGCCTTTTAAATTCATCTCATAATTGAGACAGACTAACAATCTATAAAAATTTGAGGCTAAAACAATAAATGCAAAAAAAAAAAAAAATGAATAGAGACAAAACAATAAGTGTCAATGAGGTGATTGGCACGATGCCTAAGTCATAAGGTGGTAAGATGGAATTTACCCTATATTTTAATATTAAAATACACCATATTTTGTAATGGACGGACTCATGAAAAGAAGGCATGGTACATGAATTCAAAACACATAGTTCATTGGTTTTTCCTTAGGATGAGGTTAACATGCTTCGAGATGCATGCATATTCATGGTGAAGAAAGGGGAAAAAAAGACATGTTGGAGAGTTGAATGATGAACCATGCATTCATGTTTTGTATCATGCGCCAGACTTTTAAAGAAGGAAAATGACAAAAGAATAGGTAAAAGACAAAGGAAAATGTATGTCTCTCTTCACCTACTTTATAGACATTTATATCAGGCATCAGATCATTTTATATGGGAGAAGAGGAAGAGACAAAAGAGGCAAGCCGACGGCACAGTGAGACCAAGGCTGTGATCATGGTCTTTGCTTGTGTGTTGGCTATGGCTATGGCTATGGTGAAATTTTGGGCTCAACTTTTGTGCAGGATTGTTTGACCCAACACAAATTATCGTCAGGCTATTGTATATATTCTACAGCAGACAGGCCATAGGATCGATGAGTTATGGTGCAACGGTGGTTCAAGATTTTATCAACTGCAGAGGGTTCTAATCTCCATAAAGAACAGCAATATTTTTGCGCTTCAATATGATTTACTTGATGTATGGGAATATGTGTAATCATATTTAAGACTTATTAATGATCACGGATGATATCGCCGTGAAGTAAGCAAATTTGGCTCGAATCATATAAAAATTTGATGTCTTCTTACAGTTCGGTTTCTTGGCTAGCAATTTTAAAATTCGAAGTGAGCCAAAAACCTTGAGAACAGTCGAAGATCGACCTTGATCACATGCTTCTGTTTGGAGGTGATCGTTTATTTCTGTCACAATGTGGTAATTCATTACTTAGGCGAAAATTTTTAATTTTTCTGCTAATCTTGACCTAGTAGTTATTCATGTGACTTGTTCTTTTGAAGCCAAAACAAAATGAAAATTATATCGTGCTATGTAACACCACGATTTCTTAGAAAATTAAATAATTCATTTAAAATCTTATTTTACTAGAATACAAGATTTAACTCAAAATACCGACAATTATTTATTAAAGTTAAAATTAAATTTTAAAAGTGCATAATTATAATGACCAAATTACCCCTCAGGGTTTACATTTATTTCTTAACATAAAATAAGCAGATAATCAAAGCAAAAACTAAGGCTACGACATTTAGGCGAACAACTCCTCTCCATCGACACCCAACATTTCCTGTGCGGGTTGCTCCTCCGTCTGCTCAACTCCATCTGATATGAAACATCAGGAGCAGAGAAGTTAGACCAATAAGCAATGAAACTCAGTAAACAAAGTTACCTAAAAAAACCAAACCCACGGGTGATACATCACATAACAAATATGAACACTACACAGTTAATTAAGATGACAAGCATGGAATAAAGCTAAACAATAAATAACAAACTAAAAATGCTGACACCTTGGTAAATTTTATTAAATTTTTTAGTGTTTCTAGATACACCGTGAAGTATACCATATCCTTCTTTAGACACCAGCATAAGGCCCTTAGTTGTCATTGACTAGTCCTTGCCTACCCGAGAGCTATAATTCTAATCACAACCTGACAAGGAAAGAACTTTTTATCGTTTTATTAAGTCAATACCTACCTTACCCTATCTAGATCCTACAAACATGACGTTACTAGGTCAAGTCTCTACGTACTTCAGTCACTTCTACTGATAGACTCAAAAGACACGCAGAACTCTAACCATCATTCCCTCGGGATCCGAAGCTACCTTCGCAGGTGTCCCCGAAATCACCATCTACCGTTTTCAACTCCTCCTAGTAAGGGCCCTTAAATCAAATCATAATAGATATCTCGTATCTCAAACACACATGCCGCACCCGGTTATCAATTTTCGTTAATCCTTCTCACACAAAAGTTTCTACGTGTTCTCTACCTTATAATCTTTTGCTTAAAAAGTTAAGAACTAAATCAAATAACTGTCCTATAATAAAAGTGTAAGGCTAATACAATGGCATCAATTCACTTAGAAGGTGAGGTCACCTTTTAAAATCAGTAAAAATATGATTCCACACTTGTCAATCTAATATAAAGACTTTATAATCAAGATGTAAATCAAGGAAAACAAGGAATTAATTTTATGAGTAGCTTAGAAAATTAACTAGTTTGCGCCAATAAAAAACAACTACTTTATGGTACATCCCAAATATCAAAGGGCCTGACATTTTCATTTGCAGTCAATCCAACCTTATCAAAGTAATCGAAAACACAATAATATCTAAATATAGGCTACTGCATTACCTTAAGATCGAAGCAAAGTCCTATGGCTTCACATATGGCCATACCATGGTACACCATAGCCACCTCAGAGATTACCATACAATGGGTCTATTATTCTTGAATTATTTAAACTATTTAAATTCTGTTATCTCTTGTAAAATTTAATTTAATCAAAATTATTTGGACTAAATTATTTATTTAAAGTGAATTTTGACCGTATTAGCCATTACGGAGTGTTTTTTTTTTTTAATGCATGGACCATTTATAAGATACAATTTTGTTAAAAAACATCAACTTCTGCACACAACCCATCCACATTGATCACCACATAATTGTCTGTAAAAGTATAACAACAAAGACTTCTTTATAATATTACCCTCTCAAAATGACTTCTTTAATATTTTCAAATTTGAGAATTCTTTATTAATTAATTATTTTGTGCTCTTTTCCAGGTCTAGCACGATATAATTTTCATTTTATTTTGGCTTCAAGAGAACAAGTCACATGGATAACTACGAGCTAGGTTGAGATTAGCAAAAAAATTAAAATTTTCACCTAAGTAATGGATTACCAGATTGTGGCAAAAATAAAAGATCACCTCCAAACAGCAGCATGTGATCGAGGTTGATCTTCGCTGTTCTCAAGGTTTTTGGCCCACTTTGAATCTTAATAATTAGACAATAATTCAATAATTATCACAAGCCAAATGGAGCCATAGTAATTAAATGATTTGATTTTTGAATCAGAAAATGCTTGAGGCATATTTTCTTTTTAAGATTAAAAATAGAGGGGGAAGAAAGTACGAATAATATTTCTCAAATTAGAAAAAAAAAATACTCCCCCCTAAAAAATGAAATAAATAGTAATTCAAAAGATGACCTGACATTTGAAGTGATTTAAGAGAAACAATACTTTGCAGATGAAAGCCAAAGATTAATTTCTCTACCATCAAGTTTAACTGTGTGGGGTGGTGCTATATTACTTTTCGTTGCTAAAATCCTTTAGCTGCGGCAATTGAAAAATGAGCAGCTGGAAATTGTTTGTGAATCTGTAGCAAACACCAAATGAGAAATGACAAGTATGTATGTATATATATATATATTATAGAGAGAGAGAGAGAGAGAGAGAGAGAGTCATAACAACCCTTCTGCAACAAAAAAGATGTTCTTGGCAAAATCGATTAATTAATTCAAGCTCAAAAGAAAAGTGCTCATTTATTACCTTCTAATCCAAAAAAGCCACAGATGGTGCATCAATTAAAACATAATTTAAAAGGAGAAAACAATTTGTATAAAATGCTCTTAGCACAAGTGATCAACAACCCTTGATGGAATCATTCCAAGAACCAAAACCTTAATATTCAAATCACACGAAGTTATCCTATGATGAGCTGATCACACCGCACTAGAAGTCATGAAGGTGAATGAATTTTTTTTATCAGCAAAAATAAATATATTGATAGAGTATTTGGTTGGCAAGATTAATGATGATAGAAGGATATATAATCTATTAACATATATTATCACATTGGGTCATAGTAATCGAAATTATATTATTATAACTCTCTCATGTGATTGTGTATTTAAAAATTTATAAACTTATACATAAAGTTCAGAGTTCGTATCCGATCAAATAAACGAACCTTAATAATATATGATATACTTTTCTACTATTGGTAGATGAAACTATGTATGGGATCGCTTATTAAATGTGGTACTAGTACAAGTTCCACATTGATGACCCAAGCATTTAATTTCAAAGAGCTCATTTTTTAATTACTTATTCAAAAAAATCAACTTCATACATTGTTAATAACGCACTAAAATATACATTTTTTCGTGATGAAAAACCTGTTACAATACATATTCTCATGATATTTGTATGTGTACAGAATGTTTTTGTTGAATTGGTTTTCATAATATTTAGTATAGAAACTCATGACACTTCGAACGAAATTCATAATATTCGTGTAATTTTTTTTTTTAAGATTTACTTAGAAATGCATAACATGTCTTTAAAAATTCTAACATAAAAAAAAAAAAAAAATTATAACAAACAAATGTTCTGAGTTCGATCAAAATTAATGTTATGAAGTTGTTTCCATATATTACAAATCCTTATCTAAAATGTCAATTTTTGTGCAAAATATTACAAATTCAACGCGACAAAAATATACATATGGCATACACCAAAATGATGAGGTGTAATGTGTCTTTTTCCTGAATAAATAGATCGTATCGAATGACATAAATCAACAGGGTCCGGCCCATATTTAAGAACTGTAGAAGCTGATCATAACACTATAAACAAGAAAATTAAGCCTCTTTAAATTACTTATAGTACCAAATTAACACAACATCCCATACCCTTGAGGTGATCATGGAAGGAGGAGGAGGAGTGAAGCTGTATGGATCCTGGGGTAGCCCTTATTACCAGAGGGTGATATTGGCTCTGAAACTAAAGGGTATCAACAACTATGAATACATACAAGAAGACCTTTTCAACAAGAGTGATTTGCTTCTGCAGTATAACCCAATTCACAAGAAGATTCCTGTGCTTGTTCATCACGGAAAACCCATCGTTGAGTCGATGATAATCCTTGAATACATCGAAGAAACATGGCCTGAGAATCCGTTGATGCCGAAAGATGCTCATGAGAGAGCACTCGCCAGATTTTGGATCAATTATGGAGAAAGCAAGGTAACAAAACTATATCTTCATTTAGTGTACTTGTATTTTATTTTGGTGATCTTTTTCAACCTCTTGACAAAAATTCGTATTTTTCAGATCAATTTGACGCGATAAGTTGGAAAAATAAAATTTTCTTGACCACAAATTAAAAAATATCACTAAATAGGAAAAAACAAATCTAAAAATAAAAAACCTCTTTTTGGGACATTCTAAACATAGTTATGTTTTTGTCAATCGTCATGTTATTTAAACCGCTTTCAACTTTGTGTGTGTACGATAATTTTTTTGTTTAGGTTTTGAATACAAACTACTAAAAACTGTTTCGGCATCGATCGCTCCACCGATTTGTAGCAGGTAAATCCATTGTTTCACACAAAGTTTCTGAATAATAAGCTATTTACAATTTATCTAATTGGAAATTTATTCAAACAAATAAAAAGCTACACAAAACAGATATACAACATATATTATGCACTTCAAGTAAAATATTCAAAAAATTAAAAACATAAATCCATTTGGACTGTGATATTTATTGAAATTTTTTTCGTACTTATATGAAATTTTTTTATAATTTTTTGTTTCTCATCAATTTTTTGTGATTTATTGGTTCATCTCGACAAGAACTTTCAGAAAAGTTATCAATCATTGGCCAAATTTGAAAAAAATTAGAAAAGACAAAAATAAATAAAAAACAGAGTTTTTTTAAACTTATTCGTCGTCTTTAGTGATATTTTTTTAATTTTTGGACATGATTATACTTTTTAGATTTTTTTTCATCAAGACGGACCAATAAACCACAAAACATTGAGGTCAAAACAATAATTGCAAAAGAAAAAAATGAACAGAGATAAAAAAATAAATTCGGAAAAATAAATTTGGCCAAATCCACCAAAATTATGAGTGATTATTACATCTATACATACCCTTTTTCTCCTTTCTTATTTTTTTCCATTTTTGTTCTTTCTGACTTTTTCAATTTTGGTTAATTTTACATTATTTTTGAAATTTATCTTGTTGTGATGAACCATACTTTATAACAAAACTATTGAAAGCAAAAAAAATGAACAAAGACAAAAACTATATCTAATAATAAAGTTTAGTCAATCCTAACCTTAGTAAATCTACGAAAAATTGGTCAAAACGATAGATCTAGGCTGATTTGGCCCACATGAACATGTTAATTTAATTTATAAGTCAACGTCATTGTTTGAGAAGTTTTAACGCCTGAGGTTCTTTTATACGGATTTGCCCCTGAACGCGAAGAGATAATTTTATCTAATAACATTATTACTTCAAAAATTAACAAATAACGTTGTTTGTTAATGTATTTGTTAAAAGCGACAGATGATGTTAACTGATAAATATTAACATATAATTTTATTTAATAAAATTATCGTTTTAAAATTAAAAAATAAAGTTATTTTCTTAATAAGCGAGTCATATAACATTATATGTTGGTTTGATATATCTATTAGTCAAATTAGAAAATATAAAATATATAGTTTTATCTGATAACATTATTATTTCAAAAACTAACAGATAATCTTGTTTGTTAAGGTATTTGTTTAAATCATCAGAAATGTTGATTGATAAATACTAACAGATAGAGTGATCTAATAAAACAGATAAAGTTATTTGTTATATCTATTAAAAATAACAGATAATGTTAACTTGTAAACACTAACAGGTAACTTTATCTAATGAAATCATCACTTTTATATCTAACGAACAGATAACGTTATGGCGAGTTTACTAGAAGTATATTTTTTAAACTTACATGCTAAAGGACTTCCGCCCTTAATTTAGTTTGAGATGGACATATTATGTTTTATGGACTTCTGACCGAATCTCTCTATAATCTAATGCCCGTTTTTGGAATGTGAATTAAAATAAGAATTCAATGAATCAGGTTAAATAAGCTGCTATATATAGTTTTTTTTCTGATAAAAATGTAATATAATCAGTGTTTATGACAATTAATCAATATATATTTTGTGGTGATCTAGCAACAAATATTCAACGATTTCTTCCGGTCTACAAACAGAGATGCACAAGCAAAAAAAGGAGAAGAAGTAGTGGAAGTGCTGAAGACGTTAGAAGAGAAAGGCATCGAGGATAAAAAGTTCTTTGGGGGAAATTCAGTGGGACTAGTAGACTTATCATATGGATGGCTGGCTTATTTATTTGAGGTGGTTGAAGAAATATTAGGCACCAAATTGTTTGATCCAACCAATTTCCCTCGATTGCATGCTTGGGCTCAGAATTTCAACCAAGTTCCAGTCATCAAACAAAACCTTCCAGATCGCCAGAGATTGTTGGCTCATTGCAAGGGTGCAAGGGACTACTTTGTTGCAGTACTTGATCTCTCAAGCAAAAAATGAGTCAAACTTTGCATGTTTTTTTTTTTATATATTGTTGGCTTCCTTATTTTGTAATGTGTGTTGATTTGTTTGTGTTATGAATGTGTTGATGGAAAGGGTTTTCTTGTTTACTAATAAAAGATCGGAAATAAAAGAATTACTTTCAAAGTTTTTTTGTGTGGTGGGATGGGAGATTATTATTTTTATTTTTTTGACAGCTGAGGTATTCGGTCGATCGGCTTTGGAATTATTGTTAAGGGTCTTCATGATATAAGTCGTTAGTGGAGAAGTTTTAATACCATCAAAATAAGTTTTAACTCTTAAAAATTATTGTATAAAATTGGACAAAAATATCCTTATTATATACCACAGTAATTTTTTTTTGTTTCTATTCATTTTTTTTTGGTTATTTTTACATTATTTTTTTTGTGGATATTGGTTCATCTTGACAACAAAAATTTAAAAATTATAAAATTATGTTCAAAATTAAAAAAACACTAAAGACGAAAAATAAGCCCAAACAACCATTTTTTTGATTTATTGTTTGTCTTTTATGAATTTTGTTTTAGTTTTTTGGACGTAATTTTTTATTTTTCTGAAATCTCTTGTTGAAACGAATCAATAATTATTAAAAAACAATGCAAAATAAAAAATTATAAAAAAATCAAATAAGGACAAACAACATAATCAAACAATATTTCAATAATTACCATCGTGTGTGGTGTGGCCGATTAAAAAAAATCACTAAAGTGGAAAAATAAGTTCAAATAAGCTTTGTTTTGATATATATTTTTTATTTTATGGATTGTTGTTAATTTTTTATTTTTTTAAAATCTCTTGTCCAAACGAATCAATAATTATTAAAAAAGTTAACGCAAAACAAAAAATTATAAAAAAATTCAAATAAGGACAAAAAACGTACAATGATTCAATAATTATCATTATGTGTGGTGGGGTCACGACTTGTATTTAAATGAGTTGTTAAGATTTTAAGACTCTCGGTCAAAAATCCAAAGCGAGGGACTCATAATGCAATTAATCCATCTATAAGTAAATTAAAGTCAAAAGTCCTTTTGACACACCATTTCAAAAATATTCTTACATGTTTTAAACGTATAAACATTCAACAGTGAAAGCCATGAATTACATTTGAGTTTAAAAAAGTTTAAAAATCAGGAGTTTACCATTTTGGAAACCATTATTGTGTAACGATGAGTACTAACTGGAAAAAAAATACTTATAAAGCTTCGTACAATAATTGATTGTAGTAGTCTATGTATTTGTTATTGAAAAGGAGAGAGCCCATTAGAATTAGAGATATCTATAGGTTGTAGCACTGTACCACTTTTTTGTTACTATTTATTTTTATTTTTATTATTATACGTGTGTTTTTTCTTCTTTTTAATGTTATTGGTTAGTGAAGTTTCTACAACTCGTTTATTTTCAATCTATTTTAAAAACAGTGTTTTCTATTACTCCATGTTTAGTTATTTGACAATGTTATCGAATAACGTTTATCAAATAATATTAATTCATCTAATAATATTATTAGATTACATTATCTGATAATTGTCACGCCCCAAATTTCCATATAATTAAAATCACTAAAAAATATTACTCATAACTCCATAAAGTTCCATTTCCAAAGTCAAGGGGCACTATCGGCCCAAGTTACAAAATTCTTAAAAATTTCCAAAAGATGAGTAGTCCCACTTGGGTTAACAAAATACATATAAGGATATAGTGCATCTATCCCAAAAAGGTTTTCCATGCAGATGCTAAATAACTTCTTCATCAATCCTTTCAAAACATGCCACGCCAAGCAATCCATGCTAATCCTCCGCGACGGTACCTGAAAACGGAGGGGTTGAGCTACTAGCCCAGTAGGAAAATCTATGCCAAGATTATGTGTATGTAAGATGCATGGCATGCACTATAACATGGAACAACTATGCAACACTTTCATAACAACAAATACCCACACAAACTACACTCCATCCATCAATAACGACCATTTGTCCTCCTAGCACATTCCCATCCGAGTACTAGTCTCATTGTCCGCCTAGCACATTCCCATCCGGGTACTAGTCTCACTGTCCGCCTAGCACATTCCCATCCGGGTACTAGTCTCACTGTCTGCCTAGCACATTCCCATCCGGGTACTAGTCTCATCGCGCATTTCATTCCCAACAATGTATGACAAATCATGAAAATCCATATCACGTTCAATAATTTCATTCATACACAACCAATCCCAAGTAATCTACATTCATATCAAACGATCAATCAATGATGTCCCACAATATAATACACAATGGAAATAAAATCAGAACACCAAAAATACACGGTCTTCATTCCAGAAGCCCCAGGAGCGCTACCCCAAAAACATGGGAGCGCTACACTTAGAGCCTCAGTAGCGCTACACCAAAAACAGGGTAGCGCTACCCGTAATGGATCCGAGAGCGCTACACCAAAAATGAGGGATCGCTACCCTCATTCCAGAATCACCAGGAGCGCTACACCAAAACCCAGGGAGTGCTACCTGTGCAGAAATCAGCGCGATTTCCAGATTTTTACTCGATCCACTTCGCACCAAACCACAAATCTACCACGTAATAGACCCCCAAAACACATTACATACACATAATAGAAGATAGAAATCCCTACCTCAAGCCTTGAAATGGAAGATTTGGCCAAATGAATGGAGCCCTAGCTTTGATGGTGTTTCCGAGCTCAAATCCACACCTCCCGAGCTTTCAACCTCGATCCGGCCTTGGTTCCTTGCTAAGCACGACCCAAGGCTCCTATATCTCCAAGAGATTCGCAAATGGTGAAGAGACAAGGGTGGATTTGTAGAGAGAAGGGAGAGAGAGCACAAAGGGGAAAGATGAGGGAGTGGAGTTTTGGGAAATGAGGGGTTCTCCCTCAAAAAGCCCCCCTAACATCAGATTTTTAAGCCTCCAAAGGGCATTCCCGTAAATAGCTAATTGAGATACGCGCGCGAAATAACATAAAAGACTCCGGGCTCGGTTCCTAAAATCATAATCCGATAATTACCACACTAAATTCATTTTATTTATCCAAAATAAACTTTCAAACAATTATTTTAAAACTCGAATTTTCCGGGTCCTTACAATAATGTTCTCAGATAACATAAATATTATTTTTTTAATAGTTTTTCTTGTTTTTAATCTACTTTAAAAATAATATTTTATGTTACTCCATGTTTTGTTATCTGGTAATATTAATCCATCTAACAGATAGATTATTGTTAAAGACATAAATATATTGTCTCATAACACTATCTGATAATATTATCAAATAACATAACCATGTAACTTTTTATTTTAAATTAATTAGTATTATACTCACTATCTTTTTTATCTTTTCTTCTCGATTTTTGTCAAGTTTAGATTAAAAAATTTAGATTAATTATTTATATTGGTAAAAAAATCTAACAAGTATAAGATATGAGCAAAATATTAAAAAATTCATTAAATATGAAAAACATTCAGAAAAAAATAATTATCAGATAAAGTTATCAGGTGTGTTTTTGCTCTAACAGATAACTTTACCTGTTATAAGAAATATACAGATAATGTCATCAAATAACATTAATCAATCTAATAATATTATCTGATAATGCAAAAAATAATATCAGATAAAGTTATCTGATAATGTTATTTGACAATACTATCAGATAAAGTTATCAGGTGTGTTTTAATTCTAACAGATAAAGTGTTAGTAGATAATATTATCAGATAAATTTATTAGATGTATTTTATTCTAACATATAACTTTATTTGTTACCACAAAAACACAGATAAAGCACTATGTTAGAACAAAAATATAGATAATGTTATTTATTAAAGACATGAAGAATAAAAACACATATAACGTTTCAAATCAAAGATATTAGATAACAAATTTTTTTTATTAAAGACGAAAAATAAGTTCAAACAAATCATATTTTGACCTTTTTTTTCCTTTTTTCCTTTTTTATTTTTTTATTCTTTTACCATAATTTTTTAATTTTTAAAATTTTTTTATCGAGAGAAACCAATAATTAATAAAAAATAGATGCAAAATAAAAAGTCACAAAAATATTGGTGTACCAAAAGATCGTGAGAACACAAATCTTATTTTGATTTACTTTTCATATTTTTTAATTTTGAAATATTATTTTTAATTTTTTTAAATTTTTTAAATTTTTTATCGAGATGAACAAATAATAAATAAAAAATTAATGCAAAATAAAAAGTTACAAAAATAATTGATGTAGCAAAAGATCAGGAGGGCAATAACCATGTTTTGACTTAGTTTTTGTATATTTTTATTTTCTTTAATTTTGGAACATAATTTTTTAATTTTTTAAAATGTCTTATCGAGACAAACCAATAATAAATAAAAAATTGATGAAAAATAAAAGTTACAAAAAAAAAATTGTATACCAAAAGGTTCCGATGACCCAAATCATATTTTGATTTGTTTTTCATATTTTTCATATTTTTTTACTTTGTAAACATAATTTTTAATTGTTTTAAATTTCTTAATGAGACGAACAAATAATTAATAAATAAATTGATAAATAAAAAGTTACGAAAAAATTAGTGTACCAAAGGTCGTGAGGACACAAACTATTTGTTTAACTTATTTTTCATATTTTCTAAATGTTTTAATTTCTGAACATAATTTTTAATTTTTTTAAAATTTCTTATCGAGATAGACCAATAATAAATATAAAATTAATACGAAATAAAAATTTAACAAAAATATTAGTGTACCAAAAACTCGTGAGAACACATCATGTTTTTAACTTATTTTTCATATTTTTTAATTTTTTAATTTTTAAACATAATTTTTATTTTAAAAAAATTTCTTCTCGAGACGAATTTATAATAAATAAAAAATTTGATGCAAAATAAAAAATTACAAAAATATTAGTGTACTAAAAGGTTGTGAGGGCTTCAATTTTTGTTAAAACTTAGTAACTTTGTAATAAGGTTAACCTATTAACACTTCAAAAAAAATAAACTCTAGCTATTAGTAATTTTTAAATAGTGGATTTTAACTCAACAAATAAACTAGACAGGACTTAATAAGCTAATTAACCCTAAATTTATACTTTTCACCAATTTTCCGTATTGTTAAACCAATTCACTATTTTTGGAAATGAAAAGAAAGGTGAAGGTGTTTCTGGTAAATTGCAATTACAATAGAATTAGTGTAATAACTCAAGATTTTAATTAATTTTTAATTAATAAAATAAATTTTCATTAATAGATTAAATGTTATTCATTTTAATTCAACATTTAAAAATTTGGACACTGCTCGAGTGAGCTGTAGCTGGCAAGTCAACCAGGCTGTGAGCGCGGCACTGGAACGACTTTTATTTTTGCATATCGCTCCAGCGAGCTATAGGCCGATTGAGCGACCTATTCGAATTCTAGATCGTAGCAATTGCTGCGATTATCGCATTTATGGTAGGAGAATGTTTTGTGATCAGAAGTTATACGGGGTTTTATGTTTTTGATTGCACGTATTGGTTATATAATCTACCCTAGGTTCATTTTGTTGATCTTCAGGACCGAGGTAGGAGGAACACTACCAACCCTCGGGATATGATTTACAGTAGGATCTTGTGTTAATTTTAAATATTGTGAAGCATGCTAGAGTTTAGGACTTTTATGTTACACTTGTTTAAAAACATGAAATTTGTTGTTGATAGGATCTGATTTATGAAGTTGATAGGGGGTTTATGATTTAGGCTTCATTAAGTTTCTGTTAATGTGCTCAATTTCTGTTTTGCGTGGTCAGAATCACTGATTAGGGTCTTGGTTGCGCTCAGTATGTTAAGAACCCTAAGAACTAGAGCTGCTGAAAAAGATAGCTCGCTTAAGCGAGCTATAGGCCGTTCGAGCAACCTGTCAATTTTCTTATAAATTCTGATTTTTTTGAAAACTAGAAGCCAGAACCCAAATTTAGGCAAACCGTTCAAGCGAGATCTAGGCCGCTCAAGCGACCTATGAAAATCTAAAAAGTTGTAATTTTTGTCCAAATATTCTGGGCAGTAAAACCAGATCTCGATCCTCAGTATTTTGTATGAACACTCTGCACTGGCATCCACAAACATATTTTGTATGATCACGAGTTTTCGTAGAGCTTTGTGTGTGCGTTTGACCACACTTTGACCAAGAATTTGTATGATAAAGCATGTTAGTAGCGCTCTGAATGTAAATATGTGTTAATGGTTAAGAGTTGTGTAGAATGGAATGTGTAGCAATAGAAGTGGAATATGAAATGAGCCGTTGTGCTAACCAAAGTTGTTAAGTGTTGATATGGCCGTCGCGCCAATAGTTTGTTGTGGTCGTCGTGCCAACCACTGAGCATAAAAGAACTGTTGTGTTTATAAACGTTGATAGTGAACTCTAGCATTTTTGGTGTTTATGTGACAACCTAAAATCCACGATTAGGGACACTGGTTCAAATGCCACCACAACACGACAGTGGAGTGTTAGGTAATCATTATAAATAGTGAAACAAGTAGTGAACAAATAGGTATGTTTAATGGATAACTGGAATTGGTGGTCATCGTGTCAAGTTTGTTGGCAGTCGTGCCTAGAAATTTGTTATGGGCGTCGTCCCAAGTTTGTGTTCCATGTGGCTTTGAGTCCCACAGGGTGTCGTCCTGTTTGTTAAGAACCCCAACTAAGAGATGGGTGTATTTGGTTGGAGGTGACTTTAGAGTGCGTCTACACCAACAGCTCTAGGTCCTGAGGGAGCGACGGCCTTATCTTGAGTGACCTTGAGCTGGTAAAGGGGAAGAGGCTAAGGATTGTTGGTAGCTGACTCAACGAAGCCATGTTTTTGGTCGAGTTTAGTTAGACTGAAGTAGGTATTGACTTGAGTATATGGTAGAAGGTGGCCTTGTCTCGGTAAGGACTTATCAACATCAACCGAGTACTCCATGGTAGACAATCGAGTAAGAAGAAATATCGGGGGGAAAAAGGTATTCTTAAAAACTTAAAATAACAAGAGCATAATTAACTTACGTGACTTAATTTATGCACTTTAATGTTTTTTTATGAATGATTGACTTGTTGTATATTTATATCTATGAGTCAGTTTTTCGGTGACTTTTCCCTACTGAGTGTCACAACTCATTCAATGCAACTTCTCTGCCTCTGGTGTTTCATATCAGATGTTGTAGAGCAGCCACAGTACCTCCCTGAGCATGAAGGGCTGTGACCTGCCGAGGAAGACAATGGTGGCATTTGGCTACCATACCATTAGTAGCTTTGTTCATTTATTTTTAAATAAAATATAAACTCTAAGGGGTATTTATGTCATTTTTATTTCCACACTTGAAACTTTGATTTATCTTTATTTTTGTCATTTTAATAAAATAACAATATTTTCGTAATTTATAAATTAAATAATTTAATAATTGAATAAAAGATTTTAAATAATATTCCAAGAAATCCGGGCATTACAATTTGGTATCACAACTCTAGGTTGGACCACTCCTGCGACCTAGGGATTGGGTAGTATTATATGATTGGGAGTTTTATTTTATGCTACGTAGTTATCACCTAATAAACTTGCATATTGTTTTTTCTGTTACGCAATTTTAGTTATTATGCGATATTACTGTAATGCTAATATATAACAATTTTGCGTATATCAGATAGCAGACCACGAGTTAGATGATGTGATGTTACTCGTTGATGTGGAGGTTGAGGAACATGAGACAAATCCTATGGTGATTAAGGGACTTAATGGCCAACAAGGCCCAAGTTTTGTAGGATGGGGAGAGTTGATGGCTTTGGATTAAGAGTCGGCTCAGGTGGGGGCCACTAAGGCGGAGGAGGCAAAGGAGGTCCTCATTCATGTGATCCCACCACCAGGTGTGGGGATGGAACCATACACATATCTACCCACCTAGGATGATGGTGTATGTTTGGCTTTCGCCAAAGGTGCGCAGCAACGTGAAGGCGTTGTCAACATTATACTTCTTTGGCTCTGTTTACATTTTTGCCCGCCAGGACTAACAATACTGCATCGATGTGCCAAAGGGCTTTGACCAGCTTTATGGGACAACAGAGCTAGTGGATTGGTGCGAGATGACTCGGCCAATTGAGGAGATAGCATCGCCACATAGAGATTTGGACTTCACATACTTTCGAGTCTATACTGAGGTCCCTGTTGAGATATTGGACATAGTTGCTCGTAACCAGTGGTAGCATAATGGAATGTACTATCGCTAAGTGGCAATATTTTGGGATTGAGGAGGAGACTTGGGAAAAGGAATGGAGGATGCTGGACAAGTAACCCAGTCTATTTGCTTGATCGAGGAACTATTTAGATAGTAGTTAGAATAAGTGATACGACGGTGAGAGAATCAAGATAGATAGAGGACAATACTTGTTACTTTGTACTTTTTCTATCTTTTTATATATTGAACCATTGTAACACATGATTGATAATAAATTGCTTCATTTCTCATGTTATCTTATGTTGTTGTTTAATTTATTATCACACCTCCCATGTTATATAAAAAAATTATTTTTATGTAGACTTATTCCTCTTAAGCTTTGAACTTGAAAATATAGGCATCACAAGCAGATCATAACGGAAATAATGGCAATGAGAGCGAGTGGACAATGAGGTTCACAATACTGCTTGCATAGATAAACTACCACCTCCACCACCAGTCCATCCTACAGCGAGAGTCTTTCCCAATATTGTCTATAGCTCGAAGCGCATGGCTCAACTATTTCATGCCTTTGTTGCCGCTCAGATGACAGCTCCACCCCAGCCACCTTAGTCATAAGGACCACCACCGCAGCAGGTGCCATCACCACCTCCCAAGGGGGCAGAGCACCTTATCCACCTCCACCTATGCCAAATGTTGTTGTTGGTTGACTTCAGTTGAAAGGGTCCTCCGAAGCCAATGGAGAGCTTAGCCCCACAGTTATTGAGTCATGGCTCAGAAAGATGGAGAAGCCGGTTGGGACTATGGAGATTACTGGTGACAGTGATTGGATTGCCTTGGCCATTCACTAGATGCAGGGAGAGACTGATTTTTGGTGGAATGTGGTGAAGACCACACATGAGACTTAGGCAATAACCTGGGTACAATTTAGGAAGCTATTTCTCGGAAAATATTTTTCGACATTGGTCAAGCAAGCCAAGATGCAAGAGTTGTATGAATCTGAAGCACAACAGCATGCATGTTGCTGAGTATGCTGCCAGATTTGACGAGTTATCACGTCAGGTTGCAGCTTTAGTGGCGATTGATGAGGCACGGGCTAGGAAATTTGAGTGGAATCTGAGCCCTACAATCTACAACAAGTTGATGTCTCCAGTGCAAGGATCTTATGTTGTTATTGTTAACAATGCTCTTATGTTAGAGCGTGAGGCACTAGATGCTAGGGAGCACTGAGATCAAAAAAGAAAGAGTGGATATGGTGTGAAACCCCGATCCTTTTAATCAATTAAATTATTATAAAATTTTAAAATTTTAAGTTTATAGTTATTAATTTTATGGAGTCTAAATAAAAAATGATGATTCTTTCGTCTAAATTCGAATTTTTACGAAAATATTGGTAATGTGATGATATTATTAATTTAACCGACGAGGGACACAGGAATTATGTCCGATCACTCGAAATTACCGAATTCGCAATATTTTCGATCGCGTAGATATATAAATTTATATACATTAATTTTACGAGGTTTGTCCGCGATCGAAATTGATCAGATTTTTTACCGAACAGTCAAGACGGGACCGGGTAGGCCCCACCTAATTTGTTTTTTTTCATGGCTAGGGGAGGGTGGAAGCCATCATGAATATATCTTTTCCTAGAGGTTTACTTATATTATACACTAGGATTTTTAATCATGCATATATTTGAAAACCAAAAATTTAGCACATGCATACTTGGAGAAGGCCAATGGAAACACATGCATTGGGAGACTTTGGAAGCAAAAATCTGATCCTCCATTCTTTCACACGGCAGAACACACACACACACTAAGCACATGCAATTCATTTGGGCTATAAGTACACACACCTCACTAGCACACTCACACTTTACATATTTGAGAATTCCTAGCATTTTAGAGAGAGAGAGAGAGAGAGAGAGAGAGGAGCCAAACTAGCAAGGGAGAGTTAGAGAAGGCTCGGATTAGACTCGGGTCAGTCTCGGGATGTGCTCGGGATGCTCGAATCTGAAGCAAAACGCGACCGAAGGTACCGACTTTCACTCGTCATCTTTACGCACCTTACGTTTATAGGCGTTTCGTTTTTATCTCGTTTCGTTTCGGGTCGAGATTTCTGATAATATTTGTAGCTAAGATATCATACTACTCATGCATGTTCAAACCCGGGGTCGTTATGTTGAAAAATACGAAGTTTTTGCCGTTTGAACGAAAAAAGGTACACTGCCCAGTTTTATCGGTAACATACCTTGCTAAATCACTCGGAGTTTTTATTCTACAACTTTTTTACGAAAGATACTTATTAGGGGTCGTAGTTGACACATTTTAGCACACATGCATGTTGGACCCGAGGCTCGGAGGGCTCGAGAATGAGAGTAACAAGCTGTCGAACACAGCAGCTGTTTGGGTGAAATTTCTGGGCAGATTACACTGCCCAGTTTTGGACAGTACATACCGTTTTTTTTTTGTTTCGTTTCGAGTCAAGATTTTTTATAAGAGTTGTAGCTAAGACACCATACTACTCGTACATGTTCAAACCCGAGGTGGTTATGTTGAAAAATACGAAGTTTTCACCGTTCGAATGACAAAATGTACACTGTCAGATTTTACCGGTAACATACCTTGCTTAATCACTCAGAGTTTTTATTTTACAAATTTTCTGCGAAAAATACTTATTAGGGGTCGTAGTTGACACATTTTAGCACGCATGCATGTTGGACCCAAGGCTCGGGAATGGGAGAAACTCACTGTCGAACGCAGCTGATTTTTCAGCTGTTGAAACGCAGCTTCTGGACAGTTTACACTGTCCAGTTTTGGGCAGTCCGGGCAGCCCCCTATTCGGGCAGCCCTTGTTCGGGCAGACCTTGTTTGGACAGGCCCTGGTTCGAGCAGTTTCTGCTCAGGAAGACCCTGTTCGGGCAGCCCCTGGTTTGGGCAGATCCTACTCGGGCAGCCCTTGTTCGGGTTAGTTTTGACACAAACTTAGTAGGCTTAGTCTGAGTTTAATCTCGTATAAGTTTTTTTAAGTTTCGAAATGAAAAACATTATTTTACCGGAAACGTTCGTTTGAGCCAAAATATTTTTAGACCCAACCCGAAACTTAGTGGTTGACCGAGACTCGTCACTTAACCCTTAAAAACGTATCTTATGCTAGATCCCGAAGTCGGTGACGCTTGGAACACTTAGAAAAAACTTAGACCACGTGACTCTTGGACACATCGAACACCATTTTTTTTACACGAGTCTAATAAACCGTCGAAATATGCAACATTTTTATTAAAAAAATAAATAAATTAGATTACGATCATGCTAAATCCTATGACCCTTATGCTAGATCCCGAAGTCGGTGACGCATAGGGCAGTACGAGAGCTTTCGGGCGAATAACTATCGAGGTGAGTTTTGTTATGCCTTATTTAACGATTTTAGGAAAAAAAAAGTACATATTTATCTTTTTGGCAAAAATTCATGTCTTTAATATCCATGTTATTCATATTAGAAATCAAGGAAATATTGAGATATTTATCAAAATCATGAAAATTGCATGAATTATGGAAATTAGCTTAATTGAGAAGTTGGCAAACTTGACATGTTTAGTAGAAATGTGGTTGACAAATAATATTTCCATGCTATTCGGATTTATTTTTTTAGATTATCGAGAGAATTATCGATTAAATGTTCATACGGTGCCCCGACCGCCAGGGGATAAGAAATATGGCGAGGTGAATGAAATAAGGTTAAAGGATCGACGACCGATAGATCCGCCGGATGACGTCATGCCGATTTTATATCTGATAGGGCAGCTCCCTATATTCGGTGACCGTTGAACAAAGTAACTGAATATTATCCTAAATGGAAATTGTTCCTAGAAGTGAAAATTCACTTGGAACCTGAAATGAGAAGTTAGACTTCAGAAAAATAATTACAATTCTTTATAAATGTAATGGATCACTTGACATAATTGCGAACTATAAATTGTTTTAAATTGCACGCATACGAGAAAAGTTATTTTCTGCCTGAAATTCAATAAGCATTGTTATAACGAAATTCACACTAGCCTAGTGCTTAAGAACTGTTGTTGATTACAACTACAGATGCTTTCGAAGTCGAGGACGCTGCGTGATTTTGTGTATATTCGCCAAGTTATTAAATTTTCATGTTGTTAGTAATGTACTTTCTATTTCAGATTTATGTTTTTGTACTTTTTGATACCTGGCCGAGCCGCCTATGGCCGAGCCGAGGATTCTACTATGGATGATGTAATAGTTAATTTATCACTAGCACTTCGGGAGTATTTTTAATGTTATCCCGCACTTTTTTTTATATCGCACTCTGATATTATGGAAATCCCTAAACCAGTTTTATAAATTAAGGCCTTGATGGATTAAACCCCATCAGCCGGTCGCGACCATGTGTTTTTGAGACGGGTCGTGACACATGGTTTCAAGGGACCCATCATTTGCGGAGGCAACAATTGTGGCACTGCCAATAGGGGTTTTGTAAAGAATAAGCCTTACTCTCAACCGCAGCAGTAGAGAACTGGTCAGCCTAGGGTCATCCGAAATGACACTCCCGATGATTGATAAAGTCTGGGCGGGAAACACAACGATGTCCTGTTGATACGAACTGCAGAGGGAAGTCGAGCCGCACAACAACATTAAATGCGTGCAAAAATGATAGCAGAACACACTCTAAAGGATATAAATCGTCTCACACCCTCGGCTCTAGAGGTTAGCCCATTATCCCGCAATAAGCCGAGCACGCCTCTGCGCAGCAATGGGCTAAAGGGAAATTGTGAGGGGCAGAATGCGACACACTCAGAAAAAGAGCAACACAGACATCTTGCGCTCATACCCAACCAAGTCACGATTCAAGCCAAGGGCTATGGATTCGATACAAGCCGAGCATACTAATCAATACACACGACAAAAACCTATAAATAGGGGAGGGGTGATTTCCAATTGAGGGGATAGCCATCGGAGAACATTTTGGGGCAAGAGGCCCTCTAGCGAATGCTTCCTCGTGCAGATTGAAATATGAGATGAAGACAAATTGACAATACCTTTTCCCATTCTAGCTTGAAGAGGACTGGTGTGGGAATCCCAAATTTCTCGCCTCCCATATGTTTCAAAACATTGTTTGAATGTCTAGTGTCTGTGAACCTTAAGGTGGTTATGTGTTTATATAGAGTTATACTTTGAGAGTGTCATACCTTGTATTCAAACGTTCATGCGACTAATCGAACTCTTAATTGGAGGTCTAGAAAAGTTAATTGAAAGTCGGATTGATATTCTTGTAAGTACTTCTCGTTACATGATTATGTGCTTACGTGCTCACCGTATATTTTTTGGAGTATTTTTTATATTCAATTTAATTTTTCCACATTTCAGTCAACTCCTTTTTTTTTTAATAATTCAGCTCTGTGAGGGTAATTAGAAAAACATAATCATTTGGGTCAATAATTACTTTTAACAATTATGGAAATGATAAACCTTTTTGAAGATGGGCTGCTGGCCCAATTGTAAACCACTTACCGTAGATGCAGTTGGGCTCGATCCACTAAACACAAACAAAATTGATTGGAGACCTCATCTCAATTAGTTAACCGATTCATAGACACGGATACTGGAGTTTGAGGAAACTGCGGGAAGGATAAGAGCGGATTAGGGTTTTACGAATTTTGTGAAGCTTAGCGACTGTCTGGTAATCAGAAGTAGAAAAAGCGACAATGATCTACGACGTCAACTCACCTCTCTTCAGGTCCTTCATGCATGTTGGACCCGAGGCTCGGAGGGCTCGAGAATGAGAGTAACAAGCTGTCGAACACAGCAGCTGTTTGGGTGAAATTTCTGGGCAGATTACACTGCCCAGTTTTGGACAGTACATACCGTTTTTTTTTTGTTTCGTTTCGAGTCAAGATTTTTTATAAGAGTTGTAGCTAAGACACCATACTACTCGTACATGTTCAAACCCGAGGTGGTTATGTTGAAAAATACGAAGTTTTCACCGTTCGAATGACAAAATGTACACTGTCAGATTTTACCGGTAACATACCTTGCTTAATCACTCAGAGTTTTTATTTTACAAATTTTCTGCGAAAAATACTTATTAGGGGTCGTAGTTGACACATTTTAGCACGCATGCATGTTGGACCCAAGGCTCGGGAATGGGAGAAACTCACTGTCGAACGCAGCTGATTTTTCAGCTGTTGAAACGCAGCTTCTGGACAGTTTACACTGTCCAGTTTTGGGCAGTCCGGGCAGCCCCCTATTCGGGCAGCCCTTGTTCGGGCAGACCTTGTTTGGACAGGCCCTGGTTCGAGCAGTTTCTGCTCAGGAAGACCCTGTTCGGGCAGCCCCTGGTTTTGGGCAGATCCTACTCGGGCAGCCCTTGTTCGGGTTAGTTTTGACACAAACTTAGTAGGCTTAGTCTGAGTTTAATCTCGTATAAGTTTTTTTAAGTTTCGAAATGAAAAACATTATTTTACCGGAAACGTTCGTTTGAGCCAAAATATTTTTAGACCCAACCCGAAACTTAGTGGTTGACCGAGACTCGTCACTTAACCCTTAAAAACGTATCTTATGCTAGATCCCGAAGTCGGTGACGCTTGGAACACTTAGAAAAAACTTAGACCACGTGACTCTTGGACACATCGAACACCATTTTTTTTACACGAGTCTAATAAACCGTCGAAATATGCAACATTTTTATTAAAAAAATAAATAAATTAGATTACGATCATGCTAAATCCTATGACCCTTATGCTAGATCCCGAAGTCGGTGACGCATAGGGCAGTACGAGAGCTTTCGGGCGAACAACTATCGAGGTGAGTTTTGTTATGCCTTATTTAACGATTTTAGGAAAAAAAAAGTACATATTTATCTTTTTGGCAAAAATTCATGTCTTTAATATCCATGTTATTCATATTAGAAATCAAGGAAATATTGAGATATTTATCAAAATCATGAAAATTGCATGAATTATGGAAATTAGCTTAATTGAGAAGTTGGCAAACTTGACATGTTTAGTAGAAATGTGGTTGACAAATAATATTTCCATGCTATTCGGATTTATTTTTTTAGATTATCGAGAGAATTATCGATTAAATGTTCATACGGTGCCCCGACCGCCAGGGGATAAGAAATATGGCGAGGTGAATGAAATAAGGTTAAAGGATCGACGACCGATAGATCCGCCGGATGACGTCATGCCGATTTTATATCTGATAGGGCAGCTCCCTATATTCGGTGACCGTTGAACAAAGTAACTGAATATTATCCTAAATGGAAATTGTTCCTAGAAGTGAAAATTCACTTGGAACCTGAAATGAGAAGTTAGACTTCAGAAAAATAATTACAATTCTTTATAAATGTAATGGATCACTTGACATAATTGCGAACTATAAATTGTTTTAAATTGCACGCATACGAGAAAAGTTATTTTCTGCCTGAAATTCAATAAGCATTGTTATAACGAAATTCACACTAGCCTAGTGCTTAAGAACTGTTGTTGATTACAACTACAGATGCTTTCGAAGTCGAGGACGCTGCGTGATTTTGTGTATATTCGCCAAGTTATTAAATTTTCATGTTGTTAGTAATGTACTTTCTATTTCAGATTTATGTTTTTGTACTTTTTGATACCTGGCCGAGCCGCCTATGGCCGAGCCGAGGATTCTACTATGGATGATGTAATAGTTAATTTATCACTAGCACTTCGGGAGTATTTTTAATGTTATCCCGCACTTTTTTTTATATCGCACTCTGATATTATGGAAATCCCTAAACCAGTTTTATAAATTAAGGCCTTGATGGATTAAACCCCATCAGCCGGTCGCGACCATGTGTTTTTGAGACGGGTCGTGACACATGGTTTCAAGGGACCCATCATTTGCGGAGGCAACAATTGTGGCACTGCCAATAGGGGTTTTGTAAAGAATAAGCCTTACTCTCAACCGCAGCAGTAGAGAACTGGTCAGCCTAGGGTCATCCGAAATGACACTCCCGATGATTGATAAAGTCTGGGCGGGAAACACAACGATGTCCTGTTGATACGAACTGCAGAGGGAAGTCGAGCCGCACAACAACATTAAATGCGTGCAAAAATGATAGCAGAACACACTCTAAAGGATATAAATCGTCTCACACCCTCGGCTCTAGAGGTTAGCCCATTATCCCGCAATAAGCCGAGCACGCCTCTGCGCAGCAATGGGCTAAAGGGAAATTGTGAGGGGCAGAATGCGACACACTCAGAAAAAGAGCAACACAGACATCTTGCGCTCATACCCAACCAAGTCACGATTCAAGCCAAGGGCTATGGATTCGATACAAGCCGAGCATACTAATCAATACACACGACAAAAACCTATAAATAGGGGAGGGGTGATTTCCAATTGAGGGGATAGCCATCGGAGAACATTTTGGGGCAAGAGGCCCTCTAGCGAATGCTTCCTCGTGCAGATTGAAATATGAGATGAAGACAAATTGACAATACCTTTTCCCATTCTAGCTTGAAGAGGACTGGTGTGGGAATCCCAAATTTCTCGCCTCCCATATGTTTCAAAACATTGTTTGAATGTCTAGTGTCTGTGAACCTTAAGGTGGTTATGTGTTTATATAGAGTTATACTTTGAGAGTGTCATACCTTGTATTCAAACGTTCATGCGACTAATCGAACTCTTAATTGGAGGTCTAGAAAAGTTAATTGAAAGTCGGATTGATATTCTTGTAAGTACTTCTCGTTACATGATTATGTGCTTACGTGCTCACCGTATATTTTTTGGAGTATTTTTTATATTCAATTTAATTTTTCCACATTTCAGTCAACTCCTTTTTTTTTTAATAATTCAGCTCTGTGAGGGTAATTAGAAAAACATAATCATTTGGGTCAATAATTACTTTTAACAATTATGGAAATGATAAACCTTTTTGAAGATGGGCTGCTGGCCCAATTGTAAACCACTTACCGTAGATGCAGTTGGGCTCGATCCACTAAACACAAACAAAATTGATTGGAGACCTCATCTCAATTAGTTAACCGATTCATAGACACGGATACTGGAGTTTGAGGAAACTGCGGGAAGGATAAGAGCGGATTAGGGTTTTACGAATTTTGTGAAGCTTAGCGACTGTCTGGTAATCAGAAGTAGAAAAAGCGACAATGATCTACGACGTCAACTCACCTCTCTTCAGGTCCTTCATGCATGTTGGACCCGAGGCTCGGAGGGCTCGAGAATGAGAGTAACAAGCTGTCGAACACAGCAGCTGTTTGGGTGAAATTTCTGGGCAGATTACACTGCCCAGTTTTGGACAGTACATACCGTTTTTTTTTTGTTTCGTTTCGAGTCAAGATTTTTTATAAGAGTTGTAGCTAAGACACCATACTACTCGTACATGTTCAAACCCGAGGTGGTTATGTTGAAAAATACGAAGTTTTCACCGTTCGAATGACAAAATGTACACTGTCAGATTTTACCGGTAACATACCTTGCTTAATCACTCAGAGTTTTTATTTTACAAATTTTCTGCGAAAAATACTTATTAGGGGTCGTAGTTGACACATTTTAGCACGCATGCATGTTGGACCCAAGGCTCGGGAATGGGAGAAACTCACTGTCGAACGCAGCTGATTTTTCAGCTGTTGAAACGCAGCTTCTGGACAGTTTACACTGTCCAGTTTTGGGCAGTCCGGGCAGCCCCCTATTCGGGCAGCCCTTGTTCGGGCAGACCTTGTTTGGACAGGCCCTGGTTCGAGCAGTTTCTGCTCAGGAAGACCCTGTTCGGGCAGCCCCTGGTTTGGGCAGATCCTACTCGGGCAGCCCTTGTTCGGGTTAGTTTTGACACAAACTTAGTAGGCTTAGTCTGAGTTTAATCTCGTATAAGTTTTTTTAAGTTTCGAAATGAAAAACATTATTTTACCGGAAACGTTCGTTTGAGCCAAAATATTTTTAGACCCAACCCGAAACTTAGTGGTTGACCGAGACTCGTCACTTAACCCTTAAAAACGTATCTTATGCTAGATCCCGAAGTCGGTGACGCTTGGAACACTTAGAAAAAACTTAGACCACGTGACTCTTGGACACATCGAACACCATTTTTTTTACACGAGTCTAATAAACCGTCGAAATATGCAACATTTTTATTAAAAAAATAAATAAATTAGATTACGATCATGCTAAATCCTATGACCCTTATGCTAGATCCCGAAGTCGGTGACGCATAGGGCAGTACGAGAGCTTTCGGGCGAACAACTATCGAGGTGAGTTTTGTTATGCCTTATTTAACGATTTTAGGAAAAAAAAAGTACATATTTATCTTTTTGGCAAAAATTCATGTCTTTAATATCCATGTTATTCATATTAGAAATCAAGGAAATATTGAGATATTTATCAAAATCATGAAAATTGCATGAATTATGGAAATTAGCTTAATTGAGAAGTTGGCAAACTTGACATGTTTAGTAGAAATGTGGTTGACAAATAATATTTCCATGCTATTCGGATTTATTTTTTTAGATTATCGAGAGAATTATCGATTAAATGTTCATACGGTGCCCCGACCGCCAGGGGATAAGAAATATGGCGAGGTGAATGAAATAAGGTTAAAGGATCGACGACCGATAGATCCGCCGGATGACGTCATGCCGATTTTATATCTGATAGGGCAGCTCCCTATATTCGGTGACCGTTGAACAAAGTAACTGAATATTATCCTAAATGGAAATTGTTCCTAGAAGTGAAAATTCACTTGGAACCTGAAATGAGAAGTTAGACTTCAGAAAAATAATTACAATTCTTTATAAATGTAATGGATCACTTGACATAATTGCGAACTATAAATTGTTTTAAATTGCACGCATACGAGAAAAGTTATTTTCTGCCTGAAATTCAATAAGCATTGTTATAACGAAATTCACACTAGCCTAGTGCTTAAGAACTGTTGTTGATTACAACTACAGATGCTTTCGAAGTCGAGGACGCTGCGTGATTTTGTGTATATTCGCCAAGTTATTAAATTTTCATGTTGTTAGTAATGTACTTTCTATTTCAGATTTATGTTTTTGTACTTTTTGATACCTGGCCGAGCCGCCTATGGCCGAGCCGAGGATTCTACTATGGATGATGTAATAGTTAATTTATCACTAGCACTTCGGGAGTATTTTTAATGTTATCCCGCACTTTTTTTTATATCGCACTCTGATATTATGGAAATCCCTAAACCAGTTTTATAAATTAAGGCCTTGATGGATTAAACCCCATCAGCCGGTCGCGACCATGTGTTTTTGAGACGGGTCGTGACACATGGTTTCAAGGGACCCATCATTTGCGGAGGCAACAATTGTGGCACTGCCAATAGGGGTTTTGTAAAGAATAAGCCTTACTCTCAACCGCAGCAGTAGAGAACTGGTCAGCCTAGGGTCATCCGAAATGACACTCCCGATGATTGATAAAGTCTGGGCGGGAAACACAACGATGTCCTGTTGATACGAACTGCAGAGGGAAGTCGAGCCGCACAACAACATTAAATGCGTGCAAAAATGATAGCAGAACACACTCTAAAGGATATAAATCGTCTCACACCCTCGGCTCTAGAGGTTAGCCCATTATCCCGCAATAAGCCGAGCACGCCTCTGCGCAGCAATGGGCTAAAGGGAAATTGTGAGGGGCAGAATGCGACACACTCAGAAAAAGAGCAACACAGACATCTTGCGCTCATACCCAACCAAGTCACGATTCAAGCCAAGGGCTATGGATTCGATACAAGCCGAGCATACTAATCAATACACACGACAAAAACCTATAAATAGGGGAGGGGTGATTTCCAATTGAGGGGATAGCCATCGGAGAACATTTTGGGGCAAGAGGCCCTCTAGCGAATGCTTCCTCGTGCAGATTGAAATATGAGATGAAGACAAATTGACAATACCTTTTCCCATTCTAGCTTGAAGAGGACTGGTGTGGGAATCCCAAATTTCTCGCCTCCCATATGTTTCAAAACATTGTTTGAATGTCTAGTGTCTGTGAACCTTAAGGTGGTTATGTGTTTATATAGAGTTATACTTTGAGAGTGTCATACCTTGTATTCAAACGTTCATGCGACTAATCGAACTCTTAATTGGAGGTCTAGAAAAGTTAATTGAAAGTCGGATTGATATTCTTGTAAGTACTTCTCGTTACATGATTATGTGCTTACGTGCTCACCGTATATTTTTTGGAGTATTTTTTATATTCAATTTAATTTTTCCACATTTCAGTCAACTCCTTTTTTTTTTAATAATTCAGCTCTGTGAGGGTAATTAGAAAAACATAATCATTTGGGTCAATAATTACTTTTAACAATTATGGAAATGATAAACCTTTTTGAAGATGGGCTGCTGGCCCAATTGTAAACCACTTACCGTAGATGCAGTTGGGCTCGATCCACTAAACACAAACAAAATTGATTGGAGACCTCATCTCAATTAGTTAACCGATTCATAGACACGGATACTGGAGTTTGAGGAAACTGCGGGAAGGATAAGAGCGGATTAGGGTTTTACGAATTTTGTGAAGCTTAGCGACTGTCTGGTAATCAGAAGTAGAAAAAGCGACAATGATCTACGACGTCAACTCACCTCTCTTCAGGTCCTTCCTTAGCCAGAAGGGAGGTTCCTCTGATAAGAGGTGCTATACTCTCTTCTACACCCCCCACACCCCCCCCCCCCCCCCCCCCCCCCCCCCCAACCCCAACCCCAACGCATGATATCTCGTGTAAATATGCTTTATATCCCGTGTTTCGGAGTTTTCTATGTCCTGTGGAATTGGGTTATTACTGCAGTTTATTGATGTTTCGCTGCCGCATTACCCTGGCCCTGGGTCCTGCCTACCCTCGATTAGAATGGAGCAATTCACATGTTTTGTCTTGCCTTCTTTTCTATTGTTGGAGGATTGGTTTTGTACTTTTCGGAATCTGCATTTATGCTAAGTCGTGGATGAAAAAAAACAAGAACTGCATGTTTGGAGTGTGAAATTGTATGGTCACCTTCAGTTTTCTTGATGATTTTGTCTTCAAACCCCTTATTTGAGGGAAATTGAAAGCATTCAATTACGCCGTGATGTAAATATCCTAAGCATCAAATACAATTGGATATGTTTGAATCTGGTTGCTTAGTTATAGTTAACAACAAACAACCTTTATACATATCTGTGCCTCATCTCACGAATACTGTTTTCGGTATTACACAATTGGCGGATGATAAGCAGAATAAATTAATAGAAGTATGACAACCTCGAACTATGATTTTTGTTTTCAATCACCACATTTTCTTCACAGGATAAGAGTAGTAACATCCGAGAACTACAAACCAATCCTATAGAGCTTTTATTATATGTTGTTCCCTAGCTGCTCAAGAGTTTAACCCTTTGAGTGTCGTTGGTCTTATACCTAACAAGTCAGAACTAAGCCTTGTTTCATAATCAATTGAGATCAGCTATGTGGTTCTTTTTGCCATTCTGCTTTGTCAAGAACCATATGTTCTTAATTTTATTAAACTAGGATCCTTTTTGAACACATGATGGACCTGGTATCAATAAAGTATGCCTTGTTGTTGAACTTGCACATTTTGTTGATTAAAAAAAATAATTGAATATATATCAATAGGATCATATGCTGGATGCACCCCTCCACTTGGGATAACAAAGATTGGTTGTAAGGGGAAAATCATCTCTAATATCTCAATCTTTATTTTTAATTGAGTCTAGCTAACAAAATCCATGAATTTGGTATCTATTGGATTTTGATATTCACTTCTCTACTAAATCTACCTCCGTTGTTACGAAAGATACATCTCTGATCCTCGTGCTAAATCCCGTGACTACGATGCTTCTCTGTAAATTACTAATTAAGTGTTAGTTCATCTACCAATTAATCATACTTTGTAAATAGTATACATGATGAAACACCATCCTAAATATGTCTAACCAGTTCATGGATTAGTTAGGAAAATAATTAAGTGGTAGTTCCTCTTTTATTTCTCTCATACTTTATGTGATTGTGATCCCAACACTATCACACAAGTTCCTCAGTAGCTTCTGTTGGATCGCCCACCTCCAAATTCGTGCGCAGATCTCTCTTTACAGTTTCAGTTGAATGCTCTGCATTCAGTAACCACGGCTGAATAACCACCACTTTGACACACCTCTTTGTAATGAAAAAAGCATAAAAGTTTTGTAATTCACCATGTTTATTGTGATGTGATTCTAACATTGGATTTTAACTTGTTGGAAAATGTAGGAAAACGGAGGAGCAGAGACCAAAGGAACAGAGGCCAAAAGCTAGTGAAAATAAGCCTGTTATGAACGAGTGATATCCTACTTGATTTAGCTTTGGTTACTGTGTAGTATCTTTTACATGTTTTTGAAGTGAGTTTGGTTACTGATGAGACTTGTGCTTGGGGTTCTGTATGATTTTCAGAGATTGTTATTTTAAGGGTAACCCTTTTATGTTTGGAATTTTTGGGCTTGTGATACTTGTCTTCATCTATATGAGAATATGAAGCTGTATGGAATTCCGTATCAAGATTTACAGCGTAAATGTGGTTTTGATGTCTTTTTTGTTTTCTTTATTTATTCCGTGGAGATATAAAATTTGTGCACTGTGAGTTTATTATGTGATTGAGATATTTATTACTGAATAAATATCCTTGGCTGGATCTTATATTGCTCAATTCTTCGTTAGTCTCTATCGTGTTTGTTGACATGACTCAGTGAAAATTATGGCTTGGTGACTGCAATTTATTTCCCTACTCTGAATGTGCTTGAATATTACGCATCACTTTTCTTGAAGTAGGTGAACAAGTTTGTTATTGTCAAAGATCTAGAGTCTTGACACTGTTTCATTTGTTCTAACTCGATGATCCTATGATCTAATTGCTGAAAATGTATCTGTACGTATGGTTTTGAGCCCCCCCATGCCGTGATAAGCTGAGACCACGAATGTGAATATGAAACCCATATTACCTCCAAGGTCCAAGTGAAGCCCCTCAATTACCAAACTACAATAACCCCAAAGACTGGGCAAAAAATTTATCCAGGTGGAAAAAAATTAACCAAACTCGCCTTCGACTGTACACTAATGATCGAGATCATCATCACCATCCTCTTTTATGCATCCATTATAAATAATCTAGAGTGTGCATGACTTGTAGTGCTAAAATATTTATTTGTTATTTGCTTTGATTATATAGTGGATCTGACAACATAAACTTAAGACTCCACTACGCAACATTGGAGGCTGCTGCCTAGTTTTTTGCCAAATTATAGGACCCTAAATCTGTGAACAATTGTGATAATTATTGTGTTCATAGGAATGATGAGGAAATGTTCCATTTGGTTCAGCGTTAAAGGGTTCCTTTTTATATCCTTGAGGTCCTAAGTTCAATTCATGACTTCTACCGGTTGGAAATATTTTTTAACACGAAAATTTGAAAATATGTGCTGAGAGGATGATTCAACCCCGACGTCGATGGATTATCTTCCAACACTACAACCACCAAATCGTATATATCAATTTAAAGATGTAATTGTTTTTTCCATATTTTTTTTGTCAAGAATTTATGGAGTGAATTTCTGTGTATTCTTCTCCTAAGAGGAGGCACAATATATAGAACAACGTACAGACTCAAACAAGAAAATACAAATCAGTACCGAATCACTTATCATTCTGTATTCCTAATTCACCTCTAATTGAATTGCTAAATAGACTCCTAATTATATGCCTACTATTTACACTGTCAGCACTTCTTCTCAAACTGGAGAGTATATATCATGAACACCCAGCTTGTGACAAATAGAATCAATGGTGACTTTGGGAAGAGTTTTGGTGAAGATATCCGCAAGATGCAAACTCAAATAAGGAAATACAAATCAGTACCGAGTCATCTATCATTCTATATTCCTAATTTACCTCTAATTGAATCCATAAATAGACTCCTAATTATATGCCTATCATTTACATTGTCAACATTTTTCATAAATTATAATTTGAAACAAATCAACTTGGATGTATTGCCTAATAGGCTCTTTCTCTTTTGTCAAATATTTCTCTCTTTTTACTTATTTTTTTATACTTCTTCTATTACTTTTGAAAAACTTGATTTAAATAGTTGAAAAGAAGTATATATTTCAAAAAAAAATAGATTAATTTGTACATCATTAATTTCTTTACTTAAAACGTCATATTTTTTATTTTTCATTGAAAACGAATTAAAAACATAATTTTATTAATGATAATAATTTTTCATTCTAAGGTAAGAATTTTGTTAATTATGTGATGAAAGATGTACATGTTATAACATATTAAAAAATATTTTTTATGATATCTCAACTATATTAATAAAGTACATAAAATTACTTCGATCGAACTTTTAGTATAACGTTATAAATTAGATTAGGTGAATTATGAAGTAAAAAATATATATTTTGTTTTCCATCACTCTTGGCAATCTAACTTGAAGGTAACTTTTTTTGTTATGAATTTGTTAAGAAAATATATAAGAGTCTCATTTCCTTAACTGCAATTGTCTTGAGTTCATGTATCTATCGATCTATATTATATTAGGAAAGTGTATGACAAACCGAACCATTTCCTTTTCCTAAGCCATATTATAAAATCACTAACAATTAACATCAACACTAAAGATTTTTATTCTCTCTTTGTTTTTTCACTTACGGGGAAACAATCTCATATTTTTGCTCACAATCAATTTTTTCTTAACATAATTCTCACATCTGATGTTTGATTGTAATTCTATAATGTATTTTTTTATGCTCCTGTACATAATACGAATACTATGCTTGTAATTCTGTACAAGAGTGTTATTCGGTGATTTTTATGGTTAATTTCCAGCAAAAAAGTGTAAAATTGGAGTTAAAACATAATTAAAATTAACTACGATTTTTTTTGAACAAAGAGGTGAGAAGTTAGTTCAGCAACGTAGTCTCCTTATGCACAAGTATGTTGTCGAACAGAGGTATATGTTGGCCGACTTGGGAAAGATGGTCAAAGAGTTGTATTCAAATCCTAACACGTAAAATATATGTTTTATACCGAATAGTTTGGGACCAAACCTAGACGAACAAGGATTATAAATCCTAGGCCAATTTGACTACGCAACAAGTTAATAGTTGGATTAAACTGTACCAGTGTAGCAAAGGTCTGACTCTAGAGAGTCTAGATAAGGCTTATCTAATTAGGAGTCAATGGTCAGGAAGTAAAAACTACCTCTAAAGAGGAATTAGAGGATGGGAAGGCTCGGATTTTATGACGGAGAACCTCTATACAAAGAAGTATATCCCTAGGGGTATACATAGGTTGTAATTAGCTACTACATGCACTAATATGGAGAGTTCATCAAGATTAAGTACTAATTTAATCATTGAAGTGGCTTCTCGCCAACTAAACGCAAAGAGTTCTTTGACGATTTTTTGTCTTGCAAATTATGTTTTTGGTGACTCAGAGGATACACAGCTTTTGCGAAGCTTGAGAGAAGTATTCAGAGGTAACTACAAATTTTTATGTACAATTAGCGTTGTCTGTAGGAAAGTAAAAACCTCATGCCTAGCAACATAGAGCACATGGATTCCAAAGACATAGACCAGGGCAAAATAGGGCAACAACCAATTCAAAATCCATCCCCGCCCCCTATCATAACCCTTTTTTCATATTCAATACATATTACAACTCATTCATTATTCATGTTTTATTCTAAGTATGATTCTTTAACCCTAGCACTTGACCCATCGGTGGCTAGTTCATGTCATTAAATTTTCATTCCTAGCTTCTCACCCCATGGAGGTTAGCATCAACCACACCTAGCACATATCCATAAGGAGGCTAGACCATAACTCCCATCGTTCCAATGCTAAGGTATATCACAAATTTGTATTTACTTCTTTTCATTCACAACAAATCATAACTATCCACTTAACACCATTTTCACAAAGTTCACACACACACACACACACACACACACACACACACACACACACACATATATATAACCTCACATATCGTACCACAAGTCGTAGTCAAACTCACCAACATTATATCCAAAATACGATTGAACTATATATATATATATATATATATATATATATATATATATATATATATATATATATATATATATATATATATATATATATGTAAACCCGACCTTAGAAAAGAAGGACAATCCGTACGAAGAAGGAAAATATGATGGGGTAGGTACCGAAATCAAATAGTTGAAAAACAACCCTAGGGAAAAGCCAGAATATGGCTATAATGACCAAAACTCTTAACAACCCAAGATCAAGAAATACGGGTCAAAACAACTCATATACCCATGAATAGAAGTCAAAACATTCCTACCTCAATGCTTGGTTCCAAGGTTTAAGCTCGAGCAACCCAAACTTCAATGGTGGTGAAAAAGCCACAAAACAACCTCTTCTAAGTGAAAATGATCCTCCAATCTCAACATATCAATAGATCTTGATAGATAGTGGTGAATCTTGAAAGAATTTGAAAGATTTGAAATTGAATCAAGGGTTTAAAGTTGAAAGTCGAGTCGGGAAGAAGACCCCTAGACAGAGAAAGAGAGAGGAAAGCTTTTGGAGAATTCTAGAACTATTTCTCACAATATCCTGTTTGGGCTTTAAATTCGTGCAAAAAGAAGCCCGGCCGGTCATGAGGTAAGCCTGACTGGTCAGGGTCGGCCACTGCCTCAAAATGGTGCTAAAACCTGAATAGATGTCTAGCTTGATGGTTCAGGCCCCAACCAGTTGCCTGACCAGTCATAGTATACTCTTTACCGGTCAGGATTAGCTACTGCATCAAAAATGGCACAATCCTGATTGGTCACCCAGAGGCTTTCCCAACCCATGACTGCACAACCTTCCTCCTTTCCTTATGTCTCACCTCACCATCAACACTCTAATCCATCAATTTTCGACTCCCCTAATACAAATCAATATTAATCACCCAACAACGTTCCATACATTAAATTCAAAAGAAATTGAAAAAAAATTGGAGTCCTTACACATGTTAAGATACTCGTTGTAACACCTGCATGTCATAAGACTCTACCACAACTAGCGACTCATGAGACCTACCTTAAAATCTAATCACCGTTTCAGACTCTAGTAGTATTTACGGTCTTTTACCGAGGCCATACCCAAATCTAGGCACCTAGTGTCGTGTTCATGGGCCACTCTGACGGTTGAGACACCCCAACCCATAAACATTTTAATGGTCTTCCACCGCCAAAATCACAGACATCGTATCACAGCAATGTATCACCAATGCACAACAATATGAATCTTTAACTGACTGTTCCAGACCCGAACAATATGCACGAGCAAATAGAAACCAAATAAACAGGTTGGGTTTTAAAAAAAAAATTGATCTCGCCAAGGTTGCTCGAGCACCGTGGAGGTCAGTCAAGGTATAAAAATATGCTCACTCTCCAAAGCAGAATCATAAAAAATTACATGGCTTGCTAGAGTTGCCCAACTAATTTTTTGAATTATGTTGTGTCGCAAACTGAACACGAACTACCCTAATTTCTTCACAAAACCATTTGAAACACAACAAAAAACATAAGAAATCATGCATTACTCGATCACAAACACGACCATGCATATAGTTATGAACGAAACAAGTTTCAAACAATATTATAACATGAAACTACATGAAATCCTACCACAAATATGCAGAACGGATGAAACCCTAGCCTCACAAAACTCTCTAATCCTCCATGTCTTCAACTGATCCTTGGCTCCACTCAAAGCACTCGTCAACAGAATCATCTTTCCTCTTGCGGGTTCTACGAGAATCCCAAGTTTGATTGGTCATTGGCTCCCACTACCGACCGAAACTTAAAACAAATAATAAGGAAGGAAAAGGAACTTACGTTTGTTTTCTAATTTATATCTAATTTAGGATTTTCAATTAGGATTAAATAGCCACAATTTTAGAAACTTCACAAAAGTCCCACAGTTCAAATAATATGACAATCAACCCAAAACTTAAAAAATGCTTAATAAAATCCACGATTTTCCAATTGTTCTCATAAATTTATGAAATTATTGAAATAATTAAGTTCAGAACCACTGGTCCTCACAACCTCCCCGCCTTAAGAAATTTTTTTCCCAAACTTCACCAACTCAGGAAAAGGACAACTCAAGATGTACACCTCCATAATGTCCCAAAAATAAAACCACTGCCCACTCTAAGCACACCAAGGACATCAACAACATCATACTCCACACTGTTACGCCTATGGTGGACTACGGTCGTCTGTTACAACCTTACGTGATCAACAATACATCTAAGGGTCACCTCACTGTCAACAAGTGTCATTACCAATCAGGCACAATCTAACAAATCTACCTCTAGACGTCGAACAAATGCAAACAAAAGACACTAAAAGAATGCAATACCAATCAAGACAATAAACTCTACCACAATTGATGACCTGTACAACCTACGCTAAAACCTAATCATTGTTCTAAACTTCAATAGTATTTACACTCTTTCACCGAAGGAGTACCCAAATCCAAGCATCCAATGTTGGGTTTTGAGTGCACTATATTGCATAATAACGTGGCTCAATTTACTCAATTTGGCATTTATGCGTAGGCAAATATATTGTTCTAGTTAATATTGCACGCATAGTTGTTTTTGTTCAATGTTAGGTTGTCGAGCGCTAAAAGAATGTCCAAGGTTTCACTATGACTCAAAGGCCTCGGAACCATTGACGACGATGATGGAGGACCAAATGAAGGCTCGAGAAGAGTAAAAGAGAAGCTGGATCAAAGGGACAAGGAAGACTGAAAATGGAAGTCAGAAGCATTCTCTATCGATAGAGCCCTGTCACACGTCCAGAAAAGCAAAGCTCTCTATCGATAGAGACTAAGGTCTATCGATAGAACCACTCTCTATCGATAGAAGAAGTTCCTATCGATAGGAGCAGAATTCACATACCTATAGATAGAGAGACTCCTTCTATCGATAGAGGCCAAGTTCAAAAAGACTAGTTCACTTCTCTATCGATAGAGACCCACTCCTATCGATAGAGGATAAATTCTGTCTGACCAAATAGAATGGCTCTATCGATAGAGGTTCCTTCCTATCGATAGAGCCCGTCTGACGCGCAATAAATGCAGATTTCGGCTCCTACTCTTCACCACATTTTGGGATGATTTCTTTCCGACGTTTGCTTTGCAAAAGGATGTAGGAATATATTTTGAGCATGTTTTGGTCCCCCTTAGGCATGTGTATGGGAGAAATAAGTGGATCTCTCCCCCTTTGGTTTTAAGAAGTATGGTAAGACAAACATAACACTTACAACTTAGTTTTTGTTCTTCCTTGAGAGCTTCTCTCTCTAGTTCTTGGTGTTCTTCACTTTCCCCTGAGATTTTCATCAAGTGTAAGACATTGTTTCATTTAAGAGTAAGTTAATCCAATGTTTAGTTTACCTGTGTTCATTCCATTATCTTAGTTTTCCGTCATATTTTTTTCGTGTAGTGTTTAATCTCCAGATTTTTAGTATTAGTTGGTAAATCTTTCCTAGTTGTTAGTTAGTGTGTTCCTTCCTTTTCTCCCCATGTTCATTTTCTCATTCACAAGCATGAGTAGCTAAACTTTCATAAGTTAGGTCTTAGGATGAAGTTTAACTAAAACTCACTCTTATTCAATATCTCCTAACCATTTTATAAGTTTGTTCTCAAATATATTCAAGTTCTTATTTCTAGAAACCAAAAGGTAGAGTTAAGTTTTTGCTTAGTTATTGTCATATGTTTGGTATATCTAATACTTAAGCCTATGTCCTCCCTATTTTGGATTACATTTTGTTGGACTTGAATGGATTTGGATACATATCTCTTGAGCAAAAAGACTGATTTTCATTGAATATTTTCCGATTAGAAACCTTAACCGGAATCTAGGTTGAGTTATGAGAGGAGATTTTGTTTAAAGTAAGTTTGACATTAAATGGATTACGAAGACTAAGCTTATTTCTTTAAAACTCATTTTATTCCCTCACTTAGTTAATATAATTGTTAACCACACCAAACAAACTTTGAGGTTGACGTCCGAAACGTCGAAAAAACTAAATTTGTGAAGTCTTTAAACTTAACAACCTCTTCCCCGTGGATCGATACTCCGGACTCTCCACTATACTTCTTTTAAAGATTTGAGGGAATTCCTGTTTTATGAGAATTAAACCTTGACTTAGGCCGGCGCCCTAACGACGCACATTTGCCGGCCGGTCATTGGGTTTATAGGCCACTACGACTGTCGGGACACCCTAAATCGGGTAACATTTTTAGGGAAATATATCACCAATTCATGAGCATATCAACCTTTAATCAAATGTTTCAGACCCTAACAACAGCACAACCAGACAAAACAAAAGAACGGGCTAAATTTTAAGAAAAAGATTTTATGATCTCACTAAGGTCGCTCGAGTGGCTTGGAGGTCGCTCGAATGATAATAATGTGCCCATTGCCCAAAATAGAATAACGAAAAATTAAATAGCTTGCTCGAGTGGCTTATCTAATTTTTCAGATTCTATTTTGTCAAGAACAAAATATGAACAACCCTGACTTCACACAAACCATCCAAAACACACTGAAAACATATGAAATCATGCATCACTCAATTACAAATACAACCATGCATATATTTATGATCGAAACAAGTTTTAAAGAACATTATAATGAAAAACTACATGTAATCTTACCTCAAATACGAAAAATAAACAAAACCCTAGCCTCACGAAACTCAGTGATCCTCTACTTGTTGAACTGATCCTTGGCTCCACTCAAAGTCCTCGTCATTGGGATCAGCTTTCCTCTTATGCGTTCTATCAGAATCTCGAGATTAATCGACCGTTGGCTCCCTCTACTGACCAAAACAAAAAATGAACAATATAAAAGGAAAAGATACTGATGTCTATTTCCTAACTTATATTCGATTGAGATCAGCTTTCCTCTTATGCGTTCTACGAGAATCTCGAGATTGATTGACCGTTGGCTCCCTCTACCAACCAAAATAGAAAATGAACAATAGGAAAGGAGAAGAAACTGACATCTATTTCCTAACTTATATTCGGTCTAGGGGTTTTCAACTAGGATTAAATAGCCATAATTTTTGGAACTGCACAAGAGCCTCACAGTTCAAATAATACAACAATCAGTCAAAAAGTCAAAACTCCTCAATAAGATTCACGAATTTGAAATTGTTCTCATAAATTTATGAAATTACTGAAATAATTAAATCCAGGACTGTGAGTCCTCACATGCTCAAAAGTAAGCTAATGGCTGAGTGTAGTAAGCGGGTGGCTACTGATAGTACTGTGGTCAATCAATATAGTATGATGGAGGCTGATGGTAGTATAGTGGTGGTGTATGAAAATATGGTGGTGGAGCAGGTGCAGATCCTTGTCATCATCACCCTCAACTTCTTCATCTCCCATCACCTTGTCATCTTTCTCTGAATCAACAACAGGTGGAGTCAGTATTTTAAACACGTGAGTGACAACAACACGAGTGAAGGGACCCTCAATTCGACTACCATCACCGTGAAGCAGAACCTCATTGCACTCAAAGATTTTGTGCTCAAGGGTAAGCTTTTCATTTTGGAATAACCTACAAAAACCATCCCGTGAAGAATGATGGTTGCTTGGTTGAGTGGAGTGGATGTTTTCAAACAACAAAAAAGTAACATTGCATAGAAGAGACAGACTCAAAATGTTACTTTTTGGGGACGACATTAGCATTAAGAAATTAATGGAAGAGATGTAATTCCGATTTCAACTTGTGTCAAACAATTCCAACGGGAATAGATTGACGAATGGTGATTTGGTGAATCATGCTACATGTCACGCTTGAAAATTTTCCTGCCCCCTCTCGCAAAAAATAAATTGTTCAACGGGGCTGAATAATTCCTTGACTTGTAATGCAACAAAAAATAAAAATTATTTAACAATTGGGACTCATTTAAAACTTAGAATCGCCACTTGAAATGAAATTTAGATGTGTCAAGTCACCTTCTAAAGCCATCTCCGAAGAAGATACCTTTAGAAAATGTAATTTCAACTCAGAAATACAATTCTGTTTATAAAATGACTCCTTTAAAAGAAATTTGATCTTGAAAATAGAGATGGGTTCGGAAATTTATTGTTACGAGTTGGGAAGGTGTTAGGCACCCAACATCGCCCTTTCGGTACTTTATTTTCCCAATTAAATTCATTTTATTATCCTTTGGCCAAATTTGATAAATATCTAGTGATTGACTGTACAATTGGATCAAAAGTGAAATCGAGTGCGAGGGCGCAACCTCGGCTTACGCAATTCAGCTCACGGTAGCAAAAATATTGAAACAGACATATGTTAAACTTTGACCGAAACATGATATGCAAATTGGTATTTACACGTCATGTTTCTATTCCCAATGTGCCAGGTACCTTAAATCCCTAGTAGGAATTTTCAAGTTTGACAATTGTCCAATTCTGTTTTATTAATAGATTACCATATTAACCTTTCTTGAAATTGCAATATGCTATCTTGACCTAAACCAAGTTAGCTGTTATCGCATTTTCATTCATTTCCCGCTGACTACCTATGTTACCAGCGTTCTGAGAGTTTCAAGGTTAATTTGGTGCAAAATGTCAAATCCGTTCTGATGATCTTTCGAGAAAGCACGACACGCAAAACTAACATAAACTGTCAATTTGCACGACATACTTTATTTTAAGATTATCGGAACCAAAGATCGTGAGACATGGACAGCACAACGGCTATTCATATTTCTCAGTTTTTAGGCACGACATATTTGCTTAAATTTATTTTTTATTATTATATTTTATATTTTAACTGCAATCTTTCATCCCGGCAGCTACACAAACACTGACGGTCCAAATTGTAGGATATAATAAATGTCACTTCGATCACGATAATCTATCGTGAAAAGATAACGTGCTTCGCCTGTTAAATTTTCTTTCCAAAAACACTGGCGTGGGCTACCTATGTCACCTGTGTGTTTATAGAATTTTCAAGATTATCGAGATTTTTAACCAGGTGATATAGACAGCGCTCAGCGTAAACTAACAGCACTATTCGTATTACTTAGTTATGAAGTAACGAATTTTTGCCTTTATTAATTTTACATGAAGTAAAAAGAAAATAGCAGTAACTGTCACGGGGAGACGGCAAAAGGGATAAAAGCAGAAAAGTGTTACGGGATTTTTGGGAAAGAAAAAAAATTAAAAGTTAACTCCGACAGGTGCCGACGCAATCGAGCGATATGTCGATAATGTAAATATAAGCTCGAGAAAATTTATATAGTGAGGATTTTATAATTCTCGTTATAAAAATCTCGCTTTAAGTTAAAATCACGAAAAGTACATTGGCATATGCCAACACCGACTTTCATAATGTTAACTTTGAAAAGACGACGTCCTGACATTCTAGAAGTGCGGACTAGAAATCTCTAGAAATGGGCTAGAGATTCTTGAAAGGTGGACTAGAGATGCGGATGCAGATTTTTCTAGGCATGATATTCACATTAAAAAAAACAAGAAGAAAAGACTAAAAAAAAACTGATATTCTAACATTCTAGAAATGCGGACTAGAAATCTCTGAAAATGGACTAGAAATTTCTAGAGTTGCGGACTAGATATGCGAATATTAATACTTATAAGCATAATATTTACATTGATAAAAAAAGAAAAAGAAAGCAAAATAAATAAATGAAAGGAGTAGAAATTAAATACAGAGAATGAAAATTAAATAAGCGAAGCAGAAATTGAAATAAAACGGTTGTTGCAATATTACCTTGTATTGATATTCGAATTAGCTGTTTACAAATAAAAGAAACACGAAAGACTAGGCTAAACCATAAACTGGCGTATCAATGGATATTAAATCCCGTTGATACCCCGGGTCATGCTAAAGCGAAAAATACTTTCGGATCTTTCTGATAGTTTAAAATAAAATGGGCAGAACCTCTACTTATATTTGGACCAAAATCTGACTAAAAAGGGCTCTAGTCCTAATCTCGTTCGGATACCTGGAGTTCGGAGCTAAAAGCTAAGAACAACTCGGATGCAGAATACTCGAAGAATTTCTAAGAGTAAAAATGCTCTCTGTTTTTACTATGGGAAACGAAAAAATAAAAGAAAAAGAAGAGAGAACAGAAACGAATAAGTATTTTGCTCTCTGTTTTACTATGGGAGGGTTTGGAGTTCCAAAATATTTTCGGGAGAGAGAGGAGGTCGTCTGCCTAAAAAAAATCTGATCCCCAAATTATGAAGCGAAACCGAGTATTTGTAGCGCAAACATTGCTTTGCGATTAAGTAAAATCTGAGGTCGGCTCCAAGTAAAACAATTAAATTAAAGAGAACCACGTCAATAATTCACGTGGACTGCCAGTTCAACCAATTAATCTATTCCCAGTCAGCTTTTTCCACCTGACTATGAGGTCTCGGCCCAGCACGGCATGGCTGCCCACATGGGCCCGGATGCCCAGCATGGCATGGCCGCCCACATGGGCCCCAAAGCCCAACAAGGCATGGCCGCCTCACACGACTTGGGTGCCCCATGTGGCTACAATGCCTCACACGGCATGGAGGGCCCCACCAAAAAAAAGAGCTCACACGGTAGGGTGCCATGTGTCACCTGAAACTCCCCTTTTTTTTAACTACCATCCCTTAAGCTGTAAATATACTTTATGCCATTCTTGATCACTGGATTATCAAACGAACTCGGATTTGACCACGGAAACTGCCGTTGAATGCGTATTGTTGAGGCGGTCAATTTAACTATAACCTTCACATCCTAGACATGTCGGCTCGTGAACTGGACTCCCGAATTGTCACTGATTTGTTGCCAGATTACAAAAAATGCGACTTCTTGATTTATCAACCTCGGATTTGATCTTGGATACAGTTGATGGGCTCACATTGCTGCATTGATTAATAAAATATGCCTCTTGAAGTGTGGACCCGGCAAATTGTGCTCCCGGACTTCTATTCTGATCAACCAAAAAATGCTGATGTAACTCGGTTTCAACCCAGACACTGTCAGTGGACTCATGTCGTTGTACTGATCAATAGTGTGAGGTTCTCATGATTTGATGAAGTGGTCTCGCGAATAGTACTCTCGAGCGCTGGTTTGTGCAAGGGCAAAATGATCATTTTATAGGCTAACTTGCCAAACTTCTTCAGGTTTGTTCTCTGTGCATTTAATTGACCTCTGAGCCACTTTATTGGCTTTGTATTGATATTCTTCATCAAATTAGTGACGTGAAGTCGTCCCAGCTTGCTTTAGATGCTCTCTTGTATCCCTTTTGACTAGAAGGACGAAATTTCTTTTTACATCCAAATCTTTTTCAAGCCTACTGACACAATCTGATTGAATCTCAAACCACATCAATACCCCTTCATACACTGTTAAGGCATCTCAGATTGATTTGACTATTGAAGCCCATTTTTTATGAATTGCCCGTCTAAGGGTAAAATGGTTATTCTGCACATAAACTTCTCTTGAGCCCATTCTGATGGCGTGTTTCATTATAGTTTAAGTGGTGGGGCAAAATCTTGTATCAACACTACATGATAAAACAACCTTTGTGTTGTGTGTGTGTGTGTGTTGTGGGGGGGGGGGGGGGGGGGGGGTGGTAAGAGGGAAAGGGAAGTGTAGAGGTTGATGACCTTCTTTCTATTTTCCAAACAACTCAAAAAAAAAAGTTAAGTGCAACAGAGTAATAACAAGAATTTAAAAAATGAAAAACTATGTAATCACACGACAAGTATTTTTTATAGTGGTTCGGCGATTTTCTTAGTCCACTCTTCAGTAACGTTCTCCTAAACCGTCATCAATATTCACTATGATACAGTACTTACTCTTTGTTAGTTTACGAGACCAACTCCTCTTACAAACAATCATACCGATACACGCAGATCAGTCTGACTCCTTGGTACCCACATACCAAGCTCACGATAGCTTTTCCTAATTAATAGTACACGCAGAGTAGTGCTAGACACATAGATGATGAATAGTGAAGTGAATAGTACCACAACTAAGTAAGCATTGAACAAAACCTTAACTATATCACATAGGATTTTAGATCACTCTCTCGTGAGGTAGGATTTGTGGCACGTGATTTAATCGAAGAGAATATCGATTGCGTATATAAATAAAAGAAACAAAAGCCACTACGTGTAACGACACGGAAAGTTTTTTCGTTTGAGTCTAATGTTCAAAATATTTTGAGGCATTTTGAATCGATTGCATATTACTTGACTTGGGATTCTTGAGTAATGGAATGTTAGTCATGGGACTTGGTATTGGCATGTTACATAATGTAGGGAAAAGTACAATTAAGAATTTTACAGTATAAATAGAAGAGTTGGATTTTTTGTTTGGAAAGTATCTCATTTTTTCCTTCTCTTTCTGTCTCTATCATTGAAGCCCTTCCTCCATCTCACTCCCCCACACCAAATAGATCACACAAACTTCATATCTTTCAAGATCCATCACAAATCCATCACTATCCGTTGATATCTCAAGTTCAGTTGTGCCATTTCGCTCAGAAGAGGTTTGATTGGAGCTTATTACTCACCTTGGAGCTAGGATTTCTTAGAGCTCAAACCTTAAATTCAAACCTTGAGGTGGGGATATTTCACTCTTATTATGTGTATAGGACTTTTTTTGGTCCATATTCTATGTCTTATTCATGGTTTATCATTGTTGTTGCTTGTTTGGAAGATTGAGAAAAAGTTTGTCAAAATCGCAAAGTTCTACAGATTTGCATTTTTGTTTGGAAGGGGATTCATGGCGTCTGGACGACTGGCCCAGAAAATTTGGCAGAGGGAGATTTTTCGGGCGTCCGAACAGAGGTTCGGATGGTTGGGTATTTTTTGTTAGTTCATTATCTTTGAATATAATCTCCGTTAATGGATACTGTTAAGACTTTTATTTCTCTTATCCTAATGACAGAACTTATCCCGTAGAATGATTTTATGTCTAATTTGGCTTGAGGTGTAATGTACAACATTCATTTCGTATGTTTTATTGCGTAGTCTTTCATTGACTGTTCAAGATTGAATGAAGCCCTATGACATGCTATGAATAAGGGATGATTATTATGAGACATGTGATACACGTTGACACTTGAACAATGCGATGATTTGAACTAGCTTCCTTTGGAAGACGTGTTAGGCATGATTCGTACTATCTTCTTTCAAGAGACGTGTTAGGCATAATATGAACTAGCTTCTTTCGGGAGAAGTGCTAGGATGTTTATTCGAGAGAAGTGCTAGGATATGACACAACTTGATTGGCTACCTTTGGGTGCAGTGCTACGTATGATATCATAACACTCAACATTGACACATTAATGAGATGTGCGCGTTGTGAAATGGTTTGATGGATAATGAAATGGTGTCATGAAGTTGTAGAGTATGCTTTCTATACTTACCATAGTATTACTTATGTTCTCACATCTGTCATCCTATAATGTTCATGATGCATACCATCTCATTTCATATCCATATAGTATTAGTGTAGATGTTCATACTGGGTTGTGTAGCTCAATGTACCTTCATTCTTTTCAGGTACCGCACTTGATGTTTAGCATGAAGTACATGGCATGATTGGATTGTCATGTTTTTGGGAAGTTTATTTGAAGAAGTTATCAAACATCTTTATAAACTCTTTCTGGATGATGTATTGTAACTCTTATTTTATCATCTCTTTGATTCGAAAAGATGAAATACTTAAACTTCTTTGATGTAATGTATGAAAAAATTTAGGGTCGGGATTGCTCTCTCTTTTCTAACCCATTGAAAATCAGAACGTGAGTTGAAATACATTGAGACCGTGGGAGACACTTTGTCTCATGGGTTTAAATTCGTTGCATTTCGGCATGACTTTTGTGTGCTTGTGTGCATAGAACACATCGGCATCACATTCTCTATTGTGTAGAGTGGTGTAGTGTTGTTGACCCATGTTGGGAATTGTTATAGGCTTTGGCCTTGTGATGGTAATTGTTTGACTTGGTAAATGTTTTTCTTGACATTGTAGTATTATGCCTCCGAGATGGGGTGGGCTTTGAGGCCGAGGTCGCTACCATGAGGTATATCTAGACGATATAGTTATTCAACGAGTAGGGGTTCCTCATGAAGAGGTTGACAAGAGAGTTGGGCAAAATGTCGAATCGCTTGTTATTCTGAGTACTTTCATGAGAGAGTTTGTTGCAGCACTCGCCGAGTCTAACCTTCTGAACACGGCAACAAGACCAAGCCATAATATTTGGGCATTTGACGCTATGAGGGAGTTCTATTGTTTGAATCCACCTCATTTTAGTGGCGAGGGTGGTGATTTCTTGTGGCCAACCATTGGCTTGTCGAAATCCAAAAACTTTTTAACGCCTTGATGATTATAGAGGATGATCTTCGAGTTTGAATTGTGGCATGCCAACTCACCCGAGATGCGAACGAGTGGTGAAAATCCATCTTGGAAGCACAGAAGGATGCGCGGATGGCTGCTAGGACAAAAAATGAGCAAATTGGCCGGATGTTGAAAATTTGACTTAGGCCCAGTTTGAAGTTCTCTTTGAAGACCAATACTTTGAGGAATCGTACCATGAGCAATTGAGGGATAAATTTGAAATGTTACAGCAAGGTACGATGAGTTTTTCGAAATACGCCTCTAGATTTCAATCTTTATCTCGTTTTCTGCCAGAGCTAGTGGCTTCAGAAGATAGGAAATGTCGTTGCTTTGAGAGGGATCTTCACTTTTCAGTCAAGAGACTCGTGGTAAGCCAATACACGGTGAGATTTTTTGAGATCATTGAATGCTCAAGGAGTGAGAAGTTGTCAAGGGATGCTCAAAGGAATCCAAAAGTGTGGGAACCGAGACAGTCTACCATTAGTTTGGGTTCTTCATCGGGCAATTTTGGGAGCCAAGGATGGAAGAGACAGAGGGAAGCATTTTAGGCATCGCATGGCCGATCAAACTTTAGGCCAACGACTTCTTTGGATACTCGAAGTAATACTTCTAGACCTTCAATATTATGTCATTGATGTAACCAATCTGGTCATATTCGTGCTCAGTGTCCTATGCCTCCAAAAATTTATTATACTCGTGGCAAGACTGATCATATCACGAGTGATTGTCCTCAAGGGGTGAGAATGCGTAGTGAGGTGGGTTCTATCCAGCAGCCATAGTTTAGGCAGAGTCATGGGCAACGACAATTTAGGTGCACTAAGAGGTAGCAGTAGCCTCACTTTTGTCAAACCATTTCTGGCTAGGTTTCTCAAGTTGATAGGGGAGCAAGTTCTTCGATACCTACCCAGGGTTCCAGGCAAAGGGATAGATTTGTACATAGAGTCAAAACACTTAGGTTAGGGCTTTCAATATCACATCTGTTATTCCACCCTCTACTTTTCAAGCTTTGGAGTCGTCGGTTGTGAGGGGTACATTTTTTTTATTGAACTCATTTGCCAAGGTTCATTTTTATTTTACAGCATCCCATTCATTTGTTGCATCTTTTGTGTTTGCATTGGAATTGAAAACCAAGCCTCTTGATCCACTATTGTTTGCGGAAACACCTCATGAAGGGAAATCGCCACTTGACCGTATTTATAGAGATTGTGAACTTGTTATCCTAGACCACCATTTCGTCTTTGATTTCATTGTTTTGAGCATGATAAGATGTACTCTTACTTCGGGTATGGATTGGTTGTCTACACTTCATACTACCACTGATTGTTTCAAGCGTCGAGTTCGTATTTGTTTGCCCGAGAGTGGTTGTTTTGAATTCTTTGGAGAGCATCGGGAACCATTAAAGCCTTATTTATGTGAATCTTGAGAGTGAGAGTCCATTTTCACTTGATTGTCGAGTTTGACACTAGATGAGAATGTGTCTGCATGTGAGGAGTTACCATTAGTGGTTTGCAACTTTCTGGATGTGTTTTCAGAAGATTACCTGATTTGACTCCAGAAAGAGAAGTTGAGTTCACGATATATTTACTTCTTGATACCGCTCCTATATCTATGCCTTCTCATTACTTTGCGCCGACCGAGTTAATAGAGTTGAAGACTAAGTTGGAAGAGTTGCAAGATTTGGGATTCATTCGTCCTAGTACATCACTATGGGAGCGCCGGTCTTGTTTGCTTAAAAGAATGATGGATCGCTAAGCTTGTGCATTGATTATCGTAGGCTTAACTTTGTCACTGTTAAGAAAAGTATTCTGTGTCTAGAATTGATGACTTATTTGACCAACTTTGGGGTGCGACTTGTTTTTTGAAGATTGACTTGAGATCGGGTAATCACCAATTGAGTGTCCTGAAGGAAAACATTTTCAAAATCATTTTTAATACATGATATGGACACTACGAGTTCGTAGTTATGCTTTTTGGATTGACAAATGCATTGGCAACATTTATGGACCTTATGAATCACATTTTTCGTATGCATCTTTATCGATTTGTCATGGTCTTTGTTGATGATATTTTGATTTACTCGTCTATGGAGGAAGAACACCAATCATATCTCGTCATTGTCCTTGAGCTTTTGAGGGAGCATCATTTGTATGTCAAGCCTAGTAAGTGCAATTTTTGGTTGTCCAAAGTTAAGTTTTTGGGACACGTTGCTTTGAAAGTGTGTCTGTTGATCCAGGAAAGGTATAGTCTGTCATGAGTTGACAACAACCGAAAAATATTTTTGAGATCCATAGCTTCTCTAGTTGGCCAGATACTATCATTAGTTTATTCTTGACTTTTCTCATTTAGCGGCTCCAGTGACATGATTTACGTGAAAGGAGACACGTTTTGTATGGACTAACACTTTTGAAGAAGCATTTGAAAAGTTGAAGAGAGATTTGACATGATTACCGGTCTTGATTGTACCCGAATGAGAAGTTGGTTACTCTGTTTATTGTGATGCTCATATGAAGGGCTTGGATGAATTTTAATGCAAACAAGAAGGGTAGTGGTGTATGGGTTGCGACAATTGAAGACACATGAACAAAATTATCCCATTCATGATTTAGAGCTTGCAACCGTTGTCTTTGCTTTGAAAATTTGACGGCATTACTTGTATGGTGAGAAATTTATGATCTTTTCTGACCACAAGAGTTTAAAGCACTTATTTTTCCAAAAGAGTTGAACTTGTGACAACGCCATTAGATGGAGCATATAGAGGATTATGACTTTGACTTGCAATATCATCTGGGGAAGGCCAACGTGGTAGCAAACGCTTTGAGTAGAAAATCGACACATTTGGCGAGCTTAGTGATTCATGAATGGACGAATATGCACGACTTGGGACTTTATGTTTATATTTTGAGGAGGTCCGAGATGGGGTGCATTGTGCAATTTGAACGATCAATCGACGTTATCGAATCGAGTAGTGGAGGATCAACAATATGTTGAAGAAGCAAGAGAGTTGCATATGAAGTTTCTTAGTGGAAATGCTTGAGAGGGATGGATAATTCATGCTGATCAAAGTGTACGTTATCGAGAAAGTTGTTTGTACCCGTGTTATATCGGGAAGAGATCTTGTTAGAGTTTCACCATTATCCATTAGCCATTCATGAGGGGAATGAAGATTTATCACGATTTGGTAGGTAATTTTGGTGATCCTGAATGAAGTGAGATGTGATAAGTTTTGTATCGATGTCTCTTACGTGCCAACAAGTAAAAGCCGAACATCAACGACCCACCAGGGAGTTGCAACCATTTCCTGTGGCCAAGTGAAAATGGGAGAACATGACCATGTAATCCGTTTTGGGTTTACCAAGGTCGCTATGGGGGCATGACGTTATTTGAATTATAGTGGACCGTTTGACTAAAATAGCTCATGTCTTACCAATTTAGGTGACCGATTCGATTGAGAAACTTATTCGTTTGTATATTCGTGAGATTATTCATCTTTATGGGATTCCCATATCCATCATGTTCGATCGAGTCCACAATTTACTGCACATTTTTTGCAGAGCTTGCAAGCAGCACTTGATCTGAATCTTTTGTTTAGCACCACTTGTCACCCTCAAGCGGGTGGACAATCCGAATGAACAATACAAATTTTGAAAGATATGCTTCGAACTTGTGCTATAGACTTTCAAGGTAGTTGGGAGGATCATTTACAGCTTGTTCACGTATAATAATAGTTTCCAATCGAGTATCGAGATGGCACCATTCGAGGCCTTGTATGGGAGACTATGTAGATCACCCGGTGTCGGACCGAGTTGGGAGAAGCGACTATCATGGTACCAGACTTAATTGAAGAGACCACTGACAGTTTGAAAGTGATTTGCCAATAGCTTTTGGCCGCTCAAGAGAGGATTGCTGAACACGTCAAGATGATTCGCCAAAGATTACTTACAGCTCAAAGTTGACAGAAAAACTATGTCAATTGTCGTCGTCGCCCATTATCATTAGAGATGGGGGACCATTTATTTTTTTTAAGTGTCACCATGATGAGGTTTATTGCGTTTTGGGTGAAAGGGTAAACTTTCACCACGTTATATCAGGCCATTTGATATCATTGAACGGATTGGAAAAGTCGCGTATCGTTTGGCTTTACCGCCAAAGTTATTGGGTGTTAACGAGCATTTTTCATGTATCGATGTTAAGAAAATACGAGCCAAATCTGTCACGTGTGCTTGAGTGGTCCAAACTTGAATTAGAAGTCGATGCATCATATGCGGAATAACCAATATGTATCATAGATTCTCACGAGCAAGTATTGAGGGGTAAGAGGATACTGTTGGTTTGAGTTTTGCGAATTAATCAAGGCAAGGAAGAATCGACGTGGGAAAGAGATAACGAGGTTACAGAGAAGTATTTGCACCTTTTCACCTCTTGATTATTGTATGTTTTCTACTTAAACTTGATGATTGTGGATTTGTTGAGTTAATCATTTTACATGCTAGTTGGGCATTGTTGATTTGTGATTTAATCAATATTATATCTATAATTTCGTAGATGAAATTCCTTTAATGGGGATAGGATGTAAGGACTTGGAAAAAAATTTCATTTAGGTTTAATGTTCGGAATATTTTAAGGCATTTTGAATTGATTGCATTTATTTGACTTGGGGTTCTTGAGTAATGGAATGTTAGTCATGGGACTTGATATTGACATGTTACATAATGTAAGGGGGGAGTGTAATTAAGAAATTTTAGAATATAAATAGAAGAGTTAAATTATTATTTTTTAGAAAGTATCTTATTTTTTTTGTCTCCTTATCTCTATCATTGGAGCCCTTCCTCCGTATACTCCCCCACACCAAATTGATCACCCAAACCTTCATATCTTTCGAGATCCATCATGAATCCATCACTACCTGTTGATATCTCGAGCTTTTAATCCATTTCGCTTGGAGGAGGTTCGATTGGAGCTTTTTCATCACCATTGGAGCTAGGGTTTCTTGGAGCTCAAACCTTGAATTCTAGGGATGGCATTTTGATCCGGTCCGATGGATATCCGAACTGTAACCAAAAAAAATTTCTAAACTGTAACCAAAATTTTTTCCGTGGAAGAGTTATGGAGCAAGCAAATGATTATTCGTTCGGATATGATTATGGTTAAATATCCAAAAATAACAGAACAAATATCTGAACCTGTCCGAACCGTAACTGTAACTTTAACCGAATTATATTTATGACATTGCCCCTAATTAAAAATGTGTGCATGTGTGTGTGTATAATAAAATACATTTCCGTCATTGTTGGTTTAGTTACAAATGGTGAACTTTTTTTATGGTTATGTATTACGTAATGTGTTGTTTGCGAGTTTGGTTTGTTGATTTTGTTCTTGCCAAAATATGAATAGGAGCTCATTTTTTCAAAATATGAATAAGATTTTATTTACTTGAAAATCACATTCAGAGCGGATCTAGACGGTTCGAAACGGATTCAGAAAAAAAAAAATTGGATATCCATTTGGTGCAGAGATTATTCGATATCTGTTCGGTACGGTTACGATTTACCAAGTTTAATAACCAACGGATATCAGATCGAATTCGATTATCAGTTCATTTTTGGATATCGAGTAGAAATATCTAGATATCCGCTCCGATCCCCTCTGTTGCCACTCCTATTAAATTCAAACCTTGAGGTAAGGATACTTCACTCTTATTATGTGTATAGGACTTGTTTTGGTCCATATTCTATGTCTTGTTCGTGATTTTTGTTGTTGCTTCTTTGGAAGATTGAGAAAATTTTGTCAAAAATGAAGTTATGTAGATTTGCATTTCCATTCAGATGGAGGTTCAAGGCGTCCGAACAGCTGGCGTAGAAAGTTTGGCAGAGGGAGTATTTTTGGGCGTCCAGATGCAAGTCGCGGGCATCCGGACGAATTTTGGGCGCCCGTTTTTCTATTAATTCGTTTTCTTTGAATGTTATCTCCAGTACTAGATGTTGCGTAAAACTTTTATTTCTCTTATCCTAATGCCGGGACTTATTCCATAGAATGATTTTATGTCTAATTTGGTTTGAGGTGTAATGTACTTCCATTCGTTTCGTATTTTTAATTTCTTAGTCTTTCATTGATTGTTAAAGATTGAATGAAGCCCTATGACATGTTATGAATAAGAGATGATTATTATGAGATACGTGATACACGATGACACTTGAACAATGCAATGATTTGAACTAGCTTCTTTCGGGAGACATGATAGGCATGATTCGAATTTGCTTCTTTTGGGAGACGTGTTAGGCATGATAAGAACTAGCTTTTTTCAGGAGAAATGCTAGGATATGACACAACTTAACTAGCTACCTTTGGGTGTAATGCTAGGTATGATATCATAACACTCGACATTGACACATTAATGAGACATGCATGTTATGAAATGGTTTGATGGATAATGAAATGGTGTCATGCTTTCTATACATACCTGGTATTACTTATGTTCTCACCTCTGTCATCCTATAATGTTCATGATGCATACCATCTCTTCATATCCATGTAATATTTGTATAGATGTTCCTACTGGGCTATATAGCTCAACTCTTTACTCTTTTCAAGTACAGCACCGGATGCTTAGCATCAAGTACATAGCATGCTTGGATTATCATGTTTTTTTGAAAATTCATTTGAAGAAATTATCCAACATCTTTATAAACTCTTCTTGGAAGATGTATCATAACTTTTACTTTATTATCTCTTTGATTCGAAAAGATAAAATACTTAAATTTCTTTGATGTAATGTGTGGAAAAATTTGGGGTTGGGATTGCCCTCTTTTTGTAACCCATTGAAACATGAAAACCTTTGGCACGCAATTGAATGAAAATCTTGGGTTTATTGATAAAATTTGTGAGGTTTGGCTAATGTTATATTACAATTTATTAGGTTTAAAAAATTGAGTACGTGACACTAAATTTTGTTTCTATGGAATAACGAAACTTAAAAATCAATGATGCAAAATATGAGAAAACTGTTGAGAGAGACGAAATTTTGATATCTCAAATGGTTGACTTGTTGGTCTATTATAGGTCAAACCACACCTCTTTATCTTGGCATGCACCCATTCACTTTTTAGCTGTTAGATTTATTCCAAACGGTCTAGATTATTCGAACTCCGGAACCAGTCTATTGTTTCTCGCACACCGAATCGAATGCAATTTCATCCGTTGGATCGCACCTGTCAGCGAGGAGTGGTTGTACCCTGTCAGATTCGAACACAACGGTTGAATCGCACCTATTCAAGATCAATGCTCTTAACCACTCAGTTAGCCACATCACATGCCACACGGACACCACGTGGCATCCACATTAGCACCACGTTGCCCATCCGCAGCAAATAAAAAATGGCACTTATTAGGCAGAGTGCGTCATCAAAGCACCACTTTGCAGCCACACAGCTCACTATCATGCCCTCACCCGTGCGCATAGCATGATTGCACTGTGCAAATTCTAGGTGCGAAGCACCGACTTTATTGGTAATGATGCGAAGCACCATAACTGGCCCCTTAAAGACTTATTACTTGAACACTTTAGATTTGTTCCCACATAGATGTCACCCAACTTTTTCTCATCTTTTCAAGTTAGACAAACCCAACATCAAAGCAAGCATTCTAGAAATATAAAAAAATAAAAGAACACCAAATTTTAAATTCATTTTATTTTGAAAAGCATTGCCAGAGAGAAAAGTCAAATCTTATGCGGGTTAGCCCATCTAGATTTTAGTAAATCTTCTAACCAAGTTCTTTTCGAGCAAATAGATAGAAGCCAGGAAATTATTGAGGTTTCTGTTAGCGACACAAGACAAGAAAGGCAAGAAAGGCAGGATCTGTGATTATGGTGAACCAAAACTCCTTGAATCAAGGAGCTAAAATTGACCAAAGATCAGAAAAAGGCTCCACCAAGATTCATGCCCATCAATACCCACAAATCATGGGCTCTCCACAAAAGATGGTCATTCCATATTTATGCACAAGTCCTCCCAAGTCAGGCTCCACAAATCACACAATAGATCAAAGAAATCAAGGTTTATTTGTTGCTCTTTTCCATTTTCTGTAATCTTGAGATAATTACCTAAATGGTGTATTATCTATATATATGAAATAATCTAACTCATACATTTTGGGTTGAGTGTATTGAGATTCACATAAATTCATCTTTTTTCAACTTGATCTCTTTGCCTTTTCCGATGCAGATTGGGCTAGTTGTCCTGAAACACGTCGCTCTACCACCGGGTTTTGCACCTTCCTTGGCTCCAATCTCATCTCCTAGTGTGCAAAGAAGCAGCCCACTGTCTCTAGATCCAGTACTGAAGCCGAATATAGATCCATGGCTCACACTACAGCTGAACTTACCTGGCTCACCTTTTTGTTGCGTGATTTACGTCGCCCCCACGTTCTCCACCACTTATGTTCTGTGATAATCTGAGTGCACTTCACAGGACGATCAATCCAGTCTTCCATGCTCGAAGCAAACACATCGAGCTAGATTATCACTTTATACGGGAATGGGTTGCTCTTGGTCAGCTTGTCACTCGTCATGTCTTGTCTGCGAACCAACTTGCTGATATCTTCACCAAGCCTTTGCCCAAGGCTACCCTTCACCATCTGCGGAACAAGTTGTGTCTCCAGCCCCGCCACAACTTGAGGGAAGGTGTTAGCGACACAAGACAAGAAAGGCAAGAAAGGCAGGATCTGTGATTATGGTGAATCAAAACTCCTTGAATCAAGGAGCCAAAATTGACCAAAGATCAGAAAAAGGCTCCACCAAGATTCATGCCCATCAATACCCACAAATCATGGCCTCTCCACAAAAGATGGCCATTCCATATTTACGCACAAGTCCTCCTAAGTCAGGCTCCATAATCACACAATAGATCAAAGAAATCAAGGCTTATTTGTTGTTCTTTTCCATTTTCTGTAATCTTGAGATAATTACCTAAATGGTGTATTATCTATATATATGAAATAATCTAACTCATACCTTTTAGGTTGAGTGTATTGAGGTTCACATAAATTCTTCTTTTTCAATTGTTTCATATGCTTCAAGCATGATCATAGAAGCCACACTGCCGGGTCAAATGCTTTTTCATTAGACCTGCATCTAGATATATGCATGCATAAACAAATAAATAAATAAATATATATATATATATATATATATACACACACACACACATATCTATGTACGTATATAGTGTGTGTGTGTGTGGTGTGTTGGGGCGGGAGGTGGGGGGTCGTAAAGATTGTGAGCAAGGCTTTTCCATTACTGTACCTGCATCTATGTAAATGCTATACGTACTAATAAACTGTACAGATATGGTACAGATCTGACTGGGGCCCACTGACCTTTCCAATCTCACCTCTCTCTCTTTTATTTTCTCTCTCCCTTTCACGCACTAAAAGTCTCAAGGATTTTGCTAGGGAAACCGACCATGTCTGTACCGATTTGTACAGACCACGTGAAAAAGGTGTCCAGCTGTGAAAAACCCATGTACTTTTTTATCTCTATTTTCTTTCTCTTATTTTCTCTCTCCTTCAACACTTTATTTGCTCTCTCCCCATTGTGTCGTTTTTTTATACAGCAAACCCATTCACACCTCTTCTTACGCAAACTGGAAACTCATTTGAAATCCATCAATTGAACTCTCTCTCCTCTCTTTTTTCTTCAAAACAACCTAGTTAAATTTCACAAATAATTTGTACACTACTTTAATTCCAGTCAAAATAACTGAAGAAACTAAAACAAAATAAACAGTAAAGAAATTGTCATTTAACGAATTTCCATTTCAATAGAAGATTTTCACATAATTCAAAATTAAAAAAAATATACTACAACTAAAGCTTCTTCAACTCAAAATTAGTGCACAACTTGCAACTCTTAGGAAACTAATTCCCAAGGAAAAAACATACAAATTCAAGACCCAATTACTGAACTAAATGAAAAGGCCTTTGAATTGTAAAATTCAATAAGCTAGATGTTTGGTGTTGGATTTTTGATAACTAGTTTAACTCAAAATGCTACCAAATACCAAAGGTTTACAAAATAAACCCAAAACTAAATAAAACCAAAATTAGCACTTGCAACACTTGTAAGGCTGCTATATCCATAATCGCTTCAACTATTTTCACGTCTGGAATGTGGCTAGCTGCATCAAATGAAAAATTGTTTTAGAAAATGTTAACTTCTTCATGTCATGCATTTGTACATAAAAAAAAAAAAAGAATCAGTAATGCCATAGTAAATGAGGACATCCAAGATTTAAAAGCGAAGATACCTTATATAAACAAATCAGTAGGAGTTTGGTTGAGGTCAATCATTTGAGATGGCTGAAATGAATAATCAGTATTAAGTATGCAAGAAATTAAGAAGCAAGACTAAGAAAATATATAGCCATGCTTACCCACAAATTTACATTCTCTTGCATTACGACTTCATCGAACCCAGTAGCACGAATGTGAACCTCCTGAACCTCCACATTCCCATGCTCCACTATTCCCTACTTATACATAATTTAACATTTAGTGTAACTACGTAGCATGAGTAATGTTTTCTATATTTTAACACTCTTTTTTTACGAAAGATAAGAATTATGTCTTACCGATAAACTTTTAGCATTGTACCGACTATTCTTGTATCCCTTTGTGCTTGATTTGCAAGAAGCCTTCTTAATGATTTTCTCTATCATTGGTTGTTTCCTCTTAACGGGTGGTCGCCCTCTTCGTGGGCGTTTAGTTGGATTTCCCATGGGTTTTTCGTAGTTTGAACATATCATACCATCTTAAAAACAAAGATAAAAGAAATATGAATTAGATGCGTCAAGAATATTTGAAATGATAAAAAATTAAGTACCACAAGATTCAAACACTTACGTGGAATAGAATCTTGTTGTACATCGGCGGCCTCGGACTGACATGCCTCATCAAAATCCTTATTTTCCTCTTCAGCTTCGAGCAATTTAGACACCACCCTCTTACTCTTGGCCTCAGAGTGAAAGGCCTTATCCGCTGCACGATGGAAAGCAACCAACATCATGTCATAGTGCCGCCATTCGGGCTTACGTTCCCAATTAGCGTAGCTAACCTTAACAAAGCTGTGACTCCGACTCACATCTTTTCGCCATCTTCTAAGGACGTACTTGTCAGGCACTCGAGTTAGCTTCTTCTTTGACCAAACGACAATTATATGCTTGCAAACAATTCCTTTGAACTCGAACAACCGACAAGTACAACTAGTATCCTTTGATGACTTATCAAAACGAACATGAAAGCAAACACTTTTTAAAATTCCAGTGTCACCAAGTTGTATGTCTTCTTCTATCTCGAATTCCTCCCAGTCATATACTACTTTTACTGAATTAATTTGGCATGCAATCTTTCCAGCTACTTCAGCTTGAAAATCCTTGCATTTAGCAATTGTGTATGCTTCTTGAAATTGATTTTCAAACCCATAGGGAGACACAATCATAACTTGCACATTGAAACAATGTGCATCCTCCTCTTCTTCTTTTTGCACTTTTCTAGACAAGGCATTCTCATATTGCTCCACAAATTGCTTCAAAGTGGTATTAGAATGGATGTAGCCATCAAAGAAAGCATTAATGCTCTCGCTCCGTTGGGTTGTTGACATTCCCGCCCAAAAAATATTTTTCACAAATGTCGGCACCCACCGACGCCTTTCCTCATACAAGTTAGTTAACCACTCATTGCCCCCTAACTCATACGCTTCGATGACATTGCCCCATTTTGCTTCAAATTCCTCTTCATTCAATGAATCATATATTGCATTATGGAGACCAGATTTGATTGGTTCATAAGCTTTGTAACTCTTCAACTTTTCAGGAAACTTCTTCAAGATATGCCATAAACACCAACGATGTCGTGCGGTTGGGAAAACTATACTTATCGCATTTTGCATGGCCTTACATTGGTCTGTGATAATAGCATTAGGGGCACACCCAGACATGCAAGCAAGCCAGGTTTCAAGCAATCATACGAATGAAACAGTGTCCTCTCGTGATACTAAACCACATCCAAATAATATTGATTGCCCGTGATGATTGACACCGACGAAAGGAGCGAAAGGCATATCGTGCTTATTAACCAAGTACGTAGTGTCAAATGTGACAACATCACCAAATTCTTTAAAAGCCGCTCTACTTCTTGCATCAGCCCAAAATACATTCCTTAACCGGTTTTCATCATCCAAATCCATAGCATAAAAGAAATTTCTGTTATCTGCTTGCATTTTAATAAAATACTTATGCATTGCTTCGGCATCCCCTTCCCTAAGTTCTAAGCGTCTCACTTTATCAAGATAATTTCTTGCATCCTTTTCAAGCCACGTTAGATTATGAGGGCCTCCAGCTTCTATCACACATGAGCTAATAGTCTTGTTTATTTTAATTCCGGCTGAGCCATTCAACTCAAATGTTCTCTTCGCATGTGGTGGAATAATCCTATTGAATTTGAGATACCGAGCTTTGTTCAGGCACATTTCATGGTTATGATTGAGTTCAATGGAATTCACCTCCACTTATGATCTGTGGTAAGAAAAATATTCATTGAAGCCTTACATCTTGTTTTTGCAGTTGCATGGGATTTAACTGGGTTGAGTGACTTTGTCCTTGACTTTCCACCTCGATGACAACTATAAGTTATATTTGCCTTTTGACCATCTTCCCGCTTCTTTGAGGTTCTTGTGATCACGGCAAAACCTTTGCCTTTAGCATAACTAGTGTAATAGTCACGGGCTTCAATTTCTGTATCAAATAACATTCCCACCATAGGTTCCACAACCTTCTCTACATTTTCATTTTCATCCTCATCCATTGACAGATCCTCACAATTTCTTTCCAAAATAATTTGAGTGTCATCCACATTAACTTCAACTGTATCTCCTTGCATTTCCATGATTCTACAAATAAAGGGAATGGTAATTTATTGAATATACCATGGTTCAAATTCCTGTTTATTGAATATGGATTAAAAATTTGAGGAGTATAAAAAAAAAACTCATGTTCAGTAGTGTATTTCAATGGAAATGGTCACAAGCATTCAAGGGTTCATAACTTTGAAAACTCACGTGTACTTCTAGATGTTTACACAATCTGAAAACAGAAATACAAGTGCTTAAGATTGTGATATTTTTTAGAAACCCACATGCCACCATTTAGTTTAATTGATTTGAGGATTTTTGTAAACTTGCTATAAAAATCGAACTCTATCTCTACTGTTTTTTGTTCTCAAAACAGATAAAGGAAAAGTTTTTCAGGTTCCTTGCAAACTCGCGTTCAAGAATATTTTAGTTATGGATTTCATAGCACTAAAGCCAAAAAGGCATTGAGAAGAATCACTTACTTGCTGTTGGTGACCTTTTTCGTTCCCACTTGCAGAAGAAGACAAACTAATTGGTAAAGTTAAAAAGTGATTTTGTGAAGTCATCTGTTTAACTTTTGGAAAATTTAAATTTTATTAAAAAATTAGCGCGCCTTTTTCTCTTTTCTCGGGACCGCCAACTGAAACACCTTTTTCACAGCTGGACACCTTTTTCACGTGGTCTGTACAAATCGGTACAGACATGGTCGGTTTCCCTAGCAAAATCCAAGTCTCAAACCAACTCTTAAGAAAATTAGCTCTTGGTTTGAAGTTCTATTTTTCTTCAAAAAAACAGACAATGATTAAAACAGATATGGGTTCGGTTTGGTTCAAAACAGATACAAATTTTAAATTGGCACAAAAAATTAAAAAATTTTACACCCAAACTCTATATTTTAATTTTTAATCGATATATTTTTTGAAAAAAAAAATAAAACTTTAATCAATTTAAGAGCTAATTTTCTCAAGGGTTGGTTTGTTTGAGAAATATAAAAGAGAGGTGAGATATGAAAGTTTACTTTTAGTGCGTGAGAACTGAGGGAGGGAGAGAGAGAAGAGAGAGAGAGAATAAAAGTGCGAGGTGAGATAGGAAAGGTCAGTGAGCCCCGATCCCGAGTCAGATCTGTACCATATCGGTACAGTACATTAGTACGCCTAGCATAATTGATCAGGAAATAAGCTCTGCCTTGGATTGGCTGTATGCTAGCAAGGCTATTCATGAATCATTTAAGCTGTCAAAATCATGATTTGACAAATTTCAAGGTTTCCCTTTGCTATTTTCCAATGAAAAAAATAAAGTCATCTTTGATGCCAGATTTGGTACCGAGGTCATCATCATATTTTTCAACCAACCTGCTTCAAAAAATAAAATAGATATAATCTAATTGTTTGAATTTGAAATTAACCATCATCAAGAGATTCAAGACTCGTAGCTCAAAGCTCCAAAATGATACCAAATCAATGCAACAACATACTGTTTTTTTTTTTTTAACTTTTAGACTCTAGAACAAGCCAAAAATGAAAAAATAATAATAACTTTGACATGGTGTGAACTGGCTGTGAGAAAATGGAACAACAGGCAATCTTTGTACTTTATTTGAGAAATAGAACGCAGCAATCTAAAATAACCATTGTCTTAAGCCAACTAAATCCACCGCTGGCCCATAAATAATATTCAGGTTAGGAACAAAACCCAATGCCAATCCAAATTTAAAAACAAAATATCACACTTTAATCCCAAAGATAAATCCCGAAGGGTTCGTTTATTACAAATCCAAACCATTACCCTCACACAATGCTGCAAAGCAGTCTGTAAACCCGGCCCCTGATCGACCCCAGAAAGCACCAAAGAGCCCATTAGAAAAAGAGAAGAGGAAGGCAAACCAAATTTCAAAGCAGAAAACAAATCAGATTGCCACAGCTCTTTTATTCGCTGTTCAAAAAGCACATTAAACATGTGAATACATGCTAAAAGGACTACCCAGTGCACTAGGACGTACATACATGCTAAAAGGCAAAAAGACAGCTTACAAAGAGTAAACATACAATACAGTTCCACACGAAAAGTGTCTGGTAGCGAAAAAGGAAATGTGTTGAGGTTCAGCCAATGTTTTCCTGCCTAAAGCTCTAAATCAATCTTCAAGTTTAACAGATTGCTTTAAACAACTCTTTTCACCAAAACTACAATACTCTATGCCAAACGAATCTGTAAACAACCAATAATTATTAAGCACGTCATCTTTTTGTGGTGACTTCCGAATTCTAACTTTGGCATTCATCTAAACAACTAAAGGAATCTTTTTGTTAAGCACTCCATCCCAAAGTCTAAGTTTGGCTAGTATTTTGCAATCACTAGTTTTGATCTCATCAGTTACGGATTGCAATAAGAGGAGACATATGATCAGGCTCACACATTGACATTATTCAAAATACATCCAGGATGAAATATTATGAATGAGAAAAACATAAAACTTGTGAGTAAATTCTTGAAGTCAACTTTTTTAAACTTTTAACCACCAACTCATCTACAAACTTCTTGTACTCTTAGAAAACGTGCACAATACACACTGTCTACTTCAACAGTCCACCTACATAACTCTATCTACAGGGCACTTACATAACTTATAACACATGCCAAGTGTACTTGGCCGATGAATCTCCACAGCCCGATGCTGTAGTACTAAAGAGTTGCACTGTATAGTTCCGAAATTCTATGCCCACTAGCAATGTACACTTTCAGTTGAAGATACTTAATACGAAGTAACTGTAACATTATTACTTAAAAAGCCTAGTCTCCGTTTTGAATAGATGAGGGTTCGAATGAAGTCATATTTAAGCTCAATACATAAACAAAAATACTACAACAAGTTAGATATAAGTGGCTTCTGAAATTAGAAATCACAATGATACACACCTTTTGCACTTGCTTTCCGGAAGATAGATCCTAATGGTATCTTCGATGGTGACTTTTCCACGACAGGCGGGACATTTACCCTGGGCAGCTATCACAGCCTCAATGCATGCCTTACAGAATACATGACCGCATTTTGTTGACATTTCCTGAACAATAGGGTCCATGCATATTGGGCATTTGAATGTGTTTTCCTTTGGCAGCAGTGGCAGCGGTGGCAGCAGTGGCAGCGGTGGCGCTTTTGTGATCTGCGCCTTTGGCTACAAGACGTAGTGCTCAACAAATCCATGACATGATATTTGACAGGAAATACCCAACAACATCCAATAGTAGACTTTCCCGGCAGAAGGGAAACCAACTCCCACGTGCCATTATTATGGAAAGCAAACATTTCAACTTACATAGTTGACCACCACTTAGTTGATAAATGATCGTAGCAGACATAATAAGAAAGCGGATAGGAGGTGCAAGTGTAGGTACCTTGACGGAGAGCAATGTAAGGTCAGGCGATGGTGATGGTGATGGTGATGGAGAAGAACCTTCCGAATCTCGAAACGAAAGAGACGCGGTGGCAAGTGCCTATGAGGTGTACAAAGCTTTGGATCGACAAATATGCATCTGCAAGGGTTTCATAAAAGATATAGGATGGGGGTAACTATAGGAAATACGCTCTGAGATGGATCAGTAGAATCTGTAGTGCACGGAAAGAAGGGATAGGATTCATTAAATGTTCAATCCACATAGACAAAATGACGATAAAGAGACGAAGAGTAACACCTACATCTTTTTTTAGTGCAAGAGTAGCTAAAAAAGACACCAAATGGCCAAGGGATCAAGTTTATCCTGTCCACGATCAAGGGCATGAACATAACACGTACACCTAAAAACACCTAGCAACAAGGAGTAGAAGGTGCGGTCAAGAATAAGACCGTATGAGGTATTTGACCCCCGAGAACAGTAGATGGCATGTGATTGATCAAATGGCATGTTGTAAGAACTACATCACTCCAGTAAGACTTAGGAACCAGCATTTGAAATAACGATGCATGCATAACTTCAGATAAATGACAAATATTGCTTTTAGCAACCCCATTTTGTTGTGGAGTCCGAGCACAAGAGGACTGATGAAGAAAACCATGGTCACCAAAAACATTTGATACAGGGCAATATGGAAATATTCACGTGCATTATCAGAACTAATACAAGTATTAGACTGAGTTCTAATTTCCGTGTAAAATGACTTAAAAACTAAAGACAACTCGGATCTTGCTTTCATAAGATAAAGGTATGTAACACGAAAGAAATCATCAACAAAAATAACATAAAGAAAATCAAAGAAATTGGGACCTCGCATTAGACCCCAAATATCTGGATGAAGCCCTGTTACGAAAGTACTTTCCAAAATTGACCATCAAAAAATATGTCTTCACAGCTATTTTTATTACAGTATGAATTAACTGTTGAGGCAAACTAGTAATTAACCCGAGCTAGCTATCCCACTCCCTCATCTCATTCTACATCTCACCTCAACACCTCAGATATTCAACTACACACATGCACACACAAAGTGTGTGTGCCCAACCTCTAGTAAGTTTTGCAATCATTTTTAGCAACAACCCTCTTTCATAATTTTTAATATCTACCTCTTGAATACGTGAAATAGTTGTGGAAAAAAAACAATGGTGAGTTCTTTTACGGTTGGTGGGAAGTATTGGGGGTAATCTTGACATTTCACAACTAGAAGTTTATGACATCACCAAAATCCGTTTAAGTTCCCTAACGAATATTACGGGAGAGGTTAAATACATAATAGCTTGAAAAGTAACGGAGGTCAGACTATTTTATGAAACTATAGTGGAAATAAGTGTAATTGTCAAAAACCTAAGCGTGAATTACATTAGAAAATAATAAATATATAATGAAATATAGGGGAGCCTTGCAAATTACAAATGTCACATAATAGGTTATTTTCAAAAAATAAAAAAGAAGTATACTTGCACAAAATCCCTAGTGGAGGATATTACAACATCGTCATCAGATTCCTCGACATCAATTGGTGCAGGTGGTTCCACAACTTGAAAATTGGCAAGAACTAAAATTCCATCCTGATCCGGTTCTCACTAGGTGGACATTGAGGCCTACCTCTAGTACCGTCTTGCTTCTCCTTGAGTGCCTCACATACCCTCTTAGAGGAGGTCCCCTTGTAACCCTATTGCTCATGATGCAGTTAACAAGCCTGATCATGAGAGAAGAACTCCCTTGTTTCTTGTTCGGTTCACGCACACTTAACAAGCCTGATCATGAGAGAAGAACTCCCTCGTTAGCTATACATATAATATCCATTCTTAGCTTCGACAAATCTAACTTTCACTTCAGCTCGTCAAATCCAACTGAAAATAAATCCATTTCACACTTTTTCCCCTAAATATTCTTTTCAAACATAACTAGGTAAAAGAAAGATGAACCGTTGATTGTAGCATCAAAAAACCCATTGCCTTGTAACATTGAGGACACATGTTTAGACAAAATTTTCTGCTTATAGCACTAAGAGTACATTAAAGAACAAATTTTCTGCTTATAGCATCAAAAAACTCAAACTTGTATTGAGTGTTTGAAAATTTCGAATACTAAGACTAAAAGCATATGATATCTGCATATCTGATAGAACAACCACGCGACACGAGGAAGAATTAACGCACCAAAACAAAGCAACAAACATCAGGAAATGGATTCAACAATTATAAAGATTAAAACTGTAGACGATAATCAAAGGGAAAGAAGAAAAATCAAAACGAAATGTATAAATAAGGCCAAAGATCATATTGTATTTCAAATACTAGCAATCAAGGCCTTATTATGGAAAAGAGTCAAACGGTTTCGGTGCTTTCTTCTCTCTCTAGGGGCAGGAAAAAGGTCTTACAGAGAGAAAGGAGAAGATTGTTCTCTGCTCCTGCTTGCAGCGAAGAATTACACCACGCTCTATTGATGATCACCTGAAATTGAGCTGCATCTGGAACAAAAAAAGAAGGATTAAAATAGGTGATTCTAGCTTCACATCGTACCGGTCATTTCCTCCTCATTGGCCGAATTCCCATCGTACCCTACCCAGCAAGAGCTAATTTCAGTAACATAACTCCTGGATCACCACATTGCCCTCAACAGTGGAATAGGTTAAGCCAAAGTCGCCAGATGCTGCTATAAACCAATCCCAAGCAACTAGATCTACGTCTCTAATAGTTGGAAAAGCCCATTAGTGTATTCATTTAATGGCCAGATGGCCAACAAGCAACTAATCCCCTTGGTTTGCTCAAGTAGTCATGTTGAAATGAGAGTTTCCTGCTATTAAGTGTTATAATGTGAATATCATTCAAGAGATCATTAGACAGATGAAAGTGTTACATTATGAATAGCCCTCCTTTAAGAAATAGTCAAATTTAATTAACAGATGAAGTAGGAATTCAATCTAAGGAATCATTTACTACAAGTCAGAAACATGAAATGGTGCTTGCTTGAAACATGAAATGGTGCTTGCTTGAAGCAAACAACAGCTATTCATCTGTAGATCGAACATGAAGAAAAGAGTTGAGCTTATTGATATATTTTGGGTGAAGTTCTTTACCACAGCTTCTCTGTTAACCTGATCATGAACGAATTAACAGCAAGCGCATCCAACACTATCCATGACGACTCAAATAGCTCATGAAAGAAATCAGCCCCAGTCTCCTCAGCCGCACCTCTAAAAGCAATCCCAAATGCATTTCCTTTATCAGCACCAAGGCGCGGCTTCCCACAAACTCCAACAATCAAAACTTTGTTTCGCTCTTGAGTATAGCAAACGCATATCAAAGGCTTCATTTTCGCGCCTTTCTCCCTCAAAGCATCCATCAAAAAATACCCAAATTTAGTCAAAGCCTGGGGATAACTCAACAGCTTAGTATCTGCAGAATCTTCAAGTTTCACCCACCTGAATTTACTCCCACTCCTTATTGATCCCTTCTTAGTTATTGCAGAACTCCCTTGTCTCAGAATCGCCCTTTGGACCTTTATGGCTTGTCTCATTCCAACTTCCAGCTTTTCAAGCTTGCTCAATGACAATGCATCATAAGCCACCCCAAACTGTTTGGCGGCACAGGTGCCATCAGATTCCACAAACGACTCCAGAAGTGCTGTCGCTCCATACACCACATCTGCTGCAGAAAGTCTAGAACTATACCCATGAAGTAGACAGAAACCTCTGTAGTAGAAATCTGTTAGTCCATACTCGGGTAAAAATTCTTCAAACTCATCTTTCATTTTCCTCTTGATCTCAACATTCATGTACTGAAACTTCTGTTTACAGTCCTCAAGTGCAAAACCCATTCTTGCAAGAAGCAGCATCAACTTTTTCATCCCATTGTCACTCCACGTCTTCAATTTAGTCGCAATGTAGGAAGAACACAGCATTGAATCAAACAAGTTCCATTCTTGTAGCAACATCAGTTTTGGCTCATCTTCACACGCGATTTTTGAAGAATCGGGAGCCAAGACCTTCGTTCCATCTTTTAAAGTCACCGTTGTAGCCATATCCAAATTCCCGGAGCTGTTAATATGCTGTTCAAGCTCCATCAGCCCAGCTTGATACCTCTCGTTTGTTAATCTTTCATGAACAAATTGGTCGGCTAAAGCCACACAAGCAAGCCACAGCAGATCATTTGTGTTCTTCCTAAGGGAATGAGAGAGATCATACATCAAACACCCGGAGGGCTTCCCATGGAAATTACCCATATGGTAATACTGTTTCTTCAATTTCCTGAAAAGCTTAACCGGGTCTTTCTCACTTTCCTCCGAAACCCTTCTTTTCTTTTGAGACCCCTCACTGCCATCTTCCCCCTCACTTTCGCTTTCACTCTCATCTCCACTGTCTGAGTCATCTCCAACCTCATCATCACTATTCAAATCACTTGCATTTGCTAGGGCTGAAACAGGGACCCTCAAATCGTAGGCCAAATCAGCCTGGTCCTCATCATCCCGGGTATAGAGCACAACCACACGATCATTCTGGTCACTGAGATTATGCAAGTGAATTGGGCGGTGACTATCCACCACAAAAACTTTAGCGGAAGAACCCAGATTTAGGACCTTTCCAAGATCTCGGTGGCAGCCCCAATTAATTAGGAGGATTGTTACCGGCTCATCAGAAGAGGAACACGAAATGGGGCCAGCGTACTTGTGGATTTCCTTAAAGGTGGAAACGGGGTAACACGCGTATCTTATCGAATCAGCTTCAAGGACGTGGCCTATAATCTTCAAAGCACAGAGGGAGTCGACATCAGAGGTGGACGGGAATATGAGCAGAGGAGTTGAAGAAGAAGAAGCCAAAGCCGACGCGCGCAATCGAGAATAAAATGATTCGATTCTTTGCTCTCTCACCATAATTACTCAACTGGTCGGTTCCTAATTACGGAAATATCAAATCTTTTCAGCAAAAATTCACTCACAAAATTGACAGGACAGAAAAATACATAACAGAAGCGGCGAGAAGAATCGCAATTTGATAATCAGATAAAATCGACCTCGATAAAGCAAAAAACAAGCAAAAATATAGATTTACCCAGAAGCCTAGAAAGCCACTGCTTCAGAGCCCCCAAAAATTCTACAAAAGAAGGTCCACCTAAATATATGGTACTCCATGCATCTCCATCTGCGTTAATTTGTTCACTCCTTGTGTGTGGATCGGACATCCCATTTTAATCCATGAGTAGTGTTACTTGCTAGACCCCAAACATATTATGTTTAAGCATATCAATTGCCCATCAATAAACAAAGAGAGAGAGAGAGAGAGAGAGAGAGAGAGAGAGACGAACAGAGAGAGAGAGGCGGGAAAGAGAGAGCGGGAGAAGGGTACCTGTTGGATTTAAGATTTTTTGGGCTGCTTCAGACTGTGATCGCATTGGAAATTGTATGGGTTGAATATATATTGCGACAATTACGTAGAGTTCCTAGAATTTGGTCTTTGTAAACTTACAAATTGATAAAATTCGAATTAATATCTTGCTACAATAATAAAAACGGATATCAGAATTTTAAAAATAAAATAATGAAATAATATCTTGCTTTTTATATTTTTAATTTGGTGGGTATGATTTTTTTGTTATGTTTTGGTACAAAAATATTAATTACAGAAAGAATTAACACGTTGAATTTACGATCTATATGAAATTAGGAATTTTTAGAGTTGCAATTAGCAAACTACTAATTCTTACTAGTTGATATTTATGCAAAAAATTCGAGCCACTCATTTTATAGTTCTTGACGTATGTAAATCATTCATGAAAAAATTAAGGTAATTAAATATTAATAAGTGTTTGGCTTAAATCAGTCAATGACCCTTAGAATTATAATGGTTTATTTTCTCAAACGAATGTAAAATTATCAGATTGCTACAAATTTTGGGAGATGGGAGCCCAGTAGTGAGGGGCTCACTACATGGGTGTAGTGAGCTCATCTAGTCGTCTATTTCAATAACGGACGAATTAGATTCAAATCAATATTTATTAATTATTTTTACAAATAAATATTAATTTAAATCTAAACCATCTGTTATCGAAATGAACAATCGGATGGGCTCACTAGTCATACATGATGGGCTCACTACGCCCATGTAGTGAGCCCCCTCACTATAGAGCCCTCAATTCCCAAATTTTGGCCAACATAATTTTTTACGTGACTAATATCCATATTGAGACCTATAAAACGAATGTTTCACGTCAATAAATATGTTATAAAACTCACTCTATCATGTTATATGTTTAAGAGGGGTGCTTGAATGAAGTGTGGGTAGAATTATCCTTCTTCCATTTCTCAATTCCAACCTTCATGTGTCTCTGTTTCTAGCTAGACCTAAGAGACAAGGTGTCAAAATTGTGCTCGAGTCATGGCTTTCTCCATGGAAATTCTTGCAATGATCCAAAATTTTAAATAATTTTTTTATATATTTAAAGCTAATAAATGATTCATAAGTAGTTAATCAAAAATTAATACTTAATTGTCATTAATATAAGAAAAATCTTTGAAGTTTAAAAGTTAAAACCTAATAAAATAATTAAAGCAATATTTCAATTTCTGAAAAATAATAGTGGTAGAAAATTTAAATAACACTAACAATATTAACCCCACACATGGGGACCTTCGACGAACTGTCGGTAGTCTAACTACTGATACAATCACGGTTTTGCTATCTCGAGACTCTTTTCCTCTGCTTCAGTAGCCACCACTTCTGGTTCTGGTTCTGGCTCGGGCTCGCCTCCTATATCTGGCTTGGGGTCAGGATATAATGTACCATGAGTATTGAAACCCAATAACATACCAATTACCCCTTATGAACCTCCATAAATGCAAGTATGTAATGAACAGATCAATTCTAATTTTTATTGTGATTATTTACGTGATTCTAGTTACAAGTTTCATCATCAAACTCGTACTTAGATTCCCATAAGTTGTGTTCCCGAGCGTCAGATTCTCATTCAAGGGGTGCGAACCCGCACTACTCAAAATCTGACTCGACTCAAAATCTTACTCAACTTACAGCACCAACACGACTCGTGATCTAGTATGTAACAAATCTCCAATTCATCATATAATCAATCAACAATCAACAAATCTCACAAATCTCCCAAATATGGTACTACCATCCTGCATCCTCAGCCCTCCACCCTTTAAACCATGCGTGTCAAACTTTCAGCGAACCTCGATCACGTACATATCAGACGGTGGTAGTGGGCCTATACCGGGTGAATGGTACCCTCCAATTTTCATTAGGTTAAGTCTCCTATACTAAGCCATTAGCACATAGCACATTAAAATTTTCTATTTTTATTATTAATCCTAAGTTGCATACAAGATGTGAGGTGACTTTGTATTTCATGCAAAGTTCTTCAAAAATAGTAAATAAAGACATGAAAGACCATGTCATCAAGGATAATAAATCAAATCCCACAAAAATAGATACCAGAGTTAGCCTTATTCGCAAATTCGTATAAAATTGCCGGATGGTCCGATTAGGCTCTAGTCTCCACCGTTGCAAAACTAAGATCTAAACCTAACTATTTCATGTTTATCACTTTGTCAAATTTTAAGGTTAACTATCCCAAAGTCTCAAGTTAACGTAATTCACGCAGTTTTAGACTCTTGCTGAAAAATCTTAGAGTGTATCTAAGATCAAGACCTATGTTTTTATGAGGCAAGAACCTCAATAAAATTATATTTCGGTCCTTAAAAGATGGCCCAAAGTTGCTAAAATTTTCGAACAGAATCTGTCACGAAATCGACGACCACTAAAATGACTCCCCCCCCCCCCTCTCCCCGATGTCCATTTTAGACCTGTGAAGTGTCAAAATAACAGTTAGACAAAATCTTACATTTCTAGATTATATAATGCATGTTTTATACCTGGAGAAGTCCTCGTTTTGTAGCCCAAAGTGACTTTCCGAATTGATCCCTTGACCCATTTTATCATTACTCGAGTATACTACATACAAACATGCATGTCTTTTCATAAAACGACAATATGGTACTTCCTTTGTGCATTTTTTTCAGGTGTGAGTGAACACTTCGACTTGCCTCTCCACCCATAAGAATTCAATAGCGCACGAGAGAAGGGGGGGGGGGGGGGGGGGGGGGGGGGGGGGCGGCGAGAGATTTGGGAAAGATATGTGTGTGGGAGTTTAAAGGGGAGTATAGAGAAAAAGTGGGAGATAAGGGAGTGGGGTAGTAGTTGACAATAATTATCTAAAATTATCCCTAACAATAATGCATGGTTAATAATTAATCATTTGTATATATAATATACACCATAATGCAATAATAATATATACACCAATATATGACGTAGTTATCCCGCTATAACCCTACTAAATAAAACTAAAAATTAAATGTTTAATTAAAAAAATAGTTGGATGTATATTATAAGTTTAAAATTCGTGGTCCTTATATCCTACCCCCCTTAAATAAATTTTGTTTCTGAAATTACTACTCGAACTACTCTACTCAAACAGTTGAGCATGAGCCTTTCGCATGGTGTCTTCGCGTCTTCCGTTTCTAGCTAGACCTAAGAGACAAGGTGTCAAAATTGTGCTAGAATCATGGCTTCCGCCATGGAAATTCTTGCAACGACCCAAAAATTTTAAATAATTTTTTTATTTAGTTAAAGTTATTAAATGATTCATAAGTAGTTAACTAAAAATTAATATTTAATTATCATTAATATAAAGAAAATCTCTCAAGTTTTAAATTTTAAACATAATAAAATAATTGAAGCAATATTTCAAATTTTGAACAATAATAGTAGCGAAAAATTTAAATAACACTAACAATATTAACACCAAACATGGGGACCTTCAACAAACTGCAGACGGTCTAACTATTGGTACAGCCAGGGTTCTGCTATCTCGGGACCCTTTTCCTCCGCTTCGGTAGCCACCACTTTTGCTTCCGGTTCAAGCTCGGGCTCGCCTCCTATCAATGTTATCATTACCGTACCGTACCGGCTGGTACGTACTGTTTTGGTATAAAAATAGTACCAAATACTCCTAGTACCGTACCGCTTTCAATACCGGCCGGGTACCGACCGTACTGGCTAATACCGGCCATAATCGACCGGTACCGGATTTTTTTTTTTTTAAGAGTTGGGAAAAAAATTAATTTTTTTGGATTTTCTCTCTATAATTTATATATATATTGATAGTTGCGATAAATCAGATACGGTACCCGGTACATAAACGGTACCGATACGTATCGTACCAATAGGAAAATTGGTACCCAAACCAATCTGGTATTCAGAACATTGCCTCCTATATCTAGCTCAGGCCCAAGGTGTAACGTACCATAAGTATTGAAATCGAGTAACATACCAATTACTCTTATAAATCCCTATGAATGCAAGTATGTAATAAACAGATTAATCTAACTTTTATTGTTACTGATTCTAACTTTTATTGAATTCAAAAAGAGCATAGAGGTTCCCCATTTATTTTGACATTCTAGATCCAACAACATGCCTATTTTTAGTAATTTAGCTCAAAAGTTGGTATCTTTTGGCTGAAAAAGGTTCATTTTGTGGCATTTTCGGCATCAAATATTGTTAGTGGTGGAGCCTAAGATAAATTAGATGTCGAAATCTACTAAAACAAAAGATGTTAGGGCCTTCTACCAACTCTCTAAACTTACTTATACAGTATCCAATACATAGTTTGAGGTTGAAAAGTTCAACAAAAGTAACAACTTCAAAATGTGGCAATGCATGGTTAAAGACATAATAATCCATCAAGACCAGGATTTTACCTTAAACTACAAGCACAAGCATCTGGATGAAAAAGACAAGGATAACTTGAACTATCAAGTTTGCAGCATGATTCGTTTGTGCCTAGAGAAAGATCAGAAGTACTTTGTAATGAAAGAAACAAAAGCAAGGCATTATGAAATTTGCTTGAGGAGAAATACATGACAAAAACTATAGAGAACTATCTCTACCTAAAGAAGAAGAAACTCTTTCATTTCTAGTATCGAGCAAATATCTATGTGAATAAACACTTAATGAATTCACTAAAGTACTTACTGATCTTCAAATTTTGGATGCCAAAATCCTCGATGAGGACAAGACTTTGTAAATGTTGAATTCTCTTTTTGATTAGTATCATTATTTGATCATTACTCTATTATACGATAAAGAAGATATTGATTATAAGGTTGCGTGTAATGCGCTAGTTAATAACGAGTATTGCATGAAGGATAAGCATGTGCATAGGGACACAACTGTTGAAGTTGTGTTTGCAAAAATTAGACCCCAACCGAAGGAAGTCTCTAACCCTAATAAGATCCCAAAAGATGTTTGTGCCTGTTGCAATTAAAAACGGCATTAGAAGAAAGATTGTCAAGCTTTGCCAAAAAGCGATTGACAAACAAGTCAAAGTGAACGTTGAAATTAAAATAGAGAATCTGGAGTTTGCACTTGTGAGTTTATCAGTTGATATTTATTCCAGTGAATGGATACAAGATTCCAGTGCTTCTTGTCACGTGTGTCACGATAGGGACTTATTTTCCAGTTCCGAGGAGTTGGACAATGCTTCCGTCTTTATAAGTAATGGTCATACATGTAAGACTCTGAAGATAAGTAGAATCACTTTATGTTTACGTGATGGATTTACATTTGTTTTGTCTGAAGTTCATCATGTTCCAACTTTGGGACAAAATCTTCTCTCTTTGGGAGCTCTAGAGTCCACAGGCTTAGGAAATACTTTACTTACTGGATCTCTAAAGATTATATAAGGAAAATTGATGTTGATGAGAGGTACACAACACAATAATTTGTATGTCCTTAAAGGTAGTACAACTGCAGGTGGAGCAGCCACCATTGACAGTAAGGATCTTGGTCCGAAAAAGGAGGTTGCTAATCTATTGACCAAGGTCACCGTGATTAGGGTCACCGTGATCCATCTGAAGTTGAATTAGGCACCTTTTAGTGTCAGCACCTTCTAGCGATTAATGACGGCCTTGGAGACTGTTGCATCTCAGGTGTCACCTGTTCCTCTTTTTGTTATCGAAACATGATGTCGTCACGATCTTCCTATAATGTGGTAATTCTTACAATTCTACATTAAAAAATTTACGTTGAAATGACACCTTGTTTTCTAAGAGAATGTATTTTAAGTAGAACCATTTTTGATATTGATAACAAGTCTTACTTGGTTCGAATTTGTTTCCAAAAGCTTATTCGAAACTTCAGAAACTTGGGTCTTATGTATGGATTGTTTCACTAACTTGTGTTACTATAATCTATTTGGAAGAGCACTGATATCTGTAGTTTAGCTCAACTCGGTTCAATTTAGCTAAGCTCAGTTGTTCAATTCAATTTCATCTCTACTTGTTTGAAGAGAGTCTGTGTATCCGCTTTCGCCTATTTTTACTATCTTGACTCTCATTAGTCTTAGCTAATGGAGAGTCCTATCTATTATATTTTGAATTTTCAATTGTATCTGATGAGCCTGAATTTGATTGAGTGTCGACCAGGGCGATGGTCCAGCTCCAAGTCGGCCAGGAAATTCTCAGGACAAAATTGACGAACTAGCCACGTGCATTTCTGAATGGGACACTCCCACCTAGGGGTCCTACCAGACCGAGCATGATCAGAGGAAAGAAGCTGAGCGGATCTAGGCCCCTGATCGATCATAGGATCTCAAAAACGGCGCTGAAGACTCTCTTAAGGGCTCGAGGATGGCGCAGCGGGGACAAGAAAAGGAATATTCCGAGTAAAGTCAGGGCGATGTCAATGGCAGCAGTCAGCTGGGGATCTTTCATCTGGAGATATTCATTCTGAACAGAGTGAGGGAGACCATGTAGAATGTCGTGAGTAATATCTTAGTATACTACCAATATGGAAGTAACCAAGGAGTTAATATTACAAATCTCCATTTATTTGGTTGATCACCAATTGAGAATCTCCAAAGACCTCCAAGATAGAGACATTGAGATCTATGAGAATCTCTAAACCCATGATCAAAGCTTCATATTTCGCTTGATTATTCAAATACTCCCCTTTGTTGATTCAAAAATCGTATTTGGTTTTGATTGTAGTTGGGGATAGAATTACTATTCATATCCTAGCCATTCATATTGTTTTCAAACCATCAGAACACATTACCCAAGGTGGAATATCCACCAAAATAATTACCAATTACTCATGCATTCGAATGCATTTGGATGGTCTACGAGGAAATTAGCTAGTGTTTGGCCTTTGATGGACTTTTAAGGCACATATTTGAAACAAAATTCAAACAAAGAAACAATTCATTTCTCAATTCTTCCACTAAGTTTAGGTTTCCCTAACATATACTTAATTATATTTGTTGTTGAAATAACATAAATTACACATGGTAACAAATAGTAAATCAATTCTTTAGTAGCAAAAAACAAAGTCAAACATAATTTTTGACATTCGAATATCTACATTTACAACTATTCAAAAATCTACTCAAATAGTATACAACCTGTTCTTTTTCCAATGTTATTTTTTTGGGCTAACAATACTCCAATTGAGTCTTCTATTGTTGTCGTGTACAACTTTAAAGGCTTTTATTCTCTTGGTGGCATGAGAACTGGTGGATTAGACAAATATCTTTTGATAGCCTAACAATTATGCTCACGAACTATTCCCCATTTGAATGCGTCATCCTTCTTTAACTTCAACAAAGAAAAAAATACTATAGTTATTTTAGCAGTATTTGAGATAGATCTTCTAAGAAAACTTAATTGACCCAAAAACATTCGCAAATCTTTTGTAGTTGCAGGGGGTTTAGCTTCAATAATGACTTTGACTTTGTTCTTGTCTACTTTCGTTCCTTTTTGGTTGATCAAATATCTCAAGAAATTTCCTGCAGACACTATAAATATACATTTGATTGGGTTCAATTTTAATTTGTAATGTCTCATCTTTTGAAATGACTTTTTTAAGTGTTATAGATGCTCCTCACATGTATGAGACCTGAGAAGACTATCATTAATATAGCAATCCAAGAAATTACCAATGTGCTAATGGAAGTTAGTGTTCATGGTCATTTGATATGTGTCGTTAGTATTTTTCAATCCAAATGGAATTTTGATCCATTCAAAGGTGCCAATGTCGCCTGGCCATTGGAAGGTTGTTTTATGAATATCTTTTTCTGCTATAGAAATTTGATTATACATAGAATGTCCATCCATTAATGACAAAATAGAGTATCCAGTGGATCTGTTAACCAATAAATCAACAATTGGCATGAGATATTCATCTTTGGGAGTTTCAGTGTTCATATTTTGAAAATCTGTTCACATCCTCAACTTGCAATTCTTTTTTATTACTAGAACTACGTTTGACAACCATTCGACATACTTGACTATCCTAATAAAGCCTGCATCAAGCAACCTTGAAATTTCCTCCTTGATTTTAGCAATCACTTCATGAGTCATTCTTCTAAGTTGTTGCTTGAATGACTTGCAGTGGGGTTTGATAAGCAGTTTGTGCTCCACCAAGTCCCTGCATTTATCGACACAAAAAGGTAACAAAGTCTCATGTACAAGTTGTTAACATTCCAACAAGGATTGAAATCCCTAAGGGAAAACTATTGGTGCATAGTTGGTGAATCTATAGCACGTTAGAAGCATGAGAGACGTGTCGGTGCAAAAGATAGACTTCTTTGGAAGAAAAATTCAAGGTAAAGAAGTTAATGCCCCTGCAATACCTGAGAAGACTAAGTAGATAAATAAAAACACTCTTGGAGAGACTAAATCTACAGAACAAGCAAATGAAAGAATTGATCTATCAACATTTTCTAAAAAACATGAATATCCTATAGAGTTATTTTTTGAAGCGGAACAGAAACCTGGAATCACGAGATATCAATACAATATATGAATGCAAGAGAAATGTTGGATAAAAATAAAAATATTGTCAACAATGTATTTTCGTTTCAAATTGTCCTTGATATTACTAAAGGTAATGAAGAAAGTGAACCACAAACCATTGAAGAATGCCGATGTAAAAATGATTGGTCAAAGTGGAAAGAAGCAATTCAAGCCGGATTGAATCTCTTGCAAAAAAGAAATATTCAGACATGTAGTCCAAACTACTGAATAACAACAACTTGTTGGATATAAATGAGTATTTTTACAAAAACCGCAACGAGAAAAATGAAGTTGTACAATATAAAGTACGATTGGCTACACAAGATTTCTTGCAGAGACCTAGAATCGATTATGAGAAGACGTATTCTCTTGTAATGGATGCTATCACACTCATATCTTTTTATTAACTTGGTTGTCGTAGAATCTCTAGATATGCGTCTAATGGATGTGATAACAACATATTTGTATGGATCACTGGAATGTGACATATACATGAAAATTCCGATGGATATGAAGTACCTAAATTTTATAGTTCAAAATCCCGAAGTGTTTATTCTCTGAAGCTACAAAAATCTTTATATGGATTGAAACAATATGGTCATAGTCATATGTAGTATAAACGTCTTAGCAATTATTTTCTAAAGGAAGGATATCAAAACGATTCTATTTGTTTATGTATTTTTATCAAGAAATTAAACTCTGAATTTACTATTATTGTAGTTTATGTTGAAGACCTAAATTTTGTAGGGACTCTAAAATAGTTGACCAAAATTGCAGAATATTTTTTTAAAAAAGTTTGAAATGATAGATCTTTGCAAAATGAAGTATTGTCTCGGCCTGCAGATTGAATATTTAACAAAAAGATATTTTAGTCAAAGTTGTGAATCTTGTACCGGTTAGCGTACCGGTTTTGTTACCGAAACGGTACGTACCGGTACCGGGGTATACCGGCGTACCATTTCGGATTTATCGCTAAATATAATATATTATTTTAAGTAATTTAAAAAAAATTGATATAAGAATAAATCACCAAACAAAATATCCAAAATGACATTAGAATATATTCAACATAATATCTAAAATTACATAATCAATCTTCAACATAATATTCAAAATGACATAGTCAATCACAAACATAATATCCAAAACAAGTTTTCAACCGTTATAGAGAGAATTAGACAAGCATGTCAATCAACAACATAAAAAAAAGGATCTTGCTCTCCTCCAAAGAAACAATCTCCACCACCCCAATTGTATTGGCTTTCATTCTCATTTGGAGCATTGTCATCATCATCATCAAATGTAGGCTCGTTATCATCTAATGTCAAGGCGTCAAGCGTAGGCGGTTCAACAAGCTCCCATCCAAGATCCTCTCCATCAAGTAATCCATTTTCTTCACACACCCACTCATCCAACACATCTATGTTGTCAAGACTAATTGGGTCTAGGGCATCTTTCCTTCAGTTAAGATTCCTACAAGTGCAAACATTTACATTATATTAGATTTATATCTATGTTTTTGTATTTGAAAAGTTTGAAACTTTTAGTCATAAACACACCTTTCTCGAAGTTTAAGATTGTAACATACAAAGACTAGATCATTCAATCTCTTGTGTTCTAGTCTATTTCTCTTCTTGGAATGAATGAACTCAAATGTACTCCAATTCCTTTCGCATCCAGTAGAACTACAACATTGACTTAGAATTCGAACCGCAAATTTTTGCAATTCTTGACATCCATTTTCAAATTGCTCCCACCATGCAACTATTATAAACAATATTCAAAATGGTTATTCGGTTTGACAAAAAGACTTTTCATGAAATGACTTGGGAAATAGTGACACATACCTGGATTAAGCCTCTCATGTTGTCGAATAGCAAGAGACATACCAAAATCACCTGTGGCTTGTCTTCAAGTTGTTCACTTATCTTTTCTTGCGTGCTATTTTCCGGAACTAACATTGTAAGAGCGAAGAGCAATCCCCTACTGACTTCTTTTTGCTTGGTGAAGGTGGCCCGAAAATAAATTCCAGGATTAAGAAAGCAAACGGCAGCATGAAGAGGGCTATGAAGCTGTTTATCCCACCTAGTATCAATCACCTTAGTATAAGGGGAATACAAAGAAATCCTATTATTTAGCCGTGCTTTGATTGCTTCTTTTGCTTTATCCATGGCTTCATACAAGTAGCCCATAGATGGTTTCTCTTCACCATCCGCAAGACGAAGAACTCTTACCAAAGGTTCACTAACTTTAACCACAGTTTGACATTGTGACCAAAATTCTCTATCATCAAAAACAATTTGAGCAATATCTTTTCCCACATCACTTCTTGAATAACGAGATTCAAGCCATTTATCGCTAGTAAACATCTGTCGAATCTCTTTCTTAAATTGAAGCAAACACTGAATACTTAAGAAGTTTGTTGCAAACCTTGTAATGCCGGGCCGACACAAATCTCTACCATTAGTGAACTCTTTCCTCATTAAGTTAACAACCTATGCATGATTGTAGATATATCTCGTAATTCGCTTAGCCTTGCGGATGCAACCATCTATAAGTGGAAAATACTTTGGATTAGTAAAATTCTCCAACATCAAGTCTAGGCAATGAGCTGTACAAGGAGACCAAAAGAATGTTTCGTACTTTGCTTGTAACCTTTTTCCTGCCGCTTTATAAGCAGCTTTATTGTCTGTAACAAATTGCACAATGTTACTTGGCCCTACAAGTTGAACAACTTCATCAAAAAGACCGAGTAGCGTATCAGCATCTTTAACAAGTCTCGATGTATCCACTGACTTCAAAAACATAGTCCCCTTTGGACAAAAGACTAGAAAGTTAATGATTGGAACTTGCTTTTGATTCGTCCATCCATCAGACATAATTGAACATCCATATGTCTTCCAAGTGTTTTGGATGTCAAGAAGATATTCTCTAATCTCACGAACATTGTTATTTAAAAGAGTAGATCTCAAGTCATGATAAGAAGGTCCCTTGAAACCTGGCCCAATGGCTACCATTGCATCTACCATTGGTTGGTAATATTTTGATAAAGCTGCATTAAAAGGCACATTAGCATCATACCACCATCGAGCAATTGCCATTCTTGCATTGTCATGAACTTCCTTAGAGGCCAAAGCACTTTTTATAGATGGTTGTGCACCTGGAGATGTCCTTGGAGTAAAAAAACTGCTTCGTTGCTTTCTTTTTCCCGCAACTCGATCGTTACCAACTAAAGTGGGGCTCATAAGAACATCTTCTTCTTCGTAGTTATCAAATGCAGGTCCATGGCCAATATCTCTGCTTACCCTTGTTTTTCGTTCATTTTCTCTCTTACTGTCTTCCAACATTTGATTCATTTGCCATTTTATATCTTTTGTCACCGCTTTGCAAGCTTCAACTTCCCCCTTTACTCCAGCAAGATGCATCTTCAATCGAGTGATCCCACCTCCTTTCAAATGTTTATTACAATGGATGCAAATTGTATTATTCCTTTTGCCCGGTACTGACTTAGCATGACCCCAAGCTGGATCATTAGATCTTACAGGAGCAGAAGCCACCGAAGTGGCACCACTTGAAGTATTATCGGTCATTTTATGCCTAAAACACAATACACAAATACTTAACAAACCAATGACTAAAGTATTATATGTAATCTTAAAAACATACGCGAATACTAAACAAATTATATGTAATCTTACAATTTAGGTACAAATCTTACAAACCTTATATGTAGGTACAAATCTTATATGTAATCTTACAATTTATATGTAATATGATATCTTTTTTTCTTTTTGAAAGTCGAATTAAAAATCCATTACAGAGCACTACTACTTGGATCCAGAAACTCAACCACACTCCATTAACAAATTACAAATGCATTATATAGCACTACCATTAACATCCCTCTTTCTTCCATACCAAGAAGTTAAAAAAAATCGCTGCTCATTTCTGTCACAAACATCCCCATGTTAGACATTGCAGCAGCCCCTTGGATCCAGAAACTCAACCACACTCCATTAACAAATCCAATATTACAGAGCACTACCATTAACAAAAATAAAACTACCGAGCCATTATACAGAGCACAAGCATTAAACAAATTTTAGTCTAATAACAGAGCAATACATCACACAAATTTTAGTGAATTGCACACATCAGTTGGCGCTTACAGTGAAAGAATCTGTAGAAGATTGAAGTCGAACCTGATAGAGATTAGAGAGAGCCCCACCCGAAGTCGAAGAAGATTGAAGTTTGAACACCCGTTTTGGCCCACCCGAAACCGAAGTTCGAAGTTTCAACAGCTGATATTTGTGTTCAAAACTTCAAAGCAAGAAGATGAGATGAGAGAGAGGCCTCTGTGTTAAGTTTAAACGTGAGAATTAGATCTAGGGTTTCATTGGGTTTAATTATCCTCAAACACTTTCACTTTTTGTTTAATTATATTTTTGGACTGGACATTTTATTGTAATTGCGAAAATTACAGAGCTGGAAAAAAATTGTCTCGGCCGAGATCCGGTATTTGACCGGAACCACCCGGACTAGCCGGGACCACCACCAGAACGGAACGGACACGTCTTCTTCCCGTATTTACGCCGGTACAGGATGTACCGGGCGGGACGGTACGAGATTTACAACTTTGATTTTAGTACATCAGTTAACCTATACGAAAAGAAGTCTTAAAGCACTTTTACATGGATAAGGCATATCCTTTGAGCACTCTTATGATTGTTCCATCACTTGATGTGAACAAAGATTATTCTGATCTTAGAAACAGGGGGATGCTATTCTTGGTCCCGAGATACCATATATGACTATAATTGGTGCACTTATGTACCTTGTAAATTGTATTGCATTCTCGGTCAATTTATTAGGACGATATAGTTTTACTCCAACTCGATGACATTGGAATGGGGTTACACACATATTACGCCATCTTTAATGAACGATTTAATTATTTGGGCTTATTCTATTCAATTGAATTAAGGACACAATTAATTGGATATACAAATGCTCGTTATTTATCCGATCTACGCAAAAACAGATAACAAACATGATATGTGTTCGCTTTCGATGATATTGCTATAATGTAGCATTTTGTAAAACAAACTTTGACTGCTACTTTCTCTAATCACTTTGACATTATTACAATCTATGAAACAAGTCGTGAAGGTATTTGTTCATTATTCGTGATTCAACACATTAGGAAAAATACGAATTATCTTCAAGCTATAATCTAACAGTATTATAAGAACATAATGCTATATGTATCATGACTTCATTAAAAAAGATAGAACTAGGCACATATCGATAAATTTTTTTTATTCACATGAACTCCAGCAAATCGGTGATATTGATGTTCAGCAGATATATTCTAGTGACAATTTGATAGATTTATTTACAAAGACAATATCAACAGCAACATTTAAGAAACTGATCAACAATATTGAGATGTATCTACTCAAGAACTTATCATCTAGTGTTGAGGGACAGTTAATGACTTGAAGTTAATGAATAGATTATACTTTTTTTTCCCTTCGTCTAAGTTTTGTCCCACTAGGTTTTCATTAGTAAGGTTTTAATGAGATAATCTGAAAGTATTTAACGATACACTAAAATGTTGTACTCTTTTTCTTTCACCAAATATTTTTTTCATTGGGTTTTCCTTAACAGAATTTTAACGAGACATATTCTTAGTGCGTGGCCATCTAATAGAGAGTGTTGTAAAATAATGTTGGCCACAACTTAGGAGACAATTTGCGATTAGTGAATATGAAATTATGGTTAGCATAATTAGAATAATAAATGCATGATATTTTGTCTATATAAACCAATTTCTGCGGACAAAATTGGTATTCGGAGAGAAAGAAGTCAATCTTGAGAAGAGGAGAAATCAGAAGAAAAAACACTAAATAAAATCTCATAGGTTATTTTGTTTTTGAGACTTCCTGAAATAATTATCTTTTTTAAATTTGGTATATTCAGTATGTCCTGTAAATTTATTTGGTATTACATTAGTTTTGCAAGATAAACCTTATTTTTTTTATTTTTTTAAATTTCTCACTCTCTCACTCCTCCCCTCTTTCTCTGAGTTCCAAACAAGCTCTAAACGACGCAGTTGCAGATATGGCCGTTTTCGTACATTTATTTGTGGAGCACAACGATTTTGGAAACATCTTTGGCTCTGTTGCCGATGGCCATGGCTATTCTCGCTTCCAAGCTCTCTTCCTTACCCTTCACTTTATCGGTCGTTGCTTCCTCGTCATCGTCTTCATCTAAAGGTGCTTTCAGAGGACTTCAATCTCTCTCTCTCTGTGAGATGGAACTCCAGTTCCTTCGGCAATGATTGGAAAAGTGCAGTCATTTCATTAGATACAGAATTTGAATAGTTTTATTGATGTTTCATTGGATACAGAAGCAAACTCGAACCCAAATACAGTGAAGTTAAGAAACGACTGGAGAAAGAGGTCCAGACCCATTCCTCCTGGGGGGACTTATCCGGCCAAGGACCATTGCAGGTTCACACTCTACTTCAACTTTCATCACCAATAATTACGATCCATATTTTGGGTTTTCTACATCATATTTCCTTTTTCCTCAGTTAATATGGATAGAATAAATTGTTTGGTTGGCTTTTCGAATCAGTATTGGACAATGTTTGTCCGAAACTTGTTTGGTTGACAGTTTTCTAAAACTTATTTTTTGCGGGAATTTTTAATAGAAGAACTTACTTTTTAGAAGAATAAAAAGAGAGTTTTTGAATTGCTGAGAACTATAAAACTAACAGAAGAAGTATAAGATGAAAAACGGGTGAGTATTTTTGTTCAAAAACTTGGTTTTCCAGTAAGGATTCTACAACTGATTATGCAAACAAAAACAGATAGAAGCTTGAGTTTTTAGTAGTATTAGAGGAATGTTGTCTGATGATGCTGTTGATTTGGCAGTCAATGTGGGTTGTGCGACACTTACTATATAGCCCATGTGAAGAATGCTTGTGCTTTCTTAGGAGATGGGATGTCTAGAGTTGAAGTGAGTTCTCTCCCATTTCTCCCCATTAGTGCATGCTTTATGGTGTTAAAATTGTCCCTTAATCTACTAAGGATACTTTGGTGAGAAGAGTCATAGTACACGATTTGTGATTCCCTGAACAACGTAATGTTCCCATCCAACTGAAAGTTGGCCGTAGTGATCCGATGGTGCCAATGGAACAACATATTTATGTATGATATTGAGTGGGCTAGCGCAGTGGCCAGAGCATGAGACTTATCTTTGGCTGGTATCGCATTCCAATCTCAGTTTCTGAACTGATGGTTAATTGCATTCTCCCTTCTCCCCTCGAAACTGCACCCAGCGCTTAGGCTAGATAATATTGGGTCAGAAGGATAACATGGACCCAGTGAGTTACTTCGTTCGAACTACTAAACACCCTCGTAAGCATGACGAAAGAAAGATAACTTTTTTTTTCCAGAAGTCCCCTGCCATTAAGAACTGTTTTGCTGTTGAGTTTTTGGGTTGGTGTTGTATTGATGACTGTTGTAAACCTCAGTTTGTACTTTGACTACCCATCTCTAGTTTATTAAGATCCATTTCCTCATGACTACGAGACTTTAGGTGTGGACGGGTTTTTCTAGCAAAACAATAGAGTCCTTGATAGCTGCAATAAATTTTACAACCTTTTTCATTGGTGAAGTTGTCCGGTTAAGTTGTTTTCTCTTTCTCTGCTTCAGGGCTTAGAACCTGTGGTCCATGGCCGAGGGAGGAAAAGAGATTCTCTGGATGAGGTGTACTTAGGGGTCTACGAGGAACTACTATATGCTCGTAAAACTAAGCCTGTTGAAGGTAGTCTTTTGTATTAAACTTTTGTTATTACACGTGAAACTCCTTTTCCTTGCTTTCATCACTATTCATTTTTTTATGACATATTTTGGATTTCTCAAGATTGCCATGATTAAGTTTTATGAGTATTTGCTTTAACCTGATGGTGTTCTTCCTAAGTTGCCTCCTGTTGTCGTGTTCGAAGGTTTCACAACAACAAGATTGCCCAGAATTTGGAAAGGCATTGAAGGGGATTTGCCAATTGAAACTGGGAAAAGACGTTATTAAAGCTCATCCCACATCATTTAAATAACACCTCCTAAACTAGTGTATGAACCTTGTGGGCTGCTCAGTGTTGACTCCGTATTCATTTCCAATTGGTCTCTCCTTTGTTTGTGTAATGAGTCTGATCCTCTGTTTACCTATCTACCTGCGAGTGGGTGCAAGTGGGGGTGACATTTGCTGGGAGAGATAGATCTTGTCTCACATTGGTAAATAGAACTTCCCAAACTAGTATGTGAACCTCTCCACACGTTCTGATTGGTTTTATGATGGATTTTCTTTAATGGAAATATAGAAACGGTTTTAACAATGACAGGAGTAATAAGATAATAAGCTTAGATTGGATTGACTGGTTTCCTTACCTTGTAGAAAAGCTATAATAGAAACTTTTATGACTGTTACGTGAGAAAAACAAAGATTGACCTATCTTATTCACATCCATGGATGCTGTTGAGTGGTATCTCCGGACTCTGATAAATATGGCACTATTGATTTTAATTGGAAGCATTGGATGGATTATATAAACAACCTTTTTGAGGTTTTAAGGCGGGTTGCGATCTCTCCTGTGGCTTTTGAAGTTAAAGATACAGAACTTGGTTTTGTACTACTTGTCTTTGTTGGTTTGTACCTACCATTAGATCCTTTTCCGTGGCTTTTCAATCAGTACAGTTATTGTTGACAAGAAGTCAGCACAGCAAAATCTTTCTCGAAACATAATAAACCTTAGCTTTTTGGTGTAACTACATTCTGTCTTCTGGTTTTGTTTTCATACAATTAAGGCAGATATTTATTACATCATCTTGTATGAAGGTATAACCTAGTAGTGCATCATTGACTTCTGCAGTGATCATGTGGTGAAATAGTGGTATTCTGCCTCGATTCATTTGCCCTGCTTGAATTTATCTTTTGGTAGGAGCCCAGTGGACCGGGATAGTAACAACAATTGCCATTGAAATGCTGAAGGCGGGAATGGTTGAAGCTGTCATATGTGTACAGAGGTAGTGGGTTCGAATAATGGACAGCTTGCTGTTTATTAACTTGTTAAGCCATTTTGGTACTTCACATGTCTTCATGTTTCATCATCTTGGGCTTCTGGATTTATCTATTGCAGTGATCCAGAGGATAGACTCACTCCAAGACCTGTTTTGGCAAGGTTTGATCTCAAATGCTCAATTTGATTGTCCATCCAAAAAAAAAAAAAAACTTGCTTCCTCATATGTGGTCTGATATCTACTATCTGTTTCCAATAGGACACCAGAAGAGGTTCTAGCAGCTAAAGGTGTTAAGCCGACGTTATCTCCTAATCTCAATACCCTTGCTTTAGTTGAGGTGCTTTCTGTCACTTTTGTTGATAAATTGTTCCTTTTTGCTTTTTCCTGTGCTCTTATTTTTAAGGTTTTATTGATTCCACAATTGGTAGATACTATATTGAACTCTTACTCGTGCTGCAAAATGTTGCAAGGTTCCTACCCTTGCTAAGTTGATAATGCTTATCATAATTGGCACAGTTTGTGTTGGTATATTTTATTTGACGAGGAAACATATATGGAAGATCAACTTGTACTGCGTACGATAGTGTTGATGAACAAGAGATATTCTTAGGAATGGTTTTCTCTCAGAGGAGTCCCTGACTACATTTGAGCTTTTGCACCTTTGTACGCTAGACCTGATAAAAGATTAAGCCATCGAGGTTTTCCAAAAAGAGTCAAGAAAGGATTTTTCTCTGAGGATTATAGCTGGCTGGACGGGGCATGCTCTTCACCTCTCGCTAACATCTCATTTTTAATAACTGTGCAGTTTCTTGTTGGGGCAAGCTTAAGTGGAATATTGATGATTGCCCCCTTATTTCCCTTCAGTTTATCAAGGACATTGTGGGGTTGAAACTCTACAGGGAGTCAGGGTTTTTTCACTTATTATGCTTTGTATGCATCTGTGGCTCTTGTCTGCAAAGGTTAGGCTGTTGGAATGACTTTTCTTCGGTTAAGATGCTTCTAGTTTGTAACGCCAAAAAGGAAGCCACATAGCAAAATTGACTTCCCCTGTATGACCTGTTGAATAGCTAGTTGAGAGTTGGTCTGAGATCACCTCACTTTGTTGGATATCTTTTTTGCACCATGAAAGAAGGATTTTGAACGTTCTCAGTGAGTGGTGGATTAAGTTTGAATGATATGATTGTGCAAAATGTAGCTTCAAGCTTACAGAGAGCATAATAGGAATTAGGAACCTTCAAGAATCAAGATGATTGAAATGGAAAGGCATTTGATGGAGATCAATTAATATTGATATCTTTGGGGACATTTATTTAGTCATGTTGTTTCTAGCAATCTTATTTTACTTGGGCATTTCAGTTTTATTTACCTTTTTAGAGGATTTTTGTTTTCTATTGGATAATGCTTATTGGCCTTTGTATTTGTTAATGGTAGTGTACTATGACTTTTAGTACTTGATTATTGAAGATTCAAATCGTAGAGTTGGGATATCCCTCTCTCTGCCTTTTCTGTGTCATTCTTTTTGCTTCTTGTCTTCTTTATCCACTAATGGCTGCTTTACAAGCAATGTTTGCAGAGGAAAATGTGCAATGCGAGACGTTTCATCCCTCATGAGATGAGGCATAGGTCTCAAGGTGTGGAGGCATTAACATTTAGAATATGAATTCTAAGATAAAAAGTATGTATAATCATTTAAAAATTAGCAGAGAGAACAATTTTAAGTAAAAGTTGTAAAAGCTCTTCTAAACCTAGAAAATCCATATGTTCATACAAGTATCCAATTAAAGCTCCTACATTTTCTCTCACTTCAAGAAAAGATTGACGGGTTGTGGGAGAGGCCAAGAATGTGAAGATCACATGTCATTTTATTCCAAAAAATTGTACGCCTTGGTTGAAAATGAGTAAAAATGCTCAAAAAGTGCACCTTGTGTGTCTCCCAAACAAGGCATGGGCTTTTGGAGGCTATGGCGCCAATTTGAAAGCCTCGAGTCGTTTTTCGATAGCCTACCCTTAAAGAGAGCCTAGACTTAGCCTTTGGAAAGATTTGATTGCAAGAGATCTGGATTTTTATAGTTTTTTTGTTTTAGTTCTTTTTCCTCAAATTATTTTGTTGCTACTTTTGTCTGTTTTTTGTTTCTTTCCAGATTGTTCTTAGTCCTTGCTCTGGTTGGAGCCTTGTTCTTAGTCCTTTTGGTTCTTAACTTATTTTCTCACATCTCATCTCGACAGGAATTTCCTTAGGTCTCTTTAGCTCATTTCTTGCGGCACTTATTGTTATGTTATTGCCTTTAGATTTTTAAGATAAGATACTTTTTGGCTTTCTTGTAGCAGCCAAAAAGGAAAACAAATTACACAATTAAAAAAATTGCATGTGACTACTTGTGTTATTCATCATTTCTTTTGGGTATGGATTGCTAAATTTTTTATGACTAGCTTCTGTTGTAGTTATTTGGATCGTTTCAAAATTATTTGCTTGTTGAGAAAATATAAAGATGTTAGTCAATCACTTTATCTGGACAACAGGCAGCAGGTGTGAAGCGTCTCCTCTTCTGTGGTGTCGGTTGCCAAGTGCAAGGTACACTTTGTTAATTCGTCCTTTAAGCATTTTCTTTGTTGTGATTTGAACAATTGTAATGCAGGGTAATTTCTTAAATTGCAGCGTTAAGATCTGTGGAGAAGCATTTGAATTTGGAGAAGCTTTATGTTTTGGGCACTAATTGCGGTAACTAAAAGCTTGTCATCTCTCTCTCTCTCTTTCGTAACTTCAAGTCTTCAGTACCATGGCATTGTCCCATTGATAAAATGGATAACATGATGGAATTGAGATCATGTTGGGTTTCGGCCTGTGAACAACAAATTACTGGATATCCTATATTAACGATTGTTCAGTTGAATAACTTAGGATTTATAAGACGTATACTGTTCTAAATGCATGAGTTATACCCATTTGGCTGTGCCTAATGCCACATTTCACACACAGAGTATGAGATGTGTATTTGCATTTAGCATTTCACATGCACACCTGGTCCTTCCCTGGGGTAACTAAAGTACTAGACCTCCTTCCAGTTCCTGATATCAGGGAGTCATTATTCTCCTCATGTTTCTTCAGGAATCTTAATTTAATCTATAAAAATAGGTCTAGATCATGTTAACTTGTTGCGATTGTCACTCTCCTTGCACTCATTATTAAGTATAGTAGCACTAGATCTCCTAGCTGATGTCAGCTTAGATGATGTTACGTAGCTTGTCATGGATACAATCAGGTTAACTGGACATCGCAACTTTTCAATCACCAAATGCACATTTCTCTCTAACATAGCGGAAGGCATATTCATGAGAATGAGAACACCATCTACGTTCTCAGGTAGGTATCCTGAAATGCAGGAGAAAAACGCTTAAGAGAGGAGAAAAATGTCGACAACGTATTATTATCCGAGGTACCTTCCAACATTACATCACCCAAATATACAAGGAGTACTACTGGCAAGTGGAAAAGGTAAAAGTTACTGAGATGGGGCCAAAATAGGAACTGACTTAAGAACTTACTACTGTTGAGGTAGAAAAATAACTGGTAAGGGCAGAACTGATTTCTAGCTTTTACCATCAGAGTAGTTGGCCTTTCAATTTTCAGTAAATATGATAGAACACAATATTTTCAATGAAACCTTATTTCAAAGTTCCTCTGGAGCAAGTAGTTTTATTCTGTTATCATTTTGCCATGCACATTCGCAGGGGCACACTGCATCGGATCTGTGGGCATGCAAAACAGTGAACTTGTATAAAAAGTTATTGAGCATTATTTGATCCTCCTCTAACTAAACTTAACATTAAAAAATTAATAAATTGGAAAGCAAACGCTTTGTTCATATGGCTTTCCAGTGTTCCTTGATTTGGTTATCTACCACTCCATATGATTCCAGTTCGTACACTTGTCAAAAGTGCATGTGCAGACTAAATTGAAATGCAATTTTTGACGTCCATATTTTTGAACAGATGGACTTTTGTAAACTTAACTAATCTGTTAAAGACGGGTCCAGTTTGTCTTAGTCTTTGCAAAATAGTGGATTTTTTAACCACACAATCAGGATCGGTACTGATGTCTTTTTTCTTTTGTGTCTCCCAAGTGGACAATGGAACTCGAGATGGGCTAGATAAGTTTCTGAAGGCTGCTAGTAATGAACCAGAAACAGTTCTTCATTATGAGTTTATGCAAGATTACAAGGTTTGACTGTCTATGTTGACATTTTTTCTTCTGACTGGAATTCTTTGGAGATATTATTCTATTGTTTTCTTTGCTTTTCTTGCATCCTCTGCCAGGCATGTGGTTGTGTTTGGTGATTGTAGATTTTTCTTTTTTATTCTCCCTTGGAGACAAAAAAGGAAGAAAAATACGAAAGCAATCCTTTGCTCATTACTATGTAATAGCTGCCAATAATTTTCATATTGTAAATTTATTCTTTGACATTTGTAATTGTAGCTAAAATTAGTACGATATGTCCAAAAACTTGATATCCATTTGGATTATCTATCATATGTCAGTTAGATTTGATACTTTTAAGATTCTTCTATTAGGTCCACTTGAAGCATTTGGATGGCCATATTGAAGAGGTAATGTGTCCCTCTAGTCTCTATTTAGTTTCGACTTGTCCTAGAATGCTATATCCAACTTTACATTCAACTAAAACAGGTTCCCTATTTCTCCCTGCCAGCAAATGAGTTAGTGGATGTTATTGCACCGTCTTGTTATAGGTAATCTCTTAATTTGTTGCTTTACCGAGCGTGTGGCACTCTTCCAAACTTATTATCAATACAAGGTCTGTAGAATTGTTATTATTGCTGCTCTAGCCTTATCTTCTTCGTGATTATCCCATAAAAAGGAAATCATCTTACCATTTTCCTAAGTTTGAAATGGATGGTTGCATGTTCTACTTAGTGGGAAGTTTACCATCTTATTGTGTTACCACCCATTAAGATTGAGAATGAGATTTTTGGTGGAGGTTGTTTCATAGATAATCGGTTTTAGACTCAATCCTAAATTTTATTTCAAAGAATTGACAAACTCATTCTAAGTGTGTATATCAACCATGAAATTTCAAATTTAAGCTACTAGTGGCAGGGAAGATGCGAAGCACGTGAGAGGCATTTCTTGAATTTGGTAACTCTTATTGTTTGCTTATCATCAATGCAGATTCATTTTTTCACGTCAACTATAGTTTAGTATAGTTGTCCCATGCTGCTTAATGATAACCCCATAACCTCGGAGACTAGGGTCGCATGTGCAGGAGAGGGTTAGAACCTGTCTCATATCATTTTATTGTCACCTTTGAAACTAGTTAATGAACTTGAAGAGCCTCTCCACCTGGCAATTGGCTTTGAGTTGGATGCTTTAACAACTAGTTGCGAGCTTAGTTGCAAGAAACGCCTAGATTGCAGACAAATCTTGCCGAGAAACACGGTTCTGCTTTTCGATCGAAGGAAGAGCGTAGAAACGCGTTTCAAACTGAGGAATCGCATAGAAACACGTTTCTCTCCGGCGATGGCGATCTCCGGCCGGTCACCTTCAGATCGGATTCCTCTAGATGGGCTTTTGTACAGACACCTGCAGATCGGCTTCCTTTGGGAACATTTCAGTGATGAGTGCACAGGGAGAGGAGAGTGGATAGGTATTGTGTGAATCTTTGAATGAATGTAATGGAGATAGCTATGTACAACCACAATATACTTAATGAGTTAAGGGAAGTGTAAAAGCCCATCTGGAGAAGTGTAAAAGTCAATTACTTTCAATTATCTTAATCAAAATATTTTATGTTTTGCAATCTAAGTGGTAGAATAATATTTTTATTTCGAAATTTAACTGCATAAAAACTAAAAAATTATTTTAATTTTTATGTTTTTTTCCTAGATGCTTCTGACGGCGCTTTCACACTTTTAAAATCATATGCTCTTGCTTCCGCTCCCGCTCCCGCTCCCGCTCCCATCCGCGCTCCCGCTTCGGGTTGTGAGTTTCTACGAAAGCTTTTGAACATAATAGTCACATATGCACTCAAATCATCTTGTGAGGATGAAAGTGGCACATTAGGATTGACAACAAGACAGCAATGATATACAAATGCAAGAGATTCCTGTCCATTGCCCTGAATGCCATTTCTTTTCCAATTAACAGCAAGCAATTATGTAACACTGTAGAGGAAATATCTCTATAACCATTCATGACAACAATATTCCCAAACCCCCAAAAAACAAACTGTACGTGAGAGTTTCCCTGCCGGAAAAATAACAACAGGCGAAGCTGTTCTTAGACAAATGATGAATTGACAAGATTATTCCTATTTTTTCTTAAGTGTTGCACTCTGCCAAGCTTTATGGGTCTGGTGTACATACTCTCCATTAGGTATATGCGTCTCTTAATGTTTTGGAACTTTATTTTCTTTCAATGCTCTATTTAATTTTACGTTCATTTTTTCATCAAAAAGAGGGTCTTTTTGGTCATTGTGCAATTCAATTATGGCTTCATTCCTTTATTCTATTTACATGTTTTAACTCGCCAGTCTCGATTTATTCCTCTTCCATAGGCACTAGTCTTGGTTTGTTGCAATAAAAAACCTTTGGATCTTTCCAATAGAGAGGTGGATAAGAAAATCTTAGGTAAAGGATTCTAGGCGGTTCTGTTCCCATCAATGCATAGTTTGCTTGGGTGGACCTGTTATCAACCTAAACGTCTGCCTTTACCTGCAAGGAGTCTGCCCTTGGACTTATTCACTTGAGCATTATTCATGCTTGTCTACTAACTTTTACCGTTGTGAGAACCACATCGATGTTAGAATAGTGCAATTGGATGTCCGAAAATAAAGTGTAGGAAAAGAACGAATGGAAAGTCGTGATAGCGTATACCAGTTCTTTTTTAGTCTTGTACTCTTGAATATGATAACTGATTCTGAAAATAGTTAATTCTTTGTTTATAGAAACTCCTTAGCTTGTTTGTATATGCATGTGCATTATGTTTGTGTGCATAACAAAGTTTGTATCACATTCACGGCCAAGATAATAAGTCACTTTAAGATGCTATTTGCACAATTTCTCTTGTTAATGTTTGTTGTATGCACTGTGATGTAAGATACATATGTACTTCCATCATTGTCTGCCCCTTGTGTAATGTTAGCGGTGTTATGATCCTTCATGGTTAGGTTAGGCGAATACTAATAGCATGGGTAGTGTTACAACCATTCTTTCTTTAAATCTTTTCTTAATATGTAAAACTTTTCCTTATTGCAGCTGTTTTGACTACACAAATGCATTAGCGGTGAGTTTTTCTTCTTTTTGAAGAGATATCTCATCTCAAAGACTTGAAGAGACTTCTATCTATTGTAACCTTTAGTGACTTATAACCTGTGTTTGCAGTATACAGTGGATTTGTATTTTTGTATTCTTTCTTGTTATCAAAGCTTGGTTTTTGTTTCATTTCAAGGTTGGAAGTTTGGTAATTTTGAAAAGTAATTGTCCAATGTTTAATTCATAGTATGGGCCAAAAGTTTGGTGTTTTCATTAATTTACTCTTGTTCTGAATCTTATCGAGCTTTATGTGTCATGGGCAATGGAGAAGGGAAGCGAAAGCAAGCATAATCTTGAGAGATATTAGTTTCCTACAATGTCAATGTGGTTCACATGAATAGGAGAACATAAGAGTTTGGTGGTACACATAAATTGCAGGAGGGTTTGGTGCACTATAACTTTTTTCCGCCAAATTTTGCACCTTCGTCTGTAAGAGAAATAAATAAAGGTGGAAGCTATCAAGATTGACCACAATCAAGTGTCTACCTGTAGTGCAACTCTATTGTTTAGTTGATTACTTAAAGAAAATTCCAAGCTTCATTTCTCCGAGACCTTGCGAAGATTTGTTTTTAGGGTACCTGAATTGAATTAGAGGGTCTAATGAGATGTGTCGAGAAGCTAGGAAAGCTACAAACTGTGGAAAACTTTGAATGCCTTTGAGGACCGTGGGAAAGTTTATGAACATTTTGGGTTATAAGGACATCATCTTCTTGCTGCTTGTGTTGAACGTCTAAACTACAAAAGAATATTGATTTCCAAAAAGTTCCAAAAGTTTGGAATTTACTTAAAATATTAATTGCTGAGGTGTTGTAGTAAGGAGTTGTATAGTGCTGGCCATGGAAACATCAACACCTAGATTACGGTCCAATTGAGTCTCAAAGTGTTAATTTTCCCGCCCATGAAACCTTGGTCTTTTGTGTGATACTTGAGTTTTGAAAAGACCTAAACCAGTGCAACTTGGATAGTCTGAATTGGATTAAGATTTATCAGATTTTTCCTTTGTAGCGTATCTAGGTCATATCCGTTTTCCCAAATAATAAATTATTATTTTCAGGTAACTCTCTCTCTCACCCACAAACAAGCACGCTACAGAGTCACGCTCACGCATTCCTGCGTGACACCTTTGATCTGGGTCACCCTGTTAACTTTTCTTGAACTAATATATGGAAAATAAAATAAGATCTGATGATTCATTTTTTATGTTTCTTGATGTGGGTCAATGCTGCTGGGAAATTGCAGGATTTGGTAGTGGGATACATGGGTGTGCCCAAATATGGTGGAATTAGCATGACGCAACATCCTCAGTATGTCACTGTCAGGTAAATCAGTGAGGACTTATCATAATCAGTTTGATGCTGTTACTTACTTCCTTACATTGTTTTTCAAGCATCCTAAGATGGAAATAAACTATTTTTTTACTTTGATTTTGCCTATTGAAATTGCAGAAATGAACGTGGTAGAGAAATGCTGAGTCTGGTGAAAGACCTGTTGGAGATTACTCCAACTACTACTAGTGTAATATTTTGAGCACAACATGCATTTTGCAATCAAACTGTTATGGACCACCTGACTAAATTCATTTCTTATATATAGGGTGACCGACGTCCTTTTGTCATGGAGACAGTTAAGGCAGATGATAATGCCAAGTTAGGCATGTACTGGTGACCTTTATTCATTACTAGAAAATGTCCATTTTGAGTAAATATCTCCTGGGCCCTCACAATATCTATGAGCATTTTAATTTTTACATGATTGGAATTATTTGCTTTCCAAAGCAATTCACAATTCTTTCTGTGGCTTGTGAACTCTATCTATCTGATATATCAGTTTCCTACGTTCTAAAATAGTAAAATTTGTATCTTTATCCAGGGAGGGGTCCTTCTAAGCCTGCGCCAAAGTTTATTGGGAACTTAATTGCATTTCTGCTAAACTTGGTTAGTGTTCTTACTACAGTTGCACTAGTGATAGGAGACATTGAAACATAACTTACTTTTAATTTTGTTATGTTTGTTCAGATCGGTCCAAAGGGTCTGGAATTCGCTCGTTATTCACTCGATTACCATACTATCCGGAATTATCTTTATACAAATCGTACATGGGGAAAACAAAGGTATCTTTTGCTGAGTAGGGCCTCACATTGCTGAACCGAATGAATTAGTGACAATAATGTTAGGTCCTCAGATGTCCGAACCTGTTGTGCCTTTGGTTGGTGCTAACTAGTGAATGCTTTGATGGATGCAGAGCTGATAGGCACATGCCTTCATATGCAAAGAAACTTGTTGCTATGTACAACCAGAATGGAGAAATCGATCAGATGCTTTCCAACAAGTGATTGCATGTGATGGAACGGATGTTGTAACAAAGAGCACATTCATGTATGTGAAAATTTTAAGCGTGAAGAATTTTTTTGCCTGTTCTGTATGATGACTGCTATATCTTCTCATATGTGCACTGAAAACATGGTGTTCCCAACAACTTCACACTGATCTCAATCCTTGCCAAAATAAGAGAACATAAACCAGGATCTTAATTAAATGATTGTGTAAGGGAATATATTTGGCTTGTGAATTCTTGGATGGTCAAGTGGATTTCAGTTCAGGGGTCATCGTAAAGTAGGGATCGAGTTATTGCAACCTAAACCAGGTTTGATTTTCCAATACCCATGGACACCTGTAAGTAAATTGTTTTTCACAAGTTTGCATGTGATATTCATTTTTTCCGAGTTTCAAAAACAAACTTGGACTTCTAAAAAGTACTTCTTCGAGCAATTGTATTCGCAGATAATTACTTAAAGTCATAAGGTTTCTTTGTATTTTTTTTTGGGATGCTTGGGAAATTAGTTGTACTTCTCTGTAGGTTATATATTCACTTGACTGTATTTGGAAATGGAAAATTTAACTTGGTGGAATGTGGAAGGTCAACTTGTAGGTTGTAAGCCTTCCAGAGAGATAATGACCCAGCAATGAAAGCCTTTGTTGGACATGATCAAAAAGTGGGTATCCAATCTTCGGATTGTTAACAAGAAACTCATATATTTTGATTTTTGCAATTTCAAAAATAGTGTGATATGATTTTAGGTTAGTAACTCGGAAGACATATCTGGAATGATCTATAAAGTTATACTTCAATATGTACCACTGTCCCTAATAAAAGCTAAACCCAGGTAAGTTTATACAGAAACAACTAAATTGAAACACAAGAATCAAAATTCAAAATATGCATGAGTTGTTCCATTTAAATAAATTGGGCAATCATATATCAAAAGGATTCAAAGTCTTACTGTTATGAAATGTAAATGTTCAGTCAACTTGTTAAAAGTTAAAACTATTCAGTACCAAGACAAAAAATGGGGACTTACAAGTGGATTCACTGTTATTGACAGTCCTATTTTTAAGTTTTTCTTTCTTAGTGAAAAGGTTGAAGCTTCAGTAGTGTTTATGGGAGTATATCTACAAGAGAGATCAGCTGTGTATGTTGCATGATTACTTCTATTCAGCTTACATGAATATTGTGTAATCTCTTAACTTAGAACTGGTCAATCTTGTTCTGATTGACTAAGTGGATGGAATGCTGTTGGCATGTTCGAGCTAGGGCCAAGCTGGAGTTCTTGTTTGAGTAAGCATAACCCTCTATTTTTGAGAATCCAGCTTTTTTACTTTTTCCACATACAACTTATACCTTGCGCTTGAATTAATAGTCTTAGTGAATTATTCTGTTCTTGAGTGGGTTCCGTGGGCATTGCTTAGTTTGATGAGGTCTGATTGAAGGATAGTTAAGACGTGGCTGCTTTTGTTGAAGGTTTACTTTATTAGCATTAGCAATGGAGGGTAATGAGCTTGAAAGAGTGTCACTCAAGCTTGTCAAATTTAATCCTCCATTCGTAGGCCCTTAGTCCTTATACAAGTTTCCAGTACGTTAACTTCAACCTATTCTCATGATTTTTAGAATTGTTTTTTTTGGTAAATTAAATCTTTTCACCAAAAGAGCAAGTAAGCTACAAAACAAACTGGGGCGTATCTCGAACCATGGAAAAGAATCAACCTCATCTTGATAATCTACCCAGCTGCCACAACACAGGAATACAAAGAGGAACAAAGTCTAATCCAAAAGACTACAAAACTGGGTTATTAACCCAAAACACTTTAGAGGCTGTAGTTCATGAGGATTTAGGTTTTTGTGAATATAACAGAATACGGTGCCTCAACAGATCTTATCGGAATAAAAGGATTCATTAGCCGACCCAATTGATTGGGACTTATGGCTCGGGTTGGTTTGGTTTGGAAGACCAAATGCACAGCTTTGTTTGAACTGCAGCCACTATAGCACCCCTCACGGAATTCTCATACCTAGCCTTCTTTTGAAAATACTCGTGTTCCTTTTGTCTTTCCAAATGATGTAGAAGAAGCCAAAGAAAACTTATAAATTGGAAGCCCTTCTCTGTCCTTCGCTGATAGGTCCTCACCTCTTGATCAAACTGCAAGGGCCCTCTGGTAGTTCGATTTTCAGTAATGCTGCAGTGCACACTGCTGCAGAAAAAGTGAACTCAAAGAATATGTTGGAGTGCGGCTTGCACAGCACACAGTGAGAGTCCATTGAAATCCCCTCTTTGGTAATCCTCTCTCTAGTTGCTAGCCTCCTCAGAATAGCCTACCACTCTATGAAACCCCCATCTAGATTTTATTGTTGTTACAAGTTTAAAACTGCTTGATATCAGCTGTGAAGTAGCTTGAGTTTTGCTGTGATTAATCCTTTTGTTTCCTTTATTTATTAGTTTTGCTGCGATTTAAAATGCTTTGTACAATGTGGCACAACTCATTGAGTAAAGAGGCTCTGTTTGTTTACCATGCAATGCGCACACAAGATCATAGGATGGTATTAGGGCCAAGCCTCACTCTTGAAACTGTACAACTGTAAGGAACCAAACGAGCTAGAGCAGTATTTGGGCCCTTTGCTTGGGGAAAATTATTTACCAAGTCCCTGAGTACCATTCTGGCATGTGCACATGGTGCTCCCGTCGAATGTGGGTGGTCTAACGGTGAAAGGGAATGAGCAGAGTCAACCTTGTCTCCTTTCGACAACATTGATGGGTTAGGTTGGCTGCATGTGACTACTGCTCTTAATGGTCCTGGCATATTTAGTCAGTCTTGGGTGGACGTGGACTCGTCTAATTGGATGAATGTGTTGGCCACTTGACGCTTGCTTTTGAGTGAAATATGTGTCCAACACTCGTATCCAATTTGGACACTTGGATCCTCCAATTTTTACAATGTTTAATGGAAAAGAAGCTCACAGTAGCTAGAAAAGAAACATTTATGACCTTCACATGGATGGCAAACGGAAATTCTTTATCTTTTTGAACCCCATTTGTTGTCAAGTACATTAGTCACAATATCTTATCTGAGAAAACTCATATTGTGTAAAATTCGCAATTTCAGCACATATTCCCGTATCCATGTTCAGCTTTTGAATGATAGACCCCATAACTTCCGATTTACGTTTAGTGACACTTGGACATGCCTCTGCACCTGAAACTTAGTGCATGTAACATAGCTGGGGCCTTGGGGGCATGTCCTCTCATGCCTCAAGTTGCACTGGCGGCCCTGCAAAACTGGATGTAATGACTGTGTCCAACAAAATGTACTAATTCCACTAGAAGATGTTATAGTGCAAAACTTTTCATCACGTGTAGTGAGAAACTGGATGGCCTGTTATGTTCTAGTGAGAAACTGAGGAATTTAGATGATGGCCTGTTATGTTCATGTTTGCTTAAAAATGTATTATAATTGCTTCATTAATTAATAGGAATTAGTTAATTGTAAGAGTAGTGGGATTAGTGGTTTCCTACTTTGTATTACACTGTAGGATCATGGGTTTATGGGGTTGTACTGTTGTAGTTACTTCTTGCATGTACACCATGGTTTGATGAGTGAAAGAAACAGGTTGAATATTTCGCAAGTCTTCTATCTTGAAGAACAAAAGATGAGTTCTCATCGAATAGAGCTAATCGAAGGTCTTTTCCCCTTAAAGTGGGACTCTTCTCTCCTCTTAACGTGTAGCCATACTCTCCTCCATAAGTGGGCTAAACACGTGTAAATTAAGTAGACAGTGAGGTTCGAACACAAAATCTATTGTTTGTTCAGATGCCATATTAGATTGTTAACCACCAACAAATTTAAAAGCTTAAACTCTTAGATAGAGACATAATTGTATTATTTATATTCTCAATACTATTTTTGCTTTTCATTACCGGATGGTTTGTATCTTGGTTACCCCATGTGTACTCTCTCTCTCTCTCTCTCTCGCGGTAACAGTGATGTCTAAAGTAAGATGCGAACACTCGCATAAAAACCTCAGAAATTCCTATGGAAGAGGACAGAGGTACAAGCAATAGTAGTTCTCATGCTTGGAAGCTAGACCAAAATTCAAAAACTCTTTTAACTGTTGTGCGAAACACGTTGAAGCAAGGGAGTAGATGCATGTTGTATTGTCATCAAGGTTTGACATTGATTTATAATGATATTTCTGGTGTGGGGGTGGTGAAGGAATTCTAGATGGGGACAATGAGATAAAGGGGTTTTTCTACCTGTTTTAATCAAGCAGTATGGAGCTCATATGGGATGTCTTTACATATGTTCCGTTTTTTTCTCCATAGGAAATATCCATCTTACTTCTTGAGCAAGTGAACTGGGAAAGCAAGATAGTAATGCTAGGAACACATATGTTCGGGACACATCCGGAACCATTGAATACATGTGGGTCCTTGTGCATCCAACGATTCCGGACACATCTGTGTCTGGATGTGTCCCGAACATGTGTGCGCTTAGGCTTTTCGAAAGAAAAAATCTTGTTGGATCAGGTGGGAAAGTAAATGACAGGAGCTAGTAGATATCCTCCTGGTTATAGTTTGCTCTGTGAGTGCAAGAGGCTGAATTTAGAACCTTCTTGATAGGTGATTTTTTTTTTCTTTTTTGTGTATGTAAAAATATGCGTGATGTAAAAATTTAGGGTTAGTTACAAATTTTGTAATTAGTTACAAACTTTTATGATTTATCTGTTATGCTTTTGTTATTGCTCGATTTGTTACGTAATTTTCTTGATGACTTTTTAGGACGTTTGTTATGTATTATTCTGGTTAATTATGAATGAGTGCATATGATACGCACATACAAACACATTACGAATTGTTTTGGCTACTTTAAAAAATAGTTGCTACAGGTTACGAAGCAGTTTGGTTGATTTAAGATTTTAAAGAAGTTACTAGTTTAGAAACAGGAAAGGGAAGAGGAATGAGAATGAGATAGAATAAACCGAGAACGCAATGGTAGTGTATAGTTTGACTTTCTCTTTTTTGATAGTTGAGGTATAATTTCACCATCCACTTACCGATTAGTCCTCGGAGGATAATTTCTCCATTCACTTATATCGTCCTTTATGTAAAATTAGGACTTTTACCCATATGAAGTGGTCTATATAATATGACTTTCTTAAGAAAGGAAATTGTGGATGGAAAGAGTTTGGATTTGTGTGGGAGGCTATCTATGGGATCACAATAAGGGTAGTCCAGTCAATATGTTGTAGCTTGGAATTGGAAATCAAGTGTTTTTAATTCCTAGAGGAGGCGTTGACCAGTTAGATACATTTGGGATATGGCACACATGCACTGTTTTTTGGAACATGGTTTGAAATTTTGTTAAAAGAAATTTCACCAACCCTACATTTTGTATAAATAGATCTATCTTGGGGTTTTTTTTTGTACCATGAATCTATTAATAGATTTTCTTTGTTTCTTTTTTCCCTTTTTATTAAGTTCTTCATAGATCTACAATAATTGGTGCAAACTAACTGGCAAATTAAACCAAACCAGCTGTCAAATGAACACAATTGTGGAATAAATTTTTGATGCTTTCATTCATTGTAGTTTTACAATAATATAGTACAAACATTTACAAGGAAAGAATCAACGATACAAGGAAACATTTACAAGGAAAGAATCAACGATACAAGGAAATATTCCTACAGTTAAGGTAGAAAATAAAGGCGAATACTTAATCAAGGATATTGACCATATCAAATCAAATTCTTAATTTTAACACTCCCCCTCAAGTTGGAGCATGGATATCGCACATGCCTAACTTGTCTAAAGAGACATAAAAAACATTGCTGGCTACAGCTTTAGTAAGAATATCGGCTAGTTGATCTTCAGACTTCACGAATGGAAAAACAATGATCCCAGCTTCAAGTTTTTCTTTGACGAAGTGCCTATCAACTTCTACATGCTTCGTCCTATCGTGTTGAACTGGATTATGAGCAATTTCTATAGCTGAAGTGTTGTCACAATACAACTTCATTGCGTCCTGATAGTCAACACTCAATTCCTTAAGCAAGTTCCTCAACCATAGTAACTCACAAACTCCAAAAGCCATCCCTCTATACTCAGCTTCTGCACTTGATCTTGCCACTACTGGCTGCTTTTACTCCTCCAAGTCACAAGATTTCCCCCTACAAAAGTAAAATATCCTGATGTAGATCTTTTGTCATTAGCTGAACCAGCCCAATCTGCATCAGTGTAACCTTCTACCTTCAAGTGATTATTCTTGGTGAACAATAACCCTTTACCTGGAGCAGACTTCAAATATCTTAAAATACGTTCCACGGCATCCATGTGAGGTTTACGAGGATCATGCATAAACTGGCTCACTACACCCACTGAATAAGCAATATCTGGCCTTGTGTGGGACAAATAAATCAATTTTTCCACAAGTCTCTGGTACCTTGCCTTATCAGTAGAAGTTGCATCCAAACAGTGAAACAACTTATGATTTTGTTCAATAGGAGTATTTGCAGGCTTACATCCAAGCATACCTGTTTCAGTTAACAAATCAAGAATGTATTTTCGTTGAGATAAAAAAATACCATTTTTGGAGCGCGCTACCTCAATCCCAAGAAAGTACTTCAAGTGTCCAAGTTGTTTCATTTCAAACTCCAAAGCTAAGTATTGCTGTAGGCTCTCAATTTCATCTTGATCATCACCTGTCACCACCATATCATCAACATAGATAATCTAAGCAGTAATTCTACCATTTATTGGTGCTTCAAAAACAAAGTGTGATCTGAGTTGCTTTGTTTATATCCAAAGTTCTTCATAGACTTGGTGAATCTGCCGAACCAAGCTCTTGGAGATTGCTTTAACCCATATAAAGCTTTCTTGAGTTTGCACACCGTTGGAATATTGAAGTATTTCTCTATACCCGGAGGGGGATCCATATACACTTCTTCTGTAAGATCTCCATGCAAGAAAGTATTTTTTACATCAAATTGAAGAAGTGGCCAGTCCCGGTTAGCCGCCAAAGACAGGAGCACTCTAACTGTATTAAGTTTGGCAACAGGTGCAAAAGTTTCTTGATAGTCAATCCCATAAGACTGCGTATATCCTTTTGCAACCAACCGAGCTTTATACCTTTCAATTGTCCCATCCGCCTTATGCTTGACCGTAAACACCCATCTACATCCCACGATTTTCTTTCCCTTTGGTAGACGCACAAGCTCCCAAGTATGATTCTTTTCAAGTGCTGCCATTTCTTCTGCCATGGCTTGGATCCATTTATCATCTGCTAAAGCTTCCTGCATTTTACTAGGAATAGGAACAGACGATAACTGTAGCACAAAGGACACATATGACTTGGATAGTTTTTGGAAAGACACATGATTACTAATGAGATATTTAGCTTTGCATTTAGGATTAGGCTCATATTGAATGGGTGGTATACCACGACTAGAACAAGCTAGAAGACGATATTGAGACACTTGAGATTCAAAAATAGTACCATCATTGAAAATAGGATTAGGAATAGTGGATACCTCTAAAGGAATCTCAGAAGAAGATTGACCTAGTGGTTGTGTTGGATTATCAAGAGACATTGTACTATCATGGAGAGGATTATCTTCGATGTTTGAAGTCGTTGGTTCAGCAATTGGTAACTCTTCCCTTTCATCTGAAAATTTATCCTTGTCTGTAGAATCTCCAGACAGAAAAATATTTTCTGAGTTTCTAGGAAAAAATGCCTCCACTTCATGATTTATCACTTTTTCCTGATTCTCCCCCTGAAGTGAAAAATCTGTAGTCACTGGCCTATAAAACAGTTCTTTCTCATGAAAGGTAACATCCATGGAAACATAAAGCCTCCGAGAAGATGGATCATAACACTTGTACCCCTTTTGATTGACCCCATATCCCACAAAAATACACTTTAAAGCCCGAGACTCAAGCTTATTCCGTTGACACGGATGTAAATGTACATAGACCACACACCCAAAAATTTGAGGGGCCAAAAGCACTACTGGTTGAAGAGTGTAGTGATCAGAGAGAGCATCCAATGGCCTTCTAAAATTGAGAACACTAGATGGCGTACGGTTTATTAAGTAGACCGCTGAATTCAGAGCTTCACCCCACAAGTAAGAGGGAACATGACCCCCAATCAAGAGAGATCGAGTAACTCCCAATAAATGTCTATTTTTTCGCTCTGCAACACCATTTTGTTGAGGAAAATCTGTACAAGTTGTTTGGTGAATAATCCCTACTGAGTGCATGAAATTCAACAATTCTTGCTTTATGTATTCTTTGCCATTATCAGAACGAAGGACTTTTATTAGAATGCCAAACTGAGTAGTCACCATTTGATGGAACATGCGAAAAATTGAGCAAACCTCACTCTTGCGCTTAAATTGATAAAGCCAAGTCATTCGAGTGCAATCATCCACAAAAGTTACAAACCACCTCATCCCATTAAGAGTAGAAATTGGTGCCGGTCCCCAAACATCCGAATGAACTAATGAAAAAGGTAGACTTGTTTTGCTATTACTCAAATGGAAAGTAGTACGGTGGCTTTTCGCCATCACACAAGTTTCGCAAATAAAATCTGAAAGATTACATCCACTAAATAGTGAAGGAAATAATCTCCTAAGATAGCCAAAAGAGAGATGTCCTAGTCTCTTATGCCACAACCAAATTTCTTCCTTTTTCTTATTCACCAAATCTTCAGTCACCATATGAGCTTGCCCATTTTTGTTGAGATGTTGGAACCCATCCTCCAGATAGTACAATCCTCCAACTGGTCTACCACTGCCAATCTTCTCATGAGTATGGATGTTCTGAAAGACACAGTGAGTAGGAAAAAATAGAGCAACACAATTATGAGATTTGGTTAATTGATTTATGGAGAGAAGATTACAATTTAATGATGGCACAAATAAGACATCTTTGATAGCTAATGTGGGAGATAACGGAACTGTAGCAACTCCAATAACTGGAGATGATACACCATTGGCATTGGTAATGGTGGTTTTGGAACATTTGGGGGATAAGTGACTAAATCTATAACGATCACAAGTCATATGATCTGTTGCGCCAGAGTCAATTATCCAATCACTATTTCCAATAAAAAACATATCAGTCTTAGCAGTAAATCCAAGAGTTGTGGCTAGATTCCCTTTTGAATTAGGGTCCTCCTCCTTAGCATTGGAAGACACATAAGACGCCTTTTTGCCCTTTGGATGCCAATCTGGATACCCATGGAGTCGAAAGCACGTATCCACCGTATGACCAGTACCATTACAATGAGTACACTTCCGATCCTTCTTTGAAGTAGGAGTTTTCAGAGAGGCCATTACAGCCCCTTCTCCCATCTTTCCTCCAAGCATAGCATCTTGGCGATTAGCTTCCGCACAAACCATAGCATAAACAGCTTGTATGTTGGGAAGTGGTTTGGCAGCAAGTACACGGCCTCGAACCCCATCTAATTGAGGGTCAAGACCAGCCAAAAACATATACACGTTGGGAATTAACCTTTGTGGTATATGTTACAATATCATTGGCACATTCCATCGTACAATCATCAATTTCATCAAGTTCCTGCCATATTTTCTGTAGATTGCCAAAAAAAAGAAATAACCGAACCTCCATTCTGGCGGACAGAAATTACCTCGCAGTGTAGTTGATAAGCTTTTGATGCATCTTGATCAACCGAATATGTCTGTTTAATTGCCTCCCATATCTCCTTCGCTGTACCCAATCGAAGAAAGAGAGATCGGATATCCTTCGTCATTGCATCATATAGCCAAGATTTAACCAAGCAGTTTTTATCCTCCCATGTTTCATATTCCTCCGATTTAACATCTTGTGGCGCAGCCTTAGTCCCCGAAATAAAACCCCAACGTTTTCTCCCACGGATTTTATTTCGAGCATTCAAGGACCACTCAACATAATTGGTACCATCAAGCGGTTCCGGAGTGATTCGGGAAGAAGTTTCCTGGATATAGAACCCAGGGATACTAGTAGGTTCATTTTTCTTTAGAGAACTACCACTTTCTTCAGTCATAGTGGTAAAAACAAAAAAAACTTCGCAGCGGAATGGTATGAACAGAAAGAAAAATTGTGAATACAGGACCAAACTTCAATTCCTAGGGTAAAGAAGAGGATATTGAAGAAGGCTCTAATACCATGTCAAACAAACACAATTGTGGAATAAATTTCTGATGCTTTCATTCATTGTAGTCTTACAATAATATAGTACAAACATTTACAAGAAAAGAATCAACGATACAAGGAAACATTTACAAGGAAAGAATCAACGATACAAGAAAATATCCTACAGTTAAGGTAGAAAATAAAGGCGAATACTTAATCAAGGATATTGATCATATCAAATTAAATCCATAATTTTAACACCAGCGATTTGGTCCAGTTTCTTAGTTAAATCGGTTTGGTTCAGTTCGATTTTATTTTTTGTATATAATTTTGGTTCTGTTTTTATTTTTTACTCTAGACACCATATTGGGTCGGGATAAAAAATATTAATTTGTACTTGTTTTGTAATATGTATTTGTGGTAATTTTTATTTTATTAATCCGTATTCTTTAAGTTCTCTACAATATGTATTTTTTAGGTTGGACATAACTCTTTAATAATTCAAATGTTTATTTTTATTAAAGAACCCCATTATCTTTTTTTAATATTTAGCTTTATACAACAAAATCAAAAATCGCATCGAACTGGATCGAAATAAAAAAATTAAACCGAACTAAGGTTTGATTTTGGTTTAAAAAATCTTTTGATTTGATTTAATTTTTTTTCTAAATCGGATAAAATGGATCGGGTACACATTTAAATCCAAGTACAACCTAGAGTGATAGCGGTTAGGGCAGCTTGGATCCAACTGTCCAATCCCCGTACAAAGGACAAGCTTTGGATATGAATAATTCCAACCGCTATCTGTGCCGAAGCATAGGGCAGGGCAGGGTAGGGCGGTGATAGTGGACCCGTTTTGGATCCAGTTAGTAGACCCGTCCCGGATTTAGTAATCAAATAAAAAAATATTCACTTTCGAATTTCATCACCGGCCCAAGAATGGCTCACAATTGACAGAGCACGCGCGCTGTGCCCTTGTGCATAGCACAAACCCTTTTCCCCTATTATCCACGCCTCACTCCAATATATACATACCTGTGCTTAACCGCACGCAGCAAACTTAATAAGTTGCATTAGTTCAGTTATGTGTATTTTTTACAAATCAACTTTTTATAAGTTTAAATAAATTTTAAGCTCGATTGCTCTACTCAGTGCCAACTGATGCGAGAGATTGACCGTTTGAAGGACGGAACCCAATTGCCTGATCTAGCCCATTTTTCGAGAATGTTGAAGGCTGCGGAGCTGGTAGGTCACACGAACCATCACTTTGCAGGATGGCGCCATGCGTTGTTGATCCAACGGTGGAACGCGAAACGCTTGGTCTCCTGTGCAGATGTTTTAAGTTCGTGGCAGGGTATAAAAGGAGGGAGTTTAGAGAGAGACTCACGATCTTATTCTCTCTCTAGAATTGAAACAATGCATCTTCAGAAATTCATCTTTTACCGTTAGAGTTTTATTTAACCTAAAACTCATCATTCTAAGTTGAATTATCCTTTGACTTGTCGCCCTTATCTGATTCGAACTTGTATCGAGATGACTGGGCTCTACCTTATCTTTAACATAAAACTATTAACCGCCTTCCTCAAGTCAGCAAACAAGTGGACTGTCTTTCTTAGGTTGGCTAACACGTAAATTGTCTTTATTAGGTTGACTATATTTACTTCATTTTTTGACGACACACGTGTATAAGAACACAATAGACGAGCTAAATTAAATATTTTAAAAAAATTTAATAATTTTATCTAAGTTTTACCTTATTCACTAAACATTGTTTATCTTAGAAAATTTTCTGTGTTCTTGACACGAGACTTAAATAGGTTTTAACATTTAGACACATAATTCTCAACTGTCATAGTCCACGAGGGTTGTGTTGTTTTTTTGTTTTTTTCCTGTGTTCTTCAAAAGGTGGGCTCTATCCATGTGCACGGCACCACGGATTTTATGTGCACACTTCCTTATCAAAAACAAGTGAGGAGTCTGTATCACATTGCAGGGAATAGTTATGTTAGGGTATATAGGACAGGGGGTCCACCTATATTTAATGGGCCCAGTTTATGGATATAGAGCCCATCAGTTGTATTAATGATAACATGGACCATATTGATAAGAGAAAAAGAAAAAGACTACATAGATCAACTTGGAGAGAGAGAGAGAGAGAGAGAGAGAGAGAGAGAGAGAGAGAGAGAGAGAGGGGGCAATACTCAATCTCACATTGGAAGTCACCTTTGGTCTATAAACAACCATAAAGTTACTACTACTACTACTTTGGATTTAAGTATGTTGGTCAGTTATGTTGTTAGGTTTCTTGTGATTAATTTAGGTGGGACTTTAGAAATGGTACCATAGCAACTGTTTATACCCTCGAGTGAGGTTGATATTTTCCGTGGGCACCAGAAAAAAAAACTATGAAATATGAGAAAAGACTTGTGAAATACTATGGCGACTCTAGTGTTTAACTCTTGCGAGGATGGATGCAAGACTTTAAAAGTTAAGAAATTGTCACATCTCGCCTAACATTGAAAATTTACATCGGTGGTTTTGTATATATAAAGAATCATGAAGTTATTATTGATAACTTGAGATTAAATATTTTCGATCACAACTGATTTATATGGAGAGAGAGAAAGTGCACAAATCGTGCTATTGAATTCACTTTGATAAAAAGAGAGGAGTGCAATTTTGTACATTAATTACCCTCTCTCTCATTGGTTGAGATGGTCACAGATGCTGGATCTACACGATTTCAACTAATGAGAATAAGGGTAATGTTCACCTTATCTTGGAATCATGAAAATTTTGACAGAGACTTAAACTAGAAAACCAAAAAGCCTCATCTTCCTTTTTACAAAAATGCCCAAACCACTCCTAAGACTTGGGATCTTCCCCGGAGAGGGCTGTCCGTTTCATGTGTTCCTTTCCATGGTTTTATACACATAGCAATGTTAGGAGAGAGAGAGAGAGAGAGAGAGAGAGAGAGAGAGAGAGAGAGAGAGAGAGAGAGGAGAGAAAAATCTTTGGTTGCAAAATCCAGCACATTAGCAATGTGATTGGCATCTCCGGTGGCACCCAACAGTGACAGAATGCTTCTTGTGCTTAGTTTCTTCTTTCCAAATCCTTCCAATATCATTTGCTATTTTAGTGGCATCTACTGAAGCACCAGAGAGACCTCTCCTTGTGAAACCAACTGCATATAGCCCACCTTTGCCTTTCCATCCATTTGGAAATGAAGACTTTGGGATCCCATTTCTCGAGAAGAATTCATTTTCCTGGAACACAAAACACATATGTTCCAAACAACTTTAGCCTCTTCACTTGGAAAATATTTTGTCTATGATCCATGTCTAACCAAGGGTGAGAGAGAAAGGTGGTGGCTCAAGCCTAGCACATATAAAGGTGACTAATTCAAAATGGGCAGATTGGGGTTAGAAAGGCTCAAAAATGAACTCTGCCCATTTATCCTCATATTGGTTTTGCTTGGAAATGCAAGTCTAATTGTAGAAAGAGCACAGTAGAAGAAACTTCTAAAAAAATACTTTAAAACAATCGATAAACAAATATGACCTTAAAACCACCAACAGAGAGCCCAACTACCAGACCAGTAACAGGTAGGAACAGAGAATCTCAGGGAAACCCAACTTCCATAACTGTCACATGAATCCATGTGAAGGAAATAACTGATACACTTATCTATTCTGCACATATATATGTATTTATATATATATAATACCAATACATTGTAATATCAGTTTTGTCTCACCTTTAACCAAGAAGGGACATTGCTGCAATACCCAGTTGCCAAAATAACATCATCAATCTCAAGAATTTCACCATTAACAAGCTCGACTCTACTGGGCAAAAACCTCTTGATTCCTGGGACCACTTTGATCTCACCAGATCTAATCTTTTGCAAAGCACCAATGTCCAGCACTGGGGTCTTTCCCTCAGTGTTCTTGAGCTGTATAGGGCCTACAGATGGCCTTTTTAAACCATATTTCTCTAAGTTCCCAAGAACAACCCTTGCAACAGCTACCAATATTTTATCAACTAGCCAAAGTGGCAAAAATTGCATCATCAAAACTGCTATATCAAACGTCGATTTCCCGAGGATTTCTCTTGGCAAGACATGAACCTGCTAAATAAACATGGACATGGACATTTTTACAGTTATAATTTGGATTTACATAGGTACTTCAACCATAATCCTAATGGGTAGTGAAAAAGCTATATATATTGATTTGATGACTAACCGAACTCCGGACCACCATCGATGGAGTTGCATTGTGGTGGCACAGATCGAGAGAAACCTCCATGCCTGAGTTCCCACAACCGATCACCAACACACGTTTGCCTTTGTAATCTTCACCGGACTTAAAGTCAGAAACATGCATAACATGGCCGCCAAACTCCTCCAGCCCTTCAAATTCTGGCACCACCTTCTCTGCATTCTCACCGGTGGCCACCACGAGCCACCGGCAAATGTACTCAACCTCTCCCATCGAAAAACCATTATCGGTGCTTCCAATGGTCTTGACTCTCCACAAGCCACAAGTTTCGTCGTATGTAGCTGATTGTACATTTTCATCGAATTGCGGATAAATGTCGAAATTCCTTGCATATGATTCAAGGTAGTCGATGAATTGGTACTTGGAGGGGTACTCGGGGAGATTGTCGGGAAACGGGAAGTAGGGTAGTTGGCAAAAGTGCTTAGGGAGGTGAAGCTTGAGGCGATCATAAGTGTGGTTTTGCCAAAGTGAGGCAATGCAATTAGCCCTTTCAAGGATGACAAATGGGACACCTTGTTGTTTTAGGCCAGCACCGACTGCTAGTCCTGATGGACCTGCCCCCACAATCACCGGTCCGTTTACCAATATACACCGTCCTTGAAACAAGTTTTCGTGATCAAGATTGTGTATCGTTGTCGTCATAGGAAGGTGATCAGTAGGGAAGTTTTAGATGGAAATGGTAGTTAAAGTAACAGAGTAGAGAAACTTTCTAAGTATGGAATGTAGTTTTACCTATTTTGAGAGATGGATGGGACCAAAGAAGAGAGCAGAAGAGAATAGAGCCCTTTGTGGTCTGTTGTCTTGAAGCAATGTGTGGAGGGGGGTTAGAGGGAATGGAGGGGTTTAAATAGGGAAGTTGGCTGTATAAAAATGATGCTCTGAGGGTCCTCCCAAATGATAAGCCTATGGCTACCTCCTTCTTGTTTAATGCATATCTATATATATGCACATGCATACATATCGTAGTAATATTTTATTTGTCAATACAAAAGTATTGCTATGAAGCGCGGACCGGTCGGAATGGCAAGATTGTTCAAATATAACTTGATGGTCGCGGATTCCAGTCGTGAATAGTCATTTTTATAAGTACTACTATCTCATTTACTTAATATGTTATTTATCAGGCAAAAACAAAATTTGAACTTCATGACCCTTTTGAAAGTAGAAGCATGAGTCAATATTCTCCAAATTATGCCATATAGTAGCAGTCCGGCCTGGTATGATCACCTAATTTAGCAGCTATGCACCTCCTATGCCCTAGTGAAATGAAGGTCTAATCAATCACCTGGTTTTCTCATATCTCCCCCATTGTTAAGTTAAATTTCATAGTACTAATCAAGCTTCCCAAAGTCAGCTTCCTTATAATGGTTAATCTCTTTTATTACACAAATTAGGATCTCGCCGTGAATCCTATGTTTAAATGGTTGAACATAGCATTGAAGGATTTAAGAACAAAGCTTAGTTTCATAACATGATAAAAACTAGAACAAACATCACGCCATCTTACAGCTACTTGTTAACAGAAGTGAAACAAGTTCCTTCCTGCTGTAGCATCCTTCTCCTTAGACTCACATTAGCCTTTGATTGGCGCGATTTGACTTCAAAACTTTTAGAGAAGTTTTGTGTGTGTAAAAGAGAGAGAGAGAGAGAGAGAGAGAGAGAGAGAGAGAGAGAATTGTCTCTCTAATATATTGTGTCTGAATCAATGTACAAGAGCTCTTTTATATAGGAGGAAGATGACAACCTAAACATGGAACACATCACGTACGAAATATGGTAATTGCCCTCAAGCAGCATGCTATCTAGGAGAGTTGGAACTCTTGATCTTGATACCACTTGTTAAGATCAAAGGGTTATTATTTCACCACAATCTACAGGTATTAATGAATGGGCAACTTTTCACAAATGCTCATTACCTAATTATGCAGCTATCATGGTGAATTACAGACAGTAACACTTACATTTAAAGCATTTTTACAGTGGATGCTTGACTAATGTTACTTTTGGAAGGAATTAGATAATAAAAATGCTAGCTTAATCACCTATTTAAAATAGACAAAAATAAATGATGAAAATTGTCGGCATAACCTTTCGGTAAACCCTTTTTGGTTTTTGTCGAATGAGCCCCCTCCCCTAGTCCTCAATAGCATCTCGGTGTGCGATACCCAATCATTTTATAAACAATATTTAAGTACAATTAGGTAACTTAAAAATAACCTCGTTTCATGGAGTAGGAAATATTCCACTACTTTATATTAACGACCCAACTTTTTAAACAGTTAATAAATAATTTTTAATCATTTGTCATGATTCTTTTTAATTAAAAATGAAATTTGATCATACTTAATATGCTTATTTTATTCTTATTATCCAATACGTTGAAAGTTGGGGCCGGAATACGGTTGCACGTATGAGTATGATAGCTGAGTGGTGTTAGATAATTATTTTTTTCCAAAATTCTAACCTTAGGAGCTCACAATTTGAGAAGTTTATTTACAAGATCAAAGTAATAGTTTTAGATTTTCTCATAAAAATGCTTCGGGTTCTAAAAGAATCATTAATGTGGGTCTATGTTATAATGGCCATATAATGCATATTATTTCCCTAGTTCCATTCACTCACTACCAGTAAGGAATTTAGAGAGAGAACACATGGGTAACAAGAGTTAACCCAACCTAATTTATTTTGATCCTTTAAAATTTCACCTTGATGCTTTGGTTTCTCCCAGTAATTAAAATCAATGCTAGAATCTCCAAGTATTCCTCTATAAAGTAAGCATTTTTACATTACCATTCCACAAGTCAGAAACCGTGAGAGGAGAGAGAGGAAGGTCGCGAGGTAGAAAGCATACTCTGCCGAACACCAATTCAACCTTTTGACCATCGATTTTCCGCCGGAGCACACATTCGAGGTAGAAATACATACCTTGCAATTCTAATTTCGTGCAATTTGTATATATTATGCGTAATTTTTTTTAGAGGAATCGCATATTTTTATCTGGTCACGACTCAAATAATTAGATGTTGTTCAAATTACACCACACTTGCACTGTTCCACATGCATACACTTTATATATATATATATATATATATATATATTATGATGTCCACAAATCCTCATGGGATCGTGTGATAGCAAGAATGCCAATCCGACTATATTTTGCTATGTTGTTATGTTGTTTCAAGTAAAGTAGAAATGTTGTTAAGATTCTAAAAGTTACGTTGATGAAATTTATGACGTAATCAGGTCATTATGGAATTTTGATTAGTTCATTTTATAGCCGTTATGCTACTGATTTTATTTTTGGAACATAATGTATTTGAATGTGGAAAACCTAGAGTCATACGTTAAGGACACTGGATCGGATGCCGCTTGTGACACGGAAGCGGAGGATGTCAGAGTGTGCATTATATTCGGATAATATATAGAGACATTGAGGAACGTTAAAAGAAAGAGTAAAAAGGTTTAGCCCGTGGTGGTAGTTTGATTCGGATTTGACCCATGTGTTTGTAGTGTAATTATGCCAAGTTGATTATGATTTGATTATAAACGCCCCAACTAGGAGGAGCTGGAGATAGTTGGAGGTGACTTCTTCAGGATGTCTGCGATGGCAGCTTCGGACCCGAGGGAGTGACGACCAGTGTCTTGCGCGTCCTTGAACTGATAACTGATAAGAAGAAGAAGTTAATGTTCGTCGTGATTGGGCCTGGTGAAGCCATGTTCGTGGGATCTAAATATAGTGAAGTAGGTATTGACCTGGGTGGACGGTAGAAGGTCCCTGCCTTGCTGGGTCGGTATTCAGTCAGATACATAACCTTACACTATGGGCCTTTGGTAGGTAAGGACTAGTCAATATCAACCGATTGCCTATGCTAGTGTTCAAAGGGTAGGATTGGATTTTCGAGGTGGCGAATCCTAGAAATTTAAATACAAGATTTATAACAAACCTAATGTTTAGTTCCGCTACTTTATACTTTGTTATTTAAAGTGATCGTTATATTTATCAAATTGCAAGCTTCTTGGTGTAGTGTTTGGGGTATGTTTTCGCTGAGTATTTTGCACTCATAGAGCAATTTTTCTGCCCCTGGTTCATGCCAGATGAAGAAGTGCAAGAAAAAAAATAACCCGAGCTGGAAGAGCTGCGCTTTGGAGCTGAAATCGTGACAACACATGGTGACTTTACCCTTAGATACTACTTTGCTATATTATTTTCAATTCACAATGTAAATCCAGAAGAGGTATTTTTGTGATTTTTGTCAAATTTTTGCAAATAATATTTTGTTTTAAATTTATATTTATGAATTAATGTTTTAATTATGTTTTATTTAAAGTAATGGAATTAAAAGATTTTAATTAATATTCCGAGAAATTAGGACGTTACAAGTGGTATCAGAGCATAGGCTCACCTTGCGACCTTGGATAGGATGGGTAAATCACAATTTTTGAGGATTGTCCGATTAGTTAGACTTTGTAATGTATGGTATATGTATGCATATATATACATATACATATACATATATTGGATTTCGAGCCAGAGCTAGACACTCTCAACAAGTCAATTAACGTTTTCGACGCAATTATCATGGACCAGAAGAAAAGGTTCCAGAAGAGAATGATTCTAAGAAGGATCAGGAGCTAGAAGAAGAGACGGTCTTTAATATCAACAATTGACTACCGCCATCGTCAACACACCACGAGACAAATCAACTAGAATGAGAGGCGGGTCTTTGGGAGTATTTGAGTGGGGGGGAAAATTAAGATAGGAAGAATGGACACAAAGGTGAGATAACTAGGTTTAGATAGATAACAAAATGTGTATCGTTATGTGCTTTTTCACATGATTGTAGGTTTCGGCTTTCATAATTATGCAAAGATGGTATTAGACTCATGTAGTATTTTTTGTAAAAAAACAAAAACATATTTTGAAAACGTGATAGTTAGAAACCCTGTAACATGGAATTTTGTACATAAAGGAACCTACAGGCACGAATGTCAATGACAACATCAACGGTAACAAAGGACACGACGTCAACAAGACGCCTACCCACAATGCGAACTCAAAAATCGATAAATGCTGCTAACGTCAACGACCAGTCAATCCACCAGTCGGAGAGCGTCACATGTGGGCTTGAGCAGATACCCCAGTTATTTCAAGCCTTACGATCTAATCAAGGACACTAGAATCAACCCGGACCATACAACCAGAATAAGAACGAAAAATCGAATCAAGGACCTACGAGAGATATAAGGAACAAGACTTGTTATGTCTGCAAACAAAAGGGTCACTTGAAGAAAGAATGTCCACAATTCCATAGGAAAAACTTCCAACAAAATCAATAAGGGAGACACCAGTGAAAATTTATTCTTCGGAGGCTAATTCTTTAAGGGGGATAGAAAGGAGTATCTTCATCAGTCCGTGTTCACCTGATTAGCTACAGTATCTCATCGAATGTACAATTTGTGCCTATCTTTTCAAAATTTCACAAATTGTGTTAAATGCTTACTTTGTTTATCTTTTTGAATTCTCCTCTTTGTGTTGGTTAATTAGGTTTTTGAATTTTTCAATTTGTGTCAGCTAATTATTGGTTTATCTTCTCACAATTCGTGTTAAATGATTATTTGCTTATCATTTTGTTTCTATAAGATTGATTTGTTTCAATCTTTTCAAACTCTGAAATCTATGTTAATTTGTTGTTGCACATCTTTTCAAATGCTCTAAACCATGTTGGTTGAATTTTTGCCAAACTTTTCGAATGCATTCAATCAATATCACCTCAAAATGACTCAACACTCATCCTAATCTCAGATATGCAAATTCAACTCAACTTTGAATTGTTGAAAGTATCATGTTCTTAAACCCTTCGTTCTCATGACGATCCTTTTTCTTGAGCAGTGTATTCTAAAATATTTGTTTATTCAAAACTTCTTCGGTTGCTAAAGCCATATCTTGTGATTTTAGCCATTTACTTTATTCGACGAAACTCCGGTTTGAATATTTGTATATAATGGAAACCACAATCAGAGTACCCTATCGGTCTTCAAGAACTTTGAATTGACAAACCCAATGTGCGTGCAAGTTTCAAAATGCTCACATATGCCTTGCGGCACTTCTCTTCTTTCGAAATGTGTAATCTCTGAAATGATTTTTTTAAAAATCTCTTGAGTTGATAAGATTCTGTCCTTGAAAATATCATTGGTTTATCTTGTTATGATTAAGATTTTGTTCTTTGACACCTTTACTGAAAAACTAAATTCTGATATTCGACTTGAAAAGCGTCTGGCCAACGAAGTTTTAAGATCAACATCTAAGTTAGTTTTTCATTATTTGACTTCGTATTAATTTTTTTCTTCAAAACCTTGTTCTTGTTGTAGTCTAGTTACATTTGTCATTTGAAGCTTTATTAAGTCCATGACCTGTTGAATTGGATTATCTACTTATTTTAATTGGTTAGTCTATCCTTGCTTCTCAGACATTGTGATTTAACTTTTCATTCCGATCGCCTCTTGTTAACTTGACCACAACCTCTTATTCATAAATTCTTAGTCAACTTTTGAACTCAATTTTGCATTTTATCTTGAAACTTAAAAAGTCATGTACTCCCTTTGACTTTGAGTATTCTAAACTCTCGGTTATCTCATTTGTGTTCTGAGACGATCCTTGTAAACATGATTACTCTTGACTGCCTCATGGGGGACATAGACTATAGGCATTCGGGTTTCTCAAGTAAGGTGCACAGTTGCATTTCTTGAAGCGTGACTTGGACTACAATGACAACTCAGGATTGCACGAAACTCAAGACATTACGGCATTGGCAAAGCATTGGGAACTGATATATAACTAAGCACAGCGATCTATCCACGGATTGATGATTAGGAGAGAGGTTGCTCAAATTTAAGGGGTTAGGTAGGACTCAGCATGCACATCTCGCATGACAACAAGATCTATGTGATACTACATACTAGGAGAAGCTGATTCCAATCTTGGATCGAGAAGAGAAGACTCTGCGACTCAAGATCATTAAGAAATTCAAGATTTGTTTATGTTATCAGAATCTGGAGAATCAACTTGGAAGTAGGAAGATGCAAAGCGAGCTATTTACCCAACTTTTTCGACTGTTCCAAGAAATTTCGAGGACAAAATTCTTTTAAGAGGGATAGATTGTAATGACTCGACTTTGTAAATAGTTAATAAATAATTTTTAATCATTTTCCATAATTCTTTTTAATTAAAAATGAAATTTGGTCATACATGACCCTTTCCTTATCCGGTTTGCCCAGAAATCAAGGTATGGGGTATTCCCTCTCCTCATCAGTGCTGAACTCAAAATTCCTTATGACAGCCACAACAATGTTAGCGTGCTTATGAAAATCGGGAAGACCTAGCACCAATGTGCCATATCGAGTTCGGCTCTTAAATGATGATGGCCAAATGTCATGTTCCTACTAGAGTAGTACACTCCAAAGATATCACAAAATTAGAGGTCAAGTTCGCGGAGCTCCTTAAGCCAAATGACCGACATAACGATCCTAAAGAAATTGATTGATACCTAAGAAGTGGTAACGCCAAGCTCGTAGAAGACACATCGGAGCCAGGGATGAAGGGGGGATCGAACCCCCTTCAATGATTGTCCTCAGCGGCAAGTGAATATAGCCCGGTTGAGGCTTGAGTGCGAGGCCTTTTGGCTCCAAAGTGAGGATCACTTTTTCCATAATGTCATGTCAGTTTCGGAAGGGTTGGAGAGTTGAATAAGAACCAAAGATGTCTTAGAACTTGTTCTTTGGCCTTCTTGGTGTCGTGGATGGACCTATCACAGGTGCAGGTGGGGAAGGTTAGGAGCATGAAAGGAAGATCGACATCTGACAGCTTGGTGTATCTGCCGAATCACGATTCTACAGGACTAGAATTGGGAATAACGTGACAAGATTGCTAAAAAAGCACATCGACGTGACATGCTCGCTGAAAAAGTATGACGGGATAGTCAAAATAGATACTATTCATGTGAGAATGATGGGCGAAGAAGGGTAAGCCAGGATTCATGGTTTCTAAAAAATAAAGTCAGGCCTCATGTATTTGCTGAAAGGAAGAAATGAAACAATTAAAAATAGAAATGGGATGTGAAGTTACCTGAGTTTGAGCACTGATGATGATGATGTGAACTTCAGAAAAAAAACGATGAAAAACCAGAGTTATCAATGGAGGATGTAGAGAAGGTTGGGAAAGAAGTGGCTCTCTCTCTCCCAGCGAGTTATATATGTGCAACTGAAATGCTAAGGGGCTTGCGAGAAACAAAGCGACTCGAATTATAGGCCACTAGATGATTTCCATGCTGAATCATTTTGTTGGGAGAGCAACTAATGCTTCTGAGATGGTGTGTGCAAAGGTGAAACGATGGTCTAACGCATTGAATCAAACGATGCCACGTGGATAGTATGATGTAGCTTTGTTAGTTTGACCACTTGAACCAACCATCAGCCAAGCCAACGCCTGGTTGAGGGGCTATTGTAATGGGCCAAGATCTCAAACCATATGATATCGTACAAAGGTAATTGGGTTTAGCCCAGAAGCATTATGGGCTTTGACCGACGTATTGCCAAACGGGCATAAGAGATTGTGGTCATTGTTTGGCCCATCAAAATATTATTGAACAGGCCTAGAGACTACCTCGTATCCATCGTGTGAGCTTCGACCGATTTATGGTCGAACGATTTATTAACCAGATAATGGGAACTTGTCGTATGGACACCGTCGTGCCGAAAGGTTGATCAGGTATTCGGTTGAGAAGGTAAGAGTCATCTAGAATCAAGACGTATTCTAAACAGGAAAGCATGGTATTGGCAATTGCTATATTTGGAAATAGAGAGCATGTGGAAGATCCACAAATTAGGAAACACTTATGCTGCAAGGCAATAGCCAAACTTGGCAATACACAATCAGGGAAAGGACCCTAAGATATTCAGTTACCAAAATAAGGTGTCTAACGACTTATAAATAAGAGATCAATGGCCGTAAATCAAGTACGCTATGAATTATTGTGCTATCACTATTGTGTTTTGATCTCACAAGTTCTAACTTTAGTATCAGAGTGCCTTCAGGCTGAAAATACTCCATTGGCACTAATTGGCTATTTCTTGTGTAGGCTGTAGGAGTAACGTGGATCGAGGAGATTACTCAAGTCATGATTAGGGGATTCACAACCCAACACTATCCACACAATATCAGGCCAAATAGAAAACCAAAGATGAAGATGAGAATAGGTGCGGTCTCAAGAGTGACAACATTGTCAACCGTTAGTGCTTTGGCAACTGTGGTGGGCCGAATTACGGGCTGACCTGTCACCGAGAAGATAGACCAAATAGCTGGGCTGTGTCGACAACATGGGCCGTTGCCACAATTATATTACCAAACGGGCCGAGAGACTACTAATGTGAGACTGGGGCCTCAGTGCATGGGCTGTCTCCATGCCTCGTTGACTAACCCGCTACTCGATCAAGCGGTTAGAATCTTCTTGAATTGGAAGAACACTCGAATAGGAAAACTCGAGGTTTTAAGAATATTCCTGTTTAGGAAACTCTTATGCTACAAGAAAATACCCCAAATTTGGCAGACCCTAATTAGAAAAGTGCGAATATGAGAATGACTAAGTTTAGGGAATGCACCAGGTTTGAAAAATCCTCTTGCATAGAAATACGAAGATTTGACATTTTTAAATAAGGGAAGTTCCCCAAGGTTGTATTACCAAATATGGACATTCGATGGCTTATAATATAGGAAGGCAAAGCAAGATCAGGTATGCAATCAATTACAAGTATAATCATTATTGTACCTTGATCCCACACGTTCTGACTTGAGCATCGGAGTGCCCTCGATTGGAAACAACAGGGTGACACTAATTAGTTGTTCCATGCACAGGTTATAGAAGCAAATTAGATCGAGGAGATGAATCGAATCAGATAGGAGATTATTCGCGACCCTCACAATTGGCAACGCCGCTGGGGAAACGACAATTTCTCTTTTCTGATAAATATGATGGTAGAAGTTAGAACGACGAGAAACAATGGTGAGGCACCAGCGGGACCCTCCGATCATAGGAAAAAAGTGCACTTGTGGATGATGGCGTTTTAGCGTATCCACTGCCTTCGGAGGTGCCTCCCAGCTCAAAATCGACACACAAAAAATCAGGCCTCAGCTAGTAGCCAAACGAAAGAGATAGGGAGATCAAGAGGTGAACAACAGCCCAACACTCGGTCTGGTAGTTGACTAAACCGACATACAAAAAATCAGACCTCGACGGACGAAAAAGGTAGGGAGATCAAGAGGTGGACAACAGCCCAACGCTCAGTCTGATAGTTGACCGAACCAATATACAGAAAATCTGACCTCAAGAGAAAGAGGTAAGTAGATCAAGAGGTGGACAACAGTCCAATGCTTGGTTCGGTGGTTGACCGAACCGACAAAAGATCAAGAGAAAATTTGAAGGATAGGTTAAAAAAGAAAAAAAAGAAAAGAAAAGCAAAACAGAATTAGAGAAGGACCGAGTACTGGCTTGTGGCGCCATCGCGATTAGAAGTTACGAGTTATGAAACAAGTCAGCATAAAGGCTTACAGATTAGAAGACATAGAGGAAAAACTCATAACATGGCCATGGAATGCCACAAATCTCAGAAGACTTCATTCAAGACAAAATGAACTTGATTTCGTGCAACAATTGTTTGTTCTCATGTCAATGGAATGGCCGACCAACATTTCGTCTAAGGGACGGTTCACTAAAGGTTAGGGTCCTTGGCCGAAGGAGCCCTAGACCGACCTCTGACGCCCGAGGAGCTCGCAAAAGGTTAGGGTTCATTTTTGGAGCCCTAAGGCCGATAGGAGGATAACCGAGATACTCGAGCCACTAAGAGTTTGCAGCGATACATCCACCTCCAAACCCCCTCAGTTGGGGGGAGGACAGGAGCAAGTGGCTTGTCAACCATTGCAGCTAAAAGGCATATTGGTTGAAGATACTAGAAAAACATTAAGATGTGTGTCGGCTGAATGGCATATCGGCCACTATGAGAAAAACATAAAAAGGCATATGGTCGAAAATGAGGCATAAAAAAGGCATATTGGCAGAAAAAGCGAGACAACAAAGGTTGGGGTCCCAAGGGAGCCCCAGATCGATCTTGAATGAATGAGAAGATGCTAAAGGTTGGAGTCCCAAAGATAGGAGCTCTAGACCGATCTCTCGAATGACTGAGATGAAGCTCGCTGAAGGTTGGGGTCCCAAAGATGGGAGCTCCAGACCAATCTCTCAAATGACTGATATGACGCTCGATAAAGTTGGAGTCCCATCATTTGGGAGCCTTAGACCTGGTATAACCGAAGTGAATGTCGGTGGGATTGCCGACAAAGTAAAATCACATCCAAGGACATGCTCGGTAAGGGATAGTATTCCATTATTTGAGAATTACAAGTCCCACGACGTAGATGTTTGGTGGAATTGCTGAAAAGACAATCACACATGAAGGTAAGCGCAATGAAGAATAAGATTCCCTTGTTCAAGAATCACGAATCTAATGATTAATTGAGCTGTGTGTTCGATGGAATGCGCCGAACATTCTTTGAGAGTGTAAACACAAAAGAACGCCGATACTCGACTTGATGGAGTATACAAAATTAAAAATTGACACTTGTGAGCATGTTGCAGCTTTATTAGTTCGACCACTCATGTCAACCAACCACCAATCAAGTCGACGCTTGGTTGGGGGGCTATTGTGGTGGGCCAAATTACGGCCTGACTCGTCACTGAGAAGATAGACCGAATAGCTGGGCTGTATCGGCAACATAGGCCGTCGTTACAATTATATTGCCGAACAGGCCGAGAGACTACTAATGTGAGACTGAGGGCTCGGTGCGTGAGCCGCCTCTATGCCTAGTTGACCGACCTGCCACTCGGTCAAGCGATTAGAATATTCTAGAATTGGAAGTACACTCGAATAGGAAAGCTCGAGGTTTTGGGAATATTCCTGTTTAGGAAACTCTTATGCTACAAGAAAATAGCCAAATCTGGCCGACCCTAATTAGAAAAGTGCGGATATGGCAATGACTAAGTTTAGGGAATGCACTAGGTCTGGAAAGTCCTCTTGCATGGAAATACAAAGATTTGATATTGTTAAATAAGGGAAGATTCCCCAAGGTTGTATTACCAAATATGGACACTCGATGACTTATAAATATGAAAAAGCAAAGTAAGATTAGGTACGCAATCAATTAAAAGTATAATCACTATTGTACTTTGATCCCACACGTTCTGACTTGAGCATCGGAGTACCCTCGATTGGAAACAACCGGTTGGCATTGATTAGTTGTTCCATGCGCAGGTTACATGAGCAACTTTGATCGAGGAGACGAATGAGATCAGATAGGAGATTATTCGCGACCCCTACAAGAACCACTGACGTTACATTCATCGGTGGGCTTGTTTGTTTGTGGGTGGGGCACCTTGATGGTTACTTGTTCTGTAAGTCATGAATGCTGCATCCGCTTTTTTGTACGTCTTGGCTTTCTTGCGATGACAACTACTATAGCCAATAACTTGTACGTTGCACTTGTCCCAAGTTAAGTAGATTTCTAGCCTCTGTCCAATGAACATGAAATAGTACCACGTACTTGCCATTGATTATCCTTGTCCACCAACACAATGAATTGTTAAAATTAAAAATGAGTACAAATGCACGTGCTATTAGATGTACGTAGCTCAGATTATGGCCTTTAAGAGCATAAGGACATACATGGCCGTATTTTTTGATGCCCCGCCAAATATGTCCACTGGCCTTTTGCATTGACGTCGTTTTCATCATCAGAATTTTGGCCTACTTTCCAACATTCATTTCGTCCTAAATGTCATTGCGTCAGGAGTTCTTAGATAACAACACCCCTTATAAGACCCAGACGTTAGTTATTCAAGAGTATTATTAACCAAGACGTCCATTTTTCACAAACAAATATTGGATATCTAAGGCAATTGGTTGTCAGTTCTTTTATTGTACGAATTTGGTAGCTTAATTTTGAGGAAACAGTAAGGGAAGTCTTGTTTCTTTGACAACATACCCATGCTGCTGCTTTTGATAATGAATTGAAACAAATGAGAGATCTCAATTGTTGATGGGATTTAGAAGATAAAGAAGTTTGAGGAATAATCACATTACTCACACCCTGAAAATAAATATAAAGATGATCATGCAGTATTAATGTTGTGTGATAAAATCCCCTGCCATTTATGTGGTGGGTTGGTTTTCACCTTAGAAAATGAAGCTTTGCCGGTCGTGTTGAGTAGGACTCTTGTGAGAACACCAGCAAAACTGAGAGAAATTGTTGTTCCTTTAAATCACACACGTGTGAGAAAAAAAACACACACTTGCGACAGTTGACACATATAAGGACGTGAGAGCGAGGGCATGCCAGAAGCTAAAATTGCTCAAAGTGATTTTGAATTGCGCCACAAATCCGACCTCCTCAGGCGTTGTGTACGGCCTAAGAGAAGTTGAGGATTAATTGGTTCGGGTTTCCCCTCAATCAAGAAGACTTCTAATTTCAAGTGATAATAAACTAAGTTCAATATAAAATTGAACGAGTTGAATTATATTGAATGACTAAGAAATTGAACAAATCAAACTAAACAACGCTTCTTCTACTTAAATAAGTAGGGGTATACTCAAAACAAATCTAACTTTGGCTAATAGAAAGCAAAGTAAATGATAGAAAGCTGGATAGATTGGAAACTTGTAGTATGTGTAATGTTGAATATTGGTTCTGGACCCCCCCTTATCCATACAGTCTCATCTTGTACTTATAAACTGCCTTCAAAGCACTAGCCGTTAGTAACCACTTTCATATTTTTGGCCTATCATTTCTATCCACTTGTGCAAAAAATATTCTCCCACCGCCAAGTTGTCACCGTACCTCTAGCAACTAATTTTTCTTGGGCCCCATCATTCCCCTTATTACATCCGAACTAAACTATTTATAAAGGCCCCTACCTTAAATTTCTTGAATAAATATTTTTTTTATGGTCATAACAGAAATTTAAGTCATTTGGGTGGAATAGCTTAAGTCGGTGACTCAGAAAGATGACAAGGAAGATGGTAGGATTTCTCTGAATATCAATACGGCTATATATGAGATCCTATTTTGATTTTCATTTGTCCAAAATTTACTCTAATCCTATAGATATTTTAAAGTTTCATATTTACCACGACATGATCTCGGCGGTCCACCATTCAGCTAGGTCTCTTCTATAATCTGTAACATACTCGGAGCTACTCTAGTCTATTGAGATGGTTTGCCCCAACCAAAACGCAGCCGGTCCTAGTCCAATCTGTCAATCTCATGCTTGATTCTTGGCTTGCTCAAGATTCCTACAATCAATATTCGTGTATGATTGAATTCTTTTGATTTCCATTTGCTTGTACAAAATACGTATCCCCTTGATTGTAGTAATTAGGTAGAGCAAATCTCTCCCCTTGATTGTAATTCCACTCCTTTATATATTCAACACCAAAAACAGAGCTGCAAGTTGAGTGTTTCACAAACTTAATTTGTGATTCTTTACACAAATCTGCCATACAAATTCACCAATCAGGATCCGGCTCCTAAAATCCTGCTTACTCTCGAGTTCACAACTTCCTGGGAACAAGTAAAGAAAATGATTCTAATGCGTACACGACTTATTTTTCCTCTTGGAAAGGGATGTTTTGGAAGTGTGCCCATGTTCTAAAACAAGATTTAGGGGCTCTTAATATAACCCTTGGCTTATTGGAAGTAGAAACTATAGTCTGGGTGAGGGTGGTCCTGTGGTCCACGAGGCCGATCAGGCCGACACGGATACGCGTAGGGTGTCCACATGGAGTAGGTTCACATCCCCTTGCTTTATCAGTTTTGGAACCACATCAAAATTGGGATCCCAATATCAACCCACCTCATACTGAGATTGTCAATGTTGTTTTGCCCCACAACCCAACTCCATTTCATGCCAATCAATTTTCATATTTATATATAACCTTTTTTTTTTTAGCACTGGAATACCGTTAATCTCGAAATTCTAAAAAATTAATGACCGAATAAACTTCTAGTAGTCCGAAAAGTGTTTTGCTAACGACACTAGTCAATTCTAAAACTAAAGAATAAACTTCTTACTTGTGCCATGCTCGGAGTTATATTTTATACTACTTTTGTTACGTATGTGACGCGAGGCTTAACAAATATGCATATATATCTCATTTTGAAATGTATGCCAAGTTAGCTTAGAAGTTTGATATAGGGATGAAAGAAGATGATCATATGAGAATGGAGAGACTTGCTGTGCATTGCACACATCAGGACATATTTTTCAAAACGATATTGTTTTAGTATGCAAAACACTGTTCGCAAATTGTCCGATTAGTGCCTAACTGTTCGGTCAGATTTTGTGCGTCAAACGATATTATTTTGACGCATAACACACTCTGAAAGTACGCGTAAATTAACTTTAGTAATAAAACAAAATAGGGAGAAGAAGAGGTGCATGTGGATGGAAGGTTGAGGGATTTGTAAAGCTCTTCTTTTCAGGTAAGAATTGAGAAAGAGATCAATATTTAATTGTTTTTATTGGGCATTGGAGTGAGCAGAATCATCATTTCAAAATTTTCATGACATCCGTTAAAGATAATTTATACAAACTTAGGTTTGTTGTAGCTAACATAGACTGACTATACGTTAAAAATTAATGATGTTCCATTTATCTCATATGGTCAGACTTCGAGCTCGATGAATTATGATATACATTTGACTAGCCTCTATAGTCTAGCATTCTCTAATCATTCAGAAATGGCCAAATAAGATCTTCATCTGCCCTAATTAAATTATTGATTTTTTGTCTTTATTTTATTTATTTATTTATTAAATTTGCATTTAAATTTTATAGATTATTGGTTTGTCTTGACAATAAGGATCTAAAACGTAAAAATTATGTTTAAAAGCTAAAAATATTTCACTAAATATGAAAATGATCCATAACATGTGTTTTTGGATTTTTTTTTGTTCTTTTTGAATTTTGTAATGATGATTCTGGAAAATGGTGGACCCTCTTATGGCTTGCTGGCTGGCTCCTGCACACCTGACCGGAGGATGGTTAACCGGTCGTGGAACCTCCGACGATTAAGTTAGAACCGTCTATCGAGATCAAAGGCTGTCAAGAAAATCCTAGAATGATGAGTGTGTACCTAGCTTTTTAGTTAGTTTTCATACTTATATTCTTGGCTGAAGCGTGATCAAAGGCTGATTGAGGGCCTTGATTGGTGTGTGCTCTCCTCCTCATAAGGAAGGTCATATCTTTCTTGGTATGTATCCCGTCGGGTGGGGGTGGCACATGCCATTTGCTCTTCCATGTTGCATGGGCTGATCGGTGTGATTGACCGGACGGGGGTTATGTGCTGACCAGACGCAATCTTACTAGTCGGTGCGTGAGGCCTCTTGTTGGCGATACATCAGAATTGGGCTCACCATTTAATTAAGAAGTTAGTTTATGTATTTACTTTTTTTGAAACTAGTCGTCTTGATAAACTAATAAAATTTGCAAAATTTGACATAATACTAAAATACAAATTTTATTTTAATAATGATAAAAAATAAATAAAAAAATTAGGTACATCAAATCAGGTCATCTAGAGGAACCTGGTCATTTGGCATGCATGTTCCATATGAAGAACATGTAATTTGATCCAGATCAGGTGATTTATCAATAAGTGGGTTAAAGTCTTATCACACACCACATGACAATTTATGCGAGATTACCATTTTCACAAAATCATTTTGGTCTATGTAATGAAGGCATCAGTATACCCAATCAGGGGAAAAAAAAAAATGAAGGTGCCATACGTCATTTCCGATATCTTAAAAACCCTAATTTCCACATCTTATCTCCAAGCAAACCGATTAGATTGTCAAAGGATATTAGAATGGCACCATGGAGCAAAGGAACTTATAGACGTTCTATCCAAATACAAAAGAAATACAAAAATGCTATATGCACAACACAATACACAATACCAATCAAAATGACGTCTTTAAAATAAAAATAAATAAATAAATAAATAAATAAATAAATAAATAAATAATGAAAATGAAAATTGTTGTTATCATGCTGCTCTAGAGAGAGAGAGAGAGAGAGAGCAACCACTACAGATTGGCCACCACGTTGTGGAAGCATCCAATTCAAAACCAATTGGCAATGAATGGAGTGGCCTCTCATGTATATAAGGTTACCCATATTTTAATATCTTAGCGATGTGGGATTGATTCCTTCACACGCCCTCTCACGTGCAGCCCGTATTTAGGTCTGTCACGTGCGCCTCTTTTTGGGTCGTCTTCGTGCAGCCTTTCTACTTGGGTCTGTCATCGTGGGCTTTGATCGGCCGTTGGGCCTTTTTGGGCTCATCTACTGAAGCTGAGTATAGGGCCTTAGCTAATACTGCTGCAGAACTCTCTTGGTTGTCTCATTTACTTCAGGATCTGCAGATTGCCTGTCCTGTGCCTTATCTTGTGTAGTGTGATAATCAGTCAGCTATCTCTTTAGCCTCTAATCCTGTTTTTCATGCACGCACCAAGCATATTGAGATTGATTACCATTTTATTCGTGAGAAGGTGTTGCAAAATCAAATTTCTGTTCGCTATGTTCCTTCTACTTGTCAGATAGCTGATATTTTCACTAAAGCACTACCAGTTGCTCGGTTTTCTACTCTTAAGGACAAGCTCCTGATCCTTACTGTCTTGAGCTTGCAGGGGGATGTTAATAATCAGGACACTCTTCCAAATAAATCAGAGGCATATCAGACAAATCAGAGGCATTCTCATCAACAGAATCAATGTGTTAAGGCTACAGCAGAGGAAGTGAAACTGTAGACATTTCTGTTTGTTAGTTTGTCCAGCTGGAAGTTTGTTCATTAGGTGTCATTTTATAATTGGTTGTTGTTTAGTCGGTTAGTATATTCAGAGAGTTCTCTCTCTCTTGCTTTGGTTTGTCTGTCCTCTTTGTCTATAAAGAGGGGTCTGTATTTTCCTTTCAAAGCAATGAAAAAATAGAACTGAGTTTGATTTCAAAATCTTTTACACGTGACCACCACTGGGTTCACCACCAAACTCACCGCGACCACCGCTGCGACCACCACCAACGCAAACCACCACCGCCAATGTCGCCTCACCCTCCACCTTCTGTGACCACCACAGTGGCCGCAATTTCACCATCACCAAGGTTTCTCTGTCTCTCGTTTCCTCTCTCGCTCTCTCTCCCTACACCTATGAGCCCAAAATTTTATCTTTGATGTTTAAAAACCTAATTTTGTAAACCCTAATTTTTTCAATCATATCGTGATAATTATCTGTGTACTTCATTTGCACACATAAAGCGAGATTTGGTAAATTACCTATGAGCCGTAATTGAAGTCTGCCATCTTGTTTAGTCCTCTCCATTGGGTTTTGGTTATGGTCTATTGGGTAATTTGTTCTGGTGTGTCTTTCTTACCTTTTGTTGTTACTAGTTTCGGTTCATCTCTTTGTTGTTGTCTGCCGCTTGTTTTGTTGTGTTGTGTTGCTATTTTGTGTGCTGCTATGCTATGCTATGTTGTTGTTGTCTGCTGCTGGTTTGATTGTTATTCAACATCAGGCTTTAATGATGATCTATGGTTTACTGGACCATGGATATGCATTATGATTGATGTATTTAGATTACTAATAAAATGCTCTGTTGTTGTTTCTATTGCATCCTGTTGCTGTTGTATTATATTCAAACTGGATACCTATCACGTTGGAGTTGTCGTTGATGAATCATGAATAAGCCGGGTTAGGATGATGATCGATGCAGATTGCACTATAGAAATGCATTGATTGCAAAGGTAACCTAAGAGATTTTTTTTGACTAGTTTCTCTTTTCATGCGGGAATGGATTTCATGAATTGCTGGACATTCCACTAGGCGATCATGTCACAGGATGACGTGGTAGAAAAGATGGATAGTCATTGCATTGAACTGTGGAGCAAAAATGGAAAAGATTCATGTAGTTGGCTTGAATTAATGGGACATAAGGCTTAGTTTCGCTTTATGCCTGAATAATGGAATGTAGTAGTGACTTAGTTCTCATTCAAGAATAGTTATAGTTTAAAACAAAGAGTTTTTTTTTTTTGTATTTATAGTCTTTGTGATCGATCGACAAAAGTGTCGCTGATACGTTGGCCACATTAGTATTTTATTATGAAACTGATCCTTGTCTCAAAAGTATAGAGAACTAGTATAGTAGGCAAGATAGAGTATCATCCACGAGGAATAGTTAGAAGGTTATCACCGGAATTTGTAGCTGTAGCATTTCGAACGCTAACCTTTGATTGGTTTGGTTGATTTAATATCCAAAGCTGTAATTTAAACTAAGATAGGAAACTATAGATTAAGAAAGTAGGCTAGATCCGTGAAATTCTTTTATTCTAGATTTTAGGTAACAACATCTTTCATTTTATAACTCAATTGAGGATTTAGGATAGAGAATCTCGATTGGAAGATCATTCGATGAAAAATTGTTTGATTCTAAAGATGTATTCAGAACCGATTCTCGTTCAATAAAAATAAGTGAAATCATAGGAGGACATCGATCCAAGTATTAATCGTACCAAATTAATGGCGACGATTGATCAAGAGTATAACACTCCTTATTTGGTTCGAAAAGTCAGAACTTGAATTAGTTTGAATAAACGGTGAAAAATATGAGAAGATATTGAAACCATAGATCATAGAATGAAATTCATCCTTAAATCTTGTCTAGAGAATTTAGCCTAGCATATTAAAAAAAATTAATTAATTAAAAATATCTTACAAAATTCGATGAACGGAATAAATCTCCAATAATTTTATCGGAGAACTTGAATGGAAAGTTTGAATTTATTGAATAAACTTAGAATAAAAGTATCAAAGTTGCTGAAAATTTATTGCTAGAACAATGAAATCCTAATAGAAAACTAATGCCAACAATTGTAAGTAATTTGAATGTGTCTAGATCTAAGCCTCCTAGGTCCTTAAATAATGGAAGCCTAGGAAAAAAATTAGGAAAATGATTTCTAATCCTCAAATAAAGCTACTTACAAATTAAAGAAGAAATAAAGAAAAGGAAAGTTATCTACTTCTACTAGGAAACTAATTTACAAGATTAAATAAAATAAAAAAAGATTAAGAAATAATTATAATTCGCATGCAATCCTGACTGGATGGTTCCAATATGACTAGTCAAATTTGGTCATTGAAAATTTCTGAGCCTTTTCTGCACGATCTGACTGGATGATCAGTCAAGTTTTAGCCTGATCTGTTCATCAGGTCAGGTTTGGTTTTTCTTATTTCTTGATTTTTCTGCCTTTCTTCGCATTTTCTGTAGACTTCGCATCACCTTGGCCTCGGCACTTCTTCCAATCACACTTTCATCATTTCTTGGGTGTCAGGATCTTCTCCCAACATTTGAATTTCACCATTATGTCGTTCCAGCACCTCTCTCAACATAGAAAATCTAAAATTGAACAGAAGCCACCCAATGTGCATTATTTGATAAAATTGATGATTAAATATCGCAAGTGTGCCAAATAAGACATGTTGAACCGATTATACGAGGCATATTATGGTATCAACACTTTGCTGGGTATTTTTTTTTACAAATGTTGTAAATTAGAACCATTGTAATGGTTGCTGTGGGTTGAAAGCAATATTAGAACTAGGAAATTGAGGGTGTATTCTTCCATTAGTACAATTATTATATTAACTTATAGTTGGTTTTATCTGCAGGTACAAGGGCTTAATGAAAAATGCGGATACCAAACTATTTTTTGCACACTATAACTTCAATGAAAACGTAATGGTTTAATGCTTCAATATTATGCATGTTTGTTGGATTTTGAATGGTAATATGGAACGAAAAATACCTTGCATGGGCTCATATACAATGTTGTTACTTTTTTCTTCTTCATAACTTTTTTCAAAATACTTTGCTTCGTTTTGTATGGTGGTCTCCCTTTGGAACACCTTTCAGAAGTAAGGTTGTGCTATATTTGGAAGGTAGAACCCAATATTTATATGAAAAAGAATCATTACGAGTACCGAAAATCACATTACTTTCACAAATAACGAAAACTTCTTACAACTCTCGTTTTAACTTGCTTATCCATGTGATAAACACTTCATACTTTTCTTGAAAATCTTCTGCTAATTCAAAAACCTCATTAAAGAGATTGCACATATTCTCACATCGACACGCTTTAATTGAGTTAACGACTTATCATAACTGATCCAATTTTTAGTGTGGACCTTTTCTACATTTTTGTATCATCTTTTCCACACATACTATTTTTTTGAAAGGCAAACAAAATAATATATTGAAAATGGTTGGGAGAAGCATAGGAGTTGGTAAGCTTCCAACCCACCATGAACCCCACAAGAACAAAAACAAGGAAACAGCCGGCTCACAACCATAAAAGAACCAAAAAAACAGCAAAGACAAAACAGTCCCATAACAAAAAACAAGTAGCCCCATAACAAAAAAAGTAAAAACAAAAAACGCCCTCAAATCATGACACCGCATTGGGTAATACTGCTGATATATACAGGATTGCATGAATATGGTGGCGATCATCCTTAAGGCTCTCGCAAACTCCCTGAATCCAACAAAGCTTGAATTCTTTGAAGAAAAACTCACAGTTGACCTCTACTTATTTGAAGATCACATTATTCCTAGCAATCCACATTGAACATATGAGAATAGACGACAGGAAATACCACAGTGCTACCGAAAGTTGAGTGGATCCCCTCCTAAACTTGCACCCTGCCCACCATGATAACAACTCCGAGATTGATCTCGAAGTGGCCCAGCTTAGCTCCCACCAAGCCAAGCAATTGCACCAAATACGTCATATCATATGACAGTCCAGAAGAAGATGATTATATGTCTCTAGGACTCTCTCGCAGAACTTGCGATGCACTTTCTGCTCACCCAAAGTACCCCTCTTCAATAACATCTCCATTGATTTCACCCTCACTTTCCAAGCCAGTCAAGTGAAGAATTGCACTCTTGGAAGGTAGAACTTGTTCCAAAGGCAACTGTTAAGATTTACATGAGATTGATGCTGAGACTCCACCATAAAGCAGTATGTAAATTTAACAGTGTACTCCCTATTCCTTCTCTAGTCTTCCCTTTCCAAGTAACCCTGTCCTGTACTCCTGAATTAGAGAACCCATTGTTTAAACATACCTCAGTTAAGGCCTGGAAGTCCTCCTTTTCCCATTCAAACATAGACCTTCTAAAGGAGATATTCAGTTCCAAGCATGAGGAGGTAAAAGCTGAAGCTAGCTGCAAGGTTTTGTTACTTGCTAATTGGAATGTAGCCTGGGGAACAGGGACATAAAGGCCTAGGTTTCCCACTGTTAAGCCATTTTATCTTGCAAAAACCTAAGCCCGAGGCCATTCCTGTCACGCCCTCGATTTTCAACCAAACATTAATACAATTAATTATACCAAAAGCTACGTAGGCCTCAGCCAACGCCCCAAAATTTCATTAATTGGATACTAAGAAGTTCCAAATTCTTACAATTTATAAAAGTCAGTTTCAAAATATTACATTGAGATTAGGATATTTAGTGAACCAGAGTTATGTTACATCTTTCCAAAAACAAATGAGTAAAAGATGTTAAATAACTCAACGAATGCGGCTCTGAGAATGTCAAGTAAAAATTCAAGCATTCCATGCCAAATTCTAAGCTAGGTGTCGAGAAATGCACTTGAAAAATAAATAAGGGTTGAGCCGACAAGCTCAGTAGAGAAATTCTATACAAATCTTACGTGAAAACAGAATGTCATGATATGGGGGAAAACAAATATTTAACTTCAATGAATTGTTACTAATACGTTAAGTTTTGACCGAAACATTTCCAAATTGGAATTTCACTCATCGGAGGCTCATATCACCCAATGGTTTATATCATTATCCGATAGAACTTTTGAATTCGTATTAACGATATCTCATGCCTTGTATCCCTGTAGGATCCTAGTTCCATTTTCCTAGCCATCCCGTCGGGAAGTCTAGTCCATAATATCCCTAGCATTCCCATTGAGGAGTCTAGTTCACAACATGCCTAGCATTCCCATTAGGAAGTCTAGTCCAAATATTTTCTAACATCCCATCGAGGAGTCTAGTTCACAACATGCCTAGCATTCCCATTAGGAAGTCTAGTCCAAATATTTTCTAACATCCCATCGAGGAGTCTAGTTCAAAATATTCAAACACAATATAACCATAGGGCACACCCACTCGTTCAATATCTCAACGAATACTTAGACTCAAATGAATACGATGTACTTTTTTACTAAACAAGTCATACCTCACTCTTCCAAGTGAATACATGAGATCAAGCAATTTAAGATAATATACATTCAACTAAGAATACTCAATACCCAAACATAATCAAACCCTCAACACAATGGATAAATGTACAATATACCTATAACAAGCCATAATCAAGTAAGAGAAGCAAGAAAATCCCTACCTCAAGAAAAAAATCTGAGATTTGAGCTTAAATGATGAAGTCCTAACTTCAATGGTGGAAGGAAGCCCAAATAAACCCTTTCCAAGCAAGAACCCACCTTCAAGTGTTTGAAATCAAAGGGAAAAGAAGATTCCTTGAAGAAATTTTGAAGAATCTAGGGGTTAGATCATGTATTTGGGTGAGAGGGAAGTGAAAATGGGATTTTCTAGAGAGAAAAGGGAAAAAAATCTGATTTGGGGTGTAGTGTGTTAAAAAATTTTTGGTTCGTCACTTTTATTTATACGTGTCCGCCCTTGTGACCAGTCACACAGAGCTATTGACCAAAATTTTTGAAAAAGCTCCACCCGCATGACCAGTCACCGAAAAGGCACGCGTCCGCGTGACCAGTCACTCCAATCCATTGACCAAAAATTTCACTCTTTTTTATTTATCCTTCCCATCTTCATCAAAACTCATCCAAATGATCATTCATCTCGTCCAACCCGTATCGATACCCATTTTATTCACCGTAAAATATTTTTAAACATTAAAATAGGGCGGGTCCTTACATCCTTCCCCCTTCAAAGAAATTTCGTCTACGCAATTTTAAAAGTACTATAATGTCAATAATTTCCAACAATGTCAAACTGATATACTCTACATGCAATAAATGAATGAACAAGTCAATGCAACTTAGGCCAACTATGTCTATTTCAATGTCACAAGTCCAGAAACTATAACAACCCAATTCGACAAACATATCTGGACAATGCCTAATTGCATATTAAGCACCATGACTCAACAAGTCCTGTAATTAAATGACACATATCCACAAGTTCATGCATCAACAATGCCAATTTGCCAAGTATAGCTCATGACTTAAAATCTATTCAAATCAATTTTAAACCAGGTAAAACAATGCCAACAAGCATATTATCGTAGTCAATCAAGTCTCAAACAAATTCGAGTATTTCTCCTGCACTTTGTCTTCTCGTTCCCATATCGATTCCTCTCGGGCTTGGTTACTCCATAATACTCGCACTAACAGAATAGTCTTCCCTCGTAGCACTTGCTCATGAGTGTCAAGAATACGTACCGGTTTTTCTCCATATGAGGCGTCAGCTTCTAAGTCAAGCTCGAACCACTCAAGAACATGAGACGGGTCTGGTTCATACTTCCTCAACATTGATACGTGGAATACGTCATGCACACCTGATAGTCTTGATGGTAGAGCCAAACAGTATGCCACTTCGCCAATCCTTTCAATAATGTCAATGGCCCAATATATCGTGGAGAAAGTTTTTCTTTCCGCCCAAACCGCGACAAAACCCTCCGTGGTGACAATTTCTAGAACACATGATCGCCAACTTCAAATGAAAAAGGGCGACGACGATGATCGGCATAATTCTTCTGTCAATCTTGCGCAGTAAGCAATCTTTGGGGAATCAACTTGATTTTCTCGGTGGTCTCTCCAATCAAGTCTGGGCCCACAACAATGGCATCTCCCAAATCCGTTCAACATATGGGCGATCTACATGGCCTACCATACAAGACCTCGAATGGTGCCATCTCAATGCTAGATTGGTAATGTTGTTATATGCAAACTCAACAAGTGGTAAATAATCTTCTCAACCACCCCGAAAATCTAAGACAGAAGCTCGAAGCATGTCTTCCAAAATCTGGATTGTTCGTTCCGATTGTCCATCCATTTGTAGATGATAAGCAGTGCTAAATAAAAGATTCGTACCAAGCGCTGCTTGCAAGCTCTGCCACAATCGTGCGGTAAACCTCGGATCTTGGTCGGAAATAATGGACACTGGAATTCCATGGAGGCGAATAATCTCACGAATATACAAAGGCTAAGTTTCTCCATGGAATCGGTCACTTGAATAGGTAGAAAGTGAGCAGTTTTCGTCAAACAGCCAACATGCAGTGGGTTGGCAAGCCACTGCATGTCGTCTCAGCGATCTCGGCAAGCCAGTAACGAAATCCATGGTCACATTCTCCCACTTCTATTCTGTCACATGCAGGGGTTGCAGTTCCCCAGCGGGTCGCTGGTGTTCGCTTTTACTTGCTGACATGTAAGACATCGTGATACAAAGTTAACCACATCTTGTTTCATCCCAAACCACCAAAATTGCCGACGCAAATCATGATACATCTTCGTGCCTCCCGGATGAATGGCTAAAGACGAATGGTGAAACTCCCTCAAGATATATTCCCGGCATGAAACGGGCACAAATGACTTGCCTTGGTAACATAGACTTCAATCGGCATGCATCATCCATCCCTCTCTAGCATTGCCACTGAAGAACTTCTTTCTTAACTCATTAGTTTCTTCATCGTTTTGTTGGGCGTCAACTACTCGAGTTGATAAAGCCGATTGCACCGTCAAATTGCACAACGTTACTCCTTTTCAGACTTTCTCAAAGTGTGTGGCATAAAATCCCAAGTCTTGCATCATCTTCCACTCCCAAATCACTAGGCTCGCTAGATGAGTCGATTTCCTACTCAAGGCATCTGTTACCACATTAACTTTTTCCGGGTGATATTACAAATCAAAGTCATAGTCTTCCATGTGCTCCATCCATCGGTGTTATCGCAAATTCAACTCCTTTTGAAAAATAAATACTTCAAGCTTTTGTGGTCGGAGAAAATATCAAACTTCTCACCATATAAATAGTGTCGCCAAATCTTCAAGGCAAATATAATAGCTGCAAGTTCTAGATCATGTGTGAGATAATTTCACTCATGTGTTTTTAATTGTCGCAATCCATAGGCCTCTACCTTGCCCGATAGAATTAGAACACACCCAAGTCCTTCTCTCGAGGCATCACAATAGATGGAGTATTCTTTTCCTCATTTCGGAACAATCAAGATCGGAGCGTTAGGTCAAACGCTTCTTCAACTCCTAAAAAGCCTCCTCACAAGCCTCATTCCACACAAAACGAATCCCTTTGCGTGTCAAATGGGTCATCGGAGCTGCTAGATGGGAAAAGTCAAGGACAAAGCGGCGATAATATCTAGCTAATCCTAAGAAACTTCGAATCTCAAAAATATTTTTTAGTTGGAGCTAGTTGATCACCGCTTCCACGTTCCCTGGGTCAACAGACACACCATTGTTTGAAACCACATGCCCTAAGAACTTGACTTCGAATAGCCAGAACTCACCCTTGCTAAGTTTGGCATACATGCTATGCTCTCTCAAAATTTCTAAAACAACTATGGGATGGGACTGATGCTTCTCCTCTGTAGGTATGTCATCAACAAAAATCACGACAAATCTGTCAATGTAGAGGCAAAAAATACGATTCATAAGATCCATGAACGTCGCCGGTGCGTTTGTCAAGCCAAAGGGCATAATCACAAACTCATAATGCCCATAACGTGTTAGAAAGGCCATTTTTGAAATGTCTTCCTTTCGGACCCTCAACTGGTGATAGCCCGATCTCAAATCGATATTAGAAAAGCAAGTTGCTCCCCAAAGTTGGTCAAATAGGTCATCAATTCTCAGCATCGGGTACTTGTTTTTCACGGTAACATGGTTTAATTTCCGATAATCAATACATAGTCGCAAAGATCCATCCTTTTTCTGTGCAAATAATGATGGGAGTGGTTTAATTTTCGATAATCAATACATAGTCGCAAAGATCCATCCTTTTTCTGTGCAAATAATGATGGTGCTCCCTATGGAGACGTATTAGGGCGAATAAATCCTAAATCTTGCAACTCTTGTAATTGCACCTTCAACTCTTTCAACTCAGCCGCCGCGAAATGATAAGGAGGCATAGAAATATGTGTGGTACCCAGGAGCAAATCGATAGTAAATTCGACCTCTTTTTCTAGAGGCAAGCCAGGCAACTCAACAAGAAACACATCCAGAAAATCTTGGACCGCTAAAGGTAGCTTTCCACGGTTTGACATATCTTCATTTAACGTCAAACTAGCTAGAAGTGCGTAGATTGACTTCCGCTCTTGAGACCCCCACAAATAAGGTTCCAACAGCTCTGGTCTTTTCCTAAAGAATTCAAAACAACCCTCGTCAGGTGAACAAATGCGGACTCGACGCTTGAGACAGTCGATGGTAGTATGATATGTAGACAACCAGTTCATACCTAAAATAATGTCAAACCCCGACATGTCTAAAACAATAAAGTCAAAAGTGAAATGACGGTCGAGGATAATAACCTCATAAGCTCTACAGACACGACTAAGCGGTGATATACCTCCAAGAGGAGTCCTAACAAACAAAGGTAGGTCAAGGTGATCAGTTTATAGTTTCAATATACGCACAAACGATGCAGCAATGAATGCATGAGATGCTCTAGAATCGAATAAAACTCTAGCAAAGGAGTTAAACAATAGAAATGTAGCCCTCACGACCGATGTCTCGGCACCCTGAGCAGTGGGTTGTGGAACTGCTAAGGCAATATTAAAGACTCTGCCTTGTGCATGATGGCCCTGGCCATACCCACCCCGTTGTCCGGAACCTTGAGAAGGTGCCGAGGAACTTGCTCCCCTATCTCCCTGTGAGCCTTGTACTGACGTAGTCTGACGATAATGAGGTTGTTGCTGTCTCTGACCACTCCCAAACTGTCATTGTTGCTCGCGACACTGCCCTTGCCCAGGCTGTTGTACCGACCCCACCTCGCTGCGTACCCCTGTCCCTTGAGGACAACTTCTAGCCATATGCCCGGCTTGACCACAAGTGAAACATGCCCTTTGAGGCATAGAACATTGACTGCGAATGTGACCAGACTAGTCACAACGGTGACACACAACAGGTGGTCTCGAAGTATTGCTCCTAGAATCAGAGAGAGAGTATGGCCTAAGATTTGAGTGGTCTTGTGGAGCCTGAAATTGCTCCCTTTGTCACTTGTGCTCCTGACTCCCGGAGCTCCTTGAAGTTGATGAAAACTAAGACACTAGTTTGGTGTTAGCTAACACCCCTCTGATTTGTAAGTCAAATCAAGAAATCTTTTTGGAGAGAAAGTAAGATGAGAATAGTAGTCTGATAGTGGTATACCGTACCTATAATGTCTATTTTGTGTTTTTTTTTGGTACTCCTTAACTCTTTGAGTCATACTAGGAGTCTTTCTCCATGGAGTCAATGATAAGGTGATTACCTTTGGCTGTTTAGGAGTCTTTATCCATATGGACAAAGACTGTATCCCTTTAGATCCGTACTCGAGGTGGCGAGCCTTTATTATGAGTCTTCTTATGTTAGCCCCCATGCTTTAGCTGATCGAGGTCCCTGTTCGGGTAAGAAAATAATCCGCTTTCTTTGGGCCGAGATCCATTTTGTTTAAGTAGAAGTCCGAGCCCAGTAGTCCAGGAGACCACATGGGAGGAGCCGAGAAGACCTCCTCGGCCGTTGGTTTCCTACCTATCATTATCAGAGTACTGTTTCCTAACAAAATTTATATTTTTCTCACATGGATGTAAAATTCGTGCTTATTTTCTTATAAAAAAATTCTTTTCTTCTGTTAAAAAAATAATAGGCACAAACACGCATATATATAAAGAGAGAGAGAGGGAGAGAGGAGAGATCCATTATATATATTATACTCATAGAGAGAGAGAGAGAGAGATCCGTTCATAATCTAGTTGGGATATGATCTTTAGTATCCCATAGCCAGCTTGTGAGAAGGCCAACTTGAGGCCATATGGCCATTCCCAAACCACTTTTTAGGGTAGGTAAAATGGCATCACAATCTTCTTCTCTAGTCATTGCACGTTTAATTAAATTCTCTGGTAAAGTCATTTAGTATTTATACTTTCTTTGTTGTACTTTGCTTACAATTAACTATGTAGCAAAGGCTTTGTTCTAATCATAATAGCTAAATAGTTCTAATCACGCGCTAGCAAAAAAGGCAATGTAAAGTAGTGACATTTAATTAGGACACCCCCCCAAGGCTTCCTTGGGGCTTCCTAGAAGTAGCAACTCATCACTTCATCATTAATAATAATGACTTCCATCTTTTATTGATAATACTTTTTGCCTTTACTTACATTTCAGAGGCCATGCTCTTTCTGTTTGTGTTCCCATTGATTTTGGCTATAATCTTCTTCTCGATCTCAAGAAAAAGAAGAACAAAAAAATAGAATTTAATTTTTAGTCCTATTTCATAATGTCAAGTAGGTTTTTATCCCATCATCTTTTAGTCTCAAAATTAAAAAAATACCAAAGATACCTCCATCTTAGTTTTCCAAGCATGCGAAAAAAGCACTAATATATTCTTGGGAGTTTGAGAAAATGATGGGATTTCACTGCTACATCGGTTGTCTTATAGAAATCCGGCCTAAACTGAGCAACGAAATAAATCAGCTAAACGTAGAGATGAATGATTAAAGAACGAAACAAAGCGGAGCTAGGAATTTTTGAATCAGAAACAAGATAAATGTGAATGGAACAAAAACATGGTAGGATGTTGAATTAGAAACATGATAAATTTGGATGGAATATGATAAATTTGTTACAAACATTTTTGAATATCAGAATATCGACGGACAAAATACGACTAATTCTTTGCATACAAATCTATAATCAAGCTTATGATCTAACTTGACCATAAAAAATTGAGCATAAAAATTCATATAGGTTTTAAGGAAGATGATATATCTATCTATAAAGCCAAACGAATGGTCGATATCTTGATATTCGAAAAAACTTGTAACAAATTTACCATGCTCCATCCTAATTTACCATGTTTCTAATTTACACAAATTTAATACGATGATCGATATTCTGATATTCGTGTACCAAATTTGTCATGTTTATAATTTAAATCTACATAATTTCAACCCAACGTATTTGTTTTCTAATTTGAATCACTTAAACCCATTAATTTAAGTAGACACAATTTTAATCCACCATATATATTTTCTAATTTGTTGCATGTAAACCCATCGATTTATAATCGTGCACCTAATTTGAAGCATTTGATCTTCCTACTTTTCGTAATATAAATAGACATAATTTCAATCCATCAATGTAGGAATTAGATGAGAACACTTAAAAAAAACAAAAAGTTAAATCTACCATATATTCAAAATAAAAGCAAATACGTCAAACTATATAAAGTTAGGATTAAAACATAAACGAAAACCTACGCTGCATACGAGATATAACCCTAATTTAAACTACCCAAGAAAAAAAAAACCAAAAACCCAAAAACAAGAAAAGAAAAATGTTTAGAAGATATGATCTGAGATCTTTCAAACTTCCTTTATGCTCAAACATACACCATCTTTCCTCTTAAAAGATAATATATAGATCAAATTCTATATGGCTGGAGCAGCAAACATATAGGTTTGCACATACCTAATTAGCAAGTGACACATCTTTGTGGATTGAAAAATATAACAAAAATATCTCCCAAACATCTTTGTGGATATATAACAGCAAACTTTTTGCATATTTTCTTGAATCGATTCATCAGGAAAGATGTGATGTGAGGAAGAACTGAAAAATGGTGATTGAATATCATCTCTAACATAGCTATTTGGCAAATAATTTCATAGACATTTGAAACACACTATATATCAGGGCATCTCGACGTATAGATAATAATAGGCCAACTTCCTTAATTCTTATTTTATGTGCAAATTAATTCTCGTGGTTTGAACTTACACCACAACGAGTAAGGTGTGAAAAAGATGTTGCTTTACTGGTTTTGATCAACTCCACTAACATCTATGCCCTAACTTATTTATTGCAAAGCAAGTACATTCCACAATCATTATATGCTAAAATGCATAGCTAATTAGTTCCAACCCAAATGCTATTCTTTTTCCCCACCATCTTTATATATATATATATATATATATATATATATCCACACCGCCGTGTGGTAATCTTACTATCAAAAAGTTGCACATGCTCTGTCAATCAGCATAATGAGCTTCTTCATCCTTTGATGATAACCATAAGTTTCTTCAATACAAAAGGGAAGAACAGTATTTCAGGTCCCTTAAATTTAGAAGGTAGCTTTGCTCACTGCGCAGTCACACGTACACAAACATTGTTGTTTATGATTAGTGTCGGTCTTGGAACTTGAGTTGTTTAAATCCGACCTCAACTTGGTTGTGTATGGACCCAAAAAATTTTGAGTTTTTAAAATATATATTATTTAAAAATTTATTTGCGGGATAACTATTTGATATATTATTATATGTTTCGAATTTTAGTTACAGGACCCGAACCCGGGGCCTTTTGTTTTATTTCGCGTGCGTCACAATATGTAGTGTTTTGTTGTTCCCAGTGTACCGAAATTCAAAATTCAATGTACAACTTAGACAGAATCTGTAAACGCAAAAAATACAGAACATATAATTACTTACAAGAGCCAGTTTTATGATTTCGAAAATTGGTGAATCGAGGCGAGTAGTATACTTTGTTCTTAAAGCAAATTACTTTCCCCACACTAGTGCAAATGGGACTGTCTGACGTTTGCTTCCCAGGATACAACGACTATCGATGAAAGGAGCCAGCACTTCGATCCTTTCGACAGGAGAACCGAAAAACTGCGGTATAATCTCAGAAAGGTAATGGTATGCTATGTGTGCAGAGCGTGCAGAAAGATTTTGTACGTGAAGAAAAATGAAGACGACCTCTATATTTATAGGCACAGAGGTGTCCATTATGAGGGACTGCAACTGACCAAAAAATCGCAACTAATCGAAAATTCGAGAGTGATCGGAGAAGAAAGCGTCCTTTTGAAATTAAGGGAAAAAAAACACGCAGTTGGAAACATTCTAGAAGGGCTTCCGCAGGTTAGGCCATGGGTTAAAAGAAAATTAAATCCGCTTGGGTCTAACCCAGTCTGAATTAATTTTATCTAAAAAGAATATACTCATTAGCCCACAACCCACAACCCACAGACCACGAGCCCATCGGTCGGATGGACGGTGGCGGAGGTGGCGCACATGCGCATGTGCATAGAATTGTGTGTATGCTCGTCCGCTCACAAAATTTCTATGACTCTAAGGGCCAAGCCCTTGTGCAAAAATCCTAATAATTAACTTAAGGATTTTTCTTTTTCCAACCAATGTGGGACAAACCCACATCTCTCCTTTTACCAACATTCATGTATTGAGCATATAGCTCACTTTAAGGATAATTTTCAATTCATCCAAAAATTATGTATGAAAACCAACTACACGAGGTCGATCTCTACCCGGAGATGAACACAACGGTATGTGGGACCACCCCGTCCGAAGATCGGGTTCCACTTAATTTTAAACTTCAAATTTGAGGTTTTTAATAATTTTTCCTATAATCCCCCACATGAATAAAATTGACAGAGAACCCATGCTATGAGAATGGAGATGCAGATGCAGATGTTCTGAAAATACAGTAGGACGTGTTTCGTATAGAGTAAAGTAGCTTGTGACTTTGAACCTTCTCCTGTGAATAACTATCGAATTTACTAGCTAACCAGTGAATGCGATGTATTTAACTGTTCAACCGTTTGTGTAAACCAAGACAATAGTCATCACACGAAGTACTTCCTGACACAGTTTGGTTATTATAGTTGTGCCCATTATAGCCCTAGGACACTCCTGGTGTTCATGAATGTTTATAAATATTTCAGCCCTTGACAATCTCATAGAAGCGGCCCCTTCACATTCATATAAGTGATTCTTATTAAGAGGAGCTGCTATACTCCATTTAGATTTACCAAACTATAAGGATCATTAAAAGCATTGCTCAACCTAAAACGGTACATGCATAATTTTCTTATCATAGGAATGGGTAGAAGACATAGTCTCCACAGTGATATGCTTAAGTTACATACAACTCAGCTGTCCTTTTGAATCTAGATCTTGAGTCTCCAGTCAGTTAGGTAGAGTTGCCGTTATAGTAACTTTTATGACATGGGCTTTAGCCCCATTCCCCTCGATGTATTGACAACCAATTCTATAGTTAACCCCTTGGTTAGTGGATCCGCAATGTTATTCTTTGATATTACATAATCAATAGTAATAACTCCATTAGAAATTAGTTGTCTAACGGTATTATGTTGTCGACGTATATGTCGAGACTTCCTGTTATACAAATTACTTTGTACTTTGCCTATTGCTGATTGACTATCGAAATGTATGCAAATTGCAGACACAGGTTTTGGCAAGTTTGGAATATCTTCTAAGAAGTGACGTAACCATTCAGTTTTTTCATCGGCCTTATCCAAAGCGATAAATTCTGACTCCATGGTGGATCTTGCACTACAAGTTTGTTTGGTAGATTTCCAAGACACGGTAGCTCCACCTAGAGTAAATACAAATCCGCTTGTGGATTTTGAATCCTTGGTATCCGGTATCCAGTTTGCATCACTATATCCTTCTAGTACCACTGGATATCGTGTATAGTGCAATCCATAATCAGCGGTGTATCTTAAATACCTACCTTGATTATAGCCATCTAGTGATCCTTTCCGGGATTACTGGTCCTTCTAGTACCACTGATATTGTGTGTAGTGCAATCCATAATCAACGGTATATCTTAAATACCTAAGTACCCTGATTATAGCTGTCCAGTGATCCTTTTCGGGATTACTGGTATAGCGATTTAGCTTACAGACTGAATGCGCTATATCTAGCCTTGTACAATTCATCAAGTACATTAGACTGCCTATAACACGAGCATATTCTAATTGAGAAATGCTTGTACCTATATACTTATATAGATGCAACGTTAAGTCTACTGGTGTTTTTCCTATGCTCTTGTCATTTTTGTTGAACCTTTCGAATATCTTCTCTATATAATATTTTTGAGACAAGATGATACCATCAGACTTTCTAGTAATTTAATTCCTAGAATGACGTCTGCTAGACCTGGGTCTTTCATATCAAATTTTGAGTTCAAAAGTTTTTTCGTGGCCTTAATTACTTGATTATTACTGTCAAAGATCAACATATCATCCACATATAAACATATAATGACATAACCTTTATTAGTATTCTTAACATATACGCATTTGTTACATTCATTGATGGCGAAACCATTCAAGATCATCACATTATCAAAATTTTCATGCCATTCTTTCGGTGCTTACTTTAAACCATACAATGATTTAACAAGCTTACACACTTTGTTGTCTTTCCCAACAACCTTAAAACCTTCCGGTTGTTTCATGTAGATCTCCTCCTTAAGGTCACCATTTAGGAAAGCTGTTTTCACATCCATTTGATGTATCTCGGGATTGTTTAATGCTGCAAATGCAATCAACATCTGAATGGAATGTTATCTTAGTAACAGGTGAATAAGTGTCAAAGTAATCCAGACCTTCTTTTTGTCTATATCCTTTAACTACTAGTCTCGCCTTATATTTATCTATTGATCCATCCGTTTGCATCTTCCTTTTGAATATCCACTTGTATCCCAAAGGTTTGCAACCTGGTGGGAGATCTACAAGTTCCCAAGTATGATTTTGCAGAATGGACTCAATTTCACTGTTGATGGCTTTTTTCCATAAAGGAGCCTCGGTAGTGGACATAGCTTCTTTAAAACTTTGCAGTTTTGTTTCCAATATATAAGTTAGGAAATCTGAACCAAAAGATTTTACTGTTCTTGTCCGTTTACTCCGTCTAGGCTCATTCTCATCCTTGTCCATAACCTTTTGGGTAGGTACAACATCAATTTCCATATCATTAGTTTTCTTGGTGGAACTAATTAAGTGTGCTGTTGTATGGAAATATCTGTTCAAAGAAAGTAGCATTCCTTGATTTCATAATCGTATTAACGTGAATCTTTGGAACTTTTGACTTAATTACAAAAAAAGCGATATGCACTGCTATTATTCACATAACTGATGAATACACTATCAATGATTTTTGGTCCTATCTTTATCTTTTTAGGTAGAGGGACCGCCACCTTAGCCAAACACTCCCACATTTTCAAGTATTTGTAGGAAGCCTTGCGACCTTTCCACAACTCATAAGGTATTGTATTTGTCTTCTTATGTGGAATCTTGTTCAGGATGTAATTTGCAGAGAGAATTGCTTCCCCCCACAAATTCTGTGACAAATCTGAATTGATGAACATGGTATTCATCATGTTCTTTAGAGTTCTATTTCTTCGTTCAACAATTTCATTTTGTTGAGGTGAATAAGGAGTTGTAATTTGGTGAATTATTCCATGTTGAGCACAGAATTCACTAAAAGGTGATTCATACTCACCATCTCTATCACTACGAATTACCTTAATCCTTTTGCCAAGCTGATTTTCAACTTCATTCTTATATTGAATGAATTTCTCTAGACTTTATCCTTACTCCTGAGTAAGTACACATAGCAATATCGTGTGCAATCGTCGATAAAAGTAATAAAGTATTTTTTACCACCTCGAGTCTGCACAAACTTCAAATCACACAGATCCGTATGGATTAATGCTAAAGGTACAATGCTTATTTCTACTTTGTGGAAAGAATTTCTTGTCATTTTTTGCCTCAACGCGGACTTCACATTTATGTTAAATTTAGGCAAATAGTCCAAGTAAATTAAACGACGTAGAGAACCAAAATTCACATGTCCTAATCTAGTATGCCATAAATTGAAAAAATCAACGATATAAGCAGAAGATGTATTTATTTCATTAGAACCCGGAAAGGCCAAAACCTTAGTCATTACATTCATCTTGAACATACTGTTAGACATATATCCCCTTCCTATATACACACCACTCTTGGACAAGACAACCTTATCTGATTCAAATACCAGTCGGAAACCATTCTTACTAAGTAGCGAGCATTACACTAAATTCTTACGCATTTGAGGCGCATGCAACACTTCATTCAGAGTCAGCTCTTGCCCAGAAGTCATTTTCAAAATCAGTTTGAAGAGTTACCCATAAAAAGCTATTCGCCTGAATCTATCGGTTGGTAGCTAGTGAACATCTTCTTTTTGTCTGAGCATACATGGCGAGTGGCTCCTATGTCTATCCACCACTCTTTGAGATTCGAATCCACCATGTTGATTTCTGAAACCACTGCTGAGAGATTCAGTTCTAAAACACCATTTGTGACATTGTGCACCTCAGTCACATTGGCTTGCGCTGGATGTTTCTTGAAATTCTCTTTTTTGCTGTAACAGTCAACAGCTCGATGTCCAGGCTTGTCACAAACAAAGCACTTCTCGTCAAATTGAGTCTTCGTGTTTCTCTCATTTTTTGGAGCAAAATTATGGCCTTGTGTGGTTGCTTCCTTTTCTTGGTTTTGTTGTCGTTCCTTTTAGCATGTTCCACCACGTTAGCCTGGGCTGTGAACTGAAAAGCAGGTGTACCCTTTTTCTCTGCATTCATATTATCCTCCTCAGTCCTCAACTGTACAATAAGATCCTCCAGATTCATTTCCTTACGCTTGTACTTTAGATAGTTCTTGAAATCTTTCCAAAGCGATGGCAATTTCTAAATAATGGAAGCCACTTGGAATGACTCATTGAGGGTCATCCATTTTGCATGAATCTCATGCAGAATAACCTGGAGTTCTTGAACATGTGACACGACAGATTTAGAGTCTACCATTTTGTAGTCCAAGTACCTGTCGATGACAAATTTTTTCATGTCAGCATCCTCGGTCTTGTACTTCTTGTCCAAAGAAACCCAGAGTTCTTTCGCAGTCGTGACCGAGCAGTACACGTTATACAACATGTTGTCCAATCCATTGAGAATGTAATTCCTGCACAAAAATCAGAATTTGTCCAGGCCTTAATAGCAGCAACAACCTGGAAGTCTGCTTCGTTCTTTGGAACTTCTGGACGATCCTCATTGAGGAACCTAGCCAATTGTAGCGTCGTAACACAGAACAACATTTTTTGTTGCCATCTTTTGAATTCAGTATTGAATTTTCAGGCTTTTCAGCATGGCCAATGGGCACATTGGTGGTAGCCAGTGCAGGCACAACTGCAGGAGGCACAACTGTAGGGGTTTGACCCGGGTTAGGAATCGAATTTTGACCTCCCTCCTCTGTAGGGGTTTCATTTCCTTTCTTAGTAATTGATGTCATTTTCCTATTAAGGAAAAATCAACACAAAGATATATAAACTTGTGATTATTGAATCTAATGTGAAATTATCAAATTGTTTCGTACAATTTAAACTTTACAATTTAATCTTCTAATAATCTTATGAAATTGCTATAAAATTGTAAAGCACTAACTAAAATATGTTTTTACCCAAAAAAATTCAGTGAGTTATATTAGAGAAATAGGACCAACAAATAATATATATATATATATATATATATATATTCCCCCCCCTCCCTCTCCCCACACACACACACACATTGGAAACACCCGATAGATCAAACAAATGTAATAAGCACGCTGTTTAGAAAATCTTTCGTCAAAATTGCAATGTGCTGTTTCGAAAAAATATATATAATCAATATGTATGCAAACCAAAAATACAAAGTATTTACAACCCAAGATGGATATTTGAATGTAGAACCAGAAACACACCTTATTGCTTCGAGTGAGTATTTACTGTTTCATTTATCACTGTTTCGGAAATGACCATAACAGTGGAGTGTGTGCCTTTGATAGTCTTCACACCAAACGGTAAATGAAGAGATATAAATCCTATTTTCCCTTTTGTGGTAAATTACTTACTGCCTTGAAAACAAACTCCTCATTAATAGTACTGTTTTGGAAAGTAGATACTCCTACCGTTTTGACAAAAATTGAACAAAAACTGAACAAAAATTACTCTAACGATTATTAGAGTAATTTGTTTACTACAGTAATTCGCAACAGAAAAACTAATTTTTTTTTATTCAGTGCAGTGTTTAAAAATATTTTGACACAAACTTTGAAACATCCATAATTTGCTTTAAGATTGTTGTTCCCAGTGTACCGAAATTAAAAATTCAGTGTATAATTTAGACAGAATCTGCAAACGCAAAAAATATAGAATAGATAGTTATTTACAAGAGTCAATTTTAGGATTCTGAAAATTGGCGAATCAAGGCCAGTAGTATACTTTGTCCTTAAAGAAAATTACGTCCCCCCACATAGTGCTAACGGGACTGTCGGACGTTTGTTTCCCAGGATACAACGACTATCGACGAAAGGAGGCAGCATTTCGATTCTTTCGACAGGCGAACCGTAAAACTGCGGTGTAATCTCAGAAAGGTAATGGTATGCTATGTATGGAGAGCGTGTAGAAAGATTTTGTAAGTGAAGAAAAATGAAGATGACCCCTATATTTATAGGCACAGAGGTGTCCATTAGGAGGGATTGCAACTGACCGAAAATTCACGACTGATCAGAGAAGGACGCGTCCTTTTGAAAGAAAAAAACACGCAGCTGGAAACATTCTATAAGGGCTTTCGCGGGTTGGGCTATGGGTTAAAAGAAAATTAAATTCGGTTGGGCCTAGCCTAGTCTGAATTAATTTTCTCTAAAAAGAATATATTCATTAGCCTAAGCCCAAGCCCACAACCCACGGCCCACGAGTGCCGAGCCCGTGCCCAACCCGCCCATCGGTCAGACGGATGGCGGTGGAGGCGCGCACCCGCGCATGTGGAATTGTGAGTGCGCTCGCCTGCTCAGAAAATTTCTATGACCCTAAGAGCCAAGTCCTTGTGCAAAAATCCTAGTAATTAACTCAAGAATTTGTGGGATAAACCGACATCCCTCATTTTACCAACATTCATGTATTAGTATATAGCTCACTTGAAGGACAATTTCTAATTCATCCAAAAATTATATATGAAAATCAACCACACGAGGTCGATCTCTACCCGGAGATAAACACAACGGTATGTGGAACCACCTCATCCGAAGACCGGGTCCCACTTAATTTGTAACTTCAAATTTGAGGTTTTCAATAATTTTTCCTACATGTTTTACGTGAGAGCCCTTGGGGGCCTTAAAATCATATTTGGGAGGGGGTTTAGCACAACTCGTACTTTTATTTCACCAATTCCTTTCTCTCTCTATAAAGTTCCACCTTCTCTCTACCACCACCACCACTAATCCACTCCAACATTTTCAAATTCCTTTGAGATATGAGAAGCTTGAAATGTGCTTGATGTGAAATCAAAGGCGGATCATAATTTGGTGCTCGGGAAGCTCGGATTCAAGGCTTGGAAGTTCCTCAAAGCTAGGGCTATTCATCAAATCCATCTTTTCAGAACTTGAGGTATGGATTTCTACCTTGTATTATGTGTATATGATGTGTTTTGGTTCATATTTCGTGTATATATTGAGGTTTTGATGTGATTTGGAGTGTTGGAGAAAAATAGAATCGCAAAAAAATCTGCAGAATCATGCAGTGGCGTCCAGATGGGAGACCTGGGCGTCCAGATGGTTGGCCTGGGAATTTTGGCAGAGAGGTGGTAATTGGAGCATTCAGACGGGACTGCCTAGCATCCGGACGGGACAGGGCATGTCCAGACAGGAATGTGAAACTTTCTTTTGACTGTTTGGTTGTCTTATATCTTGCCTTGGATCATCTTTTACTTAGTCAATTGTCATGATTGCGGGTTATTTGTGCGTTTGTTTTGATCTAGATTGAATGGAATTTAGTTGACATAATGTGAACGTAGTATGGATACGCATAACAAACGCACATGCTAATATTGATTGATACAAGTATAATACTAGCCTCCATTGGGAGTAGTGCTAAGGAACTATCACTACAACAGATCGGGGTATTCCCGGCGTTTCAAAAACGCCGGGGAAAGATGGATAAACGCCGGTCTTGCTTTTACTGGCGTTTTTCCCGGCGTTTTTCAAAACGCCGGCGAAGCCGCTGTCAGAAATGTTGGACGGCGTTTATGAAACGCCGGGAATGGTTTCTGGCGTTTTTCCCGGCGTTTAAGAAATGCCGTAAAATGATTTCTCATCCGGACTTGCCATAGCTCTTTACCGGGGTTCTAAGAAACGCCGGGAATTATTGCCGGCGTTTTTCCCGGCGTTTATTAAATGTCGTAAAATTGTTTCTGACCTTGACTTTCCATTGTTCTTTCCCGGGGTTTTTGTAAACGCCGGGAATTATTGCCCAATCTATGTTAGATTCAAAAGAAAGATAAGAACCTCAATGGTTCACCCTTCCTAATATGGGAATCACAAAATTTTTACTTTCAGAAATGTATGCTACAAACTTAAAAAGTTAACCTTACAAACAGGCCAATTTACAAAGGGAATCTCCATTCATAACAATATTAGCGCAATGGGTCTCTGAACATAAATTCCATAAATCAAGCTCTACAAACGAAAGATGGATTGTCAAGCATCCTCGATCACTTCTTCGATGATCCAAACCCCCCAAATCCCATCATAGCGGCAACATCAGGGTCTAGCTCGGGTTCCTCCTCCGTTGCCTTCTCTTTCTGATCCGGATAGCAAATAAAAGGAACGACAAAAAAGAATAATTGCAATTAATATTCAAAGGAACGACAAAATACTATAAAAGGTACTTAATTCCTGTACACCTCAAAGAAATTTCATGAATGAAGCAAGATCCATTTTTCTTTTCGTGGTCAAAGAACAGACAAGTATTTACCTGAGGGATACTCAGGGCAGCATCAACATGAATGTCAGGCCCCTCCCTTCGAAAAACAGGGTCTTCTCTGACCTGGAAGAAAAATCAATACAAATTCTTTTACTCGCAATTATTGGTATAAATCCTTATGCACTCTAACTAGAGTTTATCACAGAAGTAGAAACAGTAATAACTGCCCTACAACTTATTTAAGGTACCTTGATAGTAACATATAGATCCCCAGGTTGATTTCCATCAGGATCTGCTCCACCACTCCTATATACCTTCATAGTTTCATTATCATCTACTCCTGCAGATGCCAACAAACACAATTAAGTCCAGGACCATGTATGAAGTAAACAAAAAGAAGAAAACAAGCCGAAGCTCCATTCCGTTTGTCCAGCCCTTCCTAATCTTGAAAGGTGCTCAGAACTCAGAAGCGACCACTAGCTGGCTAGGGTAATAGGACGCATATTGTTCTCTAACCCCATTATGGACCCACAGAGTGCCAAATAATTACCCACGGCATCAGCTGGGTCATGGGTGATCCGACAACCCATAGAGTATTTCCTATATGGCTATATCCATGAGGAGTCAATAACCTCTCGCCAAACAGGTGAACCACCACGTATACTGGACCCACCTAAGTCCAAAAGCCTAAAAACACTGGCATATCCAAGATTGAAAGACTCCAGCCAGACTCTGCATTATCCAATCCCCTCTAAGTACTAATTCTATATGTAACATCATTTTCATTTCAATTTATCTCAACAAGGCACTATGATCTCTATTTACAATTCTAGAGACTCTTGAATTCTTCTCAGACCACACATGGTATTTGAATTTAAACGAATTCCCATGTTGCAAATTGTCTTTTAATTGCTACGTAAGTCCTATTTTCTTATTGCACAGACATCCCTAATCACTTTTGCACCCACGCAACTAACAAATTGAAGCCCTTGTGAACAAATGTTTCCATCCAAAGTCAATGTGAATGGGATGATAAACAACCTAGTAATTGGAAAGATTTAGACATTAGGTATGTTAGAAGGACTCTTATAAGTCTCTTAAGTACTCAAATGTTGATCATCACGCAAATGTTACGCTTTACCTTCACAACTTTCCCCGTTCCATTACAATAAGAGCAAGTAGTCTGGATCCTGAATGGGCCAGTTACTTTGTTTATCTGAAACAAAAGCAAAAATCATATTATCTAGGGCGAGTTCACTATGTTGACACCAAAATAATGTACAGGGCCATAAGAAAACAGACCATGCCAGAGCCTCTACAGGTCCTGCAAGTTTCAGGCCTGGTTCCGGGAGGAACGCCAGATCCACCTGAACATTTTGACCAAAAACAAATACGTAGATACTTAGCAGTCTCCGATGTTACAAAACAAACTACCATTGGAAGCAAATAAATAGATGTCGTTACAGATAAAAAGAGCTAGAAGGACAAATGACGGAAATATAACTGCAGAGATGTTAAGTCCAGCGAATAGGTCCATACCACAAGTTTCACAAGGCAAATCAGCTTGGAAGGTCAATGTCTTGTTGCATCCCTGAACGGCTTCCATAAAAGATAGTTCAACTGAAACCTACACAGGATCAAGAAGACCAGAAAGTTTTTCAAATAACAAGCTATAGTACACAAACGAACAACCAGAGGTCCAGAACTAATGGATAAAATACAAACCTTGACATCTTTGCCGCCGCTCATGCCCCTCTCAAAGATTGTTTTGAAGATCTGTTCTCCATTATAGAGAGTTCCACAACATTCATGTGGAAAGAGAATTATGCTTCAGAAGTCGAAAAGATAATATAAAAACAAATCTGATAACCCTAGAGACATGGATTAAAAAAAAGGCCAAACAGTAGACAATAAGTCTGCATACATAGAACACCAAGTTCGAAACACTACCCCAAAAACAACAAGAGCACTAATCCAATGGAAAGAAGGGGGGAAACCAGGAAACCCAATGCTTTTTTTTGGATCATACAGAGAGACCGAGAGATACAGAGAGACTGAGAGAGAGAGATAGATAGAGAGAGAGAGAGAGAGAGAGAGAGAGAGAGAGAGAGAGAGAGAGAGAGAGCGATACCTGAGTAAGGGCCGGCCGGGGTAGCAGCAGCTTCGTATCAGCGCCAGATCGTGCAAGGGGCGGCAGGAGCTCTAGGGCTTCATTTGAGGGGCATGGAAGGGGCGGCAGGAGCTCTAGGGCAGGGGAAAAGGGGGGAAGCGGGAAATTAAAGTTTGGGGGAAATTAGGGGGGAAATAAGGGGAAGGGGGAAAGTAAGTCCTGGGTATTCCCGGGAGTTTCTAAAAAACGTGGGGGAAAATAATTAAGGCGCGACTGGATTGGAAAATAAGGGGTATTCCCGGGTGTTTTTAAAAAACGCTGGGAAATAAATGCGGGGAAAGCTCACATTTGTTGTAGTGTATATGGGTCTAGTTTCCTTTGGGAAATGTGTTAGGGAATGCCATGCATTGGCTTGGCTAGCCTCCGTTGGAAGAAGTTCTAGGACATGATATTACATGACATCATTTGATTGTATTCGATTAGTTTTTCCTTTGGGCGATGAGTTAGTAGTAAGATGTGACGTTTGTAGCGTTGGTATTGATAAATTATGGATTTTGTGGAGAATTTATCACGTGTGTTTCCTTATTCATATTATAGTGCTTGACACATCCATGTCTTGTATTGTCATACAATGTTCATATCACATACCACTTCATCTCATATGCACATAGCCTTGGTTTAGATTTTGCGACTGAGCTTGTAGCTCAATCGTTCCATCTTTCAGGTATTGCACTAGATGCATAGCATGGAGTGTATGATGTACATGGCCTAACATCTTTTGAAAAGTTAATTGAAGGAGTTATCTAACATCTTTATAAACTTATTTTTGGAAGATGTACTGTAACTTCTACATTTAATGTTAGGTGACGATAATGGAACCTTTCAACTTCTTTCAAATTGTGGTTAATGTATTTTGAGCTAGTAGTGCCCCTTTCTTTTGAAAACTGTTGGATACCTACCATTTTGGGCATCATATCTATGGAATATTTTGGGTTATTTAAACGGTATTTCGTGAGAATTGTGGAAGATATAATGTGATTTATTATATTGAGAAATCAAGGCGTGACAACTTGGTATCAGAGTGGAGTAGAATGAATACTTTGAGAACGTGGGGAGACTTAGAGTCTTATGGGTTCAAAACTCTACATTTTAGGAGGGCATGTGTATACTTGTGTGCATGACGTTCATATGCTTTGCAGTTCTTATTGCTTATGGATCATGTAGGACTCATGATCCGTGTTGGAAAGTTGTGTAGGGCGGTGGCCTTGTATTGCATTGTTAGTACTTTGTATTTTGTAGCATTATGTGTCCTAGATGTGGCGTGAGGTTAGGCAGATCCTGAGGCCGAGGCTGCTACCATGAGATACCATTAGATGACATTGTGAGTCAATAGAGAGAGGTTCCTTATGCGGAGGAGATGAACGAGAAAGTGAAACAGAATGCTAACCGCCGGTCATTTTGGGCATATTTGCAAGAGAGTTTATGACGGCACTTGCTGAGGCCAATCTGTCGAATCGGGCCGCAAAGACCAACGCTGATAATTGAGCTATTGATGCTATGAGGGATTTCTGTCATCTCAACCCACCACAATTCAACGAGGAAGGTGGTGATTTTCTTGTAGCCAACCATTGGCTTTTGAAAATACGTAAACTATTCAATGCTTTGAGGATAGTGGAGGATGACCTGAGGGTCGATATTGTGGCATGCCAGTTAATGCGTGAGGCTAAGGGATGGTGGGAGTCAATCCTTGAGTCAAGAAAGGACGCACGGAGGGCTGCTAGGCAAGCAGCTAGGGTTGATGAGCTTGACGTGGAGATATTGACATGGGCAGACTTTGAGGTTCTCGATACTTTCTGGAATCCTATTGTGAACAACTACATGAGCAGTTTGAGAGGTTGGAATAGGGGACCATGACTGTGTCAGAATATGCTGCAAGGTTTCAGACCTTATCCCGTTTCGCACCGGAGCTCGTGGCTTCGAAAGATCATAAGTGGTGGCATTTTGAGAGGTGTCTTTACTTTTCTATCAAGAGGCTCATAGTGAGTCAACACAAAATGAGTTTTATTGACATTTTTGAATATGTGAGGAGCATTGAATTGCTCAATGAGGCATAACAAGGTTCCAGAGTTTGGGAGCCAAGGCAACCAAGTGTGGTGCCTAATTATTCTTCTTCTTTTGAGATTTCTGGAAGTCAGGGGCGTAAGCACCAGAGAGAGCAGTTTTAGTCTTCGAGGGGTCATTCCAATCTTAGGTCGCCAGTTTCGTCAGACTTGCGGAGCAATACTTCGAGGCTTCCAAGTGTATGCTTTTGATGCAACCAACCAGGTCATATCCATACTCAGTGCCTGGTACCTCCCAAAGTTTGCTACACGTGTGGCAAGGAGGAGGAGCACGTAGTGAGGTTGGCTACACGTGTACCTCCCAAATTATCCTCAAGGGGGAGGAGCACGTAGTGAGGTTGGCTCGGTGCAGCAACCGAGGCAAGGGAAGGACAGGGACGACAGTCATATGGAGGTCCACAACGACAACAACAGCGACAAGAACAGTCCCACTTTCATTAGGCCACGTCAGTTCAGGGTTCTCAACCCGAGAAAGGGGCTAGTTCTTCGGTGCCAGTGAACAGGTATATGCAGGGGCATCATGTTCCAACAAAGGCTTACAATATCACTTCTTCAGTGGCACCTTCTACTTCTCAGAGTCCAGACACGTCAGTTGTGAGGGGTACATTTCTCGTATTAAATTCTTTTGCAAGTGTTCTATTTGTTCTGGAGCATTACATTCTTTTATTGCTGCGTTATTTTTTTATGCATTGGAATTGGAGACCGATTTGTTAGACCCACCGTTGTTTGTTGAGGCACCCACTAGAGAGAAATCTCTACTTGACTGTGTATGTAGAGACTACGAGCTTGTCATCTTAGACCGTCGCTTTTCATGTGATTTCATTGTTTTGGGTATAACCAGGTTTGATGTTATCTTGGGTATGGATTGATTGTCTACCCATCATGCGATTATTGATTATTTTAAGCATCAGGTCCGTATTTGTTCACCCAACGATAGTTGTTTTAAGTTCTTTGGGGAATGTCAGGAGCCGTTAGAGCCTTATGTGTATGAACCTCGGGAGTGAGATTCTATTTATGCGTCATTGGCTAGTTTGACACTTGATAAGGATGTGGACGCACGTGGTGAGTTGCCGCTAGTAGTTCGCAACTTTCTGGATGTGTTCCCAAAAGAATTACCTGATTTACCTCCCGAGAGAGATTGAGTTTGCAATAGATTTAATTTTGGGTGCTGCTCTAATTTTTATGACTCCGTGTTGTTTTGCACTGGCCAAATTGAAGGAGTTGAAAATCCAGTTGTAAGAGTTGCAGGATTTGGGTTTTATACATCCAAGTACATCTCCATTGGGAGTTTCAACCTTATTTGCACAGAAGAAGGATGGGCCTTTACGTTTGTGTATCGATGACTGGAAGTTGAACCGTGTGACCGTAAAGAACAAGTATCCAATGCCGAGAATTGATAATTTATTCGACCAACTCCGAGGAGCTAAGTGTTTCTCGAAGATTGACTTTAGGTTGGGGTGTTAGCAGTTGAGGGTACAGAGTGAGGACATCCCGAAGACCGTTTTTAGTACACGCTATGGGCACTACGAGTTTGTGGTGATGCCATTCGGGTTGACTAATGCATTGGCAATGTTTATGGATCTTATGAACCATATCTTTCGCATGTATATTGACCAATTTGTGGTAGTGTTTGTTGACGATATCTTGATCTACTCGAGCATGGAGGAAGAACACCAATCACACCTTGCCATCATTCTTGGACTTTTCAGGGAGGATCACCTTTATGCTAAGCTCAGTAAGTGTGAGTTTTGGCTTTCTGAAATTAAGTTTTTGGGTCATGTTGTTTCGCAAGGTGGAGTATTCGTTGATCCGAAAAAGATAGAATCTGTTATGGACTGGCAACGATCGAAGAATATTTTTGAGATCCGGAGCTTTTTGGGCTTGGTTGGATATTATTGTCATTGTGTGCTTGACTTCTCTCATTTAGCGGTGCCTATGACACGATTGACTTGTAAGGGGACACATTTTGTTTGGGATGAGACTTGTGAGGCAGCATTTGATGAGTTGAAGCGGCGTTTGACTAGCTCACCGGTGTTGATTGTACCCGAGCGAGGATTGGTTACTCTATATACTGTGATACATAAAAGGAGGGACTTGGGTGCATGTTGATGCAAACAGGGCAGGTTGTGGCCTATGGGTCAAGACAATTGAAAATTTACGAATGGGATTATCCTACTCATGACTTAGAACTTGCCGCAATTGTGTTTACATTGAAGATCTGGCAACATTATCTTCACGGTGAGAAGTTTGAAGTCTTTTCGAATCACAAGAGGTTGAAGTATTTATTTTCTCAAAAGGAGTTGAATTTGAGACAACGCTGTTGGATGGAACACATTGAAGATTATGACTTTGATTTACAGTATCGCCCGAAAAAGGTAAATGTTGTAGCGGATGCTTTGAATAGAAAGCCAACCCGATTGGCGAGCTTGGCCATTTGTAAATGGAAGGTGCGCATTTTGAGGAGGCTATTGATGGGGTAACTTTATGCAATTTGACGATCCAATCGACTTTATCGACTCATGTAGCGGACGCTCAACAACATGATGAAGATAGAGCGGTTGCACTGGAAGTTTCTTAGTGGCAATGGACAAGATGGGTGGATGATTTATGCGGATCGAAGCCTTCGCTTTCGAGAGAAGTTGTTTGTGCCTGTCGCTTGCCGGGAAGATATTTTGAGAGAGTTTTACCATTCTCCATTAACCGTTCATCCAGGAGGGACGAAGATGGACCACGACTTGCGTCGGAAATTTTGGTGGTTCGGAGTGAAACGAAATGTTGTGAGCTTTGTATCTAGATGCTTGACATGCCAACAAGTGAAAACTGAATACCAACGACCCGCGAGGGGGTTACAACCATTACCAGTAACGGAGTGAAAATGGAAGAATGTGACGATGGACTTTGTTACCAATTTGCCGAGATCGCTGAGAGGGCATGATGCTATATAGGTGGTAGTGGACTATTTGAATAAGTCAACTCACTTTCTATCGATTCAGGTTATGGATTCTATTGAGAAGCTCAGTTGTTTGTACATCCGTGAGATTGTCCAGTTGCATGGGATTCCCGTGTCCATTGTGTCTAATCGAGATTGATTCATAGCACAATTTTGACTGAGTTTGCAAGTAGCACTTGTCACGAATTTGTTGTTTAGTACAGTGTATCATCCTCAGATCGATGGGCAATCTGAGCATATGATTTAGATTCTTGAGGATATGCTTCGGGCATACATTTTATATTTTTGTGAAAGTTGGGAGGATCACTTGCTGCTCATTGAATTTGCATACAACAATAGTTACTAGTCGAGTATTGAGATGACACCGTTTGAGGTTTTATACGGTAGGCCATGTAGATTGCCGATATGTTGGACCGAGTTGGGTGAGACAATGTTTGTCAGGCCGAATCTGATTGGGGAGACTACCAAAGGCATGAAGTTAATTCGCAAGCAAATCTTAACCGCGCAAGGGAAGACTACCGAGCAAGTGAAGGTAATTTGCCCACGATTACTTACCGCTCAAAGCCGACAGAAGAGCTATGATGATGAACGTGGTCGTCTGTTATCGTTTGAGGTGGGAGACCACATGTTTTTGAAAGTATCGCCACCACGGGGTTTGTCGCGTTTCGGATGGAAAGGAAAGCTATTACCGAGATATATCGGGGCATTTGATATCATTGAGAGAATTGGAGAGGTTGCTTACCATTTGGCCTTATCGCCAAGGCTGTTAGGTGTGTATGATGTATTTCATGTTTCGATGTTAAGGAAGTACAAACTGGATTCTTCTCATATTTTGGAGTGGTCCGAATTAGAGCTTGAGGTCGATGCATCCTATGGGGAGCAACCAATACACATTCTAGACTCCTGAGAACAAGTGTTAAAGGGTAAGACAACAACGTTAGTTTGTGTGTTATGGGGCAATCGAGGCAAGGAGGAATCGATGTGGGAATGTGAGGAAGAAGGTCAGAAGAAATATCCACATTTATTTATTCCTTGATTATTACACGCTTGTTATCGGATTGATGGTTTGGGGCGTGCTTGGCCACCATGTTTACGTGCTTATTGATTGTTATGGAAACATGGATTGTGTATCTACTTGCTTTATGCCCCTTGAGTTTTCAGAATTGTAGAATTGGTTATGCTTATAGACACTGTTGGTTTCGACGACTTGATTGTGCAATGATCGTATATATACTCATTAAGCATGCCATATACATGAGTCACATTGATGTGTTCGGTTGATTCTATTTGAATTTTTCTAACTTGATTGTTTGGCATCCGTTGAGTTTTGTGGAAGCACGGATTACTTTATGTTCTAGATTGAGACAATTGCGGTGTGTATGAATAGTTGGTATTGTGAGAGGTATCGATATCTTATACTATAACATTAGAGTTTTGGCAAAGTATCTGTGTCTCGCTTATTGATAATCTAGAGAGGTGTCGGTGTCGACATTTTTTTTTAATTTGGAGGATGAAATTCCTTTTAAGGAGCAGATGATGTAAAGACCTAGAAAATTTTGAGTTTTTAAAATTTATTATTTGAAAATTTATTTGCAGGATAACTATTTGATTTATTATTATATGTTTCGGATTTTAGTTACAGAACTTGAACCCGGGGCCTTCTGTTTTATTTCGCGCGCATCACAATATGTGGTGTTTTACGTAAGAGCCCTTAGGAGCCTTAAAATCATATTTGGGAGGGGGTTTAGCACAACTCTTACTTTTATTTCACCAATCTCTTTCTCTCTCTACAAAGCTCCACTTTCTCTCTACCACCACCACCAATCTACTCCACCATTTTCAAATTTCTTTTAGATATGGGAAGCTTGAAGTGTGCTTGATGTGAAATTGAAGACAGATAGTGATTCGGTGCTCAGGAAGCTTAAATTCAAGGCTTGGAGGTTCGCAAAGCTGCTTTCATCAAATCCATCTTTTCAGAGCTTGAGGTAGGGATTTCTACCTTGTATTATGTCTACATGACGTGTTTTGGTTCATATTTCGTGTATATATTGAGGTTTTGGTGTGAGTTAGAGTGTTGGAGAAAAATTGAATCGCGTAGAAAATTTACATAATCGCGCAGCGGCGTTCGGACGGGAGACCTGGGCGTCCGAACGGCTGGCCCAGGGATTTTGGCAGAGAGGTGGTAATTGGGGCGTCCGGACGGGACTGCCTAGCATCCATACGGGACAGGGCATGTCCGGATGGGAATGTGAAACTTTCTTTTAACTGTTTGCTTGTCTTATATTTTGCATTGGATCATCTTTTACTTAGTCAATTGTCATGATTGCGGGTTATTCATACGTTCATTTTGAACTAGATTGAATTAGTTGACATAATATGTAAAGACCCGAAAAATTTAAAATTTTTATATTAATGTTCGGGTTAATAATCATAATTAATGTGGGGTATGTGAAAATTGGTGTTAAAACATGACTTGGGGTCAATGTGATATAAGGTGATAACCTTGGGGGCTTGTGGTCGCATGTGGCATACTTGAGGGGTGTAAGTGTAATTTTGAGGATTTTATTTGGTCCATATCAGACTTATTTCATTGGTCAAGAACAAAACCCACTTCCCTCTCTCTTTCTCTCTCACGTGCTCTCCCTCTCTCAAAACCCATCCGAAAAATTTGCTCCAAACCTCGATTCCTTGGAGATCCTTCGCATTTCTATCCTCCTTGGTGGATATCCGGTGTTGGTTTGCAACCATTTGCTTGGAGGAGGAGTATTTAGTCTTTTTCAACCCTTGGGAGTTAAAGCTTGAAGTTGGAGCTTGTTTTCTTGCACCCGGAAGTTGAGGTAGGGATTTCTCACATCTATCACGCGCGTATAACTTGATTTGGTAGTCATTTGATGTTTAGAAATGATTTGGAAAAGCCCTAAAACTTAGGGTAGAAACCTGTTGAAATCTGCTTTGTGCGTGCCCGTTACACCGGTGTCAAATTTTGGTGACACCGGTGTCTCTTGTTCTCTGGATCTTTGTTTCTCTAAGTTTTGAGCCTTGACACCGGTGCTTCGATTTTGTTACACCGGTGTCACTTGTTCTCTGTATCTCAGTTTCTGAGTTTGTGCCTTGACACCGGTGCCTTGTTTTGGTGACACCGGTGTCTCCCTTTGAATTTTCCAGATTTTGGACCTTACACCGGTGCCTTGTTTTGGGTGACACCGGTGTCAAAAGCTCTCTGTATCTTAGGTGTTTGGCTGTTACACCGGTGCTTTGTTATGGGTTACACCGGTGCCTCCCCTTTGAAACTTTCCATAGTTTTGGGCTATGTTTTGCCACTTGATTTGGCGTATTCTCTCCTCAACTTTGTGACCCGTGAACCCTTAAACGTATTATCCCTTGGACATTGATTGTTGTCTTTTGTTTAACGATTTGGATTGCGATAAGCGTTGTATCACGCCATAAATGAGAACATAAGAGGTGGATTACGTGACACACTTTGAGATTGAACCAAATGGATGAAAGTGATGAATTTTATGACTTGTGTGCATGTTTTGACTACACGAACGATATGAGACACATGACATATGTGAACGAGGTACTGGAATGCCTTCGGGAGTGCCAGAAATGTACTGGAATGCCTTCGGGAGTGCCAGGAATGTACTGGAATGCCTCCGGGAGTGCCAGGGATGTACTAGAATGCCTTTTGGGAGTGCTAGGAATGTACTGGAATGCCTCCGGGAGTGCCAGGGATGTACTGGAATGCCTTCGGGAGTGCCAGGAATGAGACTTTGACACATGATACGGACATATTGGATACACATGACAGTTGTGGACTTGGAATTGAATGAATTAGGAAACCAAAGTACATAAACGAGTTACCTATATGTTCCCTCTGTTGAGTATTACTTCCGTTGATTTTATCTCTCCTTGTGGTGATATAATTGTTCGTATGACATATCATATCATGTCATATGCATGTAATATTTGTGTAGACTTTCCTACTGGGTTGTCGAGCTCAACCCTTCCTTCTTTTCAGGTACAACCTTGGAGTGATAGCATGAAGTGCTTGGCTTGCATGGATCGACATGCATATCTTTGAAAGCTGCATTGGATGACTTACTTACATCTTTTATTTACTATTTTTGAAAAGATGTAATGTAACTCGTACCTTATCTATTTCGGTTCAAACAATGTAAACTACTTAACTCCTTTTTGGGCTTTGGAGACGATTATCTTTGGTCGAAGCGACCACTTTTGTAATGTATTTCGAACTTATTTTGATTCACCTTATTATTAATGTATTTTGGGGAATTTGGAGAGACTTGTGAGTCTTTATTAATGATAAATGTATTATTTATTTATGTTAAAAATTGAGGGCGTGACATAATATGACGTAGTATGGATGCGCATAACATACACACATGCTAATATTGATTGATGCAAGTATAATGCCAGCCTCCATCGAGAGTGGTGCTAGGGAACTATTGGTCTAGCTTCCTTTGGAAAATATGCTAGGGAATGCCATGAATTGGCTTGGCTAGTCTCCGTTAGGAGAAATGCTAGGACATGACATTACATGACATCATTTGATTGTATTCGATAAGCTTTTCCTTTGGGTGATAAGTTAGTGATAAGATGTGATGTTTGTAGCGTTGGTATTGGTAAATTACGGATTTTCTAGAGAATTTATCACGTGCGTTTCCTTATTCATATTATAGTGCTTGACATATTCATGTTTTGTATTGACATACAATGTTCATAGCACATACCACTTCATCTGATATACACATAGCCTTGAAATAGATTTTCCTACTAAGCTTATAGCTCAACCCTTCTATCTTTCAGGTACCGCATCGGACGCGTAGCACGGAGTGTATGATGTGCATGGCCTAGCATCTTTTGGAAAGTTAATTGAAGGAGTTATCTAACATCTTTGTAAACTTATTTTTAGAAGATGTACTATAACTTACATATTTAATGTTGGGTGACGATAACGGAACCTCTCCACTTCTTTGAAATTGTGGTTAATATATTTTGGGCCAGTAGTGCCCCTTTCTTTTGAAAACTGTTGGATACCTACCATTTTGGGCATCATATCTATGGAATATTTTGGGTTATTTAAATGGTATTTCGTGAGGATTGTGAAAGATATAATGTGGTTGATTATATTGAGAAATCAGAGCGTGGCAGGTTGCCCACTTTGTATTAAGTCACTTGGTTACCCTGTGGCCGACCCTGTCTACAATGGTTGGTGTTACTTTCTATATTATCTCCACATACAACAAAATATATATATAAAAACAACTTCTATCAGTAAATTTTTTATTGTTTTTTTGTTTTGCTCAGCCTTTTATGAGCAAACTTACAGGACACTCACACTAGACTGAACACGTTATAGTATTACAATTGTCCCACAATAGAATTTCATATAGTGTCTACGGGTTTTGTCCCGATTTCAAATTAGAATTCACGGTAATATACCTATGAATTATTTTCTTAAAAATTAATCGTGATGTTCGTCAACTAACTCAAAGACCCTGAATTCTTAAAAAAAAATGAAAACAGTAAGAGTCCACAAAAGGTGATACACACCTATTGTGAGTTAGTGAATTTAAATTTAACATTCCTTAAGTGCAGACCCATGTTTTCCACTTCACATATATTTTTATATGTAGTATATCTTATCTTGAGCAATCGTGAACGAAGGGAATATAACCCAAACTAAGGTTGGACAGAATCAAAGTATTTTGCTAGGCTCTACTCATGATGATTAGGAGAGGACCCCTGCGTCTTTTAATACACGAGCAACATTTAATTTCTCTCACTCATTGCATCCACAGCTTCAAAAAGTTGATGAGAGATGCGAAGAACTTGTTTAAAAGTAAGCACGACACAGAGGCAAAGAACTTGGATAGCTCCGTGCCACTAAAAGAGTAAATTTCTTATATATCCCTTCTATTTTCATGCGAGTTTCACTTTGGTACTTCTATTTTCAATTCGGACAATGTCAACCTTAGATTTTGTAATGAGTTCCAATTTTAACTCTTTGTTGGCTTTGTCCAATTTATTTGACGAAAAGAAACCATGCGATACCCACATGACACCCTGAGGAAGGTATGTGTGGCAATTCTTTTCCTACCTTTCCAATGGAGGGAACTCCAGCCATTTTTTCCCACGTGACCCCATGAGAGTGGTTTGTTTGTTCTCCTGACCTTGTTGAACCCTTGCGTAGGTGTCATGTTCTTGTGACATGACACCCTTTCTCAAATGGGAGCCTAGGTCCCACGTGAACTTTTTTGTCCGGGATACATTCGTAGGGACGAATTCCGGAGAGTGACGTGACAGTTTGTCAAAACATGTAGCGTACTGGAGGTTTATGAATTCTTGCATTAGGGCTCGTTTAATTTTGGTTGGGAAGTATTTTCCCAACAAAGAGGGTTTTGAATTATTTCCAAGTCATGGAAGGTACATCTCGTGTGATTTTGATTACATCCCACAAGTGATACAAGTCTCACTCTGTGTAATTTGTTTTAGCCATGCGTTGGCTGTAGTAGGGTTGGGTTCTCCGAAGAAAGTAAGGGTTTGCATTTGCAAAATTCTGTTAATAGCATGCTACAGTTAGGGGGTTGAGGGGCTTGTTGTTGTGGAGTAGGTGGGGTTGCGGTAACTACAATTTTATTTGCTCCCTAATTTGTTCACCAATAAGAAAAAGACATGTGGGACTACTTAGTAGATAAGCACACGTGGATAAAGGGCATAGGGATAACAAAGCAGTTCCATTTGGATTTTTAGAGTAGTTAATTAACGGTTGAAGGATCCCATATGTGGAGGATTTGAGGTGGTGACGTTTTGCATGCATGAGGAGTTATGGAACTGCCATGCATTCTTGTGCATGAGGAAATGGAACATGAAGGGACAAGGTTAGTGGATGTAGGAAAAGAAGAGAAACCTGAAGAAAATATATGGGCACAACAACCATGATCTGACCTATATTGAAGGAAAAAGAAGTCCTTAAAATTCAAACGGGAAACTGAGAACTGAAGAAAAGGACTAAGTGTTGAAGGTTGTTTATAAATATGAGTAGCAATCAAAGAGAGAGGTCACCTAGACACCCTTAAAAATTTACTTAGTTTCATACTTGTCTTTTGTTCTTGTAGCAGTTAGAGTAGTGTAATTCGAAGTAGTTGTATCACTTGTACTTCACGACTTAGGTTTGTTACCAAGTTTACTATTCAAAATTACATTATAATTTACCCTTTTCATGGTTGTTCATCTTTTTGTTTCTGGTTTTGAGCTCCTGGTGTCAACACTTAAGAAAAATTGTCTTAATTGAGATAAGAAAATAGATAACACAAATGTCTGGTAATTGTTGGTTTTTAATTGTCATTTTTGAAAAGAATAATTACAAGTGATTTTAGCACGCCCGCACACAAAATTAGCCCTAAAAGTGTATTGGAGCCAACATATCTTTTGCCATGCTCAGTGGGACACTAGGCATTGAGTATGATGAAAACTAGAAACTATGATACTGTACTCCCCTCTGATGGTGAGGTTGAAGGTAGTAGAGAGGTAAGTCCACTGGATGATGCCTCCAATGGCCATATCGAAAGAGACCAAAAGGATGATTAGAATGAACAAGTTGGCCAAACCCAATCAGCGGGTCATGGTCACCTCACTAGAATTCCATATGACCTAGGAGGTCATAATATATAAGCAGACCAGACCAGCAACATTCGTCTAACTAACCTGGTAGGTGACACTGTTCTTAGCGATCCGTTAGAGGTATAATCTCTAGAGTTCAGTCACCAACTTTTAACCTCAAAAAAAGAAATCTCTTCATCCCAAAGAGCCTTTCTAAGTCATATAGAAGAATGGGTTTCGGCAATGAAGCAAATTGCTTTTGGGAGTTCATTTACCAGAACTCATAGTAGTTAGAATTTGGAAAATCGTAGAACAATGTTATCCCAACATGGATCCTTTGAAGGCGATTCTAGGGATGAGGACTATAAGGGCCCAAAAAAATTTTGGGTTTTAAAATATTATTTTAGAATACATCGCAGGATGTGTGTTTGATTTAATTTAATATGTTTCAAGATTTTAGTTGTGAGACCCGAGCCCGGAAGCTTAAGTTAGACATGTATGGATTATATGAGGTGTTTAGACATTTGGAGAGCCTTATTTTTAGTTAAAAATATGATTTTTGGTGTGGGAGAAGAAAGCCCCAAAACATTTGCTCTCTTTCACTCTCTCTCTCTAGACTTGGAGCTCTCTTTTCTCTCTATGATTCCGGTGATTTGACCAACTATTTTCAAATTCCTTTGAGGTGTAGTATGCTCATGCCATACTCGGGGGATATCCGAAGGCGGATTGTGTTTTCGAGATTCGGAGGACAAGATTTGGAGCTAGGTAGACTCACGGAGCTAGGGCTTTCCGTTTGTCGTCAAATCGCATGATCTGAAGCTTGAGGTAGGGATATATACTCTAATATGCATGTTTATGCTTTGATTTGATAGTCTAGAAATCCAAAATTTGTTGTTAGAAAGTTTGGTTCGAGATTGAAAAATTTTACAAAAAATTGCGTAAAGCGTCCAAATTGATTTTTTAGAATTAATTTTTTAGAAATGTTTAGTTTCCCATATAAGACTAGAAAATAGAAAATAGAAAATGAAGAAAATAAGACTAGTCAGGATCGAAGAAATAAGTACCTTATATATATTGCTGAACTTCAATGCGGAAATATTACAGAGAGTTAGATACAAGAGAGAAAGAGAGAGAAAGAGAGAGAAGGAGAAGAAGACTCTGCCTAAAACAAAAACGGAATGAGCCTTATATAGACTCCAAAAGCAAACCAAATGAATTTTAAATGAAATTCAAATAAAAGAAGCCGACCAAATGAAAAGCAAAAGAAAGCTTTTCAAAAAGAAAAAGCAAACTTTACAAAAAAAAATAGTAAAACCCAATAATGAAGATTCTTTGCCGGATGCTCTGTGGGCCCCATCGACGCACGTTGTCTTCATTGATTGGATGCAGATGCTCCATTATTGAGCACTATGGTCCATTATTTGGACGGGTGTCCAGATTTTCACCTAAAGCTATTTTGGCGTTTAGCCAATCCTTTCTTTTCCTTTTTTCTTTGCTTGGGATAATCTTTCCGCCATTAGCTCAGTCATACTGTCCCAAACGTCTCCAATTGTTGGAGTCTCTGGATTTAATTCTTCTTCATAGGGGTCTTGGGATTCCCCTGCCAGACACGTGAATGGATTATTTGTGTCTTCCTTGGATTCCTTAGAATTGGCTGATGCCATGGATTCGTCATCAGCTGCTTCAGAATGGACAGTTTGGAGGAACTGTTCTTTCATGAAATTCATTGTTTTGACCACAATTTCATCGTCAGTGGCCTGAGGAAATTTTTCCCTTAGTTGTTCTGAAATTTCCAGAAAGGGATTCTTAATTGAGAGTTTCTCTTGGGCTTGTATTTGGACCTTCAATTCTGAAACTTTTTCTTTTATTTGGTCCAATGTCTGATTGATATCTGCTCCTGACCACCATCTATAATGGAATGTCCTCTGTAAAATTGGGAGCTGGATTTGATTTTTGCCAATCTGAATGTCCCATCTCCAGATCCATGGGATGCCGAATATTGTCATTGTTTCCAGGAATAATTTCCCTGGAGGATCATCTGCATCTTTGCCCTTTAATTGGGAATAAAATTGTGTAAAAGGTTTTAATGCAGTTTGAATCTCATTAGGTAAAAATTCTGGTTTTGGGCCAAATTTTGACCACCAAATATAAAACCAATTTGGAAAAGAATTATTTTGTGCCAAAATATTGGGACACAGTTTAAAAAACCAAGTGTGTTTTCTCTTATTATTTTGGTAATAAAAACTTTTTGAAAAAGCTTCTATATAATCCCAGTAATTGTACTGGATCGGAACTCCATTTTCCGATTTAATCTGCAAGGATTTAGATCTTTGTGGGTGTATTCCCCATCTTTGCATTGGAAGGACAGTCTTAATTACTGCCTTACTGTATGTTATGGGACTCTTTCTATCCGATTTACTTTCAAAAGTACGATGGATAGAAACAGAGCCTGATTCCATGAGCATCGCTTCATATTGGTATCTGTATTTGCCTTCAGGTACCTGGTAATTCATTGTATCCAGGTATTAGGACTTAATTTCCCAAGGATCATGCCTTAATTGCATGTCTTTATGTTCCAAGACCATATTTGTCTCAGTAGCTGGCAATTGTTGAAAGACAACTGTTGATTCGACCACGTCCTTTATTGACAGTGGCGTTGAAGTATTGGCTGGAGACTTTATTTCTGCCAGCGAAGGATATTGTATACTATTAGCCCTGAGATATGCCAGGACATCTTCTTGGGTGACGCCTTTATTCCGTCCCTTTCCTTGGCCACGACCGCGGCCACGCCCCCTATCAGGAGGACGATTCATCCTGCAATTTCCTGCAACAAAATTATTAAGCACAGGATAAAACATTCATTTGTTTTTGCAATTTTTTATACCGAAGACTATAATGGTCAAATAATTCTTTGTCTTCTTCAGATGGAAAACCATAAAGAAAATAATATTGTTTGAAAGCTGTAATTGCTTGCATCCATTTATTAAAATAAAATCTTGTAGGGAAACATCTGTATATAAATTGTTCCCTATTAGCTTGACGCATTGCATTGCTAGCAGTATTCCAATGCTTATATTGGGCGATTTGAGATATTAATCGCTCTTTTCTTTTTTCATGTGCATAAAAATCATTAGTCAGAAAATAGGGTGATCCTGGAGGATGAAGCTGAGCTATTAGTTTGTCTATTTCCAGGCGATCCCTTAATAACGCCTCATAGGCAGCTATTGAAGTTGTTGGAACAGCTAATGGTATTGCTGAAGGAAAATCCAGCAGATCTGGAATATCTAAATTAGCTAGATTCATTGGATGTATTGCAAAATCCATTTAACCCTGTAAAAATTCCCGAGTTAGGAAATCAGGAAGAGAATTATTTTCTCCTTTAATATATTCAATTGTAAAATCATAAGCAGATAATTCTGCTTGCCATCTGGCAAAAATTTGTTTTGAAACTAAGTTTTTAACATCTTGTTTCAAAATTTGTTTTGCAGAACTGCAATCAACTTGAAGCAAAAATTGTTGATTGAGTAAATCATCTTGAAATTTATTAATACATTTAATAATAGAAAGAATTTCTTTCTTCACAATACTGTAATTAACTTGTGCATTTTTGAAAAGTCCAGATGTGAATCTGACTAATTCAGTCTTAGAAGTATTAGGGTTATATTGCTTCAAGATGCCACCATAACCAATATTCGAGGCATCAGTTTCTACTATTTTCTTCCAATCAGGATTGGCAATAGCTAAATAGGGAAGTTGTTTAGCTTTCAATTTTATTTTCTGCACAGCTCTGGTGTGAAGATTAGTCCATGCAGGAGGATTCTTTTTAAGTCTCTCATAGAGGGGCGCAGAATCCTGGGCTAATTCTTTATAGTAGTCTCCAATATAATTAAGACTACCTAAAAACCTCTGCAATTGAGTTTTATCTTTTATTTCATCCGGAAATTTAGATGCAAATTCAATACTCCTATCGATAGGGATAATTTTCCCTTGATGAATATTATGCCCCAAAAATCTGACATGAGTTTGGAAAAGTTTCATTTTGGGGGCAGAGATTACAAGTCCATTTCTTTTGATTACATCTTTAAATATTCTAAGATGTTTCATATGCTGGTCGATGTTCTGAGAAAATATAAGAACATCATCAATATAACAAATTGCAAATTCAGCATATGGATAGAAAATATCATTCATAATATTTTGAAATTCTGAAGGTGCAATCTTCAGACCAAATGGCATTACGTTCCATTCATAATGGCCAAATGGAACTGCAAAAGCAGTTTTATATCGGTCAGATTCCGCAATTTGGATCTGCCAATATCCAGATTTTAAATCAAATTTAGAAAAGATGACAGCCTTATGTAGTCTGTCAAGCAAATCTTTTTTATTGGGAATGGGATACCTGATCCACATTAAAACTTCATTGAGTGGTTTATAATTTATAACGAATCGAGGAACGCCTCGTTCCTTCTCAGCATTTTTATTGACATAAAAAGCAGTACAACTCCAAGGGGAGTAGCTTTTTCTTATTAGTTTCTTTTTTAATAAATTGTCAATCTCATTTTGACATAATTGTAAATATTCTTGTTTCATTTGAGAAGGTCTAGCCTTTGTAGGTATTTTTCTTTCATCAAAATCCTTCTCATATGGTAATGAAACAATATATTTCTTTCTATCCCAAAAAGCATTAGGGATATCACTGCAAATTTCTTTATTGAAATCTGTCTGTATTTGAGAAATTTTCTCTTTTACAGAAGGTTTTTGAAGAATTTCTTCAATACTCATAAGTTGGATTTCTTTTTGCAAAAAATTAATTTGATTATTCTTATGAGAAATTTTTTGCAAAATATCATTGATCTCCTTGTAAATTGGTGGAGAAACAAATTCAAAAAATACTTCATGTGCACCAATTTGTGCAGTAATACCAGCAGTACTGGTATGCATAGGCATAAGCATTGAAAGGAAAGGAGTTCCTAAAATTAATTCTTGCTGGAGATTTTTGATACATAAAAATGTAGTCTCCAAACAGACTCCTTTATTACAAATATAAACCTTATTCAATTTATATTTGATCATCATTTTAACTCCACTAGCATTAGAAAGACTTTGTGAAGTTTTCTCAAAGTATTGAGTTGGAACTATTCCTTCCTGGATGCAGTTCATATCTGCACCACTATCAACTAACGCGATAATATTGTTGATTCTTTATGAATAACTAAGTTTACCCGAATATGTCATTTTTGGTAAACAACATTGTTTATTGCATTTAGGTAGACTGGTTCTTCAGGCTGACTAGTGCTAGGCTGGCTAGGACTATCAGTGCTACCTTTCTTTTCCAAAGAATCTATTCTTTGATTTATGTTGTAAAACTGTTGGTTTGCTTGGCTTTGGCATTGTTTTAAAAGTTTTTATTTCTATCTTTAAAGTATTAATCTCATGCTTGAGATCTGGAAATGTGACAGGTTTTGGGTTATTATCCTGTTCTAGTCTATCGAGGACTGTTTTAAGACTAAAAGTCTCATGAGGAATATAGGGTTGTTCTGCTTTATCCTCATTAGATACATTAGAGAGACATGCTTCAATCATCTTTATCTTTAATTGATGATCTTGGATTTGGTCAATTATTTCTAATAAACCTTTCTGTTTATCAGTTAATACATTGATGCTGAGACCATTCATCTCAACAATTGCCTTCCAATAATTATCAGAAGTTGAACATTCAAGATTATTACACTTACAATCTCTTGGAGCAAGTGTTTCCATTTCTGAATCTGAGGAGGAAGAATTGTCCTCAGAGACTTCATTCAATTGATCATCAGATTCACCTTCAGAGGAATCAGAATCAGATTCTAGCATTATTTTAAAGAGTTGTTGTTTTAACCCTTCATCTATATCAAGCTCATTAAGCTTTTGTCTGACTCGACATTTATTGGCATAATGACCAATTTTTTCACATTTAAAACATTTGGGTGGATCCTTATTTTTAGAAGCTTTTCTCTTAGATGATTTGTAAGGCTTGTTATATTTTTTAGAAGAAATTTGTTTAGAACTTGAGGGTTCAAAATTTCTTTTCTTCTTATAGAATTTTCTTTTAGAACATTTTTTAATGGTTTTATGACTATTTCGTTTATGACCAGGAGGAGTGGATTTGGTCATATCATACCCAAATTGGTCACAAAATTGGCCAAGCTCTTGCTTGCCAGTTAGATTTTGTTTCTTCAATTGGTTGTGTAATTTGATATCATTACACAAAGTTAAACCTTCTTGAATTATTATGGAAATTAATTGTCCATAAGTGTACCTATCATAATTGATGGTTAATCCATTATTCTGTTCTTTTAATTTTTTACGAATTTTTTCAGCAAAGAAGTATGGTAATCCATCAATGAATTTGGATTTTCAATGCTCACTATTAGCATCAGTTCTTTGCATTACTTTTGTAAGGAAAACATCCTTATACCAACGAAAATGGGTTAACGTTGGACACTTCAAATTTTGAAGTAATTCTCTACTTCGTTCTCTATGGTTATCCCAATGACCAACGAAGTGTAAAATTATCGCTTGTACAAGAGTGTACACAGCATCTTGTTTTGGTTCATTATTCTCGATTTTAATTGCACTTAAAATTTTCGTGCGTTGTATTTGTGTGAGAATATTATCCCACCATCCTTTAATCATACCAGTAAATCCCACTGTAATCCAACTAGCAACTTTACTGTTTTCATTTCCATTATTACAGCAAATTGTGCTATACATCAACATTTGATGTACTACAGAAAAAATCTGATATTCTGTCATTCCATCAATATTCCACTCATAGATGGTTCTGCCAGAATAAGACATTTGCTTCTGGAAACCAGATTCCTCAAACAAAATATCTTGAGGAGTTGGACGAGGGTAATAATATCGGTCAGCACCAGAATAAGGAAAATCCTTCCTAGGGTACTGAATCTTATTAAGAGTATTTGTGGATTCAATGAAATTATTTTCCAAATCCTTGAGTTGTGAACTCAACTCATCGTCAGAACTATCTTCATTCTTCTCTGACAAAGTATTAAGAGATAAATTTCTCATTCTGCTTTGCAATTCTCTAACAAGTTCAGAGGTTTCATTAGGATCACTTAATTTGAATCCTTCAACTTTTATTGGTGGTCTGATAATAACGTCAGATATATCTGGAGGTTTCTTATCAGGTGGTTTGGGTTTGTGGAAATGACTTATATTGTCATCTATTTGAGAAAGTTGATCTTCTATTCTGATCAATTGATCTCCAATAGTATTAAGATGTAAATTTGAAAAATTACTTTGTTTATATATTTTGTTATATGGATCCGTATTTGCAGAATTAACATAGGCTGAAACCTGCAAAGGTGGATCACTTTCCTTAGGTGCTTCTATCTCAAGAGGCACTGTCGGAGGGTGAACTGACTGAATTGTAGTTCCTGAATTTGTTTTCCAGTTTTTACTGTTATCTTTTATTACAGTTATAGACTGGCTATTATATTCCTCAAATTGTATGATTTTAGAATTATATTTTCCTTTGAACCATTCGACAAAAGGAAGAATATATTCATATTTTTCTACCCAATTATAGAACTCAGTTTTAAATCTTATTAACTGATCATTATTATATTTGGAAAAATACCATTTTCGAAAATATTGGTATTTAGATTGTTGAAATTCAAGATTTATTTCTTTTCTCTTTTCTGGCCCTATAATCATTAATTAATAGTGAAAGCCATTTCAGATGCAGTAGGTGATTCTACTGGCTCAGTATTGTTCTGATAAATTCCATGAGGAATTTGATTCTCAGAAATTCTTATTCCTGTCAAATTATCTACTCCTAGAGGTCGATCTGGAACCTCTGAAGTGGAGTATCTAGAAGAGGAGGAAGGATTACTAACCCTATATGGTTGAGGGGTAGAGGAGAAGCTATGCCTAGAACTCCTGCTACGAAGAAATCTTCCAGAAGTATTTCGAAAGTTGAGAGAAATATTTCCCTCAGTGTCTTGAACAATTTGTTCAATTGAATTTACTATAGGTTGAGGTGGAACAGCATTAGGAATAGTCCATTCCGTAGGGAAGTTGATTTCCTCCCAATTGATTAACCTATTGGTTGCAATATTAGAGGTTAACATATTAGTCTCAATTAAGACTGTCTGGTCTGGTGGTCCTAAACGACGCACTCTGGGATTCAGAGTATTAAGAACTTTATATTGGATACGATAAATTAAGGCTATTACCTCGGATCCGGGTAGGAAGTCGTATCCTTTGGTTTGGATTCTACAATTTAGAACCTCACCTATATTCCTATCAGTCAAGGATAGGGTCAAATTGGGATAAGTATTAAAGTAGACCGGTCCATGACTAAGACTGGTTTCAATAGCTCCCATAATTGAAGCTCTCCAATTATTACACCTACCGTCTCGTAAAGTGACTTGAAGACAGGTGTCCATGCCTAACAAGGTTAATGGTTTTAGAGCAATTTGCACTAGACCAATATGAACATATTTATAGTCTCGCATATGGGGAAGAAGATCTGTGCGATCCATAAGATTAATTATTTTATCATGGAGCTCAATGCTCTCAGTTTTTTCCATGGTCTTAATTGCCATGCTACTTCTAAATTCAAATAAACCATGACCATAAATAGTAGATGGTCTTACTGGAGGTATTGTCCAGTGGTTCAATTGTTCTTGCACATTGGCATATTCAATTAATTCAGAATTTTTAATTGTGTCATTATTGGAGCGAAATATTCTCCTCATCATTAGATGATGTTAGTGCGCATATAAATTATGAAACATGATTTTGCCCTTTTTTTTTTAGTTGGATAACATTCTAACTGACATAGTATATGATTAGGTTTCAAAATATAATAGTCCTTTATCAAATAGCACGTTTGTCAACGATTTACCGGAGTAAGGCCATAACACCCTAATCGGGTTTTCCAGGCCGGACAAATCCGAACGCGACTTGGGTGACGTCCCACTATTTAATAAAGAGCACACATATGTTGAAACTTAGATCTATACTCTGTCATTTAGAGAAATATTCAACTTATCTTATTTTCATTTTAAGATTTTAATAATATAAATAACAGATAAAGAAAAGACAGGCATAATCACACTCCATAACTTATAATTGCACTAACAATATTATCAAGCCACCATTATGGCTCTGATACCATATGAAACATATTATCAAGCCACCATTATGGCCCTGGGAGTGAGCGATGAGATGAAGATGAAATACATGTTGATTAACGCTAATGAGATGCACGAATCCTAAGTGGTTAGATGGTTTAAAGGATATGGAACAGTGTTGTGAAACAGTTGAGAATATAGTCCATGCTTATCTTGTATTTCATTTAAGCTCTTGCTCATGTTATCTTTCGATGTTTGTGTTACATGTCAAACTACCCCATATTCGCATACTATTAGTCTAGATATTCCTACTGGGCTATGTAGCTCACCCCTTCATTTTTACACGTACTATACCAGATATTTAGCATGAAGTGTTTAAAGTGTGTGAGATGATGCATGTTTTAGAAGCCAATGTAGAACGAGTTATTTTATCATTATCATGAATCTATTTTGAAAGATGTAATGAAACTCATATTTCTAATCTTTTGTGATTTTAAAAAGATGTAAACTTATAATTATTTGACATTGTATTTTGGGCATATGGGGTTTATTGGAGAGATTTGTGAGGTTTCTTAAAGATTTTATATGTTTATGTATGTTAGAAATCGAGGGTGTGACAAGGTTGATTTACGAAGAGACAGGCCAAATATAGGACATGGAGTGTCTAGGCCTTGGGGAACACCTCAGTCTTGGTATGAGCCATTAAGGTCTAGGACCGTGATGGGGATGCCTGTCATTAAAGATAGAAGTGCCCACTATGTCCAAATGATTTCTCAAATGTCATTGACCTACCAAGGGACAAGGAGTGGGATGAAGTAAAAGTACACAAAACCCCCTCTTTGAAACAATACCGAAAGGGTTGGAGGAAGACCAACCCTCGACCATGAAGGGTTGAAATAAGGAACGGGATGTTTACTAACACACTATGTAGTGGTCCACCAGTTGTGCCACACATACTACCTCCACAAGTATATTTTGGGATACTACCTCCAGGGCTTTATTAGCCCTTTCGGGGATTGTTCGGAATGCCAAATTTTAGGAAGCTACCACCAGTGGCGGTTACCATACCTTTACCTATGGTGCACCCATGGCTACCTCTGTTGCAACACCCATAGATGCGGCTAATCAAGGTGACCATGGCAATGCCCCTTCGTAAAGAGACCCTTTACTTCGAGACCAAATTTTTGATCTAATACAAGAAGTGTGTGATCCACTAGCTTGGGGGTCCAAACTCCAGTTTATAAAAAATCAAATGGATTGATCGCCAATATGAATTCCAAAAGGATTCAAAGTCCCAGAATTCACTTTATCTTACGGGAATGAAAGACAATCAACCTAGGAGCATGTGGCTAGATTCACTACGCAATGTGGAGAGTTGTGCAATAGTGGTTTCATAAAACATAGATTTCCCTATCTCAATGTCAGGGACAACCTTTTCTTGGTACACCAATTTGGGGTCTAGTACCATTGCAAGTTGGCAACAGTTGAAAGAAGCTTTTCATACACAGTTCTTCCATAGTGTTTATGGATGATTTGGCTAGACTAAGATAAAGACTTAATAAGCTAGTTACTCAATTCATCACTAGGTTTAAAAGATCCACAAATAGGTGGAGAGTGATACTCCCAGAGGTTGGATTTATTTGACTAGACCAGGGTGGTCTAGATAGGGAAAACTTTGAAAGAAGTTTGATTCCATTAAATACAGGGATTTGGTGGACTTGACTAATAAGGAGTCACGTGATGAGTCTTGATGTTGTTGTGTTTCTAAATTATTAATGGGGAATGTTTTGTTGATTTGTTTATGTGATTCGGATTGTTGTAGCGAGACTTGACCTCGTGAATTTTATTTCATCACGTATGCATTAGGAGGGGTGTTGGGTTTATTGGAGGCCTTCTTCACTTGACTTAAAATCATATTTTTAGCCTTGAAAGGGGTGGGAAAACCCTCATTTGACTTATCCCTCCCTGAATCTATCTTTGCTCCTCCTTCTCTTTACGAGACCAATCTGAGATTTGCTTCACCATTCCTGAATTCATTCAAGACATTGTGAGTTTCCTTCATGCTTAGCGGGTATCCAGAGCTTGATCATGGTTTTGTAGCTCAGAGGAGCTTATTTTAACTTCTATAGACATTTGGAACTAGGGTCACCATTTGAAACAAAATCTTTCGATCCGAAGCTTGAGGTAGGAATGTTTCGCCTCTATTATGTGTTTATGGTTGGTTTTGGTTGTCTTGTAACTGATTTGAATCAACTTAGATGATATAACACCCCAAATTATCAGAGACGTTAATTTAAACAATTTAGCAAAAGTCAATGACATTTTCATTTCATACTCAAACTATAAAGGTTGATTACATCTCTCCAAATTAACAAAAATTACATCAAAATAACAGCTCGACTAAAATCTAAGTCAATCATGGTGCGATGACATCCTCCTCGAAAGTACTGTTCGTGGTATCTAGATAAACTAGCGGGGCTACATCATCTTCATCACCTAGCATGATAGGCTAGGGGCACAGAAATTGCACCATATGAGCGATTAACGCTCAGCAAATAACACCTACTCTTAACTCCAAATTTATGCAGTGGACAGTATAATGTGTGATCATGCTAATAGTATGAACAATTAATCATGTGTAATAAACAAAATGGTAAAATTCAGAGTGCGACGACCCTTTTTTATTACAGTTACTACACAGGGCTTCGGTACATTTCAAAATCGAGATATCAAATCTTCTTTTCCCATGGGGAACCTCGAGTCTTTCTCTGCCACCAAATGGTAAGCGGAAGCATTAAACAAGTAAGTGCGTTAAATAATAAAATGCTGACATCATGTCCTCTAGTCAAAACCAATGACGTTTTTTTATGTTTTGACACACGTGTCTGACCAATGTCCATAAGTGTCCCAATTAATTTAAAATCCAAAGTTTGGGTTGATAGAAGCGTTGCCCATCATCATATTTTATTTTCAAAAAGGTGTCGTGATGTTCCCAACCAACATGATTCCGATCCCTATGCTGAACCTCGTATCCAGTGCTATTGTACCCAAATATTAGTTCCCGTATTCCATGTTTCCAAATATTATACTCCCAGCATTATGTCTTCCATGTGTCATGCCTTGACTTGAAAAATTTCTATCTCCACCTCTCCAACGAAGTTTTGTTTCAGAAAAGACACAACACAACTTACGAACATAATCGACTCACGACATAACGTGGCTTAATACATGCGACGTGACAGACTTGGCTCCAAGACACAGCCCAGTGGTTATAGACCTAGTTCGACTTAAGTCATATCTCGGCTCAACCTCCTTGTCACGCCCTTGATTTACAATACAATAAATCATACTATATCTTTCACAAATCCTCACAAATACCATTAAGTAACCCAAAATATTCTATAGATGTAATGCCAAAATAATAAGTGTTCAACGGGTTACAAAGAAAGGGGCACTATTAGCCCAAAATACACCCACAATTTCAAAAAGAGAAGAAAGGCTCCATTATCATCAACCAAAAGTAAAAGTAGAAGTTACAACACATCTTCCAAAATAAGTTTATAAAGATATTAAATAACTCATTCGGTTAGCTTTCAAAAGATGCTAGTCCACGTATATCATATACTCCATTCTATGCGTCCAGTGCAATACTTGAAAAAATGAAGGGTTGAGCTACAAGCTCAGTAGAAAAATCTATACCCAAACTATATGCATACGAGATGAAAAGGTATGCACTATGAACATTGCATGATGATATGAGGCATGAATGTGTCAATGCACAATAATATGAACGAGGAAATACACGTAATACACTCTCCACAAAGTCTATAATTCGCCAACACAAACGCTACTAGTATCATATCTTATTTCTAACTCATTCCCCCCCAAAAGGAAAGCTAATCAAATATAATCAAGTAAGTCATGTCCTAGCACTTTCCCCAACGGAGACTAGCCAAGCCAATTTATGGCAACCCTAGCACATTTTTCGAAGGAAGCTAGACCCATAGTCTCCTAGCACTACTCCCGATGGAGACTGGCGTTATGCTTGCATCTATCAATTATCAACAAGTGCCTATGTTATGCATATCAATACTGTGTTCACGTTATATCAACTAAGTTCCATTCAATCTAGATAAAAAATGAGCGAACGAATAACCAACAACCATGACTATTGACTAGATAAATGAGGATGGCAAAATATAAGACAACCAAACTGTCAAAAGTAAGTTCCACCATTCCATCTGAACATGGCCTGTCCCATCCGGATGCCAGGCAGTCCTGTCCAGATGCCAAGCACTTCCGTCCGAACGCCCCATTAACTACCTCTCTACCAAATTTCTTGGACTAGCCGTTTGGACGCCAAAACCTCCCGTCTGGACACCGGTACATGATTTGTAGAAAATTCTGCGCGGTTCTATTTTTCTCCAACTCTTCAAATCACACCAAAACCTCAACATATACATGACATATGAACCAAAACATATCACATAACATAATGCAAGATAGATATCCTTACCTCAAGCTTTAAAAGATGGATTCTTGAGCTCCAATGGAAGACCTAGCTTTTGGGTGAACCTCCAAGTTTGAACCTTGACTTTTTGAGCTCCAAACCACTATACGCCTTTGATCCCATGTCAAGCATGTTTTAAGCTTCCAATATCTCAAAGGAATTCAAAAATAGTGGTGTGGATTGGTGGTTGTGGTAGAGAGAAGGTGGAGCTTTGTAGAGAGAGAATCAGATAAGGGAAATGATGGGTATGAGCTAACCCCCCCCCCCCCCCCCCCCCCCCCTCGAAAATCTGATTTTTAAGGCCCCAAGGGCTCCTATGTCTCAAAATTTTTCTGGTCCTTACACTTCCCCATGAAGTAATATCATGTCTCGAACAACACATCTTTAAAACTCATTATTGTCAAAAAATACGTGAATGATTATACTCAAAGTGACATGTGTAGCTATTCATTCATTACTAAGTTAATACATGCTTGAATAACAACTAGGATGGTCAATGTACTGTGAGAATAGCATTATTCGAAATATAAAAACTATAAAATCACAAGCACAAATAATAACATGATTAAGGAAATACAGAGATTTAAGTCATCTGATTTGCTCGTCCTATGGGTCCACTCAATCTATTGGCATGGTTGGTCGACTTGTCTGTTCTGCTCAGCGCGTACGGGTCTACTCAATCTATTGGTATGGTCGGCCAACTGGTTTTCTCTACTCAGCATACGGGTCTACTCATTCTACTGATCTGGTTAGCCTGCTAGTCTGGTCGGCCAACTGGCCTGCTTAGCCTACTGGTCTGCTCAATCACGGGTCTACTCAGCCCACAGGTCTGCTCAACCTATTGGTTTGCTCAATCACTAGTTATCTCAGTGGTCTGCTCAGCCTAAGATGTCCTTAATATGCTCGAGTTAGGCTCTATTCAACCAAAGTTTAGTTCGGTAATGTGAGAAACTATTTTGTTCGTCATCAATCAATTATCGAATATAAAACATAGCAAGATACAGTAGCAGGAAATAATAATAACTCAATGTTACATCTGGCTAGTTAGCCTATGGTTCCTCTTCCCACAAAAACTCAAAACTGGGTTTGTTTTCTCAAGCTCCATGGAGCTAGTCTTAGATCAATGGAATGAACTCAGAGTTAGAGAGAGTTCTATTTACCTTGTGTGCTCTTGAACAACTTCAAAAATGGGTGGATTGAATTTGAATGAGGTTGAATGCTCAAGAATGGTTTCCTTCTCTCTCTCCCTCCCTCTCTCTATTGTAATATCTTGATTTCTACCCTTCCCTCTCTAATGACAGTGGCTTTAACTCTTCTATGAAGTTTTGGAATTTGTACCAAGGAAGGTGAGAATGGTAATGTATAAGTAGAGGGGGATTGAGTATAGAAACACTCATTGCATGGAATGCCATAGTTGAGAGTGATTTCATGTCAAATTTTGGAAGAATTTTGATGGACTGCAATGATTTGTGTTGTCAAATCCTCAATTAGACATGATGAAATAAGGAAGGAGATTTTGCTCCAAAACAAGTGCCCACGGTGGTTTTCTTGGAAAGGGAGAAGGGGTGCTCAAGGAGGGGAATGCCACTAGGGAGGGGAAAATAGATTTGTAGTCTGGAAGTTTAGTTGCCAATGTGTGAAATTTTCTAGCACATGGGAAAATGATGAGGGAAAGAAAATTATTAAGTGTAGATGGTCCACCATCTAAAAGAGCTAAGTAGGGCCAAGTGGTGTTGGGCTTAGGGTCTTGGCCAACGTCCAAAACAAATGGAGTTGGACAAGGGTTTGGGCTTCTCATGCCATATACGCAAGTCATGCAACCACATATGTACAAGCCCACATTATATGCATAACATAGAATTATGATCTTAAACAACAGAAAAAATTAAATGTACATTCTAAAAATTGAATTGAATTATAAAACTCTATTTCCATTGAGTTTAAAACTTGGGTCTTTACATGTTGATTTGGGTGTATTTTTGTTCGTCTGTCAAAAACTCAAAAATCACCTAGGTCACTAGAGTGGCCTTCATGTCGTTCAAGCAACATTCACAAATTTTGGACGCTCCAACAACCTATTCAGCGACTTTCATTGCCTGATTTTAGCTCGAGCGATACTTATGTCGCTCAAGCGACTTTGACTATTTGTTTTAGCCTTGTTTGGAATTTTGGACTTGTTATGCATGGTTTTGGGATATGGTTCTTGACAAGATGATATATCTTTCGTTGCGAGTATTTTATTGATGAATTATGAATGTGAATTGAGATGTTTCGATGTGTAATGAAATTAGAGTCCTTGATATACGAGTTGTGGATTGTGTTTGCATTGGAACGATGCTAAGCTAGCCTCCGACGAAAAATGTGCAAGTTATGACAACTGTTCTAGCTTCCATTCAGAATTTTGCTAGTGGATGCTATAATTTGTCTGCCACCGTTGGGTGATGTGCTAGTGGAAAAAGTGAATTTAGAGCTTGATATGTGAATGATGAGTGCATGTTATTGTGTATCCTACGGCTCAACACGTCCATTTTAACTCATGTGCACGTACTATTCTATGTTTACACTCGATAATGCACGAAAAGGTATTTCATGTCCATCGCAGGTCAAACAGAGAAAAGGTGACCCTGAAGTGCGAGAGTCAACTCTCAACAGTCAAAGACGGCCCGGAGAGGTCACACGAGGTCCGAGTGGTCAAAGCCCGAGCTTGGTTGAAAGAGCTAAAGGAGGAGGAAGTGTGACACCGGTGTTTCATTTTCCAACACACCAGTGTCCCTTCCTAATTCACTAAGGAACCAAGATCCAGAAGCCAAATGACACCGGTGCTTCATTTTCCAACACACCGGTGTCCCTTCCTAATTCACTAAGGAACCAAGATCCAGAAGCCAAATGACACCGGTGCTTCATTTTCCAACACACCGGTGTCCCTTCCTAATTCATTGAGGAACCAAGATCCAGAAGCCAAATGACACCGGTGCTTCATTTTCCAACACACTGGTGTCCCTTCCTATTTCAGTGAAGAACCAAAATACAGAGTGCCAATGACACCGGTGCCTCTAATTCCAATACACCGGTGTCCCTTCTTTCCTTGCAACATCAAGATACAGAGACCAAATGACACCGGTGCCTCTATTTCCTATACACCGGTGCATCAAGTGCGACAGAACAACATCTGGTCTAGGATGGCTGACACATGGGGACCACTTCACCTTGATTTGTGCACAACATCAGGGGACAAAAAAAGAGTTTTAGCCTGGAAAAGGACAAGAAACACCATTTTGCCAACTTTGTAGGGTGTGCTTGTAATAGTACCTAGAGAATTAGGGGATATTTTGTAGGGTTTTGGCTTTACACTAAGGGAGCCTCTACACACACACACACACACACACAACATATCAGATAGAATACATCAGATTGTTCAGGGAATAGAGAGAGAGTTTTGTCTTCCTTAGGCTATTTTGTTCTTCAATATTGAACTTCATGTTTTTGAACGCTTATCAATCTTAAGTGTTTTGTTCTTGTGAATCCATTACTCTTAAGGAATCAATCAAGCATTGGTAAGATCTACATTTATGTTTCTCTTAATGTTGCATTGCTCATTTTAAGCACTTAGGTAGTTGCCAGAATCCTAGTTTTTCATCTTGTCCCTGATTTTCTATAAGATTTCAAGTATAGTGTTGGTTAGAACATCTGTATTTTCCTTAGATAAGTATGTTAATCATGTTTTCTCCTATTTCTCTCATGTTTATGGCAAGTATGAGTAGCTAAACAAGTGTGGGTTGAGTCTAAAGGTAAGGTTTGTTCTCAACCATGTTGGTCTACATCTTCTCAATATATCTAATGCTCATTGACGGACCTCTTTAAGTTCTTATTCTCGAAACAAAAGAAATGAAGAGTTAAGTTCTTGCTTAGTTATAGCCATCCTTAGAGTTGGCATATCTAATACTTGGATCGATGACCTTCATTTTTTGATCCCATTTTCTTGAACTTGAAAGGATCCGTCAACCCATTTGTGAATTAAAATCCTGATTTTCATCGAATTACTTTTCGATCGATGACCAACGAAAGTTTTGAATGAACCAAACTTGAAGACTTAACCCCACTCCTTAATCTAGTTCTTTCCCTCACTTAGTAGTATAATTGTTAGTCATCACCAAACAAACTTTGAGGTTGCCGTCCGAAACGTCGAAAAAACCAAATCTGCGAAGTCTTTGAACTTAACCATCTCTTCCCCGTGGATCGATACTCTGGACTCTCCACTATACTTCTTTTTAAATATTTGAGCGAAGTCCTGTTGATAATAACTACGTCAATATTATATTGTGAAAGTGATTTTGTGAATTGTAGCGTATTCCCTGTGCATCAAGTTGCCACATTATTCGTGTTATTATCAACTATTTATGAGACATGTTGAATCATTGCATATTTATATAATATTGACGTAGGCATCTCTATTGGGTTTTGTAGCTTATCCCTTTATTTTCAGGTGTTGTTCCGTAGCCATGACATGGAATGCTTGGAGTGCATGATGATGCATATTTTTTAAAGTCATCATTGCTTGCAGTTATCTAACATCTTTAAGAACTTTTTTTTGAAAGATGTAATATAACTTGCATTTGATCATTACCTGTACTTTGAACAAAGGTAAGTTGTAACTATTCTAGCATATCATTTGGGTTTACTGGGCTGGATCACCCTATTTGATTTGTAATACACTTTAACTAAACTCTCTCTGGTTATAAATGGACATGGTATTTTGGTTGACTTGTGAGACTTGTAAGGTTTTTGTCGTAAAAGTCTTTCATTATTGTTTTAAAAACCAGGGCGTGACACTTTACGTACTTGTCGTGACCCTAGTATGAGACTCATCGTGGCTCAAAAAAGTGATCTAACCCGTTTATTTTATTCGGCTTATCAAATTTAACACCTGCGACACAAATTAACTTAATCGGACATCAATAACAATATGATTGTGACACATTTGTCTCGGAGGTTTTTCTTAAGTTAATATTAGCCATTAAATTCTTAGTACAATTGTGTTGTTCAAGTCATTTTCGCTGTCCGATAAATGAGGATTTTGCAGATGTAAAACTCAACGGATTATGTAATGTTTTAGAGTCCAAAATAAGTCCATACTAAAATCAATAAATTAATAATATATAGATCCCAGGTCCATATATGGAACTAGAATCTCAAGGCAAGAACACGAGATTAATTGGCACTAATTTAAGAATATCACGTAGAATTTTAAGAAAATCACGCAGAATTCAAGCAGAGGGTGGTAACCCCAATGAACCAACCTCAGCTCTTCCAACCAAACCTACAACTGATGATGTTGAAGGAATGCCTGTGATGGTTGTGCAAACTTCAGAGTTGCCCACCTCACATAGTGACGAGACCAACCAGCTTTCTAACCCGCTTAATGTTGTGGGTGGGGGTGAAAAATTATATATCATGTTCTATCTCTTTATTTGTGTTGACGATGCTATTGTTTGTTGAAACCCACATTACCAAGTTGCTCGATATTTGGTTTGCAAGTTCTAATTATGTATGTGCATGCTGAACTAAGTTGAAATCAAATGATGGTCTTAATAGGGTCCATCTCAAATCCTAAGAAGCGTGTACGAGGTCAAACACGAGGGCTTGCTGTGGATAAGATAAGGAAAAAACTTGGACACCCTATTCCCGTCGAAATAGATCGTGAAGCAATGGCAATAGTTGGAGAATATGCAACTTCTGTGGCTTATGCTATTGGGGAGGGTATTCGAGCTCATGCTCCTGTTCGAGACATTGGATGGAGAGAGATTGACTTTGGAATTAGAGAATCCATTCTTTTGCGTGTTGAAGTAATATAAACTTCTATAGTACTCTTTAATATATTATCCATTTAATTTACACAACTATTGACTAATATATTAAACTTGAATGTTTTCTTACAGCAAACTTTTGAACTTGGTGACTACAAGAATGATTTGGTTCTTAGGCGTATCATTGATGTCAAGTGCCAACATTTATATGCAGAATGGAAGTGCAGGTTACACAAGTACTACAGAAAAATCAAGAAGAAGGTGTCTGATCCTAAAACCCAGCTGTTATTTCCTTGTAATTCAGACGATTGGGTGTTCATGATTGAAAATGTATGGCAAACAAAAGCTTGGAAGGTAATTTAATTTTGTTTTCACTATACGGTAAAAAAAAGACATGATGATGCTAAAAATAACAAAGTGAGAAGAATGCACTGAAGGATTTGATCTTGTTTTATGATTTTTACAGAAGACGTCTAAAAGAGGTAAAAATGCACGGAAGTGTTTGAAATATAATCATACTAGTGGCTCCCAATCATTTGTAGCACGAAATTTCAAGTTTGTAAGTATAACTTTTGAAATTTTTTATTTTATGATATTAGAAACTTTTTATTCTAATATTAAAAAGAAACACAAATGAAATTACAGCGAACAACTGAAAATAGAGAGCAGTCTTTTTCGGAAAGGTTCAAGGAGACACACATATGCCATCGATTGGGAAAGGAAGTGTGGATAGATCAGAAGGCTAAAGATCATCATGTACGTATGAACATTCCAATATCTCTTTAGCTTTTAATGATTTTGATGTTTTGGATTTTTATTTTGGAAAGTTCGTTTTACTGTTCTTATGTATATGAAATGTATGTTGATGTAGGATGAGATTGTGAAATTGATTGAGGAACAGTCGCAACCCAACATCACAAATCCTCGTTCAGAACAACTAATTTCCGTTGACGTGCTTGGGAAGAGATCGGGTTACTTGAAGGGATATGGCATTCATAGGAGCACCTATGGTACACAATCTGAAAGAGTCCCAAATACAGAAGAAGTTGCTCTTAAGCAACAAGTGGCTGATCAAGGAAAATTAATAGCAAATATAATGCGCATGTTGGCTAATGGTATAAATCCAGCTACTATTCTAGAAATAATTCAAATGAGCGAAAATGAGGATATTACTTTGGATGAACAGTAAAATGGAATTTCTATTTGTTAAGATGAAGGTCAAACATGTAGACTTAAATATAGTTTAGAAATATCTTTTGGTATTACTTTTGATATAACTATAGTTGAAGTTTTGTTTAGCAATTTTGGATGCATTGAGCATCAAGTTTAGTTTTCAAACACATTGTTGGTAGGGTAAGTTTTTTAATGTATTTCGGATGTTTGGACAAGTTTGGATATTTTATATTTGGATTACGATATATATTAATGAACGCATCTTTTGATTTTGATGATCTTTTAAATGAATGTGGATATACTTCCAAATTAATGATGGTTATGAATGGATAAATGGATGATATTACGGGATTAGAAGAAATTAAATTTTAATTAAAAATATATATTTTGTTATGCTTTGCCAACACACAAAAGTAGTTGCCAAAAGTTATATCAAATCTTTGCAAGTTACCTTTGGCGATATAACATCACGTTGCCAATAGTTTTAGTATTGCCAACGTAATATCACGTCGGCAAAATATTATATTTTATCAAATAAAATACACTTTTGCCGATAAGAAAAAATGTCGCTAAAACCACCGTCTTTTGCCGATGAAAAAAGTTACATTGACAAATCTCATTAGTGGCATGCATTAGACGACAAGGTGCCGACGCAAGGTCTTCCATCGGCAAAACGTATGTCTTTTATCGACGAAAGAAATTGCATTGGTAAATCTCATTAGCGACATGTCAATGGCGACAAGATGCCGACACAATATTTTTCATCGGCAAAAGTACTGTCTTTTACCGACGAAAAGAGTTTGCATCGGCAAATCTCATTAGCGACATGCATCTGGCGACAAAGCGCCAACGTAAGGTCTTCTATCGGCAAAATCCTTTGCCTACGGAAATATACATTTGCCAATATACTGAGTTACGTAGGCATATCATGAATTTGTTGTAGTGATCATTACCTGTATTTTGAAGAAAGGTAAGTTGTAACTATTCTAACATGTCATTTGGGTTTATTGGGTCGGATCACCCTATTTGATTTGTAATACACTTTAACTAAATTCTTATTGGTGATAAATGGACATGGTATTTTGGTTGACTTGTGAGACTTGTAAGGTTTTTGTTGTAAAAGTCTTTCATTATTGTTTTAAAAACCACGGCGTGACACTTTACATATATACTTGTTGTGACCCTAGTATGAGACTCATCGTGGCTCAAAAAAGTGATCTAAACCGTTTATTTTATTTGGCTTATCAAATTTAACACCTGCGACACAAATTAACTTAATCGGACATCAATAACAATATGATTGTGACACATTTGTCTCGGAGGTTTTTTTTAAGTTTATATTAGCCATTAAATTCTTAGTACAATTGTGTTGTTCAAGTCATTTTCGTTGTCCGATAAATGAAGATTTTGCAGATGTAAAACTCAAAGCATTATGTAATGTTTTAGAGTCCAAAATAAGTCCATACTAAAATCAATAAATCATAATATATAGATCCCAGATCCATATATGGAACTAGAATCTCAAGGAAAGAACCGGAGATTAATTGACACTAATTTAAGAATACAGTTTGGGGAGGCTAGAATCAAAGAACATGAGATGAAATCATTGGCATCGATAATTGGACAGTTTTCAAGAACGAGATACAGTTAATGAAGTCTGAGTTGCTAATGTTTGGTTGAATGAAGACCATTTGTACAAGTCATCCAAATACACCATCGTAGAGCTTGTACCTGGCACTAGCCAAGGTCTTTCCCTTTTCTTTATTTTGAATTTTGTATATTTGGCTCTCCCTTGCATTTCCCTCATGCCGAGAGAGAGAGAAAGAGAGAGAGTCATGTGACGATTTACGTGTGCACATTGTTTAAACATTAAAGCTGGAATATGAAACATGGTGTTCTCTAGTTTCGACGTATGAAAGTAGCAATTCCATTTTTAATAGAGCTGACCTAACGCACTATGGTCTTGTGACAAAGCCTAAGGATATAGCCCCATCCATCTCATTTCTGTGCATCTTCTTTGGTTAAGTGCCAACTTAAGTGCACACAAAACTGCAAAATACAAACTACAAAGTAGTTCCTGGATTAGATCTCGAGGTTTTTTGGGTAGAGACGTACATGTTTTTATATATAAAAAAGGAAGCAACCATACAAAATTAGGCACATAAGAATGAACCCACCAACAATCTTTTCTATAATTATGCCTACCCATATATTTTTTGCTATATTGTTGCGAACAGCTCTAGCGTAGTGGAAAAATCACTTGACAACATGGGAAAATATATAGTACTTATTATGCGATGAAATTGTGTTGCTGTGGAATGTAGTATTTGACCCTACCACATAGAGTATTATTCATCCATCTTGTGAGTGAGAAGGATCTAGAAGCAGAGGGGTGTCACTGGACCCACCAAAATTTTAAACTTAAGTAATAAGAGATTAGGGGGAGCTGTAGTGTAGTTTCCTATAATGTGCGTGTAGTACTGCGAGTAAAATAACATAGTTTTATCTGCATTGTCCTCGAAATTACATCGTTTTGATTTATCACGCAAATTATTATCAAAATGTATGAGATCAAAAGGATGTGGTTTCGAGGGAAAAGCAAATAAAACTATGCCGTTAAGTAACCATTGAAATATATACAAAGTTATACACTACAACAAATAAGGTTTGTAATGACAACTGAAAGTGGTCGCCAAATAGAGTAATTTCGTTGTTAATAGAAAAGTCGACGAAAATATTCGTAGCTTTTATTTCTTGCCTATAGTTTCACGAAAAAAGCCCTACCTGAGGAAACTGTGATTTTGTGGACTTTAATTTTCATTTGGCAACAAAATATTTTCACGCAAAATATGATAATAATCGTTGTGCCATACCCGTTCCCTCGCAGATAGTGTATTTTAAATTACTAATTATATATTAATAGACGACAAAATATTTCCTTGCTAAAGCATTTTATTTATGATTAGGATTTGTTTTGTAGCTAATTGGTTTAGCTAAACCTATTTGATGACAAAATGCTATGCCTATTTCCTTGCAGATATTATATTAACATAATATTTAATTATTAGTAGATCAGGAAATATTTCTTCGGTGAAGCACTTTGTTAATTGCGGAAATTTTTTTTGTAGCTAATTAGTTTAGTTATATTAATAGACAAGAAAATATTTCGTTCCTTAAGCATTTTGTTAGTGACGAGGAAATTTTTTTTATAGCTAATTGGTTTAACTAAACCTAGACAAGACGCCACACCCATTTTCTTGCAATTGTTGTATTAAATTAATATTTATATATTAATTAGTTTAACTAAACTTGTTTGACGACAAAAAAATCAACATGCAACTTCTTGTTAAATTAAAATACACATCTCTAATAACTCAAATACAAAATAATTTTCATTAGCCAACAAAGTCAACTCAACATGTACATTCCTTAATTGTCAAAAAGTAGCAAAAAATAAATACTAATGTTCCCCTTCAAAATTAACATGTGTTAATAACAAAGAAATATTACCACAAAAGCAAACCAAAGTCTACTGAAGTCATCATCCAAAAAAGAAGTTCTTGCATACATCATCTTAAAGTCACCAACCTTGTACTTGTGTAATATGTCAAAACAAAAACAAAAACAAAAGAAAAGCATTACAATGTTATTCAACATAAGGTACATATGTAGAAATACAATCAAAGATATGATAGGAATATAATCACCCGGTGTTCATCTATAGCAACATAATCAAAGATAGGATACGAATATAATCATTCAGGATCAGACAGTCAACGAAATAAAGGTTGACTAAAATAGAACCATGTACAGTTGGGCAACAAATTAGGATATCTATACAAGAGTATCAAAGGAGAGAAGAACCTAATTAACGATGTACATCAAGTCAAAAAAGTGGGCTGGTTGCATAAGAGAATTTTACAGAACACCATTCAAGCTAGGATTGAGGGTATTTTTGTATTCAATTACCTACCCTATGTATCCAAACTATTTCACAAGTACCAGGGGCGGACCCAGGAATTGAACCTGGGGGTGTCACTATCAAAATAAATAAATAATTAAGAATAACATTTATATTCAATATATAATTAAAAAAAATAGGTGTTCAAATTTAATTAACCAAATTGGAAGAATTTGACAGAACAAAAGAATTATGGGGGTGTCACAGTACTATACGATAAGCTTTTGATTACTCTTAAACTTTAAAATTTTTTCTTTTTTTCTTAAGTGGAGCAATATGGGGGGTGTCACCTGACACCTCCCCCCTCAATATTAGGTCCGCCCCTGACAAGTACAAACATATTGTCTAGCTTCAAAAGAAACAGCCACCCATCAGAATCATCTCATCTCAATATTCTATAGCATTGCCGAAAACACAAAAAACATGCATCACTATTTTTGGAAAACAAGTAAGACCACAGAAGTTATCATTTAACAGTGAAACTATAGGAAAATGATTTCTGTTGGATGTGGACGATCTTCGCATAGAATATATTTTCCATGTCTTAATAAATAATACAAGAAAGTTGTACAAAACTTACACCATGTAGTATGAGTTTCGTCACACGCATCTGATCAGCAATGCCACTCAAGAACAAACCATGATAAAACATGTAGTTATTACATGTAAAGCAAGTATTTATCATCAAATACAAAACCCATGTGATAGGGTTCAGTGCAAGGGAGATTTGGGTCCAATATGTGAATTGCAAGGTCATGTGATGAGTTGTGATAGTGAATACTTTTTCTTTGCACTTCATATCATTTTTTTTGCAGATACATCCTTCTATAAACCCATTCAAACAAAACAACCTAAGTCAAATAGTACTGTCTATTTTTATAGTGCATTTTGCTAGGGAGTGGATAGACGGGCCTTGCATAAAACTTAACAAGGAGAAGCGTATGAATAAACGGGACGACACTTGTGGAGTGAATCACTATGAGAATGTGCCACGTAATTTTGCACGATGCAAATACTGAAAAAATCGAACACAACCAATGACTTAGCGACAAAAAGAACAAATATTTTTTTGATTAAAATTAAACTCAACATCAATTTTTACTCTTTGCTGGTAGCTGAATGTGCTCCAATGCAAGAATATGAATAACTACTTAACCCTCCTAGAGTACCTCGAGGTTTCTCCACCTGATATTCCCAACCAATGACTTAGGGACAAATTTTACAGGTGCGCCATTAACAAAATAACTTTTCTTGGGTTGTTAGGAGAAACAAATGTGACTCATATAGTGTTTGTTGCGATAACTCATTGGTCAGGAGTATCACATAGGCAATTCCCCGGATAACCAAATGATTTTCTCCTAGCATAAAGTTTTCTACGAAGAGTTTTAGCGAAACACCTCACTAGAAACTCCAGTACAGAGAATGCACAACCTGCCATTGTCACGCCCTCATTTTTCAACATATTGTTATTACAATTCATTATATGTGAAACCTCACAAAACTCAACAATAAACCCATAAACCCAAAGCATTTCCATACATGATGTCATTAAAAGTTAAGTTCGAAGTAGTTACATCAAAAGGGCAAATTCCAGCCCAGTACGAATACCAAAATAACATCAGAGTTAAACGTTTTACATCTCCTTGAGAACATAAAGAATAAAGCTAAAAACAAGTAACAATACATCTTTTTCAAAAAAATAAATCCTAGATGTTGGGTAACTCCCACTACATGTCTTCAAAAATCATGCATCATCGGATGCAAGTCACGCATCACATGCTAAGTGTTTGGGGCTGCACCTAAAAATGAATAGGGTGAGCAATGTCATGCCCTAAATTTTTCAACATATTATTATCACAATACCATAGATAAAACCTCACGAATACTCAATACATAACCCATAAGTTCCAGATAATTTTATCCATGAGATAACATCAAAATAGAGTTTAAAGGTGTTACATCAAAATGGGCATATCACCGGCCCGATACATACCCTGAATGAGAACATCAAAATTATAACGTCTACATTTCTTTTCAAATATAAGAAATAAACTAAAAACGAGTTACATTAGATCTTTCAAAAATATTAGTACAAAGATGTTGGGTAACTCTAGCAAAAGTCTTCAAAAGTCATGCATCACCATATGTACGTCACACACCATATGCTAAGTATCTGAGACTGTACCTAAGAATATAGGGTGAGCTTACAAATCCCAGTAGGAATGTCTATGCTGATATCACACAAATATGAAATGATATGATAGAAAACACAAATTATCTCAAACAAAGTATACAAGTCATAACGCTAAACCAACGATAAGAGATACAAATGCTTCCATGTTCATCTTACAAGTCATGATTTCATTTTGTCAATTTTATTAAATATTTCATTGTCTGATAAGTTCCATTCAAACTTAATGGTCAATGACGACACCTCACCCGTAGGTGGCCCAACAAGATAAAACATATTACTAGTACGATTCCCCTGGAAAACTAGCCAAATTTCATAACTTGCACCACTCTCTTAAGGAGGCTAACATTGTTTCATATTTCACTAGACCACTATTTTACTATTCCTAGCACATCTCCGCGGCTAGACTACTATGCCTTGTGTCAAATGCATAAAAATCATAAGTTTATAATATAGACATTTCACAATTGATAATTTCATGTCTTTCTAACAAATACCCGTCATTTATGAAATCCATATCTATCCAAGATAAAATCTCACACGTTCTACTACAAGTCATAACCAACTCAACGATATCATATAGAAAATATGATTCAACCAAACACATAGGTAAACCCAATCTAACAAAAAAGAATAATCCAACCAAAGATGAAAAAATGGTGGTTAAGCACTAAAATCCAACATTAAAATCACAAATCCAATGGAAAATTAACATAGAGTAATATTAAGTGAAACCCTATCAATAATAGAAACGAAAAGATATGGGTCAATACATGTAGAATACCCATAAATCAAAGAGAAAACATCCCTACTTCAAGATTTGATTTTAAGATTTGAGCTTCTGAAGCTTGAGTAACAATGGTGATGAAGAACTCCCAAGATCTTCCCTCAAGTGAAATTGATGCCTTAAAGTTCAAAATATCCACTAATCTAGACATATTAGTGATGGATCTTGAAGAAATTTGAATAATATAGAGAGGAATCAAGGTTTCGAAGTGGGGTTTAGATGAGCAAGAAGACTCCTAAAGAGATAGAGAGAGAAAAGCTCTTTTGAGAAAAAGTTAGAGATTTTCCAAAATATTTGATTTTTTCCCTTTAAAACACGCATTTAGGATCTAACCGGAAGACCTAACTGGTTGGTCCAAAATCTGACCGGTTAGGTTTTTCCATTGACTTAAAATTTTTAAAATTATAGGCAAAAATTCAAATCTGACTGGAACGTCCAGAATTTGATCGGTCAAATTTGTCCACTGACCAAAATTTTCAGAATCTGACTAGATGGTTTCTGAACCTGCTGGACGGTCTAAACCTGACTGGAAGATTTCTAAACCTAACTGGATGATTTTTTCACCCCTTCTTCACCTCCCACTTCACCTCATTCATATCCAATTGCCGAAATCACATAATACTTTTCAATACGAATCAAATAATAATATTTTGATCACATAAATAAAACAAAAATTTTTGGGCCCTTACAAGCTACAAAGCCCAATAGAATTATTTATGCCAACAGTATATGAATACGAGATGATATGGCTGTTATGATTTTATACTAAAAGTCACGACTTTTTGTAATGGATTAATATTTGTTTGATTTATTTAAACAATTATTTCCTTTCTTGATGAGAATTTTATGGGCAAAAAGTTTGTATTATATCTTATCATATTGTGCATGAGTGTCTCTTATTCCACATAGTAGATAATCTGATGTGTAGAGTTTGACTTACACACAGAGGATCTGATTATCAGTTCTTGTAGAATATAAATTTTTAGTTCACAGTCTTAGGTGGAATTGGACAATTGGACACACCACCAGTGGGACTGTAACACAGTGTTTCAGTAGGTCTATCTTGACAACGAGAAATGGTATAGTTTTAACTCACTGTGTTAGTACACTTTGTGTGTATTGGACATGACCACTTTGAGGTAATTGTATTTATATTGACAATATAATACAATTTACACCTCATGGTTACTATGTGTGCTTGTACTCTTAATCCAAAGATAATTGATCGATGTATACATTTAATGTTGTTGACTTTGATTCATTATAGAGTGAGGCCTTGTGCGCCAATAGCCTTTGATGAGTTAGGTCACAATATTAAGTGTATGACAACTATTAATTATTAATGGAATCCACGTCTCTTTATAGGGATTGATGATATCCTCTTGAGGAAGCTTATAAGTTTGGATTATGTCAAACCCTGCAGGTGGATATTAGTATCTGACATAACGAATAAGTTAAGTGGAAGGTCTCAAGTAATTTTATAGATGTTGATTAAATAAATTGTCAGTAATTTATTTTAATCAACGGGTATCTGTAATCTTAATGTGGGGAGATAAATAAACATTTAATAACACGGAGCTCGAAATATAATTTTAAGATATGAGAGGGGAGTGCAATTATAATTTTGTAGTGGTATGAATTATAATTTATATAATTTGGAATTAATCCAGGTTGGACCAGAAATCCCGAATTATATAAGCCCAGCCCATGCTTCTCCTAGGGATCCCTATCGTAGCCTATATAAACACTGTTATACCTTCTAGATCATATACAACTTAATAATCAAATTATTGAGAGAGTTTCTGTGAAGGCAAAGAGATCACGATTTTGAGCTCACCTTCGGTACGTGATTAAGGTGCAATAGGATTACAGTAGAAGATTTCAAGGTCAGTTGAGCAAGATCAATCCAGTCGTGTTCAAAGTTTTATCAAGATCAAACTATTGAAGACAATCGAGATCAAATCAGACAGATCTCCAAGGTATATATGAACCCTAGTTCTGCCCAGTAGGGTTTCATTATCATTTTGTAGCATAAACTGTACGCGTTTATCACTGGGTCTCGGGAATCAGTCCCTAACAATGGCATATAACGTGAACTGTTCATAACAACGTAAGCAAGTTATGATACTAAACCAACACAATCAGGTATATAAAAGTTCACAATTTCATCTCACAATACCACAATTCATTTAGTTTGTTTCGTTAATCGTTTCATCATTTCATGCTTTACGTTCAATTTCAATTGTCAATACCAGCGCTATGCCCAAAGGCAGCCAAGTAAGATAATTTTCATAACTAGTACCACTCCCCAAAGAAGGCTAGCATCAGTTCATTTGTCACTAGTGCAACTCCTAACGGAGGCAAGGCCACAATTCATTTATCACTAGCACATCTCCTCATGGAGGCTAGGCTACAATGCATCATAATGTAGATATTTCACCGTTTATAATTTCATGATTTTTCAACAAACACTCATTGTTTATGAAATTCATATCTATCGACACAAAACATCACGTCATACTACGAGCCATAATCAACTCACCAACATCATATCCAAAAGAAGAAAATTTAGCTAAACACATAAGTGGATCCAACTTTAGGAAAAATGATAATCCAAACAAAAACAGAAAAAATGGTGGGTAGGCACCGAAATCTAACATTTATAACCACAAACCCAAAGGAAAACCCAATATAAAGAAGTATTAACGAAACCCTATTAATGATCAAAATGAAGAAATATGGGTCAATAAAAGTAGAATAACCATATATTGAAGAAGAGGCGTCCCTATCTCAAGTTTTTGTTCCAAGGTTTGAGCTCCAAGACCTTGAGCTCCAATGGTGATGAACCAATGGCCTTCCTCTAAATGAAAGAATTGCTTCCAAACTCAAGATATCAACCCATCTTGAGAGATTAGCAAAGGATCTCCAAAGAATTTAAAGGATCCTTAGCTTAGATCAAGGATTGAAGTGGATTATGGGTGGAGAAGATAAAGTTTTAGAGAGAGAAAGGGAAGAAAAACCTTTCTAGAAAAGCATATTTTAAGTTCTGATCTGAACTCTTTAAAATCTCATAAGAGGAGCCTGATCGGTCAAGGCTAACCATTGCCTCAAAAAGTGCTCAAAAAGCCAAAGCCTGAATGGTTACGTGACTGGTTGTGTGACTAGTCATGGCTAGCTACTATCAAAAAAATACAAAGTTCAGTTTTCAAGGCCTGACTGGATTTGTGACTGGCTGGCCCAGATCCTGACCAGTCATGGCCACCTACTGTGCAAATTTTTTGAAAACTCTAGAATTTTTAACCTTCTCACCATCAACTCTCCTTTCCATCAACGCTAAATTTCTTTCGACATTTTGAACATTAAAATAAAAATAAAAAATTAAACAAAACGTGTCAACACGGACATACCTCAACAACATCAACCTCCAAGACATGTATACATCATCCCAATATCAACTCAAGATACAACACGAGCCATGGATATTCCATGCCCAGTATTGAACATACAACAACGAGACATAAGCAAGTCCTCAAATCAAATTATCATATCCACATATGCACATTTCGACAATGCTATCAAAGAAAAAAATTAGTGCAATATCCGAAGCTCATGAAATCAACAAGATGTAGAAACATAGTTTATGCATAAACAAGATTAGATAAGTATGTAAACAAAGCGGCCAAACACGCCTCAGGACTTATCAAGTTTGAAATGAACACATGCAACAATCAAATCGTAAACAAGTGCGGGTATTTCTCTTCGACTTCATCCTCATGTTCCCAAGTCGATTCCTCCTTATCTTGATTGCTCCAAGCGCACGAACTAATGGTATCGTCTTGGTTGTCAACACTTGCTCCCGGAAATTTAGAATATGTATCAGTTTCTCCCCGTAGGATGCACCGGCCTCAAGCTCGAGTTTGGACCATTCTATTCGATGTGAAGGATCCTGCTCATACTTCCTCAACATAGATACGTGGAACACGTCATGCACGCCCGACAACTTCGGTGGTAAAGCCAAAGGGTAAGCAACCTCTCCTATCCTTTCAATGATATTAAACAACCCACTATACCTCAGAGAAAGCTTCCCCTTTCATCCAAAAAGTGACAAACCCCGTTGCGGTAATACTTTTAAAAATATGTGGTCTCCTACATTGAATGATAACGGACGACGACGTCGATCGACATAACTCTTCTGTCGACTTTGAGCGGTACGTAATTTTTGACGAATCATTTTCACTTATTCGGTAGTCTTCTCTTGAACGACTAAAAGTTGTTTGTGAATTGATTTCATACTCTCAATAGTTTTTCCAATCAAGCCCGGCTTGACAAACATTGTCTCTCCATTTTATTCCAACAAATGAGTGATCTACATGGCCTGGCATATAAAGCCTTGAACAGTGCCATCTCAATGCTCAATTGATAACTGTTATTGTATGCAAACTCAACAAGTGATAGATGATCTTTCCAACTACCTCGAAAATCTATAACACATGCCCGTAGCATATCCTCCAAAATTTGAATCGTACGCTCAAATTGCCTATTAGTTTGAGGGTGATACGTCGTACTAAATAAAAGATTGATGCCAACCGCCGCTTATAAACTGATCGGTCCCAACTTGGCATATTGTGCAGAGCTAAGCACGGTTAGAGTTTACAAAATCTGAACTTTTCTCTTCTTCTTATGGATTATACACTAGTGAAGTCCAGGTATCGATCCATAGGGAAGGTGGTTACTAGGGGTGAATGAAAAATAGAAAAAATCGAACGGACCAAAAAAACCGACAGTTCGGTTCGGTCTTTAGTCGGTCCACATCAGGTTTTGGTCGGTCTCGTACACAAAAAGTTTTTCAAAATATATTCGGTTCAGTCTCGATTTTCAGTAATTTAGACTGGACCGAACAGAACCAAACCAAAAAGTACCGGACCGAATCGACGTGGACCGAATCGACTGGTGTTGTGCCGAACCAAAATGTGTTGGGCTGAGCCAAACTGAAATGTGTTGGGCCAAACCAAAATTTAAAACAAATCTAATAACCCTAATAAGTAATAACCCTAGTGCTAACCCACTTTATTCCTCCCTGCGTCGATCCCCAACCCCCTCTCTCCCTCTCTCTTTCACACAGTGTGAGACCCCCTCTTCCACTGACCCATCTCTTTCACTGCACATCAGGTATCAAATTATTTTGTTTAACCATTTTAAATACAAATTTCAAAGATTTGATTATATATATATCTCAAAGAAGATTCGATTTTCTGGGGTTTGCAAGTGGAAACCTTTGTTTTTTAAGTAAAGGAGATGGTGGGATCCAATAGGACATAAACATTAAAGAATGGAGAGTGTCAAGCACATGTATCAAAAATGCTTTAGGCCACATGTATCAACTATTAAGCACTGTATATTCTTTGTCTGTTTGTAATTTATGGCTTTGTTTGTATTCCAAAAAAAAAAAGGGGGATGTACTATATTAATATATTGAAACATGATGATCGTACCTTGATTTTATTTGTTTTGGTTCTCTGTTGAAATCTTGCTGACTCTCCGAAGGATATGCTATTCAGATGAAATAGAAGAGTTATTTTTGTTTATGAAATTGATGAAATAGAACAGTTCAAAATTCTTGGATATCGTACTTCACAATATTGTGGAGAAGCAAATTTTCTCCCCTTTTTTCACCAGAGAGAATCCTATGCCTTTTGTTGGGTTTTGTCCAGGCTAATCCTAATCTCTGGTTCAATAACCTATACCTAGACCTGGTTTCACGTGATGTTTTTATGTGTTCATACTTCTTGTCAGACTGTTCAATTTTATCTGGGTCATGATTCAATAGCTCGCAAGATCGATAGCACGTGGGATATAGATTCGGGTGACTTTCCATTCCCTAGCAAACACACCAAAAAATAGAAAATTTCAGGGAATCATAAAAGCCAAACTACACACAATATGAGAACAAATTGATAAGGAGAGAATAGAAAGAGTTTCAGTACAACTCATCCCCCCAAAAAGCTGTAGCATCATAAATATTTTGAAAACTTTGCTGCTATGGTTTTGTCTCTCTTTTGATTATTTCTTTAAAAACAAGGTTTGACTCTCTCTCTCTCTCTCTCTCTCTCTCTCTCTCTCTCTCTCTCTCTCTCTCTCTCTCTCACACACACACACACACACACACACACACACACACACAATGCGCTTCATCAGTGCGATCTTCGTCTATTTTGCACTCGTCATCAGATATATCACTCACATTGATTTTAGATGGATGATGAAATTGATATTGATATGGATGATAATATGGATGATGCGGCTGAGTTGTTTCCTAAATATACTGGATTTAGTGGTGATGATAAAGTGGCTGAAAAATATAGAACTTTTTTTTGTTGGAAGCATTTTACTTTTATTATGTCAGATAATGATCCAAAACCTAGGGCTAGATGCAATTGGTGTAAGGTGATAGAGTATGCATGTCATTCAAAGAACAATAGTACAAAGTCCATGATTCATCATTTAAAAAATCAATGTACCAAATATCTCGAAAGCAAAAAATACACGGGTTCTAGACAAAAGATGCTTGGTTTTCAAAAAGTAAAAGAAGAAAATGGTGGAACAGGAGAAAACCTTGTGAATGTGACATTTATTGTCAAATCATGTAAGACGCCCCTAGCGACAATGGTGATAATTGATACATTGCCATTTTCATTTGTTGATGGGGAAGGATTCAAACAATCTATGCGTGCCATTCAACCAAAGTGGATCAAGCTACCGAGTAGGATCACGGTTGCAAAGCAGTGTATGGTAATATATAAGGAGGAGAAAAAGGCTTTGAAGATAATACTTAAGAATCAAAGATTGTGTCTCACTACAGACACTTGGACGTCAGTCCAAAACTTGAATTACATGTGTCTTACCGGGCATTTCATTAATGAGAATTGGAAATATCACAAGAGAATTCTTAATTTTTGTGTTGTACCTAATCATAAGGGTGAGACTCTTGGAAAAATAATTGAACAATGCTTGTTGGATTGGGAGATTGACAAGTTTCTAATGGTAATGGTTGATAATGCGTCCTCCAATAATCTTTTGGTTGCTTATTAGAAGTGGAAAACCAAAGATAAGAAGACAACTATTTTAAATTACGGGTTCATGCATGTGAGATGTTATGCACATATCTTGAATATAATTGTGCGTGATGGATTGCAAGAGATTGATGACTCAATTGTAAGGGTCCGAAATGTTGTGAGGTATGTGAGATCTTTAATTCTTGAATAGGATAGATGAGTTTTGGTCATGTGTTAAACAAGAGGACATTGTATGTAGACGTAGACCGTGTTTGGATGTGCCTACTCGGTGGAACTACACATATTTCATGTTGGATAGAGCTTTCATTTATCAAAAGGCTTTTGATCGATTATGTGATGACACGGCCTTTAGATTAAGTGTGAGGGAGGAGGAATTTGATGTTGAGTTTTGTGACTTTGAGGTTGATGGTGGGATGATTGAAGAGAGAGACAGACAGAGGAGGAGACGAAAGAGGAAAGGAATTGTTGGCCTCCAACTTCAATAGATTAGGAAAAGATAAAGTTGTACGTACACTTTCTTAAAATATTTTACATTGCAACTTTGAAATTCTCGGATTCTTTGTATGTGACTTGCAATGCTTTTTTTGATGAAATGGCATTGATTCAACAAGCTATTACCAAATTGTGTGCACTGATGATAGTGTTTTGTATCCTTTGGCCCATAGTATGAGTGGAAAGTTTGATAAGTATTGGAAAATTTTGAAAAGATAAATCAAATGATGTTTTATGGGGTAGTTCTTGACCTTTGATGGAAACTTGGATTTTTTGAATATTGCTTTCAAAATACTTTGGGCTTTGATAAGAAGATAGTTGGTGAAATAACGGATAAAATAGCAATTGGAATTTCTGATGTATTTGAATGGTATGTCAAGAATAGTGCAAGTGTAAATGTGCATAGTCAAGAGGTTGGGGGAGCATCGAAGAAAGTGGTTTTAGATGGAGATGATGATTTGGTTAATCAACAATCTTTGAAATCGATCTCTTTATAAGATGCACAAAGAAAAAACAACAAACATGACAATCAAATCAGAGTTAGAAAAGTATCTTACGAAGGCTAGTGAATATGATAATAATAGATTTGATGTATTGTGTTGGTGGAAAGGCACTTCTCATAAGTTTCCAATTTTCTCCCAAGTAGCACGAGATGTGGTAGCTATCCTTGTATCCACGGTTGCCTCCAAATCCGCTTTTAGCATGAGTGGACATGTGATTGATTCATATCGAAGTTCTCTCACTCCAAAGACCGTGGAGGCTCTTATTTGTACTCAACAATGGATAAAGGAGCCAACTAAAATCAATCTTAGAGAACAACTTGATGAGTTAGAGCATTTTGATTCATGTACAACTCTTATTTTTTATTTTATTTATTTTATGGTACATAATTACTTCATGTTAATTAAGTTACTTGTATGTTTTTCTTTGTGATTTTATTATTGTTAATACTCATGGAATCAAGTGCTAAGGACTAAGGGATCACTATTGGCTGCCTCTCTATGTGGAGTTCTTGGAGTTTAGAGGTTAAATCGACTTTGTTCTTAACATTTGGATTCTTAACATTTGTGTCGGAATTTTTGTTCTTAACATTTTATTTTTTTGTTGGCACTTGGCAGGACAGGACTAGTTTTGCAACCCTTGAAGCCTTCACAATTTGTGCTTGTCTACTTGATGTCTTGCAATTAGTATTATTAGTCTTTTATTTGTGAACTTGTAGTTTTCTAATGTTCTACTTTTATGTTTGATAAAATACATTGTGTAAACTTGATGCTTTTGGCTTATGGATTTGCGGCAACTTTTTTAACTAAAAGCAATTGTGTAGAAGGGGTTTTGTGACTAAGTTTGATGAAATACATTGTATTATTGTGTAAGGTTGTGATGCACTCAACTTTTATGATTTGTTATTTGTGAACAAAGGGATTTGTGATTATGTGATTTTTACTATTTGGGTGAAAAATAGATGAACGGGTTTCTCAAAGTGACCCATTTGATGTTTGATTGAAAAGATTCAAATGGAGACCTATTTTGTAATGAATTCTCTATATTAGTAGCAGAATTTTTTCAATTATTGATGGATTTGGGCCAAACAGGCCCAAAATTGAGTTTTTTAACTTGGCCCAATATGGCCATTTGAATTGGACCGAAATCCCCGAAATCTCTAACGACACCACAAACCGAGCCGAATCGAAAAAAAATCGGTCGGAGTCGGTCCTTGAAATGCATGGATCGAACCGAATTGGTCCAGAGAAAAATCACCCCGAACCGATTTCATCCCTAGTGGTTACTGAGCTGGTAACACTTTTGTACTCAGCTTTAACACTTAGAACGTCACTCCTTTTAATCTAGATTTGAGGATTAGAACATAAAACAAACCACCAAACGTGAACTTGTTAATGGAAGAAAACAGGCATAGTCATGGGGGTTACTTCTTTTTTGGTTTAAATATAGGATATCTCCTTCTTACTACTCAATCCAAGGATCAAAACATTATGACCTTAGTTGAAAAATTGATCTTTGCAATTCTAATCATGACTAAGATATGTAAAAGAGGTAAGTTTTGTCCTCTAGACAATAAGTCTAGACATGAAAGACATGGAACTAAGCCTTGGATATACCAAAATTAATTTTGGGCATAACCAATTAAGACTGTAGTACTCCACTATGGGTTCTAAGATTGGAACTCCACTCACCCTCAACATGCTTTGAAAATAATTTGAAAGGATATCCATGCTCAAGTCATACCATGAGATAAAGGTCATCCCATGACTAGGCCTTCTAAGTTTAGCCTAGCATACTTAAATAGAACATTGAAATCAGAAGAGAAAGTTTAGAAAACATGGTTGAAACTAGAATATTTTCACTTCAATTGAAGAAGTACACTTAATAATGAAGTACAATATGAAGACAACTTGCTACTTTCTTACTAGAAAATAAAAGTGCAAAGACAACAACAAAATAAAACTTAACTTTTGAAGTACAAAATTTGAACAACTAAAATATATCTAAGATAACTCTCTGATTCTATCTCTAGCTATCTCTTTTTATTTAAAATTGTATATGAAAAAACTATTTTTTCTTCATTACATCAAAAGGTCATACTTATAGAAAAAGCTCTTTTCCTTTTGAAGCAAAATATCTTGACAAATCTTTGCTTAGCCTCAAAGTTTTGCTGAAGTGCCAACTTCAATCATCATTTGGCTCTTGGTTTGGTTGAAGTAACCTTATTTGATTGACCCTAATGGTGGTTGTGTATTCCCCTTGGAAAATGGTCAAAAAAGGTAGCTGAAAGATCCAAGAAATGCCTTTGAAAAGTCAACAAAAGTGACTGGTTCATGAATAGAACATCCGGATGTTTCCTTCTTCTGTATTCTTCTGCTTCTTCTATATCCGGATTTTCTTCAGGATGTTGCTCTGCTTAACAAAACATCCAGATATTTTTGAAAAACATCCAAATCTTTAGTGCTTATGGTATCTGACTTGGTTTGCTATACTTGGTGATCTGGATGTTTAGGGATTTTCTTCCGAATGTTTTTCTTCTCTGGATTCTTCGCTTTGGCTTGTCAATATAGAACATCCGAATATTTTTTGACTTTCATCTGGATGTTTTCTTCTCTGTCTTCTTTTGGCCTTAGCTTGGTATCTTCCAATCATTCGGATATTTTTAGGTCATCTGGATGTTGTTGCTCTCTAGCTTATTGGTTCATTCTTGGTCAGGCACATTATTCGGATATTCTTGCTTTTTTCCCAAGTTTCAATTGCATCAACATTTTGCTCCAACAACGGGATGGCCTCATAGATCATTTGGGAGTCACAAAGACTTCCCAAAATATCATTTTAACTTATTTTTCCTACAATAAAGAGAAACATACCTTACGTGCAATATTAGTCTATAATTAATTATGAATGCAAGTCTATAATTATTTCGCTAAACTATATGATACGTAAATATGTGTGCTAATCATACCCCCCAACTTGAGGGTTGCTTGTCCCTAGCAATCAAAAACTTTAGATAATCAGAAAATGATAAAATTTTGACAAAGTCTCCCTTATATATTGACATCATATTGCATATGATAAATCTTTCACTCACCCGACTAATGCATATGGAATACATGATGTCATTCCTCAATGTGCAACCATGTCATGAATTTAACTGAACATTCTAAGCTATCATGGCATACAACTTTCTGAAAATCAATATGAGCCTTGATTTCAAACCTCAACGGATAATCTCTCAAAATAAGTTTCACTCCAAGAATTCAAGTCATATCCCACACATGCGCAACAACAATACAATAGTGACAAAAAGACTATGCATTTCAATGAATTGAGCGTATTCTCAACTATGAAGTATATACAATTAACAAGAGATGACTATGCCAATCTATTAATCATGCAAGCATGTGAAACATAGTTAAATTTAATTCAAAACTAACATGGGATCAACTAAAGACTTTGTATTAAGATGATAATGACCATGGGTTGCAAAAAATAGTTAGATTGCAAAATAAGTACCATCTCATATATATATAGTTCTAGAAAGACTACTTGAGACGATACTTACCTAACTACCCCCAAGACATCATACTACGACGACAAACTTTAAAACTTAACAACTATTGTGGAAAATCTACAAACTACATACTACATACTATTATTGATACAACTACTCCAAAAACATACTGTCTAATGGACAACCCATAAAAACTATGTGTGATAGTGGTGTACGGCATCAAGGCGTGGCAGGTGGGTGTTTTCAAACTGTCAAATCTTTACTGCTCCAAGCACCATCTTTCCTCTTGTTCAAATTATGCAGCAAGGTCTTAATGTCTATGTCCTCCCTTGAGTAATCTGAGCTGTCAACATCCTCCGGGTTTATTTCTTCTATCACCACATTTGTTCTTCTTTTCCCCTTTCCCTTCTCACTTTCCATTCCAAAATTCTTCTTTGACAACTGCTCACTAACCCTCAACAGCTGTGCATTCTAACCCTTATTGCACCCCTCATTTTAGAATTTAGCATTCTCAATACTTTCTTGCCTTACCTCCAGGAAAGTGGCCTTTTGGATTCTGACAATGACTATGGGTTGCAAAAAATAGTTAGATTGCAAAATAAGTACCATCTCATATATATCATTCAGGAAAGACTACATTGAGACGATACTTACCTAACTACCCCCAAGACATCATACTACGACGACAAACTTTAAACTTAACAACTATTGTGGAAAATCTACAAATTACATACTACATACTATTATTGATACAATTACTCCAAAAACATGTTGTCTAATGAACAACCCATAAAAACTATGTGTGATTGTGGTGTACAGCATCAAGGTGTGGCAGGTGGGGATTTTCAAACTATCAAATCCTTACTGCTCCCAGCACCATCCTTCCTCTTGTTCAAACTATGCAGCAAGGTCTTAATGTTTATGTCCTCCCTTGAATTACTATCTGAGTTGTCAACATCCTTCGGGTTTATTTCTTCTATCACCACATTTGTTCTTCTTTTCCCCTTTACCTTCTCACTTTCCACTCCAAAATTCTTTTTTGACAATTCCTCACTAACACTCAACAGCTATGCATACACTCTTGCTTGGACCCTTATTGCACCCCTCATTTCTACTTAGAATTTAGCATTCTCAATACTTTCTTGCCTTACCTCCACAAAAGTGGCCTTTTGGAGTCTGATAATGACTATGGGTTGCAAAAAATAGTTAGACTGCAAAATAAGTACCATCTCATATATATAATTCAGGAAAGACTACTTTGAGACGATACTTACCTAACTACCCCCAAGACATCATACTATGATGACAAACTTTAAACTTAACAACTATTGTAAGGACCCGGAAAATTTGAGTTTTTAAAAATAATTATTTGAAAATTTATTTCGGGTAAATAATTTGATTATTTATGATATGTATCGGATTTTAGTTATAGGACCCGAGCCCGGAGTCTCTTGCTTTATTTCGCGCGCGTCTCTTTATGTGACTTATTACGTGGGAGCCCATTTGGGCCTTAAAAATCAGATTTTTGGGGCTAAGGGGAGGAGAAGCCCCCATTTCCCCCATCTCTCACTCTCTCTCTACTCTTGGCTCCTCCCTCTCTCTAACCTCTCCACCAATCTACTCCACCAGTTTCAAATTCCTTGGAGATTTAGGAGGCTTGCATCTCGTGCTTGACAAGGATTCGAAGACGGATCGTGATTTGATGCCCGGGAGGTGCGGATTTGGAGCTTGGAAGATCACCAAAGCTAGGGCTTTCACCCCCTTTGATCAAATCCAACATTTGAAGCTTGAGGTAGGGATTTCTACCTTGTATTATGTGTATATGATGTGTTTTGGTCTTCATTTCGAGTATATGTTGAGGTTTGGAAGTGATTTGGTGAGTTTGCGAAAATGGAGATCGCGAAGTTTTTCTGCAGATCGCGTAGGGGCGTCCGGACGGGAACCCTGGGCATCCGAACGGCTAGCCCAGGAAATCGGACAGAGAGCTAGTGTTTTGGGCGTCCAGACGGGACTGCCCGGCGTCCGGATGGGACCGGGCGAACATGCTGTTTTCTCCTTTGACTGTGTTTTTGTCTCATATAATGCCTTGAACCATCTTTAATTGATAGTTTGACGTGATCGTGGAACATTGGTATCTTGTTAGAGTGAATGAAACGTAGTTGAGATAATTCGAACGTGGTATGGATCCGCTTGACTTTTGCATATGTTGTTAGTGAATGATATAAGTGCAATACTAGCCTCCATCGGGAGTGGTGCTAGGAAAACTAAGAAACTAGCTCCCACTGGGAATGTGCTAGGAAATGCCATGAATTAGCTTGGCTAGCCTCCGTTAGGAGATGTGCTAGGATACAAGTATGACAATTGATTGGCACGACTTGATGATTTGTCTAGCCTCCGTTGGGAGAAGTGCTAGGGCATAACCTATCTTAACCTTGTGTGATTGTACTCGATTAGCATTGGATGTGGGCGCTGAGTTAATTGCGAGGTGTAGTTGTTGCACGTGTATTGGCAAATCGTGGATTGTATTCATATTATAGTGCATGACACATGGAAGTATCACATTGACATATAATGCTCATTAGTGCATACCATGCATCTCACATGCACATAATCTTGGCATAGATTTTCCTACTGGGCTTGTAGCTCAACCCTTCCATCTTTCAGGTACCATAGCAGAGGAGTAGCATGGATTGCTTGGTGTGACATCTTTTTGGAAAGACTAATGGAAGAAGTTATTTAACATCTGCATGGACTTATTTTGGGTAGATGTACTATAACTTCCATATGTATTTTGTAAATGAAAAGTGGAACTTCTTATCTTTTTGGAATCATGGCTATGTATCTTGGGCCGGTAGTGCCCCTTGTCTTTGAAAACGGTTGGACACTTATTATTTTGGGTATCACAATTATGAAGTAAATCGGATTATTAAACGGTGCTTGGTGAAGTTGTGGATATTATATTGTGTTTTTATAATATGGAAATTCGGGGCGTGACAACTATTGTGGAAAATCTACTAACTATATACTACATACTATTATTGATACAACTACTCCAAAAACATATTGTCTAATGAACAACCCATAAAAATTATGTGTGATAGTGGTGTACAGCATCAAGGTGTGGTAGGTGGGGGTTTTCAAACTGTCAAATCTTTACTGCTCCCAGCACCATCTTTCCTCTTGTTCAAATTATGCAGCAAGGTCTTAATGTCTATGTCCTCCCCTGAATCACTATCTGAGTTGTCAACATCCTCCGGGTTTATTTCTTCTATTACCACATTTGTTCTTCTTTTCTCCTTTCGCTTCTCACTTTCCACTCCAAAATTCTTCTTTGACAACTCCTCACTAACCCTCAATAGCTGTGCATTCACTCTTGCTGGGACCCTTATTGCATGCCTCATTTCTACTTAGAATTTAGCATTTTCAATACTTTCTTGCCTTTCCTCCATAAAAGTGGCCTTTTGGATTCTAATGATCATGTTCTGCTTTTTGTGGATGTCTTAGATCCATTGTTCCCATTGGTAGAGGTATAGACTGGGTATTGAGTGGTGGAGTTTGCTAGAATAGTAGTTCATTATCGTGGCTTGCTTGATTTGGGATGACGTGGGTGGTTAGGTAGAAGGTGGTATCTCGTGGGTAATGGAGGTGGTGGTTTGCTTGGTTTTTAAAGTTGCAGATTGAGAATTGGCTCAACTCTTGTTTATAGAAGTAGCATTGATAGGCCCCAGGTATCCTTTGGTTATTTGGGTCCAAAAAATTTATATGACCTACCCCTAGCAAAAGTGGGTGATCATATCCAAAAAACCATGTTTTCCTTGGCCCTCGTTTGCTTGAGAAAACACATATTTTTGAAAAATAACCTTCCCAAAGTCAAGCACTGCGTCATTCATCATTGCATGCATAAACCAAATGGTTCATTGTAGTGGCTTATTTTCTTAGGCTAGGGGGTATATGTTGTACTTCACCATTTTGTTCAATAATCTGCATTTTGGTTTTAATGCCCTGGTCATAAACTCCCCACTGAATGTCGAAGAATCCTCATAGACTAGGGATGCATAAAATTCTTTGTCGAAGGTGGATGAGTTAAAAGCAATCCTAGGGATCGACTATGTCGGGGTCGGGGACTGTGCACTTAAGATATTTTGAAATTCTCTTTGGTGTTACACAAATAATTTCTGCTCGAACCTTGCTTTCAAGTCTAGATTTCTCCCCTTCTACCTCTTTCAAAACTATATTGGCATAAAATGTTTCAACAAGCTCCCTTACATATCCTTATACCACTTTGAAGAATCAATCCAACTTACGTTTTTGTAATTCCATCACCACTTTGTTTGTCAATGAGATACTGGTTTTGTTCACTTGTTGAGCACATATAGTTTTTTTCTTCCCACTTCTTCCTCACTCCACCTTTTCTTCTTCTGTCCGAACTTCACTCTCCTCAACCCTTTGTTTCTTTGCTTCTTAGTTTGGATTTCATAATTTAGAGGGTTCAGAGGGTTGCTTTCATTTTTTACTGGTTTGGGCAGGTTTAGTTGGTTTTGTAGGTTTGACATGGACTTTGTTTGGTTTTGGATTTGGCAACTGGCTTTCCCTTTTACTTTTGGGATTGTCATCTCCGCCTCAGGTAATTATACTCTTACTTCTCCTGCAGAGTCACTCTCATTCTCTTAATCATGAATCACAAGCCCCACAAATTGTGGATTACTGGATATTCTAGTATTTTTTCTCCTAGGGATGAGTTTTTTTAGTGGATTTTCTTAGTTTTCCTATAAAGGACCCCTCTCCTGCATGTACTCTCTAAATTTCATCATTAACCTCCTTGCTACAGCAGGAGTCAAGTGTTCATCAGGGCTATTTTCATCACTAGAGTCAGACCCACTCCTGTGGTAATCACTATCAGATTGTGGGTCTATAGGGGTTTCTCTTACCTTCTTCTCTTTTCCCTTAGCCATGGTTAACAACTAAAAACTTCAAAAGGTAGAAGACTTACCCAAAAAAATCCAACCAAGCCCTGGTTATCAGTGTAGCGCGCAAAACCCTAGACCTTTGCTCTGCCTTGGTGCAAAAATTTGAGAAGAAGGAGGACAGTGGTGGCTAGACGGTGGTGGTCAGCTATGGCGGGAGTATCGGAGTCGGTTCAAATTGCCAAAGTCATTTTGCTTCTTTGGTTCAAATGTTGCACGAAAAACAAATGAATCGTTGGGTTATTTATATGCTCAAGGTTTTTTTGGGATTTTGGTAAAAACATCCGGATGATGTTATAAAAAAACATTATGATATCCAGTGTCTTCGGCTAAAATGGAATTTTCTGGAATTATGGAAGATCTGGATGTTGTTTAAGAAACATCCAGATGTTTGATGACTCTAGTTTAAGAATAAATGGTTGGAGTGATGAAAGATCCGAATGTTTTTCAGGAACATCTAGATGCTGGGTGGCTTTGGTTTTTCAATTGGGTTAGGTCGAAAAGGTATATTTTGATGTTCAATGGGTCACTACAACAGAATTTACCATTTGCGTCAAATTATTGGCGATGGTAATAAGTTACCGTCGCAAATAATAGTATTTACGACGGTCGGGGGGTCGCAAACACTATGGTCACAATCAATGCGTCACAAATAAATCGTTGCAAAAACTTAAAAATGACGTAGTTTAATTTAAAGAAAATTAACAAACCACTAAATGACATCGTTTTAAGTAATTCATTGTATTTTTTTTTTTAAAGAAAATCCTAACCTATATTTTATTTAAGGAAGTAGTACTGTGTTTCTCCGTCTCCTATAGTATTTGTCGCTGCCAAAATTCAGTATCGCTCTCTCCGCGGCCTCCTACAGTTGTCACCTTCCCCGTCGCAGCCACTTCTTGCCTCGCCTCACAGTCCCTCGCCTCACTGCATGTCATCCCCGTCCCCATCGCGGCCTCTCGTTGGTATTTTTCTTCATGTTCGCACTTTTTACTTTTTTATTCGTATTGTCCTATTTTTCTTCAATTTGGTTAATCCTCTTCCTAGGGCCCTACATTATGAACAAAGTTGTATGGGCCCGAATATTTTCATCAATTTATGTGATCCAAAGGTCATTAATTGATCCATATTGAAGTGTATGACATAAATTGAGTGATTGAATATGTTTGAGGTGAAGTGGAAAGTAAAAAAGGGGTGAAAAACTATCGGGTCAGATTTATAAATCATCGGGTCAAGTTTGGAAAACCATCCAGTCAGGTTTGGAAGGCTTGAAAACCATCCAGTCAGATTTAAAAATTTTAGACAGAAGATAGATCTGACCGGTCAGATCTGTGACCAACCAGTCAGAAGTTCCAGTCAGATCCAAAATTTTGGCCTAAAGTTTTAAAAATTTTAAGTCAGTGAGTAAATCTGACCGGTCAGATTCTGGACCATCCGGTCAAATCTTCCGGTTAGGTTCTGGAAGTGTGTTTTAAAGGTGAAAAATCAGATTTTTTTGAAAAAGAGATTCAACATTTTCAAAAGGGATTTTCTCTCTCTCTCTAGGGGTCTTCTTCCCCATCAAACCCCAACTCCAAAACCTTGATTACTCTCCATATTTCTCAAATTCCTTCAAGATCTACCACTAATATCTCTAGATTAATGGATATTTGAGGCTTGGAAGCATCATTTTCACTTGAGACAAGATCTTGGAAGCTCTCCACCACCATTGTTACTCAAGCTTTGGAAGCTCAACCACTTTGAACCAAACTTTGAAGAATGGATATTTTTTCTTTGATTTATGGGTATTCTACATGTTTTGACCCATATTTCTTGATTTTGAATATGAAAAGGATTTTGTTCTATATTTCTTTATATTGGGGTTTTTCCATGGATTCGAGATTTGAGTGTTGAGTTTTGGTATCCATTTACCATCTTCCTTATCTTGCGTGGATAACTTTTTCCTAAGATTGAGTTATCTATGAATTTAGTTGAATCGTGTGAGACGACGTAGGTGAGTTGACCATGATTTGTGGTGTGACGTGTAAGATTCTACCCTTTTATTTATAGTTAGATTTTGTGAAAAATGAGTGTTAATTAGATAGCCATAACCGTATGGGTTGTGAAATATATACATACATGTATATATCTATATTATGAACTTGAAATCTTTCATGCATTCAACACAATGCATTTTGGTCTAGCCTCTATGAGGAGATGGGCTAGTGATTGATTAATTGTGGTCTAGCCTCCTTAAGAAGATGTGCTAGTGATTGATTAATTGTGATCTAGCCTCCGTGAGGAGATGCGCTAGTGATTGATGAACCGTGGGCTAGCCTCCACAATGAGGCGTGCTAGTGATGAATGAAAATAAATTACACTAGTCTTCTTTGGGAGTGGTGCTAGTTACGAAACTTGTCTAGTTTTTCAAGGAAAATGTGCTAGTCAGATAACATATCCTATTTGGCCATCTTCGGGTGAGGTGCCGTCGGTGACAAATGAGTTTGAATGGAACATACAAAATAATGTAATGGTTAATAAAAGTTGGCTACCTTCTCGTGGAGATCATGTTAGTAAGATAATATATATTATTTGGCCACTTTCGAGTGTAGTGCCAGCATAGATTATTGAAATTGAATGGAACGTATGAGAATCCTATTTCTAGTTCCCTTGGAGAATCGTGCTAGTGAATGATATAGCTTGTCTAGTTACCATTGGGTTGGACTTAGGAGTGACAACGGACATGAGGCATGAGATGTGGACCAAGAATGGGTCATGGGAACTATTAAATTAAAAAGTAACATTTTCACTTGATGATTGACGTTAATACAAGTTAGATATGGCATTATGATGAATGGTAATGGCCACAAGATACATTGGGGTGACATGTAGTGATTGGCAAATGACACGTTGATGGATGGCTAGTCATATGTCTCCATTGTTTATTTCTTGTTTACACTAAAGTGTTTGTTGCTCTTGTGACTTGATTATTAACTTTCCATTGACTGTTGAAATTGTGTAGGACTCTATGACATATTGTGAATGAAGGTTGTATGATGCGTTGTAATGGAACGTAGACCGTCAATTTGATACGGTGTAAATGAAGATGATAGATCATGTACAAGGGGAGTTATGGAATATATAGTCTATGTTGTGTAAATAGAACTAGGTAATAGTTATGTAACACATGACATATGTGGATACTGATGCAATATGAGATGGTCCTTATGAGGCATGTGGTATACGTGAATATTGAACTACGCTCCGTTGGGTATACTAGGAGTGTGTGAACTAGACGTCCTTTCGGGTATGCTAGGAATGGGGCGTGAAATTGTACTAGGTTCCTCAGCGTATGCCAGGAGGGTACTAGGTCCCTTCATGTGAGTATTAGGAATGATGTGGGTTGGTCCCCATTAGAGAGAAAATCAGGTACAATAATTTGACAGTTAATTATCATACGTTTATGATGCACGTGACTCATGATATGAAATGAGGAATTATGAAAGATATTGATGGTCTCCTATGGAGCATGCTAGGGAATAAGGTGATGTACTATCTCCTTCAGGAGAGTGCCAGGAATGGCGATGTTATGATTAGCTAGCATCAGGTGAGGTGATAGCGATCACGAATAAACCACGATGAGAAAAACGAAATGACGTGTGTGAGTTGGGTATCGATCAAATAGTTCATCAGGAGAGTTTCGACAAATTATGAGAGCTTGGACAAATTATGAGAGCTTTGGGTAACTTCATTAAATATAGTTTGATTACAATCATCCAACTTAAAGAAAATTACATTAAAGATTTGAAATTAAGAGGTCGAAATAAATTTAGGTGAACCGCGGGGCTACGACATCGCTCTCTAAAGTACCGCCGTTGGCAACTGGATAAACGGGCTCAACAATGTCATTTTCGACAGCTAGCATGAAAGGCTAAAGGCAGAGAAATTGTACCAGATGAGCGATTAATGCTCAGCAAATAAAACTACCCTAAATCTCAAATCTATGCAATGGATCAAATGATGCATGATCAAGAAGATAGCATGAGTAGTTAATCAAGTATTATGAAAAGAGTAATATAATTGAAGTGCGACATAATTCTGTTAAACAGTAAGCGGAAGTATTAAACAAGTAAGTGCAACAAATAATGAAATGTCGACAATATATCCTTAAGTCAAACCCTATGACTTGTTTCTAAATTTCTGACACACGCAACCGACCCATATCCATAAGTGTCCACCATTGTTCACAAGCGTCCAAAATTTCTTTCAAAATACGAAGTTCGGGTCGACACAAGTGTTGCCGTCATCAAAATTTTATTTTTCAAAGTGGTGTCATGATGTTTCCGACCAGTATGGCCACAACCCCTACGTTGACCTCGTATCCGACGCTAGTGTACCCAAACATCAGCTCTCGTATTTCATGCTCCCAACTATTATACTTCCAGCATTATGTCTCCCATATGTCGTGCCTTGACTTAGAAAATATCTAACTACTCCACTTCAACTATATTTTATTTGTAAAAAGACACGACACGGCTTATGAACATAACCGACTCACGATATAACTTGGCTAAATACATGAGAGCTGATCGACTCGGCTCCAAGACACAGTCTGGTGGTAATAGACGTAGTTCGACTAAAATTCATATCCCGGCTAAAGACATCCTAACACGTCTTCCCAAGTAGTAAGTCAAAACTGAGTCACCACGTATATGAGTTTTCTCAAAATCTCGATTTTCGTTACAAAGTTCGTGACTTTTCAAGACTAGTGCCAAAACCTCGGGTGACATATCTACTAGTCTCAACACGTTCCTTATTAACTCTATTTAACTTTTGTTTAAACGACTAGACTTATGACAGCATGATGATGTGTTGGAGATGCAAGTTTTTAACAAATAAATAAGATGATACAATAAATTTAGCTATGACACAAGCAATAATCGCATGATTTCATCTCGCAAAATAACTCTTAGCACGCTAACTCTGGATTATAGGTGTAGCAGTCATTACGTAAGAATTGGAGCGATGTTCTAATTTTTTGAAAAATTTTGCTATCTAAAAATTTGTCTAAGTATAGAAAAAACTAAATTTTCAAAATTTCGATTTAGGGGATAAAAAGTTCCAAAAATAATTTCTTGATTTTTTTAAAGCACAATGGTATATTCATACGTTTCAAACGCATAGGTCTAGAGTGAATTTCGGGCCAAACTATAGGAAGAAAACGGGTGATTTTTTGACTTTATACTAAAATAGAGGGCGACATTTTGATATGAATGGAACTTCAATTTTCTGTAAATGTCATTGTTTTCAAATGGAGGGTATTTCTTTATTTTCATTAAATAAAATTAAAGTATGCACTGCCATATAACAAACCGTGGCTTAACAAGCTTAAGTCAAAAACTGAGTGTCAAAGTTTCACAAAAGAGGCACCGGTGCTACCAAAAGTAAGGCACTGGTAATAAGTCCATTTCATAGCATACTAATGAGATACGGAGAGGTAAGGCATCGGTGTAAGATTTTTAGAGGTATCAGTGCTAAGTCAAATTTACACACAAAACAGAAGTACTTCAAGGGGAAGACACCGGTGCACCTATGAAAATACAGAACAATGTAAAGTGCTATAAGAAAAGGACACAGGTGCTAACAAAATCGAGGCACCGGTGCTAACATCATCTTCTACGAAAATATAGTACTGTGTTTTGTTTTCTCAAAGCTCCGTGGAGCTCAATATGGATCAATGGCATAAATTAAAGGTTAGGGAGAGTTCTATTTATCTTAGTATCGAATAATCAAATGTTGAATTGTAAGATTACGACTTGGATTGGATGATTGAGCTTCAAAGAGAGTTCTCCCTCTTCTCTCTCTCTCTCTACTGTAATACCTCTAACCCCTAACAATGGCACTTTCTCCACTCTCTGGAATGGTGAGGAGGGCAGAGTACAAATAGATAAAGATTGAGTGTGAGGGAGAGTTTTGCATGGAGTTTCATTGGAGGGAGGAAGAAAAGGGCTGCCATAGGAGGGAAATCTACTTTATAGTAGAATAGGTGAAGCTTTTAAAGGATTTGCTGAAGATGGAGATGAGTAAATGGCAAGGAATGCACAACTATAAGGGAGGGGAAGGTTCAATCAGTCAGTTATAACTTGCATGGCTAGGCATATGTATCCCTTTGATGGATTTTGCTAAAGGATACAACGTGAAAGGATTTAGAGCATGAGGGGTGATGATGACTAAAGGAAGATGATCCCATGTGACAAGTTCCATGGAAAAAGGCTGATCTAATAGGTTTTGGGTCAAACCAAAAGAATTTGGATTGTGGGCTGGATAAAACCAAATTGGGACTTGAATCAAGGCTTGGGTCAAGACTTCATGAATTTCTGGTGGGTTAAGGGTTTGGACTTCAAGGATTAATGGTTTGATGGGTTGGTTCAAACACACACACACAAATCCATGAATCGACACAAGTCCGATATAATCCATAACTAAAAATAAAAACGCACAAAACCAATTTAATCAATTAATAATTTTATACATTAAAATTTTAATTTCTCTTTTAATTTAATTTAATTTTTATTTAAAAATTTAGGGTCTTTACAGTACTATCAAAGGTCTGCGCTAGATTTGGATCTGGCATTCCTGGCTAAGTACTCACTGATTCAAAAATTGGAATATGCTTTGAGAGCCCCCCCTTCTTACATGGAATCTAGTTCGAAAGTCAAGCCATAAAATATAGAGAAGGCTAGCTTTCGGAAACCCATTACTTATTTCACCTTTCAGTGGAAAAAGGCCTATAATCAACATCATTGATTGTACCCCAACGAAAAGCCAGACGAACTTCTTACACGTAGAATTCATAATTGTATGATTTAGATACCCGAAAAATGAACAACAAATACCCAGAAAAGCTAGATACCCAGAGGCGGTGTCCTTACTAAAAGGGCGAATCTAGCTATATAGGAAATCGAAACAAGTTCAACGGCTATATTCGGGGTTCAATCTGAGGTCGGTAAATCAATAGGTCATATTTTAAAAGCATTCAATGACATATCGCGACAATCTGAGGGCATGGTTTACGAGGTGATATTTTCAAATTCTGAAGGATACATATTATTGGTTAGCGTGTCGATACAAGTTCAATGGTTGTATCCAAGGTCCGATGTGATCGTTTGAAGTTCATTGGTCAAAAATCAGTGTTTTAAAGCGAAAGGTTAGATGAGGGGCATTCTGGTAATTCCAGGAAGCAAGAGGGCCCACTTTGGTGTGGTTGCAAGGGTGCTCATGGGCGTGGTTACAAGGCTGCCCTTAGGCATTCTTCCAAGGTTGGCCAAAGAATAATTGGTTTGGTAATTACTTTTAAGAATAATTTCATATAAGTGGTTCCTTCGTTTTAAGGTTTTAATTCTATTGGTCACTAATGCCTACAAATATGGAGGTCAGCCATGGAATGCGATTAGAATTTTTACAACCTAAGCCGGCTTAAGTTCCCTCATATTTTCTCAAAATACAAAAGTAGAAATCTCAACAACAATGCAAAAATCCAAGAGCAAAACCAGAGTAGAAGCCTCCTATTTTCTTCTTCCGTTTCTTTCTCTTTATTCCATTTTTCATTCCTCATAGTAAAATCAGAGAGCGTTTTTACCTTCAAAAATGATTCAAGTGTTCTCCTTCTAGGCAGTTCCATCTCTTTAGCTTCGAACTCCCGGTATCAGAACAATATTAGGGTTATGGTTCTTTACATAGGATTTTAATCCAATACAAGCAGAAGTTCTACCTGTTTTATTTTCAATTATCAGAAAGATCCAAGCGTACTTCCGCTCTAGCATAGTTTTGGGTGTCATCAGGATTTAATATACGTTGCTATGTCATGTTATGGTTTAATTAGTCTTTCGTATTTATTTTGTTTGTAATCGACGAATTCTAATATCAATACAAGGTAGCTACAATAGCTGCTTCATTTCAATTTCTGTTCTTATTATTTATTTTTTGCTCTTTTTCTTTTTATTTTTAATTTAAATATCACGTCGAGAAAAGTCGGCGTCCGCATCTGTAGTCTGTGCTTCTAGAATCCCTGGTCCATTTTCAAAAATTTATAATCTGTATTTCTAGAATGTCAAGGCGTCGTCTTTCTGAAGTCAAAATTACGACAGTCGATGTCAGCCTATGCCAATGTACTTTTTGTGATTTTGACTTAAACGAGATTTGTATGCCGAGGACTCTAGGTTAAAATTAACATGTTTTAAGGTTCTAAATTGTTTTGCCTGCTTTGCCATGCTTGTCTTTTAGTTCTTGTTATACGAATTTTTTCGAAAATAATATTGACATTGATGGCATGCTGTTATCGGCAATTGTCGTATTTAACTTTTAACTTTCTCATTTTTCGTAACTTCTTTATTATTCTATGTCATGGTTCCTTTGTTGTTTTCCCATAACAGATACTCTCATTTTCTTTTCGTTTCTCGTAAAATTAATAAAATAAAAATTCTTTACTTTATAACTAAGTAATATGAATAGCGGCCGTTAGTCCACGCTGACACGCCATTCATATCACCTGACTAAAATCTCGATACTCTCAAAATTTTGCGAACACATGTGTTTTAGTAACCGGTGCTTTAGAATGAAAATTTAACAGGCAGTGCACATTATATTTTTGCGATGGATATATTATCGTGATTGAAGTGACATTTACTATATTCTGTAATTTGGACTGTTAGTAAACTGAGCAGCTATCGGGATGAAGTATTATGGACAAAAAAATAAATTTAAGTAAATATTTGTCCTGCTTAAAAATTGAGAAATATGAATAGCCGTTGTGCTGTACATGTCTCTCGGTCTTTAATCCCGATAATCTCAAAATAAAAGTACATTGTGCAAATTGACGGTTTATGTCGGTTTGCGTGTCGTGCTTTATCAAAAAATTATTTGGACGACATTGATACTTTACACCAAATTAATCTTGAAATTTTCAGAATGCTAGTAACATAAGTAGTTAGCGAAAAATGAATGAAAATGTGATAATAGATGACTTGGTTTAGACCGAGACGGCATATTGTAATTTCAAAAAAGGTTAAGATGGTAATTAATTAACAGAACGGAATCGCGCTATTGTTAAACTTGAAGGTTCATATGTTTGAGATTAAAGATACTCGGCACCTTGGGAATAAAAACGTGACGTGCAAATGCTAATTTGCATACCATATTTCCGTCTAAGATTAACATATGCTTCGTTCAACAATTTTGTCACAGGTGCTGAATCGCATAAGCTTAGGCATTGCTCTCGCACCCTGTTTCACTTTTATACAATTGTACATTCAATCACTAGATGTTAATCGCTTTGGCTAAGGATAATAAAATTAAATAAAATTAAAAAAATTAAGTACTGAAAAGGCGATGTTGGGTGTCTAACACCTTCTCAACTCGTAACAGTAAATCTCCAGACTCATCTATATTTTCGAGATTAGATTTCTAAAAAGGAGTCATTTTATAAAACATAATCATATTTCTGAGTCAAAAATTTAATTATTTTTCTAAAAGTATCTTCTTCGAAAATGACTTTAGAGGGTTACTTGATACACCCGAACCCTATGTCAAGTAGCGACTCTGAGTTTTAGATAAGTCCCAGCTGTTAAATCATTTTTATTTTCCGTCGCATATTAAGTCAACAAATCAACCCGCCCCGTTCAACAATTCATTTTTGCGAGGGGGGCCGAAAAATTTTCAGGCGCGAAGTGGCCCGCAAGGTCTCACTTTATAATGAATCAAAGTTAATAACATTAAATATATCCATCCATTGATTATCTTTGGGTTAAAAGTATAAACATTCATAATAACCATGAGATGCAAATTGTATTATATAATCAGTTTAAATATAATTACCTCAAAATGGTCCTATTTAATATACACAAAGTGTATTTAAAACAATGAGTCGAAATTATATCATTTTCCATAGTCAAAACAAACCTACTGAAACAATGTGTTAAAATCCTGCTTGTGGTGTGTCCAATTCCACCTAAGACTGTAAACCAAAGACTTATATTCTATAAGAACCAATAATATGCTCCTTTGTATGCAAGTCGAACTTTACACACCAGATTATCTACTATGTGGAATGAGAGATACGAATGCACAATATGATATGATATAATGTAAACATTGTCCATAAAGATTCTCATCAAGAAATGAATAACTGATTAATAAATAATTCAAACAAATACTAATTCATTACATAAAGTCATGACTTTTAATATAAAACCATAACAATATAGTGTCCTCTAGGCCTACCTGACTGAACTCCCTACTTGTTGGCTTTTGGCATGGAAGCTGTCATAATTCTGGAGTCCGATCTACCCACTATGCAGACTAAGAACTTCTAGCCAGACAATAATAACCATTCCATCTTTGCCGCATTAGACTTGGTTGAAGAACATTGAGACTTAGCAAGAATTAGGATAGTTGCCTATCAGCAGAAAATATTCAAAGGCTATAACAAGAAAGTTTAGCCTCAACCTTTCAAGCCAGATGTCTAGGTCCTCAGAAAAGTGGTCAATAGTAAGAACACAAAATAAGCTCGGTCCTAATTGGGAAGGTCCCTTACGAGTGACAAAAGAGCGCCGGTGTTGATTTGTATTGGCTGGAGGAACTAGACGGGACCCCGGTCCTACGGCTCGAAAATGCCCAGAATCTGAGAAAATACTATCATTGATATGTAAGGCTGAGGGCCACTAGTTGTATATATTTCCCTATCAATCAATGCAATTTGTCCCTTTCCTTCATTATTGTATGGTCATTTTTTATCTTCAAACAAAGTGGTATTGTCATATGTTAGTCAAACCAGTGGAATTATCACCAAGGACCTTATGATCTAGTGGTATTGCCAATCGTTGGGCACGGTTGGCTGCTAAGCTATACCCCTAAGGCCCAGTTTATAAAAAAATTCTTAAGCTTGCACTCACAGCCCCTCACCGTCCTCTCGGGCCCATTTGTCATTGATTTAAATTTTTTCAAGGACCCACACTCGTCGTATTCTGGTACTCATAGTCACTACCTACCCACCAGACTAGGCTCGGTAGGGGCTTCTACACTTGGAAACATTTCATGACATTTGAGGGAGAAAATTGAAGTTCAATCACCCAGGGAATCATAACATTTAAATAGTAGCTTCGGCATGAGCCGAACATTCATAGTTATAAAAACAAAAACAAAGTAAGTTGGTGCTAATCAATGATAGTTTGGGTGCTACAAGGAATTAAAATAACAACTCCTGAGCTCACTGTGGAGCCAGCGATGGAACGAATTCTTCCTCGGCCATTGCAGCGTCTTCAAGAAGAATAAAGACTTAGCACGAGGGGCAGATGATGGTCCAGGAATGTTGACAGAAGTCCTGTACCGAGGAATGGCAGTATAAAGGCTGGACTCAGCCGGCAGTTGGGCTTTCCTTAGAGGCTCGGAGCCAACTAGCCCTGGAAGCTTCCTTAACATCTTAGTCACCTCGACATTGATCCTATCCATCTGCTACAAATATCTTCCCTCAGCCTCAGCGTAGCTATCATCGTAGCCTTTGGTTCGGCCTCGCCACCGTCTTGGCCATCTCCTCCTCCTTCGCCTACAGCATGAGGGTCACCCCTTCACCTTTTCCCTAGCAGCGGTAGTGACAGCTCGGGCATCTCTCTCTCTCTCTCTCTCTCTCTCTCTCTCTCTCTCTCTCTCTCTCTCTCTCTCTCATTGCCCTCTTTTGATCCTCCACCTCCTTTTTGTGAAGGCCCTGTAGGCTTCTGATCTGGTTTGCATTCTTCATAAAGCCGAATGAGGGTGCAAATGCTACTCTTTTTTTTTCCTCATCACTTTGTCTGTGCTGAAGTCAACTTTAATGAGTCTTTGCCTTTGTTTCTCAAGTTCTCCACTTGTTGACCCATCTCACTATATACTCACCTCAGTTATTACTAAGCCACTTCGGTCCCAACCTTGTCCGCCACAATCATTTCATGTGGATGTTCATCGTTCTAGAGTACCACTCGCTCCACCTCGACCTTCTGCTATATCTTTTTTCACCGTCGCTAGATCTCCCAATTCCTTTCATCGCCCTTTGGAAATGTACTCGTACTTCACACTTCATTGCTCACTGTATTTCTTATCATCACTTATCTCCATTGCTCATTTCCTTTGTTACTTATGTTTCGTCTGTCTTTGTTCTTAACACTATTCAGGAGGCCTTGTTTATTTTTTAGTGGTGAACAATTATGGAGAATGATATGTCTTCTCTTCATCAGAATCGAATCTAGGAGTTGGCTAATCTTCCTCATGGTAAGACCACGATCGGGTGTCGCTGTGTGATTACAATCAAATATCATCCGGATGGCAAATCCGGATGGCCCCGTTGAAAAGTACAAAGCTCATCTTGTTGCCAAGGGTTAGACTAAAACCTAAAGTTTTGACTATGCTAAGAAGTTTTCACCAATGGCCAAGATTGATTCTGTTTCGCTTCTTATCTCTTGTTGCCAATTTTGGCAGACCCTTGTTCCAGCTCGATGTTAAAAATACATTTTCCCATGGGGGTTTTGCTGAGAAAGTATAAATGGAGCAACCAAATGGGCTTGTTTCTCAAGGAGAGCATACTTAGGTATGTCACCTTCAAAAAGCTTTGTATGGCCTCAAACAATCTCATAGAGTTTGGTTTGGCATGTTGAGTAAAGTTGTCTTGTAGTTTGGCATGCGCTGCTATCAATTAGATCATTCGGCCTATTATCTCACATATGATCGAGGGAAAAAACCATTGATTGTTTATGTGGATGACATCATCATTACGTATGATGATCAGTAAGGCATTGCTGAGTTAAAAGAATTCCTCCGACAATAATTTCATACTAAAAATCAGAGCAAAATACCCTACTTCTTAGGTATTGTGGCACCATCAAATGATTGAATTAATTTGTCTCAACGCAAGTATGTTTTGAATATTTTAGAAGAAACAGGTTTATTAGGATCGAGACCTGTGAATACTACTATGAATTTTGATGTCAAATTGTGCGTTGATCATAGAGATTTCTTCTCTGATCTTGATTAGGATCGTCAATTGGTTGACAAATTGAACTACCTTATCATGATGCATCCTGATATTGCATTTGCAATTAGTTTGGTAAGTCTGATTATGTCTACGCCTTGACTTCCTCATTATGAAGTTGTTCTTCGTATTGTGAAATGTCTTAGAACTCATCCCCAACGTGGTTTGTTTTATCAAGCAAGTGATCATTTATGTATTGAGGTGTTTATTGATTCGCATTGGACAAGAAGACTTTAAGACAAGAGATCCACTATTGACCATGGTTTTTTCCTATGACAAAGTCTTATTACTTGAAAACGTAAAAAAAACAAACAATTGTTGCGAAATCTAGTGCGGAAGTTGAGTACAGTACTATAGCCCAAATTGCCTGTAAGATCATTTGGGTACAATCATTTATCGACCAGATAGACTTTAGTGTTCAATTGTCCATGAATATGTACCGTGACAACCAAATTGCCCTTCACACTGCATTGAATCCAATTTCTCATGAGAGAGCCAAGCATACTGAGGTGAATTGTCGTCTTATTTGTGAAGGGGTGGATAGTGGTATTAGTGCTACTCATTTTCTACCTACAAGAGTTCAAATAGCCAATATCTTCACCAAGACATCATGCAAATCACAATTGGAGTTACCGTGTAACAAGTTAGGTCTATGTGATCTAGAAAAAAATTAGTTAATTCCATAACACCTTTTGTCACTAAACTTTTTATTACAATATTGATCTTAAAGACAATTATTTTCACGATAGTTGCCGGAAAAAAAATCTTCTCTATGTCTTATTAATGTAGGTTTTTATTTACTTTTCTTTCATAACAGCTTCATAATTGTCCCTTCATAATGTCCACTGTGCGGAACGGGAACTAAAGAAATCATTTTGTAGAAAAAAATTCAAATTTTCCTACAAATTAAAAGAAACCATTAATATCTGTTGACTTGTATTTTTTTTATTTTGTTAAAATTATTCTTTTTTAGTTCTTGTTCTGCTTAGTAGATAACAATATATATATATATATATATATATATATATATATATATATATATATATATATATTTGGAATGGAGGTGGTATCAGCGAATGTTCAAAAAAACCTGCAAAGGAACATAACCATCCTACAACTTCCCTTCCATGATAAATAATTAATCATCCATCAAAATTCTACTAGGCTATTACTTTGAAATTCACTAGAGTTTAGTAGCACATAAGATTTTCCAATGCATACAAATCTTCCCAATAAAAACATGTATATCCACACAACACAAACACAGTCTTGCAGCATAGGAAGTCTTCTTTTACTTTTGTTACCTCATTTTGGGAGATCAGCTAACAAAACCTGCCACCTCCCATATCAAAATATGATCAACCTCAAATCTTCTACTCAACTACCGAAAAACAAACAGAAAATATCCATGATGGTCTTACTGACAGTTCAATGAGGTAAGGAAATTTTACAGTGACTATAATGTGAAAACCACATGACCTCCCTCCCGTGGAAAATAATGTACAAGATCCAGTGAGTATAATTAAATCATCAATACAACATGATCACTATCATAAATTAGTCACACGAATAAATCATAATAACCAGTAACAACAGTTACTATTATACAAGTAAGGATGACGATGATGGTTCAACTAATTAACATCATGGACAGTCATACAGATTAGCTGAAAAACTATAGCAATAACAGAAACAAAAACCAAGTATACGAAAGACCATGAGAACTACTACTCAAGTTCATGCAATCAAGAGTTTGAATTTGCAATCATATTGTCATAAAAAGGCCAAGCTGCACCTAATTTTAGAGTTCAAAAACCTAATGGGTTTTAGTTGTTTCCTATTGTACCTGTACGGTACATGTATACGTACATACATAGATACAAATGTGTATATATACATACTCTGTGTCTAATTTGACAACATTCCATGTTTCAACATAAATTGTACACCATTATCTACTGAAGCAAGAGCATATTCAAGCCTGGATGTGTTCTGATGCAATACAAACTTCTTAACTGATTGATATGGTACCTTCTTCATCGGTTTGTGGTCTCGCAACATTTTGGTAATTCGATCTCACATTCTGTGAAGGAAACGAAGTCCAGAGAAGATAAATCAGATGTGCCTCTCTTCTCTAGTAAAAAGGCATAGAGTAATTAAGTCCAGTTAGTACCTCAAGCAGTGAAATATAATAAAAATCCTCCATGTGCTGCATAAGAGCACTCCCATCTCTGATTGAAAGAAAAATATTTATCTCTGTATTTAATATTTTCTCAATGAGTTCTTTCTCACCTTTCATCTGCAAAAATATCCATCAAATAATCAGAATTGAACCTCTAACATTGATAGTCGCGGAAATGGATAAAGAATGTCATCAGATCGAAGACCGCTGAAGAAAAACACCAAGTGACATAGTTGAACACAAAAATATGGAAACAACTCTTAAAGATGACTTTAGATTCCATTGGAATGTATATTAGAATATGGTGCTCCGAAAGTAGAAAATATTAAAGTCTAATCACCATCTTCCTATAAGGCCACCCTAAGATAGGATAGGAAGATCTCTGCATGTGCTATAATTCAGAAATGAAATCCGGCAACCTATGTTATGTGAACTCCTCTAAATGCATAAATTTAACCGTGGCAGACACGCAGATAAGGGTATGTGATCCATGTCCAACGTATCTACTTTGACGCTCACATACTATCTTTTGTAATGGAATACCAGAAACTGAGCATATAACTCCCATGTCATACTAAACAACATTTATCCTAGGATATAAACGAGCTATACTAGGGAATATGAACACCATTGCTTGTCACTGAATCCTTGAATTGAAAATTAGGTCAATTCACTAAAACATACCTGCACCTGACACGTGTAACCTGAGTCCATGTAACGTAGCACAATAAGATGATGCCCTACTCAAAAGACTCCAAAACGCCCATTTTTGTTATTCACCCAAGACTGCTTCAGTTCAAAGCAAGGCACGTGTGCAGCGAACCAAGAAATTTCGCAATGGGGCTCACAACTAGATTGGCCATGCATCCATGAAAGCAAGATATACAGCAATCTCAAGAAACTCCAAAGCGAACAGGCATAAAGAGGGAGGGAGCTAGCAAGCTACGTCTCACCCTTTCGTAAGCTGGCAAAGGCACGAAACCCTAACACCAGCCAAGCAACTACAACTCTCCCCGTTCCAGAATGGAGGTGGGAACATACTGTCAGATTTCGTCATTGGATTTCCATTGACCTTTAAGAAAATGGTGTATGCAGTAGATCAGTTATAGGTGAGCTGCATCATTATGCTTCCATGAAATACTACCATTCCACCCATAAAGTTGTCATCCCAGGGTCTAGTGGCGGCGATGGTGACATCGGCGAGGTTAGAGGCTAGGGCTAGATTTTTTCTTCATTTTTTTTGGTTTGTTTTTTATGAATTAGGGTTAGGTGGGATCTGATTTAATGATGTTGGGGAAAAAAGTATCAAGGATTTATTGAGCACTAAGACTCATGGTTCATATCTATAGAGAGAGTACAATAATAAGAGGACAATGATAAAAAAAACTAAGATACCCTCACACCCTAGTACTAAACATATTTACTTAAACAGTTTTTATTTTGATGGATATGGAAATCTTTTCCCCTATTTGGTCACATTGCAATGAACTAGTTTTCATTTTGTATGGATTACTAATCTTTACGTAGTACATCTTTATTCGAGTCTTTCTACATGACAACTGTTGAATTTTGAATTTTCTCAAGCCTTTCGAACAAAAGTTTGCTTACAGTTATTTTTTTTTCTAGCTCTATTCAATATTTATATGTTTTAACACCCCAAATATTGTCTTTAAATTAATTGAATGTGTTAGTTATTTTCTATTATAAAATAAATAAAGATATATATACATAATATATACATACCTGCTACCAATTTCTTTACAAAGAGAAAAGAATTTTATTTATTTTAAATCATAAGTTTGAGACATTTTTTATTCACATCGGCTATGGAATATTATGTTTTAGTGAGGAGCTATATTGAATATGTTTATATGGATCTAAGTTATATATATTGTCGGGCCTCTAATTTCTTGTGCGGGTTGGACTTATTGTTCATTAATTTTTAGGAGAGTTGGCCATTTAAGCCCAATACATGCAGAGCTTTAGGTTTAGATATATATATCTGGTGAGAATAGGTTAGGGTTTCATTGTAACATCTTACCCAGAGGAGAAGAAGAGCTAGCAAGCACATGATACATAGTAGTGGTAGATCTCCTCATATTTGCTTTCGGTAAGTGATCTCCCTTATCTTCCTTTGTTCGTGTCTATTGTTCTCCTTTTTTTTTCACACCATCCGGTAAAGAAACAATTCGATCGACTAGACATTAATCTGAACTTAAACGTCCCTGGGTTTCTTTTGCATTCTGTGATGTTGGTTATTGGAGAGAGAGAGAGAGAGACGTGGGTATGCGTGCGTTGGTGTTGGCCTTTGATGGCCATGAGTTTTGTGCTCCTGTAGGTCTTTTGTTCATCATTAGTTTTCAGCTATGCCATCATGTATCTTCCACCCAATGTAATATTCACATTTGAGGAAAAGTCAGTAGGATATCAGTTGAGGATATCGGTTGAGGTTAAATTGAAGGGAGTTTTAAATGATTTTTGTTCAAATTAAGATTAGGTGTTTGGAATCTCAGGGATATTAGTAGTTATTTTATACTATTAGTTTTATAATATAATATTAGTTCTAATTAACTCAATAAATTTTGTATGTAATTAATGTTGTTTACTATGTATATTCTTTTGTTCAGACTAGTGGGCAATTATCGTACCGTGCGTCCGATTACATTATTTTGGATTCATGTAAGTGATTTAGCATGTGATTCAATTCTTTGAACTCCTCTTGAGCCTATCTATTCTTTTGAAAATACCATGTTATTCCTTGTTACCTGGTATTCAATTATTTAATTTGTTGACTTCGTATTTTATTGGAATTGATGTACCCTTTGACATACAAGGTTCTATGAATTTATTTTTATTATGTATCGTTGTTACTTGTCTTGTTATCTATTCGTTCACCGGCCCTTTGTTGAAAACTGTATAGTGGCACGGGGAATAGACCTAGTGCAGGTGACTCCAGTTGACCGTTGCTCTTTATTAGTTGGGACTGTGTATATATTTGATTAAAAGTCCAAGGGAAAGACCCGTGAAATATTTTGGTGACTTTGGCTTCTAGGGAAAAGACCCGTGAAATATCGTGATGACTCTAGTACTCAATGGATTAGGAAAAAAACCCGTGAAATGCCGTGGTGACTCTATCCAAATCGACTTAGGAACAAGGCTTGGGCTCCATCCCATGGTGACTCTATGTACGGGTGTTGGATCCAACGGGCTAAGCCCTAAGAAAACATTTGGCATTTCGTATTTGGTGATTATGGTTCCCACTTTATTTTCGAGTCTCGGATTATTGTTGATTGGTTGATTGGATATTCTTTGACAACTTAATTGGTATAAATACGACTTATTGGAATCTGGTATTTGTTACGGAAATTCGTTAATCAATTGTTTACTTCGTTGATGCTACTATTCTTGAGCCTTTGACTTTGATCACTTGAAACCATTGTTTGAACCTTCAGTTATTGCCCTTTAATATGTATGCCGCATTTATTCCTTTGTCCTTAGCATGCTATACTACTCACTAAGTTTTCAGCTGACGGATTTATTCCACATTTTTTTCTGGTTAGTAAGTGAAGCGTAGTCAAGGACTATGTGGCCTTGTTGGGACTCGTCATTTAGACCTCTAGGGCATTTGCATTTGCATTTGCATGTTATCATGTTTAACAATTTTATTTTCTTCATTGGTCAACGTTCAGTTTTAAGTTTGGATTTTGGAGAATACTGGATGTTCGTGTCTTATTTGCTACAGAAAAGTGTTTTTAAAATTATTCAGATTTTATTTAGTACTTATTTTCTTTTACTTAAAGTTATTTGACTATTATTTTTAGGTTTCGTGTTCCACGATTGGTACATGGTTCACGGCCGGATTTGGGGTGTGACATAAATAACTTATTGCTAGCTTTCTTTTTGCCCTTTACAAGTCCTGCTGCTCTTCTGTAAAACAAATATGAAGAAACTTTAGCAACAAAATTATGCTGCTAAACTTGCCCATAATCCTTTTCTTTGTCCTTATGTATCTACTATAACCGAATGAAGGCTAAATGAAGTTGTACAAGTGACCACCATTAGTTGTGTTGATACACACTTCCAAAAATAACATGGTATTACTTTCTGATTGCTGATATGGAAATATATATGGATTTCGAGACGTAAGAAAAACGTGGCCAAAATTTGAAATCCCACAAATATATCGAAGTATATTTCTCATTTCAATCCGTTCGAGCCAAACTTATTCGCCACCTTTCCATGACACTTCAAATTAAATTCCATAGGTTAGTAAATTTGTATTCTTCTGATTCTATTGTTTACTCTGTGGCTCAATGGCACATGCCACACACATACGCACAAAAAAGGCAATTGAAACCCAAAGAAAATAAAAACTGAAGTAAAGGCAAGGAACATACAAATTCACTGACAAGAACATCAGGTGTGGACTCTCCAAGAACATCACCTTGGTAGCCATCTTCCAAAAGCTCCAAGTTTTCCTGAAAGTTTGTATTGAACATGTAAGGAGTTGTCTTTACTACCTATGTGCCAAAACTATCTTCAATAGTCTTTGCAAGCAAAAAATTCTCTTAACTCTTCACGATGGCATACTGCAATATGGTGCATGGGCTGATAATATTTTATGTTTGGACAATGATATATGATCTCTAAAAACTATGAAGCCTCAAACATATCAATAGGAAGCTAAACATCTTCCAAAAATCAACAAGAAAGAAAGGATGGGAGAATTGAAAAGCCTCCCTTAGGCAGAAAATCCTGGGAGACAAATAATGGTCGTTTAGAGCACTGGATAGAATGCATACAGATCTCTCTCTATCCCCACAACAATAATTAAATGATAACCTCCCAAGCCTAACTAACACAACCCCATAGGACAATCCCTGATCGAAGAAGTAAATAACTCCGTCCCTAACTGGTGAGCCTTCAGAGTACAATGATTCAGCTACAAACACAGTACGTCAGACCCAGCATCCGTCATACATTGCCAGCTGTAAGAACATCTTCGCAGCCTGCTATCCAAGCTAAGAAAGTCACTTTGGAAGGAGCCTTTGATGGCTGTATCCCTTCCATAAGAGGACTAATGAATGTATTCACGTCTTGAATAAGACCCCAATTATAGACAATAGAACCACAAAAAAGGGGCACGAAAAACCATGTAACTGTGAATATATATTCCGTCATTTTATATCTAATTAAGGGTAGATTAGTCTATATCTAATTAAGGGTAGATTAGTCTTTATGTTATTAGGGTTTAGTTGTTCTCTTTTTCTATTTAAGTACTCTTACGTTCATTGTAAATACATTCTTTTCCAATGGAATAATACGTTGTTCTCTCTCACCTTTACAATCTATCATGGTATGAGAGCCAGTCATCTGGCCATCGTCTCCCTCCTAGAACGACAACGCCGCTTATTTTCTGTTGTTCATTGCAATCAACGCCGCTCTTCTCCCCAGTCGAACAACGCTCCTCTCTTTGCATCGACCAGTCGACGATCTTCTCCTTCCAGTCGACGATCTTCTCCTTCCAGCCACCGTCGCCCAACCACCTGCCGCCATCGATCGTCGAAAACCCTTCGCCGACCGTCGGCGACCACTCTCCAGTCACCGGCGACTCCCAGCGTTCTTGATTGGGTATCGTCTGATCCCACCGTTCTTGATACCATCCCACCGTTCTTGATTGGGTATCGTCTGATCCCACCGTTCTTGATACCATCCCACCGTTCTTGATTGGGTATCGTTTGATCCCAGATTGGGTATCGTCTGATTGGGTTCTTCCATCGTAAGTTCTGTATTTTGGTACTGGTTTGTTACGAAGTCTCTGTATTTTACAATGTCAGACGATAAAACTTTTAATCCTATTAGCGTACGATTGACTGGCAGTAACTACTCTTATTGGGCTAAAGTTATGAAAAACTTTGTTGTTGAAAGAGGCATGTGTAGTCATGTAACAGGGGTTATTGTCAAACCTACCCCGCCAGAGCAATCAGGTTCGTCAGGTGCGAAAACAGAGGAGGATCCTTCATACACTAAACAACATGCAGCATATGTCCTCGCATTTGACAAATGAGAATTGGAAAATGCACGAATTCTTACGTGGTTTCATAATTCTGTGGAGCCTAGCATTGGTATGAATTTCTCGAAATATGATACGGCAAAGGAAGTTTGGGATTATTTGCGGGGTATGTATCTTCAGTCCAATTTTGCAAAGGAGTATGAGCTTGAGGCTACAATCCGAGATGCTAAGCAACATGGTAAATCTATTCAGGATTTTTACACTGAGATGACACAATATTGGGATCAGTTAGCTTTGATGGAACCCAAAGGCATGCAGTCTTTTGACTCCATTCTTGAGTATCGTGAGAGGCGTCGTCTTGTTCAGTTTCTTATGGCCCTTCGTGGGGAATTTGACCCGCTTCGTGGGGCTATGGTTCATCGTATTCCCCTTCCCACTGTTGATGCTGCAGTTCATGAGCTTATTGCTGAGGAAACTAGGCTTAAGATGTCCTCTATTGCATCTCCTTCTCAGTCTGTATTTGCTGCTCCACCTACTCAGTCTATGTCCCCTCTTTTGCCTACTCCAGCTTCTCACCAAATTCAGGTTACAGGCAAGCCTAGGCCTCGTGTTGCTATGGATGAGTGTAGCTTTTGTCGTCAGAAGGGCCACTGGAAGGATTCTTGCCCCAAACTGATGGGACAAAATTCTCGTCCTAAGCCATCCACTTCTTCTCGTCCACCTCAGCAATATCAACAATTTTCTCGGCCACCACAGCAACATAAGCAGGTTTCTCGGCCTCCATCAGCTTTTGCTACCTCTGATGGGGTCCCTCCTTCTCTCTCGTTTGACCAGTTTCAGCAATATCAGCAGTTTCAGCAGTATCAGGCATCTTTGGCTACCCAGCCAAATCATTCAGCTATGACCACCACTCAGTCAGGTTTGCTTGGTTCCTATACCACAGTTATCCTACCTACCACATGGATTTTTGATTCTGGTTGCTCCCATCATATGACACCCTTTTTATCCCTACTAAGTCATTGTGTCTCCCCCACTTCTCCTATTAGTATTTCTACTGCAAATGGGTCCCCTATGCATGTTGTCTCTATTGGGTCTATTCTCCCAACCCCATTTTCTTTTCTCTCTATCCCTAATGTGTTTTATGTTCCTCAGTTGACCCTTAGCCTTCTTTCCATTACTCAATTGTCTGATTCTGGTTTTGATGTTTTGTTTTCCTCTTCTAGTTGTATTGTGCAGGATCGGATGTCCAAGAAGCAGATTGGGACCGGGCGTAGAGTTGGTGATCTTTATGTTTTAGAGGAGTTACATGTTCCTATCGAGTCTACACCCACTGTCATGTCTTCATTTCGTTTAGATCAGCAGTCTTCTCCTTTTTATCTTTGGCATTCTAGATTAGGGCATTTATCTAGTGAACCTTTGAAAGTTTTAGTTAATTCTGGTCATTTGGGACACACTTCTGTTAGTGATATTTCTGAATGCAGTGGTTGTAAACTTGCCAAGATGTCGGCTTTACCTTTTAATAAAAGTACCTCTATTTCTACTTCCCCATTTGAGCTTGTTCATACAAATTTGTGGGGACCTTCCCCCATTGCAACTCAAGGTGGTTCCCGTTATTATGTGTCATTTGTTGATGATTTTACTAGATTCACATGGGTTTATTTATTGACACATAAATCGGATTTTTACCACATTTATCGCACTTTTCACTCCATGTTCCAAACTCAGTTTTCTACCAAAATCAAAGTTCTTCGCTCTGATTTAGGGGGCGAATATTCTTTGGGTGAATTCACGCATTTTCTAGCCACTCACGGGACTATTCACCAGTCTTCATGTACTGACACTCCATCTCAGAATGGACGCGCTGAACGTAAGCATCGTCATCTTCTAAACACTGCAAGGTCTCTTCTTTTATCCTCCTCTGTGCCTGCCGTTTTTTGGGGAGAAGCTGTGCTCACTGCAACTTATCTTCTTAATCGGATGCCTACTCCTCTTTTGTCTGGTTTGACCCCATATGAACGGCTTTATGGCAAAGTTCCCAACTTTTCTCTTCTCCGTGTTTTTGGCTGCGCCTGTTTTGTTCTTCTCCCTCAAAAGAGTCGGACTAAGCTTAGTGCTCGCTGTGTCTTGTGCGTCTTCTTAGGATATGGCATCCAGCAGAAGGGCTACCGTTGTTATGATCCTGTCACTCAGAAATTGTATGTGTCTCGACACGTTACCTTTCTCGAGCGTTTGCCCTTTTTCTCTCTTCCACCCACCCAAACGCCTGTTGCCAAAGAGGATCTTGTGCATATTGATCCATTCCCATTAGAAGTCCCTGTAGAAGAGTATGTTAGTACCCTCGACCTGTCAGATGTTTCAAAGGTTCCTTCTTCTCCCTCCTATCCTATTTCCCCTTTTCCACAACACTATGTCCGACGTGCTCCTCCAACTCCGCGCCCTCCATCTGCTTCACCAGACTCTGATCCGCCTGAACCCCGGTATCCCCCTCGTGACCGTCGCCCACCGGTAAGACTTGGTTTTACTAATACTTGTTTTACCTCTTCTTATTGCTCCTTCTTATCTCGTCTTCATACCTACTTTGAACCTCAGTCTTACAAAGAAGCTTGTAATGATCCAAACTGGGTATCTGCGATGAATGATGAACTTACTGCTCTTGCTAATACTCAGACTTGGGACTTAGTTACCCTTCCGGATGGTAAGAATCTTATTGGTTGCAAATGGGTCTTTAAAGTTAAGACTCATTCTGATGGTTCTTTGGAGCGATACAAAGCTCGCTTAGTTGCCAAGGGTTTCTCGCAGGAATATGGTATTGATTATGAGGAGACCTTCGCTCCTGTTGCCAAAATGACATCTGTTCGCCTGTTAATTTCTGTGGCTGCTGTGCACCAATGGCCTCTCTTTCAATTGGATGTTAAAAATGCATTTCTCAATGGTTATCTCACCGAGGAAGTTTATATGCGTCCTCCTCCAGGATTCTCTCATGCTCTTGGTCTTGTTTGTCGTCTCCGTCGAGCCTTGTATGGTCTTAAACAGTCTCCTCGTGCTTGGTATGCTCGCTTTCATGATGTGGTTTTACAGATTGGTTTTCAACCCAGCACACACGAATCTGCTCTTTTTATTCGTCGTACTTCGCAGGGTTTGGTTCTTATTTTGCTCTATGTTGATGACATGATTATTACGGGCTCTGACTCTACTGCTATTGATGAGGTTAAACGGCATTTGTTTCACGAATTTGAGATGAAAGACTTGGGTCCTCTTCGGTATTTTCTTGGCATCGAAGTGGCATCTTCTTCTGACGGCTATCTCTTAACTCAAACTAAGTATGCCACTGATATTCTTCACCGTGCTCAACTTACTGATGACAAAGTTGTTGATACTCCTATTGAATTACATGCTAAGTTCTCTCCTTCTGATGGGGTACCTCTTGCTGATCCTACCGAGTATCGTGAGCTTGTTGGTTGTTTAGTTTATCTCACCGTTACTCGGCCCGATATTTCCTATGCTGTGCATGTCATCAGTCAGTTTGTATGTGCCCCTCGCTCTACGCATTGGGCTGCCTTGCTTCGCATTCTGCGCTATGTTCGTGGCACCATGTTTCAATGTCTACATCTCTCTTCTTCTTCTGCCTTGACTCTTATGGCTTACGCTGATGCTGATTGGGCTGGTGATCCTTCTGACCGCAAGTCTACCTTTGGCTATTGTGTGTTTTTGGGCGACTCACTTATTTCCTGGAAAAGCAAGAAGCAATCTGTTATTGCTCGTTCTACTGCGGAGGCCGAGTATCGTGCTATGGCCCATGCTACTTCCGAAGTTGTTTGGCTCCGTTGGCTTTTATCTGATATGGGTGTTTCTCTCTCCTCTCCTACGCCTCTTTATTGTGACAATAAAAGTGCTATTCAGATTGCCCATAATACGGTTTTCCACGAGCGCACGAAGCATATCGAGATTGATTGTCACTTCATTCGCCACCATCTTCAGTCCGGCACTATCACCCTCCCATTTGTCTCCTCTTCTCTTCAATTGGCAGATTTCTTCACCAAGACGCACACCACAGCTCGCTTTCGCTTTCTCCTTGGCAAACTCTCGATGCTCTCCGGGCTCGCATCATGAGTTTGAGGGGGGGTGTGAATATATATTCCGTCATTTTATATCTAATTAAGGGTAGATTAGTCTATATCTAATTAAGGGTAGATTAGTCTTTATGTTATTAGGGTTTAGTTGTTCTCTTTTTCTATTTAAGTACTCTTACGTTCATTGTAAATACATTCTTTTCCAATGGAATAATACGTTGTTCTCTCTCACCTTTGCAATCTATCAGTAACATAGAGTCTTCAAAACTGTGCCCTGATTTTCTTCGACATGGAAAGAAGATGAATTTGACACTTACCACATGCCTTGCACGCGGCTCTCATGTAACAAGCACAAAACACTTCATTCCTAAACCTTTCACTACAAAGCCTTTTGTTCACCTCTACACCAAGCCCAAGCATCCCGAAGAACACCGACTCCACCTCTCAGTCGTACACTCCGAAATAGGTTCCCATACCATACCATTCGGGGATGAGATCAGCCATCTGCCCCATATGCTCTAAATCACTGGAATACCATAAAAGTCTGGAAACCAAGCCGAAAAGATCTTTGGCTGCACCAACGCTCACACAGCAGAACTGATTAAATTTAACAAAAAACACAAGTAGGCAATGTTTAAATGAAACATGCTAGTGCCAACTTATTGGAATACAGATTGTTTATGAGTTATCTTGTCAATTCATGGTGGACAAATTTGACCTTGACGTCAGTTGTATGGGATAGGAAACCAATTCCTAGATTATTCCTATCCAGCTGAAAGGAACGTCTCCTGCAGCATAGATGTGCAATTTCTGGCAACAATTTTTATGCTGCTATGAATGTATCATGCAACAAGTCATCTACCATGATACTCGTGATTTCAATTGTGAATATCTGCAGCCTGTGAAATTTTCCTCTCGAAATAAAATCGAGGAGGCTGAGCTAACACTTTCCTTTTATGATGACTAGAAAACGATTAGCTAAGTAGAACTCAATACCCGATTGTGTTAATTCTACAACTACTACTAACCTAAGTTGATTGAAGTTAAAGGAAAGTCATGCTAGTGCCAAGTTACAGAGATACAGATTGTCTAATCCAGTTACATTGTCAATCATAGGGCGACACTATTGAACCTGATGTCAGAAGTAGGGGAGGGAAACCAATTCCCATACATTTCCTATTACGCAAAAAGGAACATTACTGCATCATAGATGTCGCATTTTTGAAAGGTTCCTGGCACCAAATACTATGCTGTTTCAAATTAATCATGCAACAAGTCCCTACCACGCTAGTCAAGATATAAAACTATCAAATATCTACACATTTGATATACCCTCTCAAACATAAACCATATAGAAACTCAACTCAGTATAAGTTTAATGTGGGGCTGCCTGCACTATGTATTTTTTTCAGCATCACTTATCATTCATTTTCCCTCATCTTCCTCGTGGAGAAGGCAAGGATATTGGAAAAGATCAAATCCAAGACAAAGTACCCACCATGGCAATTTTTAGATCTCCAGGTGCTAGATAAACAGGTTGAGCTACATGGCAATAACCCATCAAGCGGGGGACTGTAGGTATGATATCTCTATGATTTACAACTCTCCAGCTATCTTCCACTTTCTGCAATGTAAGCATCAAGGAATAAGAAAAACAGCAAGATGGTTAGAAGCAATACAAGGATGTCACACAACAATCAGATTTACTTATACTAGTGACCGATGGTCCAATCATTTTTCTTGTTGAAGATAGACTAAAATGAGCATTCCAAACGAATGTCAAGGATCAGGTCCATCTAGTGGCTAGTTCACTACGCATATTACGAGATTCAGGCCGAATTAAGAATTTCAGATGTAAAGGATGTCTATGAATGTCAAGGACCAGAAGAAAACCAGTAATTTTCTCATCATCATGCAAAGATTAAGATTCCAAATGACACATACACTAAGCCTTAGATCAAGATCCAGCTCTACAATTGAAAAAATTACGAGGAACAAATTGATAAACATGAACTTCAGCATCCCATCCATTATCTGACCACCCATACTTAAAGGCATGCGACAATTAGAATCTTTCCTTACTGAAACTTCCACTATTGTTTCTTGGTGGAGGCTTTCCTATGGATTAACTATAGAAGAGCTAAATGAGAAGAGTTTTACCCTCAATACCCAGCTTCTACACCTACATAGCTCACTTCAAAGGTAACTTCAGTTCATGTATTCTTTTGAACTCACGAATATTATATTGCTGTTGTAGTTCAATAGGATGATAGATTACTGTGAAGATTATATACAATTTTTTCATCTTGAACTTTTCAATTCCCACGGACCATAAAACAGAGTATTTGATTCCTACAGACCATAAAACAGAGTATTTGATTCAATGAAGCATGGATACAGAACAGGGCACGGCTACAATACAATATGGGTACAGTGATATGAGAAAATCTGAAGAATAAGATACCGGTATGGATACGATACATTAAATTAAACCTATTTTTCTTATATTTTCTTAAGTTTACTTGGTTACTTGTGTAGCGCCCTAAAAACGATAAACCCAATACACACACTCAATCAGAAGAGATAGAGGATTTACATAATTCCCAAAATCGGGTACGTCAACGGAGGCAACGAATTCTTTATACAGGGAGGATTACAACTCTCAAATCCTCATTCTAATTTCTCCCTTATAGAATACACCAGTTTATAGGGCCAAAACATCAATATTCATCCTCACGCCTAGTATAAATTTTTCTTCATGCATGCCTCGGGATTGTGTGATCTTTCAAAAGGTCAAAGAAAGTTGCTTTGGTGAGAAATCTTGATTCAACGTTGCCCCAGATGCGCCCTTAGTCGCTATGCACTCGAGAGATGTTGATCAAGTTTAACCAGTGTTCGAACTTTACCACTGTAACCACCATGGTAAGCATGTCTGCCAGATTATCTGCAATTTCGATTTTTTGAAGAAGAGTATCTCCTTCATCAACCTCCCTCACAAAATGGAATCGGACATCAATGTGCTCGGTGTGGGAATAATGAACCCGGTTCTTCGCCTAACAAATGGCACTTTGATTGTTACAAAAGACCTCAATGTGCTCCCATACAATCCACAAGTCTTTAATTAAACCATGTAGCAAAATAGCCTCCTTGAAGGTCTCAATCACTGCCATATACTCTACCTCAGTGGTAGACAATGCCACTATTCACTATAAAGTTGACCTCCAATTGACCAGGCCTTTTGTAGTTGGCCGTCGCTTGTCCAAATCACCAGCATAGTCTGAGTCCACATACCTAAGCAAAAGCTTACCCATTTTATGTCTTCTCTCGAATTTCAACTTAGTATCCAAAGTCCTTGGAATATACCGTAGAATCCACTTCACGGCTTGCCAATGCCCTTACTCACCATACTCACTACATGTGAAAGTTTGGCCTCATGCAAACCCTAGTATACATCAAAGCTCCCACTGCATTTGCATATGGAATTTGAGTGCTTATGTTTGTCTTTCGCGCGCGGCAACATCAAGGCGCTTATATTGAAATGAACGGTCATAGGTGTACTAACAGGTTTGGCAACCCTATATCGAATTTCTGCAACACTTGTTTCAAATACCAAGTCTAAGTCAAACAAACGGTGCCATTTTTCTTGTCCCGCTTGATTTCTATGTCGAGAATCTTTTTAGCTTCCTCAAGGTCTTTCATGTCAAACTCCTTACTGAGCTGAGCGTTTAACTTATCGATCTCCACCTTGCTCTTATATGCTATCAGCATATCATCCATATATAAGAGAAAATAGATAAACATACCATCCCGGAGTTTTGTGAAAGTAAATGCAATGATCGAATTGATTTCCCTCTTGAAGTTGTACTAATTCCCAAGTTTGATTCTTTGAAAGTGTATCTCACCAAAAACAACAAAAACATGCATTTTTAAGCCAAAAAAGGTAAGAGTACAATTTTTTAGCCGAATTGCAGAAAACCAAGCATGTTGTTGGATCTGGAATGTCAAAATTAGTGGCAAACCACTATGATCTTTCTAAAATCGGACCTAAAACGGCTTTGAAATTGTTAAAATATATTATGGAATATTCCTTTTGATAGGGGAATATTCCTTGCTAATAGTACCAGATGACAGAGTACACAGTTGACGTGGCAGTGATAGCGGGCAAAGGTGCTGACGTGGCACTGATGTGGATTTCCACATGGCACAATTGCGGACCCCTTGATTGACGAGATGACGTGTCTGGCATGTGTCGCTGATGTGGCTGTCACGTGTCGATGAACTGATGCTAGCGTGAGTTGGCTCCTCATTGGATAACAAGTGGCGATTATGGCTGATGTGGCGTTGTGCCTTGATTATATTTGTGTATTGCTGGGTGAGAGACTTGAGTCTTCAAACTTTAGAATGGCACGTGAACGATATGCCTACCCAAGATTGGACGCGCTCTATTTAAGGGGCACGTGAGCTTCACTCCGACCGGCCATCAGGCCTGCAGACTTGAACGGTTGTGATCGTCTAGAACACTTGGTGTTCAAAACAAATTTTCGAGCACTTTCGTTTCTCGGTAGTGTAAATAGAGAATCGAAAAAACTTTCTTTTTTTGTTGGTGTGTTTATGGGCAACCTAGTGCTTTGATACCACTTGTACTGTCCTAAGAACGATAAATCCAACACACACACACACTCAATCACAAGAGACAGAGGATTTTTGTGGTTCTCCAAAATCGGCTACGTACACGGGGGCAGTGCATTCTTTATGCGAAGAGGATTATATCTCTCAAATCCTCACTCTCTCCGATAGATACCTGAGTACACTCTAATTTGCATAATACACCAATTTATAGGGCCAAAACTGATAGAACGAGAAAGGAGAGTAGTTTTTTATTCCATTCAATTGCTTATAATTGTACAAGACTAATACGGTTACACAGGCTAATCCTAGCAACCCTAATATGATAAAAAGACTACAATACCCTTGAAAGATAAATACCCAAGAATAACAAATAAGGCTAACGGTATGCTACTTTTACACACCCCTTCAAACTCAAAATGCAAGAGTAGAGAGCATCGTGAGTTTGCCAAAGAGAAAATGAAAGCAAGCAACCGTGTGAAACTTCGTAAAGAAATCAACCAATTGAAACAAAGACAGAACGAAAGGGAAGTCGATGGTGTCGAACTGGAGATGTTGACAGATGAAATGGCAGTCAATCTCGATATGCTTCGTTCGATCATGGGAAACAGAATTATGGACTATTTGAATGGAACTCTTGTTATCACAGTAAAGAAGTGTGGAAGAGTCAAATGAAACACCCATGCCAGACAAAAGCCAACGAAGTCAAACAATTTCTGCAGTCGCCTAAGAGATAGCCCAATATTCATCTTCGACAATGGAGTGAGTAATAATAGATTGTTTCTTGTTTTTTCAGAAGATGAGGGACTCACCAAGAAACACACAAAATCCAAAGATGGATTTCCAATTAGTGGTGTCACCTACCCAATCAGCATTGGCATATGCCTGAAGAGTCAAACTCAAAGTAGAGGAGAGCAGTAAGCACTAATTGATAGTACCACGAACATACCGCAAGATGCGAAGCAAAGCAGCCCAATGGGTAGAATGAGGGGCGGACATAAACTAACTGATAATATGAGCCGCATAAGCAATGTCAAAGCAAGTCATAGTGAGATATACCAAGCAGCCAACCAATTCTCAAAACTCAATAGAATCATCAAGGACAACGCCATCGGTAGTAGAAAACTTGGCATCAAATTCATAGAAGTATCAACCACCTTGTCATCAGTTAGATTGGCACGATGGAGAACAACATTTGCTTATTTTGTCTAAGACAAGAGATAAACCTTCAGAGATGAAGCAACCTCAATACCCAGAAAATAACGGAGATGACCTAAATTCTTCATCTCAGACACGCGAAATAGATGTGACTTCACTCATTAATAGTAGCAAAATTAGAACCCATAACAATCATGTCGTTGACATATAACAAGAGAAGAATGAGTCCCGTAGAAGAGCCACGAATAAACAGAGCAGAATCATACATACAAGAGTGGAAGCTAATCTGTAGAGCAACATAGTGAAACCGCTCATATCAAACACGAGAAGACTGTTTAAGACCATATAGAACACGGTGAAGACAGCAAACAAGGCTAGTTGTATGCGGAAGTCCCGAAGGGAGGCACATGTAGACCTCTTCAGATAAGTACTCCTTCCATCCCAATTTGTTTGTCCATTTTAGAAATTACAACTTATTAAGGAAACACAATCATTAATCTTAAAAATTTTAATTTTCCAAAAATATCCTTAACTTTTTAAGCATTAAATGAGAGTACACGTTTTTCAAAGTGTGATTTTTAAAAAAAGGAGGGGCATTAAGATAACTTTCAAAAGTCAACTTTAAAACTGGACAAACATTTTGGAACATGTAAAAGTAGAAAAGTGGACAAACAAACCGGGACAGAGGGAGTACCAGTTAAGGAATGCATTCTTAACATCCAACTGAAAGAAAGGTCATCAGTGCATTGCACCTAAAGAAATCAAAGTGCAATTTGTGATCAACTTAGCAACACACGCGAAAGTCTCCTCATAATCAATTCCATATTCTTAAGCAAATCCCTTAGTAACCAATCAAGCTTTATACCGCTCCAAAGAACCATCAGAATGAGTTTTGATTTTGTAAACCCATTTGCAACCATGAGATTTTTTCCGGTTGGCTGTGGCAGCAAATCCCAAGTGTGAGTTTTGACAAGAGCAGTCAACTCGTCATTCATGGTATGCACCTAATTACAATCATTACAAGTTTCTTCATATGATCTGGGTTCAAAATAAGTATGGATACGAGAGAAAAAAGAATAATAGGAAGACGACAAACAAGTAGTAAAGCCAAATCTTACCGGGGAGCGATGATTGCGAGTGAGATAGCCGCGGTCAGAAAGATTAGGATCTAAAGAGGCAGGTTGTACAACGGCATGAATAGACTAAAGGAGAGGATGGAATGAAGGTAGAGGTAGTAGGAAGATCAGCTACTTCTAGAGGAGAGATGTACTTAGCGGAGGAGACATTGGTAGGGAAGAGATCAAGAACTAAGCTTCCACTAGGAACAAGTGACAGTTTGGGTGGAAGAAAAAAATATGGTAAATGCTCTAGAAAGGTAACATGACTGGACACATACAATTTTTTGGTTACATGGTCATACCAATGATAACCTTTCTGATTTATGTCATACTATAAGAAAACACAAAGAGCACAACGAGCACTGCGCGTACTGCGGTTCTGCTTAGAAAGAAGGACAAAGCAAATAGAACCGAACACACGAAGAAAGGAATAGTTGAGAATTTGACCATAGAGACGCTCATATGGACAAGTACCAGAGAGAAGAGGAGTAGGCATCTGAATTCAAGAGATAGGCTGCAGTGAGCACAGCTTTGCCCCAAAATACAGAAGGGACATAAGACGAAAGAAGAAGAGATCCAGTGGTGTCTAGGAGATTACGATGTTTTCACTCATCTCGACCATTTTGGACATGAGTATTAGACTATGAGGATTGGTGAATAGTGCCATGAGATGCTAACAATTCGGTAAACTCAGAAAGAAAATATTCTCCTCCCAAGTCAGCCCGAAATATTTTGACTGTAGTAAAAAACTGAGTTTGCACCATATTGTGAAGTTGCGATAAACTTTGAAAAAGTCGGATATATGCGTAAGTAAATAAGTCCATGTATACCGTCTCTAATCATCAACAAAGAGACATAATACATAGAAGCATCCTTGGTTGCAATGGGAGAAAGACCCCACAAATCAGTGTGAACAATCTGAAAGGAATAGTAAAAATAAAATTACTTTTGTTGAATAGCAAGGTAGACATTTTAGCGAACTTACAACCACTGCAACCAGAAATGTGACTAAGAGATTGTACCCAAAATACCAATCTTTAACTAAAAGGTTCAAACGCTCACTAGACAAGTGTCCTAATCTAGAATGCCAAAGGTAAAAAAGAGATGATTTTTGCTTTAAAGAAAAAGATGAGAAAATAGTAGGACTAGACTCAACAGGAATATACAAGCTTTCCAAAGTATAAAGGTCACCAACTCTATGATGGGTCCCAATCTGCTTCTTGGACTCTTGATCCTACATAACATTACCAGAAGAAGAGAAAAAAAAGTCAAAACCCAAATTAGACAATTTATTTATCGAAATAAGACTTAAAGACAAGTGATACACGTAAAAGACACTAGGAAGAGACAAGGGAGATGAGATAGAACCTACAGAAACAACATGCATGGGGCATCCATTCGCACTGGCAATGCTAATTGGGGAAAAGGGGGGAAAATACAATTACTAAGAAGGGATAAGTCGGGAGACATATGATGGGAAGAACCAGAGTAAAAAATCCATGTTGTTGGTAAGATACAACCTGTTGTGTGAGGACCATGCAAACCTGAGAGAGTGGTAGTTATAACAGAAGCTTGTTAAGAACCCTTTCAGTGGCAACCAAGAAAGCCGGAAACTGTTGATAGTGCTCAAATGAGAGAGAAGATGGAGTGCTCCCAGAAGTAGATAGCACAAGGGCTGTTGGACGAGTGTTGTGGTGGCCGAGATGGTAATGAGGTGGTCAAGTGGGAAGAGTTGCGGCCCTTGGCTTGAACAAGTTTGGGGTACGCATTCTTCTAGTGGCCCTGTGATGGCAAAAGTTACATCCATCCATAGCAACTCGGGGTTTAGACTGATGCAAAATAAAATAGCCCCACGAATGGGCTGAAGCTAATCTCGAAGAACCATGAGAAAGAAAAGATAGATGCAAATAGTGCCAAAAATATACCACACATTGAAAGGAGAGAAGACGATTCAGATTATACTTTGGTTGCTCAAACAATCAGTCTAAAACGCAACTGTTGAGAGGATATCAGTGACTGCCAGCGAAAACAAAGGCTGGTGGCAAGTTCTCGTAGTTAAACAGAGGCTGCCGAAGGTCACAAGGGTGCCAGCAACTGGTCAACGGTGGCCAAAAAACTGCAGTTTGATGGATTAGGATGCATATTTGAACAGAGACAGCAAGCTGAAGGTGCTGAAACTGCAGTTTGGATGATGAAACTGCAGTCCAGATGTTGAAACAATGGTTGAAGGAAACCGCGGATGCTCCGGTCAGTTAAATGCAGCAGTTCAGTATCAGAAACTGCAGGTCAGAGGTGCAAAACTGTGAGTTGGAGATGCAAAACAGAGGCTGCCGGAAGCTGGGTGTGCTCCGCCAAGGGTCACCGGAGGTCGCGGAAAATACAAAATGTGCAGATGCAGCACTAATGATGCAATTTCGGGCGGAGAAGATGCAGAGACATTGCAGCTGCAGATGCAGAACTAATGATGCTGTGACGGCTGCTGCAAAGAGGTGCTGTGAATGCTGCTGCAGCTTCTGGGTTTCAGACGCGAGAGAGAGAGACTTTTGGGTTTTCAGACGATAAAGAGACGGAGGGGTTCTGTGACGGCTGCTGCAAAGAAGACAAACTCTAAACCTAATGTTCTGATACCATGCTAGAAGGGAAAAAGAGAGTAGTTTTCTATTCCATTCAATTGCTTATAATTCTACTAGACTAATATGCTTATATAGGCCAGTCCTAGCAACCCTAATAAGATAAAAAGACTACAATACCCTTGAAAGATAAATAACCAAGAAATAACAAATAATGCTAATGGTATGCTACCCTCGAGGATAATCACTAATCATCCTCATGCCTGGTACAAATTTTTCTTCAGGCATGCCATGCATTAATGGCTTAAGCATGCCTTAGGATTAATTATTGTCAGAAACCCATGGGCCTAACTCAACCTTGAAAACCGACTTACAAAGTAAAGGTTGCCTAAGGCTTATAAGAGGAGGGTGTAGGGTTAGACGAGAGGACCCAAGTGCGTGATAGACTCGGCTCTATACCATGTTAGAAAATCATGGGCCTAACTCAACCTTGAAAACCAGCTTACAAGAGAAGGGTTGCCCAAGGCTTATAAGTAGAGAAAGGAGGACCAACATAAGCGATGTGGGCCTCTTCTAACAATTATCAAGCATGCCTGGGGATTGTATGCTCTTCCTCTTCCAAAAGGTCAAAGCAAGCTGCTTTGGAGGTTTCAAGCCAAATATTCAACAACTTGTTTAATTGTTAAGATCCAAAGTTATAAAAAACATGTACAACAGAATGAGAATACTAAATATATTACAAAATGAGGATATTATTTCATTGTACTATATCTTTCTTTCTCAAGAGTAAGTAAAATGTTAAAAATTTATTCTTTTCTTTATTCCAAAAAATTTTACTCTATTACTATGCACGAAGTGTCTTTTATAAAAGTTTCAGATGCGTGATCTAGAGTACTGGAAAGTATCTAATACATCAAATAAAAATTAAAAACTTTTATATTATGGATACTTTTGGGATACGTATCTGCTCGTATCAGATGAATATCAATATCTAATACAAATTGTAGCAGTGTAATTTAACATTTGACATCATGGCCATCTATTTTTTAGGGGAAAAATTTGACGAAATTTGGAAAATTAGGGGTATAGAGACAAGTTAACCTGACACAAGACTCAAAATTCAATTTTTCCGATTAAGCAAGTTCAAATAATAGTCAATTAGGAGATGAAATTGCCATAAGGAAAACAAATCATGGGGAAGAGAAAACCTTATGCCTTTGTTAACACTTATCAAACAGAAAGCCTTGGCAACCTACAAAATTAGAATTAGGAAGTACAATACCTCATTGTAAACTTCAGCAAACTTCTTGTTTCCAACTCTAGGAGACCCAAAGTTATACATTGTCACAGAAACAGCCGCCCGCCTAACAAGAACAAAGAAGTAACAATAAGTTTACACAAACTGTTTTTTCTAACATTCATAAAGGAAGTATAAGTAGAGATATTCTTTGAATATAACACTCACTACTTTTACCTTATCTGGACTAACATTATTTAGGTAGGTCCCGAGTATGTTATAATAGTTGATCTTGTAATTCGCCGGAAAAAAAATGAGAAAAAGAGATGGCAGATAATTGTTTTAGATATCAATGTTTTATAAGTTTTGCTAAGAGTTGTTAGGTATGTTGCAACATTAGTGTGGGTCGTTTCTTACTTCAGCTTTTACTCTCACCTATCTTGTACTCTCATCTTTTATATATCGATGATATTACGTGTATTAGGGTTAAGTGAAAAAAAACCCTAAATACTCTTTCTTCTTTACATAGTATCAGAGTGAAACAAATTCTAACCCTAACCCTACCAATCTGCCCACCCCGCCCTTCTCACCTCTCCGCCTCTCTCTCTCTCTCTCTCTCTCTATTGTGATCACTCCCGGCTTGCATACTCCCATGAAGAGGGAGAGGGCTTGATTTGTCAATCGGGGTATGGATTGACCTACCGTGTTTGACCTTCACTATATGGAGTTGCTTGGCCTCTGTTGGTAAATTACTTTAGCGCCACCCTTGATGGATTCAATTTGTACTTGTTGCTTTGAGCCACTATGTTGTGATTGCAAATTCGGATATGCTTTGCTACTAATGTTTGGTGACCAGTTGGTGGTTGTTTATTATTATCAATAGATTTTTGGTTGGGAATCACTTGGATCATCAGTAGTCATTGGGCATTGTTTACTGCTTCTCGTTTCAGGGTTATTTGTCGCAATGGCCTCAAGTCTTATTTCTACACCTATTGATTTTTCTAGATCTCCATGATCTTTGTAAGATGTTATCTATCACCTCTACGAGACTAAATGGTAAAAATTATGCCACTTGAGCTAAGGCTATTGAGGTATATCCTATTGTGAAAGTGCAGTTTAGTTTTTTTTACTGATGATCCATCAGCAGAAACTAATGCTAGTTTGCTAAATGGACAGCTGAGAATGCTCGGATTTGTATTCAATTGTGAAATAGTATGGAGCCTCAAATTAATGATCCTCTTAGTTTCTTACCCACTACCAAACTTGTTTGGTGTCACGCGTAGAAGCTATATTCATGAGTTAACAATCTGCATAGGTCTTGTGATCTTTATCATACCTATCGCACTTGGAGATTTATTCCTAGAGAATTATTATGTTAAGTTCTATGGTATTTGCGGGAAGTTTAATATCTATCAACCGGATTCTAAGGATATTCAAATTATGCAATGACATCGTGAGTCTATGTATGTTCCATTCTTATCTGGGTTACCTTCCTCTTATGACCCTTTTCGTTTGCAGCTTCTGGGTGCAAGGGACTTGATAGATTTGCAAAACCAAAAGTCGAAACTACTGTATTGAACTTAACGTCGTCTTATAATGTTTGCAAGGATAAAGAATATATCGAAAATCCTAATAAAACAAAAAGACTAAACTACCCTTAACATAAAAATAAACCCTAAACAACTCTAACAGGACTTATATTCTCTGAGTGACATTATTTGTGCTTCTAGCGTGCCAATTGATTGTCTTCTTTAGCCACTAGAGTCTCTGGTAACTATTTCCTTGGCGGTTTTGGTCATGCTAGTTGCCAGTCAAGCAGAGCCAGAGAAGTAGCCGAGGAGGCTTTGGCCGTGTATTCGCCATGGAGGCCATAGTTCAGGTTGCAATTCCATTTGCAGAGGTCGTGCATTGGAGGTGGTGGTCATGGACGTGGCCACTAGACTCGCCATTATACGTATTGCAATGGTGGTAACCATATCGAGTATTGTTGGGATCTTCATAGTTACCAATTTGCACTCCAGGTTATAGCTTCGGAGGATGATAGCCGCCAGCACCCTAGTTCTTCTATCTCAGGACCTCGTGTGGTTACTATTCTAAAGGATGAGTATCATCGCTTAGTCTCCAAACAGTTATCTCAAATGCTCTCATCTTTTACTACTATGTTTACTCAGAAAGGTAACCTCCTACTACTCCTACTCTGTGGATTATCGATTCTGAGTCTCTGACACATGCGACCATATGACAGGTGCCCCTACTATTTTGTCTCATTGTCATACTTTCGACCACCCTTCTCGTATGACCTTCAATGTTATTTATCTCATATCGTACTGGCCGCTTCCGGCCTCGTAGCGACACCGAACTACCGGTTTACCGTCCTGGCTACTGTACTGGCTTGTTCCTGGCTATTCGGGCAGGTATTGTACCGGTTCGTATTTTTTATTTTTTCAAAAAAAATTCAATTAATGATTTTTTGAGTAATTAGGCATAAATTGAGACTAAACTTCAAAGAGAGAGAAGGATTATGTAGACCTATGCAAACTACGGTGAACTACTTCAGTGGCTCTAATACCATAAGACAAGAAAAAAAAAGATACTAATTGTATTGCTTTCGTTAGTTATAATATGTAGCTAAGATGGTTTATATAGGCCAACCCTACTAACCCTAGGCAAATACTAACGCGACTAAAAAACTACACTACCCCTCTAATGAAAGATAAATAACAATGACAAGACTACACTCCCCTTATAATAAAAGATATATAATAATAACAATAATACGACTTTCAAACTATCCACTCCATGCTTATGGGCTCTATGCAAGAAATATGATTAGTATTCCTTCCTTGACAGTGGAGTTCAATTCTCGAGGTTCTTTGAATTTCATATATTGCAACGCTTTATCATACTACAAGTTCATTCTTCTTTTTTTGGTTCAAACATTTCATTCATTCACTTGCTATAGTTGACTTTTGCTCTTAAAGTGGGTGGAACTTTTAAATGCTTGGGCATAGGAATCATATGATATCCTAATCAATAAGAACAACCTTATGGTCATGATCATAAAGTTAAATTACAGTACGCTATAAATCACAACATCCACAAAAACCTCCTCTGAGAGAGAGAGAGACACACACACAAAGAGATATAGAGAGCTGACAGAAAGTATACAGTTGATCCTTACCCAAACGATATATAATATCTAGAATTATTGTTTCACTAAAAACTGCACTCTCGTAGACTAAGTTACGGATTATCCTTACAGCGAAAGGATCCTGTAAGAATATACCACGCTTCCTTCATAGACATGCATTATTCTTTGGATATCTGCTTCTAATGTGCCGTTTCTGTCATATTTTCTTCTTCTGTTGTTAGAAACTGTGGTCTTGTCAACAAGGAACAAACAGCCAATTTTTTATGGGCAGCACAATTTCGTGATTTTACTTTATCGCAGAAACATGCATTGCTGAGAAAATGCATTATGGTCCACTAAATAAGACTAGAGAAAGACTACCAGCCAATTCTTGACTGGAGGCACCATTTCATGATCTACTCCTGCCGTCCCATGTTTGCGGTGCCTTTTGGGATCTCCAAATCTTTAAGTGGACATGTAATAGTTGCATTCAAATTCAAGTTGGACAGTGTGAACCTTCTGTATTATCCATTAGCTCTTGCTTTTGATTACATTTAAAGTCACTTGAAACTTGAAAGGGCTAGTTAATCTGAAAGTTTAGTAAATTGATTTTTGAAAGAAGACTACGAATTTGGGATATCAAAAAGTGGAAAGATGGACAATTGGATGTTGACAGGGTATCTTAAATTGGCAAAAAGCAATTCAACTAAAAGCTAATAAGATACGTAGAAGAAATAGAAAAGCTACGTGCACTACTGCTGTAACGTAACGAACTGATGGAGAAGGCCAAACTAAGTACATAAATGGAGAACTAACTCACTTAACTAATTGGCTTGATGAAAGTTCAAGAGCAAGAAGGGTAGCTAATGCACCACCTAAACTATGACCAGTCACGTAAATATGCCATTTGTGTAGCGGCTCGGCACCATCATCTCTGCAAAAAAAAAAACAAACATGATGATGTGATGCGGCCTCAAAGATGCTACAAGAGATGGTGCAGTGAGCATAACATATCTGAAAATTTCTGTCGAAATTTTGTTTTAAGGCTATATGGATTTGAGTTGATTTCCAGGAAATTGTCTACAAGGGGTTCTCCGAGTGTGTGCGCGAGAGAAAGAGAGAGTAGACTCTAGACTATGAACATAATAACCTTGTTGTGATTGTACCTTTTATATCTTTTTTGTCTACTATTAGTTTGTTTTTTCCATCTACTTCTGCACTTTGGAAATGAGACCTACATTCTTTGCTCAAAGTTGCCCAAAAATAACACAAACAACAACAACCCCCCTCCCCCCCCCCAACAAAACGGGCGAGCGGGGAGCTTACATATCTAGCCTCCAAAAAATTGATCATGGTAGAGCTTGTCCACCTTGGTTCATTATTACCTCCAAAACTAGTATTAGAGTCTGGGCAAGGTCCTCTCCACCCATTGTCAATTCGTTTTGAGTTGGAAGTTTTAACATGGTATCAAAGTTAAGCTTTGATATGCTTTTCGACAAGACTCTTGATTGCTTGCCCCTTTTATTTGTGCCTCCCATGCACCTTGTTTGGTTGTGACCCCTATGCTATGAATCCTTCATTTACGTACGAGTTAGGGGTCGCGCATGCAGTGAAGTGCTAGAGCTGGTCCAGTGTAGGTTAATTATTACCTTCAAAACATGTTCCAAGTTCCAAACTTTCCATTCGTTGCCAAATGGTTTTGATAACATTGTAATTCAAACACATAATCTTGGCCATTGCAGTTGAATGGCATATTGTTATTGATAAGAAATGGAACAACCAAAATGCAATTTCGTCTAAGAAATGCAACCAATATCACGTGAAGGTTAACCGCCAATAGCACCCATAAACTCCAATGTACGAACCAATCAAGAGAAGATACCTAATAAGCAAAAGCAAGAACCTATAACAAAATTAAGAAACAGTGAGACCTATTAAAAGTAACACGAGTCAAAGATCCAGGACATGCAGAATGAATCTCGCTAATAATGCAATTGAATGCTTGCAAAGGAATCAAACATGTTGCTCAAGATCACGACAGATGAGACGAAGCTATTATGTAGCAAATAGCGTAGGAAATAACTGCAAAGAGTGATTAATCAGATAGGCAAATCCATTTGATTAGCTGAATTATCAAGTCATTGGCCTTAAAACCTTGGGACATTCAAGTGGATTCTTACAATCGTATGACTTACATATATGCCACCGCCAGTTTAATGAGAGAGAGGATCCTTGTCCGGACTGAATCATATGCACTTAAAAAACCACTATGAACCTGAAGAATCATACTTCTAGTCGATAAATAAACCCATGCATCCCATAAATTTTGTTGAACTGTTAAAATGGTGGTAATACCTGAACTTCTTGCTTGAAATCCCCACCTAGCCTCTCAGGATTCAGCCTACAGAAGTACAAGATCAGTCAGTAAAAGGAAATGTTTATCAACTCGTAAAGATAAAGCCTATAGGGACTTCAAATGTACCAGGCCAATGAATTTGTAGTGATGGGAATGCAAAGATAAAGCCTATAGGGACTTCAAATGTACCAGGCCAACGATGTATATTTTGATGAAAACATTTTCAGTCAATCAAAAAATAGTTTAAGTTCTATTTTCAATACATTTCTAACAAAGAATAACCAAAATATATCAAGCATTGCTGCATTTAACAATCTATGAGTACAGAAATACTGAAGGATATTCTTTTCACACGAAGATATGTGAAGCAAGCCTAGTTTTGTCACTTGCAATTGAAGGTTGTTACCAAGTGATTGGCTCTTGTAAATGCACAGTAAGAGTCACTTGGCTCTTGTAAATGCACAGTAAGAGTCAAAATATCAGTAAGTTGCTTGGCAACTTACTGATAAACCCAAAATAAAGGAGTCACTTAAAGAGCTGTAGCTTGTGAGGAAGCAAAAAGAAACATATCTCAAGACAGAACTAAGTTGTTATACCCTGCAGGAACTAGCATTAAATCAGTTCGCAAATCCTTCCACCTATCCTGAGAAAACAAAACAAATCAGTACTCCAAACTAAGAGTTTACATAACTAACTACATTAATAGAAATGAAAAATAACACTACCTGCTCTGTTCCCCTGAAAGCAACAACTAATCTTTTCCGTGCTGAATCACGCCAAATTGCAACCTGCAGCTTTCTATCATTCAATAGTCCATAAAACATGATTCTACTGATGAAATCATCTTTTTGATTGAATTAACAATTCAAATACAAGGTAAGGTGTGTACAATCATCCTAAAAATTATGGAATAACATGTGATCCAAAGTCATGAGATAGGACTTGACCTGCGTATCAGTGGTAGGGTTATCTAAGAAGCAAATCTTCTCAAACTCAGATTTAATAAAACTTGGATGGCCCAAAGAAGTTGCAAGCATTGCCCAAGCCTCCATAGCACTCTCTGCACTTGAAAAAAGTGCTCTCATCTCCTCAGCTGTCCTTTCATCCAATTGTAATCCATCCGGAAGGCTTTCAAACTTTCCATTGTCCACTTCAGTAGAGACATCTTCTTTTCTTTCACTCTTTCCAAAGAAACGTCCTTCTTTGTTTAGTTGGGAAACTGCTGCATTTACAACCATTAGAGCTCCCAGAATCGAATCGGTTTGCTGTAACAGATCTTTGGTGACCTTCTTAATGTCTGGCAATGAAGACTGAAGATTGCCAAGGGGTAATGTTCTAGTTGTTTCATCATTGTTACCAATATCCTCGCCTTCAGATGTTGCAAGCCCAGATTCAACATAAGATGCTTCTGCAAGCCTTCTTGATTGTAAACCAACTCTGTTTAACAAATCCAATCCATCCCACTTTAATTTCTCAGGTGGAGGGAGACCGAGTTTCTGAACAACATTTTGACTAATTAGATCAGAAAAATTCTTCCAAAAATCTTTATCTGACTCTGATGAATTGCCATTATCGGTGTTACACTCGAGAGAATCACTGCCTTCCTCACTGCTTCCTTTGAACATAGAGAACTCTTGATTATCCTCCACCTGTGGAGGCATATCCGAATCACTAACAGGATTGCTAAGTCTCTCATTGTCTTCAGTGTCAGAAAGAACGAGTTTCGATGACCTATCCTTCTGGAGGTAAGCATCATTTAGTGACTTTATTTTCCCAAAGGCAAACTGCACAAACTGGCGTGCTTGCACGGTCTCTGAGCCAACAATCATTTTCAAAGCAGACTCAAAACCATTTCTACGAAGAAATTCTGCAATAATGGGGATCCTCCACCAATTCTTCTCTTCATCAATTTGGTCAAAACTCTTATACCTAACCTGGCACCATGTCATCAGGAAGAATAATTTAGCGTCACGAGAAATTGTTGTCATTTTTAATCTCCAAATGTACCTTAAACAATGGAGTCAAGTAGCCTAAGTGTGAAAAAAAAATAGGCAAATCTCCACTAGCACAAACTCCACTTTTTGTAGGCCCAAAAATTCTTTCGCAAAATGATCCATCTTTTTCCGGTTTATTGGTTTTACAATTAAAAGTATAGTGTTTTGTCACCTCTCCAACTATCTATCCATTAGGTAGGATTTTATTGGCCCAAGCACTTATTTGTTGAGGAGAAGCTGATCCAATTCGAAGTTGTTGATGTTTATATAGGTCGATCATAGAAGAAAAGGTCTGATTCATTCTTAACAAACCAATGTCAACCAGGATATGGATGAGAGAGAGAGAGAAAGAGAGAGAGAGAGAGAGAGAGAGAGAGAGAGAGGCATATGCAAGAGTCGGAATGGCATTCTACAACATAACACACACCCCCAATTTCAACCCTAGGCAGCGAGCCCCAATATTTTAGGCCACCATTAGGGCCCCTGTTTCAATAGAATTTTTTAAATATCATTTATGCCAATCTTTTTCAATTCTAGTGATATGGTTCAACTGTAGGAGTCTTCCTCCTCCATAGCCGGCTCCAAGTGTGAAAGCTGCTAATTTAACTTTTGTTGTTCAAAATTATTTTGGGAAGCATGTTAAGAATTTGTTACTGCCGTACTTCAAACTCATACTTCAGAATGTACAAAACAATATGGCATCTTAACTACTACGACAATTTGTTACTTCACGAGTAACTTGCAAAAACTATCCACACAAAGAAAACTTATAGAGAAAAATATTTTCACATTTTGTTAAATTTATTTTCTCATATTTGTAGCTCCAAATTTTCTTAATATTTTTTATACACATGATTTTCTTAAAAGTTTGTATTTTTATCTTTTAAATAATTGCTATTTAGATTTTTTAACTTTTCTATAAAAGGTAAATAGGATATCTATTATCAAATCGCCTGGCCCCAAAACATTTAGGACCAGCCTGTTACTAGCAAGGTACAACCAACCAAAGCATATAAAAGAAACACTATAAATAGCATAGTAACGACCGTGAATATAGGTGTTGTCCTTCTTAGTATAGTATATAATAAGGGTAGTTTTTTTTTTGTGTAATTATGATTTCCTCAATATTCTATTTAATCATATATTGCACTTTGTAATAATTCATTAATTCAATATTGAACTTCAGCATTTTCTCCTCTCAATATTCTATCATAGTATTAGAGCCTTAGGGTTTTGATTATTCGTACTGCCAACTCTGAACCTCTCGTCTCACCTCACACTTGTGACATCCCATCCCACAACGAAAGTCTACATGGGTGATCCTGGATACATAATAAGCCATGTAAACTACTACTAGTAACTTGGGCTCAACCATTTTGGGCCACGTGGTTAGGCTACAACAAGTTATTAGGCCAATGGTATACATGGAGCGTATGGTATCAGAGTGACCCGTGTACACAATCGAGTGTGGGGTCAGGACTTTGTTTGGTCACTAGGGAACAGACCCGAGGTTAGGCCGTGGTGACGCTAGTATACAACCCCTTGCGAGGGCGCCAGATCTTAAGGGTGGAGGGACTGTGACATCTTTTCCCACATCGAAAGTCTACATGGGTGATCTTGTATATATAATGAGTCATGTACTCCACTACTAGTAACTTGGGCTTAAGAATTTTGGATCACGTAGTTGGGCTCCAATAAGTTATTGGACCAGTAGTCTACATGGGCTGTTACAACGCTGCTGCCACTTCTAGTTCTCGCCGAACCTTTGATCCTCTCGTATACCCCCTCTGAACTCTAGGTGCTGCTACTACTGTTACCCATGAGATCTGCTATGCTGAGATCTGTTTGGGTCTTCTTCTTCGTGTTTTGTTTCGACTTCTAGGACGACCTTTTTTGGATCTTCTGCAAATACAGTGATTACTGGTACTACTATTCCAAGCTTGTTTCAATCTTTTTTGAATTCGGTTTCTACTGGTAATACTGCTGCTTCAAATTTGCTGCTCCAAATTTGTTTGGAGCTTCATCTTCTTCTAGTTTATCTACTGCATTTTTCTTCTCCCTCATTTGGGTCTTCGTCTGTGGCTTCAACTGCTGCGACCCACACCATCACTGGCACTACTGCTGCTTCCCTCATCTCAGTTTCACCACTCTGCTCTGGTATATTTATGTGCGTCTTGTGTTAATAAGTTGTGTTTGCATCTCTTAATTCTCGATATGGCTATTCGACCTATCAGCATTAAGTTGGTTGGCACCAACTATACCTATTGGGCGTATGTTATGAAAAAAATTATCACCAAAAATGAACTATGGGACTATTTTTCTAGTGATGCTATGATCCCAAAAGATCCTAAGGTTGAAAAATACACTGAGTCACTTTTGGTTTGGCGTACAAATAATGCTAAGATAATTACTTTGATAAATAATTTTGTGGACCAAACGATTGGGGTTCATTTTTCCAAGTTTAGCACTACAAAAGAAATTTCGGATTATCTGTCAAGACTATATGTTCAGTCAAACTTTGCAAAAGTTGAACCTTGAGCATGAGATTCGCGATACTTCCCAAGAAAATATGAGTATTGAGTTTTATTCCGTAATGACTAGTTTGTGAGATTAGTTAGCCTTCACTGAACTTGTTGCAGGAGTGCCCATAGGGAGTGTTGCACTTATAGGGAAGAACAACTATTGATACATTTTTTTATGGCACTTTGGATCGATTTTGAGGGTATTCGTGGCTCTATCCTCCATCGTACCTTGCTTCTTTCAGTTGACTCAGTTGTTAACGAAATGTTGGGAGATTTGATTCAAACTACCTCCAGTCAACGGTTGCTTCCCTCCTTAAGTTAGACAGTCTTTGTTGTTCCCTCTGTCTCTTCTTCTCCTTTAATACCTACTCCACAAACACAGGTGGCTCAAAATTCGGCTAGGTCTAAACCTTCATTTCGGGGGGCAATGGATGAGCGTAGTTTCTGTAATCAAAAGTGACTTTGGAAAGCTGCAAGCCCAAAAAAGGGATGCAAACCCTCTAATTCGACTGTTCCCTCCTCCTCTTGAACACCTCAACAATTTTTTCAATCTTCTATAGCTCTTGTAACCTCTACGTCTGCAGGCATTCCATCTTCTCCCTCATTTGAGCAGCGTCAGGCATATCAAGCATTCTTAGAAGCCACTTAGCAGGATTTTCTACAAGCTTCTACTACGACTATCTTTCAGAAAGGTTTGCATGGTTCTTGCTCCATAGGTACTCTACCTCTACAAGGATATTGGAGTCTGGTTCTTCTCACTATTTGACTTCTCCTAGTAACTGTTCTTCTCCTCCCCCTATTAGTATTGCCATAGCAAATGGCTCCCATATGCATGTTGTTTTCATTCTTTTTATTGCATCATCTTCTATATTTTCCTTAATATTTTTTGTGTTCCCCATCTATCTCTTAGTTTACTTTGAATTAGTCAATTGTCTGATACCAGTTTCGATATCTTATTCTCTTCTTCTGGTTGTGGCGTAAAAAATCGGATGTCAAATAAACAAATTGGGACCAAGCGTAGAGTTTGTGATTTCTATTTTTTGGAAAGCTTGCATATCCCAAGGGAGACGGTTAAAACTTTTGGTTAAATGTAGTGTATTTGAAACTCTCTCTATTAGTGATATTTCTGATTGCCATTACTATAAATTTGCAAAAACGTCTGTTGTACCATTCAATAAAAGCTCTTCTATTTCTCAATCTCCTTTTCACATTGTTCATACTCATGTCTGGGGGCCTTCTCCTATCTAAAAAAAAAAAAATTGGTCGCATTGACTGCAAACATCGTCATCTTCTTGATACAGCTAGGTCTCTCCTTTTATCTCTGTTCCCTCTGTATTCTAGGGTAAAGTGGTTCTTACCGCATCCAATCTCCTTCATCGAATACCCACCCCCTATTCTTTCTGGCATATCTCCGTATGAGCATCTTTTTAGCATGTTTCCTAACTATTCAATTCGTCGGGTCTTTGGCTCCCTACTTTGTTCTTCTCCCTAAGAAAGACTGCACTAAGCTTAGTCATCGATGTGCACTATATGTTTTCTTGTGTAACAAAAAGTTGTATGTGTCCCGCCATGTTACCTTCCTTGAGCGTCTTCCATGTGTCTCACCGAGCTCTATATGGTCTTAAGCAGTCTCCAAGTGCTTGGTATAACCATTTTCAGGATGCTGCTCATCGCATTGGTTTTCGCTCTAATAATCCCCTTGGCTTGGCTCTATCTATTCATCACACCTCTCATGGACTGGTTCTTCTCTTACTCAGTGGATGATATGATTATCACTAACTCTGATACCATTGCTATTGACAAGGTCAAGCTTCGCCTGTTCCGTAAATTTGAAATGAAGGATTTAAGTCCTCTTCGGTATTTTCTGGACATCAAGATGGCTCCGCTCCTCAAAGATATCTTCTATCTCAATCTACGTATGCTCGTGATATTCTCCACGCCCACCTCACTAATGACGAGTGTGGATACTCCGTTTGAACTCCATGCTGTGTTTTCTACTTCTGATGGCATACCTCTTGATGATCCTACGAAATATTGAACTCGTTGCCTATTTGGTTTCTCTCACCGTGACTCGTCTTGATACTGCCTATGTTGTTCACATTATTAGCGAAATCGTCTTTGCCCCTCGCTCTACCCATTCAGTTGCTTTGCTTAGTATCTTGTGCTATGTTCGTAGTACTGTGAAAGTAGCATACTATTAGCGTTACTTGTTATTTCTTCTTTCTTGTTTATTTATCTTCCAACGATGTATTGTAGTCTTTTTATCTTACTAGGTTACTAAGATTAGCCTATATAACTGTATTAGTCTTTGTACAATGATAAGTAACTAAATGGAATAGAAAACATCTCTTTTTCTTTCTATCATGGCATCAGAGCCACGTTAGGGTTAGGGTTTCGCATCTGCATCATCTCTCCTTTTGCACCAGTGAACAACCGTACTCCTCTTTCCCTCTCGATTTGTGTATGGTTGCATCAGTGTTCCATCTCTTCTCTGGATCTGGATCTATGTATCGTTGAACAACACTACTTGCAAAATCGTACCGTCACTTCTCTTCTCTGGATCTGGTGCATGAATATACATGCACCTTCGACCTAGACCTCCCAACCCGAACCAGCCTTTGCCAACTGTCGCCGGCTTCATCGATTATCGATGTCGACCACCGTCGACCATTCTCAGATGTTCGCTTGATATGTAGTGCTTTGTCAATGTTCGGTCTACAATTCTCTCTCATCAGTGTTGTTCGATAGTGATTTCCATTATTTTCTCTTTGATTTGTCTCGATCTACGAGACCTAACCAGTCTTTGTTATGATTTTTGAGTGTCTTCATCATGTCAGATGATAAAATGCAAGCTATCAACATACTGTTAACTAGTAACAACTATACCTATCGGTCAAATATTATGAAAATTTTTATTGTGGGCATGAAATTGTGGGGATATGTGGATGGTTCATTACTGCAGCCTTCCGATCCACTGATCTTGCAAAATGGAATATGGAAAATACACAGATTCTTAATTGGTTTCACAACTTTGTAAAACCAAGTATTTGTATAAATTTTTCTAAATACAATACAACAAAAAAAAGTGTGGGATTATTTACGGACTATGTATCTGTAGTCAAATTTTGCTAAACTCTATGAGCTTGAGATGTCTATCCGTGTTTATTCTGTCCTCGACTTCGGATCTCTGCCTTCGGGCTTATACGGATGCTGATTGGGCTGGTGATCCTTCAGACTAGAAATCCACCTTGAGATCCTGTGTTTTCCTTGGAGATTCTCTTATCTTCTTGAAGAGCAAGAAGCAGTATATTATCGCTCGTTCAACTGCTGAAGCTGAATATCCTGCTATGGCTCAAGCTACAGCTCAGATGGTTTGGCTTCACTTGTTACTATCTCATATGAGTGCAATTTTGTTCACCCTCCTTTGAAGAGAGTGAGTGTTACCTTCACTCTCATTCGTTGAAAAGGTGTAGATTGTACTTATACAATATACTTTTTAGTAATATTCACCCGAGGGTGAACAAAATCAAATTTGTTTGATATGAATGTTCCTTTTGATTCTCCTACCATTTTTTTGTAATAATAAGAATGCTATTCAGATTGCTCACAATTTCGTCTTCCACAAGCACAAGATACACATTGAGATTGACAACTATTTCATTCAAAAGCATCTGCAATCTCACGCAATTGAACTCCCATTTGTCTCCTCTACTTTACAGCTGACTCATTTCTCCAATAAAACTCACTGTTGCTCGTTTTCGGTTTCTCCTTGGCAAACTAACAGTGTCCTCCACTCTGCCACCCAGAGTTTGAGGGGAGTGCAAGTATATGTGATGCCCTACTTAGTGTAGTATATAATTGTGAATCTATATGTCGTCTAATCTAGCGTAGTATTCAATAAGAATACCATATCTTGCCTAATCTAGCACCTAATCTAGCGTAGTATTCAATAAAGGTAGGTCAATCTTTTTATGTAATTAGGGTTTCCTCCAATATTCTTTTTAAGCATGTACTACGCTTTCTAATATTCATTCATTCAATACAGAACTTCAGTATTCTTTTTCTCTTCTCAATATTCTAACATGATATCAGAGCCATAGGTTATGACCTATTTGATTTTAATTCACTGGCGGGCCGCTTGGCCCTTGTTGCCTTGGCATCCGCCGGGCCATTATTTGTTTTGTGACTGTTCATCAGTACTTTTCATCAGTATTCATCGTGATATTGTTCATCTGTGTCGTTACAAACCCGTTTGCCATTGTTATGTACTATTGGCACTGTTCCGATACTATTCGAATCTAAGATCTGCTTGGTTTGGGATTTTGGAACCCAGTATGTTCAGCCTAGGCACCTTTTGCTTGCAATTCTCTCTCTAGATCTATATCTCCATCTGCAATCTATTTTGCACAAGTTGGCAATTCTTCTTTTATTGGATTTGCATCATTATGTGTGCATCTGCATCCTCCTCTCTGGATCTGCATCGTTCTCTCTAGATTCATATCTGCATCTGCAATTTATTTTACACCAGTGGACACCTCTTCTTTCACTAGATTTGCATTGTTCTCTCTGGATTTACATTGTTCTCCCTAGATCAGCATCAGCATCTGCAATTTGTTTTGCACCACGCTTGAATGCTTACCTTATTCTTAGAGAAAAGGGAAAGGGAAAAGGATTTCACTGCAGAAAGGCGAAGCCCTGCTAAACATTGAAGCAAAAGTTAGATTTCAGTTGACTTCTCATCTTTCACTGGATCTGCAACATTCACTCTGTTTGCACCAGCCAAGACCATCGCCTACCACCAACAAACATTCGGTGACCCTCATTGGACCACTATCAACCTCTGGCAATCTCGGCTTCATTTTGTACTTGACAAATTCACAATTCTCTTTGTCATCGCATTTTGAGTTTCAGGGCGTGTGTGAATCTATATGTTGCCTAATCTAGCGTAGTATTCAATAAGAGTATGTTAGTCTTTTTATGTAATTAGAGTTTTTCAATATTCTATTTAAGCATGTACTACGCTATGTAATATTCATTTATTCAATACAGAACTTCAGTATTCTTTTTCTCTTCTCAATATTCTAACGATATTAAGGGTATTTTAGTCTTTTTATATAATTGGGGATACCCTCAATATTCTATTTAATCATGTATTGCGCTTTATAGTAATTCATTCATTCAATATAGAACTTCAATGTTTTCTCCTCTCAATATTCTATCAATGACTCCGTCAATTAACCAAGTGTTTAGGAACAAGGGTGGTAACAAGTTTCATAGATCTTACATCTCTCCAATCTAGGTCCATCACTTCAAGCAAAGCATATAATAGAAACACTATAACTTACATAATAATGACTCCATCTGTAACATCCCGTACTTTTTCCTAATAGTCATCTTAAGTTGATTTTGTTTTGGGTGGAAGTTACACCAAAAAAAAAATAGAGAATCTGATATAAATAGAATTTAGAGGAGCGGATCACTGGCATTTTCATGTTAAGTTGGAGGATGGCAATTTAATGGTCTCTCATTTAGTCTATACCAACAATGTTTTTGAAGGAGTAGTTGGGTGAAGGAGTAGTTGGGTTGTCATTCTCAAGGTGTATGCATTCATGGAGAGGCTTAGAGAGCATTGGGGTAGATCAGTGGCCTTTGGCCATGACATTATAAACTTGTTGTTGCTCCTTTGTTTATGAGTGACATGCATCTTTTAATGAAGGCAAAATGTAGTTCGGTGGCCGTCAGATTTTAGTGGTGTTGTTGGTGATGCAATCAACATAGCTGCAATCACAATCTCCATTTGAGGTAAACCAAAAGTAGATAATGCACCCGTAAGCTCCAAAGTAATATTATTTATCATCCCTTATCTCTACTCGTTTGATTATCTTTGAGGTTATTGTTGAGTCTTGTGGTACCATTATGTTTATGAATCGTGGCATGTTATGTTGTGTGGATAATTATCATGGATCAGATTAGTACATGTACAAGCCCACCAGGTCACATATTAATATCGATGTAATTGGTCTCACATCAAAAGTTGACCTTCACTGTATTCGCGGCTCATAGTGGGTTTTCAAAAAAGCAAGGTTGTCAACAAAAATCTTTATAGAAAGAAACTCAATAATTACGGCATGAATCATTAACTAAGATCTACTTCTTGAATAGGCCTCATGATTGGATTTGTTTATACATGTATGTGACAAGGTGCTCATTTAAAGTAGTGTAAAACTGTTCAATTAAACCGTTGTCAATCATTGTGCAATAAACCGTTGTTCCAACAAAGTTTACACTGTAATAGCAGATCATCTTATACAACCATTCTGTAAAAATAAGATTAGACAGGTAGAGTGAGACCAGAATATTGAAGAGGAAATGAGGGTATGTGCCCAAACTCTCCTGAGATTGGAATATATATATACATGTGATTCGAATATCCTAGAACAAATACTAAACGATATCTTAAAGATGTACAGATATTAGGTACAGCTGGAAAGGAGAAACAAATAAAAACTAATAAATACATGTCTGTTGAGTTTCCCACTCTCTCTCTACACATTCAAGTAGATTACCAAATAAGAACTCAACATTTCTAGGGGAGAAAGCTCAGAAGAGTTTCAAGAAGTGAACTTCTAGTCATAAAGAGATACGTAACATAATGCATTAACCACAATTTGAAATCTCCATAAATCCATACTATACTTAATTGATAGAAAAGGAACTGAAGCACAATCTTTGTCCCAAGGATTTCTAGCTCGTCGTAAAAAAATTCTTTCAGCAGTGCTTTGTTGAGGAAACTTACCTCTAGATGTATCTTTCCACCACCTCCCATTCCTTCCAATTCCACCAGCACTTCATGCAAATTTCCTAGCAAAGCACAAGTAAAATTTAACCATTCTGAGGAGAACATTTTGCAGGCATTGCATCAAAAAATCTTCACCAATTTGCATGAATATAAGTTACTAATATGCCTGGATAATGATCCTTTTATGCAACCATTGCTTCATCCACAGAAAAAATCACTTTGTGTTCTATATCCATTCAATTTCTACAGGGAGAGCAGTCAAAACAAATCCCTCTTATATTAAATCAAAAATTATCATTGTAATAGTGTGGGATAACATAGAGCCAACACGTATAAAACCCAACAAGCATGACAAAGGAGTAGAGTAATTTGTATACGGTTCACTGGAAGCTCACCATCGCAAAGGCATTCCAAGTTAATGCTACCATTCCCCATGCGCTTGTGTGGAGAAACAAGATTAGCATCCCAAGCAGCAACCTAATGTTTACTATGAAATATGAAGGATTAAGTCCAAAGTGGAATAGAAATTACACAAGTAGCATTAAAGAAACAAAAAAATCATGTTCAACACTTCCCAGATAAAGCATTCCACTGTATAAGTAATCAACAACTAGAACAATGATCTTTACCCCCATGCTGTCATATTAAAAGGCATTTAATAGGCAAAAAGCAAAAGGAGTAAGCATGCGGTTGCTTGTTATTGAGGTCCCCCTATGCCAGTTGAAAACTCCTTTGATGACGTGGGATGAAGCTTTATACTTCTCATTAAACCTGTACACTAGTTCCAAATTTACATCTTTTTGAAGCAATTGCAGACACACTGTTTTACCAGTCAGCAAATAACTTTGAGTAATCAAAAGCAAACTACACTACAGTATGACTTTAGCCCACTCTAGGAGATATCAACCAACTATATCAACTTGACAAATGATTTAGAAAGACATTTTAGGGAGACAATTGTTGGGACGGTTCGAGTTCCAAACAAGGTTGGTTTGAATTCCAACTTGTTGCCTCCAATTTCCAAGAGATTGGTATGATATTCAAGTGAGTGCTACAGAGTTCCAAGAGAGACGGTGTTGAAGATTGATGCACCTTCATCATTGTTGATGCACCTGGGAGCATCATATTCATTGTCTTTTGATCTTCTTATCGCTAGGTGAAATACAAATCTTCCACCATGATTGTCTGTAAAGATGGCTTGTTTGTGTATGGTGCACCATAGGTCTTACACAGAGATACATGCTCCATCAAAATAAATATTTAATTTAGTCATTATGATGGCCTACATGGTGAATATATGGCACGTATATGATTTTTGGCTTAATAGTGCTCCATATCTTAGTCCCAGCTTTTCGACCGTAGATCGATAGGGAAGTTGTTTCCTGTAGAGACTACTTTTGATGGTCAGTAGGCATTTTTTCACATATAATAAATTGGTCCTGTCTCCACCGAGTGCATTTGTAGAGAATGAATTGAAAGATTCAAATAGGGTCAGATTCCTATGAATCCAAACTTTTAAGTTATATCAGTAGTCATGCATTAAACTAAGTTGAAGGGAACCAACACATTACGGAGGGTGCCACAAGATATAATAGACTTCTCGAAATGATACACGTTGCCACGGCCCTTTGGATACTCTTATTTTGGTGGAGAAGTATTTTATCACCTTTGTTGTTAATGAAAAAGTGTTTAGATTTTCAAATAGCCCTAACACACATTAGCTAGGGGCATTACCATCCATTGCTGAAAAGATTAATTTTTTCAAAAACAAAATTTATTACTCCACTTCTAACTTTACATTCCCATAAATGTGAAAGTAAACTAAAGCAGTTGATACGTTTTGATTATATGCCCTTAGCGCACATTTAAGTAAAGTGTCTAGATAACAATGGGCCATTTTAAAACGTCAAAGTTAATTTTATCATGGAATTTGCTAATGAATATGAGAATTTGTTTCGTGCAAATCTCGAACTGTCAGTCCTAAGCTTAATTCCATAAAAATTAACAATCATACGGAAAAAAACAATAATAATTTAGACTATTGATTCAGAACTTTCTTATTTGCCACTTGAAAACAATTTTCCTTTTTTCACTTTTGTACGCACATGTACAGTAAGGAGGACATTTTTCTTAACTTTCTTTCAATGTCTGACTTATTCTTCTCCATAGTTATTGGGTAAAATAAATTTAATTTTCATATTTGTCATGATGAATAAAATTGTTAAGAAATAAATAGACTCAAAAAATTTAAAAAAAAAATTAGTCAAGCAGTGAAACACCCCCCCCCCCCCCCCCCCTTCCCTCCTCCTTTTCTCTTGCTTTAATGTTGTGGATTCAGGTAATATCATTGAATGATCATTATCATGCGCTTTAAGGGCACATATTAACAAAAGCCTTTACATATTAATAGTGTACAATGGACAAAGACTACAATACCTTCACTCATTAACTAACTAATGAACTCAACTAAATACTAAGACATAACTAACACTCACTCTCAAGCTAGGAAGTAGATATCATAGAGCCTCTACTTATTACATAGTAACTCTAAGTATAGCTTGCCGAATGCTTTGGTGAACTAACCACTGGTGAAAATAAAACCACTATCCACCTTTTCTCAGACAAGATGGCAATCTATCTCAATATGCTTAGTCTTTTCATGAAAGACAGGGTTAAATGCCATACAAATTTCCACTTCAATATCACAATACCTATTTATAGATAACTGCACACCAGACCTTATCACTTCAGGAAAGGATCACACTCAAACAATCTCATACGTAGTGTGAGCCATAGCTTTGCACTACGCTTTTGTACCAGACCTTGCAACTACTGTTTGCTTGTTACATTTTCAAGTAACAAGGTTCCCACCAAAAAAGTATAGTATCCATAATAGATATCCTATCAGACAATGCTGCCCAATCTATACTAGTGAAGGCATCAACACGCAAATGACGTTAGCTCAGTAGAACAAATTGCGTCTTGGATGAGCCTTGAGATATTTGACAATTCTAATAACAGCTTCTCAAATGAAAAGATGAGGTGCTGACATAAACAGACTGAACACGCTCACCAGCAAATGAGACATCAAGACGCATAATGGTAAGGTAGTTCAACTTACCAACTAAATGAGATACTGATTGGGATTAGGGAGCAACTGTCCCTAATCAACACAAAGGTTGACATTGGGTTCTATTGGTGTCTCATTTGGTCTAGTCCCCAATAAATTGGTATCCCGCTAAAATGTCCAAGTAATACTTCCTCTAACATAAACTAATCCCATTGTTGATTGCGCCACCTCAATGTCCAAGAAGTGTCACAATTTTCCAAAGTCCTCGGTATGAAACTAACAATGGAGAAGTCCTTCAACTCATCAATGCCTTTCTGATCACACCAGTAATGATAATATCATCCACATAGACAATCAACACTATTTTCCTTCCACCATATGTGAGGAAGAAAACATAGTGATTAGAATGACAAACTTTCCAAATTAGGCTCTAAGAGATTGCTTAAGCCCATAAAGAGGCTTACGAAGGCAAGATACGAGTGAATTCTCTCCCTGAGCAACAAATCCAGTAGGTTGCTCCATGTAAACTTTTTGCTAGAGGTCACCATGCTTAACATCCAACTAAAAGGCTTAATTGGCAACAAGAGAGGTCTTAGCATAATCAATACCATGAGATTATGGTGCGCGAGATACGTTAACACTATAAATGCATGACTCATTATTATCGTGAATTATTTTATTCTTATTATGCATCATTTCCGTAAGTAGGATTTAGTGGGGTAGAACTTAAAATATGGTGTGCGACATACGTTAACACTATAATACTAGTAACATGAAGGCTCACCCTTGCGATTGTAATACATGGTGCGCATTAAGTCCGAGAACCAATAGCCCATGGTGTTTAGAAAAATCAAGATTCTCACATGCTAGTGTCTGTAAACAAGAAGGCCTTATCTTCCCTGCGAGGTTTGTTTGTGGATCACATCATGAATTACCCCGAATGGAACAGACATGACCTAATTTGGGTGCGTAACCCTAGCAGTTGCATCCATAATGGATCAATCGTTGGGGTGTAGGAGTGGTATTCTTAGAAAAATACCCTGAAATGAACATAGAAATGAACAAAGAGTACTAAATGGATATCGTGGAATTCTCGCATATTACCAGTATATTTCTGAATTACCATTGTGCTGTATGGAAGTGCTTGTAAATATAGCCTACGGAGAAGAACTTTCTACAGGATTTTTGTAGCTTGTGGCATTTTATGCTAGGTATCCAAGAAGGTAATGGAAACTACTTTGTCAGCGCCGAGTTTGTTAAAGCAAGAGAAGTTGTTTTGGGTTGGAGGAGTGTTATGGAAAGTGGGGTCACTTGACCCCATTATCTAGAAAAGTTTGCTTAGAACTTGTATATTTCTTCGTTGCCAAATTGATATCCAAGCGCAATAGAATGTGGATGTGGAGTTTTGAGTATATGACCCCATTGTTCACAAATCCTAGCTTTGTCCTTACGTGGATCTGAAACACCTTTTAAAATGCTAATTGTCCAAATTCATACTCTCTTGTGTTAAGTTATAATGTAACTTTAATTACTTTGAACCTTATATTTTCATCTAAATTTTGTTGTTTCGACGTGTAATAACTGAACTATTTCTTTCATATTTAGCATAACAAAAATTGCATTTTATTTTATTGTTATTTGAAAGTCATGCCAAAAAATTCTACCCATAACACGATATTCCCCTTAGAGGTAGGATTTTTCCAAAACAAGTAAATTTGTATGTTATTGTCTTCCTATGTTGATGTTTATGTCGGGATGGCTCTTAGACGTTAATATTATCATAAGATTCATAACTATTGTAACAAAAAAAAAAAAAAGGGCAGAAGTTGGATTATGATTGAATCTTCCAATATTAGGGGGATAAAGTAACAATATGACCTGAAGATTCTGTGTTGGTGGCAACTTGATATTCAATGTGAACTCCTCATTCCATGTAGGTTCCTTGGTCCTGACAATATTCAATTTTCCATCAGGACTACCATCTTTTTTATTTTATACTAGATAGAAAAACAGCTGCATCCAAATAAATGAAATGAAGATATACAATGACACCCATGGCTTTTGGAAAATTTTTAAGATCTCGTGTGTATGTTGCATAACAACAAGACAACTATATATTGAAGGTCCCAACAATTTTTTCGTGTTTCTTCAACATCAATAAAACGTGAGGTTGCACACAGCTATAGCATTTAGCAAGTTACTCTCACAAAAATATCATATAAGGTCTACAGTGGCCTTTGGATTAGAAAGGCAGAGAAAAAAGAGGAGAAATGCTTCCTTGTTAGAGGTGTGTCAATTTTAACCCTAATCCGCGAAACCATCCAACCCCACCCCCACTTTCACTTCATCCAAACCCAACACACATACTTCTTGAATGGTAAGAATGGTAGTACATTCAGGTCATAAATGAGGGGGTTACATAAATCAAACCACACTACCCAATAAAGTGCTCACATACGACCAACTACTATTCCCATACCATGTTCTCTATTGCCACACCATATCACTACCTCCACATTAGAATTTACAGAACCTTGTCCTTGCATTTGAAAATTGGTCATGTTGGCTCTTCTTTAAGGCCTAGATTGACTTCTTCCAATTCTTGTTTTTGTTGTCGAGGGCCATCCTTAAGGCATTCAAGGGTTGGTTGAACTTCTTGTAGTTTCGATTCTGATTTGAACTACAAGTAGGGAGCACTTCTTCATTTTTTCTCCATCTTTGGCACTTTGTTGGATACTATTGAGAGAGCACAACACTCAAGATGGCCTTCAGAGACATTGCCTTCAGGGGTTAACGAAGTAGGTTAAGTGGTTTCCTCGTTTAATGGGCATAAACGTATACACTTCCATCTTTTAGTAGGCTTGTTGTGTCGAGTGACTTGGGGTGATTTGCTCTTCCATTGTTCGTTTATATTTTTCCTTTGTTAGTTGAGCTGATGTTCTTCTACAAATTCGCTCCAACTAAAGATACAAACAGATCCCTTGAGGTGGCAAAGGTTCTTTTACCTCATTGACTTCGTCATAGAAGACTAAATCTACCACGTAGGCTTTCCTAACTGAAGGGTTTCTTTGATGCCACTATGGTGATGATCCTATTGTTTAGTATTCCTTTCACTCATGATATGTGGTCAGTGGAGCCATGACCTTCCAAGTAATGCATGATAGGTGGTGTTGGATTCGATCACATGATGCTTGATGAGGGGCCTGATTTCCCCTACGGCTAGGTCAACTCTGATGTGGCCGAAGGTCCCATGAGTTTGATTTCCCACTTTAACGGACTAACAAATGAGGTGCCTATTCACAATGCCCTGCTTTCTTGAAGATTTTGTAGGAAATGATGCCGATGGATGGTCTTCCATCCATGAACTCCTGACGGAATCATCTGTACTGGTTATATTGATTGCCTACTTGAGTGAAGGTGTGGCCAATATGACCTATCATTGAAGGCTCTATTGATCGTCCCCCACTCACCTCTATACATTGTTCGCCATTTTTGTCTGCGATTCTAAAAGGCCTTTGTGGCTTTGAACCTAGTTGCGAGCAAAAGACCAAACTGGTCTGAGAAGTGCTTGAACTTGACCGAACTTTGGAGGGTTGGGCTCGCCTTCCAGCAACGTCATGTCTTTCCTCGAGCTTCGTAGTTACGAATTTAGCATACTGCTAGATCTTCATGCTCTTTATAGTGAGAAATCATAAAGACATCTTTTCCATTATGTTTATACTGAGGGAGTGGATCCATTCTATGAACAATTCGTCTCAAAACCAAACTCAGGTGTTGGTGTCTAAGTTTTGATGAAAGGTACATTAGTTTGGCATGGCTTGATCTCTTTTTGTTCTCTAGACTACAGGGAGCAAACCTTCAAGTCTGCAACCCAGACTTCAAGTAACTTCACTTCCTTAATAGAAGAGACTCTTAAAACCTTCAAGTCTGCAAACCAGACTTCAAGTAACTTCACTTCCTCAATAGAAGGGGCTCTTAAAACCTTTCTCTTTCCATCAGGCGTTTATGCAGCATACACCAGACTCCAATAAAGGAGACTCCATGAAGTGGACTTGAAACGTGGCCCTCAAACTGGATAGTTGGGACCTTTAGTGGTGTCCCTGATGTTTCTGGCAGCTTTGCAAAGAGATTCTTCAGTCAGAGATGGGTACTAGGACATACACAGCCGTTTCCCAGAAGCAATGTATGTAAGCAAGGACATCTTCTCTAGGCTTTTGTATTTCTCTTAAATAATGGAAGGTGGCAAGACATTTTTCGATGATGAAGAACTTAGAGTAGAACTTCTTGGCCAAATTTTCCTATGAAGGTATAGAACTAGCACACCAAGACAAGGCTCTACCAGTGATGTTCTTGTTAACCTCGTGCACAACAAGGGCATCTAAAAAAATTTTAACTTGTTCCTTCGTGTTTCCTTTCTCCCATCAGATTGTGTGAACTTCGGAATGATGTTCCTTCATGGTAGGGAAAATTTGCTATGCTGAGGGGATAGGGAGATATGATGTAAATACCTAAAGAGTTGATTCTCTGTGTTGTGATTGAGTTCATACTTTCTCTCTCAATTGATCGGCAGTGAGCGAGAGCTCAACATAGGGAGTGACCACTTGCTAAAGTGACACTGGTGTCGAAATTGAGGTTGTTCCTACATCTTGAGGGTTCTCCAACTAAGGTTGTTTAACAATTTTCCTAGCTCCTTTGGGAAGGGCAGCTTCAATACTATCTGTAGGTTGCTCATTGATTAAGAAAGTTGCAAGAAGTGTCACCAGTGGTTGGAAGGCCATAACTAGGCTGGCAGGTGAGTAGTCTCGAAGAGTACTTGTGGTGGTTTGCATACAAGGCTATATTAGCCACCATTCCAAATCATTCAGTGATGAAGCGGTTGGAGCCATGTTTCTCTCCGTGAGGGAGAGGTCCGGATGCCTCTTCGCTCTCTCAATCAACATGCTACCCATGAACCATTCTTCGAGTGAAAGTCTTTCAAAGTGTAACCAATTATTCCCAGAAGAGTGTAATGCGAGCTACTGGAAGGACACGGAAAGAAAATAAATTTAAAAACTTCAAAGAAAAATATGCATTAACTAGGAATTTATTTAGACAGTAGTATTGTATTACTTTGCAAGTATTAAAGTAAATTCACCCTATTAGTAAACTTTGGACACATGCATGGGACCACTATGTTGATATGATGAGTATTATGTGGCATTAGTCATAATTTAGACACTTTTAAAGTGGTTGACGTACAAAATCGTAAATGCGTAAATGACTAACGAGAGTCTTGCGACTAGTGGGGCTGTGATTAAGTGTGGATATAAATATGTCGTGTTGCACGTTAAGGTTTTCAAGTGTATAGTAGCAATAATATTGGGTTCTTGCGAGGGTTCATTCGTGTTAGTAATTTTATAACGTCATTCTCTTTAATTTTTCTTTATTTTCTTTCTTTCTATTGTACTTTTTTGTATTTTCACATATCAAAATTGGCTTTTGCATTTGGTGGGTGTTAGTGGAAGATAAAAGAGTTAGCGGGTTTCTCTTTTGTTTTCGTGAAATTGGCAGTAACAGAATATGTTTAACTTATACAAGTTCCGACTGTTGTGTTAGAGAGGACTTGCCAGTGTCTGGCGGTGCCGAGAATTGGGTATGTAGCGTGGCGGTACGACAAGGTGATGTGTGGTTTCGATACGTGTGGTGTGGTGTAGTGTGGTGTTGATGGTTTATTATAAAATATAAAGTCTGCATTACCTACATGAATGGCTGCAATTTAATTAGTAGGAAGTGGGAAATTGGTGGTTTAAGGCATTGTGTTGTTGTGCCATAATTATGTTCATGGAGCACAGGTGGTTTGGTTTGATGTATGGCTTTTGGTTAGTGCTTAAAATCCTAGTGACTTTGGGTTTAGGCATAGGTTAGGAGTTTAATTAGTAAGGGTAAACTTAAATTTATTTTGTTATGATTCACCTAGTAGTAACCATTGTAATTTATTTTTATAGCTCAAGTTAACCTCATCTTGTGTTTATTCAAGACATTATCTTCGGACTCAAGTGAGTAGTTAAACATATTACGTACTTACAACATTGGCCCATATCCGTAAAATTGTTTTTTTTTAAAATCCTTTATAGATCGTTAAGTTGAAAGCATATTTGATGTTTGGTTGTTCAAATGACATGCGGTAAATATATGGTGAACCATTTGATTATCTAAAATGTTCTTTTCAGTGAGAACTTGTGGATATTATTGTGAACATATTTTGAAAGTACAAGAAATTTAATCTTGTGTGTGGATAACTCTAGCCATTAGGGAAGAGACCCAAGTGAGACCGTAGTGATCCTAATGCTCAACAGTTAAAGCAAAAGTTCTTGAAGTATCCTGGTGACCTTCAGCAGATTGTCTTAAGGAAAAGTTTCATGGACTGTCTACTCGTAGTGAGTCTAAATACAGTATTGGATTCAAATTTTGGGTTATTTATTTCACTGGCACTTGGTACCATTGGATTTGTTGTTCCCCATTGTTGTTGGGATGGATATCATACGGTACATTATTATTTTCTTTTATTGATGTACACTCGTATGCCATATTTATGTAGAGAACACCAATTATTGTAATCCCTATTTTAGAAATCTCTTCTAGTAAACATGTTTTGTCATTCACTAATATTTCAGCTGACGAATGAATTCCAATATTTTTTTCAGGCAAGTCGGGACGTTAAGAAAGGACTCTGACGGTATTGTGGGATTTATTTTATTAACCTCCATAGGACATTGCATTTAGTGTTAGAATTTTATTTATTTTCTTTCGCACTTTTTAAAACTTTTTGGTAGAAACTGAAATTTTTTTTTATGTTAAGAGGTACATTTTTATTTGATGGCACATTTTTATTAGATGGTTCGTAGGATGGTTACACGCCCTATGGTTTGATTAGAATATTTGGCTTTGATTTTATTGAAGAAGAGTTTGGTCATTTGATGTTCTAAGTTATATATTTATGTATTCTTTTGAGGATACATGTCCCGTGAGTTAAAAGTGATGTGGTTCACGCCAATAACTTTCTCTTTTTGGGGTGTGACAATAATTGTGAAGTACTCCATAGGGATGATTCCTTAGCAACGGAATTGAACATATAGTCATGTTGATGAAGTCCTCAAGAGGACTCTCCCCTTAGAGTGGAGTATGATCTCATATAGGCCATATGTCAACTCATGAGGCTGGCATGTGGACCTCCATTGCAAGGTTGTCGAGCAGCCACATGGCGAGATAACATGGTGGGGTTCCATTAGGTGAAGTTCAGCCAAATGGCCACGTAGCGGATCTAGGTCCATGTACCTGTATACATCAATGAAAACACCAACCAACTTACCCCCATTTGACCTTGCTTTTCACAACCTGACTATTCAGTTGAAAGACCACATATGGATCGCTTGTTCCCTGAAAACAGACAAGGTTAATATATCAAGCATCTAAAACTAACTGCATCGGCATTGTGATAGATTCCTGTTAAAAAAACTGTAAGAGTTAATGCAGGCAATAAGGAATAAAAACTACAGCTGCTAACTATCTAGGAAAGATAACCTACCCATGGATCCATTGCAGGTAAATTAAGACCTTTCTTTAGTTTTATGAACAACTGACCTTGATATATCTCACGCAGGAATGACCTGCAGATGCAACATCAGAAATGAAAACTTTAGTTTAAGCAGCAATATAGCCTATTCAAAGTTCCCTCTGCACTTTCAGAAGGTTCGCTCATATTTAGCTCAATCATCTAGCCACTGCCCGTTATGATAGACACATAGGCTATAACGAACAAGGGACATGAAACATCAACAGTAGAGTTAAATAAAGTATGAGTAGACCATAATCATATATTTTAGCCAAATAATAATACTTGATGCTCATGGACCTCTTACAGCTGTTTTTCCTACATTACTCACATCTCACACTTACTTCTCTTCTTAAATCTCATTTATTGATTTGATAAATCTAAGAAAGAATATTGTGAGTTTAGGAGTAGCAATTGCACCGAGCAATTCCAAAGCCTGAATCAACGTCGCTGAACGTGCCAAAAAAAATGTTGTTCTGTTTTGGATCTGCAACCTTCCAAACTCCAAACTCGCCAAACTTCGTCGTCGGCCGCCGTCGATCACTAGCCGACCTTCTTCGTACTCCGGCGACCTTCGTCGGATCTCTGTTGACCCTTATCAAAGCATTTTTAGTCTTTGCACGTGCAATTTTTTCTCTAACCAGTAGTGTTCAACACTGTTTTCAATGATTTTTGCTTCGGTTCGTCCCGGTCTACAAGACTAGACCAAACTTTGTTCTGATTTTGAGTGTTTTCATCACCTTGGAGGATATAATGCAAGCTATCAATATATGGTTGACTGTTGACAATTATTCTTATTGGTTCAGTGTCATGAAAAATTTTATTGTAAGAAAAGGATTGTGGGAATATTTGGATGGTCCAGTACTGCAACCTTCCAATCCTAAAATCGAAGGGTGTGCAACTGATTGTAACATGGGCTATGAAAAATGCACGGATTCTTACTTGGTTTCACAACTCTATAGAGGCAAGTATTGATATAAATTTTTCTAAATACAATACAGTGAAAAAGGTGCTGGATTATTTACAAATTATGTATCTGAAATCGAATTTTGCTAAGCAGTATAAGCTTGACACCAGTTTGAGCCTCTACGAGGGCTATTTGGCATTGGTCTCCCCTACCCTCAGTTGATGGTGCAGTGCGTGAGTTTATTGCTGAGGAAACTAGGTTCAAAGTGTCTTATACTGCATCTCCCGCTCAGTCTGTGTTTGCCACTTCAATTGCTCCATTTAGTCAGTATTTAGCACCTATCCTACCTACTCCATCTTCACATCTGATTCAAGTCATTGGAAAGCCAAAACCCTGTGTAGCTTTTGCCATGAGAATGGCCAAAGGAAGAATGTGTGCCCCCAACGTTTTCAACTTACGGGCCGCAACTCTTCCCATTCGACCGCCTTGTCACCATCTTGTCCACCACAATACTCCTACCGTCCTTCGACAGCCCTTCCAACATCTACTTCTGATAGTACTCCATCTTCTCTTTCATTTGAGCATTATCAACAATTTCAGGCTTTCTAGCTGCCAGCGAAAATGGTCATCAATAAGTTTTTGCTACGACTATCACTTTTTCAGGTTTGCATGGCCCTATTTTCACAGGTGTCTTATGTTAGAGTATTAGTATCCCATATTGCTGAATCATGTAATGTAATATTTATTTTCATAATATAAATAATATCAATCAGTGTTAGAGTTTATTAACAAAAACCCTATACACTTTTCATTCTCAAACTACATGGTATCAGAGCGTATTCAAACCCTAAAACCAAACTAACCAGCTACCACCACTACCACTTACGCCGCGCGCCACCACTCGCTAGCCGTTGCCGGTCACCGTCGCTGATCCTATTGGCGGCGTCGTGATCTATGGGGCCGTCAGAGCTGTCGTTTTCTGATCTCCAGATCCAGATCCTGTCTCTCTAGTTCGCATCTTTTGATCTCCAGATCTATTCAGATCCTATCGTTCTCTCTCGGATCTCCAGATCTGTCTCTCTGTTTGCAGCCACTGTTTGCAGTCGTGGATCCATGTTTCCAGCCACTATAGTTTTCTCCTGAAAGTATTGGTGATCTGATCTATGTTTCTGGTATTGGTTCACTGTAGTTGTCTCCTGGTCATTGGTTGCCACTGTTTGCTGTTCGCTAATTATGTCTCACTGGTCATTGGTGGTTTCAATCTGTTTACATGCACTATTATTTGGTAAATGATTATTGTTGTGTCTATCGTGTTGGCTTGATGTGTATTCCCAGTTGATGGTATTTGCTCTTTGAGTTATGTTACGAAATAGAATTTGCTCTGTTGTGCTTGCTTTCTCCCTTTTAGCGATAGTTGTGTATTTGCTCAGTTGGTTGATATTTCGTCACCACGATATCTGCGGCAGATTCGGATATTGGTCCTCGATTCAGATACTGGTTCTAGTCATCTTGCGACCATTGTCCCGAGTCGTCCTTCTTGGTATCGAAATAGGCTATCTATTACTTCCACACCATTGACTGGTAGGAATTATGTCGTGTGGACTAAAGCAGTTGAGGTTTATTATTTGGGAGAGTCCCAATATCACTATTTGACCGATAACCCTCCCGACTCAAAAAGTTTCTAGATATTTTGTATGGGTCGCTGAGGACGCCCGCATTCGTTTTGAGTCGTGGAATAGTATGGAGGACCATATTGCTAGCTCTCTTATTTTCTTGCCCACGGCTAAACAAGTTTGAATCCAGGCTCATGAGATGTATTCTGGAGTTAACAACCTTCGTCACAAGTATGATCTTCATCGGTCTTTCTTCTCTCCCTCTCTCTCAAGGAGATTCATCTGAGACTTATTATGCCAAGTTTCGGAGCATCTGCGATGAGCTCAATATTTGTGAGCCACTTTTCGCTGATCTTCAGGTTATGCGACCTCAGCGCAAGCACATGTAGGTTGCCCGATTTTTATCGGGTGTCTCTTCTACTTATGACCTGGTTAGTGACCAGCTCTTAGGGTCTCGTAATCTACCTTCTCTCAGTGAGGTTTTCAGTCGCCTCCATCAATCTATTGTATCCGTGCCTGCATCATCTGCTCCTCCTGTCGACCATTCCGCATTAGCTTCTAGTGCTTTTGGTGGTCCTTTTTTCATCCGTGGCCATGGTCGTGGCCGCGATTCTAGCTCTCGAGGACGTGATCGCACCTCTAACTTCGGTGGTCGTGGTGGTAGTACGATTCACGGTCGTGGTCCTCGCTTATTCACTTATTGTGGGCGTACTAACCAAACTGTTTGTGTGTTTTAGGAGCTCAAGACGGGGAGGAAGATTGGTGGCGGTGCTGAACATGGTGGCCTCTACTATCTCCATGATGTTGCTCATTCTCTGTTTGTTGCTCTTCAGTCCACAGCATCTCCATATCAACAACATTGTCGTCTTGGTCACCCATCGCTTTAGAGTTTGCAACAGCTAGTGCCTTCGTATCGTTGTCTTTCCATTTTACCATGTGAAGTCTGCAAGTTTAACCGTAGAGTGTCCTTTTCTCCTCATATTTAAAGTCATGTCAATCATTCTTTTCAGTTAGTACATTCAAACATTTGGGGTCCCATGCGGGTTCCTAGCATATTTGGATTTTAATATTATGTCGTCTTTGTGGATGATTTTTCTCGTGTTACTTATCTTTATCTTATGAAAGAACAATCTAAGTTGCAATCTATTTTTAAATCATTTTATATGGAAATCAAGAATCAATTTCATACCTACATTCGTATCTTTCGATGTGATAATGCAAGAGAATATTTTCATACTACCCTCTCTCGCTTCTTTGATAATCATGGCATTCTCCACTAGTCTTCTTGTGCTCGGACCCCATAGCAAAATGGGATAGCTGAACATAAGATTCGACATTTATCCGAAGTTATGCGGGCACTGTTGTTCCAAATACAGGTTCCCAAATCTTATTGGAGTGCTGTTGTGCTTATTGCATGTCACTTAATCAATCGGATGCCTTCTACAGTCCTTGGTGATCAAATACCCTACACGGTCTTGCTTCCTGGTCATCCACTCCACCACTTACCTCCTCACATATTTGGGTGCACATACTATGTTCATGCTTTCGACTCTGACCGGGATAAACTTAATCATCGATCCATTCGGTATGTCTTTCTTGGATACTCCTGTACTCAAAAAGGTTATAAATATTATTCACCCTCTTTAGGCGCCATTTTGTGTGTGCTGATGTTACCTTCAATGAGTCATTACCTTTCTTTTCCACCTCCATTACTCCTTCCGATCCTCCTCTATCTGAATCCGTGTTCCATATAGCTGTTTCGTCTGGCCCTCCTGCTCCTAAACCCTTGCAAGTATATACTCGTCGCCCTAAGGTTCCGTCACCACCATTGCCACTGCCGGTTCCACCTCAGCCAGCCGCTCCGTCTTCACCTCCGCTCCTACGAGATCCAAACAGTCAGCCTATAGCTCTTAGCAAAGGTATTCGGTTTTGCACCTCTCATCCTATTGCTCAATTTATTTTCTCTGATCATTTGTCTCAATCTCTTCGTGCTTTTACCTCCTCTATTTTCTCCATATTCGTTCCTAACACTGTTCAGGAGGCCTTATCTGTGTCTGCCTGGCGGCAAGCTATGGAGAATGAAATGTCTGTCTTTCATCATAATGGTACTTGGGAGTTGGTTTCTCTTCCCACTGGAAAAACTACTGTTGGCTGCCACTGTGCCTTCACTGTCAAGTATCTTCCCGATGGTACAGTTGAGTGCTATAAAGCGCGCCTTGTTGCCAAAGGCTACACCCAGACATATGGTGTGGACTATTTGGAGACCTTTTCGCCTGTCGCCAAACTTGGCTCTGTTCGGGTACTTATTTCTCTTGTTGCGTCTCTTGGTTGGCCATTGTTTCAATTAGATGTCAAAAACGTTTTTCTCCACGAGACTCTATAGGAGAAAGTCTATATGGAGCAACCACCTGGGTTTGTTGCTCAAGGGGTGTGTCACCAGGTTTGTCATCTTCGTAAAGCCCTATACAAATTTAAACAATCTCCTAAAGTCTGGTTTGGGAAGTTCAGTGATGCAGTATTACGGTTTGGCAGGCATCGTAGTCAGTCTGATCATTCTGTGTTCTCTCTGAAATCTGATCGGGAGAAAGTATTATTGATTGTCTATGTGGACGATATTATTATTACCGGTGATGACCAACGAAGTATTGATGCACTCAAATCCTTCTTACTAGCAATTCCACACCAAGGATTTGGAAAAACTACGATACTTCTTAAGGATCCAAGTGGTGCGATCCAAAGACAATATTAGGTTATCTCAACGGAAGTATTTACCAGATATCCTTGAGGATAATGGTTTGTTGCGAACTAAACCTGTTGCAATGCTTATGGATCCCAACGTCAAATTATGTGTTGACCAGGTGGAGTTACTCCCTAATCCCGATCAGTATCGCCAGTTAGTTGACAAGTTAAATTACCTTATTATTACATGTCAGGATTTCTCGTTTACAGTCAGTGTGGTGAACCAGTTCATGTTTGCTTCTCGTCATCCACATTGGGAGGCAGTTCTCCGGATTACGAAGTACCTTAAGGCACATCCGGTTGTGGCTTATTTTATCGAGCTAATGAACACTTGCATGTGGAAGCATTTACTGATTCTGACTGCAATGGCAGACCACTGATAGAAGGTCCACTACTGGATATTTTGTATTTCTAGATGAAAATCTTGTCAATTGGAAGAGTGAGAAGCAGACAGTGGTTGTCTGGTTTAGTGCAGAAGCAGAGTATCGAGCAATGGCACACACCACATGTAAGATTGTATAGGTGCGCTTGTTTCTTTAGAAGCTAGGATTTAGTGTGCAGTTGCCTATGTCTCTATACTGTGATAACCAAGCTGATATTCACATTGCATCAAACCCAGTATTTCATGAGAGGACCAAGCATATTGAAGTTGATTGTCATTTAGTGCGTGAGAAGTTAACAAATGGTGTAATAGCTACTCCATTTGTATCTATGGGTGCTCAATTAGCTGATATATTTACTAAGTTATTGTTCAAACCACGGTTAGATTTGCTATGTAACAAGTTAGGTCTTTGTGATATTTATTCTCCAACTTGAGGGGGAGTGTTAGAGTATTAGTATCCTTTATTGCTTAATCATGTAATGTAATGTAATATGTAGTTTCATAATATAAATAATATTAATCAGTGTTAGGGTTTATTAAAAAAAATCATATACACTTTTCCTTCTCAAACTACATCTTACAAACAACATGCATTTTTTATTCTGATTCTTCCCATCATATGTCCCCTAACTTATCTTTTCTTATTAATTGGATTTCACCTACTTCCCCCATTAGTATTGCATATTGCAGATCCAAATTGGAGGTCAGAAGGTTGCAAATCACGAGTGGTGGTGAGAGATACGGCTAGTGGTCGATCTCTTATGTAAAGGAGAGATGAGAATTACAGACGATGCAAAGAAGAGATGTTGCATATGTGAAACCCTAAACCTAATGAGGCTCCGATACCATGATAGATGGAAGAAGAGAGAAGTATTCTATTCCAATCAATAATTAATAATTGTGCAAGGCTAACACGTCTATATAGGCTAACCCTAGTAACCATAATAAGATAAAAAGACTATATTACCCTTAAAGAATAAATAAATAAGAAAATAAGGAACAATATTCTAATCTACTTTCAGCCCTCACCTTGGGAGGTTTCACGATTACTGCCCATGTGAGGGCTAGTAAATCAATGATGAGTCCATCTTATTGTCATTGGTAGTCTTTTTCATCGCTATATAAAATGGAGTACATGCACAAAATTTGAAGGAATGCAAGGTGTTCTAATGAAGAATGATGCTGGCAATAGAAAAACCAAGTGTTCTTACGAAGATGTTGGCATAGGAAAAAGCCAAAAAAAAAAGGACAAAATGGGCGTGAAAAGCTATGATTTGCTTTGAACGCAAGGATCTGTTTAGGATTCTCAGCAATATTCTTTTTTGTATAACTACGCATTTGGCAGAAGGTACAAAGTAGAACAGCAATAGCTTTCAACAGAAAGGAGGAAGCTCTTAGAGAGAAAGGGGCTCTCACAAAGTAGAGAAACTAGAGAGACATATTGAGAGAATGAAAGGGACAAGGAAAAAAAACATGCGAGGACGGTTCATGGTTTGGATCTTCTTTTTCTCGTTGTAAATTCTTTCAATATATTGGAACTCTAATTGAGCTGTGGGTGTAGACATTGGGGGAGAACAACATAAACCCTACGTTTCTCATTTTTCACTTTGGTTTGTGCATTCTTTTGTTAGAATGCTTCTATTGCATGTTGTGGGCCTTAAGATCCCAACTAAAACTAATTTCTTAAGTTGAGCAAGGGCCCATGATTTCGTATTTCTTTTTCTTCATTGTAAATTCCTTCAACATAGTTGAACTCTAATTGGGTTGTGGGTGTAGACATTGGGGGAGAACAACAAATCCTCCGCGGCTCATTTTCAAATCTGTTGTGTGCATCATTCTATTGGAATGCTTCCGTTGCATGTCATGGACCCTTACAACCCCAACCAAAGTTGATTTGCCGATAGTATCAACTATTAGCGAGATGGAAAAGAAAGAGAGATAAAAGTGTATAGGATGTATGCTCACCCTAACACGAGTTATATTTATATAGAGAGTGTAGAACACAAACTTCCTACATAACCAATGTGGGGCTAAACTACTAACTTAATTATCCTAATATTCTAACATCAACTATGTTGACTATTTTATTCTAGAGATGCATCACCAATATGTTTTTAGGGATTCCAACTTCAAACAATTTAACTTCTAACACGTGAAAACGACAACATACTCTGAAAGGAACACTGTCTTGCAGTTCGCTGCATCCACCTCACACTTTCCTATGTTTTCCTGATCAGAATGAAACAAACTAAAGGTCAAATAAAACAAAAACACGCAATATTTAAATAAAGGTGTGCTCTTGCTGCAGTTCATGTGAATGCAACACTTGGAATTCTAAATAGTGACGTGGACAATATAACTCTAAAAGCTTTTCACTAATTCTAGCTAAGCAACTAAATAATAATTTCGTCACCTTCCAATCCCATGAAGAATTTATTCCCAACTTTGAATAGGCAGTTTCCTGTGAAGAACTTCATCCTCATCTCTATTTGAATATCTAGTCATCCTTCACTTTGTTTTCCTTGTGACTAAACGTTTGGGTAAAATTCTCTTTTGAAGCTGATCTAATTCTAGGAATAAATTCACTCTCATAATGGATAGAGGTAAAATCTCTTCTTCAATTCAGCACTCATTCAGAAGTTAATTGTAGATTTTAAATTTACAAAAGAAAATTAGAACCTAAGGACTACTAGACAGTAGATGAAATGTTTGTTCATGTATTGTTTGTGAAGAGGAGGCTTCTGGATTAAAAGCCCTTCAATGTTGAATGTGCCAAAGGAAGGTCCCAACTACCGACTGATTTAGCAATAATGCTTAACCGGACAAATTCTAAATGGTACCGTCTCATGTTTAACCAATGTATTGGTGGAGTTCTATTTCTTGATGTCACGTAAGATGATATCCTTGCTTCTTCTTATCAAGAGGGTCGAGTGAATGCTCCTTAAATTTTAAAGACAATACACCACGTGATTTTCCTGCCCGTATGTTGTACAGAAAAAGTCACTAATCCATTCTAGTCTGCGAATAACATCAGGTGGCCTCGAGTTCAGACAAGAATAGAAAACACCATGTTTGTGTAAACTAGTTAAGAAAATAATTTGTTCTTTATCCTCTTCTTCCCCCATTATTCAGCCAACCAAACGAACAGCCAAAATCCGAAGAAATAGAATTAAAAGTTACAACAAAACAAAACAAAGAACGGTCAATTTATACAAAATTGAACTTACCGGTGGTGTTGTATAGGCTTCAAAAGCGAAACCGGCAAGAATAACGGCGAGATTGATGTCGAATGGAGGCCGTTTGGTCTTACTCTCCTCCTGAATCTGAACCGAAACGTTCTCAACTTGACTGTTCGTCTTGCTTTGGCAGCAGATAGGGCAAAATCCATCTCTGCCTCTTATTCTTGAGCTTGAAACCCAGACTTTCCCGGGAAATGGCCAATTCCTGGAAATGGGGATCGATGTAGGGTTCTGACGGTAGGGAAGTCTGGGAGTGGAACTACAGCTGTGGCAGAACTGAAGATAATTTTGGTGAGTTTGCAGAGAGGCCATGGATGACAGAGACAAAGAGAGAGTGTGGAGAGTGGCAGTTCGCGTAATTTTTTATGGGATACGAGAGAGAGAAATTGGTGGTTAAAGCGTGGACCCTTCGTCGTCAAAAAAAAAAAAAGTGCGGACCCTTCGAGTATCATATCGTGTGCTTACACGTAATTAGAAGACGAAGCTCCGAGAAAGTTGTTAACTGTCATATGTATACTATTATATAAAAGCCAACGCCGTGAACACATTTATTAATTTCCGAAAATGCCACACAAAAAACTTATTTTTACACGTCACTAATATTTCTTCTAAAATAACTGTATGGGCAAAACAGTAATCCACTCAAGAAAACCACCCACGAGGCGACAACCGTGACACTGGAATGGCAAAGGATAGATATCACTCTCAGAAAATCGACAGCCGTTAGGTGGTTTATTGTCCATCCTAAAATCCACTAGAATTCGAAGGAATTACAGAGGCTGTCCATCCCAAAATCTACAACCGCAAGGTTCGGTCTCTATTTTTTATTCTCTTTTTTCATACCCTTTTACTTTTTTAAAGGTTTAGTTTTTAGTTATTCTTAATCCAAAACCTAGAATCAGGTTGGGTCCTCTCTCTCTCTCTCTCTCTCTCTCTCTCTCTCTTTCTGGGGGATTAATATTGGCTGATACTAACGTGCGCAAGACCACTGGTTGAAGAAAAATTATGCACAATTAGCAAACAAATTTTAAGATTGCGGAAGAATTGACAAAATCTGAAGAGTTCTTCTTCATATAAGGTAATTGAATTAGAATATAATTAGTATCAATTTTTTTGGTTGTTCGTTACATCTACATCTGTTTGCTTACAAGTTTCCATAACATTTGTCAGAGGGTTAATCTAATTGATGATGGGCAACTTTGTGGCCAAAATTGTTAGATTGGTGAAGTTTGATTCTGTTTTGACTGTCACTTTGTTTAGGATGAAATTTGACATAATTATTACAGTAATTAGGATGGTTTGTTTGTTTCTTAGTCTTTTAGTTCGGTGAAGTTAAATTTGAGTAAAGTTTCATTTAGAATGTTGCACGTGACACACTAATTTTATGTTCAAATCATTTTCATACACCATTGCTCAATTACACTCAAGGTTTATCACTTTTGATCTTAATGCAACTAATTACATAGCTTTTTTTTTTTTTATATTTCCCACTCAATTAGTTAGGTTTCTTATGATTTTATTCCCTACATTACCAATTGACAAGATGTTTTGAATATTTCGTTTTGCTCCCTTTACAAATAAAAAAGTCCCGTGTATTCCTTATTTCCGAATCTTCAAGCTTTGTATCGTGACTCTAACCATATGCATCACTAAATACATACTTTCCTCTAAGCCTAGACGTCCATGCATTTTCGTGGGCACTGAATGCTAGTAGGGATGACTCCCAAGACCAACAAAAATAGAACCAATAAAAGACTAATAACTATGACCCTTGAATCATCTCTAATTCAAGGTTGGAGATTCAGCCAAAAAAATCTCAGTCCTAAGAGCATCTTCATCAGGCTCTACAAACTCCCCTTTAAACCAAATTAGCGATGAAATCCCCCAAACGCGTATTCCATCAGCCTCGCCAAAGTAGCATATGTTTTGCCCGCAGCTACAGTACCTCGTCAAACCAGACGAGGAACTATTCATTCGCTTCCCGTATTTTACTATTTTCCATCCTCTTTTCTCCCGCGCTTTCAATTACTGGCGCCAAGAGTTGTTCTGGTTTTCCCTCCCTTGCCTCTATCTTCCATGGCTATCTTCATCTGAACCTCCTCTCATCTCCTCATCTGCAACTTCCAGTGAAAGGTATTCTTGGCTCTCTTTGATTTTCTATATTTTCGTTGGAAGCCTTACACTGTTCATTTCGTTGGAAGCCTTGCTCTATTTTTTTGTTTTTGTTTTAGCTTACTGTTGACTATGTAAATAGTAGGCATATAATTAGGAGCCTATTTAGGGATTCAGTTAGAGATAAATTAGGGATTCACTCTGTACATTGTTCTATATATATTGTGTCTCCTCTTAAGAGAAGAATACACAGAAAATATATTTCTCGACATGGTATCAGAGCGGATTTCCAAACCCTAATCTGACTTGATCGAATATCTCGTACTCGATCTTTCTTTCTCGGTCTACCTCGTTCGCCATCATCAGAAATACCAAACCCTAACTCAGAACAGTATAAACCCTAACCCAGATCTCAGCCGCCGTTCGTCGCCGTTCGCCACCCACTCGCCGACCCTCGCCGCCCGTCTGCGGACCTTCTCCGACGTTCGTCTCTCTTCGCCGGAGCTTGCTATACCCGTCGAATTTCTTCCAGAATATCAGGACTTTATTTTTCGTGACTCTTGTCCCTGTTCTGTCCACGTCAGCACAGATCCGCTGGTCTGGATATTAGTGGTAACCGTATTCGATCTCTTTTATACTCGTTGCCGTCTTATACTATCTACAATGGCTGAGAAAAGTACAGAATCTGATTCAATAGTCCACCGAGCCCCTGCATCCTCTTCTTCTACTGCTAACCTTGTTGCATCAGGTAACACATGTCTTTATTCTGCCTCTCATGCACCTTGGATCTTAGATTCTGGTGCTTCTGATCACATGACAGGTAATATATCTCTTTTATCTAATATCTCTTATCCATCTACCCCATCATATGTTACTATTGCCAATGGTACTAAAACTCGAGTTCACGGCCTTGGCACTTACTGTGCCTCTGGTCTCATTTTTTCTTCTGTTTTATACTTACCCCAATTTCCGTTTAACTTATTGTCCATTCACAAACTCACCCAAGCCTTCAATTGTTCGGTAACATTTTATCCCTCTTATTGTGACTTTCAGGATCTAAAGACGAAGAGGAGGATTGGTGGGGGATATGAGAAGAATGGCTTGTACTACCTCCAGCCGACCGGCTCCTTCCAGACATCTGCTCTTCATTCCACCACTACACCATACCAGTGGCATTGCCGTCTTGGACATCCGTCATCCGCCAATCTCCACCACTTAGTCTCATCTTTACCTACAGTGTCTACTTTTAATTGTGATACTTGTGAACTTAGTAAACATCGTAGAGTCTCTTTTCCTTCACGCACTGAACTATCTAGTTTGGAACCTTTTGCTCTTATTCATTCTGATATTTGGGGACCGTCTCGAACTACTGGTTTATGTGGTGCTCGATATTTTGTCACGTTTATTGATAATTTCTCTCGGTTGACTTGGGTATATGTGCTTAGAGATCGCTCTCAGTTATTTACAATCTTTCAGTCTTTTTATGCTGAAGTCACAAATCAATTTAATGTCAGATTACTTGTTCTCCGTAGTGATAATGCCTAGGAATACACCTCTAAACCCTTTACACAATTCCTTGATTCTCGTGGCATCATTCATCAAACCTCATGTGTCACTACTCCTCAACAAAATGGGGTTGTTGAACGCAAGAATGGCCCCATTATTGCTATTGCTTGGGCTCTTTATGCTACACATGCATGTTCCTAAAACTTTCTGGGGGGATGTTGTTCTTACTGCCAGTTTTCTCTTAAACCGCACGCCATCTCGGGTTTTGCACGGCAAATCTCCTTTCCAGGTTATGTTCCCTGGAATTGAACCATTTCCTCTCCCTCCTCGCCTGTTTGGATGTATTTCATTTGTCCATAATTTACAACCCGGTCGTGATAAATTGGATCTCCGTTCTCATAAGTGTATCTTCCTTGGCTACTCTCATACTCAAAAAGGCTACCGGTGCTATAGTCCTTCGTTACACAAGTACTTTGTTAGTGCTGATGTCACGTTCTTTGAAGATGTGCCCTACTATTCCGCAGAAGGCCACAACTTACAGGATCCACTTCTCTCCAGTCCCGGTCACCCCGTTGATGATCCTGAAACTACTGTTTCCGGTGTTCCTGCACTCCCTCCAGCTCACCCGCCAGTTACTCGGGTCTATGTTCAGCGCCAACCCCATCCACCTATGCCAATCTCTCCTGAGGCCACTTCTCATTCTCCCCCGCCGTCTTCTTCACCGTCTGTAGATCCACCGTCACAGGACCCCACTCTTGATCTTCCCATCGATGTCCGCAAAGGTATGCGTACTTGCACTTCTCACCCTCTTTCTCACGTCGTCTCTTATGACCATTTATCTCCTTCGTTCCGCGCTTTTTCTGTGTCTCTTTCCTCGGTTGTTGTTCCCCAGTCTTACCAGGATGCTCTTTCTCATCCTGGATGGAACTCTGCCATGCAAGAAGAGATGCGTGCTTTGGACATGAATCATACGTGGACTCTTGTGCCCCCGCCTTCTGGGGCCCATATTGTTGGTTGCCGTTGGGTTTTCACCGTCAAACACAATCCTGATGGCACTGTTGAGCGTCTCAAAGCTCGCCTTGTGGCCAAAGGTTTCACTCAAACCTATGGCCTTGATTACACCGAGACATTTTCCCCTGTTGCCAAACTCAACTCCATTCGCATTATTATTTCGCTTGCGGCCAATCTTGCTTGGCCCCTTTATTAGCTTGATGTTAAAAATGCCTTTTTACATGGGGATTTATCTGAAACTGTTTATATGGCTCAACCACCCGGTTTTGAGTCCAAGGGGGAGTCTATGTGTCATCTTCACAAATCTATCTATGGACTCAAACAGTCTCCCAGAGCTTGGTTTGATAAATTTAGCAATACGGTTATCTCTCATGGTATGACTCGCAGTCAGGTTGATCACTCTGTCTTCTTCAACCGCAACCAACAAAGGCATTGTGATTCTAGTTGTATATGTGGATGATATTGTAATTACTGGAAGTGATAATCATGCAATCCAGACTTTGATCAGTCATCTTTGTTCTAGTTTTCTCACCAAAGATATGGGTAAACTCCGGTACTTTCTTGGAATTGAAGTTGCACGGTCTAAAGCAGGTATCAGTCTATCCCATAGGAAGTACACTCTTGATCTTCTAAAAGACACAGGGTACCTTGGTTCTAAACCTGTGGCCACTCCTATGGAAACTAATCTCAAACTAATGCCTGATGATGGTGAATTAATTAATGACCCAGAGATGTATCGGAGGTTAGTGGGTAAACTCATTTATCTTACTATTACTCGGCCGGATATATCTTATGCAGTCAGCATTTTTAGTCAATTTATGACTCATCCTCGAGCTCCTCACATGGAAGCAGTCATTCGTATATTAAAGTATCTCAAAAATGCTCCTGGTCAAGGGTTTCTGTATAAATCCTCTGGACACCTCCGGATTGAAGGATACACTGACACTGACTGGGCAGGATCCCCTGCAGACCGTCGTTCAACCACCGGCTATTGCACCTTTATAGAGGGCAATCTTGTAACATGGAAAAGTAAGAAGCAATCAGTTGTGGCACGTTCAAGTGCTGAGGCAGAATATCGAGCAATGGCTCATACCGCTTGTGAGTTGACCTGGTTACGCACACTACTTCAAGAATTTGGATTTCCAGTTCATGATCCGACTCCGCTCTACTGTGATAATCAGGCTGCTATTCATATAGCTAATAATCCAATGTTTCATGAGCGCACCAAACATATTGAGGTTGATTGTCATTTTGTTCGAACGAAAGTGGAGTCAAAGGAAATTACAACTCCCTTTGTTCCTTCTGGTTCTCAACTCGCGGATATCTTCACCAAAGCTCTTCCCAAAGTCGCCATCGATTCTATTTGTCACAAGCTGGGTGTTCATGATATATACTCTCCAGTTTTGAGGGGGAGTGTTGACTATGTAAATAGTAGGCATATAATTAGGAGCCTATTTAGGGATTCAGTTAGAGATAAATTAGGGAGCCTATTTAGGGATTCAATTAGAGATAAATTAGGGATTCACTCTGTACATTGTTCTATATATATTGTGCCTCCTCTTAGGAGAAGAATACACAGAAAATATATTTCTCGACACTTACCATGTGTATGTTTTTGTAGTTGGATTAGTGGAATTTTATTCATGCCTATAAGGTGTTTGCTATATTGACTCTTATTTGTGCAACCCACTTAATAAGTTGGAATTCTGTTTGCAAATTCTGAAGAAGAGGGTTTGCTTGGATTTATAGTCTTTAAGGATGGATTCACTTGGAGACCCCTTTTTCGTTACTCTCTTACAAGAAGGGTCCAATCTTGACAGTCAATTCATGGAGTCTCAATATTTTAGCCAAGTTGATCCAATGACCCCAAAAGAGTCTCAATGTTCTACCCAAACAGAATGTGTGATCAAGAAATCACGTGGTGGCAATTTTAGCATAGAACAAGACAATATGCTTGTATCCGCATGGTTGAATACCAGTTTAGATGCAGTGCATGGTAATGAGCAAAAAAGTAAGACCTTTTGGAAGAGAGTTTGGGAGTACTTTCATGAGAATAAGACTTTTATTAGTGAATGGAATGACAATTCCCTAATGAATCGTTGGTCCACCATTCAACTTTGTACTAATAAGTTTTGTGGGTACCTAGTCCAGATTGAATCAATGCATCAAAGTGGTACAACGGAGCAAGATAAGGTAATAATGTCTCTCGCTATAGTAATTTCCTTCTATTCTCTTTATATTTCGTGTTGTTAAAGTCTTAGTTTTTTTGTGTTTTTTTTTAGATTAGCAAGGCAAAACTCATGTATCGCGAGTTCAATAAAATATCGTTTCAATTCGAGCATTGTTGGAATTTGTTGAAACATCAACCAAAATGGTGTGAGGAATGTCAAAAGAAAAAACCGAAAAGAGGTAGAAGTGGTGCAACACCTTCATCGGAGCTAATCAACCCAGTAGAAGATGATGTACAAGTAGTTCCCTTGGAGAGGCCAATTGGTCGGAAGGCTGAAAAGGAGAAGAAAAGAAAGACCAATGATCATGTGAGTACTCCAATTGCGGAGGTATTGAACGCAATGAAAGAAGAAAGGAAGAGTGCAAGCGATAGGAAGCTTGAATTGCTTGAAAAATCGTATCGTATTCAAGCCAAGAAGACTCGAATGGAACAATTGAAAGAGGAGGAAAGAATCATGACGAAGAATACAAGCAATATGTCTCCAACACTGCAAGAGTACTACCATCAACGTCAAACTGAAATCATTGAGAGCCGAAGAAGTAAAAATTAGAAAAAGCAAAAACTACCCTCTTTTGCATAGTTTCATATGGTTTTGTGTGCCTTTTTTTTTTTTGTAAAATTCTGCACTTATGCATAGTTCTAGTGCTTTTGAAGTGTAATGGGGATTGTTAAGTCCTTCTATCTTGAATTCATGTACTTGAAGACTAGTAGAATGTACCTTTTGACTAGTAGAATGTTCTTTTCTGGTTTTTTGGAGATGTTGTTTGCTGGTATGGACCAAGATATGGAACAAGGTCTGGTTTCATAGGTTTGTTGGTATGGACCAAGTACATCTGCTTGTGCAAAGCTTGCATAATCAATGGGTACATCTGTTTATATGCATAATCAAAGAGTCTCCTAAATGGGTCGGCAATTGGATTTTTTAGTCTTTTGAGGTAAATTTCTGGGCATTGATCAATATTCTCAGCTAGGTTTCTGATCATCTCTTTTTGTACTGTTTATCAAAGCATGCTGTGCTTGGAGCAATATACTCAGCAACCGAGGGGTACATGCTAACTGATAGTTCTCCAGGTTTATTTCTTCACTTGTGCTGTGCTTGATTTTTTATGTTGATGTGCCTTTCTCTTGCTTGGTGTTTTTGCACTTACTCACATTCGTTTGTTTCTGGCATCAACACAAACCTTTGAAATGGAGAATCAGTTATTCTGTTTCTTTTTTCCCCAACGTGTACACGGTGACTTCTTAATTGTTCTGTTTTCAATTCAACGACTGGGGAAAAACAGTGAAGTGAAAATTGACTCAATTTCATTTTCAAAGCAGTTTTGATTGTTGGTGCGGCAGTGCGACGTACACTCCATAAGTTAAGTCCACACCTTGTTTACCACACCCTCGCGGTACTGTGTTTTTTGGGACCACAACACTGAGGGCCATCAATTTGGTCACCTGTAGAAATGGCCCCACCCATAAACTACTCTTGATTGTCTGGGTAATTGTGGAGTTTGGAGGAATGCAACCTTGGAGGTAATGGTCACATGTGATATTTCATGTATGCTTTCGTGATCGCGTTAGTCAGTTGCAAAAGTTGTATTATCCGGTAGTAACAAAAAACTACAAATATAGATGTGGAAGAATAAAAAGAGTATAGTTTAATAAATTGAAGTTAGAGTAGAGAGGCTGGTGTAGTATACACTCAAAATAGTGACTAGCTAAAATAGAAAAGTGACTTTTTAGGACTAATTTGGCCTAAAATTTGCAGAGCCTGATGTGGATGCTCTAATACACTCAATTAGATCTGTTTTGTTAGCAAAACCCAACCCCCACCCCAACCCCTCGTAGCTATCTCTCTCTCTCTCTCTCTCTCTCTCTCTCTCTCTCTCTCTCTCTCTCGCCGCCCTCCCTTCACCCCCCCGCCCAACCCCCCATAGCTCTCTCTCTTTCTCTCTCTTTTGCCGCTGGCCCTCACCCGCCGTCGTCTGTCGCCGTAACCACTGCTATGTCTCTCTCTCTCCTCCTTCTCCGCCTCCTTCCCCACCCCCTTAGTCCTCTCAGCTCTCTCTCTCTCTCTCTCAGCTCTCTCCCAACCCACCCCCTTTACCGTTGACGCCCACTGACACCAGTCAATCCATTCAGTTCCGAAGCCGCCGGCACAGATTCGCCCCGTCCTAGCTGTCTTCTCCTTTTTTGTTCATCGTCACTCCTCTCAGATCTATATATCACCGCCCGTGGTCCTCTCCACCGCTCGTAGCCCGTCGCCGTAGCCGCTCAGGTGGGGCCCGAATAATCCTATTGCGTGAGTTGTATTTTTTTATCTTTGTTTCCATAAATATCCTATTAATGTGCTCATCTTTTCTATTTCTTCTCTGATTTTCCATAATCCTATTGCTCAACTATTTTTGCCTTGATTGATGTTTGGGCGTTGATTGGTGAATCCTATTGATGTTTGGTGAATTCAGGTTTTTTTTTCGAGACGTTCTTTCCTAACAATCTTAAACTAGATTATGTTTGTTTTGAAAAACAACTCATGGGTAACAAACTTTGAAAAAACAGTGTATGTATCCTTTATAATAGCAACACAAGCATAAATTCAATTATTGCAATATTTTCTAGTTTGGAAAATAGATTATCATGTTATGATAATAATTGGGTGTGCTGATATTGCGAAATCAGAGTTGCCGAACCCAATTTCGGCGTTTGGTGTCTTGAAAAGCTTATTTTGATTTTAAAAAAATTTTGTTTTAACAAATAGTTTTCAATCTCGGAAAAAGAAAAAAACTACATTTGTTTTTTTAAAAAACACCATGAAATATAAGACATATATAATAACATTCACAAAATACTATCAAAAGTTGTTATACAATAGCATACAAAAAATGCTATGAAATGCCAAGACCTATTATAGCGTTTATAAAATGCTATAAAAAAATATACATACCATAGCATTCTATAAAATGTTAGATGATTTTTACCAAATGAAGGGACTCAAACAGGGGCGGAGCTAGAAATAAAACTCGGGGGTGGCAAAATTTGAAGATGTATATGTTCTAAGTTAACCGTCCATAACACCAATTTTTTTTTTGACATGTTATAAGGTTAATTTTATCCAAAAATCAAATCAAAATATACATATCCTATGAATAAGAAAAAAAAATACGGTATGAACACCTAATTAATATTCAAAAATCGACACTCAATAATTAAAAACACATAACAAACACTCGGTGATAAAAAATAGAGCTCTTACATCACACTTTTTTTCTTGACAAGCATCACAACAACAATAAAATTGATGCGTGATCTTAGGAACCACCACATAGTGTTCCAATACTCTCCATCACCATATATTCAATTATGTGAGACATAATACTAAATATAAGAACACTCACATGAATGTGTAGTGATTGAAGATATTAAAACACCACGGGGTGTCCCAATACCACTAAATAATTAATCTTGATATAATAATTAAAACAAAAAATTAAAAAAAATTGGAGTTCTGAAAATTGGGGGTGGCATGTGCCACTCCCCCCCTCAATATACCTCCGCCCCTGGACTCAAACTGCTTATTCTCATTCAATTTCAGACATGTCAGTTGCTAGCAGTACCAGCAACATACTTAGAGTAAGGAGCAGCAAGATATGCTATTGCGGTTTTAAAGCAATTCTGAAGATAACCGATAATAAAAAAATAAAGAAAAACTTTATTACGCATATCAGAGAGGAGTGCTTGTTGTGGGAGTGGTGCAAGGGAGGTAACTCAAGTGATTGGAATCAAGATCCCACTGTTACACATGTTCGAGAGGCAAATGATTCAAGCTATCTGACAAGAATCGAGCTTGTTGAATCTAAAATCGAATCTTTAAAACTGTTGATAATTATTGCTTTGGTTGTTTGCGTTCTTAACTTTATTTTGTATTTAATTGGTAAAGTAATCTGTATGGTAATAAAACTTTGAATTGTAGAAAAATTGTTTTAATTGTTGATGTTTAGGTGACCACTTTTATGGCCTCATAAGCCATCTGGCATTAAAACAAAAAACCTCATATACATCATTTTTCTTACAAACTTGAAAAAGGATATGGAGCATGAGAAAAACAAACATACCACGCCTTTATCTGGATTCTCAAGATTGATGTTTGGATGAACCCACCCTGTCCTTACTGACTACATGGAGTAAGGAGGAATGTTAACTATTAGCCAAAAAGATTGATGAGAACCTCAAATCTTGTATTACACTTTTGTATCCTTCCTGAAATTGGTAAAAAACAATAAAATCCACAGACACTTAGACGAAATTGATGTGGAATAGAACACAGACGATGGACGTGTGCCAAGCCTGAATGCGGTAGTCCTTTCCCTTGATACCGAGAATTTCTAGAAACTGGACTATACCTAGTAGTCTTTTTGTTAGTGTTTCATCATTGTCTAATAATCTGTAGATTTTCCAGAGTGCCTAACAATTATGATCATAACCACTGATAGGGGTATAGAGAGGAGCTGATTCCTATGTGAGATTGGAGCTTGTAGCCTGCATGTATTTCAGTATTTGGTTGATTACTTGGGACAAAATGTGAATACCTTTTTTAGTGAAAAATATAAGAGTAAAAATAAATTACGGTGATAAGTCATCACTTAGATATCAATGAACCTAACAAAAATAACTGCTCAACTAAAATGGATAATTTGAGAAGGAAAAACTTTGGAATTCTTTACCTTCAAAACTTATGAAAAAGAATATGTAAAATGAATGATGATTTTACCTTCAGAACTACTATACTTTTCAATTATTTTCTAGAATTTGTTTTTTTTTTGGATTTTTTAGTATTTCTTCAAGGAAATAGAATGAAACTACTGAATCATCAATATGATCATTCACCGTTTAAAAAATATCAGACCCGCCAAATAGAATTGTATACAATCTTTTCGTTTTTATTTTCATAATTTAGGTTGTTCGGACAAATTTACTCATACGAAGCATAATTTGTAATAGTTTAATTCCGTCATTCACTAATAAAGATGCCCAAATTAAAACCGGGCAATCTTGTTATTTCATGAGTTGTGCAGAGATGAATTGTCGCTCTTCTTGATTAGCACAACTATTAAGCCTTATATTTGCTGACTCTACATCAGACAGCTCTTGGGATTTTTGCCTCATTTTTCTTAATAGTAGGAACACTCTTTACAAGGACAACAGATGAGCTACACATTTTTTATTTCCTGGGGAACTGCAAGACATATGTTAACCGAACAGGAAAGGATACATTCAGAATAACTCACTAGAGGAGCAACTATTTCATTTATATTTCGAAAATCAATTGCCATAGCAAGTCCACTTGCCTGATATCTGGTGTCTCTTTACAACCTTTGTTCATTTCTTCACCCTGCAGATGCACCTGCATGTGATGAAATGAACTGTTATGGAGTACCTACATAGCTATGGCAAATATAAAGTCTTCGAGCCAGAGACATGATGCTTCGTCAAAAATTGGATTAGCCTTGACAGATGTATTCAAAAATTGGAAGCAAAAAAGTTGAATGGGAAATATCCAACAATAGTCATGTAAACTACCCGTTAATCACCAAAATTAATATCTCAAGCTTGAAGCAAGCAATAGCCAAGTCTTCACACCCAAAGGCCAAAACAAACCAATTTCAACATACATGCAGACTATTATACATGACCACCATACATAACCACCATGACCAATTCACTTAAATTACATACATGTCTTGCAAACATTTTTCGTAAATATATAAACTTGCAAAGTGTGAACCAAATATCAGGCGTTAAATATCATCATTACTTTTCATATCCCGAGCCAAACTTGCTGCTTCCTCGTCATCATGCCCTAAAAAAAAGAGAAATGAATTAGCAATTACGATATAACAAAAAAATTAATTGTACAACAAAGAGGAAATATTTGTCACTTACCAATGTAGGGTTGTCTTTCTTCTATACGGATTCGTTGGACAGTTACATTTCTCATGGCCTATTCCATTGTATGCAGCACAAATTTTCTTTTCCTATTCTGAGATACCTCAATCCCGCTTTTTAATCTTCCCGCACTACTCGTAGGTTCTTTTTCCTTCCAATCCTTTTTTCTTCTACCTTCAATTTAGGAGATATTTGGATCCAAAAGCAATTGGTATGTAGAAGATTCATTGGTACTCAATTCAGGAGAATTTGTAGAACAACATACTTCATTCTCACAAACATCGTTATTAGACCCAACAACGCTCATTGTTTTTCGCTTGGCCATTCTTTTGCAAGCTAGATTCATGCATTCCATGTAGATTTTGTAATCCTTGTATGACGATGCCGCCTTACACGCCAATTTAGTTGATTGTTGACACATATGACTAAATCTCAATGCTTCATTTTGTTCACACTCATCATTGTCCACACAACCTTCTAAATCTAATACCCTAAACTTGTTTGCCCCTTTCTTCCACCTTGGAAGGATAAAATGAGAAAGAATCTGATCGGTGTCGTGTCGAGTAAGGACTTTTATAATATGCTTGCAAATTATGCCAACAAATTCAAAATGTCGACAATCACATTTACACTCGTGAGTTTGAAAATTATACTCTACCACAAACTCTTCCAGTTCACTTTCTTTTCATTTCAAAACATACGTGTAAGATCCATCCAATTGAAATTTTTTCTCAACCTTGAATAGATGATGTTGGTCAAACTCATCCTTAAATTTATTGTATATATTCCGAGCATAAACTTAGCCGCATCCTTCAAGAGATAGTCACGATCACTAACTATACGCATCTTGTGTTCGGACTCATAATCTTCATCATTTTTTCTCCTCACTATTTTCTTCAATGCTTGTTCATGCTTAGCCATAAATTCCCTTAGATTGGTCATATACGTAACAAAGTCATCAAAAATGCATTGACGCCTTCACGACATCCAGTGGTATTCATTCCAGCAAAGAAAGTACCACGATTATACAGAGGCACCCAAGAAGCACGCATTTCATATATTTGGGTAAGCCAATCATTATGCTGTAGACCATTATCGGCGATCAATGCCTTCCATCTCTGTTCAAAACTTTTCATGTTGTAAGTCCTCTGAAGAAAATATTTTATCTCATGCTTAAAATTTGATATCCTATAATACACTTGTGATAGCTTTTTTTGCAAACTTCTTTTTGATGTGTCAAAGACACAAGCGATGCCGGGTGTTCGGGAATACCTAGGGAATTGTAGCCATCATTCTCTTGTCTTGATCAGTAATAAAAACTACAGGAGGCTATCCTCCCATTGCTTCTAGCTATGTCCGGAAGAGCCACAAGAAGGTAGTCTCTGTTTTATTTTGCAACAGTACACATCCAAATTGTATTGAGTGAAAATGACGATTTACTCCTGTAAATAGAGCAAATGGCATATCATACATGTTCGTCCGGTACGTGGTGTCAAACGTCATCATATCACCAAAATAATCATATGCCATGTGAGCCCGATGATCCACCCAAAAAAAATTAACTACCTTCCCATCTTCATCTACCTGAACTGTGTAAAAGAATTGTGGATTCTCAGACTATTTTTTCCTAAAGTAATTAAGAACCATTTGTGCATCACCGCCTTCTATATTCCTATGTCTCACATCCCTCAAGTGATTATAACAATTTTTCTTATCAAAATCAATAGAGGCACCACCCATGACATCCGGTAGTTTTGCAACTTTCAAGTTTTCTATATGGAAGACTTGTGTCAAGTCTTTCACTGCATCAGGCATGGTTCTATGGTTCTATTTGATTTTATTTTCATTCTCTTAGATGGGGTAACTTGCTTGTGATTGTGATTATCATCAAATTTGGAGACTATCATTCCGAAGAATTATTCTTACTACGTAAAATGCGCATCGTCGCCAAACACCTACACTTTATAGTTGAAGTTCTTCTCACTCTATTATTAGCACTTTCCTTATCCCCTATGTTAATAATCTTTCCTTCACGTGTGCAAATAAATTTTTTCGTACTAACCTCCGTCTATCGCCCTCTCTATTTCGATGAATTTCTAACACGAATACAAAAATTCTCTTGTCGGTCATATTGTGTGTAATAATTTCTTGCATCATCTACGCTAGTAAAAACTATTCAAATATAAAGATTTTCTATAACATTTGAGGAATTGTCGGGCTCCATTTCAGTCGGACAATCCATAATGCCAAACATATAAAAACATTATTAATTATGAGTGATATTATTAATTTTAAACAAACCTTTACTTTAGTGGAATTGCCGTGTTATCTTCTTAACACAAATAAATCATTGTATCTATGCTTTCTTTGATTAATCATATTTTTCTTTTATTTTTTCCGAGAAAAAAAGTTATCCAAGTTTAAAAATCAGTGCTTTTTTATTTTTCAATTAAAATTATGATAATAAATTGTGTATTCAAACTTCTAATATACTAAAAATCGGAGAGTCTTTTGATGTTTTCTGATTACATAACTTAATATGAGAACAATTAAAATTATTGTAGTTGTTAGTCGAAACCTTTGAGCTGTGAACGTTTTGATTACAGCCTTTGTATTTCTGTCGAATCCAGAAATCACCTAGGTCGCTCGAGTGACCTTCACGTCGCTTAAGCAACATGTATAATTTTTGGTTACATGCAATATGTTGTGAGCACATCCGTCCGATCCGCACATACGTGGGACACATGGCAGAGTCACCGTGATTTTTGGCCCACAACGCGACATTCTCGACTGGTGTTCCAGGCAACCTGTTGGGAACTCTCTCCATAAATATTCCAAAGGCACTTTAATCTTAGGTACGTTCACTATTCACTCTCAAGTACCTTAGTTACTTTGCTCTCTTTCCTCATCAAAAGACTAACTTAACCATCGAAGTGCCGTCCAGAGACCCAATCTTGATTGGCGCTAACATATTGTCTGAGTGTTTTGTAATTTAGCGAGAGGTGATCAAAGCTCAAGCGGAAAGTTTGAGGAGTGGATTCTATTAAAAATATATCATTCTATATTTCTAGAGGGATATTATTCTATGTATAATAGTATTATATCTATGTAAAGAAACTAATAATATTCTATATCTATATAAAATAATATTGCTTTCTTACTACTATTCGTTTCTTTACATGTATTATTTTCTTAGTTGTAATGTTGTCTTTTATTACCCCATCTCTCCCTATATAAGGGATGGTTGTATCATTCATAAATAAGTAAAAATACAATTGACTTGACTACAATTAGTTCCTTATTTTTTACTTGGTATTAGAGCCAGGTTGGTCACAATCTTACCATCGCCGCCAAACCCTCTCTTCGTAGTACCGGTACCACTACTAGGCTCTTTTTCGCGCCTAATTTCCTTCTCTTTTATTCAGTTTGTTGTGGTTGTAAACCATAATTTGGTCACTTCTTTGTAACTTGTTGATGATCTGAAGGTTAATGTTGAACGAATCTCAATGCTTATGGCTGTGGTTGTTAACCACAATTTAAATATTAGTGCTGAACAAACCAAGGGTTTCTCGTTCTTGTGTTCAGGTTGTTGTGATTGTTAAACACAGTTTGGTCACTTTTCGTGACTTGTTGATTATCCACAATGCCTGAAGAAACAAAGTCTTTGTTGAAATTGTCTATTGATAAACTTAGTCTGGTGAATATCTTCGCCCTAACTTGAGAGGGAGTGTTGAAAATAATATCATTCTTTATTTTTAGAGGAAAATTATCCTGTATCTAATATTATTATATTTATGCAAGGAAACAAATATTATCTATACCATATATTATTGAAGAGAGTATTTTTGTGAGAAGACATTTGGGAGCGACAAGTGACAGAAATTTGTCGATTTGTCGTCAAAAAAATTTAGTAATACATGTTACCTTACAACAATAAAATATATATAATACGAATATTTTTTGAATTCAAATTCAAAGAAGGTACCATATTTCATATATGATACTTTTACTCTTATAACTTTTTCTATTTATCTATGACTATACACATACACGTACATATAGCTTTCTCTATTTATCTACGACTATACACATACATGTATATATAGCTTTCTCTATTTGATTTTGATTTTCAAAATGAAAATAAAAATAATATTCATATTCTTACATAGAAATTAAATTTGATCTACAACTTCTTACAAATAAATAAATATATCATTTTTCATATCTCATTACTCTTGACTTTGATTTTTTTATAAAAGTATTGTCTTTTTTAACTTTCGTTTATTGTATTATAAATGTATTTATAATTAAAAAATTAATATTATACAAAATATGGTGAAGATAAATCTCTATAACCACAAAGAATTTGTTATTATTGATGAGATTGTGGACTGACGGTTTTGTCACCATAGGAATGCATGTGGGTCAAATTGAATGAGTTGAGATCAAATTTTAATTAAGTAATCCTAAGTAGGTTCAGTGAATTAGTAAACCTACCAAAGAGATGACTGACTCAACAAATTAGTACAAGAGCTAACTCTTTCATTTTATTTATCTCTCTCTTTTATAGAAGTAATATTTTTCTCCTTTTTTATTTTCACCACAACCACTAGCACTACTACCAAAACTACAGCAATAATAATAATAATAATAATTATTATTATTATTATTAATTATTATTATTATTATTACTATTTTATTTAAGTAAAGCAAGATTGTTTCTTCAATTTCATGATGAGTAATGACCCGTGCAATTACATCCCTTGAAAACTCTGTTGAGATTGATTTTTGATTTACGCTAATATGTCCCATCAAAGGGAGTTTTTGCAACTTTTAAAAATTAGTGACATGGTTCCTAGATTGTACTTCAATTTTATAAAATAAACGGAAAATATTACTTAAAATATGATAATTTTTTATCTTATTTATGATAAAAATGTCTATGCTATAAAAATATATAGTATTTTGGTGAATAACAGAGTTTAGGTATTGATTTTAAAATAACAAATACAAGTCACGTAAAAATTATAGAACATAGAGCAATTTAGGAAAATTAAATATATATGCATGTATGCGTTTAGAATAGTAAAAGTAGGTAAGAAATCCTCAAAATAGAAAAAAAAAAGGCTAGAAAAACCATATTTTTATTTATAAAGAATTTTTGTTAAATATTAAAAATAATTAAAAATATATGGTTGGATTGAAAGTTTGTATTATTTTAAATTTATTAAATAATTATCAAATTGATTCATTATTTAAAAGGAGAGTGATATTCTCTCTTATTGAGAGTCATTAATTATATGATACATGTTAATATATTTTAACTACTTTTATACGCATTAACAGTTAATTATGAAAGTGGCATGACAAGAAGAGGAAGACGTAGTGCAACGAAAAAATTAACTCCGTAATTTTTATCTTTTAAATGTCAATTTGCACCATGCGGAGCACGAGTTTATCGCTTCTTCTATATCTATATAGAGCTTCCATTTGGCCAAACTTAAGACAGGCTGGATTATCTGGCTTATTTTTTGTCTTTATTCAAATTTTTTTTGTATTTGTTATTTTTCTGTCATTTTTTCGTGGCTTATTGGTTCGTATCGATGAAACAAATCTAAAAAATATAAAATTATGTCCAAAAGTTAAAAAAAAGTCACTAAAGATAAAAAATAAGCCAACATGGACGCTGTTTTTGGCTTATTTTTTGTCTTTTCTGAACTTTTTTTAATTTTTTAACATAATTTTATACTTTTCTGAAATCTCTTGTCGAGACGAACCAACAACCATAAAAAAATTGATGAAAAATAAAAAATTAAAAAAAATTCAAATAAGGACAAAAAACTAAACAGTGAATAATCCAATAATTCAGCCAGGCCAAATGGACCCAGAATAATGTTATTTTCTTACTTTTATTTGTTCCCTTACATGTATTATTTCTTTTTTTTTATTTTCTTACTTGTAATGTTTCCTTTCATTACTCCATCTTTCCCTATATAAAAGATGGTTGTATCGTTCATAAATAAGTAAAAATACAATTGAGATGAATACAATTAGTTTCTTATTTTTAAATGATTTCAGACTTCACAATTACTAATATAATTGATTATTTCTTACACGATATTATTTCTGATACGATGGAACAATAGAAATATATAAGAGTAGGATATTTCTAAAAATATAAAATTCAAACAATTATGCTATTGACCTACACAAATTACATACACAGTAACATGAACTAGAAGATCGACACCGGATATTCCAAATTATGTATATGAGTGAGCACGTATATATGTGCAAATTGTGTGTGAGATTTTTAGACTTCTCCAAATTTACAAATAATTTGTACAAGACTGCTTGCAGAAAACTTCGCAATCTATAACGCCCCTATTTTTGGTATATTTATTTTTTTATTCTCTTAAATACTATTTTATTTGTCAAAATAATTTTATTAAAAAAAAATCAATCTTTATCATCAAATAAATTGTAACAACTTTGAACATTTAATTAAACTGAGTTTGAAGATGAAATGACTAAAACGACCTTTCAAGTTTACAACTAAATTTAAAAGTAACTAATAACATCAAAGTATTCTAATCGTGAAACAGCCAAGTAAAGGTCTCTCATCTAGCAATCTCCGACTCCTCCACCGCGGTCAGTTCTTCCATCTGCTCTTTTTCATTTGGCATGAAACGCCAGGGGCAAAAAAATTGCACCAACAGGTAATGAAACTCAGTAGGAAGGGTTACCCAAAAAATCAAACCCAAGGCTATACAAACATATAACAGTTCAAAATAAGACAGTTTAATAAGTAACGATAGTAGATGTTGATACTAGATAAAAAAGATAATAAACACGTTGGGGTTCATTATGCTCTTTTTTATTTTAATTATCTTGTTTAGTCGGGACAATGTACGGTGGGACTCCAATTCATATGGAACATGGCACGATGGCCGAACCATGCACGTGGGACTAGATACCCCTTAGCACACTTCGGGGCTTGAACCCGGTAAGTGAGCCTGCATGTGGGACTCATTATCCATTAACAGACCTCGGAACAACGTCGGGTAAACAATCATTCACGTGGGTCTAGTTACCCTTCAGTATGTTTGGAACGACGTCTGACATCAGACAACACAACGACCATATCCAACATAACCACTGATTCCAACCTTCAAGTTGTTTAACAACTTTCTCTATAGCTATCAGAAGCTTGACAAGTTCTAATCCACTTAATCGTCGTGCATTCTACACATCGAGCTAGGCATCAACACATAACAACATGGTTTTCGATTCTCATAAGATCCCATAGAGACTTATGTTCAAATTCATAGTGTGTGTATACTTGTGCAAGCTGTACATGTATTCTGGACAAATAAAATCAATCTGATCAAGAGTCCATGGGCTTGAACAATAAGTTAAACATTCTAAAATTCTATTATGTATTTCAAACAGGTCACTCGAGCGGCCAAAACAAGCTTTCTGTCTAAATTTGAAATGTTGAATATTTCTACAGCTCACACACACACATATAAGCGAGCCATTTTTTTTTCTCAGATTCTGAAAATTCCAGATTTGAAAATCTTCTGATTCGAACAGAACACTAAAATGCAACAAAAACTAAAACAGAGTATAAAATCATGCAATAACAACGAAATTGAAAATTCTAAGGTTTATAGGTAAAAAATCCTACCTAAATTTGGAAAAATGTATGTCGAAGAACAAGTCCAGATTTTGAAAAGATTTGAGTGAAAACATAACTTGAACCTTTCTCTTAAAGCCTCTAAAAAACCACAAGAACACCCTTCGAATTTCTCTGGACAACTTAAGAGCACCTCGCAATATACTAAAGCTTATGGATTTCGAATGCTTTTATAACAGTTGACTGATTAATTGGTTGCTCTATTTGTAGGCCAAGGCATAAAATCCTTCATTAACACCTTATATTACCATGATAATTTCCCAAATAAATTTTTGATTTAAACCCACTAATGGTTGGCAAATCCCAGAATGAATTCAATATTTTGGTTTCAATTTGAAGGAATCCGAATCAAATGTTTATTTCGTCCATTAAACCTAGAGTTTGACCATGAATGCCCAAAAATTCCAAAAGTTGTCATTTCGAAATTGCTGTAATCGACAACTCGCTCGAGAGACCTATTAAAAAATATTATTATTTTAATTTTTTAAATTCCAAACTTAAGCAGTTAAATACTCCGAATAAATATCAAATAATAATTTTAAATTCTATTTAAATTTTATGGATTACTACACAATCAAAAGAAAATTGTCAAGTTGTGTGCGAAGTGATATCCTCCTCATTAAATACAAAAAATAGATATTTACTGTCTCGAATTGTTAAATGTCTCCTATTTAACATTCTTGTGTTGCATTTCTTAACTTTGTCGTGTTTGACAATAACGTGATGATTGGATCTTTAATTCGTCTAGAGAAAGAAAAATTGAAGGGAAAATGAAATTACTTATTTATTTGTTTGGGTAGTCATAGAAAAAGAAAGAAAAATCCCACTAAATTGCCTGAGATGGGAAAAAATGTCAAAATCATCACTGAATTTCACCTATATGTAAAGAAGACATTAAAAACGAAGAAGAAGGAGAAGAAGAAGAAGATGAAACAGAATTCAAATTCTTGAACTGCATACTTTATCGTTATTCCAATCAACAATTTTCACTATCTGCCATTTTTAGGCAGAAGGAAAACCGAACCAAACCTATAAAACAGAACCCTCACTACATGGACAGGATTCTGTATTAACACTTGCTAGAGCTACAGCTTTAGCTTTTTATTACATCTAATGAGAGTTTTCTTCTCAGAAATCTCAAGTAATTGATCAAACTTCATCAAAAGTTACTCCAACACTTTCTCTCTCACATGATGAGAGAGAGTAAGAGAGAGATATGGACTTTCTTTCAATTTTTTTCGTTCTTTTCATTAATTCCAAGTGTGTTCTTCACCCCATCAATGGCACCCTGAGCCATGTGCATCACTTGCTCTCCAGTCTGCGACATACACACACAAAAAAAAAAAAAAAACACAGAAAAAGAAATTAGGGTTTTAAGCTTCAAATCAAGCCAACATAACATAGATCTCATACTAAAAACAAAATAATGGGTTTTACTCCCAAGTACTATTAAATCAAGTATCAGTCAGTTACGGTAACTTAGGTATGTGTATCGGTGAATAATATATAAAAAGTACATAGATATTCGTAAAATATATATTAGTATCTGTGAATATACATTAATATCATAAAATATATATTAATATTAGTATTTATTTAACATTATGTACATTTTATTCCAATGCCTAATAAACGATAGTTAGTACCTGTTGAATGAATCCGGCACTTTGTTCCTTCCCTTGTTGGGCCGACTCGGTGGAGTCGGCCATCTTGTCACAAGCCTTGTTTGCGGTGTTCTGGGCGGACTCCACCCACTCCTCGGTCTTGGCCTGTCCCACCCACAATGAGTAGTAATTTTAATAAAACGGGGGCAAATTGGACCGCAACAAATATAATAAACAGGGATCTGATTAAAGAATATTACCTCAGACTGGCCATGGGTCTGTCCTGCATTCAACTGAGCACTCGACATATTCTTCTTCTTCTTCTTCCTTGTGAGAAAAGACAAAAACTGGGTGGTCTCTGTGTACTTGTAGTGTGATCTCAAAACGTTTTCGGAAATCTGCTGATATAATTGAATGCATGGGAGGGGCCTATATATAGAGTTTCTGTAGAGTGAGAAATTGACGTGGACCAATAGAATCAAGGGGTTGAGCGTATATTACTGTTTTATGACCTGATTTTGAGCCACTCAAATGGTATATGGTTGTGGCCCTTTTACTAGGGTTGCGCATCTCCATGCATTCTAAGCTTACTTGGTGCTAAGTGTGGTTAGTAGCAAAGTTATTAATCCCGTACCGTACCGGCCCGCCCGGTACATTTCGGACCGCCATCGTAACGGTACAGGATTACCGGAGTTCTGTTCCGGCCACTTTTTCGGCATGTTCCGGGCCGTTTCAACCTGTTCCGGCCAATACCGGTATGTATCGTACCGTACTGGTCCGTATTTAAAAAAATTTAAAAAATTCAATTAATATTATTTTTGGTAATTAGACATAAATTGAGGTTAAAATCATCTTTTTTTTTTATGTTTAGTGATTTATTTTTAAATTGTGATGCTTTATTTTATATATTCAATATGATTTTTTGTTAAAAAATATTATTTGAAATATATATATATATTAATTTTAGCAATATATCCGAAACAGTACGCTGGTACACACCGGTACCGGTACGTATTGTACCAGTAACAAAATCGGTAGGCTCGCCGGTACGAGATTGATAACTTTGGTTTGGACCGCCAAGATGTACTCAGGGTGTGTTAGGAATCTATTTTTCACTTTTATTTTTGGCTCTTTGATTTTTTGACTTTTTAGATTAGAATCAGAATGAGTTTTAAAATTGGAAGGAGTGTTTAGGAAAAACATGTAGAATGTATTTTGTAAAAGTAATAGAATAAAAAATAATAATGAACATACAAAAAAGATCAACTCTATCTTCATTTTGAGCTTTTGTGCCTAAAGTTTAAAATAGATAATGAGTTTTGCAGAACTCATTCTGAGAATGTGACTCCCAAATAGTCAAATTCTAAAAGTGAAAATGAAAAAATAAAAAAAAAAGCTCTCAAATACACCCTTATTCCGTTTTGCATTTTCTACTTTCCGATTTCCTCAAAATACATAAATTAAACTTCTTGACTAAAAGTGTTTGAGGGATTTGCGGAGCCGTAGGCTGGGGTGTAATCTTAAAACGACAAATCGAACTAAATTGGAAAATCAAAATGAACCGATAGTTTGGCTTGATTTTTGAGCTCGATCGATCCAATTCAATTCGGTTTGTTTTTTCTAGAATGTTTCGGTTCAGTTTTAATTTTTTAAATCTAAACATCGGACCGGAATAAAAAATATTAATTTTTTTGTTATATTTTTTGTAAAAAATACATATGACGAACCAAACGAAAATAATTTGGTTTGGTTTGAAAAATTCTAAACTGAAATTTTCGATTTGTTCGAGTTTTTCTTCCAAACTTGACCAAATCAGACCGGGGCAGTTTCCTATAGTCTAGGAAGCACGGATACCGATACGGGATACGGATACGATACAATACGGATATGGCGATACTGCAAAACCTAAAAAAATAGGATACGGATACATCGGGGATACGGCGATAATTTTTTTTTATAATAATTATAGATTATGTACTATGCATAAAAAGAAGCAAAAAGAACTAGAAGAGTAGTTGAATTGCTAATAACATTATACCAATCATTTAGCACAAGTTAATTTTCAAAAGTCATTCAAAATAAAAAGAAAGTGACTAAAGTCTAAATAAAAAAACGATAATTCTTATTAATTTTTATCCATATCAACTTCAACATTCAATTGCATCCCCTTAGTTTTCATCGGAGAATATTATAACTTCTATATCCGGCTCATCAAGAAAAAGACTAGCAACTTCAAGTATACTGACACCCTCAAGCGAATCAAATGCATCTTCCGCCGTATCCCTAAAGTATCCGGCCGTATCCTAGAAGTATCCACCGAGTATCCGAAATTAAAATGATTTACTTTTAATGTTGGATACTTATTTGACCTATCCGATACGTATCGGGTGAGTATCGGTATCGGAGAAGTATCCGATATGGGTACGTGACTAGTTTCGGAGTATCCGTGCTTCATAGCTTATAGTGTTTAATGTAGTGCAGATAAAATGACATAATTTGATCCGATTTGTGCTTGAAACTATATCGTTTTAACTTATCACACGAATTATTATAAAAAAATATGAGATCAAAATAATATAGTTTCGAAAGAAAAATTGATAAGGCTACATCGTTTTATCCAGGCTACATCGTTTTATGTTCGAGATTCTAAAACTATAGCCTTTTCGAATCCGTGTTTGAGAACTAATTACTTTTTTATGTTCGAGATTCTAAATTGTACATTATAAGAGAATATATCAAAGTGTTTCGATGATAATGCACAAAATATATTACGTAAAAAATAGTGTGTAGATATGTATAGAAAATCTAAAAAATACATTGGAGGTGATTTTGAGATTATGCATTATTTATTTCATTTTTCAGAACGCATTATTGAAAAATACATTCTATAATTTGCAGCCAAACACTCGCATAACAAATTACAGAATGCACAATGCAAAATTTGTAAGGCCAAACATCCCCTAAATGTCCATTTTCACATGTATAAAAATGTATAGTTAGGGGGTGTTTGGGAGCCTATTTTTTAACTTTTTATTTTTGACTTTTTAGTTTTTTAGCTTTTTGAATTATGGTTAGAATGAGTTTTAAATTTGAGAGTAGTGTTTGGGAAATGTACAAAATGTATTTTGCAAAATGTATTTTGCAGAAGTAGTAGTGTTTGGGAGCCTACTTTTGAAAATGAGTTATGTATTATTTTTTACTAATTTACCCTTGGTCAAGATGAAGACTTGTAATTTATTTAAAATTGTAATTGGACAATATTTTGAAAAAGGGACTCATCTATTTTTTAAAAAACTTATTTTCAAAAAATATTATTTAATCTATGTACTTTTTTTTTAAACGAGTTAAAATTTTTCCGTACTTAATAAGAATTATGAAAAATGAAAGTAATAGGGCAAAAAAATTAAAAAGATAATCTAAAAATATTTAATTATAAACATTACACAATTATTATCCTGGTGTGTGAACAGGAGCAGCAAGCAAAAAAAATCGTTTCCCTTTTGTGCTGGTGTGTGCTCCTGAGGGTAGTTCTGGGAGAGAATTTTGCATTTGGGGATAATGGAAAAATGGGAATGTGAAAAGGAGGGTTGGACCTCTTTTTCACTTTTGGGCTCCATCTTTCAAAATGGAAAATGAGTTTTCTAAAAATGATTTTTCAAAAGTGGCGCCCAAACACATAAAAGTAAAAAATGAGAAGTCAAAAACTTAAAAAACAGGCTCTGGCAAACAGCCTCTTAAAGCCCTTTTTAAAATCCTTCTTGTCATCATTCACTTTCTAAGACCGTTGAGAACATCAACCATTTTATAAATTAAGCTAATTATGTGGGATATAGAGTATACAGATTTAGCAAAGCTGTAGTGAACATTTTTGTAGTGCGCGTGTAGTATAGGAGAGGATACAAAAATGCGCACTGTGTCTCACCGAATCGAGAATATACAGCTCAAATATTGGAGGGAGAGTTAGCGAGCTAGACTTTAAAAGGGACAAGTATGATCGCCTCAAAATTTTTAAACAAATTTATATTTAAACTATTATGAAATATAATTGGTTCAAAAGATAAGATAATTTATAGTTAAAAAATCCTATTATTTGGAAGGTTCCACAAGTTATCTGATGGGTCAAATTTTGAATACAGAAATGAAATGCTATCTTTCTACTATTTTTTCTTTGATTACGAAAACTTAAAGTTGCACTTACTATAATACAATTTTTGTTAATTTTCGAAGATGCTTTTCCAAATTAAAATAAGTTTTGTACAGAAGAATTTTCCAAGGGTACTTCTGTAGGAAATAGTTTTAGGAGTTATTTGACACATGCGAATTCTATGTCAGGTGACAACTTCAATTTTCAACAAAAGTCGGCCCATGTCATTGAACTTATTTCAAACATTGTCTGATTTAAACTCAAGATTTTCTTCTGCCTCATCAAAACGGGGGTCGAAATTTTTTTTGGACATGATAGCTGTCGACTCTGCTGGAACATACTTATAGGATTTTGAATTTTTTGTTTTTCCAAATTAATCTTTTCAAATACGTTCTCTTTGGCCTGTTACTGACATCATCTTTTATTACTCTCTTTCACGAACGCTTCTTGCCAAAAAAAAATAATAATAATAATAATAAGGGCATAAACATGCATATTAACTGTTTTTTACAGGATATTCACATTGTATATACGTCAAAGGACTCTTCTCAATATTTTTAAATAAGAAATCTTTTGGCATACACAATAAATTTAGCACTACATAACCAACTATCTTCTTAATTTTTGGTCATATTTTTGTTAGGGATCGATTCTCGAGACCCAGTGAATAACGCGCAGAAATTATACAATAAAAAATATAAAACCCTATTAGGCGAAATTAGGGTTCAACCTTTGAGATCTCTCTGGTTTGATCTCAACAATCTTCACAGTTTGCTCCTGATCGAACTTTGATCATGGCTGAAATAATTTTGCTCGATTGACCTCGAGATCTTCTACCGTAATTCTATTGCACCTTGATCACAAATTGAGTGTGAGCTCAAAATCGTGATCTCTTTGCCTTCATAAAACCTCTCAGTATTTTGAGTGTTAGGTTGTGTTTGACCTATAAGGCATAGCGGTATTTATATAGGCAACGATAGGGACCCTAAGAGAAGTATGGGCTGGGCTTCCTGTATAATTTGGGATTCCTAATCAACCCCATATTAATACTGAATTATATAAATTACAATTCATACCACTACAGAATTATAATTGCATTCCCTTCTCATATCTCAAAATTACATTTCGAGCTCTATGTTATTAAATTCTTATTTGTCTCACTACGACAAAACAGAGTTTTCCCGGCGTTTTAAAAACGCCGGTAAAAGTCCCATAAACGCCGGTAAAAGTTTTCCCGGCGTTTATCCCGGCATTTTGCAAAACGCTGGTGATGCCGCTGTCAGAAAAGCAAAATGGCGTTTTGAAAACGCCAGTAAAGGTCCCGGCGTTTTTCCCGGCGTTTCAGAAACGCCGGGATATACTTCCTATCCAATCGCCGGCAACGCCTTTCCCGGCGTTTTGCAAAACGCCAGGAATACTGGAAACCCTTTCTTTTCCACAATTTTTTTCCCAGTTTCTCCACTGGTTAGGCAACAAATTATATTCATTTTTCAAATTCATTCAACACAATTTCGACAATGCACGACATAAAGGGTAGTTTCCTTGGTCGAGCAAAAGAAATCAGATGGCTCAAATTCATCCATCGACAACTTCTAAATGCTGTACGAAAAGAGTGATTTAACAAGACAAATTTCAGCATCTCAAATAGGATACACCACTTAGTGTCTAAGCTTTTTAAAGGACTATTCAGAAACTATATCCTGTAGCATGAGAGACAATAAAATCATAAGATCAGTTTACACCTAGAAGGGGAGACCATGAGGGAGTAGATAATAAAATTCCAAACGTTGTTTGAGCTCTCATCATTTGTAGAAGTCGAAATCAGTATCAGGCTTCTTCATGTTAGTTCTGTAACCCTTTTCAAAGTCCTTGGGGAGTATGACATAACGATTCTTACGGATTGCATGCATCCCGACTTCTTGACAAATAGCTGCAATCTGTTAAGAGTGAACTGATTAGTAAACTAATAAGTATTTTCCAGCCGGTTTCAAGCCCCTACGCCTAAAGCCTCACTTAAACCCAAGACACAAAAAGTTCAAATATTGCACCATCTTGGTTAACAAGAAGGAAGTATCAGAACAAAATAGTAAGTTCTACTATTTTCTTTTTCCAAAATTTCACCCCAAAAAGAAGAACAAAAAATCAACTAACCTCAGCAGCACTTATTTTATCCGGCCTAGAAACATAGTCCTCCAAATCAACCTCATCGCCTAAGTTCATTTTAGCAGTGCAAACCTGTAGGATATAGTAAAGTTAGTAACACAAATATAGTGACAATGGAGCAAAAAAAGCTGACAGTCGAGGCCACTCACAACGGAAGAAAGAAAGAAGTAAGGAGGAGGAGGAAGAAGAAGAAAGGAAAACAAAAACGAAAACACTAGCACTGGCCCAGTGAAAACAGAAAATAGGATGATAAATGTAGTGCATCCCAAACATCACTTGAAAAACAAGCCTCTTCTGTCGTCTATCAGGCAGAGGAAATTCAATCTTACGGTCAAGCCTTCCAGGGCGCAGAAGTGCTGGGTCTAAAGTGTCTGCTCGGTTAGTTGCCATTATAACCTTAACGTTCACTGTCTGGTCAAACCCATCCATCTACAGTAACACAATCCAAATCACATATTAAACTCAAAAGGCTACTAGAGAATGAAATAGACGGGCTGGAGAGCTAAAGCAAATTGAATAATTACACAAATACACTAGTATCACAAACCATACTTATTTTTTTTTTTGGGATAAACACACAAACCATACTTTCACATATCTAAGATTGATTTTTTTGGGTCGACCATAGTTTCACATACCGAAGATTGGTACTATGGGTAAACCTTTGGGAATTTTTCGCAATATGTCTAGTCCCTTACGACTTCATGTCTCGTTTTTCTACTTGACCAGAGTCCCACGAGTCACACCATCTTACCTGATTCAAGAGCTCCATGAGGATACGCTGAACTTCTCTATCAGCTCCAGTCTGAGCATCAAACCTAGCAGTAGCAATAGCGTCCACCTCATCAATAAAGATAATCGCAGGAGCATTTTCTTTGGCAAGACGGAAAACATCACGAACCATTCGTGGGCCCTACACAAATGTGCAACTGCCTATGTGCAAGACATCTTGATTCAATAAACAAGCTGAAGAAAAATGTGCAACTGCCTATGTGCCCTACATCCATATTACCCATTCTCTGTACTTTATGATCTAGATTGATGGACTTGCGGATGACTACTTATTATGGGTATATAGGATGTATACGAATGCAAAAAGTGGTGGAACAGCATCTTCCAATGTAGGGATTTAGTACTTGTTCCCATAACTATTTTTCCACAAGGAGATAATATTACCTGAACTACCTCAAGGGCATTTTACCAAACAGGTAATATGCAAAAAAAAAAACCAATACAATTCGCTAACCAACATTATACTATTGAGCCCCAATCTAATCAACACCCAGAAATCATACAGAAATAAAATTACACATCCATAAACGATTTCAATCCACCTCCTTAAGCAAGAACAACAAAAACCAAATACCCACAAATAATCTGGAGATCGAAGAGGCTAAGCAAAAAAAAATATAGAGAATGGAGATTGATTACCTATGAAACCTTTTCCGAACAAATCAATGAATCTTTAAACCAGAGAAGAAGGAAGAGAGCTAGTGTAGTCCTGCACAAAGAAGCTGGAGAAGAGGCCGAGTGATTGGAAACGGAAAAAAATATGGAGAAGAGAGAGATCGATTACGTTACCTTGCCTTCTCCCCAAATCCAATGAAGTTCTGAACCAGAAGAAGAAAGCGAGAGATGGAGAACGAGAGAGAGAGAGAGAGAGAGAGAGACCGAGAGAGATAGAGAGAACGGGAGCGAGAGATGGAGAACGAGAGAGAGAGACATACCTGAGTGATCATCAAGGGAGCAGTTACAGCAGTAGCAGACCGACGCCGGAGCAGCAGCAGCAGCAGCCGGAGCAGCAGAAGCAGCAGAACAACGAAGGAGCAACAACAGAAGAAGTTAGGGCTTGATTTTGGGGGGAAAGCTGGAGGGAAATAAGATAGGGAAGCGGGAACTAAAGTTGGGGGAAATAAGGGAGGAGAAAAAATAAGGGTATTCTTGGGGTTTTTTAATAAACGCAGGGAAATAAATGCGGGGAAAAGTCGAATTTGTTGTAGTGTCTCCTCGCCTTAAGATTATAGATACCCATTGATTAAAATAAATTACTGACAATTTATTTAATGAACATATATGAAATTCTTTGAGACCTTCCACTTAACTTATTCATTATGATGGATACTAATATCCACCTACAGGGTTTGACATAATTAAAACTTATAAATTTTCTCAAGAGGATATCATCAATCCCTATAAATGAACGTGAATTTCATTAATAATTAATAGTTGTCATACACTTAATATGTGACCCAACTTATCGAAACTATTGGCCCACAAGACCTCACTGTATAATAAATCAAAATCAACAACATTAAGTGCACACATCTATTAACTATCTTTGGATTAAAAGCACAAGTCTTCATAATAACCATGATGTTTGAATTGTATTATATTGTCAGTATAAATATAATTACTTCAATGTGGTCCTGTTCAATACACACAAAGTGTACTAATACAGTGATTTAAAATTATACCATTTTTTGCAGTCAAGATAGACCTACCGAAACACTGTATTACAGTCCTACTGGTAGTGTGTCCAATTCCACCTAAGACTGTGAACCAAAAATTTATATTCTATAAGAACCGATAATCTAATCCTTTGTGTGTAAGCCAAACTCTACATACTAGATTATCTACTATGCGGAATAAGAGACACTCATGCACAATATGATAAGATACAATGCAAACATTGCCCATAAAAATTTTCATCAAGAAAAGAAATAATTGTTTAAATAATTCAAACAAATATTAATATATTACATAAAACCATGGCTTTTAGTATAAAACCCTAACACTTTTAAGTTTTGACCCTTAGGATTATTCAGGGGTTCAAAGTAAACGTTGACTATCGATGCGATCTTCAATACAACCAAAGATAATTTTCGTCAAAAAGAACAATCCAACCAAATCATCAACCAAAGAAATTTTCATTTATTAGGGACGGAGGTTTGGAGATTTTGAAAATTGTGAAACCTAGATAGGATTGCATTATGTAATGGGCTAAATTGCTGGTTTGACCCAAAGAGAACATGATGGGCCAAAGGCTGGGCCAGGCTCATGATGTATCGGCTGTGTCGGTGACGTGAGCCGTCACCACATCGTATGGCTGATCGGACCAATAGTAAATGACCCAAGACTGGGGGCTCAACGCATGGGCTGTTGCCATGCCGAGCAGCCAATCCGCCACTCAGTTATTCGATCAGAACCTTTTAGAATTAGAAGGTAGTTCGAACAGAAAAGTGCAAGATTTTGGGAATGTTCCTATTTAGAAAACCTTCATACTACAAATAAATAGCTAGATTTGGCAATGCACAAATTGAAAAAGGATCCCATGTTATTCACTTACCAAGCTAAGACACTTGTTGGCTTATAAATAAAGGATCATGAGATAAAATCATGTACGGTATGAATTACAAGTATGATTACTTTTGTACTTTTGTCCCACATGTTATAACTTAAGCATTGGAGTGCCTTTTAGCTGGCAATGACAGGGTGACACTAATTGGTTGTCCATGCGCAGGCTACAAGAGCAACTTGTTTCTCAAAGACGAATCGAATTAGATTGGTGAATCTTTACAACCCCACTACTGGTGACTCTATTGGGGATGATGATCGTTCTTTTTTATTAGTACGATGACATGGTCTTCATTGATGAATGAAGTTAGGACAACCAGGCTTAATGGAAAAGATCCACTGGATGAGAAAATTGGTTCTAGAGGTCACTAGTCACTGGCAGGGATCCACAAGCTTACTATATGTGAGTATATCAAGCAATTGGAGCCTAATTTGAATAAGAGGAATCAAGCTCTCGATAATTTATGGTTAGTTTTACAACATAGGACGAAGGTATAGAAAACCCATGCACCGACAACTAGCTAGATGAGAGACGTGGGATGTGCTAGGATGAAAACCCCTCTCAGAGCAGAATCATGAATTGTCCAGGTGCTGTTAGTGCGTCACAAGCTGGAAGCAAGGACTATGGTAGCCAACTATCGCGATGGTGGTAATGGATCGTGTCATCTACAAACTCTGATGCCAGATTGGAGCTCAGTGCCCCTAGAGAAGTTCGAAGAATTTTGGCGTTATAAAGGCTCATAGATTAGGAGGTGGATAACAGTCGAACCCTTGGTTTGCTAGTCGGTAGAATGGTTAAGCAGTTGGCAGAAGATTTTGAGAGACAAGTTGGTTCGAGCAAAGAGAATCGACAACTGTTTGTTGGCTCATGGTGCCGTGCCAACCCGGTTTAAGTTTTAAATTGCCCATGAACAATTCATATTATCCTCATTCACTTTGGAGATTGAAACAGTCAAACCCCAGCCCAATTTTGCCTATCCAAAGTTCAACAAGTATGAACCAAAGACCGAATTGTATACCTGTATGGTCTATTATAAGCAAATGATGTCCCTTTACTCAAAAAATGATGTCTTGATATGCAAGTTGTCCCCCTCCAACCTTGGGGAACAAGGTCTTTCATGATTCGACAAACTTCTAGAGGGGTCTATGTCCTACTGGAAAGATTTGTGTATGGCCTTCTCAGGTTGGTTCATAACCAACACAAACTTGAAAAAAGAGGTTGATGGTCTGCTCGATATGAAGAAGGCAATGGTCTAATTCCTTCGGTAGTGTGCTATTTGATATTGGGAGTTGTACAATGAGATTAAGGAGTGTGATCCCAATATTGCGGTGATATCATTTAAACTCGGCCTCAATATGAAGAGGAGGATTTTTTTGACTTGCCGCTCGTTCTTTCAACTGACATGGACAAGCTTATGAGCCAAATTGAATTACACGCTCTGTTGGAAGAGGCAAAAGAAGAAAGGAAATAAGCCGAGTAGAATACCACCAACAAAACTAAATGAAGCAAAAAACATCGATGGGAGATGAATATAGTTTGGTTTGAAGAGAGAAAGGAGCCTCGACCATTTGAATTTGTGGTCGAGAAGACAATTTTAAGATACCTTTGTACTAGTCGATAAGAAAGTAAAGCACGAGCTATTTTTGAAATAGTGAACAAGATGATGGGAGAACCGAAGGTAGGGACTTAGAGGTTGAGGTGCTCATACCATAAGGATTGGAGGCAATTAATTACGAATTGCCAATAGTTCAAAGCCCACTTGGAAGAGTTAGTAGCCGCAAGACACCTGAAGGAATAGATAGATGAAGAAAAAATAAAGGCAGGGGTATCAAAGAAAATAATGACCGCGCGAGCCGCTGATGTAGATGAAATATGAACAATCCACGTGATCCATGGTATGGTGGATCAGGCCATCGAAGAAAGTCTTAAAGCCAAACTTCAACGTTCCTGCAGGAAAAGAAATAATGAGTGTGGAGCCGGCACCAAAGAATAACTAGGTAAGGCCAGAATGGGTGATTTCATTTACAGAAAAGGATTTGGAGAGAGTTCGACATCCCTACATCGATGCTTTAGAAATCACAATAAAGTTGGATGCACTTAAATGCCCAAATTTCTGGTAGGAGTCTCACATATAGCAACAACAAATATAACATATCTCCATATCTTTTAATTACTCTTCTAGTAACAACACCACAACAAAATGGACATTTCTCAACGTTTGTTAAACTTGATAAAAACCTTAAAAATGCCACTAATACCGCTGTCGGAAGTACTTACCGGCATTTATAAACACTGCAAAAACTTGCAAGCATGTATTACCGTCGTTGAAAAAACGTTGGGAATGAGTTTCCGGCGACATTACTATAACAAACGCCGCGAAAGGTATTTGTGGGTTTTTTAGAAGTGTCGGTACAAGTTTTTTAAAAATGTCAGAAATGTATATATTTATAAACGCGGGGAATGTATATATTTATAAATACCAGGAATATATTTTTAGAATTTTTGAAAGTGTTGGTCAAATTTCATCAACAAACGCCGATAATACAAAAACGCTGAGAAATATATTATTTTAAGTGACAATTTCTTTTAATTTTAACATTGTATCAACATTCACAATGTCTTCAAACAAAAAAATTATTATTTTAAAAATCATCACAATATTCAAATAAAAAGCATCCAAAAACCACTCTTCATAATATTCAAAACATATCAAGTATTCATTGCAAAACAAATACGCCATAATCTAAAATACTAAACATGAAATAACGACTCATGGCTATCATAATCTTCAACTCCTGTAAATCTTAAATTAGACAATAATAAATATAAATCAATACAAAAATTCAACAAGTCCTTAATGCAATGCATACAAGTCAACAATTACCTTTAACACAAATGGAATTAATTTGAACCCTTTTGCAAATTTCTTCTTCTTCTTTTTCTTTTGAATTGACTAACAAAAAGGCATAATATATACTTGAGCATTCCTACAACAAATTATTTTAGACATCAAGCGTATAACTTAAAATTTATCCATCTACTGTTAAGGAACTTATGTATGTATGTATGTACCAAACAATATACTAGAACTGTCATTATCAATTATGCATTGGGAATTAACATACAAATACAACCACAAAAAAACTACTCTATTTCTTCCTTACCATGCATGTTTATGTCACCACCAAAACTACTGATCCCATGAACTTCTAACACCATCACTATCAAAAGCTTATGCAGTTATACTACTTCAATGATTCATATAGGTATATATATCTATAACAAAAGACATATATACGTACATATAAAAATACACACACACACACACACACACATATTATATATAGAAAATTAAAAGTACAGTAACAACCTACCTAGCATAACCAAACAAACAACCAATAGATGTAGTATTATTAACTTCACCACTGAAATTACTACCACCATTCTTCAAATCAAGCTACACTTAAACTGAAACCAAAACCATGCAAAGACATAGACAGCCAAAGCCAAAGCAAGATTTTCCACTGGAAACCAAATAAACAAAAAAGACCAGATAATTATCATCCCTATATGTGAATAACGTTGGAGACATATCTTATGAACAACTAATTTCCTTCCCCCATACAAAACAAATGTCACAAGAATGCCCAATTCCACAAATTTCAATTCATATTTTGGCAGCGCATCAGTAATAAAAATGAGAGAAAAAATTGAAAATGTATTCCATCCATGTGCCTGAAAAGATCAAGTGATTAGCATATACGCACATTTACCTCAATCTAAGAATCTGGCTGTTGCAACGAAAGTAGCAATGGAGCAGGTTGTACCGATGATTGGGCTCGTGGAGCTATATCCTCTTGACTGTCTCGGTGACTATCAAGTGTCACTTACGGATGTGCACTAGAGACATTTGGAGAATATGTATCCAAAAAGGAACGAAGAATTTAATTAATTTAAAAATACATATGATTAATAAGTAACAAACAAATACATTACATTATTGTTACACAATGACCCATCTAGTTCATCGTCTGTGTCCTCAAATATGTAGTCCTCGTTGTCATGGAGTGAGGGTTGGGATGGCACCTGGTTAGGCTTGTTGGCACCAACTAGCTAGCTCGGAGTTATTCCCAAACCATACCTGCAAATGCGACCAGACTGCTCAGATCCTATAACTTTGTAAAGATTTCACCCTCTGTCATAGAAGTTGAGTTAGACCCATCTTGAGATGTTCTCGTCTCCTTCAATTTTTCCTACAAATGCACCGAGACAAAGAAAACCAAAATAATGAACATAACAATGACATTAAAAATTACCAAAATTTGGCCAGTTTCTTTATTAACCACTTCACCATTTTTCTTAGTATGATTTTTGACAACGTGTCAACGCGCTTTGGATTTTTATTTAGAATATTTCTCTCCTATATTGTCATTTATAACACATAAGAATAACAAAACATCTCGAAAAAAGAATTTTAGAATATAAGCAAATTAAAAAAATAACTTATCTTTAAATCTTATGCTCAACCAAATAATGTGGTGTCCTCCCAGAAGTATGCAGTAATTTTTGGCCGGCCCTAATGGTCTTGTTCTTCAAACTCTTCGCCTATAAAATAACCAGTTTTAAATTTGTTCCAACATTAATAACAAGGCTACGATACCTATGATGATACAACAAATTTTATAACAAAAATTTTATTAGTACATACCATTTGCATACCTTTTTTTTTTCGAAAAAATTTTATTTTTTCGCTTCACATTTCCATTATGCCAACTTCTCGAAAAAATTTTATTTTTTCGCTTCACATTTCCATTCTGCCAACTTCTTTAAAACTGATTGCATGAACCACTTCTTCATGAAGTCGGCCGCATCCATATGACCCTACAATAAGAAAAACTATTTCAATTCATGGTGTATATGACATAAACCATGTAACATGTAACATACACTCCCCGTACTCTCTTCTTATACTAGATATGACACAAATATTAACATTCAATATATACTTAATTTCATCTCATACTCTTTTCTTATAGTGCGAAGGGATGTATCGCCAAACTAAATAGTGGAAAAGTAGAAGAGAACCATCTCTCGCCAATGCCCCTATATGTGTGGCAAGGGGTGTATCGGCCATTATTGGTTATCTCCTATCATTTCTCACGGGTTTCATGGTGGAGGCGTTCAAGTTCACGATCTCCAATCCGACGATTGCCTTGTTTAATGAAGTCACGGTGCTTCCCGCATTGCTCAAGCAATTTGGTAATAAAGGATAAGTTTTAAATAAAGATAAACTAGATAATTTTAGAAAAAAGGATTAATTGTCTTACTCTCAATAAAGAATGATCGAATCAATGTTAAATAGAATATATTGACGAGTCTGAATCTTTTGTATAAAATTAAGAGCATACTTCTCATCTTTTTCTAAAGGACAAGCCCCTAGTTGACCTGCATCACCTCCATCATAATTCCTTATAGCTCGATTTGACTTGGATTTAACATCACCCAAGTACCGAGAACAAAATGTCACGCATTCTTCAATGAAATACCCTTTAGCAATGGAGCCATCTGGTCGGGCTCGATTACGCACATATGACTTAAATGTCATAAGATATTTAGAAATGAAATTGTTTGTGTTAAAGCATAGGCATAGAATAATAAAGTAAAAAGTATAGTTTAATTTCATACCTTTCGACATAATACATCCAACGGCATTACACTGGGCCACCAATCTTAGCCTCCTCAACTAAATAAATATGCAAGTGCTCCATTATGTCAAAAAAATAAAGACGGAGGAAATATTCTTTTGAGTTGACATAAGGTGAGCACTATTTGAGACTGTAGGTGATCCAATTCATCAACCTTCAGAACTTTCAAACACAATTGCATAAAGAAATTACATAGCTCTATACTGGCCCACTTACTTTTTTAGGGAGTGTCATGCTTACTGCTACTGGGAGTAATTGCTCCATTAATATATGGTTGTCATGACTCTTTAGACCAAATATAGTGTGCCGCTTTACATTAACATATCGTGAAATGTTAGAAGTATAACCATTTGGGACTTTCACTTTTTTCAAAAGATTATAGAACATAGTTTTTTCATTATTATTCATTGCAAAGTATGCATGCGGCAAATACACTTTGCCATCAATTTGTTTTGAGGATATATCCCTTTTCGAATGCCCATTTGTTGAAGGTCAATACGCATTTAAGTTGTCCTTCCCTTTTACATCAAGATTCATTATTGTCCCTAACAAGTTATCACAAATATTTTTCTGAATATGCATCAAATCAAGACAATATCGAAAGAAATTATTCTCCCAATACGGTAAATGAAAAAAAAATACTCTTCTTCTTTCAATTACCTTGTAAGCTATTTTCCTCATAACATGGTTGGAAAGGAAAGCAAATCCTCATCGCTTTTCTTTCCAATTTTATTCACATGGTTGGATGGAAACATTGCTAATATTCAACCCCAGATAAATGAGTTGGACAAACTTCAAATTTAGTTTTTCCGTTGAAAGACATGTGCTCGTGTCGGAACTTCGTCCAACCTTCTGCAATGCCCCAAATAACATATCTTCTTCCCATCCACCAATCGACGTGAATAAGTGTTAACATGACAACAAGGACAAGCAAGATAACCCTTTTTGTACTCCAGCCCGATAATAAAGCATATGCAAGAAAATCATTAATTGTCTGCAACAACAATGCATGCATTTTGAACATCTCATTGCCTAATGCATCATAAGTGTCAACACCCTTATCCCATAACACATTCAACTCATCTACAATAGGGCTCAAGTATAAATCAATATCATTTCACAGTGACTTTGGGCCATCAGTAAGCAATGTCAACATTATGTAAGGTTGTTTCATGCATATCCAAGCGGTAGATTATATGTCATCATCACAACGAGCCATGTGCTATGAGAAATGTTCATTGTACGAAATGGGTTAAAATAGTCAGATGCTAACCCGAGCCTAACATTGCAAGGGTCCTAAGCAAAATCGAGATAAATGTTGTCAAAATACTCCCATAACCCGGAGTCAACCGGATGCCTCGATATGCCAGTAGAAGCTGGGTTTTCAGCATGCTATCTCATAAAGCCAACAGTATTTATCAACATTAACAATCTTTTTAGCTTAGGAATGAAAATGCAACAATCTTTTGCACAATATTGGATCTTTTGTTCATGTCATTTGTTTGCTACTCTAGTGGTTTATATCTTGGAAGATGACAAACTTTTCAATCAACCCGCTTTGCATTTTCTCCCCAGTACAACATACAATCTCTAGAGCATACATGAATCTTATGGTAATCAGGGCGTAAACCCTGCAATAGTCATTTGCTTGCATCAAAAGAATCAGGCAATTGGTCACCTTCAGAAAAGGCATCCTTCAATAACTTAAGCAACATAGTGAAAGACTTGTTACTCCACCCACTAGGCACTTGATGTGCATCAATTGCACAATGAATGAGTGCAATGAGAACTTCTAACACCCGGAATATAACCCTCACTCAGCTTTCTTTAATAGCTTAAAAAATTTGGCAGTTTCTTCATCTAGACCGTGTCCACCACCAGAAGAAGAATTCACATCCATATCATGGGCATGAATTGGCGGAATCCCAAATGCATAACATAACATTTCTTGCACATTGTCTTGCCCATTTAAATTATCTTCCCCACTGTGTTCAATACCATTAGCTCTAGACCGTGATTTTTCCCCATGAAAAATTCAAATGGTGTAACTTGTACTAAATCCATCCACAACAAGATATTTTTTTACTAAATCTATCTTCACTCTACACATATTATGATATTTCTTACACAGACACAAAATTTCTATTTCATCTTCGCGAATATTCTTACATGCATATGTCAAAAAATCTATGACCCCTTGTAGGTATCTTGGATTGAGCCTAGGCAAATTTATCCAACTTTTATCCATATTTGTTTCCTTTAACACAACTCTGAAGAGGAAGAAAATAATGTATTAACAAGAAGTATTGTGTGTCAAACAAGTATTTAATAGAATCCAAAACAATGTACTAGTAGGAAGTAACTACTAATCAAGTTCAAAAATGTGAAGATTAGGCCGATTTAAGTTTGGTTCATAGTAAGAAAGTTGAACAAAATCAACCGACATATAGGCCATGTTTGAAAACTTATAATTGAAAACTTATAAGTTTAAACTAAAAGGATATATGAAAAAGGCAGTACGCTGTCACAAGTTGAAATTGCCAAAAGGGCTTCCATAGCAAAGCCAAAGAACAAAGAAGAAATCCAGTATAACCAGTAAGAGCAAGATATAGCATCCGATGAAAGCACTTCCAATGACCACTCCAAGAAAGTAAATTAAGCAATATAAGAACAGGTTACACCAGATATAGCCCACAAATCCACATAGCAAAACTAAACACAAATAAGAAAACATCAACATCAGTAGCAGTAGTAGAAGAACGACATACAAAAGACCATATACCACTAGTAGGGACGTTTCTTGAATTCCATGAGGTCCCAAATGAATGCAAATGGTATTTCAAAGAAATCAATTTTTTGTTTAATCAGCCAAAGAAATTAAAAGCATTGGAGGGGCCCTAGTTTTTGTCCCCATCCCTGGTCAAAATTCTAAAAATTAAAGAAAAAGATAAGTGAAAGGAATTCACATAAAGTCTTCTTGTGTAAGGACCCACCCTAGTTTAATGTTTAATAATATTTTACGGTGAGTAAAATGGATGTTGATAAGCATTGGATGAGATGAAGGGTGAGTTTGATGAGTTTTGGTGAAGATGAGAGGAGGAAATAGGGAGGCTTGGGTGACTGGTTAGGGCAGGAGATGGGCCGGCGTGACCAGTCACGAAAAAATAAATTTTTGGTGAGTAGGCCTCAGTGACCAGTTAGGCTCTTTGGCCTTTTTCTATGACCGGTCAGGTGGGTAGAAGTTTTTCAAGTTTTTGGTCAGTAGGTGGCCGTGAGCGGTAAGGCTCCTTGCCCCCTTTCCCATGACCAGTCAGGCGGGTAGTCATTCGGAATTAAAAACGATGAGGCAAAATATAGTAAATTAAGCAGATATAGCATCCGGTGAAAGCACTTCCAATGACCACTCCAAGAAAGTAAATTAAGCAATATAAGAACAGGTTACACCAGATATAGCCCACAAATCCACATAGCAAAACTAAACACAAATAAGAAAACATCAACATCAGTAGCAGTAGTAGAAGAACGACATACAAAAGACCATATACCACTAGTAGGGATGTTTCTTGAATTCCATGAGGTCCCAAATGAATGCAAATGGTATTTCAAAGAAATCAATTTTTTGTTTAATCAGCCAAAGAAATTAAAAGCATTGGAGGGGCCCTAGTTTTTGTCCCCATCCCTGGTCAAAATTCTAAAAATTAAAGAAAAAGATAAGTGAAAGGAATTCACATAAAGTCTTCTTGTGTAAGGACCCACCCTAGTTTAATGTTTAATAATATTTTACGGTGAGTAAAATGGATGTTGATAAGCATTGGATGAGATGAAGGGTGAGTTGGATGAGTTTTGGTGAAGATGAGAGGAGGAAATAGGGAGGCTTGGGTGACTGGTTAGGGCAGGAGATGGGCCGGCGTGACCAGTCACGAAAAAATAAATTTTTGGTGAGTAGGCCTCAGTGACCAGTTAGGCTCTTTGGCCTTTTTCTATGACCGGTCAGGTGGGTAGAAGTTTTTCAAGTTTTTGGTCAGTAGGTGGCCGTGAGCGGTAAGGCTCCTTGCCCCCTTTCCCATGACCAGTCAGGCGGGTAGTCATTCGGAATTAAAAACGATGAGGCAAAAATTTTTTACACAACCAAAACACCCAAAATCAAATTTTCTCTCCTCTCTCTAAGAAACTCACATTTCTCACGTCTCCACCACAAGATATTTGATCAAACCTTCATATCTCTCAAATTCCTTCAAGGATCCTTTATTTTCCTTTGATTTCAAGCATTTGAAGGTGAGCTGTTACTTGGAGAGAACTTATTTGGGTTTTCCTCCACCATTCAAGTTAGGACTTCACGATTTGAGCTCATAGCTTGGATTTTCTTCTTGAGGTAGGAATTTTCTTACTCCTTCCAGATGATTATGATTTATTATTGGTGTTACCCTTTTTGTTAAGGGTTTGAATATGCTTGAGTGTATGTTGGGGATTTTAGCTTGAAAGTGTTCATTTTATTTTTGCTAGATGCTATGTTTATTACTTGAAAGAGTTGTAGTATGATACCTTGTACCAGGAGCATTGATATTTATTGAAACTCACCTATTTCTCCTTTCAACCTCTTTATTGAAACTCTTATTTTGTTGAGCTTGTCAAGTAGTAGGCATAATTGGGGCACGTTGTTCATGCTAGCTTTATAATTCTTTCGAGGCATGTGTTCTAATCATGAAAATCTTAATGTCTTGAATTTTTTAAAAATAAAAATAAAGACTCTGGTTGTCCAGTAAATCACTGGTAGATCCATTTCATTAGGAGTTGATGATCTTTTCAATTTTAATGCCATCACAATCCTAATACCCATGGAAAGGAAAATCACTGTTTGGTTATCAAGAAAAGCAAGGGAAAGAGGAAAGAAATAGAAATGTTTAAAGAAATAATAACATGATACCTTATGATGTAGCTTTTCCTCGGATAAAATTCTAACTGTATGTTCATCTAGTTTGGATACAAAATCCTTGATAAGGTAGCTTTTCCTCAGATGAATTTAACTGTAGTACTAATCCCAACAGGATACCTTATGATGTGCCTACGAGTGTTTTCACAAATGCGGATATAGTTCTTAGATGGCAAGTTCCTAGTAATTCTTTTATACAATTTAGCACAAACAAAATAATATTTGAACAATATCACACAATCATAATCAGAAACTGTAATAACCACAATATCAACAACAGGCTTTCAATTGCTAATACAACAAAAAGAACAACCAACTCAAAAAGATGTATAAAAAGGACAATTACAGATAAAATAGAAAAGAATAGAAAAGCATGTCTGCTATTTGCCATAGTACGTCATCAACTCCTTGCTTCATCAATCAAAGCAAAGGTCCATCCAATCATACAGTAGTACACACTGGATAAATAACCACACTTGGGGGCCAAAGAAGACAAAATTCACATCCAAAAATGCCAAAGAATTAATCTATTGACAAACCTGATGTGTTGGTGTAACAAAAATTGTTGCCATGTGAAAGAATCCTAGATAGACTAGGCTCCGGAAGAGTTGCAGCTTCAGTCTCCAACATCAGTACCAGCTTCATTTCTTTCAAGTTTTGATTGAATTAAGAAATATGGATTTGAGAAAAAAGGCAGAGCAACTACAAACTAAAAAGACAACACAACTAAAATTCTACCAACAGTAGAACAAAAGGAGTCTACAATCTATTTCAAACACAAACAGTACATGCGCATATGAATCAAGAGACCAGAATCCATTTCAAACACAAACAGTCTATAATCCATTTTAAAATGTAATATTCATCAGCAAAACAAATGGAAAATATGAGGAGAGCCCAAACTAACAGCAACACAACTAGATTAGGCAATACCTGACCACCGAGGGGTAACGAGAGAGGAGCAAGAGAGTGATGGCGAGGCGAGCGGTGGCTGATGTTTAAGCAATATGACCTCAGTAGTTCAAGGAGATCCCGTCGACTTGAAGTACGGTATAGTATGACCTATGTTTATGATTTCTCTCTTTTCTTTCTCTTTAACTATATATTCTTGGCCTTTTTTAGAAGTTTGGGGAATAAAACGCTGGGAAATGTCTGTTTTGTTGTAGTCCAAAACTAATGTATTCACCAATTTATGAAATTTCCATAGCAGAAAAATAATCATCATCGTGGGGAAATTACATTTACTATGACATTGGAGAAGGATTTTGCATGGGATGTTCTTGTAAGCTTCCTAAAAAGAGGTCGGAATTGTTCTTGTAATCTCGTTTGTATGTCCACACTTTTTTTTAATCAAAATTGCTCTGTTCTATTGTTATACAGACGTGTTCTACCGGCCTATCCATAATAGTTCAGGTGATATAAAATCTCCAGAGCCATGAAACACGTTGTGTTCCAAGTCCTAACCAAATTTGATGGACACCAATGGCCTTCTGAGCCAAAAACCTAACAAGAGAGAGAGAGAGAGAGAGAGAGAGAGAGAGAGAGAGAGAGAGTTGCGTACATAATAAATATGGAATTGAACATTGTTATGAAAGTAGCATAGTATTAACGACACAAAAGCCATAAGAAGAGTTGCATGGATCCAACTCATCCAATGATTATTCCTAAACTCTGTAAACCTCGTATTGATGACTAAAGAATATACAGGCAGAGAAATACAACATGCACTAACCTAGAACCTCTAGTGTATGAGAGAAACAGCGGCTTCCTCTACTAAAGGCTGAGACACCTGCACAAAATGCTCCCCCTCCCTCTCCACCTGCTCCCAACACTGCTCCCCTCCCTTCATTTTCTTCACAAACGCCACAAACCGCCTCCAGTTATCCGGATGAAACAAATCCGCATTCATTCTCAAGTACGTGAACGCACACATCTGTCTCTCTTTTCCCTCATCCCCGTCCATATCCAAACACGACGCTTTCAAAATCTGTTCGTGCGCAAATTCATCGTATCGCGGCAATGCATTTTCCCCGGCGAGTGGAACTTGGGCCTTCCCAGTGGCCAAAGCCACTTGCCTAACTAGCTTCTCAGGGGCACATTGTGCATCTTGTGGTTGTTCATTATCCCGCATCTCGATACACGTGAAGTTAAAGATGGCCCCGTGACGTGCTAACATTTGGGCAATAGGAAGGTATCCGTCTCTGAAACAGGTGTTGTAATACCCTGCTGTGAGCTCAGGGGCATGGGACCGGGTTCCATAGTGCCAGTGGATGCCAGCTATTTTAACTGAGATTTTGACACCTGTATCGCCGAAGATGGATTTGGCGGATGACAGTATTCTGTCTCCGTGGCTTAGAAGCATCTGAGAGTACCAAGTGAGGAAGAATTCACCATATGGACAATTCCACCCGCCACCTTCCTTTCGAAAGAAATCGGTGTCTTCTGGCCAGTTGTTGTAGTACCCTGCATCTGTGGGGCCTGTGCTTCCCCATTCTGACTTCCCAGCAGCTTCTGCTGCAGCTTTTAGGTGACTGAGCATGTACTGCATTATGCCATTGAAATTGGAGAAGGTGAGGCAATCACAAGTAGTAGTAGTAGATAGGCTTCAAGATACTGAGGAGAATAAAGAAAGCACGATTTGAAATAGCTGAAGAAAGAAGACAGTGGGTGCTTACCTTGTCATAACATTGAAAGGCTCCAATTCCGGGAAACTTCCATATTCCGTCTTGCTCTGGGTATGACGGGTAACGGAGCTCACCTGCTGGACCCATTCCAACTTGGATTTCCTAAATCAAAACGAGTTATATACACAAGAGAGTTCGTGCTCAAATAGTCATAATTATCTCTATGAATCAACGAGTGGATCTATTCTCGGACAACTGGAAGAGTAATCTTATGTTCAGGGTTTGACCCAAGCTTCATTTAACAATCCGAGATTTATGTGATTCTTGAAATTTTGAGTTGACAATTCCAAACCCCATTCCCCTTCCACCAGATTGTTCATGCTCCAATGCAAAGTTATCAGAATCTACGGTTCACAATTCATGCTTATTTGAGCAGATATCTCTGTATAAGTAATTCCCCAGCTTGGGGTTCCGACTAGAAAGAGTTGTGTCGAAGAGCATTCCACCAAGGCAGATGATCCATGAAATAAATGAGTGAATCTATTGTGGAACAGAATAGATGATGAATCTTACCTTTGGAGATTGATCCACGATGCCATTGACAATCGAAGATTTATGTGATTATTGAAAATGTCTAGTCCTTTCCCTCTTATTTTTTTAAATATTGTTTTCCTGAAAATACCACACTAGTAACAGCAATAAGAAAAATTGATGACAAAATACACAAGCATATGCAAGGGTTATGCGTTTCAAGTTTTACTGCACAGAAGGTTTAGCATTTGCTATGCTTCCATTTAACCCCAAATATGTGAACTAACGATGGCCACACATGAGGATAACAAAAGCCTGGCCATAATTGTGCGGTTGCACCCACATAGTATGCCTTACCAGCTTCCAATTACAAAGCAATTAGCCTAAGAAAGCAGAAACAAACAAGAAGCAAAAGGATAAGGGTCAAGTGAGTACCACAATGGTGTTGCCTAGAAGGTGCTCAAATCTGTCTCTAAAAGCACGCATGAAGTCTGAATAACACTGGATGGGTGTCCGTCCCTTGAGGACTGGAAGAATATCACACCCGAGGGATATGTATTCATAATTTCTCCTTCCCCATTGATCTGTGTAAGCAAGGTCAGGGTCTTTGTCAATCTCTTCCACTGCCCACTTTGGCAGAGGGATACTGTACATCATATACAGAGTAGTCAATGTTAGGAGCAAGGCAATAAAATGGCCCAATTGGTAAGAGTCTTTTATTGGGGAATGCCTATTCATTCCAAGTGCGCAATACACAATCAACTAAACTAAACTGAATAATCTGCAAATTCAGAAGCCGGGAGCCATTCTATCCAAGGAAGGATTGATCAAAAGTTACAAACTCAAATAACTTGACATATTCATTCAATTTCCTTATAACAGGATATCCAACTACCATAAACATGGAGAACCTATCTAACTCCACAAATCAATCCAGGACCACAAAAAACACACATAACTTTATCTCAGGATTTTTACAACTAAACTTTCTCCGCATAAACCAAATATGAAATGAATAAAGCTGTGAACCAGCGGATGAAAAGAGATCACACCTTTAATACACTGAGATAAATACTCAATCCAGTTTTTCTTAGTACTATTGTCAGATACTATGTCAACAATATCACTCGAATTTAAAGATGCTTCTGTAAAGAAACACTACGATAGAAAGAAGAGAGAATTGGGGAAACTCCCACTTCAAGTCAAAACCAGTTGTGAGAAAATTGCTCCTGTTGTACACTTTCTGGGGAAATACATGCATATACAGAATTTTTGCACAAAATCAAGATACATGTCGAACACAAACTTACAAGAAACTATCATCAAAGTTGCATAGAAAATTGAATGAATTCCTAAACGGCTCCGGTACGCGCACAGCTCTGATTCATGACAGTCATTTCGTAACCAGCTTGGCACCAAACTATAATTATGAGTAATGCACGTATTATGTCCTCTACATATACCAAACGGGATGCTTGTTCCCTCCTCCCAACACCCTCAAATAACACAAATCAGCGCTGGATAATGCTCTTTTACATTCTGACAGGTACAGGATGATGTCCTTTACATATAGCAAATGTGATGCTCGTTCCTCTATCGGTTCTGTTAATGCATCACAATCTGAATTCTTGTCGCCACTTCTCTCCATACAAAGAAAATGCTAAGAAGGGCCCCCGTGGGTATCCTTTTGAGATTAATAAATGATGTAACCAAACCAAACCAAACCAAGCTTTGTACCCCAGTCTACATGAATTATTCTTCTCCATTTTGACCAAACACGGACTATGTTATATACATGTTTACACTTCAGTACTTACACGTGTATGTATTGATGTTAAAAAGTAAAGGTGTGCTACATAGATGTATGTTACTATGTTTATGCATATACGCACAACATATGTTCGTGTTTTTGTCTAATTATATTTTGTATATCCTCTCGGGTGCCCCATCCCTATTCCATCCCAACCATTCATTTCCCCTTAAAAGTCTAATCAAAATGAGTGTCAACGGTCTTCTCTTATGTTTCTTCCCCCCACTGCCATCGGCCCACTCGTCTTAGGAGGGGCATCTTGCATGACCTGTCATGAGTTCAAGGGTGGGGTATGTGAAGTGATTCATCTAATTTCAATCTCAAGAACACAGGGACACTTAATATTCACGTCTTTGGCTTTATTAGATAAACGGTGTTTATAAGGTATGTTATGGTATTCAAATTAGTTTTGCTTGGTAAATGTCTGAGGGAGGAAAGTTAAAAACCACATAACTTTCCATAATATATAGAATGAGTTGCAAACAAAATAACATTTAACAGTGTATGAACCCATATACACCAAGGTTTATTTCCCATTCTTTCAACTGGTTTCAGCCAATGAAATGTAGCCGCATTAGTTTCTGAATTCCAAAGACTTTCGTTACAGCTCCATCACAATTCTGGAGTGACGCAAAATACTTGGAAAGAAGAGTGTAATTTAGCACTCAGATATTCTTACGCTAAGAAATATATTTTTCTAAATTCTGTTAATTTAGTTCATCATTTTTCAGTAGTTAATATATGGGTAAGATAAGTGTAATTCAATTGCTCAAAGACTCAAAATGCAGCAAGGAAAATTTATTGTAGCTAAATAGTGCCTTCCAGACCAGATACATGGCGTAAATAACTCACAATTTCAAAGCGGACATCAAAAGGGAACAAGTATTCCACCAGCTCTTTGTCAATTTTATTTTGGTTCTTGATCGTAGAACCAATATTAACTATATATATATTAAATTCTTGACAATAGAACTAATATTTGTAAAGACCCAAAATTTTAATTTCTTGTATTAAATAATTCCTCTGCCAGAAATAAACCCAAACTGAATGTTGGACCCTGATGAAGACTCTGACCCATAAGAAGAGGAGGAAATGGACCAACTGGTTCCGGCTCCACATGAAGTACACATGGAATGGGGAGATTTTGGCCCCGAAGAACTAGACTTCGAAGGAAATGAAACCGATGACGAGGTCGAAGTGATGGAAGCATCCGACCCCATCAGATCCAGAAGTCTCCAGGAGGTGCTAGGGTGGGACTTGTGGCGCATATCATCATCAAGTCACCCTACCAGGACTAGAGTCTACGTGAAGTTTGCACCAATCATACGCTGCCCATGGAAGGCAAAGGGACGCCATACTACTGAGGCCGGTGACTATAATGGAGGGGCAATCCGAAGGACGCTCCCTACTACTCAGCGCCTTTTAAGTGGGTTCAAAGGCAAAAGCCAACCAACGGGCAACGTATCATCCGCTCTGACAGAGGAGTGAACTTCAACAACATGATTTCCTACACCAAGGTGCCAATCCAAATCACAGACGGCAAGCTTAAGAGTTCGTGCGAACTAGATGGATGATTCTACAAACTCCACAGGAGGTGTGCTACGATGTGTAGGAAACCACTTGGGAGCTGGAGTGGCTGCTCGGAGGGACTACCCTCGCCTGTTCTTTCCAATGGGGAACGAAAGTTAACATGTTAATCTACATCTTTACCAGTTTTGGGGTCATTCTAAGGTTTATAGAATTCTACGGGTGATTCCAAAGTTTGGGCGAAAATCTTTTCCAAGTTAGTAACCTAGAAGGGAGGGGAACCGGTCTTGGGTCCGATGGTCTATAATCTGCACATGCTTCTCCTTATAGATCGTGTCTTCGTCTAGCGTGACTTCCTTTCAATTGAGAATGTAGGTGCGCCATGTACTTCTACAATATGGATGCATGCAATCCATTGTGCACCCTTCCAGTCTGCAGCGAAGCGGTAAGTGATAAGCCACATCCCCTATTTTTTGCAAAATTTCAAATGGTCCTATATAGCATGATGACAACTTCCCCTTGTTTCTGAATTGAATAATTCCTCTCTAAGGCGAAATTTTCAAGAACACATGATCCCTGACATTAAAATCAAAGGCCGGTCCTCTTATCTGCGTAACTCTTCTGTTTGATTTGCGTTGTCAGAAGTAGTCGTATTACCTTCACCTTCTCATTCGTTTACCAGACAAGTTCTAAACCCAATAAAGTAGTTTCCCTGGCTGAGCCCCAGTAAACAGGCGATTGACACAATGGTCCGTAAAGTGCTTCATAAAGAGTCATCTCAATACTAGCCATATAATTGTTGTTCTAAGCAAATTCTATCATTGGTAAATGCCTCTCCCAACTTCTTCTAAAGTCCAGTACCCAAGCTTTGAGCATGTCCTCCAGCATCTAAATCATTCTTTCGAATGGTCCGTCGGTATCCAGGTGAAAGGCCATGATGAAACGGATGTCAATTCTCAAGACTTTCTATAGACTCTGCAAAAACATTGATGTGAACCAAGGTCACAATTTGATATAATCGATACTAGCACTCTATGCAGTCTGATGATTTTTTTTTATGTAAGGTCTGTTGTAGGACTCCACCATGTTTGACACTCAAACTAGCAAAAAGTGGGTTGACTTGGTCAAACGGTCAACGATGACCCAGATGGAGTCGTGTCCTTGAGGCAATTTGTGCAGCGCCGGCATAACAGTCATTGCTCACCAGGATAGCCACAGAGGTCAAAGTGAAGGCTGCAGGTGATGATGCAGTTAGCGATGAAGAATCTTTGGCGCGTAGATCACGACTTGAGTCTTTCTTTCTGAGATCCCATTCAAGTTTTCAAGAAAAAGAAGAAGAGATAGTATGAGAAAGAATCTTTCTTAGACTTGTAAATCAGGATAAAAAAGAACGTATTAGATCAAGCGATCGTAGCTATGTAGCTAAGGGTAGGGGCATTGGTGGATCCGATCCCTAAGCAAGGAATTGAATTGAGATCCTTGCTGCTTTTAAGATGTTTAAGAAATTTTTCCTTTATTGTGAGTCCTATGCCCCAGGCATTCCTTATTAATGGCAGGCCAAGCCCCGTACTTTCGTAAGACTTTCTTTGAGTCAATCCGCCCTCGGTTGGGTTGGAAGAATGGGTTCTCCTTCTTTCTCGTGAGCTCGTGTCAAATATAAAGACAAAAGGGGACTTTATCCTACTTTGAGCACATACAAGCTCATTCTTCGTCCTTGTTGAGTTGGAGACCAAATTCGTGGATGGTTAGCATTTTCCATTCTCACACCGAAATGCTAGCGACAAGCCATCCGATTTTGCAATTGAGTGCGTTGGATACTACGCTGGCTTTTTTGGGGTGATAGGATAACGTGAAGTTGTAATTTTCTAGATATTACATCCTTTGTCTAGGCCTCATATCTAGCTTTGAGTAACAATGTACATCAAACTCTTGTGATCTATGAAAATTTTGAACTTCTCTCATACAAGTAGATGATTTGAACAAGTAAACTACTGTCGCGAGTTCCAAGTTATGTATTGGATAATACTTCTCATGTAGCTTCAACTGACGAGACCCATATGCTATGACCTTCTCATTCTTCATTAATATGCATCCTAACCCTTCCTTAGATGCGTCACAGTAAACAACGTATCCCATATCCCTTCCTGGTATGATTAGTATTGGGGCATTAGTCAATCTCCTTCCAACTCTTGAAATGACCTCTCACATGCTTCATTCTAATCAAATTTGACTCCTCTCTGCATCAAACAGGTCATTAGTCTAGCCAACGCTTACAAGTCTATGATGGATCTTCGGTAATAGCCAACTAGTCCCAAAAAACTATGGATCTCAAATATCGAGGTTGGTCTCTTCTAGTCCATGACGACTTTCACTTTATTGTTGCCCACAACAATTTCCTTCTCTGACACCACGAGGCCCAATAATTTTACTTCCCTCATTCAAAACTCACATTTACTGGATTTGGCGTAGAGTCGATTCTCTCATAAGACCTGCAACACGATTTGTAAGTGCAGCTCCTGATCCTCCTCTAATGGTGAATAAACCAAGATATCATCGATGAAACATTACTGCAAATCGATCTAGATATGACATGAATATCTAGTTCATCAGGAACATGAACACTGTCGGGGCGTTGGCCAAACCAAAAGACATTACTACGAACTTGTATTGGCCATAACAAATCCAGGATGCGGTCTCGATATGTCTAAATCTCTGACCTGCAATTCATGACATCTGAATCATAAGTACCATGTCGATCCTCTTAATTGATGAAATTAGTCATCGATCCTAGGAAGTGGGGTAACGATTCTAGATTGTAATTCTATTGAGTTGATCGTAATCAATAAAGAATCTAAACGATCCTTCCTTCTTCTTAACGAAAAGAATGTACTTAGGCATATACATCCCTTCTCCAGTAGCTCTTGTAGTTGAATCTTCAACTCTAGGAATTCTGTTGGCGACATTCGGAATGGTGCCATGGAAATGGGTGTGGTTCCCAATAGTTGCTCGATAATAAAATCTAATTCTTGGCGCGATAGTAGTCTGGGTAGTTTGTCAAGAAACACGTCTGCGTAATCGCATTCTACACAAGGTAGTCCTAGCTCCATACGATCCTCTTCATCAATTATCAGGCTTGTCAACCATACAGATAGCTTGTCGTGCCATCTTGATCACGACTTTATTATTGATGACGTGTATGTCATCTATCCCCCTTGAATTTGAAGCGAATCCCATCACGAGAATAGGGCATCACCATCTTTTGATGAAAATCAATAACGACATGGTGGACGAACACCCACTCGATTCCTCAATGACATCAAAGTCGGTCATCTCTATAGCTCGAACGTCACAAGTTGGTCCTAAACGAAACTTTTTCCAGAGTCCATTTTAAGAAGTTCTAGGGATCAACCAGGAATGAAAGTTAACATGTTAATCTACGCAAGGACAAATTTTGGGTCATTCCGAGGTTTATAGCATTCTAGGGGTGATTCTGATGTTTGGATGAAAATCTGTCTCAAGTTCGTAACCTGCACTAGAGGGGAACCGGTCTTGGGTTCGATTGTTCGTCCAGACACCAGTCTAATCGTCATGTCTGACTTCCATCATCTGACAATGCACTTTTCGTCTTCTTCATTGATATTTAGCCATGGGAGCTTCGACAATGAATCGGTTCGTCTTCTTCAACTGTTTTCTTACTACTGGATTTGGGAGTCAACTATTTTTTGAAGCATCCAAAGAAGTGTTTTGATGACAATGCACAAAATAAATTTTGTAGAAGGACAGTGTATAAGATTGTATAAATAATTCAAAAAGTTTTCGCAAAAGTGATTATGAGATTACGCATTTTTAATTTATTTTTTTAAATAAAATATATTTTATTATCCGTTACCAAACACCCAAAATAAATAAATAAATAAAACAGAATAGAAATGTAAAACTATAGCTATCAAGCACTCCCTAAATTCTATTTTGGAAATGGCAGCTCCAACTTTTTTGCGCCATGTCTTTTTCTGTATGGAAAAGCCTACAATCCTAGAAATAAAACCAAAAAACTCTCTCCAAATTTGATTTTAAATCAAAGGTTTTGTATTTTGAGACTTCAACAACACTCTTTCCGTATTGGTTTTGGGCCATACCTTAATCTTATATCCTCTTTTGTGCTTTTCACTTTCTCCTAAATGTTCTAATTAAAAACGTGCGTAGAAGGTCAACTTTTCAACTACCAGGTCTGAAGCTCACTTCAAAAAACAACATAACTAAACTAATGCGTAAATAAGCGGAAAATGAAATATATGTAACTTTAAAAAGTGCGTAAGATAAAGGAAGAGAAGCTAATGTACGCACGTGCAAGAGTCACCAATGTTTCCGCCACACTGATGAAACGACATTACCGCCTGCACCTTAAGCCCGTGTTTCTTCACCATCTCCAATAGCTCCACGTACCCTTCCCAATTATAGTCCCCCGGCGCCTCTCTCTCCACCAGACCCCACCACACGTCCATCATCACCCCTTCCACCCCGGCGCTCTTTAGCGCCTGCAAGCTAGCGTTCACCGCTTTCCTCCGATTCACCATGTTCCCAATCGTCACGCTATCCAGCGGCATCATCACGTAAACCGGCACCCCCTTCTCCTTGACCTGCGCACCTACCTCCTTGTATTCCCTCGCTGCCGCCTCTGTAGGCACCTCCATCAGCGCTTGGCACGCTACGGAGAGATCCGGCCGCATTTCGCCGACCCTCGGGCTCAGCGGCGGTGACGGCGATATCTGGTCGATATCCATCGCACCATGGTTGCGCGCCACACACTGGAGGCTCGTCGTAGGTGACCTCCACCCTGCCGACGCACTCACCGTCGACGGAATCGTCTCCCCGAAAATGACACCTGACTCTGCCCCTACCGTTGTCCCGGATAGAGCTCCGATCTTCTGTGGCAAACTCATCGTCATGCCATTCTATAAATCAACAAGAATTCAGGACAGAGAGAAGTTAATACAGGAGTTTGTTGTGAATTTGAGCCGAACTGTTGGAATTCGTAGAAGGTGGGAGACGAAAGTAGGGAAGATCTGGTGTATATATCTAAGGTTTGGATCTAGATAATACTAAAATAATCTTGCCATAACCCCTAAATCATTGCCACGAATCCAAGATTACACGTCGTACAATTAGGGAGGCGGACGGAGAAGTTACGTTTGCTCTCAGCACGTGAGGATGGACGGTGAGATTGTCGCTGCGAGTGAACGTTCCAACGAGACTCTGGAGGGCGAAGAAGGGAGTGGGGGATTTGGGTATTGGGGTACGTGTAACCTCTACATCCCAGCCGCACGCCATGGACCAAAATTATGCAATTTTAGTGGATCAAATGATTTACACTTTTTTTATCTTAATTTTTTATTTAGCAAAAAAAGAAAATTGATTAACGGGTATGTTTTGAGATTAAAAAAATAACTTTACTGATGACCTCATCATATATTTCGAATCAACATTTCTAAATAAATAAAGTCCAATATGGTGCTCCCGAACGATAACAATCCCGACCACCTAATTAACCGATGCTTCACAAGCACCCTGCTCCCCAACCATACCATTTTTCGATCGTCATGTTCCAAATCAATATGATATCCCTAACATTATATGCTATCGTTACCGTACTGGAACAATATAAGTTTAAAGTTTACGCTAGCAGGTCGTTTAGATTAAAGGGCAAAATAAAATTAGATATAATTTCGGCTCAAGCGTAACTTGGCTAAATGCATGACACGGCTAAATTACAGCGCTTGGGTAATACAAAACTTGGGTCTATCACATCCTCTGGTTAAAGTCAAAGTTCGGCTCACGTCTCATCACGGCTATAAGACACGCATAATATTCTCATGGGGAACATAACCCACAATAACTAATCGTATATTATTATCAGTGTGTTTAAGTTTGGGTATCCACGAAACATTCTGAGTATTAATAATCAATCATCGTAAAATTAATTAGAGTAATAATCATGACAATTCATGCTTGACTAATATTTAAACTATTAAACAGAATCACATAAAAATAATTGTGCAAATAAGTAAAAAAAATTAATAGTTTACTCATAAAAAGTTTATGCTAAAGGAATTTATGTAATTAAATATAAGAGTAACAATATAATTTAAATTTAGTGAGCTTAAGAAATTTTAATAAGATTTATCCAATCGTAATTATTTAAATATAATATGAGGTTAGTAATATACTTAATTTAAAAGATGCATATAAATTAATATAGTTTTACCTAAAACTATAAAATTTTAATACAAAAATATTAATGTAATTTATTTTAAAGTGTGGTTGTGAATTAATTAAAATTATATAATTTATATATATGTTTATAGGGTAGAATCTTAGTCTAAGGTAAAAAAAAAAAATAATAATAGTAATAATATTTATAGTGATTATAATCGATAAAAAAATAAGTTTACCTATAATTAAATAAATTAGGGTAAATTTGTAACTTAAGTAATTTAAGGGTAAAATTATAATTAAATAAAACAAGGACCAATCTGTAATTTTTTATAAAAATAATAGGATCCTAGTGTAATATAACAATTAATAAGATTGTATATTTTAAACTTTGGGTTCAATTAGTAATTTATAAAAATCTAACTTCAACTAATCAATAAACCAATAACTAAAGGGGCCAATTGTAATTGTTCCATTTTTTAAAAACTTTCCCCCGTTTTTCATTGTTAAAATTTTCCAGATTCCGGCAAAGCTCTGACGAGACTCCGAAACACCTCAGAACAACTCAAAAATACCCCGCAACATTAAAACGAAGACTCTAGAATAGGAATCTTACATCGGTTCGAAGTTCCAAGGTGATTTCGTCGGGTTTCGAACGCTTTTCGACTTCCGGCAATATTTTTTTGCTCGTAACTCTTCCTTTCTTCCTTTCCTCCTTTTCTTCTCCTTCCCTTCTATTCTTGCAAGTGCTGGTGTTTATAAACAGAGGGGAAAACCTCCCTTTTATAGGAGAAGGAGGGGGTGAGATGGAGAGTGGTGAGGATTTTCCGGCAATCCAATGGTGGAGAACGAAATAGCCATGAATGATGGCTGAGTTTTGCAGGTGCAAGAGCTGGTGGTGGCAAAGGGCTGATGGGAGAGGGAGGTGATCGGGTGGCGTGGGTTGTCGAGGATAAGGCGGAAAGGTGGGAGAGAGAGAGAGATACGGGTGTGTGTGTGTATGATGCATGTGTGTGTGTGTGTTGCATGTGTTTCTTCTTTTTTTTTTGAATATATAATAGATATATTTATATATATCTAAAAAAAATGTTAAAGTATAATTATTATAAACTATTAATATTTAAATAAATAAATAAATAAAAAGATATATACACATAATATATATACAATCTATATAGGCATGAGTACGCAACAAAATTTATACGCGGAGTAAGTGAAATAAAATGCTTGAACTATTCTATTTAACTGATTAAAATTACGGGTCATTACAAGTAGAGTGCAACCTGTAACGACCCAAGATTTTGGTGAATTAAAAATTTAATTAAGACTCCTTTAAATAATTAGTTCAAAATAATTTTTATTTTTTTCGAATGGACGAATAAGATTGAATGACTTGATGGGATGTGTTACACTAGATAATTTTCTTTTCTTCCTCATTATTTCTTTCCCAGCCATTTGGGGGTTTTGCCTCATGGCTTTTGATTGTCCATTCATGGCATTGATAAAATTTAATAAGAAATCAGTTTTTTTTTATGGTCAATTCTTATTATTTAAGATAGTGTAATAGCTTTTAGGTTGAGGAAATTTAGTGTTAAGGCATATATACATATTAGTAGTCCACGTTATTTTGCATATTAACAAATTGGAGAGAGAGAGAGAGAGAGAGAGAGAGAGAGAGAGAGAGAGAGAGAGAACCTTGAGAGGGAGAAGAATGGTTGCCAAAAGGTCGGTTTTCCTAGACGTTCAAGTCTTTCCGAATCTATTTTTGTTCTTCGATACTTTGTTTCTTCATCAACCGAGGTAGGATTCCGTACCTACCGCCCCTCGATTCATGTACTGTTTATTTTGTGTGCAAAGAATTCGGTCATGTTCTTTATTTTTTATTTGTTTTTATATAGCACATGCTTATTAGATTGCATAGTAATTAGTATGTTCTAACGGTCTTCCTAAATTATGTATTGATATGTTTCGGATACATCTCGTAGGGATGATTACCTTCAATCGTTAGGTATTGTGTTTTTATTTTTAATTGCTACATTTTTAGTTCACATCATATGTTTTAGGTTGCTATTAGATCACTGATTTTAAATTAAGAAAACCCAAAAATCAGTTGGTTGCAATCTAGTTTAATCGGTAAGACTTATATGTATTTTCCTGTGACAAATGAAAAAAACAAATAATGGAGATGAACTTTACCTTTAACCCTTAAATATGTTGTTCGATTTTAGATCCATAACTCAGAGATTATATATATGAGACCTATAAGTCAAATGTGAGGCAAACACAAAAAGGAAAAGGAAAAAAAAATAATAAATAAAAATAGAAGACAGACTTCTCAGATCCATGTAGAACAATTACCTTATGTTTAATTGTCTATATAGTTCTTTCCATTTTCGCATGGCATCAGTCTTAAGAAGAAACAAGGAGGGCTTAGACACTTTCCTTTAGATGGGGCTGGGCTCCTAAACTAAACACCAGTGGGTTAAAGAAAAAAAAATAGGTGATCAACACTTTCCCTTTAAATTGTAAAAGAAATAATGTTTATGTTCAAGTCACATGAGTTACAATAATGAAAGTCATAATGTATTACTGTGCAAATTAATCTAGATTTTGGGAATTATATGTATTTGTGTAATTAGAGAAGGTGGTGGGTGATCTATATTCTTGTCATTCATAAAACAGCAGGTCACAACTAAGATTAGTAAAGTTTTAGTAAACCCACTTTATCCATCCATATTCTTCTTCCTATTATTTTGTTACTCGATGCTTGTGTTCTATTATGAAGTTTATTGTTGTTGCCGTGTTGTTGGACTTCTGAATAAGTTATTTAAAATATTGAAAACATCTTGGTATAGTCGTTATGTTGCCCGATTTTATATGAAATTGACTTAACTGTGTTTTGGGGAAAAAAAAATAGATTGAACGTTAGGGACACCGGTTCGAATGGCACTTGGATAAGGCAGCGGAGGGTGTCGAGTGTGCATTATAATTAGTTAAAATGTATAGAGACAAGTAAGTGAACGTTAATAGAAAAGAGTAAAATTGGTTTGGAAGGCCCGTCGTGGCAAGGTTATTGTTGGGCGTTGTCCCGTGTTTGATTTTGTGGATATATTGAAAGGACCCCAACTAGGAGTAGTTGGAGACGGTTGAAGGTGACTTCGGGGACGTCTGCGAAGGCAGCTCCGGACCCCGAGGGAGTGACGGCCAGTGTCTTGGGCGTCCTTGAGCCGATTAAGGGGAAGCGGCTAAAGTTCGTTGGTACCTGACCTGGTGACGCCACGTTCGGTCGGATCTAACTAGGGTGAGGTAGTTATTGACCTGAGTGAACGGTAGGAGGTTCCTTCCTTATCGGGTCAGAATTCAAGTCGGGTACATAACCTCAGACTACAGACCCTGGGTAGGTAAGAACTGGTCAATATCAACTAAGTGCCCTATGTTAGATAGTTGGGTAAGAAACGGCATTCCTCGGTGGAATTTCTAGAAACTTAAAAGAACAAATTCATAACATACCTTCGTGTTTATCTTTTATTATTTAGATTCTGTTATCATTGACGTTATCCATGTATATCCTGTTGAACATGCATGTTATCTCTGGGTTTGGTTTTCGGGTATTGTTTCCTACTGAGTTTCATTACTCATTTGGAGCAACTTCTCTGCCCCTGGTGTTTCATACCAGATTTCGATGAGCAATTGGAGAATCTACCTGAGCAGGAAGGGTTGGGAGTTATTGGAGAAGATCTTGATAACGTTTGGCTGTCTTACCTCTAGATGCTCTGTTTATCTTATTTTTCAAATAAATGTAAATCCTAAGAGATATTTTTGTCGATTTCACTTCCGCACTTTAAAAACTCTGATTTATTATATTTCCTTGTATTTTGAATTAGTGACATTTCTTTGATTTATACTTTAATAATAAAATAAAGAAGAAAATATTTTAATTAATGTCTCGAAAAAGCAGGGCGTTACACAACCAGTTGGGTTTGATCCGATTCAGAGAAAAAACTTGGTTTAAATTGGAAATTTTAATTTACAAAATCAAACTGAATTATTTCAATTTCGTTCGGTTTTATTTTTTTAGTTTTGATCTCGTTCAGTTTAGTGTTCAGTATAATTGTATTAAGTCAAATGTTAAAAAAGTAGAATCTTTTTAGTTAAAAAATAATCATTTGAGCTATTAAAGAGTTAAGTTCAACATCAAAAAATACATATTACAGAGATTAAGAGAATACAGATTAAAAAAATAAATATTACCAAAAAATACATATCACGAAATAAATACAATTTACAAAAAATACAAATTATAACAAAAGAAATTAAGATTTTTTATTTCGGTTCGATTCGATTTGAAATTTTTCTAAAAAAATTAAACTAGATCGATCGTGCTCAAAAATTGGACCAAACTACAGGTTCAATTTGATTGTTTAATTTGGTTCGATTTACCTGTTTAGACTTTGTAGGGGATGAATTCTGCTGAATGAGAATATTCGAGTAGAAAATGCCGGAGAGGTTAGGAATAGTAAACTCTACTTAGCCAAAGAGAAAGATGAAAAGTGAAAAGGGTTAAAAGAGGAGGCAAACACCAACAGAAACAGAAATGACAGCTCTCTCTGACCCTTAAGTGGGCCTAGGAAGCTAGATAGAGAACAAGCTTCTAAAGATTGGACTACGAGAAGATAGCGATAAAATCTCTTTGAAGTCTAAGGCGAGTCTCTCTCTCTCTCTCTAGAATGCCCTATGTCAATCAATTTTCCAACCCTGAAATGACATGAGGAGGTCAAGTATATAAAGGCACACCAGGCCCATATTCTAGTGCTAAGTGTACCAGTGTATACTTGACGCGTGTCCCTTTTTCAAAGTGTCTGACCACAATGGCCCCACCCTCGCTGTGACTACGATGATGGTAGGTCCCGCGGCGACCCCTCCTCATTTGAAGCCATTGATTCACTAGTCCCCTTTCTTTTCCGTGAATAGGGTCGGGAGACCACGTGCTCAGTCTCTACCCGATTGTTGTCATCTAGCCTTTGCGAGCCTCCTCACCCAAGCCCTGCCATCATGGCTTGGGTAGGCACGCACTAGGATCCAAACTTTGAATCTGTGGTCTTCCTCAGTCTTCTCTTTGGCCTCTCCTTTATCTGTCATTTGGCTGCATTGCACCGAATCAGTGCTAGCCATTTGGTGCATCACCATGGACTCTATTAGTGCTTAGGTGTCGCAGGAATGTTCCCCCTACGGCCCCCTGACCTCCTCAGCTCTGGCTCGGGCTCGGCCCTAAAGCCCCCAACCTCTGTAGCTTGGGGTTTGCCCTGTGGCCCCTGCCCTCACGGCTTGGGCTCGGCCCTGCGGCCCCCGACTTTTGCGGCTCTGCGCCTCTGGCTCGGTTTTGCGGCTCTTGGCTGTGACACCCCAGCCAGGCCGTGGTGCCAGCGGTGAGGTCGGCATCCATGAGATGGAGTCTTAGTGGGACATCCGGATGGGTGGTCAAGCGTCCCACATCGCTTGGTGGATGTAAGTTCGGTGGTATTTATAAGATTATGAACCTTCTTTGTACAAGGCCTTTTAAAGCCGTGATGGTATCAACATCAAATGAAACTTCACAGTTAAGCGTGCTCGCTCTGGAGTAATCTTGGGATGGGTGACCCAGTGGGAAGTCCATGGGGTTTGGGCGACAAAAGCGAACAGTATTGTACAAGGCGGGAGTGGGTCGTTACAAATGGTATCAGAGCCTGCACCAACTAGAAATGTGAGAAATCTCGGCCCCACACGAGGACGTGTGTTCCTAAGTGGGGGAGATTGTGACACCCCAGCCAGGCCGTGGTGCCAGCGGTGAGGTCGGCGTCCATGAGATGGAGTCTTAGTGGGACATCCGGATGGGTGGTCAAGGGTCCCACATTGCCTGGTGGATGTAAGTTCGGTGGTATTTATAAGATTATGAACCTTCCTTGTACAAGGCCTTTTAAAACCGTGATGGCGCCAACACCAAATGGAACTTCACAGTTAGGCGTGCTCGCCCTGGCGCAATTCTGAGATGGGTGACCTACTGGGAAGTCCATATGGTTTGGGCAATAAAAGCGGACAATATTGTACAAGGCGGGAGCGGGTCGTTACATTGGCCTTCGTAACTCTACGGCGCGGGCTTGGCCTCGCAACCCCTGATCTCCACCGCTCATGCTCGGGCTCGGGGCCCTTGACCTCCGCTGCTCGAGCTCGACTCACGGCCCCCCCGACCTGCGCGGCTCTAGTTTGGGTTCGGCCTCATGGCTCTCAACCTCTGTGGCTCTGGCTCGGGGTCAGCCCCGTGGGCCCCGACCTTTGCGGCTCGATCTCAACCCGCGGCCTTCGATTCCCATGGCTTGGGCTTGAACTCGAACTCACAACCATCGACCTTTGCGGCTTGGCCTCGGCCTAGCAACCTCCGACTCCCTTGGCTCAAGGTTAGACTCAATCCTTGCAACAATACCTCGACTTGCAAGCCTCGGCGCTTAGAACTTGAAGTTTGTCGCTCTCGGCCTCGTCGGCCACGGGCCTCAGCGCTTAGAGTTTGTCGATGCCTGCTTTTACAGCCTCAGGTCTGGGCTTTAGATGTGGGAGTCTGCGTTGCAAGTCGCCAATGGCCTGGCCTTGATCGGCCTCGGCCCTCGATGTTTGGGGTATAGAGCTCATTGCCCGCGACCTTGTTGCCTTGAACCTTGGCTCTGGGAGTATGGAACTCGCTGCCACACCTATCCTCGTCGGCCTTGGGCCTCGACACCCGAAGTTTGTCGGTGCCCAGCCTTTGTCGGCCTCGGGCGTTGACACTCGGTGCCATGGAGTTCGGAGTGTGTTGGCGGGGCCCGTGGGTTGGTGACTGCGGCTCCCTCATCCTCTTCTCTCCCTCCCGCGGCTCTCTCCCACGGCTCTTTCCCTCTCTCTCCCCCACGACGGCGCCGCTGGGGGTCCTTCCCACCCCGTAGCTGAGCCGCTGGGGCCAAGCCCTGCCCCTTCTCCCTCTCTTCTTGCCATGACTGGGCCGTCGGTCTTGAGCCCCATGGCTAGGCCACTAAGGCCAGATCGTCCCTCCCTCGCAGCTAGCCCTCTTGGGGTAGCCTCCTCCCCTCCACTGGGGGGTCCTCCATGCCCGCGGCTAAGCTACTGGGCCTATCTCGCTTCTCTCTGCGGTTGGGCCACTGAGGGGGTCTCTCCGTGCCTCCCTCGACCCTTCTCACGATCGGGCTTCGGTTCTCGAGGTCCCGGCCTACGAACGTCTGTGGCCTTAAGTTCAACCCAAGATTTGGCTCGTTGAATCTCGGGAGCCTTGCCTCGGCCCACGGACTTGACGCGGCCTATCCTCAGCCTCTTGGCCTATATTTTCCCGGGTTTTAGTCTTGTGGGCCTAAAATCCCAGGTACGACGTACAGGCTTACACTCATATTAGGCAGTTCCATAGGACTATAATACGTGTTAAATATAAGAAATTTTAGAATTATTGATTTCCTTATATTTTGAAGTTATGTGGGGAGATTTTGCATAAATCTATAACTCACACACAAAAATAAATCCTCTTGATTTGGCCTTTATTGGTGTGTCTGACATTTGCAGTCCCTCGAGGATCTCATTTGACATCATGATTCTAGGTACTCTTTTCTGCTCACCACCTTTGGTTTACTTGAAACATTGTTGACGAGAGTTCACTTTCTAAGGCAGAAGATTCACCTTTTAATACCTCTTGCAGCTACAAAGAACTTCTGTATTTCCCTGCTATTGCTCTACTTCCTTCTGGTATCTATTGGCATGGAGCTTTTTGACTTCCCCCCAAACATTTTCATATTAGCTAACAAAAGAAATGAGTCTACAACAACTAGGCTATTAAGAAAAAAAAAGATATTTATCTATTACTTAAGAATCGATTAAGGCATGAAGATGTTCCTTCCCTGACTCTCGTATGCCCTTATAACTATATCGAAAGAAAAGTCTCCAACTAGGGATTTCTCCCCCGTGTTTGCTAAGATACTTCAGCCTTTGGTTGACGCTATTCTTTGGAAAAGACCACTTTTTTCAAAGATTAGAGATGTAATTGGTACTATGTTTTTGTCAGGTGTAAACGGTTCCATGTGATCCAATTTAAGTAATTTACCCAAGGTTGTCATTACCGTACCGTACCGGCCGGTACGTACCGTTTTGACATAAAAACAGTACCAAGTACTCCTAGTACCGTACCGCCTTCAATACCGGCCGGGTACCAGCCGTACCGGCTAATACCGGCCATATCGGGCGGGTACCAGATTTGTTTTTTTTTTTTTTTAAAATTACGAAAAAAATTAATTTTTTTATACTTTCTCTCTATAATTTTTATATATATTGATAGTTGCGATAAATCCGATACGGTATCCGGTACATGACCGGTACCGGTACGTACCCAGTGGGAAAACCGGTACCCAAACCGATCCGGTATTCAAAACATTGAATTTACCAAACAAAACCGGATATTTCACTTTTAACATTTTGCAAACCAAACAAAACCGAAATATTTTTATTCAGTTTGGTCCCATTTGACCGATTTAATATAGTTTATAATTTTATACAAAAAAACATAAGCTTTTACAAATTTTAAGCAGCATATTTTAAATTCTGACGCAACAGCAACAACTAGCACAGAACAAAAACAAGTAATAACAACATTAAAACCACCAAGTCACAAATAATAGAAAGCAACTTGTTTTAAAGAAGCATTAAGTTTTTTTAATCAAGTTTAGGCTAACCACTAATAAGAATGACAAAAAATAGTTAATATCTTCTGGTCCAAACAACACCGTGCGACGATAGTCAAAAAGAGATGTTACTAAGTCACTAAATGTGAGTGACAAATAAAAGTTTCGACGACATTAGAGGTAGCTAAAGCTTTTATATAGCTGATGCAGCCCTGTTTATTTCAATTTAGGCTGTTGCGAACCGAACCAAACAGATTTTTTCCGATTTCTTAAAAATGAAAATCAAACTGAACCGAAACCTTTGAAAAACAAACCAAACTACCGGTTTGATCCAGTTTTTGTTTTTGGTCCAGTTTATATAATTCTAGTTTCACTCCTACCTGCAATAATAGAATCAAAAAACGCAAAGATGCAACGCGCAGATCCTTGGCGAGGATGTACATTAGAAATCCACCACTTATAACATGAACACACCCATGCAACGAACTGTGTTACGGAAATGAATGAGCCTGATATTTGTGTCCGATCCTGCTACTCCACGTTTCGATAATTATCGGGTAAAGAGGTGAAAGACCGCATTTTATCTACCATGAAATGCACTCACTCTTTCATGTACTAGCTGGGAGATGCGTCAGTTTGGTGGAGATCATATTCATTCTAATCCCGCAGGCCATAGCTCTCTCGCTCTCTCTCCGAAATTGAACCACTAACTCTCCACCTTAACACTCTCCCAAAACAAAGAACCACCAGAACTGCCATAGATGTGATGGTAAAAACGATAACCACATCAGTTTCTTATTGGCGTAGTGTTCGATACAGATCATTATTCATCATGGTCTAGGAATTTGTCAAAAGTACATAGCTTCAAAACAACCCCTTCAAAAATGAATGTAAGCTACTATGATGAGCTAGAACTCTTTGGCTACGGAAAAACTCTCACAAATGACAGTGAAATTGAGCAACCCTAATGAGAAAACAGCAACTATGGCCACTAATACATTCAAGACAAGTTTGAGGAAGTGTACATTTAAAGCCTTGGCCAGAATATTACTATTTCCTTCCCTTGTTAAGCCTCTGCAGATGATAATTAATGCTTCCCCAAGGTTTCCTGCTTTTGTTAGTCTGCAACAAAGTTCATCGGAAGGGAAAGGTGTAAATAGCGATTGGAAAGATCAAATAAAAAATTATAAGCATTCATACTAAATTATCTTGTCTTAATCTTTCTCCTAAGGAAAGTAAGAAAAGCAGGACATTCAGAAATTGCATCACCTGACCATCCATGCACATGCTCAAAAGTTCTTTTTGTCGAACACACTTTTCATCATTGTTTTGGTTAAGCGCCAAACAATTAAGAAAAGTTATCATTTCCTTCATGCAAGGTTTCTGGAGAGATCCAAACTTTTTTGGGCTTATAAACAGGCCACCAGCTTTCCGGCCCATTTCCCTAATTCAAACAAAGACGAAAACTCTCAGCCTTCATCACTTTTCGGAAAAACTAAGAATGGAGCAAGAACAGTGCAAAGGCATCCAAAATGACCGAAATATCTATTTGAAAAAATTGATTATTACTAGATAAAACAAGGAAAACTTGAAGAACTGGAAGTTAAACACTACAAAATGTGGCGACTTGCAGGATGAAAATACCTATTCCTGAGTTCTTCCTTCTACCAAGTTCTCGAAGTTTATAGAAAACATTTTCCTTCCCTCTTTTTCATTTGTTTTACGATTGATATATCTTCCACTTCTCTTAAAAACCAAACAAGAATAAAATGTTATTATCTCACCTGTTGCTCTTTCTTACAAAACAAAACACAAAAAAATTGCCTTGTCTAAAGTTTCTCTCATTAACTTCCTCTTGCAGATAGCAAATTCAGCCTTAAATTTTAAATTCAGTTTCTCCCACTAACTACCACACACAAGCTTGTTAACCAATGCAGGGATGGCTTTGAGGTACTGGTTGGGCAATACCACAGAATGCAGGACCCTCGTATGAAACTCCATCACGCTTCCTGAATGCAATGATAACGGAATGGATGATTATCGATTACACAAGCCTAAAGCTAAAGGAAGGTAGAGCAAGCCATAGCAGGAGGGAGGCCAACGTCCCAACAGATATCACAGTCCACAGTCAAGCCAGTGACCTTCACCTCCCACAGATTTAGGGGGAATTTTGCTGGAGTTGGCAAAAATGGGTATGCAGCATGGATGGCAATTAGGCTAGTGGAAAAGGAAGGTGTGTATGGAGACTGACATAGTTAGGAAAGATGGAAAAGGAGCATTCTACATAAACAAAATTCCAACAATACAGCAAAGAGAATCCAAATAAACAAAAGAAAATGGCATGGCCAAATTCAATATGATAGGATACTCATACAGAGTAATAATAGAGCTGCCAAGGGGTACCAGCCTAGCATTAAAAGCAGCACAAAACATTACAAAGACGGAAGTGAAGGGTGTGTTGGAAAAAATGGTTTGGCATGGACATTTTGGAGCCAAATTAAAGTGAGTCCCACAAGTAGATTGGAAAGGACCTGCGGTGTTAGGAAATCTCCAATGTCTGGAGATTAACATCTTGCAAAGAGTTGGTCAAAACTATTTACGGAGCGAAAGAAAATCGATGATTAAGAAGTGAAAAATGTGGATTTGAAAGCTTATCCCTCATTGGTTAGAAAGTGGGAAGAAATTGGATATAAGACTCAAGTTTCTACAAGGGCTTGGCGCTTTGGGTCATACAACTTTTGTGAGCGGGCGAGCGCGCATTGTATCAATGATTTGACCTTGCGTGAGCGTCGCCGTCGCCGTCGCCGTTTGGCGGGTCGCCCATGCCAAGTTCAGGTCTTGGTCTTGGGCTTGGACCTCGACCTCATTTACAACTCACTTAACTTTTTGGCCCAGAAAAATAGTTTTTAATTTACCCTTCCAGGTCGGTTTTTATCCGAAAAGATACAACCAAACTGTTTAGTTCCGAACATTTGTGGCTCGAATCCTTTTACCTCCGAACAGCCACGACCACAACCTTTTCACCTCCGAACAGTCATGTCTGGTGCCCATTCATCTGTTCTGAACAGGTACTTGGATGCCTATATAAACAGTCCACTACAGACGAAATTATTCATTCAATTCCACCAAATAACACAACACATCTGCATATAGAGAGTCCAGAGAGTTCTGCACAATTCTCATTGCAGTGCACAGGCCAAAGTGCTGCGACATTGTGCATGGAGATCATTTTATCCTTGGGGGGGGGGGGGGGGGGGGGGGTGAGGAAGAAACTTGCTTTAAGGGAATAGTGACTCATCACTTGCCTCGATCTACTTCTGATTTCTTTGTTTTTTCATCAATTCTGTGAACTATTTTACTGTTATTTCATTCAATTCTATTTGTCTCGAATTCCTACAAAACCAGTTTTTTCTACACTTTTGGTATTTCTACAAAACAATGTTTTGACATCAAATTGTCCAACAGGGTGAACCTCTACAACATCTCAACCCTCATAAAGGCTAAAAAGACCATAAAAGCAAAAAAAATTCTAGCTTGTCTAAGACTATAAAGAATGCCAAATGCAGCCAAAATCAAGCCCCTTCTTCAACCCCTCTTCTCCAACCCTTTTCTCACTAATCACTTTTTTAGGTCCCTTCCACATCTATCCTTGCTTCCCTCACTTTGCCAGCATCCATACCACATATCTTTGGTCTCTCTTTTCTTGCTTGAATAGCCATTCACAACTTCAATGCCTTGCTCTCAAAGCCCTCACAAAAAGGTCGAGAAATTAGCCAATTACTTTAATGCTGTATGAGGACGCCTTAGTTCCTTCAAACACTTATAAAGACAAAGTATTTCAACTGAAGTATGTTCCACAAGATTCGCCCCTACCAATCTACCTATCTCCTCTGGCTGGTGCTTCTCTCTTCCTGTACCACCAGCTGTCAATGCCCAACCATCACTAAGGGAGCAACTAACATGAACCAAACTTCCCCCATGCCCTACAATATGGTTGCACAGCCCTCCGACCAAAGCTCCATAGCCACTGCCTCATCAAACTTCTCCAAACAGTGTCACCATCAGACAACACTAAACCATACTAACCTACGTAATTTCAAAATGACCCTAGGAATGCTGAGGCCTAAATGTAGTTAACGATCGCAGATAAGCGAAGACAAAAATAGTAGTTAACCAAAGAAAAGCACCCACTAAAGATCGTAGTGATGCTCCAAAAAAAGGGCATCCTCATGATTTACCTTTGTCTCAGAAAGGCTTCTCCCAAATCAATGTACCTGTTATGTTCCCCGTCATCCAATAGATGATATGTATTTTGGTAAACGAATGAAAAGATAATTAAATAAAATCTAAACGATATGGGATAAAGCCTAGATAAACATGATAAAAAGGTCATGCCAAAAATTATAATCGTTTTAAGTTTTTCCAAGAAACAAAATATCCAAGTAGAAAAATACAAGGTCAGGAATTCATGAGAAAACTACAAGTAATTAGTGGTACACGCATGAAGAATGCTAGCAAGCTCCAACAACTACAAGTCGTTTTGGCGTGCAGCTGTGCACAGCAGGCGCCTGGTCCGTATTGGATTGGTGGGTATTGGGTTTGGTTTAATTGCTGCGGACTTTTCACACGATCACTGTATTGTTCGGAAATGACATTCCTCGTGACACATATGATTAAATTTTCGTGGCAATTGGGGGGAAAAAACCCTCTATTTTCATCCACTTCAGTTTGTCTTTTTATTCTTTCTTTTTATCATTCAGAGTGGAGAAGGGAAGCGGAGAGGGTAGGCCTTCCCATAGTCGTCCCATTTCCGTCCCTACTCTTACATCGCCGCCATTAGGTCTCCTTAATAGTCTTATCTTTCATAGAGACTTGAAATCCCAAAAAACAGTCCTTCAGAATCTAAGACGATGGAGGCCAGTGATGGACAGAGGAAGAGCAGAGAGAGAGAGAGAGAGAAGAAACAGATGGAGCAACTAACCGTGGGAGAGGGTGCGGATCTGCAGCAACGGAGGCCGGTAGCGACGTCGGGGGTGGAGAGAGAGAGAGAGAGAACGAACTTGGATCGGAAAGGCTAGGGCTAAATCCGGGAAGGGGATTCCAGAACCAGCTTATGCGAACGACAACGTTGTAGGAAATTTTGATGGGAATATCATTGAACTGTCATTGAGTCCAATTAATTCAGAAAACATGACGCCACCTATCAATTTTGGTAGTACTTGGAAGTAAATTAATTTTTAAAATTTTATAAGTTAGATTACAAATTATAAATTTTTAGGTTACAGTATAAATTTTTATAAAAATATTTGAATGATAATACACAAAATAAATTTCATAAGCACATATATACAAAATTTATATAAAAATTAAAAAAAACTCCTCTAAATATAATTTTTAAATTGTATATTCTTTAATTTATTTAATTTGCTAGTGCAATATGGTTTCCAAACGCCCTCAAAATCTCCTTAGAGATTGTAAAGGATAGAAAGAACTCAAAATTATCTTAGAAACATGGTAATTGAAAACTAGAAGATTATTTTTATTGCCACTGCCCAATATATATTGGAGGAGGTAAACTTTGAATAAAAATTATTAAGTTTTTCTTAAATAATTTAGCCAATTCGGCATAGGAGGTTTCTCACACGTAGACATACGTGCTAATCACGTGAGGGCATAACCGACCCGAGAAAGAAAGTTTCTACTAAATCCGAGATGAGAAGGCCGAATTAGTGACCGACCAACCTGAGAAGAATAGTTTGAGATACCAAACCTCTCCTCACTGCCCTCGCTATTGACTAAAGAATATCAGGTATATATCTTCTTATATATTAATCTAAGAAATGAATATCAGGTATATATCTTCTTATATATTAATCTAAGAAATTAGGAATTCTACTATGTAACCCAAATAAGGGCTTTCATGAATACAAGGAAATTAGGCTTTTTAGGTTTCGTGAACAAAAGGAAATTAGGGATATTTGATTCATTTGCCTTCAAATGGAGAGTGTGGACCACATTATTTTTGGTATTGCTTGATACGGGTTGTCTTTTTGTTGTTGTTGTAGTATTGTATGGTGACAACTGGTTGTTTCATGAAAAAAATAAAAAAGGTGATGTTGATGACCACACTGAGGGGTACAATTTTGTGATTTTTGCTAAAAGATTGGCATGGAATGTAGAATACACTATGTAGGACTGTTGTTCTATTGTCATCCCTTAATTGTCTTGTCTTCTGAAACTGCACTTGTGATTGTGAAAGTAAGTCTAGTGGAATGGGGTAAGTAGTTGGTCCTCTGATTACAGATTCGAAAGCAAACCACTGCCAAGTCCAAACACGTTTTGGAACTACGTTTGTGGGAATAGGACTCCAATCCAAATGTCAAACACCAGTGAGAATCCAGGGAGGAGATTTTTGGGGTGTGTTAACTATAAGGTTAGAGGATTGATACGGATTAACATATGTTGATTTTATTTTCTCCTTCTTACGACTTTATTAATCATGTTTTGTAAAAGAAGGGTGGATGTTCCTTTTTCGCCTGTATGATCCACCAATGTGCTCCCGAGGACATTGGAAGGCACCGGGCACTGAGAATGGATGTGACTTGGTTGGTTGCATCGAAAGCATACACTCGGAGGCCTAGAAGTATTGCTCCATGAGTCCGACGAAGTTGGTGGCCTAATATTGGAATGACCCCTTGGAGATTGAAGTTGCTCGCTTTGGCGTTTACACCTTCAACTCTCAAAACTTCCCAAGAAGAAGAATTAGGCATCATACTCAACTGTCGTGGCTTCCAAACTCAAGAATTCCGTTGTGCCTCTCTAGGCAATTCAACACTCCTTGCACATTCAACAATGTCAACAAAACTCATCTTGTATTGGTTCACCACGAGCCTCTTAACTAAAGAGTGAAGACTCCTCTCAAAATGACGACACTTATGATCTTCGGAAGCTACTAACTCCTGTACAAAACGAGATAAGGTTTGAAACCTCACAACATATTCTGACATGGTCCAGGACCCTGTTCTAACCTCTCAAACTGCTCGCGTATATTCTCATGGTAGGATAATGGAAAGTACTAATCCTCAAAAAGATTCTCAAAGTCTATCCACGTTAACGTTTCAACGTTTGGTTCATCCACCCTAGCTGCTTGCCTTGCAGCTCTTCGTGCATCTTTCCTTGACTCAAGGATTGACTCTCACTATTCGTTAACCTCTCCCATCAACTAGCATGGCACAATGTTGACCCTCAAATTATTCTCTACTATTCTCAAGACATTGAATAGTTTACATATTTCAGAGAGCCAATGATTGGCTGCGAGAAAATTACTACTTTTTCCACTGAATTGTGGTGGGTTCAATTGTCAAAATTCTCTCATGGCATCAATCGTTCGATTATCCATATTGGCCCTTACAGCCTGATTCAACAATTAGCCACAGTAAGTGCGTTAACAAACTTCCTTGCAAACACACCCAGGACAACCGATGGTTTGACATTCTGTTCTACTTTCTCGTTCACCTCCTTGGTGCGAGGGACCTCTCTTCGCTGACTCACAATGTCCTCCAATGACATCTCATGGTAGTGGCCCCGGCCTCGGGGCCCACCTAACTTATGCCATGTTTAGGAGGCATAACGCTACAAAGTACAAAGCACTAATAACGTCAAACAACCATATAATGCAAGGCAATACCTTACACAAGTTTCCAACACGGGTTATCAACTCTACATTACTCATAAGCATCAATGAGGGCAATGCGAATGAATACCATGCACACAAACACACACATGTTCTTCTAAAATACAAAAGTTTTGAACCTATGAGACTTTGAGTCTCCCCATGGTCTCAAAATATTCTAACTCAGGCTCTGATACCAAGTTGTTACGCCCCAATTTTGAACAAGATACTATTGAAAACCACACAATTTTCCTAATATGAACCGCAATCATAATTTCCATTATTCATCTGTAACATCAAGTTTCAAAATATTACAATCAAAAGCGGCACCCCCGGCCTGAGTACCAAGATAGTAAGTTGAGATTAATACAATGCAGTTGGCTTTGAAATACAAAAGAGTCAAAAGAAGAGTTAGGTTACATCTTTCAAAATAAGTTCCAAAGATGTTATGTAACTCCTAAGATGGAAGCTCTTCAAAACATGCACCCACACACGTCCATCTCATGCCTCCGGTGTGTTATATGAAAAATAAAGGGATGAGCCACAAAGCCCAGTAGAGACACCTACGCCGACATTACATGATTATGCAACGATATGGCATGCTTCATGTGCAATTCGTAATAACACGCATAAGACAATAAACCCATAACTTATCAATTTCTGATCAAATTGTCTAGGATACCACCATGACAAGTTAATGTTACTAACCAACCCACAGTTCTTATATCGATCTTGTTATTCTTGTTCCAACTAGCACAACACCTGTCGATGGTTAGACAATACCAAAATATACTAGTACATTTCCAAATGGAAGCTAGACCTCATATAACTAGCACGTCTCCCGTCGGAGACTAGATATCGCATCATGTCAACGCAATATACTACCCACAACGAAATACATTACTTCGTAGCATTCCTCACGCCCAAGGAAGATATCAAATGCACACATAGTTCGTCAAACGGAAATTCAAACCATGGGTTTAACATCTATTCATAAACGTGAGCCACGAATGTAACCTAAAAGTCCAAGAATCAAAAACTAATTATAATTTATCAGACAAAGTCGCCAAACAGGTTGTTAGAGCGACCATAAAGTAGCTGGACAACTCCAAAACTAGTGTAATTTGTTAGGCCTGTTGCCCTCCAGTGACTTCCAAAAACACAACGTCTCTCGAGCAAGGTCCAAGTCGCTCAAGCGACCTAGTCGAGTGTAGAAATTTCTCAGCAAATCGCAGAAATCGCCCAATGCCCAAATCCTCAAAATACACGATCAAATCATGATTTTAACTACCAATATCTGTCATAAACATGTAATAGAGGTGGAACATCCCTACCTCAAGCCTTGGATCGATGTATTTGATGAAGAATGAATAGCCCTAACTCCGAATGACTTCTTGAGCTTAAAGTGCTAGCTTCTCGAGCTTCAATCCACAATCACGCTACGATTCCACGTCAAGCACGATGAGAACTCACAATGTATGGAAGAGATTCACTAGTGGTTAAAAAAGTCTAGATGGAGTGTAGAGAGAGGTGAGAGCTCTAGGCTATGTAGAGAGAGAGTGTCATGGGAAAAATGAAAGTATTGAGCTTTCTCCCTCCCTAAATATGCACAAATCAGATTTTACAAAAAGCTAAGGGTCCCAAACCTTAAAGCATCTCAAGTAACGCGCACGTGACAAAAATAGAGTTCTCGAGCTCGAGTCCCGTAATTAAAATTCTGAAACACATAACAACAAATCAATCGAATATCCTGAAATATAAATTCAATTAATTATTTAAAAACTTAAAATTATAACTAAAACACAAAATATTCTGGGTCCTCACATCTCTTGTTGTATATTCACCTCATGTTGTTGATGCAGGCATACTTTAATCAATATGTCAATGTTTCAATATGATTTTCTACTTGAGTTTTTGGCTTATGTTTTCCTGTAAACTAACAATTTACATATGATGATGTGGATCTGAGGATTTAGATCTCGAGTTTGGAGATGGTTCAAACATACAAGATAGGATTTATGTTTTCAACAGTGCTGTCATGTTTTAGATACTTTCAGATGTTGGTTTAGTTTATTAGGCATTGTGGGCATGTTATTTAATTTTATGTACTAGTTTGGAAGAGATTGTTTATTTGGTCATTGTTGATAGTTGACTAATTAACTTTAGAGTTATATTTATTTTTTTGGAGTTGATATCATGCTGAGGTTTTATTATGTTGCTGTACCATTCTATTGCTTATTTAATACCCTCGAACTGCAGCGTGTGATAGGTTTGGCAGGCTTGTCTGGCATGCCTTAGACCCTGCCAGGTGCACGACTCCAGATTGGGTCGAAACTCATCCACGATCAACATGCAGGATGGGTCTAAAGTTGTCAAATCACGTTCTTCAGTCGTGCCACTGAGGGTGCTAGGATCTACATGGCAAGGGGTGTTGTGTACCCCACGTTATCTGCAATTTTTTGGGAAGACGTGGAAGCGAGGTACTAATCAGACTTGCGGACGTTACTGCTCGAGGGTGCTAGGATCTGCGTGGCCAACTGGTGGAGGAACAGGGTCCTCATTGAACTCAGGCATCCCTTTGGTTTCAATGACTAAGGTAATGCGAGCCCAAATTAAATAGTTGATATCATCCAACTTTATAGGACAAATATCTAAACGGGTGTTTTCAAGAGTCCCTACGCGATTCAACTCATCCTTCACACCACTTGCACCACTGACAACAATTTTAGAATCTTCTGCCACAGTTCAAAATGAAAAAACAAAGGAAATAAATTTGAAACACAACAACAATTGCAAAATGACCTAAAATGAAAAAACCCAATAGATTTCGAAAACATTAGATCAAACTCAAAAGATCTCAAAACTGAAACAAAGATTAATACTATTCACACAATAGTGTTCACGAGACAAACACTGTTCACGCGCACTGTTCACACAGTACAGTTCATGCGACACTGTTCACGTACCACTATTCACATAGTACTGTTCACGTGGCAACAAGGTTGTATGGTTTTGATGGCGAGGGATTTTTGAAGAACGTTAGTCAAAGAAAACTCAAACGAAATAGAGGGAAAAATCGATTACAAACAAAGGCAATGATTGACGTTTTGATACCATGTAAAATCATAGTCAACAATTTGGAATCACCCAAAATATTAAGATTTATTTCTCATTGCGATCAATATATAAGTACAACAAAGACAAAATTACATTACGACCCCTGATACTAAGCTAATTACATATTGAGTCTAATTTCACTACTAATATACAAATGAACCTATATCTTAGCACAAATTATGTTTTTATTTGGACGTCAGTGAGTCTTTCAAATTTTGTTGTAATCATCAGATTTTAAGTCCTATACAAGGTATACGAACTACACTAGTCATATACTTGATTCGATTTATGTTTCTGTTTTCAATGTACACATCATACTTGAGAAAATTGGTATCTGTGCCTCTAGGCTGGGGGTATAGACTACTCAGTTAGGCTCAGTCTACATATTGCGTATTTCTGGCAAGACGATACAAATGTTAGCTTTTCGAAGTCAAAGTTACAGAAAGTCACAAGACAGGCTTTGCCAGCGCACTTTTCGTAATTTCAACTTAATCAAGAGTTCTATCTGAAGGCTCTAAAATTGGCATACTGCATGAATCTTTCTATACCTACCATACATGTCCCTAGACTTTGTTATATGAATCTCTTCGAAAACAATGTTTATATTATCGGCAAACAATCTAGCGATGCCAATATCTGCTGAATCCAACATCCAATTTCTAACATTTTCTTTTTCTGAATTCTTGCGAAATTCCATAATATCGGTTTTCTTGAACTTTCCATATCGACCTTCGTGATTCCGTTCCTTTGATTGTCGTGAAATTTCTTTATATTGATTCTCGTGAATTTCCGTTATATTTTCTTATTTCATTTTTCGTAACCCTTATCATTTCTCGTATTTTTTCTTTACCGTTTCACTTGAAATCAATAAATAGTAAGTTACTTTATAGCTAAGTAATATAAACAGTGGTCTTTCGGCATTGTCAACGCACGTTGTCCATATCACATAGTTAAAATCACAATAATTTTGAAATTTCGTAACATTGTTGACTGAGTACTCGCTGTTTTGAAATAAAAATGTAACATGCCATTTGGCTTTGTGAATTTTGCACGTTAACTTTTCGCGACAGATTATCATGACAAAAGCAACATTAACGACAATTTGTAATTTTCACCATTGCTGAATTGAGTATTTAGTTGAAGAAATGTTCGCGGACAATGAATTCAAAGAGATATGCAAATCGCCTAAAATCAAGAAATATAAACAGCAACCGTATGGCGATGCCAACACATGTTGTCAACGTTTCCTGATTTTAATCCCGATAACCTTGAAATTCTAAAAATGCTATTGAATTATTCATCATTCGAAATGAAATTAAGTCATTCAATTGTCTGCTACGACCAATTTGCATGTCGTATTTTTTGAAAGATTATCATAGTGGCTATGAGACTCGACCCGAAATTCGAATATTAAAAGGATAAAATTATAATTAAAATGATTAATTTGGAACTCAAGCTAATTTATCCAGGGATTAATTTTTTTGGAATTAAGGATCGTATATTAATTTAGGTAATGTATTCAGAGTGCGTATAATTCTGGCCAGGTGGGTTCATATGTTAATTTAGCTAAAATTGTGGAAGGGTTGCAAGTCGTGACCATGTATTGAGAGGCACCTTAGTATTTTTCTTTTGTGCATAAGAATTATTATCGTTACATATATATACAAGCCTAAGGCCAGTCATCACCTAGAATCCTTACAATTTGACACCAAGCAGCTTGATGCCCACCTCATGCTTGCCGATTTCCGTCTCCTCTAAAGCCATCCAAGCTCCTTTCTTCATCCATTTGTTTTTGGCTTTTCCGTGAGAGAGAGAGAGAGAGAAGAATGAGAGATTGAAGAAGCAGGATATTCCTTTGGGAGAAGCACATCAAACCCAAAAGTTATAAATTATGTACCAATCTCTTATTTTCTTCTTGAATTAATGGTCTATTCTTCGTTTTTACTTTGTATTAGGACGATTTAGACTTTGTTTAGACATGTAGAGTGTTAAAAGTTTATTTGGTCATCCATTATCCATTTACTTTGAATAAGTCTTAGTTGTCCTATTCCATAGGAAGTCTGTTTGTGTTGATCTATTCTTTAGGAATATCCCTTTAATAAAGGAGTCAATTAAGTAGTGATTTAGTTGTTCCTTGTTTTTAGCAAAGTTAGTTTTGTACTACTCTATTTAAGTGACAGATTGTTAATGAATAAAGTACTGAGTTTCCTCTACTTCTTCCTTGTGTCTTGAGATACCTTTCTTGTGCTTTCTATATAATCTTTGTTTACAAGTGGTATCAGAGCCAATAAAACTACTCACGGCATCAGACAACAATTATGTTCAACCTGCTATTCCTCGTTTTGATGGTCACTATGATCATTGGAGTATGCTGATGGAGAACTTCTTAAGATCCAAGGAGTATTGGCATCTGGTGGAGACAAGTATTTCTGAACCTGCAAGTGGAGCGGTGTTGACAAAGGCACAAAAGACAGAGCTGGCAGCACAAAAGCTGAAGAATTTGAAAGCCAAGAATTATCTTTTTCAAGCCATTGATCGCGCAATCTTGGAGACAATTCTTGAGAAAAACACTTCCAAATAGATTTGGGATTCAATGAAGAAGAAGTATTAAGGCACAACGAAGGTGAAACGTGCCCAACTTCAAGCTCTTCGCAAAGAGTTTGAGATTCTTCATATGAAAGAGGGAGAGTCTGTTTCTGACTATTTTTCATGGACGATGGTGATTGGAAGTAAGATGCGCATCCATGGTGTCAAAATGGCAGATGTTACTGTAGTTGAAAAAATTCTTCGCTCAATGACAACAAAATTTGACTACGTTGTCTGCTCCATCGAAGAATCAAATAACATTGATGAGCTTTCGATTGATGAACTACAGAGTTCCTTGTTGGCCCATGAGCAAAGGGTCAATCGTACAACCTTAGAGGAGCAAGCCTTGAAAATTTCAACAAATAATGCATTCTCAACATCGACAGGATCAAATCGAGGTCGAGGAAGAGGAAAAGGATGAGGCAGAGGTAACAGAGATGGAAGCAGACTCCCAAATTATGGATCAGAAGATCATCACACCTATGATTCCCGATGGAAAGGCAAAGGGGGCGATAATCAGCAGGGAACCAACTATGAATCAAAATGGGACAAATCACATATTGAGTGCTTTAGATGTCACAAGTTTGGGCATTACCGTTCTGAATGTCGCACCAATTTGCAAAAAGAAAATGGAGATCAATCCAACTATGTAGAGAATCACCAAAAAGAAGAAGACGAAGAAGAAGCCACTCTTTTGATGGTGTCTCATACCATGGAAGAAAATCACCAAAACCTGTGGTATATAGGCATGGGCTGCAGCAATCATATGTGTGGGAGTAAGTCAATTTTTTTGAAGTTGGATGAATCTTTTCGAACCATAGTACGATTTGGAGACGATTCAAAAATTTCTGTTATGGGAAAATGTGACATTCAAATCCGAACACAAGCTAATACTCCTCAGACCATTTCTAGTGTTTTCTATGTTCCTAATTTGAAGAGCAACTTGCTTAGTGTGGGTCAGCTGCAGGAGAAAGGGTATGTTATCGTCAGACATGATGGTGTTTGTCAAATCAATGATCCAAAAAAAGGTACAATTGCTCGTGTCAAGATGACGATGAATCGAATGTTCCCATTATATATCAAGAATAATATTCAATCCTCATTTCATACCAAAGTAAATGATTCAACATGGCTTTGGCATTTTCGCTATGGCCATCTAAACTTCATTGGATTACAAGCATTGCAAGAGAAAGAGATGTTGATTGGCCTTTCTCAAATCATTTGTCTTTCTGAAGTTTGTGAAGAATGTATTGTTGGCAAACAACACCGTGATCATTTTCCAAGAGGGAAGGCATGGAGAGCTCAAATATCGTTGGAATTGATTCATTCCGACATATGTGGACCGATTACTCCGGCATCCAACGGTAACAAGCGATACTTTATTTCCTTTATTGATGATTATAGTTGGAAAGCTTGGGTATATTTCTTGCAGGAAAAGTCTGAAGCTTTTTCAGCCTTTAAGAGCTTTTAAGGCTCTTGTAGAAAATGAAGTTGGAAGCACCATTAATACTCTTCGTACGGATCGTGGCGGAGAGTACAATTCACAAGAATTTGTAAATTTTTGTGATATGCATGGTATCCGGAGGCAACTTACCACAGCCTACACACCACAACAAAATGGTGTGTCTGAGAGAAAGAATCGGACAATTCTAAATATGGTAAGAAGCATGCTAGCAAGAGGGAGCATTCCAAAGAACTTTTGGCCTGAAGCAGTAAACTGGAGTGTGCATATACTGAATCGAAGTCCTACATTTGCTGTTCGAGACATGACACCTATGGAGGCATGGAGTGGACATAAACCAGTCGTTAACCACTTCAAAGTTTTTGGTTGCATTGCCTATGCTCACATTCCAGATGAGAAGAGAAGAAAGCTAGATCCCAAAGGAGAAAAATGCATTTTTCTTGGTGTTAGTGATCCATCGAAAGCTTACAAATTGTATAATCCTATCACCAAGAAAATTGTTATTAGTCATGATGTTGTTTTTGATGAAACAAAGACCTGGTCATGGGATGATAATGATGATGGACATCAACTTCCAGCAACTTTTGTTGATGATGATGATGATGAGAAGCATCAACCTGTGGTGAATGAACCACGCTCAACAGGTTCCATTCTTACACCAGATCAAAATCAGCCGGTGGCTGACGTTGGTGAATTATCAAGGGGCAACAAGATACAACAAGTAGTTCTTGTCCTCGACGTATTACACAAAGACCTGCATGGATGAGTGATTACGATACTAGTGGACTTGATCAATCTGAATATCCATTCACACATTTTGCTTTCTTTTCAGATTGTGATCCTATAGCCTTTCAAGATGCGGTCAAAGAATCAAAATGGAAAAAGGCTATGGATGAAGAGATTAAAGCCATTGAGAAAAATAATACTTGGGAATTAACAAATCTTCCCAATGGGCAGAAGATGATTGGTGTCAAGTGGGTCTACAAAACCAAGTTGAATGAGAAAGGAGAAGTTGATAAGCATAAAGCACGTTTGGTGGCAAAAGGTTATAAGCAAAAGTTTGGCGTTGATTACAAAGAGGTGTTTGCTCCGGTTGCAAGGCTAGACACTATTCGGCTAGTGCTCTCTATGGTTGCACAAAATTCATGGCCCATCTTCCAACTAGACGTGAAGTCTGCCTTTCTACATGGCGAGTTACAGGAGCAAGTTTATGTTGATCAACCACCTGGGTATGTACAACAAGAAAGTAAGAACAAGGTATACAAATTAAAGAAAGCACTCTATGGACTGAACCAAGCATCGAGAGCTTGGTACAGTCGCATAGATGCTTATTTTTCGAAGGAAGGTTTTCAAAAATGTCCATATGAGCATACACTTTATGTGAAAGTTGGTCTTGGAGGGAAAATTCTTATTGTATGCTTATATGTTGACGATTTGATCTACACAGGAAACGATAGGGCTATGTTTAATGTTTTTAAACACTCAATGATATCAGAATTTGATATGTCAGATCTTGGAATGATGCACTACTTTCTTGGCATCGAAGTAGTGCAATCTTCGGTTGGTATTTTTATTTCTCAAAAGAAATATGTTCGAGAGATTTTGGATAGGTTTCAAATGAAGAATTGCAACCCCGTTGGCACACCAACAGAACTTGGTTTGCAGCTAATGAAGGATCCCGAAGGCAAGAAGGTAGAAAACACTCTCTACAAGCAAATTGTGGGAAGTTTAATGTTCTTGACAGCAACTAGGCCAGACATAATGCACGCAGTGGGTCTCATCAGTAGATATATGGAATGTCCAAAAGAGCTTCACCTCCTTGCTGCCAAGAGAATCTTCCGATATCTACAAGGTACTATTGATTTTGGGCTGTTCTACAGGAAGGAAAATAAATTGACTTTGTTTGGCTTCACAGATAGCGATTATGCAGGAGATCCGAATGATAGAAGAAGCACATCAGGTTATGTTTTTATGATTGGATCTACAGCAATTTCGTGGTCATCGAAGAAACAACAGATTGTTACTCTCTCTACTACCAAATCCGAGTTTGTGGCAGCAATATCATGTGCATGTCAAGCTATTTGGTTGAGGAGGTTGCTTGAAGAATTACACTGCCATCAACAAGGCCCAATTCCAATCTATTATGATAATAGCTCTGCAATCAAATTGTCAAAAAATCCTATTTTTCATGGAAGAAGCAAACATATAAATGTGCGGTTCCATTTTCTACGTGATCTCACAAAGGATGGAACTATTAATATGATATTTTGCAGGAGTGGGGACCAAGCTGCGGACATTCTGACCAAACCTCTCAAATTGCCTACATTCTTGAAGCTGAGAGAAATGCTTGGCGTTTGTTCTTTAAAAGATTTTACTTAAAGATGGAGCTGTGATGCATGGTTGCTATAAGTGTTTCTTCTATTTCTCTAAATTGATATCAGATCGTTCAGTTTAAGAGAGGGTGTTAAAAAGTTTATTTGGTCATCCATTATCCATTTACTTTGAATAAGTCTTAGTCGTCCTATCATAGGAAGTCTGTTTGTGTTGATCTATTCTTTAGGAATATCCCTTTAATAAAGGAGTCGATTAAGTAGTGATTTAGTTGTTCCCTGTTTTTAGCAAAGTTAGTTTTGTACTACTCTATTTAAGTGGCAGATTGTTAATGAATAAAGTACTTAGTTTTCTCTACTTCTTCCTTGTGTCTTGAGATACCTTTCTTGTGCTTTCTATATACTCTTTGTTTACATAGAGGTGTTTAAGTGGAGGTACCAGAGTCTGCCATGAGATAACCAATTGCAAAATCAAGTTTTGCACTGACCGGTCGAGTGTCCGGCTGCAGGATCGGTTGGCCGGTGTGCTGACCGGTCTGGCACTCTGCAGATGCTGAACATTGTGGTTTTGTTTCTGGTGTACTGTGAGCTAGGTGTACACACTATAAAGGCCTTAAGCATGACATACACCCTGTTTCAATTTAGAATGTGGTCAAAACATCCTGCACCTCGTTTCTACTTCGGGATTTGAGGCAACGTGATGTAGTAAAATGTCTGGAAATGTTAGAAATAACTTTCTTAATAGACTAGAACGTGTTTTTGAAGTATGGTGTTTCATTGATAATAGGACGATGGTGATCTCGAAATCGAAGCAAATCGTCGAATTATGCAAGATGATATCAAGTGAGTCCAGACATATGTTCTTTACTTATAAGTTTTGAACAAAATATTCAAGCATGTGGTTATTTAAAATAAAATGTATATTTTCGTTGGTACCGATTTTACGTTAAACCATGCTTAAACACGTTAAATGATGATATGCCTTAACTATCATGAATGCCATATAATAATTCACGAATTTTGATTAAAAAATAATCATAAGATGATATCATGTAACACGCTGGAATGAAAAAAAAGGTGTCTAAAATAAGAGAGGGTCCCACGACCTGGTGAGTTCAAATGACATCACGCTAATTATTGAAATTATATTAAAGATCTCTCCCTAAATAAGTTCTGATATACACCATTGGTTAAATTTGAATATTGATGCATAAATGATTATTGAAATATGATAATTGATTAACCTATAGGTTACAAAAACTGTGAAATACTTTGATATGTCCTCCGCCATGGTCCATGGACCAAATTATGTACATTGACGTAATGTTGTATAAATTCCAAATAAATAAAATTAAGACACGAAAAACCTGTAACATTCGTGCATCTAGATTCATATTAGTTTAATACTAATAAATGTTATTATGCAACACACCAGGTGACGAGACAAGAGACAATATAGCCTAAAGAAGATCGAGAAGAGCCGTTTGGCTTATTGTCTATAAGGAGCTGTGTAGTTGTACTTAGGCCGTGTTGGGATCATAACGTATTTGTATCTCATATCCATTACATGTTAAAACCGAGCTTGTATTTGCACGTCCTTGGTGTATTTGATTAAGTATATTTCATGCTTTTGCAACTCTGAGAATCCTTTAAGGTTTATATACGGTTGACATGTGAACTTTTCTAAACTCGCATTGTTAGAGGCCTTAAAGAGCAAAAGTTTATTGGCTGATCACTAATCCTCTCTACATCGAGATGGGTTCTGACAATGGCAACAGTTGTTCACACCATATTAACTTCAAAAATTCCGAGACGCCTTTAAATTGAGTATCTTTTGGTGAGAAAGAAATGAAAATATGACATGAGTTGATTTGACTTTGACTAGAATGGTTGCTTTGCATTTTCAAGAAAAGTTAGTATAATCGATTCATTCAATAAAATCAAATCATACCTTTGTTAAACTTGGTATTCCTATTTCGAAGAAATCGAGTGCTCGGTATCTTAGTGATAGAAAAATGACGCGGGACAACAAGGAAAAGTAGCAAAACCTCCCTAGAGACGAAGACGAATAAAACCACCACAGCAGAGAGCTGCTAATAAAAGTCGCACGTACACCTAAAGGTTCCACTAGCCTTTTCACTAAATCACCATCAGCCAATCTGATTTCAATCAGATGGTGTTAACTGCTTGATGCACTACCTCCGTTGTAACGTTTGAGCCAAATGTGGCTAAAGGAAGAAAAATATCACCAAGACTTAAAGTTCCAGAACAGTACTGCTCCATTCCAACTCGTCTAATGTCCAAGGTACTTAAAACACATAATTTAATATTGAAGAAGTTCATCAACAAGCTTACCCAACAACCAACTTACCGGAAGAGTCATTTTCAAAGGTTTGGGAGTTCTGAATTACCCAAAAGCAAACCCCAAACGAATAATGACAGCTAATTTAAGTTATCATTATTTAACACTCGGTTTTTATCCAACTAAGCCATCTGTGACTATAAAAACCATCGAACCACCTTATCAATCATCCTACTTCAACAAATGCCTAGGTATAATGCAAACATCAGAAAACAAAGAGAACAGATCTTCATGCATGTGTTGAAACATACATATGCTGTATGTAGAAAATTTTGCGTTTGGATTTTCAACAGTGTTGAATTGTATCCTCACTTTGTCAAGGTATTTCAGGCTTCAACCCTCCCTTTAAGATTATTGAGAAATAGTTCCATCAAAAAGGCACAAAAGGGTTACCTCCAGACTCCAGTATAATATGAACTTCAAGTATGTAATATTCTAGGAAAAGAAAGGTTCACTGAAATTCTGGAAAGTGAAGGCTCCCTATAAGGAAACAATCTCATGAATTCTTGTAAGAAAAACTAGTTAATGAGGGAAGCAACTTGAAATCTGCAAATCACAGCAAGACTGCACCACCATGATTGTTAAGGCATTCTAAGCTTGAAATGGTGGATTAACAGTAGAGACAACCAAACTTTTATCCATTCAATCAGCATGTATCTTAACAATCTACCATGGGCTGCTCGGTATGGAGATCATGGGCAACCATATACTCTGGGCATTGGCAAATAGGTTATTAGAAGTATGATTTGACAATGTCTTATGTATCATTCATTCTTGTGGTTCACCTAGGAGTCGTATTCTTGAGCAAGCATGAAAAAGTCAATGCAACTCAAATACTTTTGCACGAAAATGCACAACAAACATGCACTTAGTGCGATGGTTCCCTCCACCTCCAAAGGGTGTGAAATAAACACAGATGGCTCCACTATTGATGATCTTGGAATGAAAAGATCTGAAGTAGTTAGTTGGTTTTTTATATTCTCTGTGGTTATTAGTTATTACTCTGTTTTGGCAGATGAGTTGTGGGCAAGCTCGAAGAGGTCATAGATAAAGGGTTCTCGAATACAATATCGTGATGCATGATTATCTATACAAGCAAGATGCATCTTATCTAGGCATAGCTCGGTAGAAGGTACGAGCCGTTCAGAACATGGAACAAGTCATTTCCAGAAATTTAGAAAGCACCAAGTACTCAAGACGCCACTCTAATTGAGTGTTCGTTGTTTTATAACTTGCCGATACTCATAGAAAGCCTATATCTATTTTCATTCTGGCCAAATAAATTGGTTCAGAGGAAACAGAAATACAAAATATATAAACAAACAAACAATCCCAATATCTATTAAAAGTTTTATTCGCGAAAAGCCCTACTAACATGCGTCCTCACTAGTCCATGGATACTCTAGCTACCGATCATTCAAACTGCAAAATCTGAAATGTCTATAACATACCCAAAAGATGACCCAATCGCAGAGCAGAAATCAAGCAGATAGTGATCATTAAAAAGAAAATGAGCTCCAACCACGCATTCCATTTATCCAGTTATCCGAAACCGAGAGATAGCATTAGCATCTGACGAGAGCAATTTCCTTCGTCAATCCAAACAAGCTTACAAAAAGGACAATAAGCCTGACGAAGAAAAAACCCTAGAAAATCGGAGGACAGATGACGGGAATGCCGGTGGAGGAGGAGGAGGCTAGGCCGCTCAGTTGATGTCGGCGTCGTCGAAGTCGTCTTCGAATGAGTTGAAGAAGTCGGCATCGGCGAGCTTGTTGTCGGCGACGATTGGACCTTCCCCGAACAACTCAAGTGCTTCGACGTCGTCCACGTCCATCGCCATCGTCGAATTCGGATCTTCGAGATCTGCGAACAGGTCCACCGGCGACGGCTTCATCTCTCTCTCTTTCTCTCTCCCGTCTGATTCGTGTTCCCTGGTGAGGGGGAGCAAATATATCGATCTCACGAAAGAAGAAGGAATCAGATACTCTCGGGTCCCGTATTCATCAACCGGACCAAGGTCGGTAGTAACAAATACCATTATGGTTTGTAGTGTGTGTAGTGCAGGTAAAACTATATTATTTTGTTTATTTTGTTCTCAAAATTACATTGTTGTTTTGTCTTATACTACCTCCGTCCCGGTTTGTTTGTTCACTTTTTGACTTTTAGATGTCCTAAATTGTTTGTCTAATTTTGAAGTTGACTTGTCAAAATTTCCCTAATGCCCTTCCTTTTTTAAAAAACCATGCTTTGGAAAACGTAAACTCTTATTTAATGTTAAAAAAGTTAAGGGTATTCTTGGAAAGTAAAATTTTTTAAGAGTAATGATTGTGTTTCCTAAATAAGTTGGAATTTCAAGAATGGACAAACAAATCGGGACGGAGGGAGTATGTGAATTGTTATCAAAATACATGAAAATTAAAACGATGTAGTTCTGAGGACAAAACGGGCAAAACTATGTCGTTTTGCCTGTACTATACGCGCATTACAGAAAAGTGCACTACAGCTCCCCCAAATCCGTAGGAGCTGTATTGATAGTTGCGGAAAGAAATTAATTTTTTCTTATTCTCTCTTGTTTATATATATATATATATCGATAGTTACGGTAAATTCGATGCAATATTCGAGTAAATGACCGATACCAATACGTACCATACTAATACAAAAATCAATACTGAAATCAATACGGTATTCAAAATCTTAGACCGGACGATGCTGATGCTACATAAAATCTGGAGACTGGGAATTTGATGCTACATAAAATCTGCAGCAGCATTGTCCATGCCTTCCTTATGGACCTCAATAAGGAGCTTGGCAATTTGATCTTGTGCTGAGCCTTCATATTGGCAGTCTTTTCCTTCAGGTCAGCAGTCTTCCTCTTCTCCTCACCCAATTGATTCTAGAGGACGTTGGCCCTCAGAGCAGCTTCCAAAACTTTCTTCTTATTGGTCTCAACCTCATCCTGGACCTTGGAGAACTTTAGTCTCCAATCTTTGAGCTCCTTCTCGATAGTATGAAGACGCGCCTCAAGATCTTGATTTCAGGCCAAGCAAAGCATGGTCTTCTGGACTGCCTACGAAATAGAGCAACACATGATAAAGAGCAAAAGATAAACAATGTCATGAGACTATGGAACTCTAGCACTTACAAAAATCCCATGAGCAAGTGTTGAATGCACCAAAGTAGGCACATTAGTCCCATCGTAGGGCTCGACGTTCTTCGGTAGCATAACTGCTTCGACCAAAGTTTGGTGACATCTAGGTCACTGGTAGAATCAACAACAGTGAGGGAATCTCTCCTGCCAACCATCAAACTTGGGGCCCAGAGGTCGGCCTTTTGGTGGCCTTCGTCTTTTCTTGGGGCTTTGTCTTGGACAAAGGTTCAACATCGTACTTCTTTCTCAATTTCTTCTTTAAAGACAGAGATCCTTTAGCTTCAGCAACACCCCTACCATTGGCCGATGCAGCGGGGATAACATTGGACCCAGAAGAGCCAATTTTCCTCTTTGGAAGGACAGGTTTCTTGTTCTTCTGTCTCATTAGTTCCTTTAGATCGGGGACGCTTGGATTGCAAGCCATGATATCTTGATTGATTTCCCTCTCGTCATCAATATTCCAAACTTGGGGAGATCGAGAATGACATTGATCCGTAGATGAAGAAGTGATGGAGACTTCTTCAAAAGCAATAACAGTAATTGACTCAGCTCCCACTTCTTTTATGGGGATGGCTCAGGAACGTATCCTTCCACTTCGGTAGCAACATCAAGCACCTAAGGTGCAGATTTTTCCTAGATATACCCTTACAGCTCAATGAGTACTTAAGCAACACTGTGGGAGATTGGCCCCAAGACTGACCAAGCGAGCCTTTATAATTAATCACTTTCTTCACGTACTTGGAGTTTATCAGTTTGTATTTTGTGCCCTTGTTACAACTGGTAGTTGCAAAAGAATAATAGAAGACATTATTAGCAAAACACCTAGCCAAGAAGGCAAGATGAAAACATATGACCCCGAACCATGTCGAGATGTGGAATTTGGGGCACTCTAGCTCATTACGACCAATCTCCCAATTGTCCATAATAATGACGAAGTCGCCGTCATTCCCTCAGTTGGAGTCATTCAAATATGTGACTATCCTTTCAATTTTGGGTCGATTCTTCAGATAATATGAGTCACTATCTTTTTTGACCGTGTCATAGTGAAATTGGATTTTGCGAGGACCTAGATTGGTGTTATTTATCCTCTTGAGTTTGGCTATGCACATGATAATCCTATAAGTGTTGATGGAGATCTACATAGGGTGTAGATGGTACCAACAAAGAACCTGTCGGAGAAGACGATAAAGGGGAAAGCGAACTCCATCCTCAGTGATGCCCATTAAATGAATGTGAAGTTTATCTTGGTCATTCCCATCACGAGGAGTGTCAGGACCGTTTAGTTCTATAGCAACGTCATGAGGAACATTGTTTCACCTTCAAAACTCTACCATTTTTTTGTACATACCTAACAGTTGCCTAAATATCCCCATCTAGAGAACGGATAAGGAAGAAGAAAATAAGAACTAAAAGATGATGAGAAATCGAGATGGACGTACAAGAGGTGACGAACTGACGGTCCAAACTCTAAGGTCTGTACAAAATGGTGATAGACAACACTGATAAGTAAGAGGAAGATGAAATGGGAAAGATAGCATAAAATCCTTTTTTCAAAAAGAGGATATCTAAATTAATGAAAATTATGATCGAGGGCTTTAGCATGTGCGAGAAGTGCATTGCCTTGTGAAAAAATCTCCCACAATGTCACGCCGCAATTCATGCGACGCTACGATTTTCAAACGATGATTGCAAAGATATCTATCTGAGAAGGAGGCATCTTTAGAAGCATGACTACATAGCTTTGTGTGCCCCTTCAGCTCGGCGGGGAGCATCCAAAGCTTGGGGCAATTGAAGGAGGTACGACTTAAATAAAGAATTATTAAGTTTTCCCTAAAATAGTTGACCAGTTTAGCAAGTTGGTTATCTCACACGTAAGCCTATTCGCCGATCACGTGGGCAAGGCTAACCTGAAAAAGTCAATTTCTTTTGTACCCAACCCAAAGAGGGTGATTCAATGGCCAGCCAACCTGAGAAGGGCGGTTTAATATGTTGCTGACCTGAGAAATGCGGTCTGACGTGTTACCAATTAGAGAATTGCTGTCTAAAGTATCATTGGCCTAGGAAGGGCAATGGGCAATTTCAAATCCAAGATAAGACAGAACTCTGAGAAAGTCGGAACAAAGTTTCTAATTAGATATGTATGAGAAATCCAAGGCCAATTTGATTTGTATGAAGAATATTAAGTTGAATGAAACTCTAATGATAGACGATAACTTCTTGATAAAGATCAAGTTAGAGTTGTCTAATTAGCGGGTAATCAGAAGGCAGTCCAACTCTAATTCTAGTTGGGAATCAGTGCCCTAAGAGAATTAAGAAGGTTAAGTTACAAAATCTATAAATAAATATCCAAATTCATAATTAAAGGTACGCACTAACTCAAACACTAATAGAAAATATTAGATTGGATTACTTTATACTCTTGTGAGCATTGTCTGACTTAATCATCGGAGTGTCTTTCCGTCACAGTGGCAGAGGGTTCTTTGATCAGTTATTGTCTTGTAGGTCACAAGTCTTCATTGTGAGAGATTTATTTTGGCCGATAAGTGAAGTTCTAGTTTTTCTCCTTGATTGTGAAAATCAACACACGTATGATATATATGCATATTATGATTATATCATATATATATATATATACACACACGGAGAGAGAGAGAAAGAGAGAGAGGAGGAGGAGGAGGAGGAGGAGGGGGGAGGGGGACGTGTGAGGGAACAGGTTTGTATCTTGTTTTCTCATTCCTTTTGTTTTGACAAAATAATAGGATTCCCAAAACAAGGAGAGTCACGCCAATTCTTGACAAGTGGCAATTTAGTCATCGTTGAGTCATCACCTATCATGACATATGTCAATTAAATGTCCTAATATTTCCATGTGGCAAGCCTAACAATACAAATGCACTTATTCTATAAAACAAAATATGTCCGGTTTCGTCGTATTGGTTCAAACTCTATTTTCATAAAAATCTCAAAAATTCAACATAAGCTAATTTTGACGCAAAGATCATCATGGTGACCTCAGATTTGCAAGGAAAAATCTTGATCATCTAGAATTTATTTTGTGCATTATTTTTGTCATTTCATTTGACGTATAACACATATTGGATTTTTAAGAAAAGTATTAACATACAATATTTATGGACAAAAATATCTTTGAGTCTATAATAAGAATTTTGCATCCTAAGCAAGGTCATATAAGTGTCTACTTTAAGGGTCGGGTCTTACAACCTGTGCCTACGGCACTATCATTGAAATTAAACCAACAAAATTGAATTCATGTAAGGTTTAAATTCAGCTATTATTCAAACTTTCCTTTGATAGGATCCAAATTCAACTATTATCCAAGCAAATGCCATGTTGCTTTTGAGCTAAAGATGTGCTTGGCATAGTAAAAAATTCGTTACTGAGATTCCGTGGAGAAAATAAATGTAGATGTAGTTCATGATGAGTTCGTATTCTAACCACGGTTACTCTAGTTGAAGATACACTCTTTTTCTTGGCGAGTACCACAATAACAAAAAAATTAGCGCATGATCCTGGGACATCGTCACGTGGTACTCGAATACTCTTCATCACCATATATTTATTTACATGAGATCGAATACTAAATGTAGGAGCACTCATATAAATTTGTAGTGATTGAAAGTGTTGAGACACCACGTGGGGTGTCTAAATACTGCTAACTAATTACTCGTAATATGGTGATTAAAAAAGAATATTTAAAAACATTGGGATTTGAAAATTGGGGGTGGCATGTGCCACTGTCCCCCTCTACAAGACTCCACCACTATACCCAAGGGAAGAAGGAATTGTTTGGAAAAAGAAATGATTGGCGAGAAGAAATGATACCCATGAGCTTTTCTTCAACAAATTGCCATTGTTCTTTGAGTAGATGAGTGGTTGGAAGAAGAAGACTTTGGCTTACGTAAATTAGGGTTCAAATTTGAAAATTGGCAGTTGAATCATGAAATAAGCTTCAATCGTTAGATAAAATAAAAACATCTAAGATTTATTTGGTAATAGTCTTTAGTTTTTATTTCCCAAACAAGTTTTTAGATTTTATTCTTAAAAATTGGAAAACTGAAACAAATAAAATTGTGTCAACTTGTGTTCAAAAAAAAAAATTATAATATTCTGCTCACTTACAACAATCGAGTCCTCATTACTAATAGATATTGCAAACTCATTATTTGTAGGGTTGGCAAATATTTTCGATCTTCACTGTAACGACCCAAGTATTTTGAGATTTATTTTTTTATTGATTGATTTATTTTGGAATAATATAATTTATTTATTTATTCAATTGATTATCTTAATTTTTGTAGCATAATTATCATTTCCTATGTTGACCGTTTAGGTTCGTCGAACTTTCGGGAGGGTTATCCAACCGAGTGGATTTATTCATACTTTTACTTATTTTTATTTCTAATAATTTTTTAATCGATAGCCATCATAGCTTTTGAATCTCTATTCAACTCTTTTTTTTTTTTGAATACTATTTCAACTCCTATTCGTTCCCTTTTTCTACATATTCGACAATTGTTTCACCCCAGTTTCACTTTTCGTCGAATTTTGGTTTCATCTCGGAATGTTCATGAGGTAACCTCTCGAAAATCTCATTCATGTATTTATTTTTACTGTCTCCTGATGTTTTTATTTTTTATTTTTTCTTTCTTTTTCTCGATTTCTTTTACTCTCTCTCACTACCCACTATCTCTCTTTCTCTCTTCTTCCCATTAAATCTTTCTCTTTCTCTTTTATTTATTTATTTAGTAGGATTTTTCTCTCATTCTTTCTCTCTTAATCTCTTTCTCTTGGTTCTCTCTAATTCTCTCTTCTGTCTCTCTTAAACTTGTTCTCTTTCTCTCTAATTCTCTCTTCTTTGTTTTTTTTATTATTTACTGTTTCATTATTATTTTATATATTGTTATTTCATACATTGTTTTTATAGTTGATATTTAATATAAGGTTTTGATTGTTATTTGTATAGATCTTGCGTAACCAAATCCTGACTCAGTGTGGGGCGTTTAATTCTTGGATTTTCGGTGGTGCTTTATTCGTTGGATCGAAGTAGTAATGTCGGACTAAGCCCTACCTATATATTTGATTATTAGTAAGTTTAATTGTGTTGGGGATATGAATTGAATCGTTAATAATTAATTATTTGACTAATTATGTGTATTAGATTGCATAAATTAATCAAGTTGTGAATTCATAAATATTAGGTGTTAGATCGGAATTGGATCCGAACCATATAAATACTAGATATTTATTTTATAAATAATTTAGTTTAGTTGATGATCAACTAAAAAACTATTACCTGTTGAGACTGATTTGTATGTTAAGACCCACGAACGTTGTATGTGACCTAGATCTGGTCAATGTTGATGATGTCGTATGGTGTTTAATTGAAATCATATTATGATATTTTATTATTGCAGGTTGAGCATGATGGATGAGCATCGTGCATGGATACATGAAAATTGAAATTTAATTTAACGGAAGGGTTAAATGGCCTCATTGTTGCAATGATGAATAAACCATAATGATTCAGAGATGTGGTGGATTATGGGAGATTGCAAGACTCTAATGTTGTTGTGATACCGATGAAGCGAATTGCAAGACCCTGAGGTTGTAATTTTGATAAGAGGAATTGTGAGACCTCAATGTTGCGATACCGATTAAGGGGATTGCGAGACCCTGAGATTGTAATTTTGACAAGGGAGATTGTGAGATCCTGATGTCACCATACCAATGAAGGGGATTACGAGACTCTGAGTTTGTAATTTTGATAAGGGGGATTGTGAGACCCCGGTGTGGAGATAATAATAACGAAAAGATACTCAATGCCGAAAATTTTATGCACGACATTGCATATTCATATTTGTTTATTGTTCTTTGCATACTTATCATATATGTTTATTTGTAAATTAGGGGTAAAGTTAGGCTTTCCTACTGAGTGTTAATCGCTCATTGGAGCTACTTTTTGACCCTGACATTTCACGTTATATTTTGAGAAACAAGTTGAGACAGAGCAGAATTTGAAAGTTCAGGGGACTGAGGAGGGCGAGATAAATATACCGCAATCATGGCTATACTAGTAATAGTCCGATGGTTTGATATAGGGTGCCCCCTCTTTTGCTTTTGATTAATAAAAATTTATGACTCGAGTTATTAGTTTTCGAAACTTTTTAATGAACTAAATTTTGGGTAAATCACGATAATTAATAAATAATTGATAATTGGACTCTTTGCTTTAATCGAAAATTTTTATTTTGCTGCTTAATGAATTATTTATTTATTATGACATACTATAAAAATATAGGGTGTTTCATTTGGTATTAGCGCACCAGGTTAAGATCTAGAGACTTTGAATTTGGGTAGCTTAATTGTTTTGTGCATGACTTAGATAGTTAACTATGTGTTCGAGTGCGTCGTCACCTAAATTAATTAAGTTCTAGAAAAATTATATGTATTTGAATTGATAGATATTATGATTTATCTTTGTATTAGTAGATGTCATCATTATATTCACGAGACATTAGTTTTGGCTTACATGTGGTAGCGATTCATTTTAATTCGTGGATTATTATTAGTTATTGTTGATCCATTAGACTGTTAGACTCATACTATAGAATGTTAGTCGTAGACGCTTAGTTTGTATCATATAGATGGTAACTAGTCTTCGCTCAGGGCCTAATAATAGTAACAATACACTTTCAGCTACTCCACACAACAACCTAGGCACAACAGGTGTAAAGACCCGGAAAATTTAAAATTTTTATATTAATGTTCAGGTTAATAATCGTAATTAATGTGGAGTATGTGAAAATTGGTGTTAAAACATGATTTGGGGTCAATGTGATATAAGGTGATAACCTTGGGGGCTTGTGGTAGCATGTTGTGAAACCTAGGGGTGTAAGTGTAATTTTTGGGGTGTTTAGTTGGGTTGTATCAGACAAACATTTTGCCAAACCCATTTTTCCCCTCTCTCTCCCTCACGTTACTCCCCCTCTCCCAAAACCCCTTCGAAAAACTTGCTCCAAACCTCGATTCCTTGGAGATCCTTCGCATTTCTATCCTCCTTGGGTGATATCCGGTGTTGGTTTGCTACCATTTGCTTGGAGGAGGAGTATTTGGTCTTTTACAACCTTTGGGAGCTAAAGCTTGAAGTTGGAGCTTTGTTTCTTGCCTTCGGAAGTTGAGGTAGGGATTTCTCACACTTATTACGCGTGTAGGACTTGATTTGGTAGTCTTTTGATGTTTTGAAGTGGTGTGGAAAAGCCCTAAAACTTAGAGTAGAAATCTGTTGAAATTTGCCTTGTGCGTACCCGTTACACCGGTGCCTTGTTTTGATGACACCGGTGTCATTTGCTCTCTGGATCTCTGTATTTCTGGTTTTTGTGCTTTGACACCGGTGCCTTGATTTTTGTTACACCGGTGTCACCTGTTCTCTATATCTCAGCTTCTGACTTTTGTGCCTTGACACCGGTGCTTTGTTTTGGTGACACCGGTGTCTCCCTTTGAATTTCCCAGACTTTGGACCTTACACCGGTGCCTTGTTTTGGTGACACCGGTGTCAAAAGCTCTCTGTAACTTGTTATTTGGCTGAGCACCGGTGCTTTGTTTTGGGGTACACCGGTGCCTTCTCCCTTGAAACTTTCCATAGTTTTGGGCTATGTTTTGGCACTTGATTTGGCGTATTCTCTAGTCAACTTTGGAACCCCGTGAACCCTAAAACGTACTTTCCTTGGACATTAATTGTTGTCTTTTGTTTAATGATTTAGATTGCGTTAAGCGTTGTATCACGCCATAAATGAGAACGTAAGAAGTGAATCATGTGACACACTTTGAGATTGAACCTAATGGATGAAAGTGGTAAATTTTATGACTTGTGTGCATGTTTTGACGACACGGACGTTATGAGACACATGACATATGTGGACAAGGTACTGGAATGCCTTCGGGAGTGCCAGGAATGTACTAGAATGCCTTCGGGAGTGCTAGGAATGTACTGGAATGCCTTCGGGAGTGCCAGAAATGTACTAGAATGCCTTCGGGAGTGCTAGGGATGTACTGGAATGCCTCCGGGAGTGCCAGGAATGTACTGGAATGCCTTCGGGAGTGCCAGGAATGACGCTTGACCCATGATACGGACATATTGGATACACATGACAGTTGTGGACTTGGAATTGAATGAATTAGGAAACCAAAGTACATAAATGAGTTACTTATATGTTCTTTCAATAGAGTATTACTTCCGTTGACTCTATCTCTACTTGTATTGACATACTTGTTCGTGTGACATATCATATCATGTCATATGCCTGTAATACTTGTGTAGACTTTCCTACTGGGCTGTCGAGCTCAACCCTTCTTTCTTTTCAGGTACAACCTTGGAGTGATAGCATGAAGTGCTTGGCTTGCATGGATCGACATGCATATTTTTGAAAGCTGCATTGGATGACTTACTTACATCTTTTATTTACTATTTTTGAAAAGATGTAATGTAACTCGTACCTTATCTATTTCTGTTCAAACGATGTAAACTACTTAACTCCTTTTTGGCTTTGGAGATGATTATCTTGGGTCGAAGCGACCACTTTTGTAATGTATTTCGAACTTATTTTGATTCACCTTATTATTAATGTATTTTGGGGAATTTGGAGAGACTTGTGAGTCTTTATTAATGATAAATGTATTATTTATTTATGTTAAAAATTGAGGGCGTGACAACAGGTGTGTCGCCACCACTGCCAGTGAACATGAATGACATGCCAAATTCGGTAATGAACGACTTTGCTCCGATGTTTCAGTACTTCATGGCTAGTATGCAGAATTCCCAGCCATGTGGCCATGCTAATCGTGCATCAATCTTTTCAGAGTTCATAAGGCATCGACCGCCGGTCTTTCATAGAGAGCCTGACCCGCAAGCGACTAATGGATGGCTGAGACATACGAAGAAGATGTTTGAGTTGATGGCTGTATTATGGCATGATGATAAGGCGGCTTCTTTGGGACTTGTTTCGCAACGACTTGTGAAGAAGTTTAGTGTAGCGACACCTCTGGGAGTTCGGGCATCAGTAGGACTTATATGTGAGGATTGCGAGTTAGAGGTGTCTAGCTTGCGTTTATCTTATGAATTACGAGTGATATGTCAGATTCTGATGTTATTCTTGGGATGGATTGGTTTTTTGTGCACCAATCCTTGATAAATTGCCACCAAAAGTTGGTGACTGCAATCGCTGCAGATGATACTTACTTCACATATAAAGGGGATAGACAGGACCCTTCCTCTACAATCAAAAGATCGAGATGACACCACACCATATGGCAATCGCCGAGCTAAGAGAGCTGAAGGTTCAATTTTAGGAGCTATTAGATAAGGGTTTTATTCGGCCCAGTACTTCTCCATGGGGAACACCAACACTGTTCGTTAAGAACAAGGATGGAACCTTGAAGATTTGCATTGACTATCGATAGCTGAATGGAGTTACAATCAAGAATTGCTACCCGTTACCGAGGATCGATGACCTTTTTGACCAACTATGAGGATTGAGATGTTATTGAAAGATTGACCTTCGGCCAGGTTATCAAGAGCTACAGGTAGCAACTTAGGCAGTTTGGGAATGGAGATGATGGAAGCTCTCAATGAGTTTAGCCTGCAACTGACAACATCAAAACATGAAACTTCGCTATGCACCTTGAGGGTTACGTCGACACTTCAATAGTTGCCCATTCCGGATTGGAAGTAGGAACACATAACCATGGACTTGTGACAAGTTACCTTGAATAGTTAAGAAGAATGGTGCTATCGATTTATCGTCGATCAATTGACAAAGAGTGCGCATTTTCTACCAATGAAGGTGTTCGATACCCTATAGTCTTGTAGCCGCCTTTACATCAACGAGATCGATTGACTGTATGGGTTACCTGTATTGATTGTGTCCGATCGAGACCCTCGGTTTGTATTTCAATTTTTGCAGAGTCTACAGTTAGTTTGGGAAGTACCTTATGCTTTAGCACAATGTTTCAACTGCAAACGGAACAATTCGAGTACACGATAGAAACTTTGGAGGACACGCTTAGAGCTTGCGTTTTGTATTTCACAAGCAATTGGGAATGACATTTACCTCTAGTCAAGTTTGCTTACAACAACAGCTTTCAGGCGAGCATTGGGATGATACCTTTGAAGCATTGTGTGGAAAGACCTTGTTGATCACCTGTACGCTGGATAGATATTGGAGAGACTAGCCTTATCATATCGGACCTAGTTCGTAAAAGATGGTGAGGATTCAACTCATCAGACATTGACTTTTGACTGCTTAGAGTCAACAAAAGAGTTATGCTGACAGAAGGAACCAACCATTTGAATTCAATGTTGGAGATTGTATTTTTGAAGATTCGACCACAATTGGGACTTATCTGCTTTGGGAAGAAGGGAAAGCTATCACCTAGATTTATCGGGCCATTTGAGGTGTTAGAACAAGTGGGAGAAGTGACATATCAAATCACGTTACTGCCACATCTATCTAGAGTTCACAATATATTCCACGTTTTGATGCTAAGGAGATATATGGCACACCCAGCACATACACTCAACTGGAAGGAGCTTATGTTGGACGAGAATGCAACATTTTAAGAACAATTCGTTCAAATTCTTCAGCAACAAGGGAATGAGCTACGAGTGAACAGGATCACACTGCTCAAGATTTTATGGCATCATCATGATTTGGAGGAGTCAAGCTGGGAACAAGAAGACGCTATGCAAGCCAACTATCCGGTGTTATTCATCAACTGAGTATTCATCAACTATCGAGGACGAAATTTGTTTAAAGGGGACAGTTTGTAACAACTTGAGTTTTTTGAGATTTATTTTTTTATTGATATTTGATTTTTTATTGGATTAATATAATTTATTTACTTATTTCGATTGATTATCTTAATTTTGTAGCATAATTATCCTTTCGTGTGCTAACCATCTAGATTTGTCAAACCTTCGCGGGAATTATCCAACCGAGTGGTAATTATTTGTACTTTTATTTTTTATTTTTTTATTGATTCTAATAATTTTTTAATCTTTTTATTTTATATTTATCCTAATCGATAACCATCATAATTTTTGAATCTCTATTGTACTCTACTCTTTTTTTTTTTGTTTGAATCCTATTTGATTCCAATTCGTTCCTTTTTTTTTACGTATTCAACAATTATTTCACCCGAGTTTCACTTTCCGTTGAATTTTGGTTTCATCTCGGAGTGTTCATGAGGTAACCTCTTGAAAATCTCGTTCATGTATTTATTTTTGGTGTTTCCTGATATTTTTATTTTTATTTTTTTTCCTTTTCTCTATTTCTTTTATACTCTCTCTCCTCTCCGGCAGTAAATCTCTCTCTCACTACACACTATCTCTCTCTCTCTTCTTCCCTTTTAATCCTTCTCTTTCTCTTTTATTTATTAAAAAAATTTTCTCATTCTTTCTCTCTTAATCTCTCTCTCTCTCAGTTCTCTCTTCTTTCTCTCTTTCTGTCTCTGTCTCTCTCTCTCTCTTGGTTCTCTTTCTCTTCTTTGGTTTTTTTATTATTTACTGTTTCATTATTATTTTGTGTATTGTTATTTAATACATTGTTTTTTTATATTTAATATAAAGTTTTGATTGTTATTTGTATAGATATTGTGTAATCAAATCCCAACTCGGTGTGTGGTGTCTGATTTCTTGGATTTTTGGTACTGCTTTATTTGTTGGATTGAAGTAGGAATTTCAGACCGAGCCCTATCTATACATTTAATTATGAGTAGGTCTAATTTTTATTTGATGATTGTGTAGGGGATATGAATTGAATCGTTAATAATTAATTATTTGAGTAATTATATACGTATTCGATTGCATAAATTAATCAAGTTGTAAATTTGATAAATATTAAGTGTCAGATCAGAATTGAATCTGAACCACAGGGATACTAAATATTATTATATGTGACACTTCGTAGGTTAATTTAGTTTAGCTGATCAATTAAAAGACTCTTACTTGTTGAGACCGATTTGTATGCTAGGGCCCATGAACATTGTATGTGACCTAGATCTGGTCGATGTTGATGATGTCATATGATTTTTGTGATTTTACTTTATGCCCGATGGATGTTTAATTGAAATCACATTATGGTATTTTATTATTGCAGGTTGAACATGATGGATGAGCATCATTCATGCATGCATGAAAATTGAAAGTTAATTTAACGGCAGGGTTAGATGATCTCATTGTTGCGATAATGAGTAAACAAGAATGATTTGGAGATGTGATGGATTATGAGACCTCGATGTTGTGATACCGATGAAAGGGATTATGAGACTCTGAGGTTGTAATTTTGATAAAAGGGACTACGAGACCTCGATGTTGTAATACCGATGAAGGAGATTGTGAGATCTTGAGCTTGTAATTTTGACAAGGGAGATTGTGAGAGTCTAATGTCACGATACCAATGAGGATTGCGAGACCCTGAGTTATAATTTTGAAAAGGGGATTGCGAGACCTCAGTGTAGAGATAATAATACCTAAAAGATACTCAATGCGGAAAATTTTATGTACAACATTGCATATTCATGTTTGTTTATCGTTCTTTACATGCTGCATAGAATTATTATCATGTATATTTATTTGTAAATTATGGATAAGGTTAGACTTTTTTACTGAGCGTTGATCACTCATTGGAGCTACTTCTTAGCACCTAGCATTTTACGCCAGGTTTTGAGAAATAGGTTGATCGCAGATCATAATTTGAAAGTTAGGAGACTGAGAAGGACGAGATGAATGTACCAGAATCATGGTTGTATCAGTAACTGTCTGATGGTTTAACCTGGTGTGTTCCCTTTATTTCTTTTGACTAATAAAAATTTATGACTCGAGTTCTTAATTTTCGAAACTTTTTAATAAACAGAATTTTAAGTTGGTTGTTTTGACTACAATTAATAAATATTTTGTAGAATTGAACTCTTTGTTTTAATTAAAAAAATTTATTCCACTACTTAATTATTTTTTTTATTATAACGTACCATATATGGGGGGTTTCATTCATCCTAAAATCGTTAGGCATGTCTCTCAATATAGGAAATCGAACTTTCAATGCACCAACTCTCCAATGACGAGTAAAGATAGTTAAAACCATTCTTCTACTTTTGTAGGTAATTAATTGCAGAATAACAAGTCGCATTGCTCGCTGTTGGTTATTAGCATTGGCTATATTTTTTATTATATTCGAAATCAATCACATAATACCTATAAAGTAATGTTATAAATAGAGGAGGATGGAATCGAATAGTGAATGCATTTGCAGTTAAGACAGGTCTTGCATCTCCTACCTAATGCAATTGACCAACCCGCCATCTCTTTACTTCCATAATGTCTTCGCTTCAAGACGCTATTTACCAATAAGAATAGGAAAAAGACACTACCTTTTTGAATTGAAGAAGCTGAAGGGGGTGAGCGAGCGCTGCGGGGATGAAACAAATCAATAAGCTTTTTGATTGATTCACGGTGCAGTGAAGCCAAATTCAATCAAGGCAAATGCTTGTACCTAAAAAATAGATGTCATGATCCTAATTGATCATTGAACCAATTTGTTATTTTATTACAATTCTGTTATCTGTGAATGCAATAACTAATTGCATTTCTCTTGGCAATACAGTCAGGACAGTTAGTTTCACCATATAAGAGATGTCAGTCAGCACATTGAGGGGATTGATCACTGTAATTCATTTTGGGCTTGGAATAAGAGAACTGGTTACTCTTTTCCATTCTTATTACTTCTTCTTCTTCCTAGACATTACATTGGTATTGGAGCGGGCAATCCTTAGCGTGTGATTGATTCACTACAATGGCTGATGGAACTAGAAGCCAAGAGCTGAAAAAAAATGGAGGAACGCAATCCGAGCATTGAAGGAGGGACAAGGACAAACTGCAAAAGAAAATGAAGAAATCAAGAATTCCTTAAAAGATTTGGGGATATGAAGGATATGTTGACTGTTGTTACTTTGAAGTACGATCAATGGCTGCGCAAGTGTATGGAAAGCAACATCAAGGATTACCAGCTGGAGAGTGCAATACCAATTGGAGAGTGCGAACAAGTACCACCAGATGTCGGTCAAAGTTTCAGCCAATTCGGCCCGAATGTGCCCAACCCGGTGCCCAACACCAATTTTCTTCTGGTTTTGGAATTAGGTATGCGAAGGTTGATTTCCCTAAGTGTTTTTGTGAAGATTCTACTGGATGGATTTATAAATGTGAGCCATTTTTTTAGTACAATTCAATCAAAAATCATAATAAGGTAAAATTGACCATTTTACATTTGGAAGGTAAAGCATTACAATGGTATAAATGGTATGAGAAAATTCATTGTTTGATTAATTAGGGTATGTTCAAGCAAGGAATAGTCTCTCGATTTGGGGTATGTTCAAGCAAGGAATAGTCTCTCAATTTGGACCTACATTTATGAAGATGCTGTTGGAGAATTAACCAAATTGAGACAAACAACATTAGTAAAGGAATATCAAGACAGTTTGAGATTTTGGCTAACAAAACTCAAAAATTGCCAGAACATTTCTTTACTAGTTGTTTCATCAGTGGTCTTAAGGAAGAAATCAAGGCTAATGTGTTGATGTTTAAGCCTTCGAATACCACGCAAGCCATTGGTTTGGCCAAGTTACAAGAATACATCATTGAGGCCATCACTTAGAAAACTAGGCAGGGACAAAGATTTAGGGAACCTGTTTTTTCTGGACAAATAAGATCTTTTCCTTATTTAAGTTTCACTAAAAAAGAATTGCCCAAGGAATTGGAACAAAAGAAAGCTAAGGGCTTGTGTTTCACGTGTAATGAAAAGTATACTGGAGGGCATCCATATAAGAAGAAACAATTATATGCCGTGGATGGGGAACAAGAGGATTTGATCAGGAGTCACTACAGGAGGAAGAAAATGAGGAGGTTCAAAACAAGAGAATGCTATAACCGGATCAGTTTCGTATAGAACTATGCGAGTGCATGATTTTGTTAAGAAAAAAAAGATAATTATACTGATTGATACTGGTAGCGCTCATAATTTCCTCAACCAAGAAGTAGTGAAGAGAGCAGGGGTAGAAACGATTGATACAGATCCCTTAATCGTGTATGTAGCTGATGGAACCAAGATGGTTAGTATTGCTGCCTATAAAGGTTTCAAATGGGAGATGCAAGAAGTGTATTCCAAACAGATATGAGGGTTTTACAACTTAAGGGTTGTGATATGGTACTGGGCATCTAGCGGTTGGCTACCTTGGGGCCAATTACGTGGGATTTCAAGAATTTAAATATGGATTTTACTTTGAACAATAAGAGACATGTATTGCGAGTGGACTAATAGCTCAAGTTTATGCTTTGCAAGTGGAAACTCCAATAGACACCAACACTCCTGAAGTGGAGAACTTATTGTCTAAGTTTGAGATAGTTTTTCAAGAACCAAAGAATTTACCTCCCTCAAGAATTCAAGATCATCACATTCCCTTGAAGCCAGTAGTGGAGCCACTGAATATCAGACCATACAGGTATCCATATTTTTAGAAAACTGAAATTGAAAAGCAAGTATAGGATATGCTGCAATCTGGAGTAATAAAAACCAGTCTAAGTCCATACTCTTCTCCTGTCTTGTTGGTTAAGAAAAAAGATGAACATGGCGTATGTGCATGGACTATAGGGCCTTAAACAAGGTAACAGTGAAGGATAAATTTCCTATACCAGCTATTGATGAATTGTTAGATGAATTATGTGGAGCTTCCTATTTTTCTAAACCAAATTTGAGAGCTGGATACCATCAAATCAAAGTATACCCTTTTGACGTTCCTAAGACAGCTTTCCAAACTCATGAAGGCCACTATGAATTTCTAGTAATGCCTTTTGGGTTAACAAATGCTCCTTCTACTTTTCTCTCATGAATGACGTCTTCAAAGCGCATTTGAGGGATTTTATTTTGGTCTTTTTTGATGACATCCTGGCATTTAGTAAGACTTGGAAGGATCACCTGTTGCATTTGGAGATGACCCTATAGCTTTTACAAACACATCAGTTGTTTGCCAAAAGGTCTAAGTGTGTTTTTGCCAAACATGAAGTGGAGTATGTTGGTCATTTGGTTTCCAACAAAGGGGTCTCTGTGGAAGCTACAAAAATTGAAGCTATGATTAGTTGGCCAATCCCTACCACAATTAAACAATTGAGAGGATTTCTAGGACTCATAGGTTATTAGAAAAGCTTTGTGAAAAATTATGGAAAAATCTCAGGTCCATCAAATCAATTGTCAAAAAAAGACTCATTCCAATGGAATAATGAGGCTACTAAAGCTTTTCATGTCCTTCGAAGCACTATAACTACATTACCAATGCATGCTTGCCCTCCCAAATTATTCAAAATTGTTCATCATAGAAACCAATGCGTCTGGGAAAGGATTGGGAGCTGTGCTCATGCAAGACGGACATCCAACTGCCTTTTGGAGTAAAGGGTTATCAGGTAAAAGCCAGGTTCTATCAACTTATGAAAATGAGTTGATGGCAGTGGTTTTAGCAGTACTCAAATGGAGACACTATTTACTTGGGCGACATTTCCTTATCAAAACAGATCACCAAAGTTTAAAATATCTACTCGAACAACGAGTTGCTGCCCCTTTTCAACAAAAATGGATTGCTAAACTGATTGGTTTTGATTATGAGATCATTTATAAAGCCGGGAAAGAAAACAAGGCAGCAGATGCTTTATCACAACGGGAGGACCTTTATTTTGATATTGGTACTTTGAATGCTATTATTACAGTGGATTCTACTTGGCTACCAAAGGTACAGCTCTGTTGGCAATCAAATTCTCAGTTACAACAATTAATTGTAGATTTGGTTCAAGACAACAGTTCACACACAGGTTATTCTTGGGAACATGAGATTCTTACATACAAAGGGAGCTTGGTGGTGGGGGCTTCTACTAATCTTAGAGTTCATCTTATTGAAACCTATCATAATTCCACAGTTGGTGGGCATTCGGGCATTGACAAAATCGCAAGAAGTTTAGAACACTCTGAGTGTTCTGTTTGTCAAAGGTTTAAAGGGGAACATGTCCATCCTCTTGGGCTACTACAGCCCTTACCCACTCACGAAAAGATATGGTCGGATATTTCAATGGATTTCGTCGAAGGACTTCCAAAATCCCACGGCAAAACTACCATTTTTGTGGTAATTGACAAATTAACCAAATATGCTCATTTCATGGCTCTATCCCATCCTTATACTGCCAAGGATGTGGCCCAGTTGTTCTTAGATAATGTCTATAAGTTACATGGACTTTCATCTACCATAGTCTCTGATAGGGATGCTTTTTTCACTAGCATATTTTGGCAAGAACTATTTCGCATATTGGGCATTGAACAATGCTTAAGCACAGCTTACCACCCACTGTCCAATGGACAAACTGAAATTGTGAACAAGTGTGGAAAATTATTTGGGATGCATGTGTGGAGATTGCCCTAGACATGGTTTAACTGGTTGTCATTGGCTGAGTGGTGGTATAACTCTTCTTATCATTCATCCATCAAAGGTACTCCTTTCTCTGCAGTATATGGGCAAGATTCACCCGATCATAACTTCATGAATGTAAGAACTTCTACCGTTGCCACTGTGGAAAATTGGGCTAGGGAATAGGCCTCCATTTTGCGGATGCTCAAGGAGAATTTACAGCAAGCTTAGCATTGCATGAAGCATTATGCTGATAAGTTACGAACAAAGCGGGAATTTGAGGTGGGAGATTGGGTCTATTTGAGACTGCAGCCTTATAGGCAGTCCTCTCTAGCTTTGAAAAAGAATATGAAGCCCTCTCCAAGATTTTATGACCCTTTTCAGGTGCTTTCTAGGATGGGTAAGGTCGCTTACAGGCTGCAATTACCAGATGCAGCTCAACTCCACCTTGTTTTTCATGTTTCTTTGCTTAAGAAAAAAAAATTGGTCAACATTTGATAGCTAATCCTACTCTCCCTCCAGTTAGTGACTTGCTGTGCTAGACAGACGTATGGTGAAAAAACATAATCGTGATGTGGTTCAATGGCTCGTACAATGGTTTGGGACCTTCCCTAAAGATGCAACTTGGCTTGATTATGATGAGTTCCATTCTCGTTTCCCTGAATTCCAGCCTTGAGGTCAATTCTCTTTAAGGGGAAGAGAATGTTATGAATAGAAATGATTGTACCTAAAAAATAGTTGAATTCGTTAGCTTGTGCTGAGGTGTCATGATCCTAATTGATCAATGAACCAATTTGTTATTCTATTACAATTCTGTTATCTGTTAGTGCAATAACTGATTGTATTTCTCTTGGCAATACAGTTAGGACAGTTAGCTTCACCATATAAGACTAGTCAGTCAGCATGTTGAGGGGTATCGATTGATTACCGTAATTCATTTTGGGCTAGGAATAAGAGAACCAGTTACTCTTTTCCATTCTTATTACTTCTTCTTCTTCCTAGACATTACAAGTAATTACCAACTCTGAATAGTACTGTTCAATAGTTGCCTGCTTAATTTATGCATATTGTCATAATCTTAGATTATTATTACATCAACCTTTTACAATGGTAGAGAAATTGCATTGCATATGGGATTATTATTATTATTATTATTATTATTATTATTATTCAAGATTAAAAAATACTCGCGAAAATTTGCCATTTCCTCCCAGCCCAAGAAAACCAAAAATTCCTCACGTGGAACGAACATGCAACCATCAAATTCCAGAAGAACACAAATTACAGAAGAACATGCAATCACCATATTATTATCTTTTTCCATCATACAAGAGCACAAAATCCAGAATATTTTTATTGACCATTTTACGGGATTCATTTGGAGCTTGGATTTCTAGTCCATCCTTTCCATGAGTATAATCTCAATGAAACTGGTAACACAGCTTGATGATGACAAACCAAATAAGAAGGGTAACTTCTACTTTCCTTTCTCCCCCCCTCCAAGAAATTTCTTCAAAATGTTTTTCTAGCACTTGTAAAAGAATAATTCACACTTACAGAAATTGTTATAAAATGTGCCCAAAAAAAGAATAGAAATCAATTTGGAAAATTTCACAAAAGTACAAAGTTATGTCATCTCGAAAAAAGCTCAACTCTATTGAGTTGGCAATCCGATACAGGGTCCTTCGGAAAAGATGCAGGCAGAGGATGATCTGGAATCACGCCAACCTATATAACAATTCATAAAATCGCAGCAACATAACCTCATTAAAATGTGTGATTCAAGCAAGCAAGAGAGAGAGAGCAATACCTTGTCAATATCTGTGTGAGCAGGTGTCTCATAGCGAGCAACTGTAACAGCCAAGCCAGAGCCATCGGATAGCTCAAAAACTGATTGAATCTTGCTGTAAGAAGTATAGTAGTATCTCACATTAGGTATATAACATATATTATCACCACATTTGACGCTGAAAAATCAACATTACCCTTTCCCATATGTGCGTTCTCCAAACAGTACTGCTCGTTTGTTGTCTTTCAATGCACCGGCTAAAATTTCACTAGCACTAGCAGTTCCTTTGTTGACCTAAAAACCAGTCAGATAGGGATCAGTTGTTATAATGACAATTTTCTCCCGCAAGGAAATAATATGAGAATAACGTTCATGGAGGTGATTGAGATTGAAAGAACCAAAAAGCTACTGAAATAAGGACCACTATAAGATATGAGGTCAAACTACGACATCCTGAAATGAATCAGCAACAGTTTGAACTAGTTCCTTTGGAAGTGGACGAGAACTGGCAAACGGAAAACATATGAACATAAATAAAAATTCACTACTATTTGGGAGAAGAATGAGTTCTCAGTTCAGGAACCACAAAAAACCAGCAGTATCTATAAAGACTATAAGCAGAAATAGCAGTTGACTATCGAATGATGGAACTCTGCTGCTGCATCAACACATTTTTCAATAGACATAATACCAACTGAGAACAGTTTTTTTGGTTTGCAGTTGTTAAATCCCAGTGACAGACATTAAACAAATAAAAAGAAGGCAGAGATTATGTAAATCAAAGAGATGTTAAATTCAAAATAAACAACCCCTTAAGACACGGCAAGTTAAAGGCAAATTCTATTTCTAGAAGAAGTCACCCACAATATTATATTAACAAAATGAAAGAGGAAGAACTATTGCAAGGGTCATTATAACATGATATAACCATATCAACCACAGAAAATAAGTTTGCATACCAGCACAGCTAGGGGTTCTGTGGCTGCAACTGCATTGCTTCCATCAGTATCATAGATATCACGGATACCTTGACTATCACAAATATACACAATGACGCCTTTCTCTAACCTGGTTAACAAAAACCAAGTATGAGAACTTCTAATGTACAATTATGGAGCGTCTGGCAACAAAATAAGAATCATCATCTACAAACCAAAAGACATATCGACTATGTTGTGCATCAGAAGGAAGTTATGAATGCATGTAAACAAGTAAAACAATTCTCCTGCCATGAATGGAGTTAAAAATTTGGCACATTTCAGTGCAATTTAGAATGTAAAAAACTGGTGATAAGCACTACCGGAAAATATTTCGCTGGTGTTAGTAGGATAATTTGGAAGCCATATAATTAGGGAGTTCATTTAGAGATTTGATTAGAAGTAATTTAAGAATATAGAATGATAGTTTAGGAATATAGAATGACAGGTGATTTGTTACTAATTTATAATTTCCTTTTTTGAATATGTAAGATGTCCTATATATAGTGCCTCCTCCTAAGGGGATGAATATACAGAAATTTATGGCTTAAAGCCTTAAACCTTTCAACATGGTACCAAAGCGGGTTTCAAAACCCTAATCTGACTTGGTCCTATACACCTTCCTCTTGCTCGATCTCATTTTTGCTCGATTCCTATTCGGCTTGATCTTTTTTTGCCTCATGATCTCTCTTGCTCGGTTTACCAAAGAGGGAAGCAATTGACCACAGATCTGTTCTGCCCATTCTTGGTATGAGCACTGACCAATGCTCCACAGTGATCTCCGACCTTCGACCATTGCCTACCCACGCCAACCGTCGCCGGACCTATGCCGTACTCCGGCAAGACTCACAGGACCACCAGTGGTCTTGTTGAACCTTCAAAGCCTCTGATCTGTGCTTTCTGACTATTACCACCACTGATCCACTCTCAGTTCACTCGATCTCCACTCACTAATCACCGCCGGAGCTTCGCCGGAGACTCGCCAGAGTTCTCTGCATTCGCCAGACCTTTCTACACTCGCCAGAGCTCTTCTAGGACTTATCAGCTCTCTGTGTGGTACCCATTCTGTCTCCACTGATATCCATTCTTCTCTGTTTTGTTTTACACTGGTTATTGCTACTATCTTATACAATGGCTGAGAAAATTACAGAAACAAGTGTTAATGAAATCAAGGATATAAGAGACCCTTTTGTTCAACATACCCTTACTACTATTAAATTAAAAGGGTCAAATTATCTTCCTTGGTCTCGAGCTGTGACTGTCTTCCTCCGTGCAAGTGGTGAAACTTCCTATATCACTGATGAACCTTCTACTGATCCCAATTGGAGTCAAAATGATTCCCGGATTATGACTTTACTTTGGAATAGTCTAGACCCGAATATTTTTAATAGTTTCTCGTTTAGTCACCTCTAAAGCTATATGGGATACACTACGAGAACTGTATTCTTCCGATCAGAATCTCTCTCGTATTTATCAGTTCTATCAGGATATTTTTTATCTTCAGCAAGGGGATCGTTCAGTGGAAGAATACTTTTCTCTGTTAAAAGGCATGTGGGATGAGTTGAATATCTATCAACCCTTAACAAAAGACTTGGAGAAACAACAACGCTACAGGGAGGAGTTTCGGGTTGCCAAATTCCTCTCTGGTCTCAAATCCAAACTAGCCCCTCTGAGTTCTCAGATCTTGTCTGGAAAGGACATCCCTGGTGAGACCTTTGTTCATATTCGTCGAGCTGCTACCCACTCTTCTATCCTGGAAACCCCTCCTTGGTCTGCCCTTGCGGCTCCCACCGAGCGTTACATTCCTCCCTCTGGAGCTTCTGGTAATTATATGGCTGGCCGTCCTCCTAATGGTTCCTCTAATCGTGGTGGTCGTCGGGGAGGGCGAGGTGGTCGCGGCTTTAAGAAATGTACTCATTGTGGTCAGACTAACCACAATGTTGAGTTCTGCTGGCGACTTCATGGCAAGCCTGCTTGGGCTAATCAAGTTGTTACTGAGGGGGAGTTATTTGAGCCTGTCACTTCAGATCGCATCACTATTTCTAAGTCCGAGTATGATTCGATTGTCCATCGTGCCAACGCGTCTTCTTCTTCTACAGCTACCCTTGTTGCATCAGGTAACACATGTCTCTATTCCACCTCTCATACCCCTTGGATCCTAGATTCTGGTGCCTCTGATCACATGACAGGTAATATCTCTCTTTTATCGGATGTCACTCATCCAGCTACCCCATCTTATTTTACCAATGCTAATGGCACTAAAACTCGTGTTTACGGCCTTGGCACTTACTGTGATTCTGGCCTCACATTTTCTTCTGTCTTATATCTACCCTAGTTTCCGTTTTAACTTATTATCTATTCACAAACTCACCCAAGCCTTAAATTGTTCGGTAACATTTTATCCCTCTTATTGTGACTTTCAGTATCTAAAGACGAAGAGGATGATTGGTGGGGGATATGATAAGAATGGCTTATACTACTTCTAGCCGACTCGCTCCTTATCATCATCTGCACTTCATTCCACCGTCACACCATACCAGTGGCATTGCCGTCTTGGCCATCCTTCATCCGCCAATCTCCACCAATTAGTTCCCTCCTTACCTGCAATGTCTACGTTTAATTGCGATACTTGTGAACTCAGTAAACATCATAGGATTTCTTTTCCTTCACGTAATGAACTATCTAGATTACACCCTTTTGCTCTTGTTCATTCTGATATTTGGGGACCATCTCGAACCACTGGCTTATGTGGTGCTCGATATTTTGTCACATTTATTGATAATTTTTCTTGGTTGACTTGGGTGTATGCGCTTAAAGATCGCTCTCAATTATTTCCTATTTTTCAATCTTTTTATGCTGAAGTGGTGAATCAATTTAATGCTCGATTACTTGTTCTCCGTAGTGATAATGCTCAGGAATACTCCTCTAAACCATTTACGCAGTTCCTTGCCTCTCATGGCATTATTCATCAAACCTCCTGTGTCACTACTCCTCAACAAAATAGGGTTGCTGTACGCAAGAATGGTCTTGTTCTTGCCATTGCTCGTGCTCTTATGATACACATGCATGTTCCCAATTTATTTTGGGGGGATGCTATTCTTACTGCCAGTTTTCTCTTAAACCGCATGCCATCACGGGTTCTCAATGACAAGTCTCCTTTTCAGGTTATGTTTCCTGGCATGGAACCCTTCCCTCTTCCTCTTTGGCTTTTTGGTTATGTTTCCTTTGTCCATAATCTACAACCCGGTCGTGATAAAATGGATCCCCGTTCTCATAAGTGTATCTTCCTTGGTTATTCTCGCACTCAAAAAGGCTACAGGTGCATCAAATATGATATACCTACAAAGGTCCCTTTTGAAGAAAATGCTACTAGAAAACTAGAATTTCATCACGTACATGATCAGACTTGACCATGAAAACAAAAGTTGAGCACTCCCCCTCAAGAGATAACCTTGAACTACTTTTTGTTCCAACAGACATGACAAGATATGAAAGAGAATCAAAATGATCAACCTTCAACCTTCAACCTTGACAAACTAAATCTACCACAATCACAGAATAAGTCCTTGGGAACATCACATTACAATTAATTAGATGCTTGCCATCCAGACAAATGAATGTCCCCGAGTTCAGTGGGACGTGTGCCTGGGTGTGCGGAAGGAATAACCAAGGATTCAGGATCCTAACTTGGTACTAGGTCATGCAATATATTCTATAAATGCTTTTTCATCCAGAACAATACAAAGAAAGTGATTCATGTAAGTCACAAAAGCTTAATCTTGTCTGTTCATACAAGTTATGCGAAACATGAGTTGGAGTCATGACGTGCAACATGTGAAATATGCATGTCATTAATTTTCTTGTTGTCAACCGATCATCACTTAGGGAAGAAACAATTTCTTTTTTCACATCTTAAGAAGTAAGAACACAAACAACACTACTACGCAAAATTATAGTATGAAATGGAAACAATCCCCAAGGAGATTTGAGTTGATGTGGTTCAACCAGTGTTCAACATTTGTTGAGATCATTCAAACATGCATCTAGTTGTACGCTACTAGTCCTTTTGTGTATAAACATGGGAAATGCTCCACATAGAAATGTGGGTTGGTATACTGGGCATGCAAGAAATTCCCACTACTAATATTAACAGACAGCCTGATCACGTGTATCAGGAACACCTAGGCACATCACCAAAAAGACTGAACCCAAGGCTCACCCTTTAAAACTGGACCCATGCAGCACACTTGGCATAGGCATTTTTATGATCCCAATTCTTGAAAAAAGTGAGAGAGAACGAGAGAAATTGTTTTGTTATTGTATCCCATGTTCTCAAAATCAGTTAGGATAGAGAAAACGGGGTCTGTCTAGGGCCCTAAACTCCAATGTCTGGATGATTTTCTCATGCATTCTAGAAGTTTTGAGTTTGTGCCCAACTATGACTCGCGCCCAACCTTTGCATGGTTAGATAAGAGAGAGAAATAAAATTACTGCTGGATAAGCCACTTAATATTAATATGTAGTCTTGAAAAAAAAAATAGCAATTCCTAAATAAACCAAAAGACAGAAATATCCCTATGTAATCTGTACATAAAATAGCTGCACTACTGTCATATACGCATGCAACGCGCAAACAAAAGTATATCGACTAGACTAAGGTCTTCTCAATATTAAATCTCTCCCAGTGTGCAAATGCCTGGTCACAATTTCTATTTTTCAAAACAAAAAAAGGCACAATCTAATAGTAAAGAAACTATGTTCATACCATTATTTAGATAAAATACATATATTTGACTCCTAATACATCTCCATCTTCATTCTTTAGGATCATCCATGCACTTTCAAAGAGTTTTCATCTTATGAACTGTCAAATCAACCTAACTTCATCAGTTGCTTTAATTCCACTTGAAACTTAGTACTAAATCAATCTTGAATCACAATGCTCAAGGCTTTTGAAATTTATTTATATCCAATCTAACAGGTTTTTTCAGTACTATCCTGTATTGTGGGTTCACCTCTGTTGGTATGTATCCATGCTGCTTAGGAGTTAGCTTCAAACTCTCTTTAAAAGGAAATCTTAAAACAATGTTTGGTTGAAGATGAAAACTTAATGACAGTATCTTTGTGGCTTTTTCAATAACCCTATTATTTTCCTGGGAAACACACCCATTTTCCCCACAATTATTAGAAATTAATTATCAGGATGTTAAGAATACTTTCGGGTAAAACTGTTTTTTCCATGAAAGTCGCCAGTCAACATCTTTTAAACGAACAGAACAAAACAGTACACAATGTAAGCTCTTATACAACGTAAGGAGTGTCACACAAGATGTCTTATTCTGTATATTACTTGAACTCACTGAAACTTGATTCATGGCTACATCCAAATGACACTCTTCCACTGGCATACAATGCAGAGATGTGTGACTTACATTTATAGCCTTTCGTAAAGTATACACATCTTTATATTTCCCCATGCATTCAAACAGTAACATTACAGGTCAATTAGTTTGATCTACAGTTGCAAGAGCAGAGCTTGACCAACTGAGCTATATCCCCCAAGCCAAGTTCATCAAGATTAATGATGGCAGTCATAGGAATGAGGATAATTTTAAGTGATCCATAATATATATTAAAAAAAAACTGTTATCCAAAACCTACAACCAATAAAAAATTAGGTAAAGTAAATGAAGAAACTTTTCAAAAAGAAATAGAAAAGGTGTGCAAAACAAAACTGTAACCAAGGGAGAAACAGCACCAAGAAAGTTCATCTTCACAAGTTAAATACACAATGTTTATCTTTGGATTTAGCTTACCAAAACTTAGCGATCTCAATTCCTTCAGGGAAAAGACCACCACTGCACCAAATTTTACCTTTTAGAAAGTCTTCCATAGGACAAGTGTAAAATGAAACATGTCGAAAGCATATCACCTATTATCTCGAAGGTCCAAGACAAAAGCATTAACATTATTTCTCTTTAGAGTTTCGATTGCTTGCCTGACAGCACCTACAGATGATGAATATTCCCAAGACCTTTAGAAATGTCTAGTGTAAACAATATACAACATGAATAGTTAGCTTATAAAGTACAAGAAGAGTAACATAACTCGCAGTCTAGCAGAAGATAAGTGCAAATTTTCTAACAATCTAAATTATATCTCATTGCCAAAAAAAATTAGTACATTTCAAATCATCTTTATAATATTTACAATGTATCTTGTAAGATGGAAAAAGTGTTTAGGGTTCTTGATTACCCTATCTATCACACATATTATTCATATACAGAAAGACAGTGGGTACAAAAAGACTAAGCTACCCTCACACCTCACGCTATAATTATAAATATATTTATCTAACACTCCCTTCAAACTGGAGAATATATAACACAAAGTACAAGCTTGTTACACAATGGTTCTACTCGTGGTTTGAATAAAAGTTTAGTGAAAATGTCAGCTAGTTAAGGCCCTAGAGGCACAAGGGGTAACAATATACCATCTTCGAGATTTTCTTGAACAATATGACAATTAACCTCATAAGCTTCGCTCTCTCATGAAATATGGGATTCGGAGCAATATGAATTGTTATCTGATTGCACAGTACATAGGTATGGGCAACTGCATACCAAATCCTAACTCCTCGAGTAAAGACCGCACCCTACAATCTAGCATGTAGTGTAAATCATAACTCTATATTCAACTTCTACACTAGACTTCGCAATGACCGTTTGTTTCTTGCTCTTTTAGGTAACAAGATCATTACCAATAAAAGTACAATAGATGATCTTTGATCATCTATGGTGATCGTGCCTAATCAACATCAGTAAAGTCCTCAACACGTAGATGACCATTAGACCTGTTAGAGTATTAGATTAAAGTAATTAGTTTAGTCCCACATTGCTTACGAGAGGAAACATGTAGTCTATTCACTTGATATAAATAAAGCTCTTGTGTTAGGATGTTAATTATCCGATACACTTTTATCTCTCTCTCTCTTTCTTTTCCATCTCGTTAACATGATATCAGAGCAAGTTCTGATTCCACCATAAACCCTAACCCTAACCCTAGACCTAACCCTAACCCTCTTTCAACCAAAACCCTAAACTCCTATCAACCCTAATCCTATCAGCCATAACCTGCCCAGAACCAGTAGCCCAGCCGCCACCTGCCCAGCCGCCACCCTGCTGCCCGCCACCCCCAGCCGCCTCCCTTTGCTGCTGCCCCGCCACCCTACCTGCTGCTGCCGCCACCTCCAACTGCTGCCCAGCCACCTTGCTGCCTGCCACCCCCAGTTGCTGCTGCCCCATCTGTCTGCCGCCCAGCCGCCAACCCCTGCTGCCCAGCCGCCAAACCCTGTTGCCTGCTGCCCAGCCACCCACCCCTGCTGCCCTCCATCGTGGCTGGTTTCCCACTATTGTTGCTCCTTTGGTTGATCTATGTGCTCTCCTTGACTCATTATGTTTGCTTCCACTATTGGTGGTCGATCCGATCCTCGCACCATTCTTCGTTGCGCCCTGCGATTGATTATCGCGATCTGTATGTCTTTTTGTTGATTTGATTGGATCTCCCTATATTATGTTGTTATCCCCTGTTATTTGGTTGATTGATTGAGGCCGTCGTTGGTTATTTGGTTGCCTTTTTGCTGTGTGGCTTATTCATTGTCTTTTGATGCAATGACTGAAAAGGGCTCTGAGTCTGCCACCTCTCATGTTACTTCTACTGTTCCTAATTCTTCCCGCTTTCGTGACAGGCGGCCTATTACCTCTATTCTTCTTAATAATAAGAATTATACTCTTTGGGCTAAAGCTGTTGAGGTATATTTTGAGGGCGACTCCACCTCACAGTGGCTTACAGATGATCCTCCTCTCAAAACCAGTCCACTGTTTCCAGCATGGAAATCTGAAGATGCTCGTATTCGTACTGACTTATGGAATAGTATGGAATCTCATATTAGTGGTCCTTTGATATTTTTACCTACCGCCAAGCACGTCTGAAAACAGACTTCGGAGCTGTATTTTGGGATTAATAATCTTCGACGGACATATGATCTTCATCAAACGTTTTTCTCTCTGACCATGGGTGAACAAACGTTGGAATCTCATTATGCTCTGTTTTGTGGTCTTTTTGAGGAGCTCAAGATTGCTGAGCCTATTTCTGTTGAAACTCAGGTTATGGAGCGCCAGCGACAGTCTCTGTTTGTTGCTCGTTTTCTCTCCAGTTTGCCTCCTACCTATGATTTTGTCCGTTCATAGCTTCTGGGCGACCGGACATTACCCTCTCTTGGTGAGGTCTTCAGTCGTATACGTCAGGCTACCATCTCTGACATTGGTTCCACTTCTGGACCTCAATTACCATCTGACCGCTCCGCTTTAGTTACTACAGTTTCCCGTGGTGGTTATACCCGTGGTGGCTTGCCGTCAGGAGGAGTCAGCCGTGGTAATATCGGTCGTGATTCAGGCCGAGGAGGATTTAGCCGTGGTAGTTTCAGTCGTGATTCAGGTCGCGGTTCAGTCGCGACTCCGGCCGTGGAGGTCGATCCCCTGGAGGAGGTGGTCGAGGCCGTGGGCGGGTGCCTCGTCATTGTAGTTGGTGCAATGTTGATAATCATACCATTGACTATTGTTGGGATCTCCATGGCCGCCCTTCTGCTCACCAGGTCACAGTTTCTGAGGATGATAATATATAGTATTCTTACAGTACCGCTCCTCGTGTAGTTACTATTCCAGAAGAAGAGTATCAACAATTTCAGCAATATCAGTCTGCTCAGAATTCCATCTCCATTGCTACGCTTGCTCAGACAGGTCCACCTTCTGCCTATCTTGCTTCCAAATCTCCGTGGGTCATTGACTCTGGGGCTTCTGATCATATGACTGGTGCTCGTACTACCTTGTCTGATTGTCGTCCCTCTGGGACATCTTCTCGTGTAACTTTAGTTGATGGCTCTACTACTTCTATTGTTGGTTTGGATTCGGTCACTTTAAATTCTTCTCTTTGTTTAGACTCTGTTTTACATGTTCCTCGCTTTCCTTTTAGTCTTATGTCTGTAAGTAAACTTACCAAATCTTTAAACTGCTCAATCACCTTTTTTCCTGATTCTTGTATCTTTCAGGATCTCCGGACGAGGACGAAGATTAGTGGCAGTGTTGAACGCGGTGGTCTATACTACTTTTTGGATGGCGAGCCGTCTCCCTCCGTTGCATTTCAATCCACCATTTTACCTTACCAACACCACTATCGCCTTGGCCATCCGTCGCTTTCCACCCTTAAAAAGATGGTTCTTTCATGTAGTAGTGTCAAGTCGCTTCCTTGTGAAGCTTGTGAGTTTAATAAGTATCGTCGTGTTCCTTTCTCTCCACGAGAAGAGCGTCGTGTGTCGGGTCATTTTCATTTAGTTCATTCAGATATTTGGGGTCCTATGCGGGTCCCCTCACGTTCTTACTTTCAGTATTTTGTGATATTTGTTGATGATTATTCTCGTGCTACTTATATTTATCTTATGCGACACCGGTCTGAGTTGTACTCCATTTTTAAATCATTTTATGAGGAAATAAAAACACAATTTGGTGTGTCTATTCGCTTGTTTCGGTCTGATAATGCTCGTGAATACTTTCATCAATCTTTATCGTAATTTTTGGATGCACATGGGATCTTACACTTCCTCTTGCGCTCGCACTCCACAGCAAAATGGAGTTGCCGAACGCAAATTGGGCCACATATTGAACGTCACTCGTGCTCTTTTGTTGCACATGCAAGTCCCCAAATCTTATTGGAGTGATGCCATCCTTACTGCCGGTTTTCTTATTAATCGGATGCTGTCTCCTGTCTTAGGTGGACAAATCCCATATACTTTACTCTATCCTGCTCGCCCACTTTACCCTCTTCCTCCTCAAGTTTTTGGGTGCACCTGTTATGTTCATGTCCTAGATCCTGATCGGGATAAACTTGATGCCTGATCGACCAAGTGTGTGTTTTGGGGCTATTCTCGCACTCAAAAAGGCTACAAATGTTATCACCTACCTTTCGCCGTCAGTTTATATGTGCCGATGTTACTTTCCATGAGTCTATCTCTTATTTTGTAGGTTCTCCTTCCTCCTCTGACACTACACCCGTTCCCATGCCCCTTTTGGACCTTTTTCCGCCCCCACCTTTACAGCTCTATGCTCGCCATCCCAAAAGTTTTTCGGCTCCGCTTCCACCCGCTCCTGACTCCTCTCCTCCGCCCCGAGATCTGCCTCCACCGCCGTCTCCTCCTCCGACGTCTCCATCTCCAGCTTCCTTGCCTATTGCCCTTCGCAAAGGTATTCGTTCTTGTACTACTTCTCACCCTCTGGCTCAGTTTGTTTCTTCTGATCATCTTTCACTCTCTCCGCGTGCCTTTTCTTATTTTGTTTTCTCTATTTCTATTCCTAACACTGTTCAGGAGGCCCTGTCTATTTCTGAGTGGTGCATAGCTATGGAGAAGGAGATGACTGCTCTTCACACCAACCATACTTGGATATTGGTCTCTCTTCCACCTGGGAAGTCTACTGTTGGGTGTCGCTGGGTGTTTACTGTTAAGTTTCATCCTAATGGGACCATTGAGCGCTACAAAACTCGTCTTGTGGCCAAGGGCTATACTCAGACCTATGGTGTCGACTATGCCGAAACTTTCTCCCCAGTTGCTAAACTCGGCTCAGTTCATCTTCTTATCTCTCTTGCCGCCAATTTTGGCTGACCCCTTTTCCAGTTGGATGTCAAAAATGCCTTCTTACATAGCGACCTTGCCAAGGAAGTTTATATGGAGCAACCACCTGAGTTTTTTGCTCAGGGGGAGTCCTCGCATGTATGTCGCCTTCGGAAAGCTCTCTATGGGCTAAAACAATCTCCGAGGGCTTGGTTTGGAAAGTTCAGTGACGTTGTCCTTCGGTTTGGTATGAAACGCTATCATTCTGATCATTCTGTCTTCTCTCTTGCATCTGACCAAGGGAGAATACTATTGATTGTCTACGTAGACGACATTGTTATTACAGGTGATAATAAGAAAGACATTGATGGTCTGAAATTGTTCCTACAGCATCAGTTCCATACCAAAGACTTGGGAAAATTGAGATATTTCTTGGGTATTGAGGTGGCTCGGTCTAAGGAAGGTATTAATTTATCACAGAGAAAGTATGTGTTGAATATCCTCGAAGAAACTGGTTTACTAGGGTCAAAGCCTGTCGAGACTCCTATGGATCCTAATGTCAAATTGTGCATTGATCAAGGGGAGTTACTTTCTAGTCCTAATCAATACCGCCGCTTGGTTGGAAAGCTGAATTATCTTACAGTCACTCGTCCGGATATTTCCTTTGCAGCGAGCCTGGTTAGTCAATTTATGTCTACTCCTCGTCTTCCACACTGGGAAGCTGTTCTAAGAATTATGAGGTATTGAAGGCCCATCCGGAACGTGGTCTGTTGTATCGTACTAGTGGGCACTTGCAAGTTGAGGCGTTCACTGACTCTGATTGGGTAGGAAGCCCAAGCGATAGGAGATCTACTACAGGATATTGCATCTTTCTCGGTGGAAATCTTATCAATTGGAAAAGTAAAAAGCAGACAGTAGTTGCGCGGTCTAATGCCGAGGCCGAATATAAAGCCATGGCTCACACGACTTGTAAGATTGTGTGGATTCGTTCATTCCTTGAGGAAATTGGGTTTCCAGTACAATTACCTGTAAATCTGTATTGTGATAATCGAGCTGCTATTTACATAACCTCCAATCCAGTTTTCCATGAGAGAACTAAACACATCGAAGTAGATTGTCATCTTGTCCGAGAGAAATTAACCGGTGGTGTTATTGCTACTCCTTTTGTATCTACCAATGCCCAGTTAGCCAATATGTTTACTAAGCCGTTGTTCAAACCACGGCAGGAGTTACTTTGTGACAAGCTGGGACTTATTGATATCTACTCTCCAGCTTGAGGGGGAGTGTTAGAATATTAGATTAAAGTAATTAGTTTAGTCCCACATTGCTTACGAGAGGAAACATGTAGTCTATGCACTTAATATAAATAAAGCTCTTGTGTTAGGATGTTAATTATCCGATACACTTTTATCTCTCTCTCTCTCTCTCTCTCTCTCTCTCTCTCTTTCTTTTCCACCTCGTTAACAAGACCAATAAAACAAACCGTGTCCATGATGGGCCTTAAGATACTTAACAATAAAAAGAGTTACTTCTTAATGCGAAAGACGATGAGCTGACATAAACTAACTCACTGTACTAACAACAAAGAAGATATCATGACTAGTAACCTCCCTCAAGATACTTAATAATATAAAGAGTTGCTTCTTTAATGCGTAAGACGAGGAGCTAACATAAACTAACTTACTGTACTAACAACAAAGGAGATATCACGACGAGTAATGGTGAGGTAATTCAACTTGTCAATCAAGCGATGATACTGGTCCAGATAAGAAAGAAGCTCACCCTAATCACTGCGAAGCTTGACATTTGGATCCATAAGTATCTCCACAAGCTGCAACCCTAATAATCTAGTCTCCTCCAAAATATCCAATACACACTTCATTTGTGACATATTAATCACATTCTTGGATCTTATCACCTCACTACCTAAGAAATAACGTAACTTGCCCAAATCTTTGGTACGAAACTGACGCTGTAAGAATTGTTTCAAATCATCAATACCTTGCTAATCGTTCTCAGTAATAATGAGATCATCCACATACATAATCGATAGTATTGTCCCTCGACACATACCAAACTGTAAAACAGCATCACTAAATTTTTCAAACCAGGCTCAAGGGGACTGTTTTAAACCATAAAAAGCTTCGCGGAGTCGACATACTAGAGAACCCTCTCCCTAAGCAACAAATTCGGGTGGTTGCTCCATAGACATCTTCACAAACAGATCAACATGTAACAAAGCATTTTTCACATCCAAGTGAGACAAGGACCAAGCTTGATCCACGGGCCATTAAATGCATATTCGTCGGTTATTCTTCCACCCAAAAGGATTATAAGTGCTATCATCCTCCAACCTGCAAGTGGTTTGTCTCCATAGATATCACATTTTTTGAGTCACGGTCCTATTTCGCCTCCCCTCCACCTCTTCCGGGGGAGAGTACACCTATAGAAGTGGAAGAGATTCCGGAGTTGTCGGTGCGTGTGTCTAATTCTTTTGAGATATCGGGTACATTGGAGAAGAATACTGAGGGAAAAGAGTTGGGAATGGAAAATCAAGGGAGTTCATGGAAATAGTAAGCCCTCCAACAAGAAAAGAAGATATTCTTTACTGCAGGAAGCAAAGACATAAGACCATCCTTATCCACCACTACAATCACCATCACATGGTAAAGGTTCAGGTACTTCTACTTCATCTTTTCCTTCTATTTTTGACAATGAATTAGACAATTTAGATGAACTCATTGACACATGCAAGGGTGTCCGGGCTTGTACCCAACATCCGATGTCTAAATTTGTCTCGTATAGTCGGTTGTCTCCTTCTCATAAAGTCTCTGTTTCAAAATTTGCTTTTCTGTATATTCCTAACGATATTCAGGATGCACTCAGTGATCCCAAGTAGAAAGGTGTCATGTTAGAAGAGATGAAAGCTCTTCATAGAAATAATACTTGGCAGTTGGTTGACATACCAAATGGGCACAAGATGGTGGGCTGCAAGTGGGTGTTCATAGTTAAGCACAAAGTAGATGGATCCCTTGAGAGATATAAGGCAATGTTGGTGGTAAAGGGATACACACAAACGTATGGAGTAGATTACCAGGAGACCGTTGCTCTTATTGCAAAAATGAAAACTATGAGGTTCTTTTGTCACTAGCGACAACCAAAAATTGGCCACTTCATCAGCTTGATGTGAAGAATACCTTTTCACATGGAGATCTGGAGAAAGAAGTGTATATGAGCATTTCTGCTGGCTTTGAAGATCCCAAGACAGTGAAAAGGTTTGTAGACTCAAAAAGTCCTTATTTGGGCTTAAACAATCTTCGAGAGCATGGTTTTAAAGATCTACTCAAACAATGATCAAATATGATTTTAGACAAAGCCAAGGTGATCACACACTCTTCATCCAACATTTCCTCACAGGGTAAGCTAACCGCCTCATAGTATATGTGGATGATATTGTTCTTATAGGTGATGATGTAGAGGGGATACAGATGTTAAAGGGGTATCTTGCAAAGGAGTTTGAAATAAATGATTTGGGAAGTCTCAAATATTTTCTGGGAATTGAGGTAGCTAGGAGCAGTCAAGGAATCTTTATCTCACAAAGAAAGTATGTTCTCGATCTTCTAACTGAGATCAGTTTGCTAGGGTGCAAGGCATGTAATATGCCTATGGAACCTAAAAAAAATTAGGAGATGGCACAGATGGAGCAGTGTAGACAAGGGGATATATCAGCAATTGGTGGGCAAGTTAATCTATCTGTCACATACTTGTCCTGATATTGCCTATATTGTGAGTGTGGTAAGTCAATTTATGCATGCTTTTCATGAGTCTCGCTATGATGTTGTCCCGCGAATCCTTAGATATTTGAAGTCAACCTCCGGAAAGAGCCTTTTCTTTGGGAGACATGATCATATACAAGTAAAGGCATATACAAATGTAGGACTGGGTAGGCTCAGTTTGCGACAGAAGATCTACTTCAGGGTACTGCTCCTTTGTAGGAGGTAATCTTGTCATGTGGCGCAACAAGAAACAAGCTGTCGTATCTAGATCCAATGCCGAGGCAATGTCACAAAGGATCTGCGAGTTGTTGTGGATAAAACTCCTACCAAGAGACTTGAGGTTTGAGCCTAAAACCCATGAGGTTATATTGTGACAATAAGATGGCCATTAGTATTGCTCACAATCCGGTTCAGCATGATAGAACCAAGCATGTAGAGAATGATAGGCTCTTTATCAAGGAGAACTTGAACAGTGGAATTATTTGCACTCCATTTATGAAATCTAGTGAACCACTGGTAGATGTTCTCACCAAAAGTCTTAGAAGCCAACCTCATCATTTCATCCTTGGCAAGCTGGGCATGAGAGATATCTTCGCACCAGCTTGAGGAGGAGTGTTGAATATTCACCATATATTGGTTTACTTCCTTTACTAGTGTATTAGCTATCATATTATTGTCTTTCCTTGTTATTGTCTTTCTATGTTGGAAGGAGCCTAAGGGCCTTTCTTGTAATTGTACTCATATTGGGATTAATATATAAAGGGTTAGAGTCCTAATTTATAACTAAGCTTTCACAAAATAATATTCGACATATATATGCATTATATATACAAACACTTGTACATAAATAAATAAAATTATAGATACTCAAATAGCATTAGTTGTTTGTTAGTCCAGTATGCATGTCAATATCTGTTGTCACTGCCAATGCTTTTGCAAGTATTATGTCTACATTGAGTAGTTGAACAAACTTGAGTTAATGTTTCTAGGATCCTATCGGTGTCTTGTGTGGTAGTTTTTTTGTCTTTGCTTGTTGCTTTTTGGATTCATACCCTTCAGAGGTTCTATCCTAGTTGTGAGCATGCTCCTTGTTCAATAGCAGCAAGGTCTTTAGGAGCGAGGTAGATTTGTCACCGCAGTTGAAAGATCCTGACACTAAGTGACTATTCGTATATAGCCTAGGTGTGAAATCAGTTAGGTCCAATTCGGTTTTTGCCTATTTTGTCCACCGAACCAAACATTTCTGTTTAGGCATTGTATAAACTGAAACCAAAACTGAACCAATCATTTGTGGTTTGGGCCAGTTCGCTTGTTCTCCAATTCGACCGGTTTTTCAGTTTCTTTGTTTGGGGGGGGTGTTTTGGTTTGGGCTAAAATCCTAGAAATTACACGTAAATTTACGATATTTTTTGAAAGGGAGAAAATATTTTTTTGTGATCCAATCATCCAAACAAAAAAGGGAGAAAATTGGAGAACTTAAAAAAAAAAAAAAAAATTGCCACACAGATTACAAAGCCAGCCAAAGTATTCTTCAAGAAAGCATATAGATGACTACATCTGAAGTGGGGGACGAAGATTGAGAAGCTTTAGGGCAGATGGAGATGGAAAGGGAGATGTGGTGGGGCAAGAGTGAGAAAATAGGTGGAATGGAGAGAGAGAGACGGTCATGACTTGAGAAAGGATAGATTAGGGTCAATACAGGGGCTCGGGAGTTGGGTTATGTGAATGGGATACAAAGCTAAAAAAATGAACACAAAGGACCAAAAGTATAGGCCTAACATAAGTTTGGTTCAGGCGAACCGATTCCAACATTTATAAAACCAAACCAAATTTATATTTCTTTACAAACTAATAACCAAACCGAACTAGTACCCATTTTTTTGGTTCATTCAGTTTATCCAGTTTAAATTTCACCCTTAATACAGCCCCTAAATGCAAAATTGACAGAGATCCCACTGAATAGCCATTTAGGAACCCATGGATGCCACAAGTTTTTTGAAAACCAGGCGCCTCATGCAGAGAAAAGAACTCCAAGTAGATTCAGATGCCTAAATTGCATGGGAACTTGATAATCAAACACATAGCCCATCATATGGCAGGTTGGATAACATGTAATCTTCAAAAATTAAGCACAAAAAGAGCTAAGGTTAGTTGAAGGTAAAACGGTTGTAAATAAACTGCTTAGTAAAGCATCCAACTCAGACAAATTGGGTATAATTTGAGAGACTTAAGTTCACATACTAATTTTGGAAGTGATAACAAACTGATATGTGGACAAGCTCTGACACTTCACACGTGTGACACCTGACCTGTGTGAAGAGGTAAACAAAGAGTTGAGAATAGAAGGATCACTATAAACAAGGTGTATTTATGGCCCGTAACAATTGGGTAATCAATCTACAGAGTCTTGCCCAAAAGACTTTGAAAGCCTAGCACTTATACTACGTCAAAATATCCAACAAAAAATCATTTGTAGTGAGTAGAGGCGATAACTAGAGTAAAGAAGACACCCAAACTCATATTCTAAGCTTGGAGGTGATAACAAACTGATGTATAATAAATTCTACCATCCATTATGCATTAAAAACCTTATTTTGGGAAACAAAAGAAGACAAATAAGAAAAAAGAAAAGTTGGGACATTGTAAAGTTGATGCTTAATAGCATATAGACTACCCAATGCCCAGTGCGACAGCTCCCCAATAAGAGATCAAGTAATTTCTCCCTCTCTCTCCCTCTCTTGGAATGCCCAATGCTTCCATTTCTAGCTGAGTCCAGGAGAAGCAGTGCATTGGCAGCCATGTCCGCATTTTTTCTTCCACGTAGGCTATCGCTATACTAGTTACTCCAAGATGCACAACAATGCTAGGTAGAAATATCTCTCTCTCTCTCCCCCTCCCTCCCTCCCTCCCTCCCTCCCTCTCCCTCTCTCTAAATATTTTATATGTGTGTGTGTGTGTATGTGTCTAAAAAGGTCAATACCATCCTAAAACCTTTTAGAAAGCAAAATCATGTCGCGTGGAATAAGATATTGGGACAAGACATCCTACCATAATCAAAACAATCTTTTTATGAGCTGCATAAGAGAGAGTTAAAACAAACTTCTTGGAAATGAATATATGGCAAATATTTCACAACTTAGAGAAAGTAGCTATATTGTACCAGAAGCATTTCGGTTGAATGAAGTTAGTTTGATATATCCCACTCTGGAGTCCTCTCTCCCCAAACCAGGTACCTCACAGAGCCTTGACTGCACTGGATTCAAGGAAATTTTCTCTCGCCTGAAAAGCAGCAATTGATATTACATTTGCTACGTAAGTACACCAACTGCCAAGTCATATACAAACATGCATAGCATACTAATGCAACTCTACGTATATGCCTTCAGAATCGATCCTGCATATCTCCAAAATGCTCACCCTGGAAGTATGTTTGAAAATTTACTAGCAACCTTCTTTATATAGGATAAACACACCATAGCTTAAATGGTTATACGCACAAGCATAACCAAGTACAAGTCATAAATTGCTGGTCTACTATAACAAATGAAAACACAAATTCCTACTTAAACAAACAAAATAAAACATAATTCTACATAGACACGAAGCTTCAAAGAATAACATGATAAACGTACGTCAAAAAGAGGTGCTTTCTTTCGAGTCCACTTTGAATAGTTAGATCCACGTCACTGCCTTCGGGTCCCCTGCATTTCACTCAAACGTTTATAAATACTAAAAAAATGTGAAAGCAAAAACGTTTAAGTTGAACAAAAGCAAAGAAACATAGTATATTAATCTGATAAACCTTCGAAAGGAAAGAGTAAGATAGTAGGTGATCAAATATACAACATCAAATCCAGATGACTGGAAATAAGTTCTTCAAGAGTGTTTAAGCAATGCAACATGTATTACGCATTTCCAGCCCTCTAGGCTCCTAACTTCTCAGCACTAATAATTTATCTAACAGAAGTTGAATACAGGCAAGAATGATGCTGCCTAGTCAGCAAGCTAATAACACTGAACCCAACAGAAATAAGAAAAGAAGAAAACCACTCTCTTTGGTTAATATCCATGAAGATGGGAATACTAAATACAATAAATATTGTGAAGGCAGATGTAGTAGTGGTTGCAAACTGGACAGTACACAACTTGGTTTTGGAAGATTATTTAAGCTTTTCCCCTTTCATGTGCATTTATGTGATAATCTAAAAGTAGGAATTCTCTACCATAATTTACAAATGCCCAATGTAAGGTATTCTAAGCCAACGTAGCACTGGACCTTATTGATGTAGTGTCGACATTTTTTATCAGAAAACTCAATAGAAACCTAAATGATGAGAACTCACTGCAAGCGCTCTGCAGCATCATATATGCCCATAGTTTCTGTGCTGGTGTCACCAATTTTCAGGATAACATCCCCAGACAAAATTCCAGCCTTATTTGCAGGTCCGCCCGGGGTAGCTGAAATTACCACCAGTCCTCCAGGTGATCCATCACCTCCTGTGGGGTAGCCAATTGACAACCCTACACCTGTAATGGCGCCTTGTGTCCCTGACTGCCTTCAAAGAATATATTCAGAGACTTTAGAGGGAATATCAAAAGCCACAAATTTCCCACACCAAAAATCAATGAAAGTCTTTCTCAGGTCAAACTACAAAAGTTGTAAGAGAAACTGCCACGTACCCGCAGACTTTTAAACTTTTCAGGCTCCAAGAAACGAGTGAATGGATCATCCAGGGTGGCAAGCATTTTCCTGATTGCCTTATCTGTTCACAGACACAAAAACTCCAATTTAAAGAGGTTGTCCATTTAAGAGGCCAACAAGAAGTGGCAAGTAGTGCCAATGACACCCTAGAACAGAATAAACAGTACAGGATAGCAATAAAGAGCCCAATGTAAGCAGTCACATTATCCACCACAACAACTTCTGAAGCAAAGAAGGATGTAGAAGAGGGTAAAAGAAGTTGACTAGCAGCATCAAATATTATGGTTGGAACAAGAAGGGTTTGAATGAAGCAAGGCATGAGATGGGCTAGAATATGCTGTGTTTAGTTTTGTATTGTGTTTTGATGGGCTTGCTCTTTGTTGTTTTATTCCTCACTTTTTGATTTTCGATCTTGCTGGCCATTTAGGGTTCTGAGCTAATGCCCTCCCTTATTGTGTTGTTGCTTTGTACTTGGCTGTGCCTCCATGGTTCCTCTTTATTTTCTATCTAGATTACTTATCATAGCATACCCGCAATCTTGGCAAACAGCCAAACCCATCCCACACAACTGCAAGCTGATTTACGAACCATTATAGAAGACCTTTCATATTGGGTACACGCCAAACATTTGGCTTGTAACCTCCCAATTAAAAAGCTTCATATTAGCCAATGTAAAGGTTAAAAGAAAACAACTCTATGACAATCAAGAGACTGCATGATAAACCATTTAAAAAGCCTGCAATTAAGAACCTGCACATCTTCTGCACCAAATAATCACAAGTTCTTTTTTTCTCACCTGTTTCGATAGGAACAAAAAAATCATCACCTTCTTGTTGTCTCGACATTTATCTTTTTGCATATATTTATCCGATGTTTTCAGAACATGTTGCCAAGTCAGAAAATTTTTGAATCGCGGAGTTTTATCAATGAGCAGGTCAGTATGAAAATTCCAATCTAAATTTAAATAAGATGCAAAATCCATGGAGTACATGACAAGGAGAAGCATACATGTCTCTTGTCGGGTGTTCATTGGTTCAGTGCGCAGTGCATTTTCTCTGTACCTAAACCAACTTTGCCCATTGAATGTTTTGTCAACGTATGCACGGTCAATCGTTCTCCATGCCTCCAAAAAAAGAAGATTCTCTTCAGTCAGGGCATCTGCAAAATGTTAATGTTCAAGTATTATGGTAGATGAGGGATAAAACCATCCACAGAAAATATATAGAGACAAATAAATTTTGTTCTTTAATTTCAAACTATATTTACTTTAGTCAGTTATCTAAAACTTACAGGAAGGAGTTCTGCTAACAGCAACAGAAAGTGTCATGACAAGAACCACTCCGACAATGAGCTGGAGAAAAAGAACAGATACATGATTTTGAAGATTTTCTGAACATCTTACTGCTTTCTGAAGACCGATGGTGTACTTCCTCAACTTAGAAAGGCGTCCATTCCTTACTGAGAACAAACCACATTGCAATGTAATCGTTTTTTCAAGCCTCTGTAGTGGTTGACAAAAGAACCTGTGTCTATAATATCCTACCAAGTACAAAAGTGGCTTGCAACTTTCTGGGCTGTTATTGACATCTTCGTTTATACACGATAAGGAGCTCTGTAATCGACTTGTCACAATCCTACCAGGAAGAGATGTACGCAGCTGCACCAGCAAATAATGCAATTGGAACAAGCATTGACTGAAATTGAATGCTTTTCAAAATTGGATGATCTTCATGTGCACATAAAACCATAACTCAGTATCTCCCAGTTTCAGGATATGCAAGCTTATACTAATGTGTCCTTTAGCACAAGATTAACTGCCCATCAAAATCAACTTGACATGATAATGACAAGTTGATAATTTCTTTCACCGCTGAGACCTAAAAGGTTGCTATGTGAAGCACTTGGGTTATAGGATCAAGGATTTGCAAAGGGATATATCAATGGGAATGGCAATGATAGGCAGACCGATGACTGAAGAAGCCTTTTCACTCATCTTTCCCTTTCCCTCCCTGAGACCCTCCACAAAACCTTGATCCATATACAGTCTTAAAGAAAGGACCAGATATTCACACCATATATCAATGTTCTTTACATAAACCAAACTGATTGTTTAAACAGTTAAGTTGAATTGTTAAGTGACATTCTTGCATCGAAAATAAACCAAAAGCTAAAGGAAACTTTTTATTGGTCGGACTAACATCAAGGGCTACGTGGATACCTATGAGAAGCATGCATACTTGTATGGCTATACGAGAAAACTTAAAAGAAGATGATACGGGTACAGCCAAGACACGATAGTTTAAAAAGCAATTGTTTAGTCTTTTAGCATTTTATTACACATTAATAACAAGAAGCGTGAAAAATACATTATACTTTTCTTATGCAATAGTGTTGTATACAAGTCTATTCTGCTATTTGTTTAACTATGAAAATCTAACTCTAAAAAACACATGTACGATATAATCAGAACATTCAAAAAACTATAAAAATATGGTATCGGAGGACATTTTCGAGTATCGAAAGAATAGCGGCATCCGAACGGAACTGTAGTGGGCCAAACTGGCAAGGACGAATGGGTTAGACCATCATTGAAGACTGGGACTAGGAAGCAAACCAAATCCAACCATTCTAGAGCATCATGGGTCGGACTGATGCTCGATCAAGCCCATGATAAACTGCGCAACCTACCCAATCCATGGGCACGCAATGTTTGGGCGGGGGCGAGTCCGGGCTCAACAAACCGACCCGTGCCACCTAGTACATACCAGAGTCCACCTGGCAGACAGCTGTTTCTGCTACCGCACGTGGCATCTAAGCTAGATGTTGGTACATCATGGGGCGATGTCATAATAGAATTCAAGGCATGGGTTATGATCATTGGGAAGCGTGCTCTGGACATGCATGCCTTGGCTTGGTGCTCAAGCCACGCCGAGTAGTAAGTAAGGGATCACCTAAGGAAGTACAGTCTACACTCTCTAACTCTAATCAGTACTTTCCATTGCCTCCATCATTTTTCAAGGTATCGGAGTGCTTCCCATCTGAATCGTGACGGTAAGCACTAACTATGTTAGCTTTTGTAAAATATAGGATTGAGGACTCGGAGTATTCGATTCGAGGAAGCAAAAGCAACACACAGATTAAAGGACTCCACAATTAGCGACCACAATGGGAGTTCTCTCATCTCGATTTCCTCACCTTCCTCATAAAACTCAGAAATCTGAACCTCTCATCAGCAACTCTCACGGCCATGCTTGGCAACGGTGATGGCCGATCCAACGTTGCTCGTGACAAGGACGTGGTGGATCCACAATACGTCGGCAATGGGTCTCGCAGCCTACTATCGTCTCCGAACACCACCGACATGGATCCGAACACCAAAGCCTACATTGAGAAGTTGGAGGCCAAAAAAACAAGGAAAGACTCATTCTGACTATCCAAGAGGAGGTAACCAAACTTAGGACAAAGGTTCACTGTCAACGATCCAGCGACGGATCTCGCTTTGGTGCTCATCATGGTCGCCATCATAGCTCACCAACTCCAGAATGACACCGAACTAAGAGGAGCATCTCAACAAAAGACAGATTGAGTGAACACAATGCTGCGGAGCATCGTGACGGCAGAAGGGGCAGACTCCGTGAGGAGAGAAGCCCCGCGCCAGATCGGTGTCTTCGCAACGAGCATCGTGAACACCCCCGCATTCCAGCAGTACTTCGGTTGGAGGAACCATCAGTGGCCAGCTCTCTCTTCATCTACGCTTGTGATGCAGCCAGTAACCAAACGGCCATGCACGAAATCCAGATGGAGCATCATAGGTCCTGTGACGAACGTAGATGCAAGGAGGGATGGCAGGAGCATGACCGACACAGAGAGAGGTCACCCCGACCAAAGAGACAGAGGGAATGGTTCCCGCACAGAGAACACCGTGATGATTGGCTTGATATGAGGGAGAACTTGGATAACAAACGGAGGAGACCGGCTGAACCAACAGCTCGGGCGACAAGGTCTCGCTTTGACGTTGTATATGAACAGATCAACTCCTCGCCCTTTTCCACAGAAAATGAGATCGTGAAGCCCCTTCATGGATTCAACACGCCAAAATTCCAAAAGTATGAGCCAAAGACCCACGCCTACACTCATTTGGTGCACTTTCGCCAGATGATGTCTTTTACAGTTTAGACAACACCTTGTTGTGTAAGTTTTTCCCTTCTAGTTTGGGCGAGCATGGCATTCTATGGTTTGATAAATTGCCGAAGGTTTCTATTTGTTCATATAAGGAAGTATCCATCGCCTTCTTGGCTCGGTTCCTTACGAGTACAAGGAAAAGGAAGGAGGTCGATGCCTTGCTCGTACGAAAATCAACAAACGAGACCCTCTGTTAGTATGCAGCTCGGTACTAGGAACTGTATAATGAGATTTAAGGATGTGATCCGGCCATAGCAGTCATGTCCTTCAAGATGGTTTTGAACCATAGGAGCCGAATCTTTGAGGATCTTATGTTATCCAACCCTTTGGACATGGATGACTTGATGTGTCATATCCGCAAACACTGCCAACTTGAAGAGGCTAGACAAGAGAGAAGATTGTCAAAACAATCAGTGCCGAAGCCGAACCAGGGCAATGGTAATTCTAGGAATGCAAGGAGGGGAGTTAACGTCGTCCGAACCAGGGAGAGGAAGGGCCCTTGGCTTCACGAGTTTGTTGCAATCTCTACAGTGTTCACGCTATCGATCTACATACTTCTACGCAAAATTGAGAATGAGCCTTATTTACGGTGGCCTCTGAAGGCCTTAGGAGGAGATCAGAAGGGAAAAAAAACTCATAGAAGACAGTTGTCAAGCCACCGAGAATGAGCCTTATTTACCACCGAGACAGGGGCCACTTGACCACCAGTTGCAAACAATTCAAGGAGTTTTTAGAAAAGTTGATGGTCGAGGGGCATTTGAAGGAGTACATTGACACTGAGAAGACAATTTTTGAGCCACCGAGAAGGGAGGACCGAGACGGATCAGAAGAAGTCAGGACCATCAATGTGATTTGTGGAATGGTAGATGCCGCAACGGAGGAACACCTCTGAGCCAAGCTACACAGGGCAGTAGCAACAAAGGAGGTGATGAACATCGAAGGTCCTTCAAAGAAGTCAATTGCCGACACGGCTTCATCTGGGGTAATTACTTTTTCTAATAAAGGCCTTAAGAGGGTACAACTTCCTTATAACAATGTTGTGGTTGTGACTCTTCGCCTCAGACCTTGCAACGTCTAGCGTACTCTAGTAGGCCAGGGGAACTCAGCCAAAGTGATGTACTATTCTCTGTTCAAACAGCTCGGCCTATCTGAGGCAAACCTCTACCGACCAAAGTTCCTCTGGTCGGTTTTAATCGGGTGCCAGTCTGGCCCATTGGAAAGATTTCTCTGCCAATTTGATCGAGATCTGTTACAGTTGATCGGGAGTTTGTAGTTGTTGATGAGTCGAGTTCGTACAACGCTATAGTGGGTTGTGTGTGGCTCCATCAGATGAAGGCGGCAGCATCGACATATCATCAAGTGGTTCAGTATCCTAGTGTTCACAGTCAAGAAGAGATTCTTAGAGATCAACTTGCGGCGAAGAAGTGTTATCTCTCCGTTGTAAAAAGCGAGGTAAACCCGGAGCAGGTGCACTGGGTTGAAGTTCCAAATGCTCCGGTCCTCGAGGATATTAGCTTGATTGCCACAAAAAAAGCAATGGAAGACTTAGTCAGCGTGCCGATTGATGAGTTCTCTACGGATCGATTCTTTCTGCTTGGTTTCTCAATGAGAGGAGAGGGCCAAGATGATCAACTTTTTGAAGGGTGACTTACCAGAAATACAGAGAACATATGTGATTCTTGAATAGTGAAGGGAGTCCAGAAGAACTTGGGGGTAGCAAATGATTTGACTTGAATGAGACCCTCGGATGACCACGACTGAATTCTCGAGAGCCTTAAAGATGAGGTCCCTTGGAGATCACAATTGAATTCCTTGGAAGCTTTTGAGAATAGAGTTCAAGGGGGTTCAGGTTTTTCAGAGAATGGGGGATTTGGAATGCCCAGAATCCCAAGAGACGTCGGTTTGGAAAGCCAGTACTAGAAACAAGGCGACATGACCCTTTAGCCTTCAGGGCTTGACACACAACACTGCATTTAATGCAAGGAGACGATTCACATGCCCTTGCAGGTCGACGCAAGCGGTATGTCCTTTCAATTGACACCGAACAGGTGGATGATCGACACCTGTCATCATATCACATAGGCATGTCGAGCATGCATGCACGAGTGGCACCATTTTTCACCTCCTCGATCTTCCAACAAATCCATCACTCCAATTTGGCATCTCAGACGCCGATTCAGCAACTAGAGTCAACTCTGCGGCAGCCAAGCCGACGCAAACTTGAAGGGCTATTGTAGTGGACCGAATCGACAAGGACTAATACGTCGGACCATCGTTGAAGACTGGGGCTAGGAAGCAAACCAAGCCCAAATGGTCTGCAGCATCATGGGCCAAACCAATGCCCAACCAGGCCCACAATACATTGCACAACCTACCCAGTCCATGGGCGCACGACATTTGGGCCAAGCTGAGTCTGGGCTCGACAGACCGACTCGTGTCGAGTAGTATAGACCATAGTCCACCTAGCAGCCAGGTGTTTCGCCTATAGCACGAGGCATCCGAGCCGGACGTCGGTACGTCATGGCGTGATGTCATAACAAAATTGTGTTATGAGTTATGATCATTGGGAAGCGTGCTTTGCACATGCACACCCTGACTTAGTGCTTAAGCCAAGCCGAATATAACAAGGGAACACCAAAAGAAGTACAACACACTCTCTAACCCTAATCAGTGCTTTCCTTAACCTCCATCTCTTTCACGTACTGACTTAGGCATTGGAGGCCAGTAAGCACTAATTGTGTAGGCTCTTGCAGAATACAGGTGAGAGGACTCAAAGTATTTGGCTCAAGGAAGCAAAAGCAACACTCGGATTAAAGGACTCCACAGATACCACTCCCATTTAGAAGTATCCAATGCTTCATAAGTGCATACATAACTAGTCTTAGCAGACTAATAGTGAGGGGATTACGAATGCCACATTCTCCAAGGTACTATATATCTTATGCCTTGTGGCTTTTGTTAGCCAATAAACATGCAATCCCCCTACTAGTTTTTACAGTCAACTGTTGGAAACAAGGGCCTCTCATACTTGTAATCCAACCCACATTTAACTGGGCCAATATAACAGGCCCTATAATTACAACTACGGTTCACATTCGCACACAATGGAAACATTCAACCAAAATACAAAAAAAAAAAAAAGATGGACTGGTGGCAACAAATTCATCTGAATTACATAACTACATTATTTTTCTGTTTACACTCCACTAAACAAACATGTATTCCTTCGGTTTCTACATTTTTTGTAAATCGAGTTTTATTACATCCATTTCCACAACAGCAGGTGCTTGGAGCAAACAAATAAAACCAATGGACATCTTAATCAAGGAAGAAGACAACAAATACCAATTCAGAAATATTTCCTTCTTTTTATAATTTTGTGACTTACCATGGCGAATGAATTAGATTTTCCGCGTGGGTTGAAGATGAGAGTGGTAGGTGAGAGACACGCATTATGTGAGGCTCCACATACTATCACCTCCATTTGAAGAGCATTTCCAAGATTGTAGTGAGAACTTTATCGTTGCCGAGTGGCTGAGGTATTTATTCAGAGTGGGCGTCCAATCGCGAAAATTCTTCTGCGGCGGTTTTGGCCGTTGGATTTCAACGGGTTTAGATGAGAAGAAAAAGGAAAATCACAGTAAACCGCCTATATTGATACTCCGAAACATGTTGGCCCTAGTGTTTAAACCTGTACCCTTGAACTCTCACTAGTATAATAAAATGACACTCAACCCCCTCTGCTCAGCAAGCCATTAGTAAGACCGTAGCGATCTAAGTTGTTCATGGACTTTTTTGAGACTCAACTCAATAAGAGCTTGTTCAAACTCGATTCAATAAGTAAATAAACGAGCTCAAGCCATAACTCTCGGCTTGTTTAATAAATGAGTTGAGCTTGAGCTACGAAATGCATGACTCAAGTAAGCTCCTGAGCTTAGCCCAGTCTAAATTCACCTAATGGCTGCCGTGTATTTACACCAAACTACTGATGGACAGACTGGTTAAGACTCTAACTCGTAGTCCTACTAAAAGAATTGTATGGCTCTTGAACCTCTTCTATCAAGACCCATTTCAATATGGGGGGGTTAGCGACTGGCCAGTAAGGCTAACTTACTCAGGCCTCTAAACAAAGAGTTTAAAGATTTTCCCGACTATCAACTATATATATAACCCTTAAAGGCATTCAGAATTTGCAAATGCATACAAACTAAACCATAGTTGTGTGTGCAAATAAATACCAGTACAAGTATTCTCAAGATACTTTACCCGTAGATTGGTACCTGGTCATCATACCCCGCTTGCTTGTTAATCAACTGAACATCTCCCATGCATAAGAGTGATACGTTCCACGATGGTCATTATGTCATCCATCGTCAACCGAAATGTTATATTATAATATTCTTAAACGTAAAACTAGTGTAAAGTCAGATTATGTCAGCATTACTAATTTGTCATGCACGAGTCCTGTATCCACAAATAAAAAATGGTTTGCATTATTGTAACCAAACTACTCAAAATAACATGCTTTCAATGTATGTATTTTGGTCCAAGGGTTGTAGCCGAGGATAAATGTGGAACACATTTTCAACTATTGTATAAGTGGAACATCCATATATCAAAATATGATCATTCATACAATGTTTGTTTAATTCAATGGTTGCCAATTATCTATGTAATGACTCAAAAAATTCTTTTTTATTTTTATTATATGTTTGGAACGTCGTAAGGGATCTAGAAGTAATGTGTATTAAGTCAGTTGGGGATTTATGGAGAAAAGGTTGATGATAAGGTGAGGAGTGAGGAAGGAAAGAGAGTTCACCGTTTAGGGACTAAGGAAGGCTTTGGGTGACCAGTCAAGACAAAGCACAAACTTGGAATAGTGGGCGAGTGTGACTGGTCAGGGGTCACCGTGATCGGTCAGGGCCTTGAACAACCAATTAGGTGACCAGTCAAGGCAAGGTTCCAATCTAAGGTAGTGGTCAACCCTGACCGGTTAGGCGGGCTGGATCCACATTTCTATAGCGTAGATCAGATTTTGTTTGGGACAAAATGTAAAAACCCCAAATCAAGTTCTTTCTCTTTCTCTCTCAAGAGGCTTCTTCCACATTCCACTCCCCACTCCCCACTCCAAACACATAACCTAACTTCTAAGTCTTTCAAATTCCTTCAAGGATCCTTCAATACCCTTCGATATCTTACTCTTGAGGTGGGTATTTTTCTTGGACAAGACTTGGTTGAGCTCTTTTCCGCCATTGAAGCTAGGGTTTCACCTTGGAGCTCTAATATTGGATTTTCACTTCGAGGTAGGAATTTTCTTGCTTTTCTTACTTGTTTATAACTTGTTTTGGGTATTAGTTGAGTTTTAAACCTGTTTTGAAGTTTGGGTTACCATTGGATGTGATTTGGGAAAAGCCTATGAAGGATCTCGAGCCTTGAGTTCGTTAGATCTATCTTGATATTCTTGGATAAGATGAACTAGGAATTCATTAGAGTGAAGTAAGTTTGATATTTGATGCTCCATTTATTTGTTCAAAGTCATGGATGTTAAATTGATGAATTGTGATTTGTGACACGCGCGGACACTTGAGTAACGTGTTAAGCAGACTAGACTCCCTTACGGAAATGTTAGGATAATTGGACTAAACTCCTACGGGAATACTAAGAAGACCTTCAATGAGACTTCTCGAGGAGAATGCTAGGGAAAATGTACTAGAATTCTACGGGAATACTAGGCATTACACACTGTTAATGCAACCCGAAAATGTTGCTTGATGATTCGAGAGTTGAACTAACATACTAGAAGTCCATAATGAATTTCCCCTTGCTCATATATGATTTGGTGGGCCCTTCATACTAATCATTGTTTCATTGGAATTGTATGTTGTTCATCTACAATGCCATATCACTTTATATTCTTGTAAGAGTAGCATAGAATTCTCTACTGGACTTGTTAGTTCATCCCGTCTTCATTTTCAGGTATAGTCTCGAATGTTTAGCATGGAATTGGCATGACGTGCTTGATTTGTTGCATGATTTTTTAAGAGATCCATTTCTAGAGTTATTTAACATCTTGTATTTAGCTTTTTGCAAAGATGTACTGTAACTATGTTCTCATTTCAAAACTTTGTCTCGATGTAATACTTTAATAATTTGATTCAATGTAAACAGTCATCAGCATGAGATGACCATTTTGTTGCACCTATAATCACTTCAAATGTTTTCCTCTTGATGAATGGATGTTTTGGGAGACCTCAGTGAGATTGGGAGGATTTAGTATATGGAATTTATCATTTATTTACTATTTGAAATTGTGGATGTGATAACTTGGTATCAAAGAAAGGTTAGAATATCTTAAGACCATGGGGAGACACTTAGTCTCATGGGGTCAAAAAATTGTATTTTTTTTCTTGCATAATTTGGGTGTGCTGGCGGGCATAACATTCATCGACATTGTAATTATTGTTATGTCGTGTAGTGTAGTGTTATTGACTCGTGTTGGGGATATTGGAGGCTTTGACCTCATTGTTATAGTCATTGGACTTGATAATTTTCTTGTCTTAACGTTGTAGTAGAATGCCTCTGAGACATGGAAGGATTTAGGGTGGTTGCTGAGGTTGTTACCGTGAGGTACACTTAGATGATGTGGTTAGTTAGCAAAGACAGGTCTCACATAAAGACGTAGATGAAAGGGTAGAGCAAAACATGAAAACGCCGATCATTCTGGGTAACTTTGAGAGAGAGTTTGTTGCGGCATTTGCCAAATCAAATTTTTTAAATCCAACCACCAGAGCCAGTGTTGGGAATCAGACTATTGATGCGATGAGAGAGTTTTACCGTTCGAACGCACCACAATTTAGTGGAGAGGTTGGTGACTTTCTCGTGGCCAACCATTGGTTCGTTGAGATTCGAAAACTGTTTAATACTTTGATGATAGTGGAGGACAACTTGAGGGTTCGTATTATGGCATACCAACTGACTTGCGAGGCCAATGAGTGGCGAAAATCTATTTTAGAGGCTAGGAAAGATGTGAGAATGGCCGCGAGGATGGCAGCGCAAGCTAATGAACTTGACATTGAGAACCCTTACATGGGCACAGCTTGAGGTTCTTTTTGAGGACCAGTATTTCCTAGAGTTTTATCGTGAATAGTTGAGGGAACAGTTCAAGAAGATAGAGTAGATACTATGATAGTTTCAGAGTATGCCTCGAAATTCCAAGCCTTATCGTGTTGTGCACCAGAACTTGTGGTATCGAAGGACAAAACGTGTCGCCGTTTTGAGAAAGGCCTTCACTCTTCGGTGAAGCGATTTGTTAAGATTGCTGAGTGCGCTAGAGCATAGAGCTTACCTAAGGATGCTCAGCAAAATTCTAGAGTTTGGGAGCCAAGGCAACCCAATGTTAGTTTGGGGTCTTCGTCAGGTAGTTTGGGAAGCCAAGGGCATAAAAGGCAGAAATCTTACGAAGAAGCTTGACATGACCTCAACTGGGTGACTGCTATGCATGACGAACTCACTGCTCTTGACAAGACTCAGACTTGGGATTTAGTGCCTCTTCTAGCTAGCAGGAATCTTATTGGCTGCAAATGGGTGTATAAAGTCAAAACCCACTCTGACGATTCTTTGGAACGATATAAAGCCCGTCTTGTTGCTAGAGGCTTCTCTCAAGAGTATGGCATTCACTATGAGGAAACCTGTGCTCCCGTGGGCAAAATGACCACAGTTCACATTCTGATTTCTGTGACGGCTGTCTCTACTTGGCCTCTCTTTTAGCTCAATGTTAAGAATGTGTTTCTTAATGGGTATCTCTCTAAGGAAGTTTATATGCACCCACCTTCCGGCTTGTTGCATTCCTCCGGCTTGGTTTGTTGTCTCCGTTGTGCCCTTTCTGGTGCAATCCCCCTGAGCCTGGTGTGAACGTTTCTAGAATGTGGTTCAGCAAATTAGTTTTTAGCCTAGTCCTCATGACTCAGCACTCTTTATCCGCCAGACATCTCTAGGTCATGTTCTCCTCGTCATATATGTCGACAATATGATAATTACTGGCTCAAACTCTACTATTAGTAGTGAGGTGAAGTCTCACCTCTTTCAGGCCTTTGAGATGAAAGATTTGGGTCCACTTTAGTATTTTAAGCAGTTTCGGGCACCGCAAGTCCAATCTAACCTTAGGCTGCATACTTCTTCTAACACTTGGGAAAATGCTACTTCTAGACCACCTTTGTTTGCCATCAATGCAATCAACCCGGTTACATTTCGCAATCAATGTACTGTGCCTCATAAAGTTTGTTATACAAGTGGCAAGACGGATTATATGGCGAGGAATTGTCCTCAATGGATGGGTGTACGCAATGAGGCGGGATCCGTTTATCAGTCAAGGTATGAGCAAGGCCATAAGTAGCAGTAACAACCATTTAGGGGTAACCAGAGGCAACAATTGTCACATTTAAGTCAAACCACTTTGGATTAGGGTTCTTATATGTAGAGAGGAGCTAGTTCATCTACACATATGTAGGATTCCGAAAAAAAGGGTGGGTTTGCACAAGGACAACACACTCAGGGGAGAGTATTCAATATCTCATCTGTCGTTCTACCTCCTACTTCTCAGGGGTCTGATGTGCCCATTGTGAGGAGTACATTTCTGTTATTCAACTATTTTTCTAGAATTCTGTTTGATTTTAGAGCATCACATTCATTTATTATTGCATCGTTTGTTTGTACTTTGGAGTTAGAGACCGACCCCATTGACCTGCCGTTGTTTGTTGAGACTCTGCTTGGAGATAGATCGCTACTTGGCCAGTCTATAGAGATTGTGATCTTGTTATTCTCGATCGACACTTCACGTTTGACTTCATTGTGTTAGACATGTTGGGATTCGACCATATCCTTGGTATAGATTGGCTATCCACATTTCACATCACTATTAATTGCTTCAAATGTCGTGTCTGCATGTGTTCACCCGATTGGGGTTGCTATGAGTTCTTTGGGGAGCGTAGGGAGCTGTTAGAGCTGTACTTGTGTGGACCTCGGGAGAGGGATTCTGTTTATGCCTTATTAGCAAGTCTAACGTTGGACGAGCATGTAATCGAACGTGGAGAGTTGCCGTCAATCGTTTGTGATTTTTTGGATGTTTTCCCAGAAAAATTACTTGGCCTGCCTATCGAGAGAGGTTGAGTTAACTATAGACTTACTTTTCGATACCACTCCTATTTCAATGCCTCCATATCGTTTTGCACCTACTGAGTTGAAGGAGTTGAAAATGCAGTTGTAAGAGTTGCAAGACTTGAGTCTCATTCGCCCCAACACTTCACCGTGAGGAGCACTAACCTTGTTTACACAGAAGAAATATGAGATTATTATGCCTATGTATCGACTATCGTAAGCTTAATCATGTGACCATTAAGAACAAGTATCCGATGCCAAGGATTGATGATTTATTTTATCAAATTCGAGGTGCGACGTGTTTTTGGAAGATTGACTTGAGACTAAGCTACCACCAACTGAGGGTTCAGAAGGAGGACATTTTGAAGATTGCCTTTCATAAATGTTATGAGCATTACGAGTTCGTGATTATGCCTTTTGGGTTGACCAGTGCATTGGTGACTGACCAGACCGGCAAAGTGCGTGTCGTTAGGGTGCCGGCCTCGAAGTCAGTGGTTTAATTTCATAAAACTGGACTTTCCTCAAAATATTTAAAATGAGTATAGGGATAGTCCGGAGTATCGATCCACAGGGAAAAGAACGTTGTAATCAGAGAATACGCAAATTGGTGTTTTTGACGTTTCGGACGTCAACCTCAAAGTTTTGTTTGGTGCGGTTAAGCAATTATATCAACTGAAAGGAGGATTAAAACTAGATTAAGGAGTGGGGTTAAGTCTTAAAGTTTGGTTCATTCAAATCTTTCGTTGGTCTATCCCTTCTCCTTATAACTCAATCTAACCCCCGGTCCCGGGTTTTAGATCGGAAAATTCTTCGATGAAAATCAGGATTTAAATTCTTAAAATGGTTTTGACGGATCTTTCAAGTTTTAAGGAAACAGGATTAAAAGATGAAGGACATCGATCCAAGTATTAGATATACCAACTCTAAGGATGGCTATATCTAAGCAAGGACTTAACTCTTCATTTTTATTTCAAAAGAAAAAGCTTAGAAAGATCCATCAATGGCATTAAAGTTTGGAGAAGATAGAGACCAACATGATTTTTGATTGAACTTCACATTTCAACTTAACCCACACTAAATTAACTACTCATATTTCGACATGAACATTATGGAAATGAAAGAAAACATAATGAAACAAGATTATCTAAAGACAATAAGAAAGAACTAAGCAACAATAAAATGGAATCAGATTCTAAAGTAAGAAGAACAATACTTAAGGAAGAAAAATAAAGAAAACAAGCTAACACTTAAGTGCTTCCAAGAGAATTCAAAGATTCAAAGGGGAAGAACACTTAAGAGATGAAGAACTTACCAAAACTTGAAGAAATATTAAAGAACAAGTGAAGAACAGTAGATTAAAGCAATAAAATGGTGAAGAACAGCTCTCAACTTTCTAAAATCTGATATATGTTGTATTCTATCTGATGTATGTTATGAAAGAGAGGCTACACTCCCTTCAAGTAAGGAAACAACCTAAAATAATATCCTACCAATTCTTAGTGAAAGTACCAATCTACCCTTTACAATGGCATTAAAAGAAGCTTCTAATTCCCTGATTTGGCCAGAAATTGAGATAAAGTCGGCCCCACAAAATCTGGCGATTTTGGGTCTCTACCGATAGAAGTTGTTTCTCTACCGGTAGAGAACCCTACTGTCTATTTCTAGATTCTTCTCTCTACCGATAAGAGTGAATCTCTACCGGTAGAGAAGTCTTCTGACTTCTTCTGGATTCTTCTCTCTACCGATAGGACTGACCCTCTACCGGTAGAGAAGTCTTCTGACTTTTTCTGGTTCTTCTCTCTACCGATAGGACTGACCCTCTACCGGTAGAGAAGTCTTCTGACTTTTTCTGGTTCTTCTTTCTACCGATAGGACTGAACCACTACCGGTAGAACATCTTTGAATGGCTTTAATTTCTTCTTCTCTACCGATAGGACTTGTTTCTCTATTGGTAGAGCAACCTTCTGAGTGAATTTTCTGGCTTCTTTATTTTTTTATCCCAACTTCACTTCCGTCATTCCCAGGCCTTTCTTGGCTCTCAAACAAAGTCGTAATTGGTCCGAGCCTTTGGTTCGTGCTTGAGCTTTACAACATTCTTTTAATGCCTGGAAATCTGCAAAGAGTACAAAAACAACTACGCGTGCAATATCAATTAGATAAATATACTTGCCTACGCATAATTGCTAAAACGAGTAAATTGAGCCACATTAATACGCAATATAGTGCGCTCATCACACCCCCCGACTTGAAGGTTGCCAGTCCCTAGCAACGCATCATACTAAAAACAACAAAAACAGAGAGTTCTCATGAAAACGCGATTCCACCCTATGCTTGATTCAAAATTTTATTCATGGATAAATTATATACTTCAAACCAATGAGTTTCCATCCATTCATATGTAACCCCATGAACCATATCGAGCATGTGAGAATAGCCCATAGTTTAAGCTTTATTGACCAAAGCGAGCCTCGATTCCAATTCTCACAGGTTGCCCTCACAATAACGTTTACGCTCTAAGAAATTGCATCCCCACCCTTGAACATGTAAACCGGAAGTATGGCTGTGCAACGGGTAATTGCGCGCAACCATGAAGGAAGTAATAAGTGGGCAATCAAGGAATTTGTGTTTGCAGTATGGAAATATCACATTCTTACCCATGCAACTTGCTATCATGCATCAAAATAGAATTTCAATCATAACAAGGATCTATTAGGACTTAGAAATGTAATAATCGTGGGTTCATTCATTTAGATGGATCATACAAAATTGGTGCCGACTGAACTGTGGTTAGGTTAACTACCCAAGCCGGCACACCAACTACCCAATATGCACAAAGTGCCCCATACAATGACAATCAGGACCCAACAACTCACTTGACTTGACTCGACTCGACTCTACTTCCTACTTATGATCACCCTACTCGTCTCCCCCCTGAATTTCCTCTTCTGAGTCACCACTGATTTCTTCCTCTTCCTCACTTTCTTCCTCCTCCTGCTCATCCTCGGACACATATGGGCATCCAGACTGAGATGCCACATGTTCCATTGTGTACTCTTGCCTCCGCAGGATCCGCTTCTGTGTTTTGAGGATCTCCTTCTGTGTCTTTTTAATTTCTGTCTGACGACAGAAGATCTTTTTCATTAACTTCCACATCTTGCCCTTGAATGAGCTCTCATCAGATTTCCCCACAGGAGGGGCAACGGTTGATGTAGTGGTCCTTGCGGAAGGTTGTCTTCTTATTCCCAGGGATGGTGGACGCCTATATTCAGTAGGATTCTTCGAGTGAGCATTGCTTTTGCTCGCGGTTACGCCCGAAATTGGGCCCAATCCCTTAGTCATTACATCTCTTGTGGATTCAGGAACTCCGGCTCGGATACAAAGTTTGGTTATCAGTGTCGGGTAAGGAAAATTTGCCCGAAGCATTGTTCCTGTACGGTACTCCACCAACTGCCTAAACATGAACCGCCCTATATCCATTATATCATCGTGCAGAAAGGCATACACCAATTGGACCTCTTTTCGTCCCAAAAGTTTCTCAACCCCTCGGGGGTAGAGATTGAAATGCAGAATCTTATTTATCAGGCGATATTCTTCCTTTAAGGCTTCCCACGGGGAATAGCCCTTGAAACTCCTCGGGGTGTACAAACATTTCATCCGCGAAGAACCGCGGGTCGTACTCATCTTCCTCTTCATTTTTCGGGAAGGTACACATTGTTTCATCATATGCAGGACAACCCAAATACAATGTGATAATCATTGGACTAACGAGTACTTGTATACCTCTCACCGTAGATGTTATATAATCCCTTGCTTCCAGTATGATCAGGTTTTCGAAAAATTCTTGCACCATTGGTCGGATGTATTCTTCAACCGGATCAAACCATATCTTCAAACCCCGATTCCGAATGCTCAACACCACTTCAGTCTCCCCAATGTGTTGCCTATCCACCATACGTTCGCAAGTAACCTTCCTCCCTGCCATGGACAATTCCCATTTTCCCTTGGTTTTCTTTGAACCCTTTGTTTTCTTCTTTTTACTGGTTGATTCGGTGGCCTTTCTTTTTCCTCTTCGTACCTCCTCCCTGACCGCGGTGACTTCTTCCTCTTGGTTCAAAACATCTTCTCCTCCTCTCACGTTTGGAATCTTGGTTCTAGCCATGGAGGAAAGTGGAGGAACAAGGGTTTGGTGTTAATTTCAAGTGGAGGATGAACAGTGCTCGGAAACGGCCTATCGGTAGTGAGGAAGTGAGGGGGATGGGTGGGTATCGGTATTTATGGTTGGAATCGGAAAGGGTTGTGATTTTTGGGTGTATCGGTAGTGGGGGAGGTGAGAAATCGCGATGTATGGAGAGAGAGAGAGAGAGAGTTGGATCGGTAGTGGAAAGGTTGTGACATTTGATTTTTTTGGCCGATTTGGGTTTTATTCCGAATTTTTCCGTCTCTACCGATCGAGACAATTTTTCTACCGATAGAGAATGCTACTGGATTTTTCCCAAACTTCGTTCTACCGATAGGCACACTTCCTCTACCGGTAGAGAAGTTTACTGACTTTTTGTCACACCTTTTCCTACCGATAGGCATTATCCTCTACCGGTAGGACTTCTCTGTGCTTTGTCTCTACCGATAGGCATACTTTCTCTACCGGTAGAGAAGTCCACTGATCCACTTCTGCCTTTTTGCCCAATTTCTTCAAAAAAAATTTCTTCTTTTCTTCTCAAAACCCTTCAACACATCCCCAAACCACTCCTTTACATCCGGCTTCCTAAGTGTTTCTCAAAGATTGGTTGACTCGGACTTGGTTCAAGATTGGATTTACGGGACTCATATGTGGTTTATTCAAGCAATGATGGCCTAATTTCCTTTCCTTGATACGTGATGAATTCCACATTGATGCATGCTAGATGCGAAGCATAATTTGAGCATGACATGGATTAATATAAGAGTGATAGAGTGTATGGGATGCTTTGCAATTTAAATCTCCACTCTAGATGGTCAATTCACTCCATTTACTAGCCTTACTCAAGATATTCCAAATGGTTCATGGTTATGCAAGTGAATGGAACAAAATTATTAAGCATAAGCTACAATTTAACTTTCATGAGAAATGGAACGAAAATTTCAAAAAAAATTGGGACTAAAATGACTCAATTAACACTAACATTGGACTAACCCTTCCCCCCAACTTGAAAATTGCATTGTCCTCAATGCAATAAGACAACGCACCATTTAAGCATAAAAGAGGGACGATCATACCTGAGAGGTGGAATGTCAACCACCATATACCTCGACCAAGTTTGAGGATTTCTCGTCACGTGCTCTGTTTGTCATTGGAAGGGCTTCCAAGGTGTACTCTTTCGGCTCCAACTTGTGGACCATAGCTAGTCACATAGGATCATCGCCGGAGCTTTGTTGGACTAACAACCGTAGCACATAGCTACACCCATGACTTTGGGCTCTTGAATGCCGCATTCACCCCGAACTTAGACCCAAACTACCAAGGCTGATGTGGTAGCGTGTACACCTTGTGAAGACTGAACCACCAACTACCTAATAAGAGCAAACATGACTACATGGGATACAAAATTTCATTAGCAGGTTAGTCAAAAAATGACAATAAATGAAAGTAAGCAATAAATCCACCAACTTCTTCACGCGAAGGACACGAGTACTACTTTTCTTCCTTGTCAAAGACTGTGTTTCCCTATTGTTGGAAGGACAGTATGCGTGGGGTTCAACAATATCTAGAGAAGCAGCGCCATCATCTAATAGGCTACCACTTCCTTTGGAGGGGGTCCCCCCAAATTCCTTACCCCTTCATTCCGCTTTGAAGAAATCTCCACGGAACTTGACACTAAAGCCGAAAGGGTTCAGACAGATTTCTCATTGTCCACGCGCCTGCCGTCAGACCCAACCTCAATGTACTACATACGTAGCTTGACAAGGTGGCTATACCAGACCATCTGATGCCGTTCGAGCATGGCAAACACTGGAGGTATCACATACTCCATGGATTTATAGTCTCCTAGACTTCAAATAAAGCTCACGGACCCAAAGGATTGGGGTCCACATGGTTCACATCGGACCCGTCATAGACCGGGTCTCTCAATTCCTCTAAGGATTCCTCAGGATTAAATTTTTCAATGTATGGCTTCAACCGGTGACCATTCACCTTAAAAGCTGTTCCATTCTTGGGGTTTTCAAGTTCAACCGCTCCATGAGTGGAGACGGTTTTCACAATGTAGGGATCTCCCCACCGGGATCGCAATTTTCCCGGAAATAAATGCAACCTAGAGTTGTACAGTAAGACCTTTTGGCCCGGGGTGAACGTTTTCCGGACAATGTTCTTGTCATGAAAGGCCTTAACCTTACACTTGTAAATGTGGGCATTGTCGTACGCATCCCGGCGTATTTCTTCAAGCTCATCCAATTGGAGCTTGCGGTGGGCACCGGCTTCGGGCATCCGGTAATTCAATTGTTTGATAGCCCAAAAAGCCTTGTGCTCCATTTCCACTGGTAAGTGGCAAGCTTTGCCATATACCAAGCGGTAGGGAGACATGCCCAACACAGTCTTGTAGGCAGTACGGTAAGCCCACAAAGCATCAATTAGTCTAAGAGACCAATCTTTGCGATTCGGGTTCACCGTTTTTTCTAAGATGTGCTTGATCTCACGGTTGGCCAATTCAGCTTGGCCATTGGTCTGTGGGTGGTAAGCAGTGGAAACTTTGTGATTGACCCCATATTTCTTGACCAAGGCTTCCATAGGGAGATTGCAGAAGTGTGTGCCCTGATCACTAATTAGGGCTTTAGGCATCCCAAACTGGGAGAAGATGTTCTCCTTAAGGAAACGGACCACAACAGAGTGGTCATTGGTTCGGGTTGGAATGGCCTCCACCCATTTGGACACGTAGTCCACGGCTAACAGAATGTAAAGATTCCCAAAAGAATTGGGAAAAGGACCCATGAAATCGATGCCCCAACAATCGAAAACTTCAATGATTAAGATGGGTTGGAGGGGCATCATGTTACGCCGTGACAAGGCACCTAATTCTTGACAGCGCGGGCAAGCCTTGCAAAATTCAAAGGCATCCTTGAAGATGTGGGGCCAATAGAAGCCACACTGCAAAATTTTAGCAGCCGTCTTCTTAGAGGAAAAATGCCCGCCACATGCCTCGGTGTGGCAAAAGGTCAAGATTGACTTTTGTTCATCATCGGGCATACACCGCCGGACAATCTGGTCCGGGCAAAACTTAAAGAGATAGGGATCATCGAACACGAATCTCCTCACCTCAGCCAGAAATTTTCTCCTATCTTGAGGAGTCCAATGTGAAGGGAGTTGTCCCGTGGCCAAGTAATTGGCAATATCAGCATACCACGGGCAACTCGAAATGGCCAAGAGTTGTTCATCGGGAAAGGAGTCGGGAATGGGTATGTTAGAGGTGTGATCCTCAAACTCGAGGCGAGACAAATGGTCCGCCACGACATTCTCAACCCCCTTTTTGTCTTTGATGGTCAAGTCAAACTCTTGTAGGAGTAATACCCACCTAATTAGCCGAGCTTTAGCATCAGGCTTGGTCATGAGGTATTTGAGGGCGGCATGGTTGGTGTAAATCACAATGGGTGATCCTATGAGGTAGGACCGGAATTTATCAAGAGCAAATACCACCGCCAACAACTCCTTTTCAGTGGTTGTGTAGTTCAATTGGGCATCATTCAGGGTCTTGCTTGCATAAGCAATGACATGAGGCACCTTCCCATCCCTTTGACCTAAGACCGCCCCAATGGCATAGTCACTAGCGTCGCACATGAGCTCAAATGGTAAGCTCCAGTTAGGGGATTGCATGATTGGAGGAGTCGTGAGAGCGACTTTGAGTTTTGAAAAGGCCTCCTCACAATCATTCGTCCACACAAAGGTTGTGTCTTTTGATAGCAAGTGACACAAGGGACGAGAAATGGCGCTGAAATTTTGGATGAAGCGCCTATAGAACCCGGCATGCCCAAGGAAGGAACGGATATCCTTGACACACTTAGGAGTGGGTAGCTTAGAGATAAGTTCCACTTTGGACTTGTCTACCTCAATCCCCCTAGAAGAGACTATATGCCCAAGAACGATACCTTGGGTAACCATGAAATGGCATTTTTCCCAATTAAGCACAAGGTTAGTCTCTTCACACCTCACAAGTACAGATTCCAGATTATTAAGACATGACTCAAAGGAGTCACCAAAGACAGAAAAGTCGTCCATGAACACTTCCACCACTTTTTCAATCATGTCGCTGAAGATACCCGTCATACACCTAGAAAAGGTGCCGGGAGCATTGCAAAGCCCGAAGGGCATGCGACGGTAGGTGAAAGTGCCAAAAGGGCAAGTGAAAGTGGTCTTTTCTTGGTCCTCTAGGGCTACCTCTATTTGGTTATATCCAGAATAACCATCTAGGAAGCAATAAAATGGGTGACCGGCTACCCTCTCCAACATTTGGTCAATGAAGGGGAGAGGAAAGTGGTCTTTTCTAGTGGAGGTATTCAGCTTCCGATAATCAATGCATACTCTCCACCTGGTGACAACACATGTGGGGATCAAGTTCCCCCCCCTCATTAGCCACTACAGTCACCCCGGATTTTTTTGGAACCACTTGGATGGGGCTTACCCACTTGCGATCGGCAATAGGGTAGATGATTCCCACATCCAACAATTTTAACACCTCATCTCGCACAACGTCTCTCATGATGGGATTCAAACGGCGTTGGGGTTGGCGAGATGGTTTGACATCATCCTCAAGGTATATATGGTGTTTGCAAAGTAGGGGGCTTATACCTTGAATGTCAGCTATGGTCCACCCTATAGCTCTCTTGTGGTCCCTCAAGATTGTCAAGAGGGCTTGTTCTTGGTGATCATCAAGGCTAGATGAAATCACTACCGGAAAGGTATCGGAATCACCAAGAAAAGCATACTTGAGAGTAGAGGGAAGAGTTTTGAGCTCAAGCTTGGGTGGTTGGATGGTAGAAGGCAGAGTTTTGGGTTTTGCCAATGGTAACGCTTCAAAAGTGGGTACCCACCTCTCGGTACCCATCACTTCTTCTTCATTCAGGAGGGAGTAAATGTACTCAACCTCGGGAGAGTCTAAAAATTATGTCTCTTCCACAGTAAGCATGGCCTCTAGGGGGTCGGAAAAGAGATGACAATCAACGTGCTCTTGAACAAGTGCGTCTATAACGCTCACATCACGGATGTCATCATCATCCCCCATTTGGCTCCCAATGTTAAAAATGTTGAGCTCGAGGGTCATGTTCCCAAATGTCATTTTAAGCAGCCCATTCCGACAATGGATCACTGCGTTGGATGTGGCCAAGAAAGGCCTTCCAAGTATGATGGGCGTTTGAGCTTGTAGATTGGACGTGGGACAAGTATCAAGGACTATGAAGTCCACCGGGTACACAAAATTGTCCACTTGGACAAGCACATCTTCCACCAAACCCCTCGGTACCCGGACACTACGGTCAGCTAATTGGAGGGTCACCGAGGTTGGTTTCATATCCCCCAACCCAAGTTGCTCATACACCGAGTATGGCAACAAATTCACACTAGCCCCCAAGTCAAGCAGGGCTTTCTCCACAACCTTCCCCCCAACTCTCACAGAAATTGTAGGACACCCGGGGTCCTTGTACTTTGGTGCAATGGGGGTCTGTATGATCGAACTCACTTGTTGAGTCAAGAACACCTTCTTTTGCACGTTGTGCTTGCGCTTGATTGTGCACAAGTCTTTCAGAAATTTGGCATATGAAGGTATTTGCTTGATTGCATCAAGCAACGAGATATTGATCTTAACTTGTTTGAAAAGCTCGAATATCTCGCTGGAGTTCGTCAACTTGGGTAAAGGCCTCAATCTTTGTGGGAATGGGGCCGGCATTGGGCAAGTTGAGACTATGGGGTCTCCCATAGGAGCAGATGTGGATGTGGAAATGGGGGAAGGTTGAGGTAAAACACTTGGTTCATCATCATGGGGTTGTGGAGTAGGCACCGAAGGAGGAGTGGGGATTGTTTTCGGGAGAATGGTCTTATCGACCTCTTTCCCACTCCTTAAAGTGGTGATTGCCTTAGCTTGTTCCACATTTGACCCCGAAAGAGAATTTCCTTGTACAAAATGTTGACCTTGGGGGTTTGCTTGAGGTTGGGCTGGAAATTTCCCTTTCTCGTGTTGCATGGTACCCAAAGTGGTGGTCAACTTAGTGAGTTGGGAACGGATGTCCCCAATGGCTTGAGTGTTCTGTTCGTTGACATTAGCTTGCCCTTGCATGAACATTTGCAAGGTATCCTCCAACCTTCGCCGGTTAGGCGGTTGGTAAGAGTTGGGACCCGTGGAGGGACCCGGAGGATTGTAGGCATTTGGTGGATACCTCGGTGGTGCCGGCCCTTGTGCATTTTGATGGGCCGGGTATTGTCCTTGAAATCCCGGGGGTCCTTGGGGTTGTGCACTCGCCTCATTGTTCCTCCAACTAAAATTGGGATGATTTCTCAATCCCGGATGATAGGTGTTGTTGTTGAAGGGCACATTGGTAGGCTTTTGGCCTTGGTGAAGGGCGTGGACCTCAGCATGGTCCGGGCCATGGAGTACCTCTTTGAAAGCAGGTATGGTTGGACATATATTGGTCGTGTGGTCCATGGTGTCACAGATAGCACAAGCCTCCCCGGGCTTTGAAACAGAAGAAACCTCGTTCACCCTATTTATCTCCAATTTCTCTAATTTCCTAGAGAGGTGGTCGAGGCGTTTGCTGATGTCGTCCTCGTCCCTAGGCACATGTTTGCCCATGGTTCCATGACTAGTGGGGGGTTTATAGGAGCGGTCATTGGGATCCGAATAATCCCATGATTGGTTATTCTCCGCTAGCTCATCTAGATAAGCTAAAGCCGCGGAGGCTCCTTGGTTCAGAAATTCCCCACTTGTCATGAGGTTGATAAATTGGCGATTGCGGACTGAGATGGCTTCGTAGAAGAATGCCACAATCTGCCAATCCTCATATCCGTGATGAGGGACAGCGAGGAGACGCTCCTTGTATCTCTCCCAACATGAACAAAAAGATTCGTTGGGTATTTCCTCGAAGTTCTGAATTTTCTTCTTTAAGGTGGTGGTACGGTGGAGTGGGAACCACTTTTTGTGGAACTCCACCTGCATCTCCACCCAACTTGTCACCGAATGAGCTCTCAAGGAGAGAAACCATCGCTTGGCCTTTTCCTTGAGAGAAAAGGGAAAGAGTTTAAGACGCGCCATCTCAAGGTGAGCGGACACGTTGGTGAAAGTGTTCACCACCTCCTCGAACTCTTTAATATGGACATAGCAGTTCTCCGATTCCATCCCATAGAAGGTTGGTAACATGCCAAGCATGTTAGGCTTGACATGAAATTGTTGACCTTCGGGAGTATCGGTTGGAAAGCGTATGCACGAGGTGGTGGTGGTGTGAGTGGGATGCAAGTAATCCCGCATGGTGCGTCCCATGGGTGCATCATTTTCATCATGGTGTTCGGCCATTGGATTGAAAGGAAGATTGTCTTGGCGAATTAGCCGATTTGTCGCGTCACGAGTGTAAACACTCATACACCAAAGACAGTCTCCGAATCAATCAAGTGTGAGTGAAAAAGAAAATAAAATAAAATCTGCAAATTACACGTCCCTTTGGCTTGCGTTACACCTTAGGTTTACCAATATGGGTAGGTTAAAGGTTTCCGCCAAAGAAACTTGCACTTTGCAAAATCTACGATTCTCTAAATCAACTGTACTAAATCCCCGGCAACGGCGCCAAAAACATGACCAGACCGGCAAAGTGCGTGTCGTTAGGGTGCCGGCCTCGAAGTCAGTGGTTTAATTTCATAAAACTGGACTTTCCTCAAAATATTTAAAATGAGTATAGGGATAGTCCGGAGTATCGATCCACAGGGAAAAGAACGTTGTAATCAGAGAATACGCAAATTGGTGTTTTTGACGTTTCGGACGTCAACCTCAAAGTTTTGTTTGGTGCGGTTAAGCAATTATATCAACTGAAAGGAGGATTAAAACTAGATTAAGGAGTGGGGTTAAGTCTTAAAGTTTGGTTCATTCAAATCTTTCGTTGGTCTATCCCTTCTCCTTATAACTCAATCTAACCCCCGGTCCCGGGTTTTAGATCGGAAAATTCTTCGATGAAAATCAGGATTTAAATTCTTAAAATGGTTTTGACGGATCTTTCAAGTTTTAAGGAAACAGGATTAAAAGATGAAGGACATCGATCCAAGTATTAGATATACCAACTCTAAGGATGGCTATATCTAAGCAAGGACTTAACTCTTCATTTTTATTTCAAAAGAAAAAGCTTAGAAAGATCCATCAATGGCATTAAAGTTTGGAGAAGATAGAGACCAACATGATTTTTGATTGAACTTCACATTTCAACTTAACCCACACTAAATTAACTACTCATATTTCGACATGAACATTATGGAAATGAAAGAAAACATAATGAAACAAGATTATCTAAAGACAATAAGAAAGAACTAAGCAACAATAAAATGGAATCAGATTCTAAAGTAAGAAGAACAATACTTAAGGAAGAAAAATAAAGAAAACAAGCTAACACTTAAGTGCTTCCAAGAGAATTCAAAGATTCAAAGGGGAAGAACACTTAAGAGATGAAGAACTTACCAAAACTTGAAGAAATATTAAAGAACAAGTGAAGAACAGTAGATTAAAGCAATAAAATGGTGAAGAACAGCTCTCAACTTTCTAAAATCTGATATATGTTGTATTCTATCTGATGTATGTTATGAAAGAGAGGCTACACTCCCTTCAAGTAAGGAAACAACCTAAAATAATATCCTACCAATTCTTAGTGAAAGTACCAATCTACCCTTTACAATGGCATTAAAAGAAGCTTCTAATTCCCTGATTTGGCCAGAAATCGAGATAAAGTCGGCCCCACAAAATCTGGCGATTTTGGGTCTCTACCGATAGAAGTTGTTTCTCTACCGGTAGAGAACCCTACTGTCTATTTCTAGATTCTTCTCTCTACCGATAGGAGTGAATCTCTACCGGTAGAGAAGTCTTCTGACTTCTTCTGGATTCTTCTCTCTACCGATAGGACTGACCCTCTACCGGTAGAGAAGTCTTCTGACTTTTTCTGGTTCTTCTCTCTACCGATAGGACTGACCCTCTACCGGTAGAGAAGTGTTCTGACTTTTTCTGGTTCTTCTTTCTACCGATAGGACTGAACCACTACCGGTAGAACATCTTTGAATGGCCTTAATTTCTTCTTCTCTACCGATAGGACTTGTTTCTCTATCGGTAGAGCAACCTTCTGAGTGAATTTTCTGGCTTCTTTATTTTTTTTATCCCAACTTCACTTCCGTCATTTCCAGGCCTTTCTTGGCTCTCAAACAAAGTCGTAATTGGTCCGAGCCTTTGGTTCGTGCTTGAGCTTTACAACATTCTTTTAATGCCTGGAAATCTGCAAAGAGTACAAAAACAACTACGCGTGCAATATCAATTAGATAAATATACTTGCCTATGCATAATTGCTAAAACGAGTAAATTGAGCCACATTAATACGCAATATAGTGCGCTCATCAGTGACGTTTATGGAACTCATGAACCGTATTTGTCATATGTACCTTAACTGAATTCGTTGTGGTCTTCGTCGATGACATACTGTTTACTTGCCTACGGAGGAGGAGCATCAGTCTCACCTTATCGTTGTTCTTGAGCTTTTAAGGGGGCATCGCTTGCACGTCGAACTTAGTAAGTGCGAGTTTTGATTGTCTGAAGTGAAATTCGGGGGGCATGTAATTTCAAAGAGTGGTGTGTTTGTCGATCTGGGGAAGATAGAGTATGTTGTGAGTTGACAACTACTGAAGAACATATTTGAGATCCATAGTTTCTTGGGGTTAGCTCGTGCTTGACTTTTCTCGATTAGCAATTCAGATGACACGTTTGACACGTAAAGGAATACATTTTGTATGGGATGACGCTTGTGAGGCAGCATTTGAGGACTTGAAATGGCGATTGACTAGTGCACGGGTCTTGATTGTACCCAAGCGGGGAGTTGGTTACTTTATATATCGTGACACTCCAAAAGAAGGACTTGGGTGAGTGTTGATGCAAACCGAAAGAGTGGTAGCATATGGGTTGCAATAGATTCACAAACGAAATAACTCTACCCACGACTTGGAACTTGTAGCCATCGTCTTTGCCTTGAAGATTAGATGACACTACCTATATGGTGAGAAATTCGATGTATTTTTTTAATCATAAGAGTTTGAAATACTTATTTTCTCAAAAGGAGCTGAATTTGCGACAACGCCGTTGGATGAAGCACATCGAGGATTATGATTTTGACTTATAGTGTCACTCGGAGAAGACCAATGTTGTTGCGGATACATTGAGTGGAAAACTAAAACACCTAGCGAGTATGGCAGTTCATGAGTGGAAGATGATGCAAGATTTGAGACTTTATGCAATGCACTTTGAGAAAGTTCGGGACAGGATGACCTTGTGTAACTTGACAATCCAATCGACCTTATCGGCTCGAGTCATTGAAGTCCCCAACAACATAATGAAAAAGCAGGAAACTTATGCATGAGAGTCCTTAGTGGAAATGCATGAGATGGATTGACGATCTACGGTGACTTGAGTCTATGTTTTAGAGGCAAGTTATTTGTGCCTGTTTCATGTTGATAGGAGATTTTGCAAGAGTTTCATCACTCTCTGTTAGTCGTTCATCGGAGAAGGACGAAGATGTAGCATGATTTGCGTAGACAATTTTTGTGGCTAGGATTGAAGCGAGATGTGGTTAACTTTGTATCGAGATGTCTTACATGCTAATAAGTGAAAGCTAAATAACGACCAGCTAGAGAATTGCAACCACCACCTATGGTTGAGTGAAAATGGGAGAATGCCACAATAGATTTTATTTTGGGTTTTCCAAGATTGCCTAGAGGGCATGATGCGATATGGGTGATCGTAGATCGTTTGACGAAGACCGCTCATTTCCTCCTTATTCAGGTGACCAATTCTGTCGATAAACTTAGTCATTCATATATTCGCCTTCATGGGATTCCCATGTCCATTGTATCTGACCAAGATTTGCAATTTACAACATGTTTTTTGGCAAAATTTGCAAGTAGCGCTTGGCACCAACCTTTTGTTTAGTACCTCATACCACCCTCAGACTGATGGGCAATTTGAGCAAACGATCAAATTTTGGAGGATATGCTTCGAGCACGTGTTATGAACTTTCGGGGTAGTTGAGAGGAACACTTATCGCTTATTGAGTTTGCATATAATAACGGTTATCAGTCCAGTATCGAGATGACACCGTTCGAGGCTTTATATGGTAGGCTGTGTCGATTGTTCGTGTGTTGGACTGAGTTAGGAGAGACGACTTTAGTCGAGCCGGACTTGATCTGGAAGACTACCGATAGTATGAGAGCAATTCACCAACACCTTTTGGCTGCACAAGAGGAGACAACCAAGCAAATTAAGGGATTCGTCAAAGATTTCTTACCATGCAGAGCCGACAGAAGAGTTATGCCAATCGTCATCGTCGCCCATTATCATTCAAGGTTGGTGATGATGTGTTCTTGAATGTGTCACTGCGATGGGCTTATCGCCTTTCGGGCAAAAAGGAAAGCTTTTCCTGCAATGCATTGGACCATTTGACATCCTTGAGAAGATGAGGTCACTTACTATTTGGCCTTACCACCAAAGTTGTTAGGTGTGCATGACATGTTTCACATGTCGATGTTGAGGAAATACGAACCAGACCTTTCGCATGTACTTGAGCGGTCCAACTTTGAATTAGAAGCCCATGTATCATACAAAGAAGAGCCAATACACGTTCTAGATACTCGCGAGCAAGTATTACAAGGTACGACAATCCCATTAATTTGGGTACTGTGGAACAACCAAGGTTTAAAAGAATCAACATGGGAACGAGAGGATCAATTCAAGAGAAATACCTGCGTTTATTTATGAATTGATTGACATTATTGCGATATACTTTTGGTATTGTTGTATTTTATTCGAATTTGAATATGGTAGACTTGTTAAATCATGATTATATGTATCGTTTGGCATTAGAGATGCATGAAGTGTGTTGGCATGTTTTGCGTAGCTTGGGATTTGCATAGTCATATTGCTTCTTGTGCAGCCTGGGCCTAAGCCTGACATTGTTAGGACGTGTTTAAATTGGCATGATTATTCAAGTTTATGGACTTGTGAATTCATTATTCTTGTATGCTAGTCGTTCGGTGTTGTTGTAATGAGTTGATATTATTGGACCTTTAAATTTCGTGAGCCATTTTTTTTATGGAGGGCAAGATGTAAGGACCCGAAAAATTCTAGAAGTGATGTGTATTAAGTGAGTTGGGAATTTATGGAGAAAAGATTGATGATTAGGTGAGGAGAGGAAGGAAAAAGAGTTGACTGGTCAAGGACTAAGGAAGGCTTTGGGTGATCATTCAGGAGAAAGCACAGACATGGGATAGTGGGCAAGTGTGACCGGTCAGAGCCTTGAGCAACTAGTCAGGGAGGCGTTCCAGTTTGAGGCAATGGCCAACCCTAACCAATTAGGAATACCCCATGGCCGGTCAGGCGTGCTGAACGCACATTTTTATAGAGCAAATCAAATTTTTTGGAGACAAAAGGTAAAAATACCAAATCAAGTTATTTCTCTTTCTCTCTCAAGAAGCTTCTTCTACACCCTGCTCCCCACTTCATATACATTGCATAACTTCTAGATCCTTCAAATTCTATTAAGGATCCTTTAATACCCTTTGATATCTTGCTCTTGGAGGTGGATATTTTGCTTAGAGAAGACTTGGTTGAGCTCCCTTCCGCCATTGAAACTAGGATTTCACCTTGGAGCTCTAATATTGGATTTTCACTTTGAGATAGGAATTTTCTTACTTCTTTCACTTGTTTATGACTTGTTTTTTGTATTATTTGAGTTTTAATCCTGTTTTTGAAAAATCCTATGAAGGATCTCATGCCTTGAGTTTGATAAATCTATCTAGATATTTTTGGATAAGATGAACTAAGAGTTCATTAGAGTGAAGTAAGTTTGATATATGATGCTCCATTTATTTGTTCAAAGTCATGGATGTTAAATTGATGAAATGAGATCAAATTGTGATTTGTGACACGTGCAGATACTTGAGTAACATGATAAGTGGACTAGACTCCCTTACAGGAATGCTGGGATGATTGGACTAGTCTCTTACGAGAATGTTAGAAAGGCCTTAAATTAGACTCCTTGAGGGGAATGTTAGGGGGAATGCACTAGGATCTTACGGGAATACTAAGCATGACACATTGTTAATGCAACCCGAAAATGTAGCTTAATGATCTAAGCGATGAAATAAAATACTAGAAGTCTATAATGAATTTACCCTTGTTCATAAATGATATGTGGACCCTTCGTACTAATCATTGTTTCATTGGAATTCTATATTGTTGTTCATCTACCATGCCATATCACTTCATATTCATATAAGATTAGCATAGAATTCTCTACTAGGTTGTTAGCTCATCCCGTCTTCATTTTCATGTACAGTCTCAGATGTTTAGCATGGAATTGACATGACGTGCTTGATCTATTGCATGATTTTTGAGAGATTCGTTCCTAGAGTTATTTAATATCTTGTATTTAGCTTTTTGCAAAGATGTACTTTAACTCTATTCTCATTTCAAAACTCTGTCTCGATGTAATATTTTTACAATTTAATTTAATGTAAACGGTTATCGGGGTGAGATGACCATTTTGTGGCACCTATGATCATTTCAAATGTTATCCTCTTTACGAATGGATGTCTTGGGAGACCTTGGTGAGATTGAGAGGATTTAGTATGTGGAATTTATCATTTATTTACTGTTAGAAATTGTGGGCGTGACAATCCAAGTGGTTGCAACCCCCAATTATTCATTAAATGACATGACATCATCCAACACCACATTGGCCGTGGTCGCCTCCTGTGAGAACCCGACCCGAAATTTAGGGATTAAGGATTGAAAATCTGATTATTGAAATTTTAATTGGAATGAGCATGTGGCACGTAGTTCGTATACATTTTAATCACGATTATTAGAGCATCACCAAGAGACTGGGTAAAAGGAACTTTTAGCTACTTTAACTATTTAAAACACAAAAATTGTGTTCCAAGAGCCTCAACAAAAGCTAGGTATTCTAGTTTTGTGAATAGTGCCTAAATAAATCTATTGAGAAATTATTCACTAGGTATCTCTTAATTTAGTTATAAAATATACATATTTATTCAATCACCTCTCTCATTCTCTTTCATCTTGTCTAATATATTAATAAATAAATAATATATTAAATGATAATAGCAATAAGAGAGAGGTTGTTGGAGTGAATAATAAAAATCACTAGGTAAAATACAAAAAGTTGAATTTTGAATTGGTATTATACCTATCACTCTTGGACATGCTCTTAGGAGGTGATTTGATACTTTATTATATTAAGGGCAGAATTAACATTTTGAGGTAACTAAGGACCAAAGTGTGATTTGAAAACTGATGGATGTTAACAACAAAGTCCTGGTGAATGCATGAAAATATATACAAGGGTTACATCTGTCAAAATTGTGGAGTTTGAGCTTTGCATGGGGTGAGTTGTACATCAGGGAAAAGGGACTGCAGGACACTTCTTAGAAAGGTGTCAAGTACCCAGAATTTTAAATCCATGTCAACTTCTTTGTTAGGGACCAATTTCCAAAACCCAGTGATGAACGCGTACAGTTTATGCGACAAAAAATTATGAAATCCTACTAGGCAGAATTAGGGTTCATACTTTCGAGATCTGTCTGGTTTGATCTCAGTTGTCTTCAACAGTTTAATCCTGATTGAACTTTGAACACCGCTGGTATGATCTTGCTCAACTGACCTCGAGATATTCTACTGTGATCCTATTGCACTTTAATCACGTATTGAGGGTTGGCTCAAAAACGTGATCTCCTTGCCTTCACATAACTTCTTTCAGTCTTTTGATTATCAAGTTGTATCTGACCTAGAAAGCATAGCGGTGTATATATATGCATCGATAGGGACTCCTAGGAGAAGTATGGGCTGGGCTTCCTATATAATTCGGGATTCCTAATCCAGCCCGGATTAATTCCGAATTATATAAATTATAATTCATACAACTGCAGAATTATAATTGTATTCCCCTCCATTCTCAAAATTATATTTCAAGTTTCATGTTATTAAATGCTTATTTATCTCCCCACGTTAAGATTACAGATACCCGTTGATTAAAATAAATTACTGACAATTTATTTAATAATCATCTATAAAATTCCTTGAGACTTTTCACTTGACTTATTCATTATGTTGGATACTAATATCCACCTGTAGGGTTTGACATAATGATCGAAACTTATAAGGTTTCCTCAAGGGGATATCATCAATCCCTATAAAGAGATGTGGATTCCATTAATAGTTATCATACACTTAATATTGTAACGCAACTCATCGAGACTATTGGCCGACAAGGCCTCACTCTATAATAAATCAAAATCAACAATAATAAATGCACACATCAATTAATTATCTTTGGATTAAGAGTACAAGCACACATAATAACCATGAGGTGTAAATTGTATTATATTGTCAGTATAAATACAATTACCTCAAATTGGTCATGTTCAATACACACAAAGTGTACTAACACAGTAAGTTAAAACTATACCTTTTTCGTAGTCAAGACAGACCTACTAAAACACTGTGTTACAGTCCTACTGGTGGTGTGGCCAATTCCACCTAAGACTGTGAACCAAAAACTTATATTCTACAAAAATCGATAATCTGATCCTCTGTGTGTAAACCGAATTCTACACACCAGATTATCTACTATGTGGAATAAGAGACACTCATGCACAATATGATAAGATATAATGCAAATCTTTGTCGGTAGGCCAAAAAGTAAGTAAGAGTGGCGTTTTGGTAATTATACTCTCCGGTCTCTGAAATCCAGGACCGAGACTTGATCCGCACATTATTTAACCCCAATTTCATTTAGCATAGTCAATTTCACAATTCGACTAATGGATGTGGCGATTTAAGTGGGTACATGAGTGGGGTTTCTAGAGAGAGAAAACTCCCAAAAAGGGACTGCTTTTCGTGGCGTCTTTAGGGGTCGTTTTCTGTGAGCTATGTAGGTCTTGGGAACGATCCAATCGATCTAGGTTCAAGATTTAGTGTTTTTATATAACTTTTATCTTTTAAGAAACGAATTTAGACTGTCCGAACATCAAAATCCAAGGGCCCGAAGTTGACAAAAAAATTTGAAAAAATCTGAAAAACAGTGTTTAACTAGGCCCCGAGTCATTTTCGTAGCATGATTTTAACATGTTCAAGATGTCACAAAGCAAATCCATTCCATCTATGTTTAAGATAAAGTGTTTATGTCAAACTTTCGTCTTTTACAAAACGAAATTCGAGCACCAAACTATCAAGATCTAAGTCTCCGAAGTTGACCAAAAATCTGCAAAAAAATCTGGAGAACCGGAAAAAGACAGTTTTCTCAAGTTTACGAGTGACTTTCATAGCGCGATTTCTATGGGTTCTAATGGTCCGAGGGTTGATCCAATCCATCTATTTTGAAGACTAAGTGTCCTACTATAACTCCAAACAATAAAATCTAGACTAAACCATTTAAAACATCAAGATCTAACAACCCAAACTCAGATAAAAGTATGCGTTTATATCTCTTTCCTTGCCGAAAATTTGGTGGCCGAAAATAGTGACTCGGCTGTGAATACGGCGATCCGGACGGGACCCCGGTGTGTCTTAGTGTAGTTGGTGACGTAGATGTGGTGATGAAAGAAATAAGGAGGAAAAGAAGAAGAAGAAGAAGAAGAAGAAGAAGTGAAGAAGAAAGAGTGAGAGTTAGAGAGAGAGAGAGAGAGAGAGACTATAGTAGAAGGGAAAACAAAGGAAGCTCAAACATGCTTGCACATGGAAGCATGTGTTATGTATCAATTGGAAGGAAAAATAAATAAATAGAAAATAAATATATAAATATAGAATATAGGATTAATAATTATAAGAGGAAAACACTATCCTTAATTTAAGGAAAAAGAAGATTTTGATTTGAGCTTTATAGATTTCAATCGGTCAAGGGCTCGTTTGCGTACACGAACGCAAAAAAATGCTACGCAATCCCGATAAACTGTTCCGATACCGATTTTTAAAAAATATAAAAATGGACCAGGTGACTCAAAAAATACAAGGATCATCATGGCGTGCTCGGATTCTTCGCGTGAGTATTCATTATTAGGCCGGCATCTTAACATGTCCTTAAATTAACGTTTTTAATGAGCGTAGGTCCCGAAATCGAATTCTAAACAAAAATAAATAAATGATGTGATAATTGTAATTATCCCCGCTATTTCTAAATTAAATAATTAAATCAGGTCGGGGTATTACAGTTACTATAACTGGGTACGTAGTCACGATTTTCCTTCAACCGTTGGTACATCTATTTTCTATTGCCACAGTTTCTTTGGACTGTTGGTACTTAGTAACAGTTGTCTTTGAACCGTTGGTACTTATCGACAATTGTGCTCGGACTGTTGGTACTTAGCCACGGTACTTAATGATATGAGATGTAAATAAGTAATATATAGACTGTCGTGCCCGAAAATTTCCCGGGCCCCCTCGCGGAAAATAAATTCTTGAACACTGCTGAATAATTTCTTCACTTGATATGCGACGAAAAATAAAAATTATTTAACAGCTGAGACTTATTTAAAACTCAGAGTCGCCACTTGACATGAAGTTCAAGTGTATCAATTCACCTTCTAAGGTCATTTTCAAAGAAGATGCCCTTACAAAAAAATTTAACTTTGACCTATAAATACGATTCTGTTTATAAAATGACTTCTTTAAAAGAAATCTGGTCTTGAAATCAGAGATGGGTTCAGAGATTTACTGTTACGAGTTGGGAAGGTGTTAGGCACCCAACATCGCCCTTTCGGAACTTAATTTTCCCAATTAATTTCATTTTATTATCGGTTGGCCAAATTGATAAATATCTAGTGATTGACTGTACAATTGGATCAAAAGTGAAACCGCGTGCGAGGGCAGGACCTCGGCTTACGCAATTCAGCGCTCGGTGACAAAAAATGTTGAAATGGACATATGTTAAACTTTGAGTGAAACATGACATGCAAACTGGTATCTGCACATCATGTTTCTATTTCTGAAGTGTTAGGTACCTTAAATCCCTGGTAGAAATTTTCAAGTTTAACAATGGTCCGATTTCATTTTATTAATAAATTACTATATTAACCTTTCTTGAAATTGCAATATACCGTCTTGGCTTAAACCAAGTTAGCTGCTATCACATTTTCATTTCTTTCCCGCTGACTACCTATGTCACCAGCGTTCCGAAAATTTCAAGGTTAATTTGGTGCAAAGTGTAAATGCTGCTCCGATAATCTTTCGAGAAAGCATGATACGCAAAATTGATATAAACTACCTGTTTGCATGACATACTTTAATTTAAGGTTATCGGAGCCCAAGACCGGGAGACATGGACAGCACAACAGCTATTCATGTTTCTCAGTTTTTAGGCAGAACATGCATTTGCTTAAATTTATTTTTATTATTATTTTTTTAACTGCAATTCTTCATCCCAGTAGTTACACAAACACTGATGGTCCAAATTGTAGAATATAGGAAATGTCACTACAATCGCGATAATCTATCGTGAAAAGATAACGTGCACCGCCCGTTAAATTTTCTTTGCAAAAACACTGGCATGGGCTACCTATGTCACCCTTGTGTTTATAGAATTCCAAGATGAGATTTTTAAGCAGGTGATACAGACAGCGCGTCAGCGTAAACTAACAGTACTATTCATATTATTTAGTTATGAAGTAACAAATTTTTGCCTCTATTAATTTTACGTGAAATAAAAAGAAAATAGCAGTAACTGTTATGGGGAGACGGAAAATGGATAAAAGCAAAAAAATATTACGGGATTTGGGAAAGGGATAAAAGCATAAAGATGCTACAGGATTTGGGAAAGGGATAAAAACAGATAAACGTTACGGGATTTTAGGAAGAGATAAAAAGTAGAAAAATATTATGAGATTCGGGAAAGAGATAAAAACACATAAATATTACAGGATTTGAGAAAGGGATAAAAAGCAAAAAAATATTATGAGATTTTGAAAAGGGACAAAAGTTAGGAGTTAACTCTGGCAAATGTCAACGCAATAGAGTGATATACCGAGAGTGTAAAAAAAAGAAAAAGACTAAAAAAGATATTTTAACATTCTAGAAATGCGGAATAGAAATCTCCAGAAATGAACTAGAAATCTCTAGAGTTGCGGACTAGATATACGAATATTAATACTTATAAGCGTAATATTTATATATTGATTTAAAAAAAAGAAAACGTAGATTAAATGAAAAGTACAAAAATTAAATACAGAGAATGGAAATCAAATAAAAGGAGCAGAAATTAAATAGGGATTAAATAAACGAAGCAGAAACTGAAAATAGAACAACTGTTGTAATTTTACCTTTTATTGATATCCCGATCCGTTGATTACAAGTGAAAGAATCACGAAAGGCTAAGCTAAAGTATAAACTAGCGTAACAACGGATATTGAATTCTGATGATACCCTGGGTTATGCTAAAGTAAAAAATACTTTCGGATCATTCTAAAAAAAAGGGCAGAGTTTCTGCTTATACATGGACCGAAAATTCCTTTGAATATTTCTAATAAAAAAAATGGCAGAGTTTCTGCTTGTATTTGGACCGGAAATCCTAACGAAAGGACCCTAATCTTAATCTCGTGGGGTCTGGAGTTAGGAAGCACACAGATATGGAAGACTCAAAGAAAAGTGAGAGTAAAACATTCCGGTGGAAAATGAAAAAAAACAAAGAACAGAGCTCTCTGGATTCGGTTTGGGTTTCTAAAATATTTTTCGGGAGAGAGAAGAGGTGGTCTCGGCCTAAAAAACTGATCCCAGAAATGTGCCCAAAAAAATCTCATCATCGAAAATGTGAGGATTAACCTAACCTCTATTCATAGGCGTTTAAAACCAATAGCATTAAAACCCTTTATACTAAGTAACCACTCAACCGATATTATTTTTCTTTGACCACGCCAAAATTAATTTTCCACACAACTTGCGCTGTACATGGGCAGTACTTGCACTCTTCATGCGCCCAACATGCGCCTAAGTGGATGAAAATTAGACTTGCACCCCTGGTTCTCGTACGCAAACTAAAACACTGATTTCTGACAAGAAAACTTCAAACGAATTCAGATTGGACCATGGATATAACCGTTGACCTCGTATCAATGCGCTGGTCAATAATATATACTTTTTGAAGTTTAAAATCGTCGACTCAAAAATCGTGCTCCCGAGGCCTCATTCCGAACAACGAAAAACTGTCAGCGTTGTCTATTTTTGCCCTAGTCAATGTCAATGGACTTGTATCATCGCACTGATCAATAATATGAGATTTTCATAATCCGATAATCTTTCCTTGCGAATGGTGCTTCCGAGCCCTAATCCATGCAAAGACTAAACGGCCATTTGTTTGTCGATTTATCGAATTTTTTCAGTTTATTCTTAGAACGTTTAATTGACCTCTGAGGCATTTTAATGACATCATATCGAGATTTTTTTATGAAAAATAAAGTGGTGAAATCATCCTGACTTGATTTAGAAGCCTTCTCAGCTCCTGTTCAATCAGAGGGGCAAAATTGTTCAGCAATGCTCGGATCTCCCTTGTACCTCCTTCGATTGCCCTGACTGCTCACTAAAACATGTTACACCCTGACATATAACATGGAGATATTTTGGGTTGATATTGTGATGATGTAGAGGCTTGTGTTTGTTGAACCGGCCCTTTAGGGGCAAAATGGTCACTTTACGCATTTGGCTAACTTTTTTTCAGACTTTACCTGGCATCTTGTTTTGCTGAATATTGAGTGGTGGGACAAAATGTGGTATCAACAGCTGCCCCTCTTTGCTCGTTCATTAGTGAAAATAAAGAACGGGCAAAGAAAATAAGATATGACCTTTCGTCCCTCTGCGAACTGGATTGCGCTATGTTTTTATCTGATAATCACCTGGGATGTGATGTCGCAAAAAAGATTCTGCTGACACAATGATGGTCGTTTGCGTGCCTTTGGGGAGCACTCAGACATATTCTGAAGTTTTGAGCAAAAACGAACATTATCAAGATATTTAGGGATTAAACTGTAATTTAGTGATAAAATGACAGAGTCCTTTATGACATAGCTCAATTATTTCTGCCATTTTTCAGCCTTTGACCATTTTTTTCATCAAAACCAAACGTATCCGGCCAAAATGAGTAAAGTTGACATGACAATTTCATGTCAACTTATACCCCTAGAGTTCTAGGTTTTGTCTTTTTTTCCTAACTCTCTTTTAATTTATCTGAACCCCTTCTCTCTTTCTTCCTCTTCTGGTCTTTTTTCTTTTTTCACATGCAACATTGACAAGGTGCTTGTAAAATTATATACATATATTTTTTATTACTGCATTCTCTTTAAAAAGTCACCTATACGTCCCTCAAATTTTATCCAAACGTTTTTCTCTCTCTAAAACCTTTCAAATCTCTCCTAATTTTTCCAAAGAAACAAACCCCTTCCACCTTCACTATTCTTAACTTCCTTCCATGAGCTAAACCCAAATATTGTGCAAGACAGTAAGCCATCTTTTTCTTTTTGAATGGCATTCTTCATTTTTTTTGGTTTGAACTCACCTGACTTCATGTATTTTGTTTGCAGATCCCTTAGAGCTTCTTGAAATATTTCCTTGTGATATCCTTTGACAACCTTTCTCTGCCCGAAAGGTGGTACTCTCTTTGCATGCACTTTTTTGTAACGTCCTTGAATTCACATGTTGATTTTTCATATTATCCCATGTCATGATTTAAACAGCCATGCACGATCCTTCCCATCTCATATGCTCTTTTTTCTTCAAGATTTTTCTACAATGAGAAAATAATGCATGTTAGTGTAGTTTGAAGCATATATTCTAGCTAAATACATTACCTTGTGACATCCTTATATTCCTCAATGTCAAATTTAAAAATACTATTTACTAGTGTGCAGGAACTATTTTAGTGACATATCTAGGCATTTATAGGTAGTCTGAGCGTCCAAAGGTGATGGATTCGCTTCACTTTTGTCGCACGAAAAGATGGAGTACACGCTTCAAAAGTGAGGTGACGAAATCACCGTACGAGTGAACCAAAAAAAACTAGCCTCTAAAATTCTCTTTTTTATATTATTTTTATGTAGAAAATCTTGATATATATATAAAAACAAGCAGTAAGAGAAAGAAATGCCCTCTTTTTTTGTTTTGGCTCTGATGAAACAGCTAACACATGTAAAAATAAAATTTTAACAAATTTAGACTAAAAGTGGATATACATTTATGAGGAAAAATCCAAATACTGATTTCAAGACTTTCCCTCTTCTATATTTTTTTTAACATGCATGAAAAATCTTGAACCGAAAATGCAACAAGTGCGCTTAAACTAAAAAGATTTATTTTTGGTTCAGAACCCACTGGAACAAGTCAACCTTTTTTTAAAAAATTTCATTTTGAATTGAACAAAACAAAATAATGTCAAAATCCTAATTCTAAAACTTAGAATAGCCAAAACACAGTCAATGTGTAAATAATTTAAAAAAAAATTCTAACACGTGAAAATAAAGTTGCCTTTAAATTTTGACTTTGAAGTTAGGGTAAACTTAAATTTAAAAAAAAAAAAAAGACCAAAAGTTGACTTTTAAGAACTTGATTTGGAGAGCAAAATAAGTGAAAGATAATTTTAAAAATTTGATTTTGTATTAAAAATAGCAGGAATAAAAATTAATTTCAAAAATTCAATTTTGAAACTAAATCAAGTGACACTAAATACCTCCAAAAATTTTGATTTTTAAAGTAGGACACGTAAATAGAGTTAATTAAAAAAAATTGATTTCGAAACTAATGTAAGTAACTTCAAAAACTCAATTTTGAATTACAATAAGTAAATATAGTTAATTTCAAAATTTTGATCTTGAGACTAAGTTTAAGAAAAATGGACAACTTCGAAAATTTTGATTTTGAAATAGCAAAAGTAAATAAAGTTAGTTTTAAAATTTTAATTTTGAAACTAGAACAAAAAAATAGATAGACGTGACAATTTTATTTGCAATCTAGATTAGCGAAAATATGAAACCAGATAGTTTTTTAAAAAAAAAACTTAGTTAACACAAGACAACTTGGAAGCATCTTACAGGAATGCGACTCCGAGTAGAAATTTTTTTTGAGAATATGACTTCAAAATCCGAATTAAAAATATGATATTAAAATGTTAGGCAAATTGTAAAAATATGATTCTAAGACTTAACAGAATTTTTGAGAGTATAATTTCGATTATGAAAAATTTTAAAACTACGATTTCACGTAAAGTAAGTCTTAAAAAATGTTCATTTTGAATGTTTCTGAAACAATTTTTAGAAAAAAAAACTCTGAGATGTTGTTTAGTATAAGTGTTTCAGAAACTTGTTTGGGAAAAAAGTGTTTCAGAAATACTTTTTATAGAGAGATGAAGTTGTTCAGAAAAAAAGTAAAAATATTTGAGAAATTTGTTCCAGAAACTTGTTTGGGAAAAAATTTCTCAAACCCCTTAAACAAACATAGGAATACGATCTCGATTATGAAAGATTTTGAAAGTACGATTAAAAAATATAAGGTAAGCCTTAAAAATATGATTGTAAGACTTAGAATTTTTCGAGAATACAATCTCGATTATGAAGAATTTTGAAAAAAACGATTTCAAAATGGAAAGAAAAGCCTTAAAAATACGATTTTAAGACTCAAAATCTTTCAAAAATTACTATCTCAATTATGCAAAATTTTGAAAATACGATTTCAAAATGTAAAGAAAGCTTTAAAAATACAGTTTTAAGACTCAAAATCTTTCGAGAATTACGATCTCGATTATGCAAAATTTTGAAAATGTGATTTCAAAATGTAAAGAAGCCTTAAAAATACGGTTTTAAGACTCAAAATCTTTCAAGAATTATGATCTCGATTATGCAAAATTTTGAAAATACGATTTCAAAATGTAAAGAAAAGCCTTAAAAATACGATTTTAAGACTTACAATCTTAAATGTCAAGCTATGAGAGAAGTCAAATGGTGGTAACTCTATAAGAGTTAAATTTTTTTTATTCTTTGTGACGCAGGATGCCTCCTCACCGCTCTATTTCTTCTAGACCTTCATGTTCGCGTCGTGAGCGCGAGGATTCCCGTCTGAGGGGAGAAACTCCATGCGATGATGACATTGATGAGACAAACAGAAATGCCAATTTGGCCTCCATTTTAAACTCTTGGACTTCCTTTGTTGAGGAATTTTCAGTCTCAGGATTTGGTACTAAACTTCGGGGAGATAATATGATCATACGACCAGACGGAAATGTAGTTATGGTACCAAACACCCCATTGTTGCATCATCTAAGTTCCCATCCTTCAGTATTTTTACGGACCCACCAAGATCCACCTTCTCGACCCTTTAGGGGTAGCTGGTCATCTGCCTATGAAACTTATTTGTCGACCCACATTAGTTACAAAAATTTTTTACATGAGCAAGGTCTTGGTGACTTTTTATCAATCTCTCCTTTCCGAGTTACACACAATCTGATAAATGCTCTTGCTAAACATTGGTTTAGCGAGACTAACACATTGCACCTAGGGGATTGTAAAATTGGAGTAACTCCTTTTCAGTGGACGGCCATCACAGGTCTCAGAATAGGTCAAGGGCAACTGGTGTCTGCTCCCTCTGGAACCATAGAAGACGCTATCCGGGTCTTAGGCATGCATCATCGCAATCTCCAAGGGAGGCTAATATATGTTTCTTCATTGAGGGGGTTCGCCGACCTGTATACCAGCACAAGTAGTGGCGTTAAACTTTACCAACGGCAGAGGCGTCTACTACTTTACATACTAGCTTACTGCTTCTTTAGTAATAACCGGAGTAAGTTTAGCAAGTATGGTAGATTTCACCGATAATGCTCCACAGGACTGGGGCCAGCTTACATTTGGAGAGTTCTTCCAGGCGATGCGTCGTAGGGTTAGCAGCCTTTGTACCACGCAGCTAGGCTTTTGGCCCTTTCTCGTGTGATGGTCTTTTGAACACTTTCCTTCCATTGCCCCTCCCCCTATGAGGAATGAGAGCGCATTCCCTCGTGCTCTCAGATGGTCGATGCCCAATTCTAAAATAGTCAGCTTGGCTACTCTTAGATCCCAATTAGAACAATTACCCTAGATTAGGTAATTTGGCGCCCTTTTGTCAACATGAAATCACCGTGAGAAGGTCTCAATTTGTCACTACAATTTCGCATGTCCTGGGCCCGATTTTCCATTTTCGATTTTGAGACTTAGGAACTCTATATGGGCGAGCGTTGCTTTCGACAGTTGACAGGTCAAACAACAATCCCGGTAGACCCTCTAGCGATTACATTTGGGTTGCACGACTTTGGCCCATGTCTGGATCTTGAAAGCATCAATTCTCTCATGGCGCGAGGTGACTATTCCTCCTGGTTTCATAACGTATCAATTGGATGATTCACTCACCTTACCCCTGTGATGGGAAGGGCGTTTATTCGGAGAGAACAACCGCATCACCCCCGGAGATCCAGAGTTGAGACCAACGTGGCTTCGAGTCAAATGTACAGGGATCTACAGAGTGATTGGGATAGGATATAGGCAGAACTAGAAAGGGAGCGAGCTCGAGGACGATTAGGGTCCCTCTGTTGACTCTCACAATCCTCGTGGACAGGCATAAATGGCATAACTGGAATAACAGGTGGCTGTTGTTGATGCTGCCCTACCGAAGGCCCTGCCGGCACTGCCCCAGTCGAGAGTGCTGTAGTAATAGGATTAGCCACACTGGGTGCCCCATGATTCAGTGCGCTAGAAGTCCCAACTCCGGCTTGGTGAGTTAGGGAGGGAATTGTTCTCTAGTTGTATAGCGTTGTAAACATCATTTGCAGGTTTTTCATATCCCTTTGAAGAGCATTGAAATCTTCAAGAGAAACGGTCTCCTGATCGGGTAACTGTGATCGATTGGCCTCCTTTGCCATTGCCCTAGATCTTGATCTCGTGATAATAATTCTCCTAGAGCGAGAGAGAGAACGAGATTGACAAGCCGTGCTGCTTTGTTACCTTGTATTGAGAAAACAAAAGCACCAGGTCAGATTGATGTCCACAGAACGGGTAGGTTCAAAATGTTCAGTCGAAGGTAATGATCAATAGTTCCACCACTCATATGGATTTTCATATTTTCCGTAGTTTAGTCGGCATTTCGGAATTACTTCGGTATATGATCTAAAATTGTGAGAGTATCTAGTCCATATGAGGATGGTCCTACACCCTGACAGTATGTTCTGGATACTTAGCCTAAAGCCAATTGAAACAAGAAATATTGGTTGATGTTTCTGAAAATTTTTGTCTTTTAACATAATCAACGAGAATTCTCTCCAATTTTTCATGAATGCTCCTATTAGGTTTTTGCCTTGACTCTTTTTTGAGGAAAACTACATGCAGCATGATGGCTTGGTTATGCTAATGCATTTCTAGCACAGTTTTCACGGTTCACAAATCTTCAAACCTCCGGTCCCGTAAAGGGTATCATCTTTGGTTGGTGATTTGGTTGGAGTGTTATTTTCAATGAAAACTGTCTTTGGTTACAAAAAAGTACCATTGACGATCGTCACGTACTTCGAACCCCCTCCTAATTCTATGGGTAAAAATAAAAGGTAGAATGGAGATTGAGAAGAGAGTTGGGTATGTTGTGCTGAATGTAAGGTATGCATATGCTGAAAATATATTTTTTTATTGGTAAATATTTGGAGAGAATCCTTTCAGAGCAATGCAATGACCTGCAAAATAAATATTAGTATCAAGATATTATGCTTATTCTCTATTTTTTTAGAAAAAGCGCACCTGAAAGACAACCACAAGAATAATGTTAGTAACAGGCCAACGATAATTCGATAAAATTTTATTTGGGAAAATTTGAAAAGTCGAAATCCACTGATAAGGAAAAATAAAAGGTTTGCAAATTGCAGCACTCCTTAACTTACGTTACATCGTAAGTTTACCCAATAGGGTAGGTTAATCGCTTTCGCTAAAAAGAGTTACGATTTTTAAATTCTCCTATTAATCCTTAGTTCCCCAGCAGAGTCGCCAGCTGTCGCACCCGGAAATTTCCCAGCCCCCCTCGCGGAAAATAAATTCTTGAATGGGACTGAATAATTTCTTGACTTTGTATGCGACGGAAAACGAAAATTGTTTAATAGTTGGGACTTATTTAAAACTCAGAATTGCCACTTGACATGAAGTTCGAGTGTGTCAATTCACCCTCTAAGGCCATTTTCAAAGAAGATGCCCTTACAAAAATAATTTAACTTTGACTCAGAAATACGATTATGTTTATAAAATGACTCCTCTAAAAGAAATCTGGTCTTAAAATCAGAGATGGGTTTAGAAATTTACTGTTACGAATTGGGAAGGTGTTAGCTACCCAACATCGCTCTTTCGGTACTTAATTTTTTCAATTAATTTCATTTTATTATCATTGGCCAAATTGATAAATATTTAGGGGGTGTTTGGGAGCCTACTTTTTGGCTTTTCATTTTTGACTTTTTGGCTTTTTGACTTTTTGGATTATGGTCAGAATGAGTTTTGAATTTGGGAGTAGTGTTTGGGAGAAATGTGCAGAACGCATTTTGCAGAAGTAGTAGTGTTTGGGAGCCTACTTTTGAAAATGAGTTATGGATCATCTTTTACTAATTTGTCCTTGGTCAAGATGAAAACTTGTAATTTATTTAAAATGGTAATTGGACAATATTTTGGAAAAGGGATTCGTCTATTTTTTAAGAGGGATCCGTCTATTTTTCCGTACTTAATAAGAATTATGAAAAATGAAAGTAGTAGGACAAAAAAATTAAAAAGATGGTCCAATAATATCGACATACAAAGCATCGAAATTAAAACACAAACAACGAACGCATCCAAACAAAAAACATTAGACAAACACGGCCCCAGAAGCATCTAACGTATACGATTGTTGACAATATAATCTCGAATTTGGGCTCTCACACTTCCATGTCACCATCATCACGTTGGTATGTATGTCCATGTAGCCCGTTAGGTGCTGTAGTCTCCACTCCACGTTCGTAAGGCATAAAATCTGGTCGCGTATCATAGAAGTCAAAAGGAATATCTGGCATGTTGCTCCTTCTTATGAAATTGTGGATGGTCATTGTTGTAGTTACAAGATTTCTCTGCGTGGCCATGTCGAATCCAACAGGCATGTCACATATCATGGGAAAACGTGCTTTCCATACTCCGAAAGTTCTTTCTATGGTGCACCTAAGGGATGAGTGTATTTTGTTGAATTTTTCGAAATTATTCCTTGGTATGGCTCCGTTACGCCAGTCTGGAACATGATACGTACAACTTTTGTATGGTGCTAGAAAACCTCGAATGTTTGGATACCCAGCATCTACCAAATAATACTCACCTTGTTGTGGGTGTGGAAAATTATTTGGTGGGTTCCTTAAACAATCGTAGAAAATTCTTGTGACATGAGCACTTCCTTCCCATCCTGTTAATGCAAAAGTGAAGCACATATCAAAATCGCATGCTGCCATAATATTTTGTGTCGAATACCCCTTCCGACCAATCCATTTAGCAATGTCACTATCCGGATGAGCCTTGATGTGAGTGCCATCAATTGCACCAATTGCATCCTATGCATGAAGGAAATTATTAATGTCAAACGTAAGGAAAAACTTTAAAATTTATATGAATGGAGGGAAAAAATCCAGTTTCCAAATACCTGAAAATGTGGAAAATATCTTGTAGAATCTTGTATTTTTTTGTGCACTTGTTCGCGAGGCCATGGCCATGGTCTAACCCAATCGATAGCCATAGCGCTAAGAGAATTAATTACGTCATGAAAACGCCTTGAAATTGTCTCCCTTGAACGTTGAAAACGCTCTTGTGCACATCTATTATTAGCTCTTTGGCCTACAATCCATAAAAAGATAGCCACTTGCTCTTGCACAGAGATTCTTTCCGCTGCTCGTAACCCATAACTACTCTCAAGCAAATGACAAAGGGATAAAAAATTAGTTTTGCTCATACGAAATGATTGATACATACGCTTTAGGTGACCCACGTTCAACTCAGCAATCCACTTTGCACCGGTGAATGCGGAGGTACGACAAGGCTCCTTGCCCATGTAAGTGTCGTTGTGGATACGTAAAATGGCTTCCGCAGCTGCTCTTCTCCTCGACCAACCCAAAGAACTACCCAGAATAGGATCACTAGACCCTTCTTCGTACGGGTCACCATACTCGTCGACATTGTATGGGTCACTGTACTCTTCGTCTTCAGCATAAATATCATAGTCGTAGTCCTCCGGCCAATTATCGTCTCCGCTCATTTTAGTAAAATTTTGTGAAATATTTCTTGATAGTGAAATAAGCTTGAAAAGAAACCCAAATCGTATCAGATTATAAAGGAAAAAAAAAGGAAGATAGTAGTAAATACAACCACTTTTTCTGGTAGCAATAAATAGTTCTAGATAATAATGTCTGGTGGTTGGTCTCAGATTATAAAGAAAAAATAAGGAAGATAGGTGTAAATACAACCACTTTTTCTGGTAGCAATAAATAGTTCTAGATAATAATGTCTGGTGGTTGGTCTCAGATTATAAAGGAAAAATAAGGAAGATAGGTGTAAATACAACCACTTTTTCTGGTAGCAATAAATAGTTCTAGATAATAATGTCTGGTGGTTGGTCTCAGATTATAAACGAAAAATAAGGAAGATAGTAGTAAATACAACCACTTTTTCTCGTAGCAATAAATAGTTCTAGATACCAAATACCAACTGCCTCAATAAATAGTAATAAACGTGAGTGAACTCCCCCACAGCAAGTAGCAAATACCAAATACCAACTTTTTCAAGTAGCAATGTCTTAAGATAAGCTTACCAAATACCAACTCCAGTCTAAACTCCCCCACAGCAAAATAATAGTCTTACACCAACATTTGCAACAAACAACACCATGCAGTTCAAGATACAACTGTAGACAATTAAAAATATAACTTAAACATCCCCAGTATTTGAGGAATCAGGTGCAAACCAGGTGGATGTACCGAACTCCACTCTTGCCACCCTAGTCATTTCATGAGTGAGCCAGCAGTACCTCTTCATCTCATCAGGACACGCCATGAACATTGCTCGTTGTTTTGCACCTCCTAATATATTATAGGCTCGTGCCCACAAGTCGTTATCATCTTTGAACTCAGGGAGCTCAGATAAAGCGGCTGAAGCTTCCTTCAAAGTGGGAATCTCAACTGAACGATGAACGGTTGGAGAATTTTGACTACCGGTTGAGTCTACAATTTGTTGAAGACAAGCTTCAAGCCTTGATGTAGAAGACCCTGTGACAGCAACGAAATTATCATTGACAAAAATTTATACCAACTTAAACTATGTCAAGTAAATTATGACAATTTGCTCACCCTTCCTTTGCCTACGGTTTTCTTTGTAACAGAGCCATCTACACGCCTCTTTTTCTACACTTCTGTAGGGTGCACTAGCTCTTGAATTTCGTCTTCCTCTTCCACTAATGTATCAATATTTTCAGCATCAACATTTGTGGTGTTCCGAACACCAGGAAGAACTCCTGAACTTGGGGTATAGCCAAACTCCCCCGTAGCTGTGTTGCATCCAAAAAGAATACGCATTTCGTCCTCAAGTGGCAAAGGCTTGTCACGGAACTTGGCACAATCAGGATGACACTACAAATACACAATAATACCACTCATGTGAAAAGCATCTACAAAAATTATACCACAAAAGTTTAGGACAATGGTTTACCATGAGTTTTAAGGCCCACCAATCGTCTGATGCTGCAATTGCACCCGTGACTGGATCCCTTCCCAATCCAGTTTCACCTACTACCAAGTGTTGCCACAGTTGCCAATCTTTTTTCAACACCCCCCATTGATTTTTAAGTTGCACTTTATCATAACACTTACTCGTCCGTTGATTAAATTTTGTGACAACATTGGCCCACCCAACCTTGGTTAATACGGTTCCATTTTTGTAGCCATCCCCTCCCAACTCTTCCACACAGGCATGGATGAAACTCTCCTTTGCCGATTGATCCCACTGAGCTTTCACACCAACACTTGACGAATTTTTTCCCCTAGATGTGGCTGCTTTGAACGAAGACATGTCTCCACTACAACATAAACACATGTAACTAAACAAGTATTGATACCATATTTGAAAAGATAAACACATGAATATTTTTTAAACACAAAAGCATGAATAATTAGCAAATTACGCAACATTAAAACATAGGTCATTACAAAATACATTGTCATTGCCAAATTACATCCTTTACCTATTGGAATAATCCCAACAAACATGACAACAATTATATTTTCATTTGAACATGATGACCAACATTGCAAGAATGAGGCACACCAACAACCCCTTCATGATGAGCTCAAGTACGCCAATTCTCGGCGGAGATTCATAACCTCTATCTGAAGTGGTCCAGCATCATCACTGACGTTAGAAACGCTTACACTGTAAGGTATGCTACCTGAGCCACTGCCCCTCTTCTCAGGGAGACACCAATTAAAGAACCCACACCTCTCTCTATGCGGCTTAGGACATCTAAAATACAATTCTCCCTTTGACGCCTTCTCTGATTCAACAATCTTAATTTCAGCCGTTAAGCCACACCGGCAAACTCTTGGTTTATACACGAGTTTGGGGGTGTTGGTACTCCCTTTGTTTGCCTCATTCTCGGCCTGGTAATAATAACTATTCCTTGACGACATTTCCTTCATCAAAATATATGTGCATTAGTAATTTGGATTCTAATAATATGCAATCTTATCTACGAAATAAATACTTCTAATAATATATACTTCTTATCTAATAAAAGCATGAAATGTTTGGTTATTCCTAAATGAGTCATGGAAGATACAACGAATATACCCTCTCTCCACATAACTTTTGACATATTTATCGAATTCAACCATGTGACCATATAAATGACGGTTTGCAACATAAATTTTGGCCTAATTCTACGAAAATATCGTAACTCTAGTGTCAATCCGATGCTAAAGCACCAATTCAGCAGTTTGCAACATAAATTTTGGCCTATATGACCAAGAACAGAGAGCAGATACTAGTCAGATTCTGGATATCCACATACTAGTCAGATTCACCGCCAAGTAACAATGATCCAAATGCTACTCTGATGCCATGTAGAAACTAATGACAGTACTTAAGAGAAGACCAATAAAAAGAACTGGTTTTTTGGCCTATATGACCAAGAACAGAGAGCAGAAACAGAGCCACACATTTCTTTTGCACATCTTGTAGTGTTTCATCAGGTTCAAGTGGCTAACCGATCTAGTACAAACAGGTTCAAGTGGCTAACCCATCAGGTTCAAGTGGCTAACCCATTTTGGGAGGCTTGATATCTTGGTAGGGTTTCAAATCCCAGCTCTCAGTTTATTTTCTTCCTGTTTGTACTTTTTTTTTTTTTGGTAAAACCTAGCCCCCTATACATATTTGCCTTACATTACTTTAGAAACTTAAGCATAAAGACAATAAAAACCATTATAAGCACAAAAGATAAGGAATTCAGTTGAATCCACCAATCCTATAAAGCCTCAAGCAAGACACCCAAAAGCTAACATTTCACAATCCAATTTCAGAATTAGGTAGAAATGGATTACAAAGAAGCAAACTGAATTTCATTCCGAAGCTAAATTTTAATGTAATCCCATCACCACATAATCCCATCACCACAAACTGCTTACACGAAAATGTAATGTAATCCCATCACCACATACTCCATAATAGAAAGACAAAGTGATAAGTTTTAATCTGTCAAATAACAAGTGGTCTAGAGGGTTATGAATCCTTTCTCATGAGTACCTCTACAAGTATTTTTGGTGAATACTCATCATTTCTCTCATAGTTGCACACAAAACTTTGAGGTATCTTACTGGAATCTATGTATAGCATATTATCCAAAGAGACCTCAATACAATCCTTTAAAGATCTCAGTTACATGTGGGCATTGGGCTGCCAACAGCTACATGTTAGTAACGCCATGAAAATCTAAGTGATGATTTCAACCCCTAATTTTTGTTTTTCAGCCATTTCAAACTTCCATAGCTGCGTTTGGTGCAATAACAAGGAATGAGAAGTGGATGAGTGCTTACTGCTTACACGAAAATGTAATGTAATCCCATCACCACATACTCCATAATAGAAAGACAAAGTGATAAGTTTTAATCTGTCAAATAACAAGTGGTCTAGAGGGTTATGAATCCTTTCTCATGAGTAACAAAAGATGTGGGCATTGGGCTGCCAACAGTTACATGTTAGTAACGCCATGAAAATCTAAGTGATGATTTCAACCCCTAATTTTTGTTTTTCAGCCACAAATCTATAAGGCACAGAACAGCTAGATTCGAATGCTACCTTACTAGAATCTATAAGGCAATATAGGTACACCAAACGAGCTGAGGAAGGTACAGAACAGAACATACCTACAATGGCGTGATGGCGTGAGGGATGAGCACAAAACAGAAGGTACAGAACAGAAAACCAATCTGCACAGCAATGGAAACAAAAACCCTAGATTAGACGAAGAAAATGGCGCTGAGGAACAACAAACGCGCTGAGGAAGACAACCTTTCAAAAAAACGGAGATAGAGGAGAAGGAAACCTCACCTGAAAAATTGATTGCCAGGAGGCGGAGCGCAGTCGCCAGGAGGGGTAGGACCGTCTGATGGTAGCCTTCAATTTCTGGAAGTCGAAAACGAGAATGGGAAAAGGACCTCTTGCCCTATTTTTGCATTTTGGCTCCAAACGATAAAAAACCAAAACCTATTTTCCAGAACCTGTTTTCCAAAGTTGGCGCCCAAACACTCAAAACAAGAAAACGGGAATGCAAAAATGGAAAAACCTGGCGCCCAAACACCCCCTTAGTAATTGACTGTACAATTGGATCAAAAGTGAAACCGGGTACGAGGGCAGGACCTCGGCTTAGGCAATTCAGCTCCCGGTGACAAAAATATTGAAATAGACATATGTTAAATTTTGACCGAAATATGACATGCAAACTGGTATCTGCACATCATGTTTCTATTCCTGAAGTGGCAGGTACATTAAATCCCTGGTAGGAATTTTAAAGTTTAACAATTGACCGATTCTGTTTTATTAATAAATTATCATATTAACTTTTCTTGAAATTGCAATATGTCGTCTTAACCTAAACCAAGTTAGCTGCTATTACATTTTCATTTCTTTCCCGCTGACTACCTATGTCACCAGCGTTTCGAAAATTTCAAGGTTAATTTAGTGCAAAGTGTAAATGCGGCTCCGATAATCTTTCGAGAAAGCATGATAAGCAAAATTAACATAAACTGCCGGTTTACATGACATACTTTAATTTAAGGTTATCAGAGTCCAAGATTGGGAGACATGGACAATGCAACGGCTATTCATGTTTCTCAATTTTTAGGCAGAACATACATTTGCTTAAATTTATTTTTTATTATTATATTTTATATATTATTTTTTTAATTGCAATCCTTCATCCTGGCAACTACACAAACACTAATGATCCAAATTGTAGAATATAATAAATGTCACTACGATCGCGATAATCTATCGTGAAAAGATAACGTGCATCACCCGTTAAATTTTCTTTCCAAAAACACTGGCGTGGGCTACCTATGTCACCCGTGTGTTTATAGAATTCCAAGATTGTCGAGATTTTTAACCAGGTGATACGGACAACACGTCGGCGTGAACTAACAGCACTATTTGTATTACTTAGTTATGAAGTAACGAATTTTTGCCTTTATTAATTTTACGTGAAACAAAAATAAAATAGCCGTAACTAGTACGGAGAGACGGGAAAGTGATAAAAGCAGAAAGATGTTACGGGATTTACGAAAGGGATAAAAGTAGATAAATGTTACGGGATCTGGGAAAGGGATAAAAGCAGATAAACATTATGGGATTTTGAGAAAGGGATAAAAGCAGATAAATGTTACGAGATTTGGGAAAGGGAAAAAACAGATAAATGTTACAGGATTTGGGAAAGGGATAAAAAGCAGAAAAATATTATGGGATTTGGGAAAGGGACAAAATTTAGGAGTTAACTCTGGCCGGTGGCGACGCAATCGAACGATATACCAAGAGTGTAAAAAAAAAAGAAAAAGACTAAAAAATATATTTTAACATTCTAGAAATGCAAACTAGAAATCTCTAGAATTGCGGAGTAGATATGCAAATATTAATACTTATAAGCGTAATATTTATATATTGATTTTAAAAAAAAACATAGATTAAATGAAAAGTGCAGAAATTAAATACAGAGAATGGAAATGAAATAAAAGGAGCGGAAATTAAATGGTGATTAAATAAACGAAACAGAAATTGAAAATAGAACAACTGTTGCAATTTTACCTTGTATTGATATCCCAATTCATTGATTACAAGTGAAAGAAACACGAAAGGCTAAACTAAAGTATAAACTAGCGTAACAACGGATATTGTATTCCAGTGATACCCTGGGTTATGCTAAAGCAAAAAATACTTTCGGATCTTTCTAAAAAAGCGAACAGAGTTTTTGCTTGTACATGAACCAAAAATTCTTTTGAATCTTTCTAATAATTAAAAAACAGACATAGTTTCTGCTTATTTTTTACCAAAAAATCCTTTGGATTTTTCTAATAATAAAAAAACGGGCAGAGTTTCTGCTTGTATTTGGACCAGAAATCCTTACGAAAGGACCCTAATCTTAATCTCGTGGAGTCTGGAGTTAGGCAGCACCCAGATACAGAACACTCAAAGAAAAGTGAGACTAAAATATTCCGGTGGAAAATGAAAAAAAAAAATAGAGAACGGAGCTCTCTGGATTTGGTTTGAATTTCTAAAATATTTTCCGGGAGAGAGAGGATGTGGTCTCGGCCTAAAAAACTGATCCCAGAATCATGCTCAAAAAAATCTCATCATCGAAAATGTGAGGATTAATCTCTATTTATAGGCGTTTAAAACCAATAGCATTAAAACCCTTTAAACTAAATAACCACTCAACCGATATTATTTTGCTTTGACCACGCAAGAATTAATTTTTCACACAACATGCGCTGTACATGCACCCAAAATGCGCCCAAGTCAGGGCCGATCCAAGGCATAGGCCCACCAAGCACTGCCTAGGGCCCCCAGTTTTTAGGCCCAAAACAGGGTCCCATTCACAAAAAAGTAATAAATATGCAGGGCCCCAATGCTTGCCAATTTTGATGTGCTGGCTAAGTTGAGAAAGAGTAATATATTCTTACATTTTGCCAAAGTTCAAAACTCGGTGTCCCCTTTTTTCCATACAATCGATTGCTTTTGGAAACTACATATATTTATAGGCCTTCTTTTTTCAACTGTTTTGGAAACAATATCAATATCAATATATATACAACCTATCTCCTTTATTTTTTTCACTCATTTTCAATTTATATTTTCTTTCAAACTCGACTTAGTTTGGCCGACGTTCTAATTAGATAATTTTTGTTTTTATTCAAAAAAATTGCATTTATTTGCTTTACGTCAATTTTTTTTTTTAGATTATTGGTTTGTCTCGATAAAAGGTGTTAGAGAAATAAAAAATATTAACCAACTTTATAAAATTTTAAAAAGGGCAAAAATAACTTAAAACTATCTATTTTAGATTATTTCCTATTTAAGCGATTTTTTTGAACTTTTTGTGATAATTTTTTGTCTTCCAAATTTTTTTCGTAGAAACGAACCAATCTCTAAAAATAAGACACAAAACAAATAAATAGAAAATTTTTTGCCTAGATACAAAAGATAATCAAAAAGCACTTAGCGTAGTAGTTTTTTATAATTGATTTTTAAGTTATTACTAAACTACTTGATCAAATTGGTTTAGTATGTTCCTAATTAATAAAAAATGTCAAATATTTTGATTGAAAACTAAAAAAACCCATTAACAATGGCCAAAAAAATAAATTAAATGACAACAAAAATCAAGATATAACAAATTCAACTTTACTCAATATGTTTTGGAGAAAAATAATTTAATTATATCCACTACATGTTTGTATAGGGGTGTACATGGTCCGGATTGGACCGATTTTGTAAGAATTCAAGAATCATACCATATTTAATGGTTACAAAAAATTGAGAACTGTAACTAGACCATTACACATATGAAACCAAATAATTAGACCAGTCTGATTTGGTTCCGGTTTCGATTTTGGTTCTAAACCATGTTAGAAGTTAAAATTTGTCAAAAAAATGAATAGAATAGCATTAATTTTTTGAAATTGCAAATAAAATAAACAACATAGTAATTACATCAACTTCATTAATCTTAAAAAGAATTTTATACATCTAATAAGTTTATGAAAAACACATAACTACATTGTGAATGAAAGAACTTTTGGTTTTTGGGTTGTGAACTTATACACACACACACACACATATAATTAGTCCAGCTCGGTTTGAACTGTGGTTTATAATTATGAAACTATGGACCGAACCATAATATCCGTTCTTTTTTTTAGAACAATAATCAATCCACTAAACCACAAAACTAATCCAAAAAGACGTTCGGTCTGGTTTAGCGGTTTTTTTGATTTTTTTGTACACCCCTATATTTGTGTACAAAAATATAGAGGGGCCTAATATTACACTCTCGCCTAGGGCCCCAAAATGTCTAGGGCCGGCCCTGGCCCAAGTGGATGGAAATTACACTTGCACCAGTTCTTATGCGTGTACTGAAATGCTGATTCCTGATGAGAGAATTTTAAACGAACTCAGATTGGACCATGGATATAGCTGTTGAACTCTTATCAACGTGCTGATCAATAATATGTATCCCTAAAAATTTTTAAAAAAATATTATCTCGTAAATTATGCGTTCAAATCATGCCTGTTGTTCACTAATTATTTTAAAAATATCATTTTCCTCCACACGCGCCCAACTTGCACCCAACTTGCGCCTGACCTGCGCCTATGTGGCGCCCATATTGCACCCAACATGCGCCTGCCACATGGCATGGTGCTGGAATTTACAAAAATGCGCCTGACCACTCGTACGCAAACTAAAACACTAATTTCTGACGAGGGAACTTCAAACGAACTTAGATCGAACCACGGATATAGCCGTTGAACTCGTATCAATGCGCTGGTCAATAATATTTACTTTTTGAAGTTTAAAATCGTCGACTCAAAAATCGTGCTCCAGAGGCCTCGTTCCGAACAACGAAAAACTGTCAGCGTTGTCTGTTTTTGCCCTAGTCACTGTCGATGGACTTGTATCATTGCACTGATCAATAATATGAGATTCCTATAATTCAATAATCTTCCCTTGCGAATGGTGCTCCCGAGCCCTGATCCGTGCAAAGACTAAACGGCCCTTTGTTTGTCGATTTACCGAATTTTTTCAGTTTTGTACTTGGAACGTTCAATTGACCTCTGAGACATTTTAATGACATCATATCGAGATTTTTTAATGAAAAATAAAGTGGTGAAGTCATCCTAACTTGATTTAGAGACCTCCTCAGCTCTTGTTCAATCAGAAGGGCAAAATCGTTCAACAATGCTCGGATTCCCCTCGTACCACCTTCGATCGCCCTGACTGCTTGATGCGCACGTAAAAAGTGTGCATTCTCTATGAAAACAACCCTTGACTTGCATGCATTTATCATCTAGCAGTCACATTTTATGTGATATTATCATTTAACGCATGTTTGGGTTGTTAGTGTGCGAAATAAGTATTTTTCAGGAGTTTTCGAGGTTCAGGAAGTAAATGGAAATCAGGCGGACAACCAAAGGCAGAAAGCCAAACTACCGGTAGTGAATGCAGTACTACCGGTAGTAAAAGACACTGACTTTTTGAAGTTCTAAAGCAGAGCCTGAAATTACCGATAATGGAAGAGTATTACCGGTAGTAGAATCAGCACTACCGGTAGTAAAACACACTGCCCAAAAATTGGAGAAAACTAGAATTGCCACAAATAGACTTGGATTACCGATAGTATTACCGGTAATAGAGTTCATACGGGATTTTCCTTATTTTAGGGGATTAGTATTATCTAAAAAGGTTATCCTTATCTTATTGTTGGAGAGAGATCTGGATTAGTATTATATAAAAAGATTATCCTTATCTTATTGTTGAAGAGAGATCTATTTAAAAAGACTTTGGTTAGGAGTAGAGAGCTATCTTTTTATTAGAAAAGTTTGAGAGAGAGTTTTGTTTAGATTACGATTTTGTTTAGCAAACATTGGAGAATTATTATTGAAATTTATTATTTTCTTTCCAAGTTCATCTTGCTCTTCATCTCTCTTATTATATTTTTATGGATTCTATTCAAACGATGAATAGCTAATCCTATCAAGATTCAGTTCGAAGGTAAAACATCGAACAGTGATTCAAGGTAAATCAATCCTCGCACTAGATTCTTAATTTCTGATGTCGTTTTATCAAATCGAGTATTATTTTGAAATCAATCGAAAGTTTTGTATGATTTTTGCTTGCGTGTAGACAATCTTCATTGGCACACGCAATTCTTAAACCTCTACAAGGTTTTGATTTGAAAACATAATTTCTCTATCTTATTTATAAAACGATCATCAAATATTTCTTGATTTCTATAAACCCTAATTTTTCCATCATCCGACGAAGGTTCGATGTCATAGAACCGGAGTTGAGTTATTTTAGAGGATTGAGTTATCACGAGTCACCGTCGATGTGGATCCCGAAAAGTGGATCTTATTTTCATTAATCAGTTTTTCACAATTCGTCCCAACATCTTTATACAACTATATTTTTCAAATCTATTCTCTCTCTCCCGATAAACTTCTAAACTTCTCGTTCCCTGTGGATTCGACTCCGGACTTCTGGATTTATTATGCTACAACCGATCAACTGATCCTACGCTTGGGATATACATTCTACAGACACCAGTTGACGACAAGCATTTTTGGCGCCGTTGCCGGGGAACTGAGTAGATTCAGAAGTTTATCGCTTCTTCTCTTGATTGCAAAAATTGGTGAGATTTATTTTTTACAATTCGTTTGTTTGTTTTCTTTTTCTTAGTTTTATTTGTTGTTCTCTAAAAATTTCAAAAAGACTATGAATAGATGGACTTCTGCGAAAATTTTAATTGTTATCAATATGAGTTTTTGGCGGAAGAAGAAGAGTTTGCGGGCGTAGAGTTTAATACTTGGGGTTCGAATAGCTACCCGAATTTTAACGAAGGTTGTCATCCAAATTATGGTTTGGACACTGAATATGCTGACGAGCCTGCACCTTTTTACTATCAAGAACCAAATTCTGATTTCCAAAATTATGGGGTGCAAGGCTATTCAAATAATTATTCGAAGTCCTACAATATATTCACAAAAGGTCGTTGGAGGACACGCTACAAGAGTTTATACAAGGTCAAACATTGATCAATGCACAACAAGCCACGACCAATGCACACACCTCTTGGGCTCTTGGAGACATAAAATTTCAGTTTGATGAGTTGGCCATTACTATTGAGAGACTTCGACAAGATGAAAATCACGTGAGTGTACCCGAGGAGAATCTCTGTTCTGATGATGATGAATGGATACCTCCTGAGATTCCTTCTCCACTCTTTTTGGCACCAGCCAACTTAGAGTCTTCGACTCTTCAATTTAATCTCACGGTTGATTTGTTGAAGCCCATAGAACTCTTACCAATCATTGGTCAATCGGATTGTGGCCCAATCTTTGCGTGCGATTTTGTTATAAGAGATGATCCCCCACGTCCTATTCTAAAGAGTTGTCTTGAGATGTTGCTATTTGTTCACCCATTCTATTATTTTAAGGAATTGACCCAATTTTTCATGGGTTGCATAACACAAATCTTGTGTCACTATCTTTACACTCTTCAACTAAGTGGTGTCATGTATCAACTGTTTTGGTGGCATGACCCCCAAATCCTTGATTATAAAAAGCGTCGTCGTTCAAGGGGTCTCGTCTGGCTAAGACGTAAAACTTAGCTCTTCTTGGGAGGAAACCCAAGTAGTTATCACATAGATTCTTTTTTTAGTTTTTCCTTTCGTGTTATTTTTACTTTATTTGTTTTCTTGCAGTAATGAATATTTTCAAGTATTTGTGCTTCTTCTTATAGACAGATTTTGCCATGGAACATACTCGGGAGACTCATTGGTGCAAGTATTTTCGTTCCCTCCTCTCGCCTTTACTTTAGTATTTCTCTATGCTTTAAGTATTGAGGACAATACTTTGTTTAAGTTGGGGGTGGGGACACTTTCATGTTATTTTTCTTCTAAAAAAACATTTTGAAAAAAAAATTTAAGAAATTAAAAATGTTAAAATTTTGATCTCTTGATAGTTTGGCGTTTGACCATATTTTGATGCGTTTCTTTGATATTCATCGATTGTGAGTACTCGTTTGTGGCATGAGTCAAGTTTTTGGATTAAAATTTATTGAGGGTGTTAATCTTGCGAACAAGATTGGTCATGTTTTAGTCGTCTTCCACTTGTTTCGAATAGATTTCTCTCATTATTTCATGCACGTTATACTTGCACGTTCATCTAGGGACATAGTTGGTATTTAAGTTGAGTACACACTCGTAACGGTCTTTTGGTAAAGTAGATGACTTGCAAAGAACTGCTCTTCTTGAATTTGATCCATAAAAAAAAAAAAAAGAATGTCCGTCCTTAAAAAGAAAAAAAAATAAAAGAAAAAGACTTGAAAATTAGAGCACAAAAGATTGAAATTTATTTCACTTACTCAAGCGGCTGCTCACTGAGTAACCGAGCTTCTCGCCTAATTCAAGTAGGGAGTTTCGCGTAAAAAGGTGAGTAGTTCGCTACCTACTTAGTAACCGGACTTTCGGCCTAATTCAAGCGGGAATGTTCGCGTCAAACAGTGGGTAGCAAGTCAAATAATGGATGGACGTGACAATATTATGGATTCACTGAATTCAAGAATTGAGACTGCGTCTGTGCAAGTTATCTTCAGCGGCATGAGTATTAATAGTGTGTGTACAGAATTTAAATGTGTGACTGTATCCACTCATGATTTTCACTTCACGTATGATTGGTGAGTGATCTCTATTCGAGTACAAGTGGGAGGGTGACTTATTTTTAGTTTGCAGTTCGCTTGATTAACATTCTTAATAGTTGATGTCCAGTTACTTGATTTATTTCGTATTCGATTTGCTTGCACGAAATGAATGTTAATCGAGTTCAGAGATGTGGTCGATCGTTTGACTTCTAACTGATCTTGTTGAATGGTGTTTTAAGGGTATCATCGCTGGATAACCCTCACGAGACTTCACTCGTCCTACCGGGGCCACCCGGGGGTTCAAAAGACATATCCGTAGTTTAGGTAGTAACGTAGTTGCCGTTGCTAGGGACTAGCAAAACTCAAGTTTGGGGGTGTGATGCGCATGTAAAAAGTGTGCATTCTCTATTAAAACAACCCTTGACTTGCATGCATTTATCATCTAGCAGTCACATTTTACGTGATATTATCATTTAACGCATGTTTGGGTTGTTAGTGTGTGAAATAAGTATTTTTCAGGAGTTTTTGAGGTTCGGGAAGTAAATGGAAATCAGGCGGACAACCAAAGGCAGAAAGCCAAACTACCGGTAGTGAATGCAGTACTACCGGTAGTAAAAGACAGACTTTTTGAAGTTCTAAAGCAAAGCCTGAAATTACCGATAATGGAAGAGTATTACCGGTAGTAGAATCAGCACTACCAGTAGTAAAACACACTGCCCAGTTGAGGATCAGAGCTACTACCGGTAGTAGAATCAGCACTACCGGTAGTAAAACACACTGCCCAAAAATTGGAGAAAACTAGAATTACCACAAATAGACTTGGATTACCGGTAGTATTACCGGTAATAGAGTTCATATGGGATTTTCCTTGTTTTAGGGGATTGGTATTATCTCAAAAGGTTATCCTTATCTTATTGTTGGAGAGAGATCTGGATTAGTATTATCTAAAAAGGTTATCCTTATCTTATTGTTGGAGAGAGATCTATTTAAAAAGACTTTGGTTAGGAGTAGAGAGCTATCTTTTTATCAGAAAAGTTTGAGAGAGAGTTTTGTTTAGATTACAATTTTGTTTAGCAAACATTGGAGAATTATTATTGAAATTTATTATTTTCTTTCCAAGTTCATCTTGTTCTTCATCTCTCTTATTTTATTTTTATGGATTCTATTCAAACGATGAATAGCTAATCCTATCAAGATTCAGTTCGAAGGTAAAACATCGAATTGTGATTCAAGGTAAATCAATCCTCGCACTAGATTCTTAATTTCTGATGTCGTTTTATCAAATCGAGTATTATTTTGAAATCAATCGAAAGTTTTGTAGGATTTTTGCTTGCGTGTAGACAATCTTCATTGGCACACGCAATTCTTAAACCTTTACAAAGTTTTGATTTGAAAACATAATTTCTCTATCTTATTTATAAAACGATCATCAAATATTTCTTGATTTCTATAAACTCTAATTTTTCCATCATCCGACGAAGGTTCGATGTCATAGAACCGGAGTTGAGATATTTTAGAGGATTGAGTTATCACGAGTCACTGTCGATGTGGATCCCGAAAACTGGATCTTATTTTCATTAATCAGTTTTTCACAATTCGTCCCAATATCTTTATACAACTATATTTTTCAAATCTATTCTCTCTCTCCCGATAAACTTCTAAACTTCTCGTTCCCTGTGGATTCGACTCCGGACTTCCGGATTTATTATGCTACAACCGATCAACTGATCCTACGCTTGGGATATACATTTTATTGACACCGGTTGACGACAAGCACTACTCACTAAGACATGTTAAACCCTGACATCATGGAGATATTTTGGGTTGATATTGTGATGATGTAAAGGCCTGTGTTTGCTGAACTGGCCCTTTAGAGGCAAAATGGTCACTTTACGCATTTGGCTCTTTTTTTTTCAGACTTTACCTGGCATCCTGTTTTGCCAAATATTGAGCGGTGGGACAAAATGTGGTATCAACATAGACACTTGGAGGGGGAGGACTGTAATTTTTATGTATTGAGCTAAATTTTCTAGAACACACCGTGTTCTTCATTTGCTTTCCACGTTTCTCTCTCACACGCTCTGCTCTCTATAAGAAATTAAGTTTAGCATTTTTATTAAAATATTTGCAACTTTTTTTTTAGTTTTTGATCAAGTTTATTAAGGTGTGGAAAGAGTTATAGACTTCGGTGGATAAATTACTTGCTACTAGACGTTAAGTGCAGAAACTTCAACAAAGAAGAAGAGGAAATTGTCATTAAATTGCATCAGATACTCGAAAATATGCTAAGTATGAATATTGTAGATGGATTTTTATTTGGACAAGTTTATGTAATAGATGTAGAATTATGATGCTATTTTTGTTCTATATGCAAAAATTTAATTTGACTTCCTAAGGATAGGTATAATGATAAACAAGTGTGTATTAAGACCAATTTGGTATATATTTATTTATCCAAAAAAAGGGGCAAATATTTGCGCATTCCAAAGCATTGCTAGAAATTAGTGGGTATTTTAGAAAAAGGAATATGGCAACGGTTGTTTTATACAATAGCAACGGTTGAAGTGTTACTAGAGGAATGGTTGTGGCAACGGTTGTGTACAACATACCAACAGTTTACAGGACATGACTAGGAATGACTTTTCAAATGGTTGAAGCCGTTGCTAAAACAGTGTTTGTACCAACACTCAGCAAAACCGTCGATAAAGTCCTATAGCGATGGAAATCTCACGACGGTTTGACCGACGGTTGTTTGACCGTTAGTATAGCTTTTAGCAACGCTTTTTTTGCAATCTCTAGCAATATTTTTGATCGTCGGTAGATCTCAATTTTCTGGTAGTGCGGTGGTGATTTGTTAAGAAATTGTTCACATGTCATTGACTTGAGGTGAGTTCAAGTATACGACTTTTACTTGTAAAATTGTTAAATACGCATGAAGCATGAAATGTTTGGTCAAATGACATATACTTGGAAATATGAGTATGCTTATCTTTGGAACTTTGTAATTTTGATAAGCCATGTAAAACTAAAGAATGTGAATGAAATACGTGAATTAATCGTCCAACAGCACCCCGGCCCACTATGGGTTAAAAATATAGCAAGATGAGGAGTGATATGGTTATTGTGGCCAACGCGGTTATGTTGTTGACGTTTATGCCTAAATGACACAAAAGGGGGCCGCACCCAACCACATAATTGGCAGCCATTGGACTATATTGCTCAATACGAGAACTTAATATTTGATATTAAACAAGATGAAATTGATTGTTGTTTCTAATGGCATTGGCCACGAGTTATAAAATATTTGAAAGTGTTGATACTGATATTGATGCATGTTTGATAGAATTACATGGCAAACCTATGGAAGTCGTATGTTTCAATTCACACTAGCTTTGTGCTGATGGATGTTGTAATGCAATATTTCAACTACTATTAGACATGGCAGTGACTATTGAGATATGAATTAAACCAAGAAGAAAATGAGTTCATGGCTATTGAGATACGATCGTTGGATTCGAGTGGCATTATATCATTGACTTTTGGCCGGCTAGGAAGACTTTTAGATTTGGGTTGGTAATATTACTATGGGATGCATTTATTCTTGTATGTTTATGCATCTTTAACTTATTTTATTCGCGTTCTGACACACTGATTATTATTAAAATTCTATAAACTCTACGTATTAGAGGCCTGAGTGAGTTAGAATCATTGGCTAGCCATTGACCCTCCTTATATCGGGATAGGTCGTGACACCTCCCTTATTACATCACCTTGTTATATTCGAATCGCTAGCGATCAGGGGTACCTTTTTTGATAGACTTCCAGTCGACCAGTTCAACATGGGGGTCGACCGATTCAAGAAATTAGTCAACCGGTAAATAGTCCGATGAGTAGAACTGTTGCAACTCCATGTCTTTATGCTTCAAACCAGGAAATCAATCACATAAAATTCATCAATATACCTTACGCGCTATTAAGGTCGAATGACGAGGTCAAAACATGTTATTAAATTGGTTTGAAACAAATCTAAACCTCACAATGCACCAAATAATAGCTTAACAAGATTATGTCCCAGTCAAATGTCAAAGCAGTCGTCCAACCAGTCGACTGCTGCCACGATCATCCCGACTCACGATCGAACGTTGCAGAGTTTCTGGATCGTTTACTAAAATCTATAATCCACAGTATAACATGTTAACACCTACTTTTATATCCCATACTAACTAATTTGTAGATTAATTAGAGAAATTGCTCACAAAACCCACATAAATTTTCCTATTCTTAAGGTTTTAGGTTTGGACAGACCACCTTCTTCAATTGTTCATCCTTCTCCTTTCTCTCTCTCGATTCTCTCACGGTTTACAGCAAAAAATGAGAAGGCAAGGTGATTGGCATGGCTTATAGAAAAGTCTTTAAGAGGCAAGGATGATGTGGCCTCAAGCTTTTTGGTGCTAATGTTAAACAAAATCTCCCATTGACTCTTGCCAAGGAGGACATTCACCCACTACAAGAAAATGCATTTTTGGCGACCAAAATTGCCGACCAAAAATACATTAGTCGCCGAAACAACCTTTTTGCCGACCACAATACGTTTAGTCGGCCCAGGCTACTGTCTTTGCCGACCAAATCACTTTAGTCGCCGTTTGTTAGTCCTTTACCGACCACAAATCCTTTTAGTCGCCATTGGTGTCACCCTTTCCCGACCACTAACCATTTCGTCGCTGTAGGTTGACCATTTACCGACCACGTACAGTTTGGTCGCCGTTTCTTTCACCCTTTCCCGACCAAAGACCCTTTTGTCGCCCTTTGTGAAGCCTTTTTGTGAACCCATTTGCCGACCAAAACCCTTTTGGTCGCCGTAGGTCACTAATATTTGCCCGCCAAACTTTCCTGCGCACATAATACCGATGTTTACCGACCAAGCAAGCTTGCGTCGGTAAAGGGTACCAATTACCGACTTAGCGGTAGCCGCCAAAGGCTACCAATTCCCGACGAAGGACTTTAGTCGCCAAACGTGACCAATGCCGACCAATGTTTTGTCGGCCAAGGAGACCCATTCCCGACGAAGTACTTTAGTCGCCATAAGTGACGAATGCCGACCAGTATTTGGTCGCCCAAAGAGACCCATTCCCGACCAACCTTTTTGTCGGCAAAAGTCTATATTGAAATGGCGTCGTTTTATGTCTTCAAACCCTAGATCTAAGTTATGTTCTCTCAGCCGCACCATTCTTCAACCCCGATCCTTCCTCTCTCACGGCGACGCTACCCCTCTCGTCCGTCCACTCGCCGTCGCTGCTTCTCCACTCGTCGTCGCCGTCGTTGGTCGTCCGCCGCTGATCTCTCCGACTCCGCTGTTGACTGTCACGGCGACGCTACCCTCTCCGTCTGATCTGTTGCTGGTCGGCTGCACCAGTCGCCGCTGATCTGCGCCGTTGTTGGTCGCCGCTGTTGCTCGCCAGTGTTTGTCGCCGGCCGTCAGCCTCCATTTCTGCCGCGTTTTGCTTCCGGCAGACCTCAGAGTGGTGTGAGTTTCATTGCTCCCCTAACTGCGAGTTTTGAAGTATTTTTCGAAAATAGGCTCTGTCTATTTTGGAATATAGAATATTGCTATGGCCCATGGATATGTGAATACTGCTATGGCTCTGTCTGTTTATATGTTTTGAATTTTGGCATTTAATAGTGCTTGTTTTTAGTAGATGTACTCAAAAGGTAGACAACCTAGTAGTTTTAATGGATAGTGGACCACAAAAGACAAACATTACGTACTAGTTTAATGGACAGTGGACCCAATTACAGGAATGGTACATTTAGCCTAATAATTAATGAGCAATGGACCCCTAGTGAACCTTATTAAATACAAAAAGTAATGAGGCTAAAGGACAAACATCAGGTTATTTTTGCCTCCTACATGGCCTGCTTTAGGATTAAAGTTGGGAATGGTGAATCTATAAGTTTCTGGAGGGACCCATGGACAACCACAGGTCTACCTTTGCTCAATACCCTAGGATTTTTCTGGAGGGACCCAAGCCGCCACCTAGGATTCCCAATTTGTGGCCCAATAATAAGGCCCTCAAATATGTAAAAATAGTAATAAAAAATACATGGATTAGGAAATTAATTAAAATGCTTCCATGCGATGCGGCTCTATGGATGGTGGTTTTCAACCTCGAGGTCATAAGTTCAAAACCTCGGAATTTCATTATTTAATATCAAAATATTTTCAACGTGAAAAATTGAGGATCCATGCTCTTGGAAATAGTTGAAGATGAATCAAAAAATAGTTTAAGAGAATTATATATTTTAAAATAATAATTTTAATTTTTAAATCAATTGTTCCTTTACTTACGGCTATGAAATCATGTTTGGTCATGACTAGCTAGTGTTCTTTTTTTTGAGTTGCATAAAGATTCCATTATTAGGTCCAGCCATCCTATTATTTATGTAACAACTAGTATTCTTCATATTAAAGAACTATTCAAATACTTCTTATTCTTTATTGAACTTGTTACATTCTATTACAACAGAGTTGACAAAATGTCTATTGTCCAGGTGCTGACAATGATTTGAAAAAAATCCAAAGCCATCTGTAGACGTCTTATCAAGCATCAGGTATAACTTGGGCATTCTATTATGTTGTTTAACTGTAATTTGTATCTAGAGCACCTGGTTGCAAGCTATGCCCCAAAGTTGAAAAACTAGTTGGAGCATAGCACCAGGTTGCAAGACTCCTTATTATGCTATGCTGCGTATTTGTTTATTGCCTGAGCAACTGGTATTGACTGTTGAGTTGATTGTGTGAGCATGGATGTGTCATGATTATTATATTCTTTAATCGTAATCTATAATTGGAGCACCTGGTTGCAAGCCCTGCCCCAAAGTTAGAAGACTTTTGGAGCAGAGCACCAGGTTGCAAGACTCCTTATTATGCTATGTTGTATATTGTGTAATGGTATGTGTAGATTGTGTAAGCACCTTTTTAGTAGTCACTTTTTGTTTTACTCAAAACGGCATCGTGTTGTCTCTTGAGTTAGTTGTGTGAGAACATGAATTTGATATTGTAATTAATTTGTAGGTGAGAAGTAATGGACAAGAGTTGGATGATGATTAGAAATAGGTGGACTAGTAGGGAGTATAAAGAAGGGGTAGAATCATTTTTAAAGTTTGCGATGACAAATTTAGGACCGGAGGTAGATATTTGGTGTCCGTGTATTGATTGCTTGAATAGCAAAACACTTAGCGTTGGAGTTGTTAAGTTTCATTTGATACGGAAAGGAAGAGATACTTCTTACAAGACTAGGGTGCACCATGGGAAACTTGTCCAAAATTATCAGCCTCACGTACACAATGATGACGAACATAACCACGATGAAGATAGCGGGGATGACATAGGAGGGGGCACAGAGACTAATGATGACCAATTGCATGATATGTTGAATCAGATTTATGTGGGTGGCATTATGGACGATGATATCGATGACTTGCCCATTGATTTTGAAAAGAAAGATATGCAGAACTTTGATAAGTTGTTTGATGGTGTTCAACGTAGAGTGTATCCTGGATGTGCAAACACCGTGTTAGAATTTATTGTTAAGATGCTTCATATTAAAGTGCATAACAAGTTGAGCAATATTGCATTCGATATGATTATGAACGTCTTTAAAGAGATGTTACCGGAGTGTGATGAGACAGTTCCGTGGAACATATACGAGGCCAAGAGATTCTTGCGTGATTTGGGCTTGGGATATATGACAATTCATGCATGCAAAAATGACTGCTCACTTTTTTGGAAGGAAAATGTAAATTTGGAAAGTTGCCCCACGTGTGCACAGTCTAGATACAAAGTGAACGATGGTAAGGATACAAAAGTTCCTCATAAGATATTGTGATACTTACCATTGACACCGAGATTGCAGAGAATGTATTTTTCAGAGAAAACAGCTCCACATATGAGATGGCACAAAGAAAAACGCGTAGATGATAAAGAATTAAGGCATCCAGCGGATGGTCAGGAATGGAAGGACTTCGATGAACGATATCCTGAGTTTGCTGCCGATCCGCGGAATGTGAGACTAGGGTTGGCCACTGATGGTTTCAATCCTTATGGAAATATGAGTACATCATATAGTATGTGGCCAGTTATCAGTGTTCCTTACAATCTCCCACCATGGAAGTGCATGAAATAACCCTTTTGCTTCATGTCATTACTTATTCCAGGTCCATCACAAACCGGTAGAGATATTGATGTTTACTTGCACCCATTTATTGATGAGTTGAAGCAGTTATGGGAGGATGGTGTTCAAACTTATGATGCTGCTAGTAAAAAAACTTTTAGAATGCGAGCATGCATTCTATGGACTATCAATGACTTTCCTGCATACGGCGTAATGTCTGGTTGGTCTACAAAGGGTTATCTGGCTTGTCCCATTTGCAATGAGGATAATTCATCAGTTGGTTTAAGAAGTAAGATAGGATATTTGGGCGCACGCCGCTACTTGCCTGAGAATCACATTTGGCGGAGGAGCAAACTATTTAATGGTGAAGTTGAGATGAGAAATAGACCTTTGGAGTTATCAGGAAAATAAGTACGAGAGCAAATTAACTTGGGAACGTACAAGCAGTTTGGAAAATGTACAAACACAATGAAAGGTAAAAAAAGACAACGGGATGGAAATGAAAAGTATTTGAATTGGGGAAAGAGTAGCATAATGTTTGAGTTGCCTTATTGGGAGACTCTCAATCTCCGACATTGCCTTGATGTCATGCACATAGGAAAAAATATATGTGAAAATTTATTGGGAACATTGTTGAGTATCGATGGGAAAAACAAAGATACAGAAAAAGCACGATTAGATTTGGAGGATATGAAAATACGAAAAGAATTGCATCTGAAGAGGCGTGGAAATGGGTCTTTTGAGAAGCCTCCAGCCATGTACACATTGTCATCGGTAGAGAGAGAAGGTTTTTGTAAATTTTTAAAATCTATCAAGTACCCCGATGGCTATGCAGCTAACATCTCAAAATGCATAAGCACTCACGGTGGTAAACTCTTGAGTCTAAAAAGTCACGATTATCATGTTCTTCTACAACGACTGCTTCCAATTGGGATGCGTGTCTATTTGAACAAGGAAATTTGCACTACACTATTTGAGTTTGGTAATTTTTACCAACAACTGTGTTCCAAGACCGTAAAAGCGAGCGATTTGGAGAAATTAGAGGAGCACGTTGTACTTGTACTTTGCAAAATGGAGAAAAATTTTCCCTCCTGCTTTCTTTGATGTGATGGTGCATTTGGCTATTCACCTACCTCGTGAGGTTAAGCTTGGAGGGCCAGTACAATATCGATAGATGTACCCGATTGAAAGGTATTAGACGGTACTGTTGTTATATTTTTCCTGGTTAAATTACAGTCATATGTGTAGTATAGTAATTTGTTTTTATTGAATAGGCTACTTGGAGTTCTAAAACGCTTCGTATCCAATAAAGCTCGCCCCGAAGGTTCGATCGTGGAGGCTTATATGTCTAAGGAGTGTACAACCTTTTGCTCTATGTATCTCGGTGGAATAGAAACCGTGTTCAATCGAGAAGAAAGGAACGATGATGGTGGTGTGCGTGCAGAAGGGCTTGGGGTATTCACTCAAAATGTTCGTCCATTTGGTCTAATCGCAAGGGCACCTGATATACCTGTCGACCAACGCGACATGGCTCACTGGTTTGTCTTGTACAATAGCCCTGAAGTCGAACCCTATCTAGAGTACGTACTTAACATTTCACGGCGTTTTTTGTGTTTATTTCGACGTTATATTATTATTCTTAATTCGACATTTATCAATTAGGATACATAAGAAGTTGTTGGAGAATACAAATGCACATGATATTGCGACGAGGCAACGCAAAGAGTTTCCCCAATGGTTCAAAGGGCAAGTAAGACATACAATTATCATGTTTAACATGTGTCAAATTAAATTACGATTTTATCAAAAGTCACGTAATACATCCCTTTTATGTAGATGAATCAACTGCCGAAGCAAGGGTCTCTGGAATCAACCGATGAGTTATGGTCATTGGCTAATGAACCCGATGCACTAATAAACACATATTCAGGGTGCATTTGTAATGGTGTCCGTTTTCATAATTTGATCGTGACAACCGACATAAGACTCAGAATAGTGGGTTGGTCGTTGAAGGGGATCATAACGGCCAACCAAATCTCTTTTACGGTTATTTGATCAAAGTATGGGAGATTACATACTTGTTTAGTCATCGGGTTGTTTTGTTCCAATGTGAATGGTTCAACACCGGAAGTAGTAGAACCTTTCGCGTTGATACACATTGCACAAGCATTGACGTAAGAAGCCGATGGTACAAAGATGACTTATTTGTGCTACCAAGTCAAGTTCGACAAGTATTCTACGTTAATGACACCAAATTAGGTGATCATTGGAAGGTTGTTGAACGCATTCAGCGCCGAGGAATCTGGAATGTACCAGAAACAGATAATTTAGAAACTAATAGCACTCCTACCGAAATTTTTCAACAAGACACAACTACTGACGTTCCACCAATAGTTGTTGATGATCCTATTGCGATCTCTTTGCGTAGAAATGATATGGAATCTGAAATTGTTGGCGAGGATGCAGTTTCACATTTGACTAGTCGACGAACACAACCCGGAGGTGTAGGTGATAAAACCTTCATATGTGATGATGAAGATGAAATAATGAGAGATTTTGATGATGATGATGATGATGATGATGAAGAAGAAGACGAAGAAGAAGAAGAAGAAGAACAGTTTCATAGTGATTTTTATATCGACACTGATGTAGAACCTTGATGTAATTTTGATGTAGGGATGTATCTCTTTAAAGTTCTTTTGATGGGAAGACTCCTTAATATATTTTTGACTACCGTATTTGTTATCCTATTTAAATTGTACAAACTTGGTAGATTGTTATCATAGTTTGGTTTCCTGTTGATATCATTTTCAGTTATAACATTTAATTTATGACAGGTTGCAACATGTCTCCGGGATCTAGAAGGAGTAATGTATCATCATCTTCTACAGGCACATCTAATAGGTTAGTATCAGTACCATTGGGGACAACACCTACACCATCTCCTCCTGGGAGTGTGTCATCTCCTTCTACAGAGTCCAGTGACGTAGGTAATTACAAACCTTTTTATATTGCAGTTTTTTTGTACTTTATCTTTTTTTTTACTTGCTTGGTAACTACTGCTTATTGTTCTTTTCAGGAACGCCTCCACTAAGGCGTGTGCGAGGGCCTACTGTTGGAAAATAAATAAGAAAAATAATCGCTTACAATCGTGGGGATAAACTCCAAGTATATGTACACCGAGAAATGAGGGCTTTCGGTGGGATAAATGCAACGAAGGTGGCTAATGAGCTGGGCTCACAGATTCAAAGGGTTTGCCCTCTCGATGGCTTCGCACAGTCGTGGAAACTTGTTGATTCAATGCTTAAAGAAGCCATTGTACAGGCTGTCCAGGTAAGACTTTTAATCTTGGAAACATACTCGAGTTAGATTGCTTACATTTTGTAGCAACTGATTTCACTTATTACAATGCTTGTAGGATAAATTCAAAATCACAGAGGATGGTGAAGAGTACACTGAATTAGTAAAAGAAGTTATTGATGAGAAGGCTAATAGGTTGTACAAAGACTGGAAACACAGTATGTGCAAGCATTACACCCAACAAGTAGACCGAGGATTCGATCCATATCAACATCCGTATAAGGGGGCAAATATAGACGGGCGGAGGTTCATGATCGATCACATATTCAAAGACTCAAAACTTAAGGTTACTCATTGTTTATTTAATTTTTGCCCTTAAGTGTACATTTATATGTAACAAGTACATTTTTTTTTTTGCAGGCTCGTAGAGAGGCTTGCCAAAGAAATAGATCCCGCCTACCATATAATCATACTATGGGATCTCAATCATTTCCTGCTGCCATGAGCCTTGTGGTGAGATTTTGTGTTTACGTGTGCGTTTTACAATTATTTATGATGTCCTTTACTAATTATTGTATTATTCTATGTTGGTTGGATATTATAGGCCGAAAGCAATGATGGTCAACTGCCAGATTTTTGACTTTTATGAAAGATCACATAAGTTGAAAGAGACAAATAACTGGATCAATCCTATTTGCTAGGAGTTACATGTAAGGATCTAGTATTTCATGTTTTTTCTATTGATTTTTTTTTTATATTTTTGTTTTAAACTACAGTCGAAAATGGTAGTAGTGAGAGATGAGGCTTCCAAGTCCGGGACTCCAATGACGCATGAGGAAATTTCGAGAACAGTGCTTGGGGAGAAGAAACAGTACATAAGAGGATTTGGGGTTGGGCCAAGACCCACTTCCTATTCTTCTAGATCTGAAGCTGACATTGCACGTCGTGAGGAGATTCAAAAATTGCGATCTGAATTAGAAATGCTTCGTGAGGAGAGGCAAAGATAGCGAGAAGAGGAGCAAAGACGACGGGAGGAGGAACAGAGACAGCGTGACGAGGAGCAGAGACAGCGGCACGAGGAGCACAAACAGCGGGACGAGGAGACACAGAGACGCCAGGATGCCCAACAGAGGGAGATTGACGAACTTAAAAGTTTTATGAGCCAATTCAAGGATAACTGTGGACGCAATCATATGGCATTCGGGTGACGATGGTTCAGTATTAGGTAAGCATATATTAGGTGTTGAATTGTGGACGCGTAGTCATTTTGGCTTGTCTTGTGTTGAACTTAAAATTTTTGTGGTTGTCTTGCGATTGTTATCGTACAACTATAGGTTGTTGCTATAGTAGAACTATATATATGTTGTTTTATGGTCGAACTAAAGAACCCGCTTGGTTTCGTGGTTGTCTTTTTTATTACAAGTGCATTTTAATTGTTTTTATTTGGTTGGTGATGTGTGTTTTTATTTATTTTGGCATTTTAGTTTTGCTATTGCATATTTTTTATATTACAGGGTTTTAGTTTTGCATGTTGAAGGTTTTCTAAATTTTCTTTTTCTGGTCGGTGAATATTTTGCCGACCAAACTATTGGTCGCCAAAGTTTTTATGCTTGACCGCCAAAAGTTTTACCGACCGAAGGCTCTGTCGGCAAAGGGCTCCTTTCGCGACGAACCAGATTTTGTCGCCGAAAGGGAGGCTTTTGGGCGACAAACAAGTCATGCCGCCCAAACTAACTTTTACCGACCAAACCCTTTCGTCGCCAAATCAATCCTCGACCAATGGTTTCTGTCGCCCTTTGTCAACTTTCGCCGACCAAACGTCTTCCGTCGCCAAAACCTTTAGTCTACGCCGACTAACGTGTTTGTCGCCGTTTGTCACCTTTCGGCGACCAAATGGGTTTTAGTCGCCAAAACCGTTTCTCAACCTCGATTCGCCGACAAAGCGGGCGACGAAATATTTTGGCCGGGAAAACCTTTTGGCGACAAAATATGGGCCTTCGGCGACTAAAGCTTTTGCCGCGAAAGATGTTTTTTCTTGTAGTGACCTCTAACAAGTTAGAAGATAAAGGAGAAACGTTAATACCCAGTCAATCTCCGAAAATCACGCAATGTATTCAATATAACTCCAGGATAAATTTCTCAGTCTCTGATCAATTTAAACAAACTCCCGGCCTTATAACAATAAGTTCGATAATATTACCCTTAATTGTTCGAATCCCTAGTTTGGGTCTCAAATCTTCTTTGTCGGTGTGGGACGTACAGATGCAATAGAGCAGATCAAGTACAAATTTGACTGTCTCCACTTTCGACCCCTGAATGAATTTGACTGTCTCCACTTTCGACCCCTGAACCTTATATTTAGGGCTGCAAATGAGCCGAGCCGAGCCGAGCTTTGGAGTGCTCGAGCTCGGCTCGTTAACTAAACGAGCCAAAAAATCGAGCTCGAGCTCGGCTTATTTGTAAACGAGCCGAGCCGAGCCGAGCTGCACGAAGCTCATTTACTAAACGAGCCTCTTTAAACGAGCCGAACATCTAAAACGAGCCGAGTTTTTACGAGCCGAGCCGAGCTTTCGAGACTTGAGCTCGGCTCGTTTACGAAACGAGCTTAAAATTCGAGCTCGAGCTCGGCTTGTTAACTGACGAGCCGAGCCGAACCGAGCCCTTATCGAGCCGAGCCGAGCCGAGCTCGCGAACAGCTCGGTTCGTTTGCAGCCCTACTTATATTCATATCCACTCTCACCATGTTTTCCAATTGGAAGAATTCCATCTACTTTATCATAAATTCGCACTCCACTCCAAACATCTCCACGACAAAAATTAAAAACCAATTAAAAATCAATTTTTATCTAATTTCAATAAAATGCTGAAAAATATTTGAATGAAGTAAAACTTAGATAAATATTATTAAGTTTTTCTTTAAATAATTCAGTCAGTTTGGCAAGCAAGTTCTCTCATACATGGCATGAGTGCCGATCACGGGAGGACATGGCTGACCTGAGAAAGGCGATTCCATTTATACCCAACCTGAGGAGGCCAGTTCAATGATTAATTGACATGAAAAGGGCGGTTTGATGAGTTGTCGACCTGAGGAGGGTGATCGAGATGTCACTAAGCTAAGAAGGGTGGTGGGCAGTCTCATATTCAAAATAAGAAAGAACTTCGAATATGTTGGGATAAGATTCTAATTAGATGTGGATGAGGAGTCTAAGGTCAATTCAACTTATATGAGGAGTGAGTAGTTGAATTAAACTTCAATGGTAGAAGATAATATCAATGATATAACCAAAATAGATTTATCTTATTAGTGGCCAATCAGAAGGCAGCCCTACTTCAATTCTAATTGGGAGTCAAAGTCCTAAGAAGATTAGGGAGATTAAGTCACAAAGTCAAGTCTATAAGTAAAGAGGTCCGTGATGAAAGATACGTACTAACTCAAGCGCTAATAGAGAATTTAGCTTGATTTATAGATATTCTTATGAGCATTGTCTGACTTAATCATCGGAGTGCCTTCCTGCTATAGCGGCGATAAATTATATGATGGGTTATTATCTTGTAGGTCACAGGTCACGAAAGACAGAGCATCATTCCTGCTGAAAAAGTGAGATACTAATTTTCCTCATTAATTGTGAAAATCAATCCACTTACAATATTCAAAACACATATTTGATAGTTATAAGGATAATATTTTAGCTACCATCAAATCAGATGTATGTGGACTCATCTCTGTCTCTATCATTAAATTTTTTTTTCTTCTAAAATCAATTTGAATTTTTTTCCTAAAATTTTAAATCAAATGAGGTGAATAATGAAGCAGATGAAAACGATAGAATGTGCAAGTAAAGGGTCAACCAAGAAATGCCATCGTTTTTTATTATCACATTGCTTATTCTTTAGCTTCAAGAATGTTGAACATAATTCATAAATAATACACACCTTATTCACCCGTAGCCTAAAATTAAAAAAATAATTAGCACTTTCAAACCTTGGCTAGTAGAACTCGAGTTTTGACATGATTTTTAAGCCGAGCTAGAGTCATAGCCCAAGCTGCCCTATTGATTGTAGAACAATGTTTTGAGCTTGCGTCAAGCTCGAGCAAATACAACTGGTAGCTAGCTGAGCTCGAATATAAAGAACTCGGTTTGGCACAACTCATTTTGTACAAATAGTATTAAAGTAACTCCAACTCATCTCTATAACTCCATTTAAGAGACAAAACTCTGTTTTCATATAATTCTTGTCCTCCAATCCATCCCTGGGATCTGCAAAATAGAGACCCAATTTGCATTCTCAATATTTAAAGACTCTCCCTCTAAATTGATAAAACTATCTTCATTCCTTCTAAAAAACTAATATTTTATTTTCATATCACATTATAGTACGAATTATATCGGATTTACCTTTTGTTATAATTTCATAAAATATGTATATCTTTGAAATTATAATTTTTTTTTTGTAAAATTAGTTCCACCGAAATATATTAACAATACGTTCAAAATAAGACTAATATTAATCTTAATTAAAAAATACCATATGTAAATTCAAATAATCTCCCACTAGATAATCAATATAAAAAATATTTTAATGGTGGATTGGTAAAATAGATGAGATTGTTAGAGTATTGAAAATGACGCGGTTAGCTTAAATAAAAGTTTCACATTGTTCACTAGATAATTTGGCTATTTGTTGTTGTAGATGCACTTAGAGATGAAAATAAAGAATTTTGGGTTAAAGTTTCATAAATTTATTTTTTATATGAAATATATTATTTTGGATCTTCAAAATAGAAAATTAGAGAAAAATGAGTTGGAGGTGCTCTCAAATAGTTGATGTGACCCTAGCTTTATCTTGGAGTCTGAATAGAAAGATACGACGTGTGTCTATGTTACTTAATTATTATTTGTTATTTGTTATTCTTATATTTCTTAATTTTGTATTAATTTTTTGTAAATTATTAATTCGTCTTAATGAAAGAATTTTATAAAGTATAAAATTACGAAATGAATATAAAAATTTGAAACTATGGTCCAAAAAGTTTTAAGAAGTTACCAAAGGTAAAAACTTATTTTATTTTGTTTTATTTTCTGATTTTTTAAACTTTTTGAACATAATTTTTAAACCTTTTCAAACAATATTTCAGAAATATTGATGAAGCTTTGGAAATACTTATTTTTGTTTTGTTTTTTCTGATTTTTAAAACTTTTTGAACATAATTTTTAAACCTTTTGAAATAATAATCTAATAACAACTATAAAATACAAAATACCCTCTTTAAATAGAAAATCTGGTTACATCTTGTTCTATCTACACCGGATCCAAAAAACCAGGACGCCTCTAAACGAGCCCTAGAAGAAGGTGGCCGTTAAACCAGTCACTGTAAGCTATGGACATGGCCTCACAACCTCCGAAGAAGAAACCAAAAAAGGCAAAGAAAACCAGAGTGGTCTCAGAAGAACTCGAGCGAATAGACTCACTATCATGGAACCCTTCTCTCCCTGAGAACGATGATCCATTCTCTCTCTTTACTGGCACAAATGAACTCGAAGGAGGTTCGTTCGTTACGTTTTTCCCTTCGGAGTATTCAATATAACTTCGCTGTTTGTTTTCGCAGAAACCTAGTGAAAATTGAGAAAATCATAGGGTCTCATGCTGTTTGTTGTTATGGGTTTAGTTAATTAGTGTGCATGAGCCTCAGAATTCAAAAGTTGAGTTCTTTTAGGGTCTGTTTGATTACGGTAAAAAAACTGACGGAATGCGAGATGATAAAGAATGGCAACTTTTTTTGTTTTATTTTTTAACTTTTTTATTTTATTTTTTATCTTAGGATATGTGAAATTTGCAGAAGGTTTTCTATAAATTACAAATTATAGTTTGGATAACAAGAAAGTCCCAAGGAAATAAATTGGTTAATAGAGATATACAAAAAGAATGGTGGTGAATTTGGAATTCAAATTTTTACGTTTGGAAGAAGAAAGTTCTGTTCTGTATATTCCGTATTTCGTTAGTTACAAAGCAAAGAAGAAGGCTATATATATGTACAAACTAACTAAGGCGGTTAGAGAAAATAACCGACTAACTAAGGCGGTTAGGCTAACTAACAACTAACATCTGAGTTATAACTAAGCTAAGCAACTAACAGAATATTAACCAACTAACAGAATATCCAATACTCGCCCTCAAGATGGACTGTACAGATTGTGAACAGCCATCTTGGATAGGAGATTAACAAGAATGGAAGAAGGTAAAGCCTTGGTGAGGAGATCCGCAAGCTGATTGTGGGTCCGAACAGGCATAAGACGAATAATACCCTCAGCAACCTTATCACGAATGAAGTGGCAATCAAGCTCAATGTGTTTAGTCCGTTCATGGAAAATGGGGTTCGAAGCAATGTGGATGGCGGCCTGATTGTCACAAAATAAGAGAGCTGGAGAAGAAGTAGCAATGTGGAAATCCCTTAACAATTGGCGAATCCAAACTAATTCACTAGCAGTGGAAGCCATGGCGCGATATTCCGCTTCAGCAGAAGAGCGAGAGATGGTGGTTTGACGTTTAGATTTCCAGGATATCAAAGAAGAACCAAGGAAAATACAGAAACCCGTAACTGATCTGCGGGTGTCCATACAAGCAGCCCAATCAGAATCGGAGAAAGCTCTGAGTTGGATGGATGAATCAGCAGAAAATAGGAGACCCTGACCAGGACTTGATTTAATGTAACGTAATAAGTGTTGAGCAGCTTGTAGATGTGGAAGACGAGGGGTGGCCAAGAATTGGCTAAGCTTGTGCACAGCAAAAGCAATATCTGGTCTGGAAATAGTGAGGTATAACAGTTTACCAATAAGGCGTCGATAAGAGGATGCATCAGGTAGGAGTTCACCATCTCCCTTCTGTAATTTGAGTTTGGGGTCTAATGGAACAGAAACAGGTTTGCAAGCCAGGTATCCAGCATCTTCAAGAAGTTGAAGAGCATAATGGCGCTGAGAAAGAACTAATCCACGTGAAGAGCGCGCAATTTCAAGGCCAAGGAAGTACTTCAGATTTCCCAGGTCCTTCAGTTTAAACTGGCTATGGAGAAAAATCTTGAATTCATCAAGAATGGTACGATCAGGACCAGCAAGAACTATGTCATCAACATAGACAAGTAGGGCAATAAAAGATGATACGGAGCCTTTGGTAAATAATGAATAGTCAGCCTTTGATTGAACAAAACCACATTGAATCAGGGCATGAGAAAATTTAGAATTCCATTGCCGGGAAGCCTGCTTAAGGCCATATATGGACTTGTGTAAACGGCAAACCAGCCGGGTATTAGATGGAGAAGGCTCCCCCTTAGGGTGATAACCAGGTGGCAAATCCATGTATACCTCCTCAAATAAATCACCATTGAGAAATGCGTTGTTGACATCAAGTTGAAAGAGGTGCCAATGCTGAGTTGTGGCAAGAGCTAAGAGGACTTTAACGGTAACCATCTTCGCAACGGGAGAGAAGGTTTCAATAAAGTCAACACCCTCTTGTTGGGTGAAGCCTTTGGCAACTAAACGAGCCTTGTGACGAACAAGACTACCATGAGAATGGAACTTGAGTTTGTAAATCCATTTACATCCGATAGAGTGTTTATTAGTGGGCAAAGGAACAACAGTCCAAGTGCGATTGGAATCCATGGCAGCCAATTCTTGCTGCATAGCATCACGCCAGTGGGGATTGTGGACGGCTTGGTGGTAGAATTGTGGCTCAAAGTGGGAGGATACATTGAGGGTAAAGGTTTTATGAGATGGGGATAGAGTGTCATAAGAAAGGAATTGAGAAATGGGATATGATGAAGAGCTGGAAGGGATGACTTGACTATGTAGGAGGTTACAATGATAAGCTTGAAGGTAAGATGGAGGTTTAGAGGGCCGGGTAGATCTTCGGATGGAAAGGTCAGGAGAAGAAGGAGAAGAGGAATTGTCAGGAGTGGGAGAAAGGTTAGAATCAGGAGTGGGAGAAAAATTAGAATCAGGAGTGGATATGGGCAAAACCAGATCAGGAAATGGATCTACTAAGGGTGCTGAAGCTGTGGTAGAATGAAAGGGAAATATGGTTTCATGAAATATAACATCTCGAGAAAGGAAAATTTCTTTGGATTGAAGATCATATAGTCGAAAGCCTTTTACACCTGGAGGGTAACCCAAGAAAATGCAAACCCGAGATCTGGGGTGAAATTTGGTACGATGAGCCTTGAGTGTGGATGCAAAAGCAAGACATCCGAATACACGAAAAATAGAGTAATCAACAGCGTGATGATATAGCAAAGTATAAGGGGTTTGTTGGTGGAGGAGCACTGAAGGAGTGCGATTAATGATGTAGGTAGCAGTAAGGAGACATTCTGTCCAAAATTGAATGGGAATTCGAGATTGGAAAAATAAGGCTCGAGCAACGTTAAGCAAGTGTTGATGCTTTCTCTCAACAACAGAATTCTGTTGGGGTGTTTCCACACACGAGAACTGGTGAAGAACTCCACGTTCAGAAAAGAAATCAGTGAATTGTAACTCTGGTGCATTATCAGATCGAAAGGTCTTAATAACAGCATGAAATTGGGTGGCAACCATATTGAAAAACTTTGGTATAATGGTTCTGACATCAGATTTGTGCTTGAGCAGATATATCCAAGTGAACCGTGTGCAATCATCAACTATAGTTAGAAAATACCGATGACCAGCATAAGAAGGTACATGATAAGGACCCCAGACATCGCAATGAATCAAATCAAAAGGTGATTGAGATACATGGTTATGAGATACAAACGATAACCGTCGCTGTTTAGCTAAAGGGCAAATGTAACATGGATCTTTATGAAGGTCAGCAACATTGCACTGAAAATGGTTCTGTAAAGCAACTAGCTATTTGGAAGACAAATGACCCAATCGACTATGCCATATGTGAGCAGACAGAGACTTGGTGTAAACTGCATTATTAAGAATGTGCAGGTCCTTACCCTTATTTGTGTCCAGATGATGTCCATTAGAGGAGGAGACAACTTCCTTATTTATGTACATGATGTTTGTAGTATCCAGAACATATAGGCCTCCAATTCTCTTACCCTTGCCAATCATTCTCTGGCTAGTAACCTCCTGAAGTAGAAAATGATCAGGAAAAAATGTAAAGAAAAGGTGAGATCTCTGTGTAAGGGCACCCACAGAAATTAAGTTGAATTTGAATTGGGGCACAAACAAGACATCCTGGAGAATGACTAAAGGACTGAGTCTAATAGTGCCACTCTGATATACTGGTATCCGACTGTGATTCGGTAATGTAACATAAGAATTCCGGATGGTTGTCATGGAAATAAAGTTGGAGATATTTGAGCATATGTGCTGAGTGGCTCCCGAATCAATAATCCAATGCGATGAGGAAGAAAACACAGCTGCTGAAGAAACAGATAAGCATATACCTGTATCATAAGTGGCAGAACAAATTGTCTCATTGGTGGTAGAAGTTACAGCTGGCATTTGAGTAGAAAGGAGGGACATCAATTGCTGACATTGATCACTGGAAAGATGCCGGAAGAACTGACCAACATTTCCTTGTGAACTTGGTTTATCTTCTGAAATAGAAACTTGATTCACTGCCATCTTTTGATTTGTAGGGAAAGAGGTTTTCTGTCTTGATGTGTATCCAGGTGGGTAGCCATGCAATTTGTAACACTTCTCAATAGTGTGGCCTTGCATATTACAATGCGTACAAAGAGGTCTTTCCCGTTTCTGACCCTTGTAATTACCAGAAGGTTGATTGCCATTATAAGTTCTTCGGTTGTGGTTGTCATGTTTAACAGCAAAAGCCATGCTGTTGGTAGAATCCAGAGGAGGGTTATTAGGAATTCCAATCCGGCGCTGGTGTTCTTCTTGAGAAATAAGGGCAAATACCTTGTTGATGGGAGGAAGAGGGTCCATGAGGAGTAATTGGCCACGAATGTGGGAGAATGAATCATTCAATCCCATTAGAAATGACATGATATATTCTACCTGATAGTGTGAATGCATGTTTTTGACTCCACCACAAGTGCATTTTCCACAAGAACAAACAGGTCTGTAATTACTCAGTTCCTCCCAAACCGTTTTCAATTTGGTAAAATAGATGCTGATAGAGTTTTGATCTTGAGTGAGATTCATTAATTCACGTCTCAATTGAAAAATCCTAGGGCCATTTTGCTGTTGAAATCGGTCCTTAAGGTCTACCCAAATTTCATGAGCAGCGTAGATCACACTTGCTGAGATATCTTTCGAAACGGAATTAAGAATCCAAGAAATGACAATGTTATTGTTCCTAGTCCAGGAATGTAGAAGACGAAGATCATTACCTTGAGGCTTCAGAACAGATCCATCAACAAAACCTAATTTGTTTTTGATGGAGAGAGCAATGAGCATCGCACGGCTCCAAGAAGCATAGTTATCTCCACTCAAAGCTTGCGACACCAGCACAAGCCCTGGGCTATCAGAATGATGTAGGAAGTATGGGCTTGAGGGCTCATCAATGGCTGAAGAGTGTGAAGTTCCAAAACCAGGCGGCTCCATTAAGGTTGATAAGGTAAGGAGAAGAATGAGGGATCGTAGACTTGAATCTAGGAGAGATTGTGTAGCGGAAGGAGTTTTTGCTCTGATACCATTTTACGTTTGGAAGAAGAAAGTTCTGTTCTGTATATTCCGTATTTCGTTAGTTACAAAGCAAAGAAGAAGGCTATATATATGTACAAACTAACTAAGGCGGTTAGAGAAAATAACCGACTAACTAAGGCGGTTAGGCTAGCTAACAACTAACATCTGAGTTATAACTAAGCTAAGCAACTAACAGAATATTAACCAACTAACAGAATATCCAATACAAATTTTGTCGTGGCCGGTTTCTGGGGAAAATTTTGAATGGGTTCTAGAAATTTTTCTTTCATGCAGTTTCCATCATTCTTTGTTGTTCAAACACCCAAAAAGTTTGTGTTTCTCTTCTTTCCAGTTTCCGTCAATTCCACCATTTTCGTGCTATCAAAATGGACCTTTACATTCTTGCATCTTATCGGGAACCAAAAAAGAGGTTACTTTTTAATTTATGGATCTATTGTGAGCGAATTTAGGTTTCTTAACGCTCGAGGAGATTGATGAAGCTGAGTATGGTTTGGAAATTCCTAAACCTGATAGAGAAAAAAAGAAGGAAAGGCGAAACAAAACTACAAAGTTGCAAAAGAGGAAGCGAAGTGAAGATGATGATGGGTCTAGCGGTGGACCTGAGGCTGGAAGCAAGGAAAAGGTTGATGAAGAGAATAAGAAAGTGAAGAGAATTAAGAAAAGAAAGAAGAAGAGGCAGAAGAATAAGAAAAAGGAGGAGAAGAAATCTGAGGAAAGTGAGGAGCCTGCTGCGGGTAAGTATTGTGCTTATTTTGAATTTGGCCAAAAATGTTTTTGTGATATTTTTTTTCCTGGTTGTTATCTCAAATTTGATCGTTTTCACAGTTTGAGTCAGTGTTGAACTTTTTCTCTAGTTTAAAAGCAAAACTGTATTTTGCTGTGTTAGATGCAAGTTTTTGCAGTTTACTCCAGACTCTTCAAATTCAAATTCAAAATTTATTTTTTGTTAGACTTAAATCCAGAAGAAAAATGCATTATACAATGCAACGTTCTTTGGAAAGGATGGAGACCAAACAAGGAACTATTACTGTGATGTTTGAAGGTGCTTCTTATTGTTCAAATTTGATGATAAGAACAAATAACTGAAGGATGAGTTGGTATAAGAAGGATCTGCTGGAGCACTGAAAGCATAGCTGAGCCCTCAAATTTCCTGACTTTTGACATGTGAAGTATCTTAACAGTTCTCATAGTGTTTGTGGATCAACGTAAAACTTAGTTTGATTAGTTCGAGGTACATTTAGGTTTATCCTTTATTAATAAGCTTTGGTATACTCTGTTATTTGTTTGTGTTATCCGTTCCGTTGTCAAAATAGAGAGACTTGGTGCTCATAAATGTTGGTACATTGACTCCACGGGGTCATGATAATGTATCACCTTTGGATGTGATACATTTAAGTTTGCGTATGGTTTGACCTTTTCTCCCATGGAAATAGTTGGTTATTTTTCTGTTTTCGTTTAGTGTAGTAGTTGATAAACCTTAACTGAGTAACATGTTATTGATTACGCGTCAATGTTTCAATCAATTGTAATGTTAAGATTAAGGGATATTGAAGACTGATTAATTTATTGGCCCAATTTGTTTTTGACATGTATTTCAACTCAGTTAATCTCTAATGGTGTTCACTGTGACAGGTGCCAGTGACTGCAAAGAAGATATCAAAGGAGATTCGGCTGATGAAGCTGATTATTATGCATGGAATGAACTTAGGCTCCATCCCCTACTTATGGAATCAATATTCAGGCTTAGGTTTAAAGAACCTACACCAATACAAAAAGCTTGTATTCCTCCTGCTGCTCATCAAGGAAAGGTTGGTTTCTTTTAAATCTATGAGTAGGATAAAGTAACAGCAACACATGGCATTATATCTATCCAGGTAAATTTGTATCACAGGATGTCATTGGCGCTGCTGAGACAGGATCTGGGAAAACACTTGCATTTGGTTTGCCAATTTTGCAACGTCTCCTTGACGAACAAGAAAAAGCTAATAATCTGGTTGCAGAAAAGGGGGAAGAAGTTGAAAAGGTTGCTCCAAGAAGTCTCCTAAGGGCTCTTGTCATAACTCCTACAAGAGAGCTTGCACTTCAGGTACTTAAAATTGATATCTTGGTTGCATGCATTACTTTGGGCTTAGCTGATTTGCCTTTGACTATCATCATTTTTCTTTGCAATGTCTGGCTACGGGGCCTTATGTGGTTCCATGAAACAGTATGAAATCTTCAAGAAGATTGTTTACATTTTTTGTTCAAATTGTATTTCCATAATTTTCATATGATCTATTTACTTGTAGAAAAAGTGTATATAAGAAGACATGAATGTTGGTCTGCATGTTTTGGGTTGTGCGAGATATCTTAGACTGGAAGATATTTTGTATTAACCATAAAGGCTTGTTTTGGGATACTCGATAATCTGATAATTGGTTCTCAAACTTGCTCAATTTCTTAAATTTTTTCTTTGAAGTTTTCATTATATAGGCCGGTCAAAGGGAAATAATCTAAATACTTCCGTATGTCTCGAAATAAATGGTGCTACCTTGGCTAAGCTGATTTTGACAGTTTTAGTATCATTAATGGCTTTCCACTCTAGTCGTGCATATAACGCCATATGGGGGGTTATTTGTGTTTCTTTTCCAGGTTACTGACCATCTTAAGGAAGTTGCAAAAGGTACCAATACTAGGGTGGTTCCAATTGTTGGTGGGATGTCAACAGAAAAGCAGGAAAGGCTTCTTAGAACAAGGCCTGAGATTGTTGTTGGGACTCCAGGGAGGCTATGGGAACTTATGTCAGGTGGAGAAATTCATCTTGTTGAGGTTAGTGCTGATGCATGCCATATATGGGCATGTATGATGGGGTTATGTTTACCACACCACCCCCTTTTAGTTAGAATGCTTATGTTGCATGCAGTAGACAAAATTTTCAGTGAGCATGCTGAATGTCAACGTTAATTATGTTCAAGTTTTCTTTGGTAAACTTCAAAATTCTAATTGGACCTTCTCAGATTCCACAGAAAGACCTTGTTTTACTTTGAATATCTTATTGTTCTTTATCGAGCTTGTACTTGTGTATACTCGTTACAATTCTTCCACACATGATGCACACTATGAAACATGGATACGGATACGGGATACGGATACGCTACGATACGGAAAAACCTAAAAAAGTAGGATACGGATACGTCGGGGATACGACTGTAAAAAAATTAATTTTTTTATAATTATTAATCATGTACTATGCATAAAAAATCATTACTAATACCATTATACCAAACATCAAGCACAAGTCAATTATCATTTATCAAAACTCAAGTCATTAACCACTACAAAGTGCCTACAAGTATCACAAGTATCACTAATCACATTATCAGTCTATGACTCTATCACTTATCAGTATACAATAAAAAGAAAAAACAGAAAACATTAGAGCAGCGAAGAGGGGTAGAGAGAGAGAGTTGAACCTATTGGAAGATGGCGATGAAGCCTGGAGGTCGCTGGAAGTGCACAACGGTAGAGAGTCGAAGTAGAAGTTAGAGTTTTAAACTTTTAATTTTTTTGTCCGACTATATTCACACATATTAAGCTATAATTACCCATCTTTCTCTATCTTTATTCTATTTTTTTAAAAAAATTATTTTTAACCTTTGCCTTATCGGAAACGTATTGGTCGCGTATCGGAGACGGGAGACGTATCGGTCGCGTATTGGAGACGTATCTGTCGTGTATTGGAAACGTATCCGAAATTAAAATGATTTAATTTTAATACCCGATACTTTTCAGCCATATCCGATACGTATCGGGGCGTATCGGGCGCGTGTCGGTATCTGGTAAGTATCTGATACGCGTACGCGACTAGTTTCGGAGTATTCGTGCTTCGTAGGATGCACATTTTACACGTGGACTTGCTTTTTTGGTGAAACTAATTGAGTTCACTTCTATTGGAAATGAAATAAGGATGAATTAAAAAGCGCCCGGGAAAAAGTGCCATGTTTGCTTACAGCCACGTCTAATAGGTCCTCTTCAAAATTAAGCTCGCCTAAGTAATCTAATGAAATGAAGCAATATCAAAATCCAATTACTATCTCCATCTTTGTCGTTCATGTTTGCTTACAGCCACGTCTGGAATATTAGGTAAATGTCGCAGCGCTAAGATCCTCCAGTCAACATGAATTCTTGGGGTAATCTGAAAAAGGAGCTTGTGTTTTAATTCCATTTCCTTCAATCTAGTATTGTCCACCATACTATTGGAGTTCTCAGTGATACACGGTCTTGGGTAGAACTCAATCCCAGAAGCTAGTTGTTGAAGTGAGGGTGTCCTCACACTTATATACTTCTATTAATGTAGTACCTAGGCAATGTAGGATTTCCTTCACTCCCTATCTCACGCCCAGTGTGCTCAATTGGTAGCACCTGCCACAATACAGGCCAGAGACAAGCACCCTACCCATCCCTGATACCTTTTACACGGTCTTCGGTAGAACTCAACCCCATAAGCTATCACTTAAAGTTAGGATGCCCTCATGCTATACTTCATATTACTATGGTACCCAATCAATGTGGGGTTTCACTTGAGATTTATCTCTCTCTAAAGATTTTAGAGATGCAATCATATAAGTTCCATTATTTACTATCTTACGTTAAATTGGTCTGAATGGTTCTGACCCTCTTGTTTTGCCTTTTGCAGTTACATTCACTGTCTTTCTTTGTGCTGGATGAGGCTGATCGCATGATAGAGAATGGTCATTTCCGTGAGTTGCAGTCCATAATTGACATGCTTCCAATGACCAGTGGCTCAAATGAAGGGCATCTTCAGAATACACAGAACTGTACGACAGTTTCGAGCTTCCAGAGAAAGAAAAGACAAACCTTAGTGTTTTCTGCAACTCTAGCCCTCTCTGCTGATTTCCGTCAAAAGCTAAAGCGAGGATCAGTGAAACCAAAGCAATCAACTAATGATGAATTAAATTCTATAGAGAGACTTTCTGAACGAGCTGGAATGAAAGCCAATGCTGCTATTATCGATCTGACAAATGAAACAATTGTGGCAGATAAGCTCGAGGAGTCATTTATTGAGTATGTCCTCTTTTTTGTCTGTTTTTTCACCTATCAACTCTTTAGTTGCAAAATGTCAAGATGTTACCCATTGTGAGGTTGGTGCATTCAAGTTTTGTCTTTTGGGTAAGCTTGGTTAGTATTACCAATAAAGATGTGAGGTGCGATTCTAGAGGACGGAGAGCTATGCGGCCAAGAAGCCAAAGTACCTCAAAGCTCGAAAAAGGATAACCATAGATCTATCTAGAAGGATAACCACAAAAGCCCGAAAAGATAGGCTAAGAGAACAAAACCTCTTACAACACGAGAGGGAAAGGCACAATAAAGTAATAAACATGCATTACAAAACGAGCTTAACAATTTGTAAGTGCAACTTTTTTCTTCTTGCTTGATCTATGTTTAAAGCATGGATTTTTTTTTCTTGCTAGACTAAGGCTTCGGAACTTCGCTTCTAGATTTTTTGTGTATCCCTTCAAGATGTTGCCCTATTCTTATTAACTCCTCCTTAAATGGAAATGACTTTTCTATTAATGATTTCCTTATACCTGATTTTCATCAATCCCTTCAGGGTGGACATTTTACATCATCTTTCCCAACACAAGATTCTAGAATGCCAAAATATTTGGTAGATGATGCCAATTATGGGATCTTCCACATTAGAAGTCACCTTTGTGGGGGATCCCTCTAGTTTTGAAACATTGATTCCCTTCTTTTTTTTTTTTTTTTGTTAACTATGTCGATCCCTTTAAATGTTTTCGTGGTTCTCACACTGAAGCTCCTCCTTCGTATCCCATTCTAGTTTTTGAGAATTAAAAACTAGAATCTTTGTGCCGTCTTGGGACAAATTGGTTTAGTGTGCTCAAAGAGTATGCTCAAAAGTATCACAATTCAAGAAAAGTGTTTGTAGGTTCCAAGTAGTTTACAGCCTGATCGCAGAAGGCTCTCCATATTCTAGATTGATTTTTGTTTCCTCCGGAATACATCAATCCTAGTTCTTGCTAAATGCAACTCTACTCCTTGAGAAAGTACGCGAATCAAAGAATAAAATGTTACTAGTTATACTAGGGGGTATCTGGGAGGGATTTTTTGAGGTGTTTTTGGATTCTGAGAGTTTAATTCTGGAATTTTAGATTCTGGAAAACTCATTATCAGAATTTGTGAAGTGTTTTGTAAACTTGTATAAAATAAATTATGAATATGTGAAGTGTTTAGTAGTATAATTAGATTATTAGATTATGGATGAACAATTGACCATAATGTCCTTATATTGTGTCTCCTTATTTTTATATTTGACAATTTCCCCCTTGTGTATTTTGAAATATAGTCAAATAATTTTTATATTTAGAATTTAATCAATCTTAAAATACAATAATCGTAAATGTGTGTAAAATATATTTACAATTTCCTACTACATTGGTATTATCATGAGATACAAAATATATTATCTCTGCGTGTTACCCCCATTACATGTCAAAAAATACAATCCAACACATTAGCTTCAAATGTTACCTCCATTACATGACCGAAAAACAATCCAAAAAACAACAGCTCCACGTATTACCTCTATTACATGACAAAAAAATACAATCGAAAACACATTACCAAAAAAAGTCCATTAGTGAATCTTAAATGTTGGCCCCACAATGGGTAGTATTTGTAAATTATTAAAAAGTTTAATGGTAGAATGGTAACAAAATTCCAGAATCCAAAACTAGACTATCAAAAGTAGCTTTGGACCTATTTTTGAGATTGCGACTCTAAAGGCCTATTTTGAGAATTTCAGAATCAAAATTTCAGAATGAGAATTCCAAAATCAGCACCTTGAACACCTCAAAATCACAAAATGAGAATCCCAAAATCCCCAAAACACCTCCAGAATCAATCCCAAACACCCACTAGCAATATAATCCAAGCATCCTCTGTCCAATGTTCCTATTGGACATTGCTGAGTTTTACCCGCACGAAAGTCGCGTATGTCCACATTTGTAAGTTGTTACCCCAGTTGGCACTATTATACTACAACTAGTATACCCCACAGTGACATGGACCATTCACGATGATTTAATCAAGTGTGCAAACAATTTATCGTAAAAGAACGCAGCACCACTTTTTTGAAGTTCAAGAACATTGTCCCGGTTAATTTTGTGCACTTGCTCAAAATGTTTAAAGAAAGTTTTTTTATCAACGAAATACGCCACCAAACGTGCTCCCAACAAATAGAACTTTTGTTAGATATCTCATGAGTCAGTCTATAATCACCATATTACATGGTTCCAACTTAAGGAGCATCAATCCCAAACTGCATATTTTTTGTGCCATTTTGCTGCAAGAGAAAGCTAGTAACACGAAACCACTTGTTGGATTTTCTTACAACTGAAAGCTAGGAGCATGAAACCACTGGTTTTATTTTTGGCTTTTCATGGCTCAATGTAGTAGTACTAGTTATCCATATAGTTTTTTTTTTCCATGTAAGTGTTTGCAAAGTGTTGTTTAACTTGATTCACCGGGATCGATTATTGTACTGAAGCTGCCTGACTTGTGGAGGTGGCAGATATGCTCCTATACTGTCATGAGACATTGCGACCACATGATTTCCAGCTCTAATCTCATTCTGCTACACAAAAAAGCTACTCCTTGTCCTCAAAATTGATGAGATTGCCATGTCCGATCTCGGTTATGCTTCAGAATCAGTTGACGCTTTAAATTCGAAACATTACTAAGCTGCGATCTCCTCTGTCGCAATCTCAAACACTGGTTTGCTAAATTACCACATGAACACCTTCACCATCACATGGGTCCTCTTCATCAACATCAAGGTCTTCACCAATCCCAAAGCATTCAGCTCATCACTCCCTCTTCTCTTGAAGCCTTCCCTCTGTGAAGGTAGCCCAACAAAATCTCCAGCGAACAGCAATTTGGGTGGTCCTCGGAGGCGAACAGAATGTCTAGGATTCCACTCTACATTATTCTAAACAGTTTCTCCTGAATATCTATTTTGTGGCTTACCAAAATCTGTATAGTGGGACACCTTGTTAGAAATATGGGTTGTGATGTTGCTTCTTCGTGTGTGTGAGCCTAATCTACTCTACGTGAACTAAGATTCAGTGTTTCTGGGGTTCTGGTTTTAGGATTAAGTTATCTTTATTTTCCTAATTTTTCCTTGTTTTGAGTGGATCAACTGCTTGCAACAAAGCAATACTTAAGCACTATAGCTTGCAGGTGCAGGGAAGAAGACAAAGATGCCTATCTTTATTACATATTAAGTGTTCATGGACAAGGCCGCACAATGGTTTTCTGTACATCAATAGCAGCTTTGCGCCATATTTCTTCCCTTTTGCGCATTCTTGGAGTTAATATTTGGACACTTCATGCTCAGATGCAACAGCGAGCTCGGTTGAAGGTTTGTATTTGTTGCCAATGTCTGTACTTATTTAGTGTTTTGGAAATCAATCTTTGTATAACAAACTTTGCATCATGAGGTCACTATGACTATCTTACATTTTTCATGTCTCAGTATACGGTTTCTTGGTTTTGGTATCTGTAGTAATAATGTTACAGGACTTATATGCCTGTCTTCTAATTTGGCACCTCTTGATCCATCTGAGAAATTTGCCACGAAACTGTGCTGATGTTATCTTCTTCCACAAAAAGGCATGGCATTCTTCAGGACTTTCAGGCTTCCTCGGCATGTCACATAGTTTCAAGGATTTTTTTGTTTGTAACTCCGTCTTTGAATTTGGTACCTCTTGATTGGTCTCAGTGAAACTTACTTGGACATCCTTGCTAATGTTGCTTCTGGAACTTCATAGTCGTAGGTTACCTGGTTTAAAGAGGGTGAAAGTTTTGTCCCGCTGTTGTTCCTGGCAAATAATTCATCCATGTATCTGCTGTAGGGCTGACTTTTTCATAGTTGAGCCTTTGTTTTGCTTATTTGTGCAACTAGTTTGTTCTGTTGTATTTTAGTCAATTTTATTAAATGATCTCCATTTTGAATTACTGGATAATGGGATACTTATATTCCTCTTTTTGTTTAAAGTATTTGAATTGCTTGAGGACATTGAAGTATATGACTAGCTGTAGGGATATCTTTGCTTTAATTCCATTACGTCTGAGTTTCCCCCTTCTCATCTCATATTTTGTTTTTAGTTAATTTATTGACCAAGGTGAATAAAAACGAGCCTTGTTCTTTGCCCTGCGAGAGTAAATCACTATCTAGTCATTGTTCTTTCAAAACTGGGGTACATGGTTGATACACACTGATTAACATGTGTGGTTGCTTTTTATTTTGGGTGAACAGAATGCTACTGTTGGTTTTGCATGGACATTGCCAACATATCCTTATCAACTGCCTGTTTAAGGCTGCTTAATACTAATAGTTTTGTCTCTTCTCCATATTTGAAGACAGGAGAAAAATTGAAAAATTGCTAGCCTGGTTAATTTTATTGCTCGTTCTTTGCTATTACTCTCTTTTTTTCCCCGAAGAAACAGCAATTTCTGTTTCGCTTTCTGAGCTTCTACTATTTGTTTACCTAATTTTTGCAGGCAGTTGACCGTTTTCGTGGATATGAGCATGGTATACTTGTTTCTACTGATGTTGCAGCAAGAGGGCTTGATATTCCAGGAGTAAGAACTGTTGTTCATTACCAACTTCCACATTCAGCAGAAGTAATTGACCTGTCTCTTGCCTTTCTCAGTGGTTATGTTTCTTGTTTTTCTGTGTATGTCTGTTTGTTTGTTTCTTTTTGTGCTCTATTCTCAGTGGTTGCTGACAAAGAATAAATTCATTGCCAGGTTTATGTTCACAGAAGTGGAAGAACTGCTAGAGCCTTGACTGATGGGTGTAGCATTACACTAATCTCACCAAATGATACATCTAAATTTGCTACTTTGTGCAAATCATTTTCGAAGGTAATGCTCTTGTGAAGTTAACATTTACAATTTATACCTGATATAAGGCTGCGGTTTGAAGGTCCTGGGATTCATTTTTATGTTACTAATTGAATTGCGGTACTTTTCCTACGTTGATTTGAATGGGAACTTTTTAACTTTCATGCATCACATTGGTATCTGTTACTGTATCCAGGAAACTTTGCGTCGATTTCCTATAGACATCTCATATATGCCAGAGATTGCTAAACGATTATCTCTTGCACGTCAAATAGACAAGATTTTGAGGAGGGACTCCCAGGTAATCTTTCCTTTTTTAGTTTTTGCAATGCTACGTTTATGTACAAGGGGTTCCTACGTGGAATGGTAAAAACTCAGGCTGCCGAGCCTGAGAAGTAGCCAACTAGGGTTTGAGACCGAGAGCAGCGACCTTCAGCTATTATGCCAAAGATTAGATGTGTGTCCAGTCTTAACCCTCCCACACGTTTAATTCACTGGGCCAACACTGTCATTATGTTATTTGCAGAAGCACGACTCAAAGTTTGCAATGTATTTCAGTATTATTTTTGTAAAGAAGCTGATAGTGTTATAGGTATATCAACAAGTCATATTGATGAACTTTTAATTAAAAAGTTCTACATTATGTTATCATATGGTAGCTGCTATAATATTTAATCATATTCTTTAGTCTGCAAATGTTTTCCTATGCGTAATGCAACATCAATACAAATACTTTATTCGTGAATGTCTCGTTGCTTAATTGTTGCTATGTTGGGGTTCAAATAACAATTTGTTGTTAATCTGTAAATGCATTGACAGAAAATTGCAACTCCTTTGGTTTGTAGTCGTTTATTGGGATTTCACTATGGTCTTGATGTTCGTTTTGCTATGTTGTGGTTCAAATAACAGAGTGATGATTTGTTTTAAATTGGGCCTTAGGATCATAGACTGGCATTTGAAGAATCGTAGAAAGTATTATTTGTTGTATGGTCAAAGAGAACTACAAGAACCAGTATCAAATGTGTTTTACTGACGTTTATTGCTTGATAACATGTCCTCTCTCTCTCTCTATATATATATATACACACACACACACTAATGAAGGATCCGTTATTTTACTAAAATGACGACTTCCCATTTTCTAATTAAATATTGATGATTTGAACCATTCAATGTATTTAAAACATGTTTTTAAGGGTACTTGCGAGAAATCGGCTCAAAATATTTTTGAATATTGATGGTCAGCATTTATGAAAAACTGCTTGGGTCAAGCCCTTCCTGGTATTTGTTTGAGCCGATTTCTCACGGATAACCTTAAAATCATGTTTTAAAAATATTGAACGGTTCAAATCATCAAAATATAATCAGGAAATGTGAGGTCTCATTTTAGCAAAATGAAGGATCTCTCATTAGAAGCGGTCTCTCTCTCTCTCTCTCTCTCTCTCTCTCTCTCTCTCTATATATATATATATATATATATATATATATGCAATTGCACATATGCTTATGGTTCTATGTATGGAATATTAGATGCGTGGGTTCAGGGAGGAAGAGAGCAGACAGGGAGAGCGGAAGTGTCTTCCACAAAAAAATAAAATAAAAGGCACTGAACATGCTGTCATGAGAGGAAAGAGAGATCAGAAGGGAAAACGATAAAATTACAGAGGAGCTATAGCTAACCTAACAACTAGTGATGAGAATCACATCAATATTAGTAACATTAGTAGTAATAGTAATAATAATAATAATACCAGAAAAAGAGAAAGGTTAGAGGTCCTGGAAATGGATTGTATTTTGAATCCCCTCTTGACTCTATACATTGTAGAATAGAAAATTGAATGTACCAATATTTCTGGATGATTGTCTTTGTTACACATTTTACTGCTGGATACTGTTTGAGATGCCAATGCAATGTGTTCTTCAACTTCAAGATAAATTATTGCTGTGCACATGCTTTAAATATTTGATCAAGGTCATTATTTTATTTTCTAGGAAAAGGCAAATATAAGTTGGTTTGAACGAACTGCTGAATCAATTGAACTAGATGTGGAGGACAATGAAAGCGAGGATGAAAGAGCGACCAACCATAAGCAAAAAAAGGCCAATGCCAATCATCTAGAGAAGCTGCGAAAGGTTTATTCTAAGTTCTAACTACCGTTGCTTTCTTCTTTGTTAAGTGAAATTACGTCTCCCCTTTTTGGGGAGCATCTGATCCTTCTGCAACTTCATCATCAAAGAATGTGTCATGTCGTATGAAACCATCGGTTAAATTTGAGACTGCAGGAGCTCAATATGCAGCTTTCCCAGCCGTTGCAACCAAAAGCATTTTCACATCGCTTTTTAGCGGGGGTAATATTTCTCTCTCTGTTTTTCAGTCGTTCTCTTACCTTGATTATTTTACTTGTGACCGTTACAAGACGTGGGTAGAACTCAACCTTAGAAGTTAGAAGCTAGCTATGGAGGTGAGTGTACCGTCAAGCTTATACATTGTTACCCTTACTTTCGTAACCAAGCGGCGTCAGACTTCGCTTCACAATGACTTCGCTCATTTTTTTGTTTGATGTATCATCTGATGATGTTGAATTATTTATTACCTGTCAAATCAATCTTTAGATTTTACTGACTCTAGAAGATAAAAAGTGAGGGCTGAGTGCAATGGTTGCTGGTAGTGAGTGTTTGTTGGGTATACACATGATTTTAGAACTGTGGTTGATTCAGTATAGACTCTCTCAAGCTTTGACAATAGTTGTTTCACCCTGTAATTGTTCATATGCAATCTGAAGCAACTACGAAATTAAGCTTATCTGGTTGCCAAAATCCATTCTTGCAGTCTGTAAGGCCAGGAAAAGATAGACTTCCACTCTGCAAAACCATTTATTAAGTTCTGGAAAACTTTTTACTACCTTCGTAGAACCCTTTTTATATGTTGAGATTTGAATTAGTTGTACATTGCTAATTAAATGAAAAGAAACAGAAGAGGCGATGAAAAGTCCTAATTCTTCTTGTCTAAAGTATAACTATGCTCCATTCTTTCGAGTGAAAGTTCTACGGTGAAGAGACCGGGTCAAGGCGACCTAATTAAAGAGAACATTCGGGACATCAAAGCTAGTGCAATGGTAATCTCGTCATTTGTTGTCGAAATTGGATAGATCAACTGTAATTGGCAGGTAAATTGAGGCCTTGACGTATGGATGGGAACTCCTACTTTGACTATAGTTGCAATCCTTAAGCGGGATTTTCAATTCATCTATCCATTTTCTCTCCCTTGTAGGAATGGGCACCACTATCCCAGCCCCAAATCCATTATTGATCATATCTTTTTCCCAATAGTTGTCCCTTGTCTTGGGGCATCTTTGGTTTTGGGAGAGAGAGGGCCCACCGGATAAAAAAGTCTTTCTCTTCGTGTTCCGGGTCATATTCCGGTGTGTCCACAGAAGAGAAAATCGCAATGCATCTTTCTCAGCAAGCATAGCTTGGAGTGGGAGTGTAGAGGGGGTAGGGTAAGGAAAGTGGCTGCTAATGTGTGCCGGAGAAACCAGGCGCGTAAGGTTTTCAGGTGATAGGTGGGTATGGTGTGAGGCAGTGGAGCAAGCTTGGGCTCAGTATGCTTGCCCCCACCTGAGTGTTTTTTCTAAATTAATTTTTTTTAGCTTTCAATTAATTTGCTTAACAACTTTGTATATCATCCCGTCATTGTCTTTCGCTTTCAATCATTAGACCAACTCCAGTGTATTGACCAAAACAAGATGTCGAATGGCTCTCCAGTGCATGTTTAGAGAGACGATTGAAATAAAAAAAAATTCATTGACTGAGCACCATAGTGCTCTCCATTTTTTTCTATCTTTGCACATTCAAATTTACAGTTTAAATTTAACATCGTAAAATAGGAAAATAAAAAATATAATAAATTTCTTGCACTGTAGCAAAATTTTGGCATTTAAAGTACTGCATGTATTATGTTAACATGCTATTAGCAATTTTGTATTGAAGATTCTCTTATGCACCATGAACGAGACAACAAACAAGCAATGAAGAACTTTTCGAAACATGAGACTTGTCGTGGTCTTGTTTGAAAACTTATTTTAATCTACATTAATAAGTATACTAGTGTTCTCATTGTAAGAGTCCACGTATTTTGTACTATTATGAGTGTTTAGTGAGACAAAAACTGTTGATGTTGTGTTAAAAAATTGCCCCCCACAGGTGAATTTGTGGGTATGGCACTGGGGAGAGGGGATTGAAGCTAGGGAGACTTTCTTTGGTATAGGGTGATAATTCTCCTATTCAATCGGCGTCAATACATTCTAAGTTTCTAACCAAAGTTGTTAACATGAGATACGCATTTTGTAATTTTTATTTTATGTATCATACCGTATTGTGATGTACGTTAACAAGAGTATTAGTTGAAAAAATAGCTATACTAAATTTTAAATAAAATACCTATTCTAAATAGTATGAAAATAACTCTTAGAAGATACCAAATTTCACTTAAAATGTTTTGAGTGTATAAAAGTATTTCATAAGCTTGCATGCTTTATAAGCATTTACAACATAACGAGAAATCTTACAACACAAATCAAAATTTTCAATTGTATGTTGAAGATCAGTTCTACTCTTCATCCATGAAGTCAATTATGTTAATACACGATTCAGATTCAACATTTTTTTAATCTACAATTTTTAAGCATTCAAAATTTGTTCATACTGTTTTTGTTTATCGAAACATAAGTAGCCACATTTCAATTACCTAAGATACGTAAAACTAAGGAGATGATATTTATTAAGATAGACGATATAAATTCTCATTAACTAATTACTTCTTTTGCAGAACTAGTACAAGTAATTAGTAACATATCCATGTATTGTGTATCACATCATCGATCATATAGATACCGCAAGAACGTTACTTAAACATAACATACAGTTAGAGATACATATTGGTTTTTACCTCTAAACGCACTAAATTGCATGATACGTTGTGTACCATTACATTTATTGAAATATAGCATATGCTTAGAGATGCGTATTGGTTTTACTTCTACCTCTAAACGCATCAAACTAAAGATACCTATTATCCATCATAAGATTTTGACAATTCTGATTGGTAGCATTGACAAATGCTCTCTGTTCTACTTGTAATGTCATTGCCATGTTCTCTCTAATATTTGAAGGCAGGCATGAAATTGCCATAGGAGATCATCTAATAAATGGGATCATTTTTCTCTTAGGCTGGTGTTTCACCTCTTCTACAACACCAATTTGAAGAATTAGCTTCGCAGAAGCTTGGTGATTTCAAGAATTTGGGGAATGGAAAAAGTGGGAAATTATTGGTTATAGGTCAGGATTGCATGGAACCACTACAGGCGCTTAGGAATGCCAGTCACGAGGTAATCTTTGGAATTTGTGTCGTAGTGTTTATCTGGTTATCATTAATCTTTCTCTGCATACAAATTTGGGTACTTGTTATAATTGAGATTTATTTAGTGCACGCACTCTGCTCAAAAGAAGGATTTCCCAGAGGCTAACATTTCTCTGTTTATAGTTTCTAGTTACACTAGCTACTATAAATATAAATTCTATATGGTATCATTTGAGTGCTATGCACTTGCTATGAGTTAACGTAAATTACAGCTTAGATTCTCTGTATTTGTTTGTGGTTACAGTATCTACTAACTGTACCTAGTAAATGAATGAGTGATGTACTATTAAATGACCAAGAGTTTGATGCTTAAGGACTCGTGGTGCAATGGAATATTGAACCTGAGTATGAGTTTGTGGCAATATGTACCTGTCAAGTAAAGAAATTAAGGGTGTGTTCGGTTGAGTATTTTTGAAACGACTTTTGGGGAAAAAAAAACTCTGAGATATTGTTTGGTGTAAGTGTTTCAGAAAAAATTTGGGAGGTAAATTTTTTCGGCAGTTTCGAGATGCTCTCTCTCTTCTTTTATAGAGAAATGAATATTGTTTGGGAAAAAAGTAAAAATATTTAGGAAAATTTTCCCAAACAAGTTCAGAAAAATTTTCTAATTTTTTTTTTGAGAAATAGCCAAACGAACACTGCCTAAAAGTGCTGCTAGTATTTATCAAATGTTTTGAGTTACCTAAGATTTTAGTGCTGGTTCTTGCTATTAGTTAAAGCATCTCTCACTAAAATGTACGATTGAATGGATTCTCTGAACTGTGCCATTTTTGTTATGGTGAAAATAAGGAGGTTGTTACTTTTCTTTGGAGGCCAGCAGGATGTATTTTCTGAGAACCAGTATTGTGCTGTGGGGGTGAGAGGTACTTATGGAGTTTCTTCTGACTACTTCCGTTATCACCTTCCTCTCTTCACACAGAGTCTATGAGAAATGGTTATTCTTTTAAAGGGTTCACACTTATTTTTTCAGTCTCCTTTCTTCATAATTCTTTGCTGTTCGTATACCTTTTTTTTTAAATCTCTGATCTTTGTGTACTTCAGTACACGCCATTAGGAGGAAGACCCATAAATAAGACACCCTGCCTTTGGCGTTTATCAAATTTGTCATCGATAATGTTGAAAGTTGAAACTGAGTGATTGGCATGAACTCAAACACCATAAAAATGAGTGACCGCTCTATAAATTGTTAGTTGGAAGGGTTGAGTGGTATATGCAGTATATGCTTCTTATTACATTGCCTGTTTTTCCTAGTTTTAGTTGTGAACAGGATCAGTATGTATCGGTCAACGTTGGCCTATTCAATATTAGCCATCATAACTATATGTTGCTAAGTCCTGAGTTTTTCCTGGCAATTTAATTTAGCAAGGCCCATAAAACATTTCCTTGCATGTCTAAATGTGTTAGTTATCACTCCTCTCTTTTTCTGATCATGTCGTAGTTTTTTTCTCAATTTCCTTGCGTGTCTAAATGTCTAAATGAACTTTTTAATCTTTTGAAGTTTGAAGTTTTCAATTTTTTTCCTCTTTCTCAGGTCATGGATCTCAAAGAGAATGCAGAAAAAAGGAGGAATGTTGAAAATTTAAGGAGAAAGAGGAAAGAGGAGAAAAAACGTACTTCGATTTGTCCCCTTTAAAAGATACTTATATTTAGCAATAGTGCTTTTCCAAAGGTTGGGTTTGCCTTTGCCCTAAGGTTTGGTTTCTTCTAATATTTTGGTGCTTGTTGTCCAGGTTTGCATGATCAACGGAGGAAGCAGAAGAAAAAACAAAGAGCGGGAAATGAGTAGCATGGATTGACGGGGTTAAAACCCAGAAGTTGTAAGGGAAATTTGAAGCTAATTATCATAAAAGTAGATTATTGTAGACAAGTCATAACCTAAAAAGTCCAATTTAGACAAAATAAGGATGTGTGGTCTGTATTAGCCTTAGCCTGGCTATAGTTATAAAATTCAAATGAATATGCATAGATGGGTAGCATATTTATTGGGGCATTTCATTTGGGGATTGCGTATGACTTTTGTCATCAGCTATCCATGTCTGACATTAAGCTTTGTGACATCAATTAAATCTGGTATTTTACTTTAAATGGAAAGATTGGAAGAGATCTGAACATGTTTGGTGCAGCCTGATTTTGAAAGTTCAGGATTATTGAACTTTTGACATTTCATCAGTCAAAACATTTTTTGATTACTTGTGTCATCTTTGTCAGCAGAGAACCCACTAGTTATTAAATGGCAGGCCTCAAGGTGATGAAGTGGAGTGATTATTCAGTCCTATCTGCACCTCCATGTGGTACTTCTACCTTCTTAATCATCACACATCGGTGTGACATATTTACACTTGGGTCCAATTCAGTAGAGTCAAAATGAGGGGATAAAATTTGGACTCCAGATATATTAATTTGGGTTGTCATATTTAGAGTTTGTTAGCGATTTTGAACCTTAAATATGATATTCAGAGTTTAAATTTTATCCGGCTGGAGGGAGATAAACTAGGACAACCCCCATTGTCTATATCTTACCCTTTTTTATAGCATGAGATTGATTACATACGGTCTTATTAATCTTTCTATCTCGGCTATTAAAAAAAATGAGGCGATATATGGCACGGGATTAATTATGTTGATTGATTTAGGTGGAGTAAAAGATGTGCTAAAAAGTGTGGAATTATTCTTTACAATTGAATAGAGGAAAATAATTTGAAAGGTCCAGATTAAATAATATGACCCCTGTAGTCTTAATATCTCTTATGGGATGATACTAAGGGAGGTAAATAGTCCGTTCTAGTTCAGTTTCATTTTTATTTATATGCAATAAATGTGAGATTAAAATTCCTAGGTTCATTCTTATACCTTTAAAATTCTCATAGCCTTTTAACGTTCCACTTCCTCGTGATTAATTATTTCCTTTAGTGTATCTAATTGGCCGTTCAACATTCCTTGGGTTAATTAGGTTCAGAACATTGGTACCGAAGGCATGAATCTATTTTGTAACTCCTTGATTTTCCAAGTTCCATTTAATGGAGTCTCATCCCAAAACTCCATATAAAAGCCATAACTTACCTATACCAATCACGGCAAAAAAACTACAACAACAGAGAACATGGAGGTTAGAAAGAAAGTGAGAGTGATCTATAGAGAGAGAGAGAGAGAGAGAGAGGTATTGCCGAGTGTAACACCACAAAATCGAGTCCTGTAATAAAGACAAAAAAATGATGCACAAAATAATATTTTATTAATTTAAATGAAAAGTGGACACAATCTCTATTATGTTCTTCGTAATTGAAGGAACGATTCCTTTGATTCGATCTCCGACTATGACGGTGATCCAACGGCTGTTGAAACTTGTTGTTGAATGAACCGGTTGATGACTTCTTGAATGAAGAAATTGAAGTGGTGGCTTTGATCGAGAGCTTGAGCAGCTTGATCTCGATGGAGTGTAGTTGCAGACGAATCGGCTTTGTTTGAGTGCTTGTTGATTCCTCGCAAGAGCTTGAGAGAAGGCTTGAGAAGAAACTTGAAGAACGCTCGAAAGCTTGAGAAAATTCTTCTGACTTTGGGGATCCCTTTTCTTCACAATGAGAGCCTTTATTTATAGGCTAGAAGAGAGCATGTTCCATTTGGCATATGCTTCTTCATTGATTTACCTTTCCAAATTTATGGAAAGAATCTTTAATCAATAATAAATAAATAATACTCTTATTCTATTATTTATTTATTTAATGACCTAGAAAAAATTGGAGTGGGCCCACATCTTTGGGCTAGTCCAACTCCATAACCATTTAGCCAATTGAGCTAATCCGTTTATTCTTGGTCTCTCTCTCATATTTTTTGAATGGACTAAGCCCGCCCACATAATTATGAGGGCCCAATATTTATTAGGCTTTGACTACATTTCATATATATATATATATATATATATATATATATATATATATATATATATATATATATATATATATATATATATATATATATATTTGAATTTAATTAATCAAGAATATTTATTTATCTTGACTAATTGAACAACAATTAAGTCGTATAAAATTTCAGTGTCTACAAATTGCCCCCACTTCAAGGTTCATGCGATATGCTTGCTTTGTTGGCATCAAAGTAGATACTTGAAGTCATATTTCATTTTGAAAAAAAAAACGATTGTAAAATGACACTGGAAAACTCAATTTTACAGACGAACTTAATTTGGTAGTAACTTGGAGTAGTGCCCACTGAAGGAAACAACAATTCTTTCCTCACTTGCCAAAGCACAAAAAAAAAAAGAGGGCCAATACGTATTTGGAATTAGAGCTGTCAAGTCTTTCATATTCTCTTGATTTGAAAACGTTGGCCGTTCCGCTCGAAGCCTATTGAGGCGCCCAATTTGGAGTCCGTCCCCAGTCGTCCTTCCTTATTTTCGATTTCCTTTCCTTTATCTTCTTGTTCCAGATTTCTTCTTTTGGCATAACAAATCAGATATTAAGCATTCCTTATTTCTTAATTTCCTTTCTCAAAAATTCTGTCCCTTTTATTTTATTTTCCTAGAACATTATAAATATACTTCCGTCATCACAATGAATTTTACCCCTTTTTCTATCGCTTACGCGCTGACGTGCCTCGAATATTTGAATACTAGCAGAGGCTTCGACTTTTGAACGTAAGGCATCCGTTTCATGCGTATCATGGTCTCTCTCTTCTTTCTCTTTTTTTTTTTTTTTCCCAGTTGAGATATAACACTTGAAAAATAAGAGAACCATTTTTGTTTTGCAGCTGTTGCGATAGCCTTAGGATTCGGCTTGGCCAAAGCCTTCTTTTTCTCCGTATAGCAGATTTCGGCTTTGCAACAACGGGTATTTCGGCACCGGAGTATTACACAACGGTGCAGTTTGTATGTATTCTTTTCGACATTGTCAGTTGTTTCACTTTGATTCTTAGGGTTCTCAAAGAAGCACTTTAGGAAGGTTCACCTTAAAACGATTTGTCATACCCGGACACATTCTAAGAAGATATGCCTTAACATTAGATTTGGAGCTTTAAGAGAAACACTTGGCGTCGGTTTTGCTCCATCAACAAAGCTATCAAACTAACGAATTTATGACTCAAAGTTTGAGACCCCTGCGATGATAAGACAACTGACATTAGGTGTGGGTAGAGTGTACCGACCCACTTGGATATTTTGCACTTGTATTACACCCGGCTTTGTAGGATGGAGGTGTTAACCACATGAACCTTGCCCACTTGTGCACCAACAACAAAACAGAAAAGTGTATGCCCTGTTATGGGGAAGTGCACAAGGATATCCTAAACATGGGCACCAACTTTCTGTTTCCTTGTGTTTTGTTTTCCAGATCCGGTAATTGTTTATTTGTTTTTTTTTTCTTTTTTCAATTCAAACAAAACTTGCTGGAATTCGCCACGTTAACCTTCAAGACTACTAGTTGAAGAATTTGTAGCCAATTCTTAAGACATAAATGGAATCCATAAAATGTTTCGTCTACCCCACTGGTCTAATACCACAATAAATATTTGAATTTATGAGAAATTTTTAAACTCAAATTATAATGAATAATGACCCGTTTAAATCTTTAATGTCACGAGTTATGGTCACTTCCACTATTTCTTCTCTGTTTTTTTTTTTTTATTTTATTAAAAGCTTGGCAATGTATTTATTTATTTATTTATTTTTACTCTTTTCAATGCCCATCTTGAAGTTCCTGCCATAGGATCTTGGTTTTGACAACTCCCTGGTTCTGCCTTAAATCGTGAGGTGAACAATTTTTTTAACTCCTCAATATTGTCATCTATTTTTTTTTTTTTATTGTTGTCAACAGGTCAAGTTGGGTTTATTATGAAAATGATGGTATATCATATAGAATTTATGCGTCGTAGTTGTTACTTCAACATCAAAAGGACCTCTTCGCATTTGAGCAAGCTATCCCAATATTTTCTCTATACGGCATCTCTTATTTGGCGCAGACTTTGGCGCAGACTTCAAAACGGCGGGAGGGCCTCTGTACCTCGGTGCAAGCTGTCCCAATATTTCCTCTACACGGCGTCTCTTATTTGGAGGAGACTTCGGCATAGACTTCAAAACGGCAGGAGGGCCTCTGTACTTCGGTGCAAGCTGTCCCAATGTTTCCTCTACATGGCATCTCGTACTTGGCAGAGACTTCGAAACGGCGGGAGGGCCTCTGTACTTCGGTGCAAGCTGTCCCAATGTTTCCTCTACACGGCATCTCGGGTTTGGCGGAGACTTCGGCAGAGACTTCAGAACGGCGGGAGGGCCTTTGTACTTTGGTGCAAGCTGTCCCAATGTTTCCTCTACACGGTATCTCGTACTTGGCAGAGACTTCAGTGAAGACTTCAAAACGGCGGGAGGGCCTCTGTACTTCGGTGCAAGCTGTCCCAATGTTTTCTCTACACGGCATCTCGTACTTGGTGGAGACTTTGGCAGAGACTTCAGAACGGCGGGAAGGCATTTACATTTTATTTCTTTTGCTATGATAACTTAACTCCTGTCCAAAATTTTGTCACTGCACTATATTACATGCTTTGTTTCTTTGTATAGTATTGATTTAACCCTTTGTTCCTTTTATTGTGTTTACCTGTGTAGGTCACAAGCATGGTTTTCTTTAAGGAGCTGGAAGAGGGAGCAATGACAATCCTCGAGGATAAAGACGAGATCCAAGAGGGGACTACTTTGACAGCTTCATGTCTCGCTTATTGGTGCTGACAAAATGCGCGTGCCCCAGCCAGATAATTCACTTCATCTTAGTTATTGTTCAGAAGAAGTTCGATGTAAACTCTCTTGTTTTGCAGACGCCCCTCGTGTTCAAGATACGAACTTCAAGGCTCTGCTTCTTCTTTCTTCCCTTCATGAAAGTACCAAAATCTCTGATCCCTTCCTGCTTTTGGGCCATCGTGTTTGCACTGGAGATGTGCAATGGAGCAGTTCAAGACCAATAGCAGACCTTCCCTTTATTATGGGATATTGGGAGTGGACAGAAGACATCTTGAGTCGCCATAGCAAACTTCTTGAAGAAAATCGAATTTATGGTGGTGTCTTTGCTTCCCTATTTACTTATGACCGTCCAAGCACTGTGCTCAAGGCCTTTTTGGAGTGTTGGTGCTCTTCGACCAATTCTCTACATACTTCGATCGGGGAAGTGTCTATTTCATTATGGGATCTGCGAGAGATTGGCGGACTTCCAATTGACGGGCTATTTTATGATGAAGCAGTCCCTTCAGCTAAAGAATCGTCCGAGCTTCCATTGTCCTGTCAGTACCTCTTTCTAGCATTTCATCGCCTGCGTAAAAGGAATAAAGGGGAGCCTATGGTGAGAATTTCTGATTGGGTTAAGTTCTGGTTTAAGGGCACTTTGAAGTACAAGAAGCCTATAACCAAGACCACGAAGAGTAGGACTCATCGATCAAAGAATACACACAACCCCTTCGGTAAAATTGATTCAGTTCGAGTTCGAATGACGGCTGAAGAAGAGGTGTTGACTCGTCTCGGAATCGAAAAGACCATGCATGATGAGACACACCTAGCGGCCTTTCTCGCAACCTGGTTGTGTAAGTTCGTGCTTCCATTTGGGAACGAGACTTTGATGCGCCCTGGTGTGTTTAAAATTGCAAGCAAAATAGCTTCTAACAATATATTCTGCCTAGCCGTTCCGGTTCTCGCCAGCATTTATCGCAGTTTAAACGTGATCGTTTCATCACCCAACCCGGGGAATAGCAATGTCGCATTTCCGGCCCATTATATATTTGGTTGGTTGGCGGAGTACTTTCGAACTCACTTTTGCACTCCAAGTAAGCTGAACTGTCCTCTTATGGCTCGATATTCAGGAGAAGGAGGAGCCCGACAATTTGAGAATTCAGAAGCGCGAGACTTGTTCAAATTTTGCAAAGGTGTGGTCTTGCACCGTCTATCTATGAAGTTGCCAAGGCGGAGAGGCATGACTGACGAGCAACAAATAACAGTTCCTGATTTTGAGTACTTCAGTCTTCGGTCTAGTTACTTGACTTTGCGAAGTGGGGAGCACCTTGTCATTGAGCCTTACACGCCTCACAGATTTAGTAGGCAGTTTGGCTTCCAGCAACATTTGCCAGGTAGATTGAATGTTGACATTCGAGATGGCACATTGGTGGACATCATTACCTATTGGCGATCATGCATTTGGTACTATACTGGATCCAGGGTGACACTAATGGCGCGCGACAACCTTAGAGATTTTTCGGCGACTAAGGCCTATGTGGATTGGTGGTTCAAGATGTATAATGATCCATTTTCCAAGAGTGCTGAAGTTTCAAAAAGCAAGAAGAGACCCCTTTCTCCAAAGACCAATCCTCCAAAGGTTCAAAGACAACTGCTTAGTTCACATGATCCAGGTATTTTTTTTTTTTGATGCTTCTAATGTAATTGTTGAAAAGTTGAATGATAATTTTGCCCGTAGCACTCATTCTCAAATACCCTTTTTGTTATTAGATGCTCGTCATTGCCCGCGATCGATAGACCTTGCGGCTGGAGATGCGATTGAGGATCGTTTGAGCGTCGAAAGAAACAGTGATCGTTGTTGGAAGCATGTTGCAAGAGACAAGGTTAAGAAGTCGTACCCCACAACATCTTTGACTGCTCAAGTTCATGCAGGGACTTTTTTTTACGGTGTTCCTAGCTCTTCTCAACCATTCCTACACGAGGTAGTTCTAACTCACGCGTTTCTTTGTTGCTTCCCTGCTTTTAATATGTATTGATGTACTTGCTTATGTATATTTTCAACTACAGGGCTTATCAAATCTTGAAGCTCTAGATATTTTGGACGAGCCGCAAGGTAATAATGATTCTATACAAGGCCCGAGCAGCTTCCAACTAGCTCTTAAACTAGATCAGCCTGAAAATATGGTCGAAGTCACATCCATAGGTCAACGTTCCGGTGCTAGCAATGGACCATTTGATCATCTCCCTTTCTTTATTGAGCATAGAGCCCCGCTTTTACCTAAAGGAGGTGCGCCAGAAGCCACTTGTGATTTTGACCAGGCAGTAAAATTTGGCGTGTCCAAGTTTGATACCTCCATTGTGATTCGTGGTGCTCGTCGCCAGTCAGCTCTTTTGCTAGCCGGCAACATTTTCAACTTGCTTGACCGTGTCTCTTTCGAGAAGCTTCCTTTACTTCGAAAAACATTTGAAGAAATTTACAAGGAGTTTGCTTTACTCAAGGTGGACTATTCTCCTCTACAGATGCGTATTGAAACATACATGCAGAATGTTGAGAAGTATGTCTCCATAAGGTCAGAGTATGACAATGCTATGACTTCAGTCTTACAGTCAGAACGTTTGACCAATATTACTCACCACATCAGTAAAGAGTCTACTCTTGTGACAAAAGACATTGAGAGCACCCAATCAATGCAACGTGCAACGTGACTTGACCAGTGTGGAGGCCAAATGTGATGTTCTTAGAAGAGAGTTGGGGACTCTGGAGGCATGTGCATCACAACTAAGGACGTCGATCCAAGAGAGCAAGGCACAAACATTGGAGAGACAGAACACTGTTGCTCGTCTTACTGAGGAGCGAGCTATCATCGAGCAAGCTTCGTTGGTTACTGAGGGAGAGCTTCAAGTGGCGAACAGATTGCGGGACTTTCTAGAAATGGAACGTGAAGATATCAAGAAGCAGCCATGGATTTAGGGACTCTTCTTGGACTATTTATCATTGTCATCTTGACTTTGCATTTTTTGTCTTTTTTCTTTTTTTGCTAGGCATGTTTAGTTTACCAGATGCGTATTTTACTTCTGAAGCAAAGTATTGTCATTTTTATCATGCCAATGAAATAAAACATTCTTTAATTTGGTATTCGCATCTTTATTTTATTTGTTTTGTTTTGTGAATGAATGGATGAATGAATTTTTTTTTTTTGGATGGACTGAACTCAAGAAAAATTCTTAAGCTGCCTACGTACACTTTAAAGGGATCAAGTCAAAACGTAGTTCAAGGGTAGGATACTTTTTTTTTTTGGGCAGGGCCGTACACAGTTTTAGCTCATGCAGGCTAAGAGCATCGTGCAGTTTAGACTCATGCGATTAGGAGTTCGGACTTTCACGGGTAGTAGCGCTTTAAAAACTTCTCGTTGATTGGACCGATTCGTAGTCCTTCTTCATCAACTATCTTGTATGCCCCATTAGTATAAACTTCCGATACCACATACGGACCGTCCCATTTTGATAGGAACTTGTTGCCGGTTCGATGAGTAGTGATGATGGGTCTTCGAACGGCGAGCACCAACTCTCCAATTTTAAAAGACCGAGGTCTAACCTTTTTGTTGAAAGCTTTGGAAAGTCGAGCTTGGTAACATTCAAGACGTTGTTGAGCTTCTAGTCTCCTCTCATCCAACGCTTCTAACTCAGCAAGGCGGAGTTTAGCATTTTCTTCATCAGTCAAAGCCCTCTTGTATGGCTATCCTCAGTGATGGGATTTGTTGTTCCAATGGGAGGACAGCTTCCACGCTGTAGACCAAAGAGTATGGCGTCGCTTGAGTTGGAGTTCTATATGTCGTCGGTATGCCCAAAGAGCTTCTCCAATCCTTTCATGCCAATCTCTTTTGGACTTTGCTACCACCTTTTTCAAGAGACTACCTAGTGTCTTGTTGAAAGCTTCTGCAAGTCCATTAGCTGCTGCGTTGTACATTGAAGAGTTTCGCTGCTTGAAACTAAATCTTTCACAAAGTTTATCCATCAGACTGTTGTAGAAGGGTTTTCCATTATCTGCAAGTCCATTTGGAGATGTAATCTGTAGCTGCCAGAATGTACATGTGACCACCTGAAGATTTGGTAAGCGGTCCTACGGCATCCAATCCCCATGCATCAAATGGCCATGAGGCGACTGTAGGGTGCATGGGTTCTGGTGGCTGATGGATAAAGTTTGCATGAAATTGGCAGGATTGGCATCTCTTCGCATAGTCCATAGAATCTTTGACCATGGTAGGCCAATAATAACCCATTCTCTTTACTCGAAAATGAAGTTTGGGACCAGACTGATGAGCTCCACAAATTCCAGAGTGGGCTTCTTCTACTGCTTGCTGGGATTCTTCCTTTTCGAGACAACGAAGAAAGATGCCTTCGAATGAGCGACAAAACAAAGTGTCTTTAAAGAAGATAAACTGAGAGGCTCGTCGTCTTATCTCTGTTCTATGGCGAGAATCATTTGGAAGTTTTCCGTGCTGAAGGTAGTCTATCAGTGGTAGCCTCCAATCGTCGTCTTCAATGGGTAGGAGCGTGATGGCATTTGCTTCCTTGAGGTGACAATCCAACAGTTGCGGCAGTACCCATCATTCGCACACAGGAACATCAATGGTTTCGCCTTCTATTAATGCCAAAGTTGTTGCTAGGTTTGCTAGTGCATCTGCCATGCGATTCTTCTCACGTGGGACATACTCTAGTGTCACTCCTTCAATCTTTCCTAGTAGATGATTGGCATATTGAAAATATGGGATCAAGTCGTCTTTCTTTACGTCATATTCACCGCAAAGTTGATTCACTACCAGCTTTGAGTCTCCAAAGATTTCGAGGTCTATTATCTTCATTTCAACGACCATTTGCAAACCAAGAATCAGGGCTTGATACTCAACGACATTATTCGAGCATCTTTCACTGAGTATAAATGCATAAGGTAGGACTTGCCTTTGTGGAGAAACAAAGATGACACCAGCTCCAACTCCGTCTATTCCAGCAGCTCCATCAAAGAACATCACCCAAGGTTGGAGAGTCTCGATGAATAAAACATCTTCATCAGGAAACTCGTCAGATATCTCCCAATCGGCCGGAATTGGATGATCAGCTAAGAAGTCTGCTAAAGCCTGCCCCTTCACTGCCTTTCGTGGGATGTACACAATCTCAAACTCATTAAACAAAAGAGACCACCTTGCTAGACATTCTGAGAGGACAGGTTTTGACATCACGTATTTGATTGGGTCTGCTTTCGCCACAAGATGAATTGTGTGAGCTTGCGGTTCTCGCCAGCATTTATCGAGGTTTAAACGTGATCGTTTCATCACCCAACCCGGGGAATAGCAATGTCGCATTTTCGGCCCATTATGTATTTGATTGGTTGGCGGAGTACTTTCGAACTCACTTTTGCACTTCAAGCATTTTTTGACTCTCTTTTCAAAGTCCTTTTCATCTTTCCCTCGCGATACTTGTTTGCTATCGGTCCTGTAATAAAGACAAGAAAAAGATGCACAAAATAATATTTTATTAATTTAAATGAAAAGTGGACACAATCTCTATTATGTTCTTCGTAATTGAGGGAACGATTCCTCTGATTCGATCTCCGACTATGATGGTGATCCAACGACTGTTGAAGCTTGTTGTTGAATGAACCAGTTGATGACTTCTTGAATGAAGAAATCGAAGTGGTGGCTTTGATCGAGAGCTTGAGCAGCTTGATCTTGATGGAGTGCAATTGCAGACGAATCGACTTTGTTTGAGTGCTTGTTGATTCCTCGCAAGAGCTTGAGAGAAGGCTTGAGAAGAGACTTGAAGAACGCTCGAAAGCTTGAGAGAATTATTCTGACTTCGGGGATCCCTTTTCTTCACAATGAGAGCCTTTATTTATAGGCTAGAAGAGAGCATATTCCATTTGGCATATGCTTCTTCGTTGATTTACTTTTCCAAATTTATGGAAAAAATATTTAATCAATAATAAATAAATAATAGAATAAGAGTATTATTTATTTAGTATTATTTATTTATTTAATGACCTAGAAAAAATTGGAGTAGGCCCACATCTTTGGACTAGTCCAACTCCATAACCATTTAGCCAATTGAGCTAATCCGTTTAATATTCTTGGTCTCTCTCTCATATTTTTTGGATGGACTAAGCCCGCCCACATAATTATGAGGGCCCAATATTTATTTAGGCTTTGACTACATATATATATATATATATATATTTGGCTTTAATTAATTAAGAATTTTTATTTATCTTGACTAATTGAACAACAATTAAGTCGTATAAAATTTCAATGTCTACACCGAGTTCTAGGGAGGTCCATGTCGTTTTTTACCGGAATTGCACGTCAAGATAGAAACACATACCCTGCAACTTTAGTTCAGTCAATTTGTAGATATATGTGTTTTTTTTAGAGGAGTCGTATATTTTTTATCGAATTGATTAGATATTGTCTAAATTACACAACACTTATATATGCATACACTTTTTAATATGTTATGATGTCCACGAATCCCCATGAAATCTCGTGAGAGTAGAAATGCCAACCCTACCATATCCTACTATGTTGTTATGTTGTTTAAATAATTTAGCGATGTTTGTTGAGATCCTGAAAGAAAAAAAATTATGTTGTTGACGGAGTTCCTAATGTAACAATGTCATGTTAAAATTATGGCTAGTTCATCTTATAGTCGTTATTCTGCTGATTTTATTTTTGGAACTTAATGTATTTGATTTGGGAAAATCTAGAGTCATACGTTAGGGACACTGGACTGGATGCTGCTTGTGACACAAAAATGGTGAGTGTCAGAGCATGCATTATATTTGGATAATGTGGAGAGACACTAAGAAACCTTAACGGCAAGAGTAAAATCATTTTGACCTGTGGTAGCAGTTTGATTTGGGTTTTGACTCACGTGTTTATGGTGTAATTATGCCAAGTTAATTATGATTTGATTATAAAGATCTCAACTAGGAGGAGATGTAGATGGTTGGAGGTGACTTGGAGACGTTTGCGATGACAGCTCTGAACCCGAGGGAGTGGTGACATGTGTCTTAGGCGTCCTCAAGTCGGTAAAAGGGAAGCAGTTAAGATTCGTTGGTACCTGGTGAAGCCACGTTGCGAATGATCTAGATAGGGTGGAGTATGTATTGACCTTAGTATACGGTAAAAAGTCTCTGTCCTGTCGGGTCGGTACTCGGTTGGGTATATCACCTCAAACTATGGGCCCTTTGTAGATAAAGACTGATCAATATCAATCGATTGCCTATGCTAGTGTTTATAAGGGTATGATTGGATTCCCAAGACAGTGAATTCTAAAAACTTAAATACAAGATTCATAATAAACCTATGTGTTTATTTTCATTACTTTCATTACTTTGTTTCATCAATTTGGTATATCATATCTGTCAAATTGCATACTTCTTGGGTTAATATTTTGGGTATATTTTTTGCTGAGTATTATGTACTCATGGAGCAATTTCTCTGCCCCTGACAATTCATGTCAAATGAAGAAGTGTAAGAAGAAAAGCAACCCGAGCCGGAAGAGCTAAGCTTTGGAACTGAAGACTGTGACAACACATGGAGACTTAGAAGTTCTGTTATATTATTTTCCAAATCACACTGTAAAGCCAGAAGTGTATTTTTGTAATTTTTTTTGATAAGCGTGTATTTTTGTAATTGATGTCAAGAATGTTCTATTTCAAGAAGTAATAAATTATTGTGTTTTTTTTATATGAGATTTATCTAGGTTTAATTAATAAATGAGAATAAAATAATTTATTTAACATTTCAAGAAATCATGGCATTACAGAGCAAGCCTAACAAACTCTCTAAATAAATAGTTTTAGGTACTTTACCAAGTCAACTCTAAAAACTGAAACTCCAACAAACTCAACAAATAAAAGATATTTTAATTTTATGAATAATAATTAGCTATTTTTACCTTTGGCTACTATTCACCACGTATTAGATTTTTTTATTGTTTATCTTTCTTCCATCTCTTTTGGGGAGGATGATTTCATTTATAAAAAAATAAATATAAAAGATATTTTAATGGTGAATTGGTAAAATAGATGAAATTTTTAAAGTATTAAAAGAGACGTGGCTAGCTTAAATAAAAAATTTACATTGTTCACAAGTTAATTTATCTATTTATTATTGTAAATTCTCTAAATGCATGATTACAATTTTTGCGTGATACATGCATTTGATATTGAGCGCTATATATTATGTGGTGATAGAGAAAATTGACCCAGTTTGGTTAATGCTTTTTGATTGTCTTTATTTAATATTTTTTCGTGTTTGTTGGGTTTGTGTTAAGTTTATGCTGATAATTGGTTTGAAAATTTTAAAAAGAAAAAACTACGAAAAAGGTTTTTAAAAATTTCCCAAAGACAAAATAAATTCAAAATAGATAAATATTTTTAAATTTTCTTAAATTTATTCCTATTTTTTATTTGTAAAAAGTTTCCGTCAAGATGAATTACTAATGCACAAAAATTTGATACAAAATTAGTAAATAAAAGTAAAATGGAAATTCTAACCATAGCCCAAAGGGCGCCTGGTAGTGCACTACACGCGCATCATTGGAGCCATCTAAATTTATATTTTAAACGAATAATTTAATATTTGATCAACTTTATTGATGTTTTAATTTTAAATGAATAATTTATTCAATTACTCCCTCCGTTTCAAATTTCATAGTCTTTTTTTTTTAGAATTTTAACTTTTTAGGAGAACATAATAATTATTTCAAAAAGTATTTTTCTTTCCAAATATACCCTTGAGGTAGAATTTTAATGGGTTTTTTTTTTTTGAAAAATTTGATCGATGTATACGGTATAACTTTTTTTTAAATAGAGGAATAAAAAATAAAATTTAACCAAATTTTTATTTTTATTTTTGGGAAGTGGACTTTCATTTTAGAACATCCTAAATTAGAATAATAGACTATAAAAATAGAACAAAGGGAGTAGATCGAAATGATTTAGATAATCGCGGTAGATCTTGGGCAGTTCATATTTTGCAAATTATTGATGGAGATGGTTTAAGTATTTACTTTATCATAATTTAATGGTAATTTTTTATTTTTTATTAGCCTTAAGAATTTGGGTAATAGTATCTGTCTACAGTCTACGCTATGCTGTCGTACCACATTTGTCCTTTAATAGGGAACCCATGTACGGCAACTAACCGGTCAACTCGGCTGCTTATACTTTCACATTTTTATGTTTTTATTAGCCTGGCTCGTTTGGATGGGGAAAGGAAAGGGAATAATTTTTGGAGGGGGTAAAAAGATCGGCGTGACGTGTTTAACATGGTTTGGGAACATAAAAATACAGTGAGATAATTTTTCACCCCTCCAGATATAATCTCCCGAAGAGGTATAAAGGGGGATAATTTTTGGGCCGGGCGAGGGTGCCCAAAAAATAAGAGGGGGTATTATTCCCTCTCCTTTATTACAACTACAAAATAACCTTATCTCCCTATTTTATCCTCCATCCAAATGAAGTACTATTTTATCTCATTTTTTAATACTTCATTCAAACTATCTACTTTTTATCACTCCCTTTATAAATATCACATCAATGTGGGCTAACCCTTTAAAAATAATACCCCCTCTTATCTTATCCGTCTTCAATAACTTATCCCTTGAAAATAATCCTTCGTCCAATCGGCCCCTAAGATGCCTAATATTTTTCAATTGACATAACATTTTTATAGTCATTAATCACTTATCTTTGGAAGTTCCCGTTGTAACGTTATACATTCACCATGAAAAGACATAGGATTGCAATTCAACATATTGAGATGTTATTGTAATTTTCTAAGCAAAGGCATTTAAGGACCGTTTGTTTATTTTTAATTTATTTATCTACGTAAAAGAAGCAAATAAGATAATTCGATTGAATGATGTTGTTTGTTTGCTTAACCCATCAACAAGTATTAAGGAAGGAACTAATCAAATAAACAAACGGACTAATCAAATTTTGATTAATTTTGTGTCTTGTATTAATCAAGGCAATTAAACGAACACTTAGACTGTAAACAAGTCAGCTAGATGGGTTGATGATGAAACATTTTTCGACCCTAAAAATTAAAAAATATACTACAATATAATTAATTCTTATTACGTTTGAAATAGTTTATGTTTAATTTTTGAAATCTTTTTAAAATCGAAACTCATGTGGGGTTTTTGAAATTTGTTCATGTTTCGATTTGAGAAAAATCTCAAAATTTTGACACGTGTCGTTTCTAACGTCATAGGAACTATATTACGATTTATTTTACTGAAAAAAATCTCGAACGTGAAGTTTTAATAACTTAACTAACGATGTTTAATTGACTTTAACAATAGGGGAGATAACTGTATAATAATCTTAAAAACAAACGAGGTCAAAATAATTTTTTGAATTATAAAAGAGGTTAATGTATTTGTTAAAAACCTAAGGGGAGGTCAGTGTAATTTTACCCTAAAGTATAATAACACAACTATGAGTCACCTAAATTCGTCATGACAACGACATCCAATTTGACATATTTTTATTTTGAGAATTGGTCCATGAAATCAACTGATCTTATTCAATAATTATTTTAATACGAAATAACTTGGTTTACCAAGCTTAAACTTTCTTTAGGGAGTAAATGTGAGCGTAATAATACCATTATTTCCTAGACAACACCATTATGAAGGTGGCTTCAATTAAAATTTTGAACTCAATTTTACTAACTCAAAATAAGGGTGAGCCATAATTTTTATTCGGGAAAAGTGCCGACTAGAAAATAATAATCTGAACTAACAAAAATAAATTACTCAAGACTTTTATTTGGTTGTGTTGACAAAAGAAATTTTCTAGAAACAAGCTAAAATTATTTGAATTTGAACACAAATTTAACTTCTTCTTCTTCTTTTTTTATATACAATTCTAGATACTAAACTTATTATTTGTATTGTGAATATTTATATACCGATAATACTTTATTAAAAATTACAAAAAAAATGGAGATAAATAGCCCGGCAGCCTCCACCCGGCCTGCTTAAAGTTAAAAACTTTTTATCCCAAACATGGAAAAGTAATAGATGTCTTTATGACGATAAAGATTTCAAACCAAAATTTACCACCACATATTTATTTAGATGTTTCAAAGCTCTGTACCATCTATTTCCAGGTTCAGTGTACCCACACAAAAAGAGCATTCTTCTCTCTCTCTCTCTCTCTCTCTCTCTCTCTCTATATATATATATATATATATATATATATATATATATATATGTATGTATATACCCACCCACACAAAAAAAAAAACTCTATATAAACTGTTAAAACTAACGGTTGAGATTAAATGTTAACTCTCTCTCTCTCCTCTCCCATCATGGTCTATCTCCTCCCCCCAAACCTTTCCCTTCCCTATCTTTGACGAATCCAACTCCAACAACGACGACTCTTTTCTACAAACCCGATGTCGGCAGTGAGTGTGACATTGTCGTTGACCTCGTTGACGTGGAGGGCCTCATCATTGACTCATTTTAAGGAAATTCCGCAATGATTCATCTCGGTGCTGCTTCTTGTTCAACAGGTAGGTGGATGTTCGGCGAGGACAATGTCTATTGTAAAAGTGATTGAGGAACTGTTAGCTCAGCTATTCGAATGTCCCAACTGAGCCAGTCTTTAGCTTGCCAAACCAGGCTCGCACTGGTCCTCTCAATGTGGTGGGGAAGGCCAGGCACATGACTTTATCGAGCACCGCATGTAAGACTGTCAAGGCCTTGTGCGTCTCTAGGTGGTCTAAGGGGTCCCCAGAGCTTGAACTGCTCCATCTGGGGCATTCTGAACTTCACGGGTAGCGGTTCTGCCATTACCATCTCAGGGAACGGTAGCGTTGGGTGCGGTGCTTGCCCCTAGCTTGTTTGGGCCTCTGTCCTCCATCTGTTTGAGGACGTCTTCTAACTTTTCCCACAGTTCCCTAATCTCTACCCCTAGTGAAGTGGGCTCCCCTGTGTTCACTCCTCCATCTTGGGGTAGGAGGTTTCCTCCTCTGTCCATAGGGTGGCTGTTGATCTCCTCCTCTAACGGCCCTTCGTTCGCTGCTGCCGCCATGGGTTCTCCATCGAGGATGCTCGCCTGGTTGACTAGTTGCGATCCCCTAGCCTGGAGCTGCTAAGCGAGGGCCTATTTTGTTTCATCAGGGCTGCAACCATCTGGGTGAGGTTTTGCACATGGGCTTCCGAGGGGTTCGCTCCCGGGGGGGGGGGGGGGGGGAGATCCTCTCTACCACCATTGTGGGAAGCATTTTCTACTCGACCACCACCAAATGATGATCTGATGTTCACCATTGCCTCCGGTTGCTCAGTTGAATTTATATTTGGAGAAAATTATCGTTCCTACAGACGACACGAAATCGATGATGTCGAAAAATAGTGACGACCTCTGATTAGGTTTGTTGAGCTATTCCTGCACACAAGTCCAATGATCGCCCGTCAGGGGGGGGGGGGGGGGGGTTGTGTGTGTTGGCTGATCATGGACCCTCCGATGAACTTATTAGAGTTGATGTAAATGTTAATATGCTTTCAATCAATTCTAGGGAGTATGAGTGCATAACTTTTCCCTTCTCCCCCGTTCTTATTACCTGAGCTTGGGGGGGGGGGGGGGGGGGTTGGGGAGTGCTACTTGGGCCGTGATTCTAGTAATCGCATCGTCTGTGTTGATTCGTTTGGCATAATTCGAGGGACGTTGACAGATCGGGGCGCCATTAGAGGGATCAAGCGAATTTCTTGGAAGAGAAATCACTAGGCCAGGGCTTCGTCTAGGTTGTGCAACCTCTCTGGCCGGCCCAGCAGAGGATCTTCTGGTCGGCCTTGGGCTTGTTTATGGCCTCTTCAGTTTATATACTTGTCGGGAATTGCTTGCATTTACTAAGTTTCTACTTGTGCTTAGTTGGATGAGCTTACATAATATAGACTATTTTATGCTTGTCGGCATTGTTGAAATGTGAGTATATGAATATGATTTGTCGATTTCGAGGACTTGATTATGTCTCGATTTTTGTTTACTCATTAAGCATGGTATATGCATGGGTTATGTTAGTATGATTGGATCCATATCATAGACTTGTTATACTTCGTTGATTCTTGACTCGTTGAGCTTTCTTCATGCACAAGCCATGTATAGCGGGATTGCTTAATGTGTTGGATTGGTAGATTAGTATTGATGTCCTGAGTGGGACAGTGTTGAGATGTGTTAGTATGGATCTGTCTTGTCTGATTAACGAACATGACTTTGTTCTCTCTCTACAGTTATCCTCTCAAGGAACCGCACATGATGAGATCAATTTCGAATTCTTAGGCAATGCGTCTGGAGAACCATATATAGTCCATACTAATGTCTTTGCTCAAGGAGGCCGGGAACAACAGTTTTATCACTTACCATGACCAAGCCCCAATTCCATTACCAAGGGCATACGAAGCCCCAATTCCATTACATCACTTACCATCTCACTCTTCAATAATCAAAAGCAGTACTAGAAAATAACAAACCATAAGACACGTAGTTCCATTACATCAAATAAAATACGTTGTTCCATTACATCAAATAAAACATGTAGCCATTACATATCACTTTCCACATCGCGGCCCAAACTTGTTGCTTCCTCTTCCTCGGTCCCTGAAACAAACAAGAAATGAATGAGACAAAAAAACTTAATACTCTAGGGCATACGAAAAAAAATTAAAAGTTTATAAGCATCATCACTTACATCATCACTTAATTGATGCATAAAAATTAAGCAGGACGTAGGGATGAATAGCATTAACTCTTTGAAAACCGTAAGTCAGTGGTGGGAGTAAGAAAGGCCTAGCTAGCTTACTAAAAAGCATGTCCAAAAACTCAGATTATAGCATATCCTATTCTGATTGAAAGTCAATGGGGAAGGTCAGATTATCTAACAAATAATGAAACAAAACAATAACTCAGATTTGGACGAACATGTAACAACAAAACAAATCTGACTTTCAATATGATTCGATATTCTTCCAAATCTGACTTTCATTAACTCCATATTTTTTTTTTTATAGCTTATCTAACTTCTTTTAATAGCTTATCTAACAAATAAAATGAAAGTTTTATATTTGCAAAACATTAAAGGAAAATAAAAAATACATCTGATTGAAAAAAATGGGGGTATGATCAGCAACAGCGGAAGTTGATGTACTTTCAGGAGGCGAGGGCATCACTGATGAAGTAATCAACAGAAACAAAATAGAGCAAATGCAAATAGGAGAGGTATACAACAAAAACCCCTACATAGTAGATAGAAATGGGGGTATTGACCCTTTCACAAAAAAATGGAGGAAGGAAAGTGCTATTACTCTCGGGAGGGGGAGATCCGGCGGCGGAAGGAGGGGCGAAGTCCGGCGTTCGCAGTAGAGGGAGAGTCCGGCGGCGGCAGTAGAGGGGCCAAGGCCGGTCAGCGCAAGAGGGTGAGAGAGAGAGAGAGGGGTATACGGGGTGAGAGACGGAGGGACGGCAGGGGGTGGGGAGATCCGGCAGACGGCGGCGGCAAGGGGGGGTGGGGGTAGAGAGAGAGAGGGGTACGGGAGGGGTGGGGGGTAGAGAGAGAGGGGAACGGGATAGTCAGGAGAGGGGTGGGGTAGATAGGTTACTTTCCCTCTTTTATTCTCCACCCTTGGATCATCTCAGATCCAAGGGCTAGTTTAGTTGGTAGGAAATTGGTTCAAAATGTCTTGGGTCATTGAGTCTATCCTATATATATATATATATATATATATATATATATATATATATATATATATATATATATATATATATATATATATATATATGTTTATGTGTGTGTGTGTTGGGGGGGGGGGGGGGGGTGAAGTTAGACACAAAATCCTCATTTGGCATTTTCCCTCTCTCTAGCTTTGGTCCCTCTTCTTTCTACAAGCCATCCTTGATTCTCTTCACCATTTTTAAATTTCTTTGAGGCCTTGAGTATCCTTGCCATGCTTGGTAGATATCCGAAGCTTATTCACAATTTTGAAGCCTGGAGGAATAGATTTGGAGCTTGGAGTTTCTTGTTCTTCATCAAATCTTGCAATTCGAAGTTTGAGCTAGTGATGTTTAACCTCCTTTATGTGTTTTAGATTGATGTTGGATGGGTTCTTGCTTGATTTGGCCGTATATGTATGAGTTTTGGGGATTTTTGTTTGAAACTTCGCGATCTGTCCAAACTCAGAAATCGCCGAGGTCGCTCGAGCGACGTTCACATTTTCTTGGTAGCTCCAGTGACTTGTCTAACGACTCTCATTGTCTTGAGGTCGCTCGAGCAACTTACCCTGTTTAATGATATTTTGGTTTTTATCATGGGATCATTTTGAGATAGTTTTAGGCCATGGTTTGGTACTTGTTATGATTATTGGATTAAATGCTTATTTGTATATTGTGAATTCATTAATAATAAATTCCCGAAAAATTATGAATTGATGAAAATACGTTACGAACTCATGAGCTTATGTGCATTGACATGATGCGATTGTGGACTAGCCTCCGTGAGAAGACGTGCTAGTGATATGTGAATTGATGCTAGCCTCCTAGAGGAGTGGCACTAGTTATGAAAATTGTCTAACTTCTCGTGGAAATTGCATTAATAAGATGACATATCTTGTCTGGCCACTTATGCGTGACGTGTTAGTATTGATAATCGAAATTGAATGGGATATGTAATTGAGAAAATATTTAAGAATATTGATTGGATAGACTATTTGTCACGCCCTCAATTTTAAACATAATTTAATAATATATTTACCATTAATAAAGACTCACAATCTCACCAAATTTCCCAAAAGGTACATTGATGATAGAGTAAATCAAAATAAGTTTGAAATAGATTACAAAAGTGGTCGCTTCGACCAAAGATCATCATCTCCAAAGCCAAAAAGGAGTTAAGTAGTTTACATCATTTGAACCAAAATACATAAAATATGAATTACATTACATCTTTCCAAAAATGATAAATAAAGATGTTAAGTAATTCATCTGATGCAGCTTTCAAAAGTATACATGTCGATCCATGCAAGCCAAGCATCCCATGCTATCACTCCAAGGTCGTACCTGAAAAGAAAGAAGGGTTGAGCTCGACAGCCCAGTAGGAAAGTCTACACAAGTATTACATGCATATGACATGATATGATGAGTCATATGAACATTTATCAACACAAAGAGAGATATATTAAATGGAAGTAATATTGCGTTGTGAGGTAGCATAGATAACTCTATTGTGTACCATATTCTTTAATCCATTCAATTCAAATCCACGAATATCGTGTGTCACCAGTCTGTCCTTATTATGTATCAAAGTGTCATTCCTGGCACTCCCGAAGGCATTTCAGTACATTCTTGGCACTCTCGAAGGCATTCCAGTACATTCCTGGCACTCTTGAAGGCATTCCAGTACGGTGTTCACATATGTCATGTGTCTCATAACATTCGTGTCGTATCGTAAAAATGTGCCCACAAATCATAAAGTTCATCACTTTCACCCACTAAGTTCGATATCAATGTGTGTCACATGATTCACTTCCTTTGTCCTCATTAATGTCATGATACAATGCTTAACATGATCTAAATCAATAAATAAAAGTCAACATTTAATGTCCAAGAAAAGTAAGTTTAAGAGTTCACGGAGTTCCATTATAGGCCAAAGAATGTGTCAAAAACAAGTGCCAAAACATGGCCAAACCAATAGAAAGTTTCGAGAAGGAAGGCACTGGTGTGCCCAAAAATAAGGCACCGGTGCATAGTGAAATGCTAAAGTGCAGAGAGCAAGTGACACAGGTGTCACCAAAAATAAGGCACCGGTGCTTAGTCCAAAATCTGAGAATTTTAAAGGGAGACACCGGTGTATCAAAAATCAAGGCACCGGTGTCAAGTACCAAATCTAATATACAGAGAGCAAATTCAAAGGGAGGCACTGGTGTATCAAAAATCAAGGCACCGGTGTCAAGCACAAATCTGAGATACAGAGAGCAGTTGGCACCGGTGTCACAAAAAATAAGGCACCGGTGCATCAGGCACGAACAAAGGCAATTTTGACAGATTTCAACAATGAACTTAGGGCTTTTCCACTCAACTCCAAAGCATCAAATGACAACCAAATCAAGTTTTATACGCATAATAAGTGTGAGAAATCCCTACCTCAACTTCCGGATTCAAGAATCAAAACTCCAACTTCAAGCCTTAGCTTCCAAAAGATGTAAAGGCCAAATACACCTCCTCCAAGCAAATGGTTGCGAACCACCACCAGATATCAACCAAGGATGAGGGAAATGCGTAGAATCTTGAAAGAATCGAAGTTTGGAGCAAGTTTTTCGGATGGGATTTTGGATGAGTGCTCAACCGTATGAGAGAGAAGAGAGAGAGAGATGGGTTTGGGTTTTGACAAAAAATATTTTGTCTGATATACACCAAATACAACACACAAAAATTACACTTACACCCCTAGATTTCACAACATGCTATCACAAGCCCCCAAGGTTATTACATTATATCACATTGACCCCAAATCATATTTTAACGCCACTTTTCACATACTCCACATTAATTATTCTCATTAACCCGTATATTAATATAAAAATTCAAATTTTTCCGGGTCTTTACACTATTGAACGGTAGAAAGAGATACCTAGTGACTTATATAACTTATTCCTCTAGTTTAACTTCGTTTCGTTATTCAAGTTGTTGTTGATTGTTCACGTCATATGTCATATCATTTCATGTAATAATGACATTTCTACTAGGATGTGTAGCTTTTCCTATCATTGTTAGCTGACTTCCCAAATACTTAGCATGAAGTGCTTGGAGTACATGTGGTGATGCATATTTTGAAGGCTTATAGATAGGAGTTAGCCAACATCTTTGAACTATTTTTTTAAAGATGTAATGTAACTTATTTATATTTTGTGTTTCTTCATGATTAGAAGGAATATAGAATTTTAACTTTGATATTATATTTTGGTGTATGTAATGGGCCGAGAATTACCCATTTTATTGTAATACCTTCAAATCTAACTTTGATACTCTCTCATGAATGGAAATGATTAGGTTTTATTATTAAAAATTAATGATTATAATATGTTGAAAATTTTGGACGTGACACCTACGCAGAGTAAATCTATCATCTTTACTAACTACATGGTAGTGGTCTAGGGGCAGAGCAGCAAAGAAATCATGGGAGGCCCAGGAGGGGTGCTCAAATGAGTGACGAGACTTCATATTTATTATGACAAGAGTGATAGCATAATCACAAAGAATAAATAAATCTCTCACCTTTGGGTTTAAGCTGATACACAATAACACTTTACGTACGTTCTTTCTTTACAACACATACTCGCTTTGTAGAGCATTGTCTACGAATCTTCCCTCATGCGGTTGCTAACTCAGCCATCGAAGCGCATTTTAACCATGAGTCATGGTGTCTTTAACTGGTTGTTTCTTTTGTAGGAGACATTCGAGTAGGAAGTATTGTGGTACACTTCAAGGACAACATTTTTGGCACTAGAAGAACTCGTGGGGGAATCCATAATCCAACACCCCACAAATTCAATTAATGAAGAGAGAAATAGAGAGAAATCATGTGAATTTATCTTGTTTTTTTTTGTTTTTTTTCTTCAGAAAATATGGGAGTGACACATGGCGTACTCTCTTATCGTATATAATGACGAGCCTAGATAGGCAAATGACTTCTTTTGCTGATCATACACTATTCAATCACTCACCAATAGCTTACCTAGGCAAATGACTACTTGACTACTAAGCACACGATCGATTGGTTGGTTGATATTCATCCCAATCAAGTAGAGTTTATTCTATTTAGACAAGATCCATTCAACTCGACATATGGGAAATAATTATGGGATCTGCTCAACAAGATCCCACATTCAATGCCCTTAAGCATCCAAAATTCTAGAGCTGGAGCACTCATTTAATGATAAGCTCCTTCTGGCATGAAAAGAGAGAGTGATCGACAGCTACAAGCCTACCAGGAGTCCGTCCATTCTCCACCCAGCTTAAGGGGTCACAAAACTAAGGATCAAGTAACTTTTCACAATCACAACACATACTTTTCAGAATACACTCTCTCGATTCAATTACTAACTTGATTGTTGGAGGATCGTTGGCTAAAAATAAGACTTGTGTACAGGAACCAACACAGGATTACTAGAACATCGATTCAGTTTCCGGCATCATGTTGTTGTGCTTCTATGCGAATCTTATTTTAGTTCTAAAAATTATGACTTGAATCATTCATTTTCTTCAACATATTGTGAAAATAAAACTTCGAGAAAATTAGGTTGATTAGACATCGCAACATGAAGTAAACCAGTTGTTTTAAAAATATTGTATAACTAGTAGAATTCTTTAAAATAAATTTTAAGATAAACATATGTCTTTTATATTGATATTGATGCCCAATTAATTTAATTTATGTTAAATATTACCTATACACCGAGATAAATAAAAGAAGAATAGAAAATATAGATAGAGAGAGTCAAGTGAATCTTGTGTGCAGTCACTGGGGCAAGATTCATCACCTGGTAACCGTGTGAAAAATCCGTGAGGACATTGAATACGTATAGCAGCATTATTCTTCCAGATGGATGGATACTCTCTAGTTAGAGGGTCCAGTTTCTGTAATTATGAAGCTTTTGCAGTTTCATTTAGATGATTAAAATTGTTCATTTTTAGAGTTCATTGAGTATATTATTAGTTGTATTAAAAATTATGTTTGAATAAATATCATTAAGATATTTTAAGAACAAATATGTTGACAAAAATAAGTAATTATCCAATTTTGCACTTGTATTTTTTGCAAGAAAAATGTGTTTAGTAAAGCATAAAAATATCCGAACGAATAGACTATGAATGCTAAACTAAACGATCTAGTGTCTGAAAAGTTAACCAAAAAAAAAAAAAAAGCAAGCCTTAAATACAATTTCCTCGTTTGTACCAAAAAACTATGTGAATAGGCCGAGTTTGGCCTGACTTGATTATTTAATTTTTTTTTAACTTTTGAACATAATTTTATATTTTTTATATTCGTCTCAACACGAATAAATAATCCAGAAAAAATTGAGGCAAAAACAACAAATGAGAATTTTTTGAATAGAAACAAAAATTTGATTAAAAATAAGTAAGTTAGACCAAGTCAATTTTTTCTTTCAAATTTTAGATATTGAATAGGGCCATATATTTTTATTTTTAGACTGCCATAACTCTCTGGCTGATTTGGTTTTTTATTTTATTTTTCTGTTTTGAGTAGTATAGCATAAATGGGGCAGCACGTGCCCATATCAACTCTGGAGAATGTAGTCTGCGTACCAAAAATGTTTGCCTACACCACCCACCATCACGGCTAAATGACTAATTTGTCCCTCTTCAAGTCTCATAAATACATCCAACCCAAATTCCCACCACCATACAGAAGAAGAAGAAAAGTCTAAAACCGCGTCCCTATATAATAGGATCCCAAACATATCATCGTCTCCGCCCCGCCCCCCCCCCCCCCCCCCCCCCGCGCGCCACCGCCCCACCCCCCTCCTCCTCCTCCTCCTCCTCCCCCTCCCTCCCTCCCTCTCTCTCTCTCTCTCTCTCGCTCTCTCTCATTCTCATCATGGCGGCGTCCCTGACCTGCTCAGTGGACCAACTCGCCCAATACCTCGGCCCCAACACCACAAACGCCACCGCCGCGGCCTCTTACATATGCTCCCACTTTTCCACCGTCGACAGCAAGTTTACCGACACCGCCTATGCCGTCGACTCCACATACCTCCTCTTCTCCGCTTACCTCGTCTTCTCCATGCAGCTCGGCTTCGCCATGCTCTGCGCCGGCTCCGTCCGCGCCAAGAACACCATGAACATCATGCTTACCAACGTCCTCGACGCAGCTGCTGGCGGCCTCTTCTACTACCTCTTCGGTTTTGCTTTTGCCTTTGGCTCCCCTTCCAACGGCTTCATCGGCCACCACAACTTCGCCCTCAAATCGATCCCGTCATCGTTATTCGATTACAGCTATTTTCTGTACCAATGGGCTTTCGCCATAGCAGCCGCCGGTATCACCAGCGGCTCAATAGCCGAACGGACACAGTTCGTGGCTTACCTTGTTTACTCCTCTTTTTTGACCGGATTCGTTTACCCCGTCGTTTCCCATTGGTTCTGGTCCCCAGACGGGTGGGCTAGCGCGTTTAATACGGATAACCTGTTATTTGGATCTGGAGTGATAGACTTTGCCGGGTCGGGTGTTGTTCACATGGTGGGTGGAATTGCAGGTATGAGGGATGCAGCATTTGCGGCGCACATGCCTTATCTTATCTTTTCCTAATATTTCTCTATTTTTATATAAAAAATCAAAACGTAATATATCTTTAGCAATCGGTTGCCTTATTAGTTTTTTAATATTACCTAGTCTTTTTTAGAAAAAATTGTTGATTTTGGGTAGAAAGTTTTTATTTTTTGATGAGCGGTAATTTTGATATAAAAAATTACCATAAAAAATTTTAAAATATTTATTATGAATAAAATTCAATCAAAAAACATATTATTAATATAATTGTTTTTTTCTAATTCTTTATATAATTGTAGAATATTGTAAACTCTACAATTTATAACTACTCCGAATATATTAAATTTGTTGATTTGTGGCTGATTGCAGGATTATATGGGGCTCTAATTGAAGGTCCGCGAATCGGACGCTTCGACCATTCGGGTCGGGCCGTAGCCCTTCGTGGGCACAGCGCTTCGCTCGTTGTACTCGGGACCTTTTTGCTCTGGTTCGGGTGGTATGGGTTCAACCCGGGTTCGTTTGCCAAGATCTTGAGTCCTTATAACAGCGGGAGCTATTACGGGCAGTGGAGCGCCGTGGGGAGGACGGCGGTGACCACCACATTAGCCGGTTCCACTGCGGCGTTAACCACCCTTTTTGGGAAAAGAATTCTCTCCGGCCACTGGAACGTCACCGACGTCTGTAACGGTCTATTGGGGGGGTTTGCCGCCATCACCGCCGGTTGCTCCGTCGTGGAGCCGTGGGCGGCGATAATATGTGGGTTTGTGGCGGCGCTGGTCCTTATCGGGTTCAATAAGCTAGCGGAGATAGTGAAATTCGACGATCCATTGGAGGCTGCGCAACTCCACGGCGGATGCGGCGCGTGGGGAGTGATTTTCACGGCGCTTTTTGCTACTGAGAAGTATGTGAACGAGGTTTACCCCGGTAAACCCGGGCGCCCATACGGGCTGTTCATGGGCGGCGGAGGGCGGTTGCTGGCTGCTCACGTGGTTCAGATATTGGTTATTATTGGGTGGGTCAGTGCCACAATGGGTCCTCTGTTCTTCGTTCTTCACAAGTTCAATTTACTTCGGATTTCCGCAGAGGATGAGATGTCGGGTATGGATCTGACCCGACATGGTGGGTTTGCTTATGTGTACGATGATGATGAGGGTAACAAGCATGGGATCCAGATGAGAAAGATAGAACCAGCAACTCAAACTTAGAACATTTTCTCGAGTATTTTTTTTTTTTAAATTTTTAAATTTTTGCTTTTATTAGTGTTATTAGGTTGTGAAGATTCTATGTATGATAATTATTGGGTTGGAGATGATGGAAACATGGATGGACTGTATTGGTTTGTTTTTGCCTGGAGCATTTTGTGGAAGTGATAAACTTTAGACTTTCCTTCTCTATTTTGTTTGCTTTTTACCCAGCAAAACAAATAATTTTTTTTGTTTTGTTTTTAAGGTTACCTTTTCGTTTGATTTGATTGGTGAAACTTGAGGGTGTGTTCCGTTGAGTGTTTCTGAAACGATTTGGAAAAAACACTCTGAAATACTATTTGGTATAAGTGTTTAATAAAAAAATTGAGAATTAAATTTTTTTGATATTTTCGAGATGTTTTCTCTTTCTCTCTTCTTTTATAGAGAAATAAATATTGTTTGAAAAAAATAAAAATATTTTGAAAAAAAATTTCCAAACAAATTCAGAAAAATTTTCTAAATATTTTTTGAGAAATAACCAAATGAACACAGGCTAAAACTTTGGGCAAGTGGTTTTGAAAAATTTATTGTGTGTTTTTGAAACACTCATAATCCTAATTGCTTTTTTTCTATTTTTCAATTTTTTTTTTCTTCTCTATCATTCTGATGGTAGATTTATATTTTTTGTTTAAAAAATATATTTTCTGTTTTGGATCCTTATAGTGAGAATTTATACAAGAATCAAGCTTTTGTTTATTTCATTAGTGAAACCGAATGTATTTTCTTTTGCATATTTTGTGAAGAAGCACAAGAAAAGGGTTAGAAATTAAACAGATTGGAATTCGATCGGATTATAATTTCTTTTTTATCTTTATCATTTTATATTTTTGGAAGTAATGAGTGAAAAAAAATAAAATAATATATAGAGGAAAAAGTTACATTTAACTGTGATAAAATATTATAATAGGGGTAAGATACTCAATTCGGACATTAATCTTTATCCAGAGGTTTTAAAACCAATATAAAATTGACTGAATACGACTTGTCTATCATATAATTTCACGCACAAACAAACACAAGATAAGAGTGACTACTTTACTAATAGTCATAAAACTATTTAGTCTATGGACTAATAATCCATTCACTACAATCCCATATAATCCTATCCTTCATTCAAACAAGTCCTATGTATAGAGTTCAATATAAAAAAAAAGTGTTGAGCACAACATAACCGTATTTCAATGTCACTTCATAATTTACTTAATAATAGTTTGGTCTTTCAGTTGGAATCTTTCACGGTGGAAAATAAGTAGATGGCAATGTTGGAAATTCAAATTTTATAAATTTTAATTATTAGTTTTTTTAATTGACATGCCTTTTTATGAAGTAGTATTTTTTTTTAAAGATGTGATTTTCAAGTCTATGATATTTTGAACAAATACTCATGTCTTTTATTTTAAGAAATTCAAATAAAAAGTTGTTTGAAAATGACATTTCTTTTTATAAAAAGGCATGTTCGAGTTATCTCACAAGTTTTGTAATTGTGTTACTTAAGATTTATAAACATTTTTTACTTTATAATATTATTTTCATATCACTCTGGGCAATTAGAGAAAGATTTGACATCTCTGTTTTCCACTGATCATATAATATGGAGACATTTTATGAGATTCTTAGATTATATTTTGGAGCGATATTCGTTTGCAAGTACCTACATGAAGGAAGAAGAATACAATATTAAGACAATAACTGTCATGTTTTCCATCGATCTCAAAAGTTATTTCTCTATCTTTATCGATACTAGTTCTTATGTGTTGTGTTCATGACTGCAGTTATTCATGCCAATTTTAATTGTTTAGTACTTTGTGATTATTGTGTGAAAATCACCAATAATCTAAAATTGTATTTACTTATGTTGAAATTTGATTGTTGTGTATACAAAATTAACAACTTCGGCATTTATAATGTCTAAAAGTAAAATTCACCAGTCATATGTCACTTTGGAAAATTCTTATTTTTGTTTGTTATTTGTAATATGTTTTACTTTTATGGTCTATTATTTGTCTTCATGGTCTGTGTTTGAAATTTCACTATCAATTTCTTAAATTCACAAGCCATGCTACTTATAGAGTTACAGAGTTGTTTGCATTGGCTCAGAGGGATTGCAGACCTAGGCAAGTACCTAGGAGTACCCCTCATACACAAGAGGGTCTCTAAAACGACTTACTACCGCATACTCGAAAAAGTGCAAGATAGGTTGGCTGGAATGCAAGGCCACTTCTAACTCCGGGTGACTGGATCGCCTCGGCGGGGTTGCTCTGACGCAGAGGGCTCTGAGAAGCGCAGTACTCCCGTAACTAATCTTTTTGTAGGTGATGGGGCATAGCGTACTCCGGTCTCCCTTGGCAATAGTTTGATTTTGTTTATCTCGTAGTTGTAGTATGTATGGATACTATAGGTCCCGTTTGCTAAATGTGTTAAGTATTGTGGGATTCGTAGAGTGGTGAGATTAGGATAAGATTGATAATATCAAGGGATTATTAGTACGACGTATGAAATCTAAAATTATGCTTGTTTAGGACTTGGGATTAGACTAATAGTACATAGCAAGTGTTTGTTTGTAAGAGGGAGAATGAGACTCAAAATTGTGATTGTTAATTTTGCCCTTCAATTTGTTATTGTGCTTTTTGGTTGAGCACTTCCAAATGTTGGTTTTTGGCTCTATTTTTTTGCCAATACTCAATTTTAATGGTTATGGTCATTTTAATTTATTTTCTATTTTACTTAAAAAAATTTCACAAAATAACAATTTAATAAATATGAATAAGCAGGGGTTGATTGGTCGATACGTCAAGAGAGTGGTTGGACTGGATTGTTAGTAACACCTCCCACAGGCCACTATGAAATCCACCTAATCCCAAGATTAGTAGTCCGTTGGGCCTGATAGTCTCAATCCAATTTGGCAAAACAAACACTCACTTATTGGGCTCACGGAATTACGAATACAATCGTAGGTGATAAGAGGGTTAACAAACAGGGCCTATATATATTGGCGAACAAGTAGTCTCATGCCATTTTCTTGTTGTTCCTGGCATCGTGGCTGTCAATCGTCATGGTTGTTGGCAACATTTTCTAATTGAATAAGTTACACATCAAGTTCTATATCAAATGGTACATCATGCCTACATGTCAAGTCATTTTAAGTATAAACTGTAAAAGTGGGTCCATTGAATTTTGATATGTGTTCAAATTAGTGAATGTCACGTACGCAGATAATGTATAACTTGATGTATAACGTGATGTGTTAGTATGATTGCTCTTTCTAATTTAACATCTTCAATCATTGTAGTTTTCATGCCAATTTTATGTTCTTTTTTCCACAAAATCTTCAATTAAATGTCTGTGCATATCACAATAATTTCTTGTTAAATTTTGAATATGCTTGGACATACTAATCTGACTCGGATTTCAATATGAACAAAAGGAAACATAAATATATATGACAACATGTTTGACAGCGTTTCTTCGAATCAAGGACGTGCGTAAGAGAATTAGAATTTCGGTTTGATGCCAGCCAATATCTCTCCGATGTCTAAGTCATTGATCAATTTTATATGAAAAATTGAGTGTACTGTTATTTAGATGAAAACAGTAAGCCGTACTTGCTTTTCAGACCAGGATGCACCTTTCTATGTATTTGGTTCTTTGAGTCCTACTTGGAGTTTGTTTCGGATTGTGAAGCTAGCAAGTGTGACTTTTGGCTAAAGGAGATTAGATTTATGGGGCACGTTGTGTCAACTGAGGGGATTTCGGTGGATGACAACAAGGTTTTGGTGGTAACAGAACGGAAGCAGCCAATGTCAATTTTTGAGATTTGAAACTTTTTGGAATTGGCTAGCTATTATCTATGGTTTATTCAAGATTTTGCGACTGTTGCAAAGCTATGACTTAGCTTACTCAGAAAGGGGTTACGTTTGAGTGGAGTGAGTCTTGCGAGAAGGCATTCTTAGAGTTGAAGCGAAAATTGACCAGCGCACCAATACTGATCATACCTGAAAGAGGTGTGGGTTATAAACTGTATTGCGACGCGTCCAAGGAAGGATTGGAGTGTGTGCTAATGCAAAAAGAGAAAGTTATAACCTACGGGTCAAGACAACTCAAGATTCACGAGAATACCTACCCGACATATGATTTGGAGTTAGCAGCTGTTGTTTTTGCACTAAAATCGTGGCATTATTATCTATATGGTGAGGAATCTGAAGTGTTTACTGATCACAAGATTCTCAAGTATTTGGTCAAAGAAGGACTTGAACATGAGATAAAGAATGTGGATAGAGTATGTTGAGGACTTCAAGTTCGCTTTGTCCTATCATCCGGGTAAGGTTAATGTGGTAGCAGACACTTTAAGCTGGAATTCTTAGGCAATGGTGGCGAGCTTGGCAGTAAAAAAATGGAGAATGATGGAGTCGGTTAATGAGTTTGTCTTACAACCAGTAGAAGGTACAGAAGGGACTAGTCTAAATGCCTTAGTAGCTATACCGGAGTTACATCGAGAGATACTTCTGATACAAGGGTTTGATCAAGAGGTGACTTTTCTTAAACATCAAATAGCTACAGGTGAGGTCAATACAAGATGGACATTAGGGACTGATGGGGATTGAGGTATCAGTCAAGATTATTTGTGCCTACTATTGGTACCTTGAGGGAGCCTGTACTGAAGACATTTCACCAATCAAGTCTCGCTGTACATCCGAGAGGTAATAAAATGTATAAGGATATGCAAAGACAGTATCGGCGGAGTGACATGAAGAAGGATGTCGCTAAGTTTGTTTCGATATGTTTGACGTGTCAGCAAGTGAAGGCAAAGCAACAAAAACCTGGGGGAATGCTTTAACCATTACCCATACTGAGTTGGAAATGGGAGCATATTACCGTGGACTTTGTGACAAGGCTACCACAGTCAGTAAGGGGACACAGCCCTACATGGTTTGTTGTCGATAGGTTGACCAAGTCAGCGCACTTTTTGTCTGTCAAAATGTTAGATACAATGGATTCCTATAGTTGGCTGTATATTAAGGAAATAATCCGATTGCACAGGGTGCCAGTGACGATAGTGTCAGATTGAGACCCACGCTTTACATCGGTACTTTTGGTAGAGTCTTTAGAAATCCTTGGGGAGTAATGTTCATTTGAGCATGACTTTTCATCCTTTGATGGATGGTCAATCGGAATAGACAATACAGACTTTGGAGGATATACTAAAGAGCATGTATGCTTGATTTCCAGGGGCATTGGGAGAGACTTTTGTCGTTGGTGCAATTTGCCTACAATAATATTTATCAAGCCAGTATTGGGATGGCGCCATATGAAGTCTTGTATGAACGGCCATGTCGATCACCTGTCTATTAGATTGAGGTCGGAGAATTGAGTTACTTGGGATTGAAGTTGGTTCTAGAAACTATCGAGAAGATTAAAGTCATCAAGCAAAGGTTGCTGACGGTTCAAAGTAGACAAAAGAGCTACGGTGATAGAAGGACGCGACCATTGACTTTCAAGGTCGGCGATCATGTGTTCCTAAAGATCAAACCAAGAAGGGGAGTCACAAGATTTGATAAGAAGCAAAAGCTAATGCCGAGATATATAGGGCCATTCGAGGTTTTGGAACGAGTTGGAGAAGTGGCATATCGATTAGCATTACCACCTCAGCTCGATCGGGTTTATAATATTATTCACGTGTCCATGCTTAAGAAGTACATGACATTGCCGACTCATATATTGAAATGGGAGAATGTCATGTTGAATGAGTGTATGACATACGAGGAGGAACCAATTCAGATTGTGAACTACAGAGAGAAATTTGAGAGGCAAAATCATCAAACTAGTCAAGATTCTGTGACGGCATCAAAATTTGGAGAAGTCAACTTGAGAAAGGGTGGATGTTATGAGAATCAATCACTCCGAGTTTTTTGCTTAGACCATACTATATAATTTTGAGGACGAAACCATTTAAGGGGGATAGATTGTAATACCCTTAATTTTTAATTCAATTGTAAATTAATTAATCAGTAAATTATATAATTTTTATTGTGATTGTTTTAATATTTTAATATTTTAAAATTAGAAAATTATATTTTTATTTTGCTAGCTCGCTTGAGATTGCTAGTGTGGTCTCTTTGAATTCCGAAACTACAGATTTGAAAGTTATGGAGGTTTGATGAGGGGCAATCGATTTTGATGCATGTTTATGACCATGAATATGTGATTAATAGGGCGATTTTTATTACATAAACCTATGGGATTTCTATTTTCATTTTTACATTACAAAATCAGAGGTGTAAAGGGCTTTTGAGAGAGTTTTCCAAGAATTTTGCAAGTTATTGAGAGTTCTTAGAGGAGGTTCTGTCCACTTGATTTTCAACAATTCATGGTTGTTTTGTGCTTTGTTCTTCAGATTGAGATACGCAAAGTTACCTGCCAACCTTAAGTTTTGATTCTCTGTTGTTAATTTTATATTTGAACACGTGAGTAGAAAAACATGTTTAAGGTTTGTTTTTCTTGTTTTTGTTGAAATTATCTGATTCCATGTATTCTTTGATTTGTAATGATCAATTAGTTTACGGAAGAGCATGATCTACATTAATGTTACCGCTTCTAGTAGTTAATTGGTGTTAATCACATTTCTGTACGAACTGTAATCTGTTTGTTCGAGCCATTTTCGCAGAATCCCTAAAATCCAGAATCTGAGAAAACAACTAGCACAATTGTTCTTATTTCATTTTCTTATTTCTTTTAGAAATCACTGAGTTATTTACAAAATCTCAAATCTTTCTATGCCGAAGGCTCGCTTAAGCGAGCTTTAGGCCGCTTGAGCCACCTCTTTGATTTTTGTTAAATTCTGACTTGTGACTCATTTGTCTAGAGGCCGTAAACTCAATAGCTTGCTCGAGCGAGCTCTAGGCCAGTCGAGTGATCTGTTGAAAAACAAATAGCTTTGACAGAAAATCCATATTGATTTGAGACCATGTGTTTATGCTTTCACGCTCTGTTTCACAAACTTTTTAAGTACTATTTTTTGGCTTACACACATCGCACATGTATCCATGCATAATTGATATAATTATGAAATTGTTGATAACATGAATAGATCAATGTTCGAAACATGAAATACATTGTTGGTACATTTTGTGATTGTGAGACACATTTATCGTATGATAAGGATACTGTTGTTGATTGTTCCGGGTTCAGCTATTATGCTGCCTGAGGTTTATGACTGAGACTTGTTAAGTATATAGTGATGTATGTAGGGTTAAAGATTTCAAACAATGAATATGATATGTAGAGTTAGGGACACTAGTTCGAACGAAATTGAAATAAGGTAGAGGAGGGTATTGAGTGTTCGTTATCCCCCGTTCTTCCATCAAATATTCGACTTTTTCCTGGATACTCGAGTTCAAATACCCATGGATTCGCTGTTTGCTTACTGGCTTCATATAATTAAGAAAACACTAGTTTTTGCGAAACTTCTTGTTCATATCTCTCATCAAAAGGCGCTATTCGATAATGTCGGTCTATCAGACTCTCCACTAACCTGAGTGAACATTCGAATATCTGGCCTACATTCAGTTGTGAACGTAGTAGAAACTTGTTACGAAAGTTAACAGAAAGTGATAACCTACTATGGTTGGTTTGGTGTGGCATGATATTGTTGTTTGATTTACTGGATGTTAAATCATTTAAGGGCCCCTACTAGGAGGAGTTGGAGATGATAGATGGTGCTTCTGGGATGCCTGAGAAGGCAACTCCAAACCCCGAGAGAATGACGACTAGTACACTGCGCGTCTTTGAGTTGATGTGGAGAAATGGCTAAAGTACGCTACGACAGGACCTAGTCATGTCGTGTTACGTGGGATCCAAATAGGATGAGGTAGTATTGACTTAAGTGGACGGTAGAATTTCCTTTTCTTGTCTGGTTGTACTTCAAACTACTACCTTTGGTAAGCGAGGACTAGTCACTACTAACTAAGGGCCCTATGCTAATGTCTAAGGGAGGATACGGTATTCTTTACGGGTTACCTAGAAACATAAAAAAATTTAATAAAAACTTAACAAGGTGTTACTGTTTTACGGATGTTATCTACTGTTTATATTATTGTCCATGATAGAATCTTAACTGTTAGCTTTTATACCTATTGCATTATGTATCACTTGTGTGTTTGATTTTGCGGGTAACTTTATCTACTAAGTTTCATTACTCATCAGCGTAACTTTTCTGTCTCTGAACATTTGAACAACTATATATATGTGTGTGTGTAACATGCTGACATGGTTTACGAGCAATTTTGCATTGAAGATTCACTTAGGCATCAGGACAACAAACAAGCAATGGAGAAACTTATCATATTCTTGTGTAAAAGTTTAATTTGAATATGTACAATTATGTAGTATATATTATTTTATTTGTTTAATACAAACACAATGCTAGGAAGTAGTTCACTAATAAATCAAAAATAAAGAGGCCAAAGGCATGCCCTATAACAGTTGACATTCCAACGCAAAAGCTGCCACAAACACAATGCTAGGAAGTGAAATCACGTGCTCCAAAGCATTTATTTAAAGTTAAAAATAACAAATTTAATTTCTCTCCGATCAATGCTTTTGACTGTAGGAAGCAATCACATATCAGTTGTCCATTTTAATAATTTAGTTTAGATTTGTTTAAGACTCTTTTTGCTAAGAGTACATTCTTATCTAATCATTTTTTACAAATCTAATTTATTAAATATATTTTTAGTTTTTAAAGTTGTACGAATTATACTCTTTGCAATTTATATTCAGAATGCCTGGAAGCCAAATACAAAAAACAAAATCTTATTTCTTCCCCGTTTTTCAAGAATTGACCGACAGTACGGTGATAAGACTATGTACTTGAGAGTTAATTAAGAAATGTCTTTGGCCATGGATGGCTTCGGAGGAGGCCAGTAGGGACGGTGGCCTTTACAATAATGTTTTATATTATTATATGAAAAAAATTATATAAAATATGTAGACTCGTCTCTCTTACATATTTTGGTATACATATTTTTTTTTGGTCTCTGATAAAGCAATTTTTAGCCCTTTCGAAATCGCGCTTTCAACTGTTTATTTAATACTCTGGATGGTCCGACCTGAGACTGAACACCTGCAAAAATACTAAGAACACCGAAGTGATGTCAGCCAATAGCCCTCCGATGCCCAAGTCAATCGACATTGTCGTAAAATATATAATAGAGAACTGTAGAGAGAGTTCTCATATCTAGAGAACGAAGAATGTTCTCTTTATACTAGAGGACTCTTATCTCTTTATTTTAGGGATATAGATTAGGCTGACGCGTATTGATCGATAAGCTTTAGTTATCTCAATATTCTTAGGAGTTCCAGTCTCACTCAGAGTTCTGTTCATGTAGGAGACTAGTGATTTCTCGGTATTTGAATAGGGATTTACGTACGAGAAGATTAGTATATATTTTTGTACTTATCAATCTCAAATACATATTTGCCCAGCGTAGTGAAATTCTTGGTTCGGTCACTATTTTTGAAGGTGGTAGAACTAAATAAATGAGGTATTAATAAGGTCATTTGCTTCGTCAACAAAATCAAACGAAAGACTACTAAAAAATAGAATTAAATTCCTACTGGGGAAAAGTAAAAAAGTGGTGTGATGTTCCTTTTTCCATTAGCAAACCAATAGATTACAAGTTTGGTATGCATCAATGTCACGACCAAAGACTTTGACCGCTACTTTTTGGTTTCAGATGGGAAGATTCCTAGAAGCTTTAAAGAGAACCATCTTTTTCCTGGAACTCGGACTTCTTTAATTCTAAAACGACATTATTCTTTTCGATTAATGAAATACAACTTTTAATTTTTCAAAACGATGTCGTTTTGAGCGCATAAAAAATAGAACTTCAAGTGTATTTTCAAAAAAAATTACATCAACACAAAAGAACATTAATGCATTTCAATGTCCTCACATTGCATTTCATCAAAGTCGTTGAGAATGTTATGGATCACTCAACAAATAAAAATAATCATCATTATCAATAAACGACTTGATTGCCGTTGCAAAGATATTACGCCATATATAAAATAAAAAACATGATACGAATGTAACTTCATCATACCTCGGAAGTTTGGGAAGACAATAATGTAAATTCAGAATTAGACTCGCAATTCATCATTTCTGGCACGGTGGGCATAAATTGTAATAACCCAGTACTTTTAAATTAATTTTTAATTAGTAATAAAAATAAATTTTCTGTTAGTAGATTAAATCTTATTATTTAAATTTCGGCTTTATAGATTTGGAGCTCGCTCGAGTGAGCTATTGCACTTGGTCGAGCAAGCTCGAGGCCACTCAAGCAACCTGTTCGAATTCCTGAACTAGCAGAATGTGAATTTGATGGTCATCAATGGAGAGTTACGATTTTGATTTATTTTGGTGTTTATGATTTTGATTCCGCGTTTATGGGGCTATCCTCTATTTAAACTTAGTTGGTACACTGCATTTAGACACTATTACGTATAATATGAAGTTAGGAAAGATTAGAGAATTTTAGAGAGAAAAAGCACAAGTGTTTTTAGGTGTTTTTGAGTGTACTTGGCAAGGAAGGATCTATTTGTGCACAATCTGTCAATCTGTAGTCAATTCTTTGTTAGTCATAAGGATCAAGGTAGGGAAAATCAGTTTTCACCTTAGGATGCTAGATTACAGTAGGTGGTGTTGTCAATATCATGATAGAAATGCATGCTAGGGTTTATTTTTGTTTCTCTTGAAGCATGAAATTGATTCTTATCAATAATAGATTAATCTAATAAGTAGAGGGGTTTTGATCCATGATTGATTAACTCTCTGTACATACTTTTAATTTCTGTTTCACACCAGGAAATCATAATTTGAGGTTTGGATCGAGTAGTTTGATATAAATCCTAAAAACCAAAGTTACTGGAAAAAACAGCTTGCTCGAACGAGTTCTAAGCCGCTCGAGTGACCTGTCATGTTTTTTTTTTACAGATTTTGACATTTTTTAAAATCAGAATATAGAACTCAAGATTAGGCAGACCGTTAGAGCGACCTACTAAAATCAACCTTAAATTATAATAATGAAAAGTATATTGGCATAAGTCAACACCGACTTTTACAATTTTAATTTTAGAAATGCAATGACTTGGCATTCTAGAATTGCGGACTAAATTTTTTTAAAAATAGACTAGGGATCCTAGAAGTGCGGACTAGAGATGCGGTCCCCATGCATGATATTTACACTGAAAATATAAACAAAAAGGGGAGTAAAATTAAATAAAGATAGAAGAAATTAAATAACCACAAAAAAAACGAAGAGCAAAAATTAAAATGAGAAGGTTGTTTCAGCGCTACATTGTATTGATATTTGAATTCGCTGAATATATAAATAAGAAAGATACGCGAATGACTGAACAAAATTATAACTTGACATAACACTGTGCTTTAAACCCTGTTATAGCAGGCTATACTAGTGTAATAGCGCGTTCGAATCTTTCTAAACTTGAAAATAAATCAAGCAGAGCTTCCTCTTATTTTTTGCCCAAAATCCTAACTAAAGAAATCTACATCTAATTTGTTCTTAGTATCATGTGTTTCGCAAATTACAGAATTGGAAACATTCGAAGAAAGAACAGTTGAAGGGTTTTTCCTTCACTGGAATATGTATGGCGCTTTAGAAATTTGGTTGAGAAAAGAAAGATATGAGAAGCCTTCGGGCTTAACAAAATTCTCTTCTTAAAAAATAAGAAAGTCTCTCCATTTTTATTTCTCTCTGTAAAAAATCTCTTCAAAAATTTCTCCTAAAAACTTCAAACCAGTTGTTTTTCTCTCCCTTTTGAAGAGACGATGACCCTTAATTTATAGAAGTGTGTGGCGGTTAAGAGAGAGAGAGAGAGAGACTGTGCGCGTCAACCAACCAATGAGGGCCAGCCATGTGTCCCATGTGCCCGCACGCGCTGTACAAGGCATCATAGCTGCACGCGGCTCAGCCCCACATGCCAAGCGTGTGTTCCACGCGCGCACGCTAAATCCAATGCTGATGTCATGCTAATGTGGTTTCTTTCTAGCATTTACAAAAATGCCACTGGTATATAATTTGGCTCTAACGCGTTATTCTTCAATCTTCAGACGTCCAAACGAATTCAGATTTGACCACGAACGCAATCAATGGACTCGTATCATTGAGACAATCACTTTCAGTATAATGTTTGATTTATGGACATGTCGGCTTGTAAATCTAGCTCTCGAGTAATAACCGGTACGTCATTACAACTCTTTAAAATAATGCTTCTTGGGCTACCAAACTCATATTTGACTAGGGATACGGCCGATGGACTCGTACCGCAGTGATGATCAATAATATATGTCGTTAGATATCCGTGCATGCCATCTCGTAAATCGTGCCTCGAGATCCTATTCTAAGAAATCAAAGTAGTTCAAAACTCCAAATGAACTCGAATTGGATCAAGAGTACAGCCATTGAACTCGTATCATCAGAACAATTAATAATATGTGCCTCTCGATGTTTGAAAATGTTGGCTTAGAAATCATGCTCTCGAGGCACCATTCTGAACAATCGAAAATTACCGGCGGCGTCTGATTTTGTTTCAATCTCTGTAAATGGACTTGTACCGCCGCACTGGTCAATAGTATGTGGCACTCATAATTTGGTGAAGTTGTCTCGTGAATGGTGCCCCTAGTTCTTGGTTCATGCAAGGGTAAAATGGTCTTTTTAGAGGCTAACTTGCCGAACCTATTCAAGTTTATTCTTTGAGCATTCGATTGACCTCAAAGACATCCCATTGGTTTTATATTGTGATTCCTCATCAAAATTAGGGTGGCGACATCATTATGCCTCGATTTAGAGCCTTCCTCTGTTCCTGCTCAATCAGAAGGAGAAAATTGTCTTTTTACCTCCAAATCTTCTCCGAGTCTATTGGCACAATTTGATTGAATTTTGGACCACATTAGTACCCCTCCATACACTATTGAGGCATCTCGGGTTTGATCGTCTTGACCTTTGAACCTGTTTATGATGAACTGCTCATCCAAGGGCAAAATGATCATTCTATGCATAAGCTTCTCCTGGAACGTCGGATTCTGTGCAAAATCTCCAAATTGACAATTTACGTTTCGTCTGGAATGTCCTCCAGGTGGAAAAGTCATGTTTTTACCAGAAAGTCCTATGCGTGGATATTGCGATTTTTCAGCTAGAGTCTCGGATTTTGATACCCAATTCATGGAACTTCCGGTTCCACACCAAATCTCGAAGTTGACAATTCACCTTTCGTCCGGAACGTCCTTTGGGTGGAAAAGTCAGATTTTTACCGAAACGCCCTCCGCATCGATATTGCGATTTTTCGAGCACGGCCTCGAATTTCAATACCCAATTCACGGAATGTCTTCTGTGCAAAATCTCAAAATCGACAATTCGCGTTTTGTTCGGAACGTCCTCCAGGTGGGAAGGTCGTGTTTTTACAGAGACGCCCACCGCATTGAAATTATAATTTTTGAGCATGGTCTTAAATTTTGATACCCAATTCAACGTTCGTTTCTGCACGAAATCTCAAAATCGACAATTTGCATTTTGTTCGGAACGTCTTCCGAGTGAGAAAGATAGATTTTTCGAAACGCCCTCCGTGTCGGAATTGTAATTTTTTAGCCACGGCCTTAGATTTTGATACCCAATTCCCAAAATGTCGGGTTCCGCACGAAATCTCAAAATCGACGTTTAGTTTGAAAAGTCCACTGGGTGGGAATGTCTTGTTTTTACGACAAGCTCTCCGCGTCGAAATTGTAATTTTTCAGGTACGGTCTCGGATTTCGATATCAAATTCACGGAACGTCCGATGCCGTGAAAAATCCCAAAATCGAAAATTCGCGTTTCGTCCAAAACGTCCTCTGGGTCGAAAATTCAGATTTTTACCGAAATGCCTTACGCGTCAAAATTGTGATTTTTCGGTTACGGTATCGGAATTCGATACCCAATTCACGGAACGTTCGATTCCGCATAAAATCTCAAAATTGACAATTCGCGTTTCATCCGGAACGTCCTCCAGGTGGAAAAGTCTTGTTTTTACCGAAACGTCCTCCACGTCAATACTGCCCTTTTTTGGGCACGGTCTCAGACTTTGAGACCCAATTCACAGAAAGTCCAGTTCCGCGTAAAATCTCAAAATTGACAATTCGGGTTTTGACCAGAACATTCGTCGGGTGGAAAAGTTATGTTATTACCAAAATGCCCTCCTCATCGAAATTTTGATTTTTTAGGCACAATCTCGGATATGGGTACCCAATTCACGGAACGTTTGGTTCTGCGCAAAATTTTGAGATCGAGAATTCGCGTTTCATCCAGACCGCGAGTTTTATTTAAATGCCTTTCTGGGTACAAATTGTAATTTTTTGAAAACAGTCTTGGATTTCGATACCCAATTCACAGAATATCTGGCTCAATGCATTACGTCGAAATCGGCAATTCACGTTTCATCCCGAACGTTCTTTGGATGCGAAAGTCGCATTTTTAACGAAACGGCCACCGCTTCGAGATTGCAATTTTTCAGACACGGTCTTGGATTTCAATACTCAATTCACGGAACATTTGGTTCTACACGAAATCTCTAAATCAACCATTTGGGTTTCGTCTGGTAAGTCCACTAGGTAATAAAATTATATTTTTACCGAAATGCCCTCCGCGTCAATATTCCATTTTTTTGGGCACAGTTTTGAATTTCGATACCCAATTCACGAAACATCTAGTTCCACGCGAAATATCAGAATAGACAATTCATGTTTTGCCTGAAAAGTCCTCTGGGTGGGAAATTTGTATTTTTACCAAAGCAGCCTTCACGTCGATATTGTAGTTTTTCTGGCACGGTCTCGGATTTTAATACCCAATTCGCGGAACGTCTGGTTCCGCATGAAATGTTCAAACGACAATTCGGGTTTTGTTCAGAATGTCATTCGAGTGAAAAAGTCATGTTTTTACTGAAATGCCGTCTGCATCGAAATTGTGATTTTTCAGACACAGTCTCGGATATCGATACCGAATTCACGGAACACACGATTCCGTGCGAAAATCTCGAAATCGACAATTAGCGTTTCGTCCTGAAATTCCCACCACGTAGAAATTGCGATTTTTCAGGCACAGTCTTGGATTTCGATACCCAATTCACCGAACATCCAGTTTAGCGCGACATCTCGAAATCGACAATTCGTGTTTCGTCCGATACGTTCTCCGGATGGAAAAGTCACGTTTTTACAAAAATGCCCACCGCTTCGAAATCGCAATTTTTCAGGCCCAATCTTGTGTTTCAATACCAAATTCATGGAACGTCCGGTTCAGTGCTAAATCTCAAAATCAACAATTCGCATTATGTCCGGAATGTTCTCCTGGTGGGAGAGTCGTGTTTTTACTGAAATACCCTCCGCATCAAAATTGTGATTTTTTGGGCATAGCCTAGAATTTCGATAACCAATTCATGAAATGTCAGGTTCCGCGCAAAATCTCAATATCGACAATTCAGGTTTCGTCCGAAAACTCCACTAGGTGGGAAACTCTTGTTTTTATCGACAAGCTCTCCGTGTCGGAATAGCGATTTTTTGGGCACGGTCTCATATTTCGATACCCAATTCACGGAACGTTCGGTTACGCTCAAAACCTCAAAATCGAAATTTGCGTTTCGTCCAGAACGTCCTTTGGGTCAAAAAGTCAGGTTTTTTATCGAAACGTCATCAGCATCAAAATTGTAATTTTGTGGGCACGGTCTCGGAATTCGATACCCAATTCATAGAATGTCTGGTTCTACTCTAAATCTCGAAATAGACAATTCACATTTCGTCCGGAATGTCCTCGGGATGGGAAAGTGAGATTTTTACTGAAATGCCCTCCTCGTCGAAATTCTGATTTTTTAAGCACAACCTCGGATTTTGATACCCAGTTCACGGAATGTCTGATTCCGCGCGAAATCTCAAAATTCCTCCGAACGTCCTTCGGGTAAAAAAGTCAAATTTTTACAGAAACGTCCTTTGCGTCGAAATTGCAATTTCTTGGGCACGGTCTTGGATTTCGATAACCAATTCACAGAACGTTTGATTCAGTGCGAAATCTCAAAATAGACAATTTGCATTTCGTTTGAAACTTTCTCCGGATGGGAAAGTCGCATTTTTATAAAAACGCCTTCCACGTCGAAATTGTGATTTTGTAGGCACGGTCTCGGATTTCGATACACAATTCACGGAACATCTGGTTTAGCGTGAAATCTCGAAATCGACAATTCGCGTTTCGTCTAGAACGTTCTCCGAATGGGAAGGTTGCATTTTTACCAAAATGCCCTCCATGTCGGAATTGCAATTTTTCAGTCACGGTCTCGGATTTCGATACTCAATTCATGAAACATCCGATTTTGCACGAAATCTCAAAATCGACAATTTGGATTTTGTCTGGTAAGTCCACCGGGTAATAAAATCGTGTTTTTACCGAAACGCCTTCCTCGTTGAAATTGTGATTTTTTGAGCACAGTCTCGGATTTTGATACCCAGTTCACGGAACATCCAATTCCATGCAAAATCTCAGAATTCCTCCCGAGCATCATTCCGGTAGGAAAGTCAAATTTTTATAGAAATGTCCTTTGCGTCGAAATTGCAATTCCTTGGGCATGGTCTTGGATTTCGATAGCTAATTCACAGAATGTCTCATTCAGTGTGAAATCTCGAAATTAATAATTTGCATTTCGGTCGAAACGTTCTCCAAATGGAAAAGTCGCATTTTTATCAAAATGTCCTCTAGGTCGAAATTGTGATTTTTTAGCTACGGTCTCGGGTTCCGATATCTAATTCACGGAACGTTTGGGTTAGCACGAAATATCAAAATCGACAATTCGCGTTTTGTCTAGAACATTCTCCGAATGAGAAAGTTGTATTTTTATCGAAACGTCCTCCGCGTCGAAATTGCAATTTTTTAGCCACGATCTTGGATTTTGATACTCAATTCACGGAACATCCGGTTCTTCACGAAATCTCGAAATCGACAATTTGGGTTTCGTCTGGTAAGTCCATTGGGTAATAATATCGTGTTTTTACCGAAATGCACTTCGCGTCAATATTCTATTTTTTCGGGCACGATCTTGAATTTCGATACCCAATTCACGGAACGTCCGTTTCCGTGCAAAATCTAGAAATTGACAATTCGAGTTTCGTCTGGAACGTCCTCCGGGTTGGAAAGACGAGTTTTTACCGAAATGCCCTCCTCGTTGAAATTGTAATTTTTTGAGCACAGTCTCGAATTTTGATATCTAGTTCACGGTATGTCTAGTTCCGCGCAAAATCTCAAAATTAATCCCGAACGTCTCCGGGTAGGAAAGTCAAACTTTTATAGAAATGTTCTCTGCATCAAAATTGTAATTTTTCGGACACGGTCTCGAATTTCAATAACTAATTCACAGAACGTTCGATTCAGCACAAAATCTCAAAATCAACAATTCACATTTCGTTCAGAACGTTCTTCGGATGAAAAAGTCGCGTTTTTAACGAAACGCCCTCCGCGTTGAAATTGTGATTATTCAGACACGGTCTCGAATTTCAATATCCAATTCATGGAACGTCCGATTCAGCACAAAATCTCAAAATTGACAATTCTCGTTCCGTCCGAAACGTTCACCGGGTGGAAAAGTTGTATTTTTACCGAAATGCCCTCTGCATCAAAATTGTAATTTTTCGGGCACGGTCTCGCATTTCATTACTCAATTCACGGAATGTCCAGTTTTGCATGGAATCTCAACATCGACAATTTGGGTTTCGTTTGGTAAGTCCACTGGATAACAAAATCATGTTTTTACCGAAACGCTCTCCGTGTCAAAATTGTAACTTTTGGGCACGGTGATAGATTTCGATACACAATTCACGAAACCTCCGATACTGTGCGAAATCTTGTAATTGACAGTTCAATTTTTGCCTGGAATGTCCTGCAGTTGGAAAAGTTGCATTTTTACCGATATGCCCTCTGCATCGAAATTACAATTTTTCAGACACGGTCTTGAATTTTGATAGCTAATTCACAGAACATCCAATTCTGGGGAAATCTCAAAATCGACAAGTTGTGTTTCTTCTGAAAAGTCCACCGGGTGAGAAAGTCATGTTTTTACCGACAAGACCTCCACATGGAAATTGTAATTTTTCGGGCACCGTCTCAAAATTTTGATACCCAATTCATGGAACATCCAATTCAGCACGAAATCTCAAAATCGACAATTCGCGTTTCATCCGTAACGTCTTTCGGGTGGAAAAATCGTATTTTTACCAAAACACTCTTTGCATCGAAATTGTAATTTTTTGGGCACATCTCGGATTTCGATACCCAATTCACGAAACGTCCGGTTTAGCCCCAAATCTCAAAATCGACAAGTTGCATTCCGTCTGGAACGTTCTTCAGGTGGAAAAGTCATATTTTTACCGAAACGACATCCGGGTCGAAATTGCAAATTTTTGTTCACAGTCTTGGATTTCGATACCTAATTCATAGAATCTCTGGTTACACGCAAAAGCTCAAAATCGATAGTTCGAGTTTCGTCCGATAAGTCCACTGTTGGGGAAGTTGTGTCTTTATCGATACGCTCTCGCGTCAAAATTGTGATTTTTCAGGCACTAACTCGGATTTCGATACCCAATTCATAGAACATCTGGTGTTGCAAGATATCTCGAAATGGACAATTCGTGTTTCCATCGGAACATCCTCTGAGTGGGAAAGTCGTGTTTTTACCACACGTCCTCCGCGTCGAAATTGTGATTCTTCGGGCACGGTGTAGGATTTGGGTATCTAATTCACGGAACATCCGTTTCTACACAAAATCTTGAAATTGACAATTCGCATTTCGCCTAGAACGTCTTCCAGGTGAAAAAGTCCTGTTTTTATCGAAACGCCCTCCACATCGAAAATTTGACTTTTCGGGCACAATCTCGGATATCCAATTCACAGAATGTCTGATTTTGCATGAAATCTTGAAATTAACAATTCGTGTTTCGCTCGAAATGTCCTCTGGGTGGGAACGTTGTGTTTTTACTGTAACAACCCGCGCATCGAAATTGTGATTTTTCGGGCATGGTCTTAGCTTTCGAAACTGAATTCACAGAACGTCCAATTCTGTAAGAAATCTCTAGGTTAGATAAAACTTGATATTCGAAAGATTGAGAGAAGTTCTGTGAAGGCAAGGAGATTACGATTTTGAGCCCATCCTCAGTAGGTGATCGAGATGCATTAGGATTACAGTAGAAGACCTAGAGGTCAGTCGAGCGAAATCATTCTAGCACTGATCAAGGTTCGATCAGGATCAAACTGCAAAAATAATCGAGATCAAACTAGACAGATCTTGAAGGTATGAACCCTAATTTCGCCTAATAGGGTTTCATAATTTTTATTGCATAAATTCTACGCGTTTATCGCTTGGTCTCGAGAATCGATCCTTAACAATAATCAAATCTTATAAGCTTCTGCAAAATGATATCATTAATCCCTATAAAGGGATGTAGATTCTATTAATAATTAATAGTTGTTATACACTTAATATTGTAACTCAACTCATAGAGACTATTGGCCCACAAGACCTCACTATATAATAAATCAAAGTCAACAACATTAAATGTACACATCTATTAATTATCTTTGAATTAAAAGACACGCATTCATAATAACCATGAGGTGCAGATTGTATTATATTGTCAATATAAATACAATTACCTCAAAGTGGTCATGTTCAATAAACACAATGAGTACTAACACAATGAGTTAAAACTATACTATTTTTCGTAGTCAAGACAGACCTACTGAAACTCTGTGTTACAATCTTACTAGTGGTGTGTCCAATTTTACCCAAGACTGTGAACCAAAGACTTATATTCTACAAGAATCAATAATCTGATCATCTGTGTGTAATCCAAACTCTACATATCATATCTACTATGTGAAATAAGAGACACTTATGCACAATATGATAAGATATAATATAAATATTGCCTATAAAGATTTTCATCAAGAAAAGAAATAATTGTTTAAATAATTTAAATAAATATTAATCTATTACGTAAAGTCAAGACTTTTAGTATAAAACCCTAATACCAGAGGAGGAACCATGGTTTCAAAAATATCTTGTCCTTGAATATTAAACCAAGTTGTTTAGCCCGAATTCTTCCCATGTAATACGTTGTGTCTTGGGCACTGTAGCAATGTTCATTCATCATCTTTATTACTTTAACATAGTGTAGGGAAAAATATTGCGAACAAGTTGATCGGATTCAATTCTATAAAATAATTTCAGTAATCGACAACTCGAAAATTACAAAACGAAATTACAATACAGATTCAGAAAATAAAATACAATACCAAACCGAGTCCTGTGTATCACAGTCCCCTTAAAACAGATTCGCCGCCTTCGTGGGTGTTGGAGGATCGCTCTGGCGCTTGTCTCCCAAGGTAAAACGGCTCACTCTGCTGATGGAACACCTCCCAATCGACCGCCTGTCGAACTAACTGTGTCTGTCTCTCTCTCCGTAAAAATCATAGGGAAATCATTTTTGTCTCCATAGCCAAATACGGATTCACTATTTATAGAATTCATAAACCTTTGAAACCGCTAAAATCATAAAGGATGGGATTAATATGGTCATTGATGCACATCAATAGTGCTAGTGATGGACATCAACGTGACCATGAATGAGTTGTAAATGTGGAGACCTTTCGGTTGCCTCGTGAGATCCTCCGGTATCCCAATTTCGTTCACAACCCTTTCAAATTTCTAACAATCCCCCACATGAATGAATTTGGCAAAAAACTCATGCAAAGTACAAAGTAAACTCGGAGAGAGAGCACATCAGATAATTCCTGCATAGGATAGGTAGCTTTTGGTATTGAACCTTCCATTGTGAAAGCCCATCGGATTTACTGGCTGATCAGTGAACATGAGGTCTTGAACTGTTCTGCCGTTTGTGTAAACTGAGACAATAGACTCCATACAAGAACTTCTCCTAACACAATTTAGTTCTCATTGTTGTGTTCATTTTGGCCATGAACACACGTCCTGGTTCTGCAAGTGTTCTAAGAATTTAGCCTTCTTAAATTCTTATTGAAGCGGCCCCACTTCACGCTCACATATGTGATCTCTTATCATAAGCATCTCAAATACTCTATTAGGAATTCCAATTCCAATTCTAACGCATAAGAGTCATTAAAAGCAAATAGAAATTGCTTATCATTCACAACTTCACTATTGCACCATAGGAATGGGTAGAAGAATCAATCTCCTCAGTGATATCCGTAACCACACGCGATTAGGTTGTCCCTTTGAACCTTGATCTTAGGATCTCCAATCAACAAGGTTGGGTTTCCATTACGATGATTTTTAATGTCATAGGCTTTAGCCTCATTCCCGTCAATGCTTTACAACTAGCTCTCTATTTAACCCTCGAGTTAGTAGATATGCAATATTGTCTTTTGACTTCACGCTGTCAAATTGTGACAATCTAACTTGAGAGCAGATGTTCAATGGTAATGTGTCTACGACGACATGTCGAGACTTACCATTACACATTACTCTTTACTCTATGCCCGTCCAATTTCTGATTGGATATCGCAATTCACACATATTGCTAGCACATATTTTCGTCCACGTAGGAACATCTTTCAAAAGTTGGCGTAGCCATTCTGGCTCTTCAATTTCCTTGTTTAGAGTAATAAACTCTGACTAACATCATAGACTATGTTATACACGTCTATTCGAAAGATTTTTACACAGCTGCACCGACTAGTGTAAAAATATATCCACTTATGGATTCTAAATCTTTTATATCAAATATCCAAATTGCGTCACTGTACCTCTCTTGTACTGCAAGATATTTGATATAGTGTAGCCTATGGTTATGTGCGTACCCCAGGTATCACAACATCTTGACTATAATCAGATGTTCAAAGCATGATGCATTTCTCGATTTTCTAGTCACGTTCTTGTAAATATCGAGTAGCTCATATTTATTCACGAGAATTCGAAATGCACTACAAAAATCAATTAACATACATTTAATGACTTTTTTTTTTGTTAACATTTTCTGACCATCTTAAGTATAGGTACCATCACATATGCAATACACCCCCACATTTCAAAACATTAATAGGTAGGCCTTCAGCCCCCACGTTTTTAAATTTTTATCACTTTTCTTGCATGATACTCTTACTTTTGAGCAAGGCCACATAGCACTATTTCATGCTATCAATGACAAAAACACAAACTTTTTGTCTTCTCGTACGTATACGATCTTCAAGTGACATAAATCACTGAATCAAACCTAATAGTTTGGTGCTTCTTTCAACATATTGAAAAGAAGTCTTTGTCACTTTTGACTTTTATGCTGGCCAACAACAACTTGCCAATGTTCACTCATTCTCATCAAATAGAGGAACATCCTGTTGAATCTATGTTGGCGGACTAACAGTTCTGGTTACACCACTAAAGACAATGCCCCAATTGATATTCTTAATTATTATAATCATACACAATATTTATGCATGTAACCTCCAACAAATTTTTTTTTATTTTGTATGAAGGCACAAAATAATACTATGTAGATTCTTTTTCTCCTCAAAAAAAAAAAAATCTAATTTCAACATTAGACCTTTAAAATATGTTCCCTTTAAACATATCCTCCAATACCCACAGGAGGAAAATTTGAATCAACCGATCACGAATCTGTTTTAAGATTGTAGGAAAAAATATTGCGAACAAGTTGATTGGATTCAATTCTATAAAATAATTTTAGTAATCGACAACTCAAAAATTACAGAAAGAAATTACAATACAGATTCAGAAAATAAAATACAATATCAAACCGAGTCCTGTGTATCACAGTCCGCTTAAAACAGATTCGCCGCCTCCGTGGGTGTTGGAGGATCGCTACGGCGCTTGTCTCCCAGGGTAAAACGGCTCACTCTGCCGATGGAACACCTCCCAATCGACCGTCTGTCGAACTAACTGTGTCTGCCTCTCTCTCCGTAAAAATCATACGGAAATCATTTTTGTCTCTCTATAGCCAAATACGGATTCACTATTTATAGAATTCATAAACCTTTGAAACCGCTAAAATCATAAAGGATGGGATTAATAGGGTCATTGATGGACATCAATAGCGCTATTGATGGACATCAACGCGACCATGAATGAGTTGTAAATGTGGAGACCTTTTGGTTGCCTCGTGAGATCCTCCGGTGTCCTAATTTCATTCACAACCCTTTCAAATTTCCAACACATAGTTCATACAACCCGGGCATCTCACAATCACTTTCCATGGACATCCTTTGACGGTGTAAGTCAACTCATAATATGCCTGACTATTGTCCAAGTATTTGAATGAGAACTTGTTCATTGTGACAAATAGTGTAAGCTTAAACTAGTCTAGATTATTGAACAACTATCCATCCTTGGTTAGGATGTCATCAAGACATTTGGAAGTAAAAAGAACCAGGCCGAGGACAAAAAGTAGTGTTGGCTTGGCTACATGAACTTACATCACATGCCCCTTGCGATGGCCCATTTCCTAACAAGTTCGATTCCCTAACATCACAACAAAAAATGAAAGGTTAACACCTAGGTAAAGTACCATCATCTAATATAGTAACCCAGATCATATAGAATTACAAACGATAAACCTGCTTCTAATGTTCAATGTTGGAATTGCATGAGATGACCCGTCTTCAACAAATACATCAACATTGTCCTCATTCAATTGAAACATCATATGTAACCCATCATCATCCTTCATACTCAAATGCTTGGACTTGTCCTTGGACGTGTCATAAAAAAACGACTTCCGCTCATGTCTAATCCTCATTCATGCACATATTTTCAATGAAATTTCCTCAGACAAAATACCCTCATTGATTATCATTGCTTCAGAGACACCGACATAGAAACACACGTTCCCATTTTTACCTAACGACTGCTCACTACCGTTGTAACAAAAGCAAATCATCTTCTGATGACTAGTATTTGCAACTCAAACAACTGCAGCACACCCACCATTATTCTCATAAGTAACCCTCATTAGATGCAACATAACAAACAAAATAAACCCATACTAATGGAAACTGTGAACATCATTACAAGGAGCAAGTCTGTGGAATTTGTGAATTCAATCAGAAACAATTTCATGATTAAGGAACAATCAGAGAAGAAGAATTGCAGAACCATGGCTCAATGTATTATTCTGATCGTGTTCGAAAGAAAATGACTGACTTCTCTTTTATACACTTCATGAACCGACTTTCCCTTTTAACCGACTAACTGATCAAACCTAACCAAGCTAACTGACTTTACTTAACTAATTAACAAACAAGCCAACTAAGCATATAGAGAAACTATTGGCTGAGGTCGTTATATCTTAGAATCAGGTACAACTTGATTATCAGCCACTAGATTGTTAATACCCCCCTGCAAACTGATGGTTGAGGCACCAACCATGAGTTTGGCCTTCAGATATTGAAAACGAGCAACAGACAATGCCTTGGTAAAGATGTCAGCAATTTGATGTGCTGTACCAACATGAGACAAGACCAATTGCTTGTGCAAGACTTTCTCCCGAATAAAATGGTAATCCACCTCAATATGTTTCGTGCGAGCATGAAAGATAGGATTAGCAGCTAGAGCAATTGCTGACAAATTATCACACCAAATGAATGGAGGCTGGGACACAGGAAAGTGAAGATCAACCAATAGCTGAGTAATCCAAGCAAGATCAGCTGCAGTTTGTGCTAAAGCACGGTACTCAGCCTCAGTGGAAGAACGAGCTACTGTATGTTGTTTCTTGGCACACCATGAGACCAAGTTGGAACCAAAAAAGACAGCAAAGCCAGTTGTGGAACGACGATCAAGATGATCTCCAACCCAGTCAGCATCCGAAAATGTAGTTAACACAAGTGGACCAGGAGAAAAGGTTAAACCATGATGAATAGAACCTTTAATATATCGTAAAATCTTCTTTACAACAATAAAATGACTCATGCGAGGTGAGTGCATATGCTGACATGCCACATTAACAGAATGACTGATCTCAGGTCGAGTAAGAGTAAGATACTGTAAACTCCCTACTACAGTGCGATACAAACTTGCATCTTCAAACAAAGGATCAGGGGATAAGACAGTGGGTTTAACACTGGAGGGAGAAGAGCTGGGTTTGCATTCAACCATTCCAGTCTTTGCTAATAACTCAGTGGCATATTTCTGTTGAGACAGAAATAAAGAGGTCCCATGATGCACAACTTCAATGCCAAGAAAATAATGAAGAGATCCCAAATCCTTCATAACAAACTGTGTGCTAAGCAAGGCAATAAACTGAGAAATCTGATCATCATTGCTGCCAGTGATGATGATGTCGTCCACATAAACTAAAACAAGAATAAGTGTGGAAGTGGACTGAAGCACAAACAAAGAACTATCAGCCTTACTGTTAACAAAACCATGGTTCAACAGAAAACTAGAAAATGTGGCAAACCATGCACGTGGAGCTTGACGTAACCCATATAAGGCTTTGTTGAGTTTACAAACATAATGAGGATTACAGGCATCTCGATAACCAAGGGGTTGTTTCATATAAACATGCTCATCAATTTCCCCATGTAGAAAAGCATTAGCAACATCAAGCTGTCGAAGTTTCCACTTGTTATGTACAGCTAAGGACAAAACAATCCTTATGGTTGGTTGCTTGATAACAGGACTAAATGTCTCATTAAAATCCAAACCTTCTTCTTGTTGATTACCATTAGCCACTAGTCTTGCCTTATAACGAGCAATGGATCCATCAGAATGTTTCTTGACCTTATAAATCCACTGACAGTTGATTACCTGACCATGGGGTGGAGGAGGAACCAATGTCCAAGTACCTTGATCCACCAAGGCTTTGTATTCTTCAGCCATGGCCTGTTGCCAAACAAAGTGCTTAATAGCCTCACCAAAATGCTTAGGTTCAAATACAATTGTGGAGTTAACAGGAGAAATAGAAAGCAAAGACAATGGATGTCTGGGCTTAAAGATGCCTGATTTTGACCGGGTAATCATAGGATGAGATGACATAAAAGGGTAAGGAGTAGCTTGAGAAGAAGACTCATTATTTAGTGGAGGAACTGAGGAATGAACAGGGTCCAAAGAAGAAGAAGACTCAGCAGAGCTAGGAGAAACCAAAGGAGAAGATAAGGTAACAGGAGAATTTAATGGAACAGGTGAAGACATGTCATTACTCAGAGGAGGATCGGAAGAAAGAGCAGGTTCTGGAGAAGAAACTGAGACTGAAACAGGAGTAGAACCAAATGAAGGTATTGAGGCAGAAGTGGTAAAAGGTATAGTGTGAGGTAAATTGTGAGGGAATGTGGACTGAAATTCTGAAAAGGATGTCAAAGGTATTGAAAGAACAGATGAAGAAGAAGTAGTTTGGGTAGAGGAAACAAGAGAATGATAAGGAAACTCATCTTCTACAAACTTGACATGACGAGAGATATAAACTTTATGAGTTTTGGGATCATAACACCTAAATCCTTTGGTGTTATCACAGTAGCCAAGGAATATACATAGAGTGGACTTAGGAGTGAGTTTATTAGGTGTATATGGTTTCAACCATGGATAACACCCACAACCAAATGGTTTCAAGACATAATAATCAGGAGATTTCTTGAATAACAATGAATATGGAACCTGAAAATTTAGAGAAGTATGTGGTAAGCGATTGACAAGATAAACTGTGGTAATGAGAGCCTCAAGCCAAAAGGAGTTAGGAACAGAAGCATGAGTAAGAAGTGTTACAGCAGTCTCAACTATGTGTCGATGTTTCCTTTCAACTAAACCATTCTGTTCAGACGTATATGGACATGTGGTTTGATGAAGGATTCCAGCATCTGAATACAACTGGTGAAGAAAGTGATTCACAAACTCAGTTCCATTATCAGTCCTGACATGCTTGACAGTAGTAGCAAATTGATTAGTAACATAGGCCTTAAATTGAGCAATGCATGCTTTAACCTCAGATTTATATCTCAATGGATACACCCAGCAATATCTAGAAAAGTCATCAACAACCAGAAGATAGTATTTGTATCCTTGAAATGAAGGAAAAGGGGCAGGTCCCCATACATCCATATGTATTAGTTCAAACGGAGCTGTACTAAAGGTGTGAGATCAAGTAAAGGGTAGTTTATGACTTTTTACTGCGTTACAAGATGCACACTCAACGATCAGAGGCTTAGCTACAGGTAATTGATAATCTCTTACCAAAGCCTGAAATAGAGAAGAACTAGGATGACCTAACTTGTGATGCCATACTGCAGCAGATGTAGAAACCAATGCTTGTGCAGAGTTGATGCTACATGGGCGCATGATTGGATACAGCCCCTGATGACATGGTCCCTTGTGAACTATTTGATTGGTGTCCTTGTCTTGAATTTCAAAACCAGCAGAGTCAAAGATAATTCGACAGTTATTATCCTTAGCTAACTGATACACTGAAAGTAGATTGTGAGATATGGCTGGTGTATGAAGAATTTTGCTCAATTTCAATTGAGAACACTGAGTGATGAGAGTACCCTGTCCAATGTGACTAACTGGAATTGATGTCCCATTGCCAACCATAATACTATCAGGTGTTGAACAAGGCTGTGGATGTGAGACATTAGTAAAATCATGTGTAACATGATTAGTTGCACCACTGTCAAGATACCAATTAGAACCAGCAGGAGCAACCACATTAGATTGCCCATTCTGTGATGGTTGCCATGGAATTTGCATATTTTGAGAAGAGGCAAACGGATAATGAATATCTGGACACTGCCATTGTGAAGGTGCATTGTGAGAATTGTAACAAGCATATTGTCCTGACTGAGGTGGACCATGATTAAAAGATGCCAAATTAACATGTCCCATTCCTTGTCCACTGAGTTGATTCTGCCCTGGAGGACCTGTATAAGACATTTGTGGAGACATAACATGATTAGAACCAGAATGTTGACCAAATGGTAAGCCTCTCATCTGTTGTCCCTGAACAGGATTCCCTTGCATTACAGCAGGAAAATCTCTACCAAATCCTGGATGATCATTTTGCCACCTGAACTGATCATTCACCTGATAGTTCAAATTGAGACGATGACGACATGTAACTACAGAATGATTAGGTTTTCCACATATTTGACACACGGCTCTATCTCCATAACCAGATTTATTTCCTCTTCCTCTATTGAAACCATTTGACTGAGAAAAGCTATTACCATAATATGGAAAGTTTGAAGACTGTGGAAAATACTGAATTTGAGGTTGTATTTGTTGAGATCCTGACAGATCAGACTTTACTGAAGGTTCAGACAAAACATTTGATGAAAAATTAACTGATGCTGCATTAGAGGAACTCTGATTTTGTGTTGTGACAAAGACAAAACTCTTGTCTAACGAAATCATCTCAGTTTTCTTTTGCAAATGTCTATCTTCTGCATTCAGAATATTGACTAGTTCATCAAACCTAATAGTGTCGCCTCTTGTTCTAATAGAAGTTTTCAACTGATCAAACTCACTTGGCAATCCATGTAATGTATAGAATATTAGGTCATCCTCATCAATCATGTAATTAGCCGCAGCTAATTTTTGAGAACAACTCCTAATTGTGTCAATGTACTGATCCATTGTGGACAACTTGCTCACATTGTACAATTTCTGTTTGAGTTCATGAATATGAGATCGTGTTAACAGATTATACCTATTCTCAACAGTTTTCCAGACTTCCCACGCATGTTCACAACCAAGAACCAAAGACAATGCAGCTGAAGACAATGAGGCAGTGATACATGACAACAACTGACTATCTATAATGTTCCACATCACAAAATCAGGATTCGAAGTAAGATCTCCAGATGAATCTAACAATTCTTCAGCTGGACATGTTACCGTTCCATTTATATATCCAAGATATCCATTAGCTTTTGTAGCATTTTGGACTTGCATTTTCCACATAAGATAATTGGAAGAATCAAGTTTCACTGTGACTAAAGAATGAAAGTTTGATACTAGAAAAATCAGCGATTGAGGTAGGGTTACCATAGTCGAAGACGATGACAACGTCATCACAAGATCACGTTACACAGTTACCTAATGTGAGAAATCAGACTGATTTGATACAAAAATCACTCAGGATCTTCATCACGACTTTCGTCTTAGAGCTCTGATACCATGTGGAATTTGTGAATTCAATCAGAAACAATTTCATGATTAAGGAACAATCAGAGAAGAAGAATTGCAGAACCATGGCTCACTGTATTATTCTGGTCGTGTTCGAAAGAAAAGGACTGACTTCTCTTTTATACACTTCATGAACCGACTTTCCCTTTTAACCGACTAACTGATCAAACCTAACCAAGCTAACTGACTTTACTTAACTAATTAACAAACAAGCCAACTAAGCATATAGAGAAACTATTGGCTGAGGTCGTTATATCTTAGAATCAGGTACAACTTGATTATCAGCCACTAGATTGTTAATAAAGTCTATCAAGTTATGCACTACAAGGGAGCAAGTCCTTTAAAAAGGTCAATGATTTAACATTACAATACTTGGGGCAAGCCATCCAATTGCAGGGAGCAAGTCTTTCAAAAAAAAAAAAAAATTCATGTTTTAACTATGGTGCAAATCATGAACCTCCTGGGAGCGAATGAATACATCCTAGGTGAAAGTCTGTTGAGCCCAAGGACAAATTCGAAGACATAGTGCACGACCTTACCCACCAATGTGGGTTCTTGTCCTACTGGTAACCACTTTGAAAACTACCATTATGTGGCGGTATTTAGAGATCAAAAGGAACATCATTTTCTTTGCAACTTGCAATGCTTCTAACCAACATAACAATGTCGGATTTTTTAGGCAGGAGTGGTGTTTCCCCCTTACTTTAGGAGGTGAGCCAGAACTTCTTAATCCAAAAAAGGATTTTTGCGGTAGACCCCCGCATACAAACCACCTATGGATACGATAAGATGTACATACAGATAGAGAGATAAGGGACAGAAGGTATCTATTTTTGAATTTTTTATAAAAATAGGTGTTTTCCGGAAAGTAATCAGAGAAATAAAGTAGTTCTGAAACTATTTATAAAAATAGAGCAAAACGCCATTTGTAATAGCTTATTTAGGTGACATGACAAAAATGGTTCCAGCGTGGATATATTGTACGTATTGTACGCCATTCATATTGGCGCTTTTATTGTACGTGAATAGGATTGGCGTATTAGGGTGAAACTCAAACTTTTCACAGATCAATAATGTAATACTCCGATCCAATTTAATTATTTTAAATTTAAAAATTGCAGGAATAATTACAATTATCACATATTTTATTCTTCAATTTAGAAAATTTGATTTTGGGGCCTAGTTCATTAAAACATTAATTTTAGGGCATATTGAGATATCGGTTTAATAACGAACAATCACATGGAAATCGCACTACGAAAGTCACTCGTAAACTTGAGAAATCTGTTCTCTTTTTCTAGACTTTTTACAAATATTTGGTCAACTTCGGAAACTTATATCTTGATGTTTTGGTGCTCGAATTACATTTTGTAAAAGACGAAAGTTTGACATAAATACTTTATCTTAAACATAGACGGAATGAATTTGCTCTATGACGTTTTAAACGCGTTAAAATCATGCTACGAAAATAACTCGCGGCCTTGTTGAACACTGTTTTTTCATATTTTTTCAAATTTTTTGTCAATTTCGGGCCCTTAGATCTTGATGTTCGGACGGTCAAAATTCGTTTATTAAAAGATGAAAGTTGTAGAAAAATATTAACTCTTGAACCTAGATGGATTGGATCGCTCTTGAGACCTACAAAGCTCACAGAAAACAATCCCCAAGACGTCACGAAAAATAGTCCCTTCTGGGGGGTTTTCTCTCTCTAGAAAACCCACTCATATACCCACTTAAATTACCACATCCGTTAGTCGAATCGTGAAATTGACTATGCTATAATGAAATAAATTTCGCGATTCGACTAACGGATGTGGTGATTTAAGTGGGTATATGAGTGGAGTTTCTAGAGAGAGAAAATCCTCCAAAAGGGACTATTTTTCGTGGCGTCTTCGGAGTCATTTTCTGTGAGCTTCGTAGGTCTCGAGAACGATCCAATCCATCTAGGCTCAAGAGTTAATATTTGTCTACAACTTTCATCTTTTAAGAAACGAATTTTGACAGTCCGTACATCAAGATCCAAGGGCCCGAAGTTAACAAAAAATCTAGAAAAATCTGAAAAACAGTGTTCAACAAGTCCGCGAGTCATTTTCGTAGCATGATTTTAACACGTTCAAAACGTCATAGAGCAAATCCATTCCGTCTATGTTTAAGATAAAGTGTTTATGTCAAACTTTCGTCTTTTACAAAATGTAATTCGAGTACTAAAACATCAAGATCTAAGTCTCCGAAGTTGACCAAAACTCTGCAAAAAATCTGGAAAAAGATAACAAATTTCTCAAGTTTACGAGTGACTTTCGTAGCGCGATTTCCATGTGATTGTTCGTTATTAAGCCGACATCTCAATATACTCTAAAATTAATGTTTTAATGAACTAGGCCCCAAAATTAAATTTTCTAAATTGAGGAATAAAATATGTGATAATTGTAATTATTCCTGCAATTTCTAAATTAAAAATAATTAAATCGGGTCGGGATATTACAGTACTGATCTGTGAAAGGTTTGAGTTTGATCCTAATACGCCAATCCTATTCACGTACAATAAAAGCACCAATATGAATGGCGTACAATACGTATAATATATCCACGCTGGAACCGCTTTTGCCATGTCACCTAAACAAGCCATTACAAATGGCGTTTTGCTCTATTTTTATAAATAGTTTCAGAACTACCCTATTTCTCTGATTACTTTCCGGAAAATACCTATTTTGATGAAAAGTTCTCTATTTTTCACAAACGAATCACTGTGCTTGACGGCGATATAAGTTGTGCGGTGAACACGAGAGATTCATTACCAATTGTCTAAGGTTTAGGAAGAACAGAACTGCTAAAGAGTATATCGGTAAACCCAACAATGGTCACCATGTATTCGTCATTCTTTTGAACAATTGACATGACAACTGTAATTTCCAAACCGAGCACCATAAAAATGGAGTTATTCTTTGTCAAGGCCACTGTTTTGTAATTTTTCCTCAAAACTACATCCATCCGTGTATGGAACACAGCACAAAGACACTTGGGTCCGGACTCAATATAATGCCGCCAGTATTCGCCTGCAGATCTCTCTCCTTCCTCTCCACAAGGTCATTTTCGTCCATGGCCATCCTACTCTCCGCCGGCGCCCCCGTCGTCAGCTCAAAGGCCCGGCTAAGGGGCGTGGTCTTCGACATGGACGGTACCCTAACCGTCCCCGTCATCGATTTCCAGGCAATGTACAGGGCGGTGCTCGGTGAGGAGGAGTACTTAGCCGTCAAATCGAGTAAGGGTCCGGGAATTGATATACTGCATCACATTGAGAATTGGAGTCCGGAGAAGCAGCAGAGAGCTTACGAAATCATAGCCGATTTTGAGCGACAGGGTCTCGATCGCCTTCAGATTATGCCCGGTTAGCCTTTTTATCAATCTGGTTTTTGCATATAGATTATGAACAGTGGCGTAGCCAGAAAAAAAAACACATAGAGGGCACCTATTGAACATAAGCTTGAATTGTTTTTCTCGTATAATCAAGACAATGAGATAATTATGAACAAAAAAGATTCATCACTGAGAAAATAAGTTCTAAAAGATGTCTTACAAAAGTTTCTATAGGCAATGAGAGCGAGACTAAAAGAAAAAGATTTGCAAGTTTAGAGCATCTCCAACCTTGGGCTTTGTATTTAGGGACGCAAAATCTTTCTAAAGTCTTATACGGCAATTTAGCATGTTAAAAATTGACATTTAGAATAATGCATACTCTAACCAACATGCCAAAATTATTATTTTAGTGTACTTTTACCTTAATCTTCTTGTTATGCGAACCAAGCAGTTGACATTATGGTTGGAGCTGTTTTAAGCGTCATTTCATCCTCTTGCATGCCATGTCAAAGTTGACGTCCTTAGCTGGACATGCTCTTAGCATTCGAGATGCCTATATGCTATAGTACATATGGTTGGAAACGTTGGAATCAATACAATATCTGTGTGCGGAGGAGGTTGTTTCTTTTTTACTATTGTTTTTGTATATCTTGTATTTGAAATCGGGTTTGGTATACTGTGATTAGAGTAATAGAGTTACGTTTTCACAATCATATCACTTCGATATCCACCCCTATTGTGCTTAGTCTTTTATAATTTGTTTTTTTAATAATCAATTATCTTTATTAAAAAGCCATCAAGAATGCCCACAAGTATAAAAGATGGCCAAGGACAAAAGGCTCCATGCATAAAGAAGCCAATTTTTTTTAAGGAAAAACCCTTGTACATCTAATGTAGGACAGGTTTACGACACTTCCATTACTGCTGCTTATAACAGGAATCGTGCTGGTTTTGTCTAGGAAACAAGAATAGAACTCAGAATGTGTGCACATAGAAGAAATAGAATAGAAGAGAAGAGAAGAGAAGAGTAGGAGAGAGGGCGAGAAAGAGATGCTTATCTCTGGCAAGAGTCGAGCGATTTTAGCAAGGACTGCAACCCCATTTCACAAAGACCGCGATCTTGTTACTAAATTCAATATTCAATTCAATCTACTGCGAAAATGAAAAATTACATCTCAATTTGTAATCCAATGAAAAAGACTATTTGCATTCCTAGGAGTCTAAGTGAACCTAGATTGAAATGCATACTTTGAATAAATGTTTACGTTGAACCTACGAACAATTAGATGAACTAGAAATGTGTGTAATGTATTCATCGAACCTACTAATAATTAGATGCAATGATCGAACATGTGTTTTAATGTATCTAAATGCATTGAATCTCTTCTAGATTCATGACGACCCTTGAATAACCATTGATGTCATTAACCGAATCTTTTGAAATGCTCAAAACACCGTAGTCCATGAAACTACCACGTACACTTGATTTTGGACCACAAAAACTTCTTGATGTTCATAGTTTTTGGTTTAACCTTCCTAAGTAGGGGCGGATAGAGTGAAGGCACTGGGGGGTCACGTGACCCCTTGAAATTCTCTTTTTTTTTTGGTATTTACTGTTTTGCATTTTAAATAAAACACCTCTTGTGTGCTGTGTGCATATACACCATTAACAAAATTTTATTTTAAAATTTCGAATTTGCAGTTAATCTCCAAATATTTTTGTAAGTTAGTGGTAAATTTTCAAAATTTTTTCAAAAATAAAATCTAAAGACTACGAACAAAAGGATTTCAACTGAGCGGTGTTGGTCATTTTTTTTTAATGTGGGGGTAAACAAAATGGGCATATTTTTTTCCTTTTCTTTTTACTCTTGTCACCACTACATTAAAAAAAAGTGACCGACACATTTCATTTGAATCTATTTTGGTCGTGTTTTCTGAATTTTGTTTTTAAAAAAATTCTAAAAATTTACCGTTTACTTAAAAAAAATATTTCGAGATTAACCACAACTAAAAATTTTAAAAATAAAATTTTTGTGAATGGAGTGTGTGTGCAGCACACGAGGTGTTTTATTTAAAATCCAAAACGGTACCGTTTTGCTTATTATATTGCAGTGTGACTTCTGAATTTTTTAAAAATGTATTATGAATAACTGATCCTTCTATATGAAATTCCTAGATCCACCACTGTTCCTAAGCCTGTGATAGTTGTCTAGCCATTCGATAGCTACTTCATCAACCCCACTATATTCCACTTTAAACCTTAGAAATATATATCATATCAAGAAAAGGTCAAGGGTTGGATTGCACTTCCTTGACCAACAACTATCCAAACTACAAAGGAAAAGACTCTCAAGCCAAGTAGCCAACACATATGTCTCTTCACCATAGTTATTTAAGGCGAGAGGCGCACTGAGACGCAAAGGTCTCTTGGAGCCTAGGTGCAAGGTGCAAGGCGCAAGGTGAGACACAGGCTTTATTGGAGCGAGGCGCACATCACTGTATATGCACATATATATCATTGATTCACTATATATCGTATATAATATATAGTTTATACTATATTTTTACAACATAAATTATTCACCGTATATATACATATATCACTATATTTACATTATCAATATATATAGTCATGTACTCTAGTACTGTATCAGTATTCAGTACATTACAGATATATATACAGTGCATATATATTTGAGTATATACTTTATAGATAATATAGAATCATATGCTCTATTGGATATGGGGATAGTTCCATAGACCAACAGTTTTTTAGACCAATATTAGACCAACATCTAAACTCTTCATTTCTGATTAAATTTTAATGATCCGAACCGTTCAATGTGTTTAAAATATGTTTTTAAGGGTACCCGCAAAAAAACAGCTCAAAATATTACCGGAAAAGGCTTGATCCAAGTAGTGATTTAAAATGCTGACAGGAATTGTTTTATGAACCACTGCTTAGACCAAACCCTTTTCGATAATATTTTGAGTTGATTTTTCGCGGGAAATCTTAAAAACATGTTTTAAACACATTGAATGGTTCGGATCATTAAAATTTAATCAAGAATGAAGAGTTTTGATGTTGGTCTAAAAAAGTGTTGGTTCATATAGTCTTTCCCATAGATATATGTTTATATACGTTTTCTAATAACCTATAGTACATTACAGATATGTATATATATACAATATACATATCCTTGAGCATCAGTGTATATAGATATATAGTGTATAGTGAGAAAGATCGAGAGAGAGCTGCAATGGCTGATGGAGATCGGTCGAGAGAGCGAGATAGAGAGAGCGAGAGGTGGTTGCGATGTGAGAGATAGAGAGATATAGCGAGATAAATTAGGTCAAAAACCAATTTTGAGTAATGTTAACGAGGCGCACGCCTCGCGCCTTCTGTGCCTCGAGCGCCTAGACCGAAAAAGCTTGCACTTGATCTCAGTTGCCTCACCTAGCATTGTCTAATGTGCAAGACCTGCGGTTGATTGCGCCTCGCGCCTAGGCGCACTTTTCACAACTATGCTCTTCACCCTATCAAAATATCTGGTACTCCGCTCCTTCCAAGCAAGCCACATCAAGCAGAGCGGGTTCACAATCTAAAGCTTCCATCTTCATCCACCAAAACTCTAGTCTCAAACTATTCTTGAATCAACTGTACCCCTAAACACAGAAAAGCCCATGACACGTCCCACCATATATAAGATTCGTAGTCCAAGGCTTCCTTACAATTGGACAATGAAAGCCAATGCGCCACTGATTCTCCATCTCTCAAGCACAGGCAACGCCTATTTTAACAATATCCCTCCTATGTCAATTAAGGATACATGGTAAGAACTTTGTACTAAACCACGCACCATGAGGAGAAAGAAACCTTAGTTGGAGTATGAGTGCACCAAATGGCCTTCTAGGAAAAGCATGTGTTAGTACCTCCAACCAAGACTTGGCAAAATGATTTCACGTGGGGAGACTCATTTGTTGCTGGAATCCAACTCAAAGAAGGATGCTATTGCTAAGTCATCTCACCAAGGGATCAGTTTGAATGGCCATTAAAATTATTTGAGAGCGGGAGCACCTCCAGAGCGTCTTCATACATACATATTTGTTATATCAAGCATTTGGTTGTGTTGGGATGTCAATTACTTATTTAAATAATTGTCAATGGAAAGTTGTATATGTCTTGTTTTAGAGAACTACACCAATCAAGCTGAAGAAAAATATTATGCAATGATAAGGCAGATAGTGGCAGCTCTATTTTATTTCATGAAGATCACATCGTGTTCAATTGTTAGAGGGTAGAAATGAAGTGGAGTGTTTGAAAACCATTTGAGTTTTCAAATTGAATGTCAAGCATTGTGGGGTGAAATGACACATAAGCCACATCTACGCATTCTAGTCTCATGCAAAGGAGATAAGAAATTGGGAGAACTCTGATGACACTTCATAATACAAATGGAAGAGATAGCTTTGCTTCTCTGATACAATTACAGCTACAACAAGTAAGATTTTTGTGAGAGTCTTGGCTATTACACATATTTTGTCACCGAGTTCTTTGTTGAGCAGGTCAAATCGTTACCAATCCGCGTATAGTGAAATTGTTGGTGGCAAAACTGATAGAAAAGGACTAGAAAATTGTTTTCCTTTCCAGATGTTAAGCAAGTGCAAGCTTGTTTCTTGTCCAATTTTGCTAATACACTTATGGTTCATCAAAGTGTTGTTGGCTTTTTATTCTTTGCATATGAAAGATGTTGATGGTTAAAGAGGCACTGAATGAAGGAAGTCGATATGTTACGTGCAGAAGCTGTTTAAGCTCTGAGATTTTTGAGATGCTGGGTATTTTGTTACTTTTGTGAAGGTGATGAAAAAGGAATATGCTAATATCAAGCATTTACTATATACCCTGTAAGAAAGGTTTATGTGAACTTGTGACAGAGATAATTTACTTGGCAAGGATGACTTGAATGATCACGCTAACCAATTGGCTCATAAAAATTGTTTTGGTGTATTTGGTCATTTACATTGTATGCCCGTATTTTTATCAGACTGAAATATTGATATCTTAGAAGTCTATTGGAAAGGCATCAATCTGGGATTTAGCTGTATTTTTTATCTTATTCAGAGGCTGATCTTTTGTACTAATGTGAATTGACTGCAAGTGAAAAATATTTCAACTTATGAGCGTCTCCAACAGGCAGGTAAAAGGCCTGTTACTTCCTAAATTTGGCCTGAAGCTTGACCTCCTCCATGGCTAGCCAAAACTGTAATAAACTTTACCATTGTTAAATTTCATGCCAAATTTGGCCCAAGGTTTAGCAATATAAGAATTTTGGCAACTCTTATGTTTCTGCATCTATCATGATGAGTCCCAAATGTAACATTACATTTGGAATATGAATGAAAAATATTTTTAGACATTGCTCATTGACAAAGTGGCTTTAGGTAGCTGTTGTAGCGAGTAATCTTTGGAGATGTTGACCGGCTAGGATTTCAGATTTCCATGAAATTATATCTTCTACAAAAGTTATCTTTAGGGCAAAGCTATGTTTTAGGACTCAAACATATTTACTTTGGTTACCGCCACTCCATGCATCTTTGTTCTAATCTCTAACTCTTTGATAGGTAAATTATGGTGCAGGTGCATTAAAACTTTGCGGGTTTCTTGATTCAAGGAATATTAGGTAAAAGTTTTCTTCTGATGTCTCTTTCTTCTGCAATATCTTCTCTTCTTTCAAATATTGCTAGCTTGTCGTTGCTTGAGCTTGACCTAGTTGTTTTTAGTTTTCTTTCTTCCTGCAATTGCAATTTTATATACTTCTTCCTTCTCTTTTTTGGGTGATAAGCAAATGTGCGGTGTCAGAGGGTGCCAAAATGGGACATCACTTTATATTGGACCGTGAACCTTAAAAAAGCAACAAAGATAGAAATCAGGACTACCTAAAAAATTGATTAGCGTGCCATAAGAAGAGTTCAAACTCCTTGCAACTAGCTTTGCAATTAATACAGAAAATTACCCTTCATTGTACTATCCTTTGCCTCCACTCAATACAAGGAGTGATGCTTCCTTTTCTCCACAGAAAGACCACTCAAATAGAAGATTTGACGCCTGGTTGATATCTCTATGATAACACCCTCTCTAACTATCAGAAAGATCAACCACTCTCATTGCTACTAAAATATGCTCAAATATGGACCATATATTCCAATGAGTAAGAAAATAATCAATTGGTTTCCCCATTGCCATGAACATGGTACGCAAATTGGGCATAATATCCCACCTCTCCTTCTATCAATTCTATCTCTATTCTCATTGGATACTAACCAACAAAGAAGGCAACTAGGAGATTGCAAAATCTTTGTAACTTCTTTTAATCAACATGGTTATCTTAAAATGAGTGTCTCTTGTTTAGGCTTATCAGGAGGTTATAATTAGCCGATGCGAAGGCAAGCTCGTTGGATTTAATATCAATATTTGGAGTTTTACTTGTGTATAAACGAAGAATACTTTTATTTTCGAGTTTCCTTTTGCTTCCTATAGATATCATCTACCACTTTTTAAGATGGTGCTTTCATTATCTTTTTGTTCTGATAAGTTGTATGTATTTCACTTTTTATTCTTTTCTTGGAGGTATGAGAGGTTTGGTTACTAGATTTTCTTAAGTTGTGTGTAGTGGCTACTGAAAGCACCCGTCTATAGGAATTGATTGAGGAGTAAAGAGGGGCTATAAATGTAAGTGCATTATGCTAATACCTAGGTAGCTTATTGTGAAGTTTTGCAATCCCCAAAGTTAGGGTTGTACGTTTCTTTGCAATCAATATATAAGTATAATAGGGATATAATTACACTACAACCCTCTAACACTAAGTTAATTACTAAGTACATAATTAATCTACACATGGGCTCATATCTTAACATTCCCCTTTAAGTCGGTGTGAAGATATCAATCAAGCCCAACTTGGACACAATGGGATGAAACATCTTGTTGCCAAGGCCTTTTGTGAATATATCCGCTAGTTGATCTTGAGACCACACAAAAGGCATGCATCTCAAACATTTGCTCAGCTTTTCCTTGATGAAGTGCCTATCAATCTCTATATGCTTTGTTTTGTCATGTTGATAAGGATATTATGAGCAATGTTTATGATTGCTATCGTCACAGTAGAGTTTCATCGGTCCATCATCTCCAATTCCCAAATCATGTAACAAGATGTGGAGCCATAAGAGTTCACAAACTTCATAAGCCATGGCTCTATACTTGGCTTACTCGCCAGGTAATCAAGGTTTCTCCAATGAAAGCACAGTAGTCGGAGGTGGAGCGTCTGTCATCTACGGACCTTGCCCAGTCTGCATTAGTAAATATCTACAGACGTAAATGACCATGGCGGGAGAACAAAATCTTCTTTCCTGGAGCTGACTTGAGATATCTCAAGTTACGATAAACAACATCCATATGTGCAGTACGTGGATCATGCATAAATTGACTAACAACACCCATAGCATATGAAATATCCAGTCTAGTGCGAGCTATATAAATCAGACAACTCACAAGTCTCTGATATCTCTCTTTGTCAGTACGTTCTCCCTTGTCGCCACTAAGATGATGATTAGCCTCAATAGGGAAATCTGTAGATTTACAATCTAGCATACTTGTTTCTTCCAACAAATCAAGAATGTACTTCCATTGAGGGATGAAAATGCCTTTGTTAGACATCGCCACTTCCATCCCAAGAAAGTATTTCATTGATCCTAGATCTTGAATTCTTGAGCCAGTTGGGCTTTAAGGTAAAAAATCTCATCCACGTCATTGCCTGTCATTATCATATCATCAATATAAACAATAAGGATAGCAATTTTGCTACCACTTCCTTTGATAAATATAGTATGATCAGCATGACTCTGCTAGTATTCAAATCTCAATATAGCCTTCAAAAACATGTCAAACCAAACTCTTAGTGATTGCTTTAACCCGTACAAGGCCTTTCTGAATCTACACACCTTTCCTTCACTTGCAGTCGAGGAAAAACCTGGCGGTGTCGCCGTATAGACTCCCTCTTCTAAATCACCGTGGATGAAAGCATTTTTCATGTCAAACTGTTGAAGGGGCTAATTCAAATTTGCAGTACAAGAGAGTAGAACCCGTACAAAATTCATCTTTGCTATCGGAACAAAGGTTTGTTCACAGTCAATCCTATAGGTTTGAATAAAACCCTTAGCAACCAATCTCGGCTTGCATCTTTCAACTGTCCCATCTGCATTCTGTTTAACAGTGAACACCCATTTACAGCCTACTGGTTTCTTTCCCCCTGTAAGAGATATTGGTTCCCAAGTACCATTCTTTTTCAAAACTGTCATCTCTCTATCATAGCTTCTTTTCACTTAGGTATCATAATTGCATCCTGCCAATTCTGTGGAATAGATATGGAAGAAAGAGAGGAAACAAAGGCATGATACAAAAGATACAAGCTATCATATAAGACAAACTGAGAAATGAGATGTTGGGTACACTGTCTAACACCTTTCCGGAGAGCAACAGGAATATTAAGATCACTTGACTCAAGAAAGGGTGGTTCAAAAGAAGATTCATTACCTGATAAGTCAGCAGTAGAGTCTGAGACTGGAACTCGAACTGGCATTGGTGATTGGCAAGATGGCATCACACATGAAGATTTGCCTTTTCTCTTATATGTCTACAATACAACTAGCTTGGCAAGATGTTGTTCATGCCCAACCTGTTCACCAGTGTCCTTGCCTACCCTGTCAACAGATATATATTCCTCTCTCTCAATGGTGAGTATCTCCTCCGCCTCACTAGGAGATGGTAAAACAATATCTCCTCCTCCCTAGTACATGATAACCCCCTTGAAGAGATGGAGTGCAAATAGAGTAAAAGTTTGGGTAGGCGAGTAAAAGGACTCAATCTCCCAAAAGTAGGCGAGTAAAAGGACTCAATCTCCCAAAAGGTAGCATCCATAGAGACAAAAAACTTCCGAGAGTGTGGATTGTAACACTTATATCCCTTTTTGGTAGGCGAGTACCCAATAAAGACATACTTATGAGCTTATACTTATGAGCTTTAGGACCTAACTTGCCACCCTCGGACTGGGAAGCATGGACAAAACGGATACAACCAAAGACTTTTGGTAAAGAGAGGAAACCAGACATGTACGGGGGAGACACGCAATAGGGGTTTTGAAGTAGAGGATATTGGAAGGCGGACGGTTGATAAGATAAGCAGTGGTCAAAATCGGTTCTCCCTAAAAATATTTGGGAAGATGTATGGTGAATAGAAGGGAGCGAGCAACTTCAGAAAGATGATGGTTCTTGCGTTCGACAACCCCATTTTGTTGTGGGGTGTCAACACAAGTTGTCTGAAAGAGAATGCCATGCTCATCTAGATAGGTCCGAAAGGTCCGATCAACATACTCGGTGCCATTATCACTGTGAAGAATTTTAATGTTAGTTTCAAATTGTGTACACACCATCGGATGAAACAACGTGAAACAAGAAAATACCTCACTTTTGGACTTGAGGAGATACACCAAAGTCATACGAGAATAACAATCAATAAATGTGACAAACCAACAAAAACCTTTAAGAGAGGTAACAGGAAACCCAAATATTAGAATGAATAATCATAAAAGAAGAAGCACTTCTTTTATTAATAGGAGCATAAATAGTGCGTTTATGTGTCCCAAGTTCACAAGCTTTACAAAAAAATGACTCCTAGGATAAAACTTAGTTAAATGAGAAATTTTTTTCTGTAAAATGCCAAAAAAAATGACGACCCAATTTCCGGTGCCACTAATGTAGTAAAGAAAGATCAGAAGTACTATCTGTGCGTAGGGCCTGACCATAGGACAAAGGTGGCGGAGGTGTAGACTCCAAGAAATAGAGATCATCATATGCTTTACCACTACCAATCATCTTCCCCGTATTTAGTTCTTGAAAAATACAATGAAAAGGAACGAATGTCATAGAACAATTTACAGAACGGATAAAGCTATTGATAGAGAACATATTAGTAGCAAAATCAGGAATATGTATAACGGAAAAAAGAGAAATAATAAGAGAATAGTGAACGGAGCCTTTCCCTGAAATAGCAGAGAAAGATCTATCGGCTATTCTGACCTTATTCTTACCAGAACAAGTAGAATAAGAGTAAAAAATAGACGAACAACCAATCATATGGTCGGATGCATCGGGGTCGATAATGTAAGGGATACCATAGGAGGTCGTAAAAATACTAGCTGAGATACTTGTCTGAGCATAATGAGTGGAAGGAGAAACCGTGGAAGTAGAAGCAGGGGTAGATAGTGAATCAGCCCGAGCCATAAGGCGCTTGAGAGCTTGGATCTCCCCTTGAGAAAAACCATCAGTAGGATTAGCACCGGACTAAACCCCAAAGTCAGCAAAAGTAGAAACTGTAGATTTTGATACATGAGCTTGAGCCAGAGAACGTGCAAAACCACGACCACGACGACGGCCACCTCCCTTGCCACGAGGAGGGCGACCATGTAACTTTCAACAAAAATCTCTGGTATGTCCGGTATTGTTGCAATAATCACACCAGAGAGAGGTACGATCAGTAGCACCACTGCTAGCACCAGATTGACTACTTGGTGGGGGAGTGGCCACTAAGGCAGAACAAGTATGAGTAGGAGTATATAACATAGCACTCCGATGGCTCTCCTCCTATTGAACAATAACATAGGCCTCACCCAGGGATGGAAACGGAACACGACTCTGCACGTACACCTAATCTGATCATACTCCATATCAAGGCCAGTCAGAAAATCATACACTTTCTTTTTTTCAGTCACTAGATCCATTTAGTAACATTCAGTGCATACAGCCTGAAATCCCTGATAATGATCAAACTCGTACTAGACACAACTCAAATCGGTATAATACTCAGTGACCGACTGATAATGTTGGTCCAATGTACGAAGTCTTTTTCTCAACTCAAAGCACTAAGAATCATTCCCTTGCTGAGAATATGTACAGGCTACATTAGTCTAAATCGCATATGGAGTCTCAAGAAGCAGGAAGGTATGGCGAATATTAGCTCACATGGAATTAAACAACCAGGTCATGACCATAGTTGTTAAAAGCGCCCCTAAGCGCAAGGCACTACAAGGCGCACCTATGGCGCCTTGCACTCCGGCAGCCATCCCTGACCAGCTCGAACAAGTAAGCATCCTTGTTGGTGTCTGATCTGGCAGGAATACTAACAGCGGGAGCAGAGAGGCCTTTGCACAGTGAATGAAATTGTGCGAGGCGAGGCGACTTGAACAAGGCGCAAGCCTTTTGGGCTTAGGCACACGAGGCCCGAGGCGCAAGAAAAGCGTGCCTCGTATATATGTGTATATACAATACATAAACAGTGATATATGTGTATATGGAGTGATATATGTGTGTATATAAAGTGCTATATTTGTACATCGTCAAGGGGCGCCTCACTTCAATAAAGTCCACGCCTTGCATCTAGGCTCCAAGAGATCTTTGCGTCTCGGTGTGCCTTGCACCTTAAATAACTATGGTCATGACTAAGGATTTTTGGGTCTTAAACTGTTTCAAGTGGGCAGGGTCCGTAGGTTTAGGAACCGGATCCTTAATGAAGTCAGACATTTCTCGGGCTTCAATGGCCAAGGTAAACGTGCGAGACCAAATTAGATAGTTAGTACCATCCAACTTTATAGGACAAATATCCAGGGAAGTAGTATTAAGAGTTTCCACACGGCTCGGATCATCTTTCACACCACTTGGACCACCGATAACAATTTTCAGATCTTCATCCATAGGTAAAAAGAATTAAAACGGATCAAATATACTTGAACCAACCGGCGAACTAGAAAAATAAGCACAGATTAGTGAAGAAGAAGTCCGGACAAGCCCGATCCCTTGATAGAATGTCTGGCAGTAGGTCTAAGTTGGAGAATCCTCCTCCTTGTTCAGGAACAATCAGTAGAATACTAGCCAGGAAGAGAATTCCCAGACAGTGGATACCAGCGAGGAGGACTGGCTGCAAAGTCCAGCAGTGGTGGCGGTGCAAGGACGAAGTGGCTGGGTTTAGGGTATACGGCTGAGCAAACCCAGATCTAGGGTTTAGGGTGTAGGGCTGAGGAAACTTAGCTTTTAGGGTTTATAACTAAGGTTGAGAAAACTCAACAAAAGAAATCATTCGACCAAAGGAAAAACGGGGATTGAAGCTCTGATATCATGTGAAGTTTTGGAATCTCCAAAGTTAGGGTTTTACGTTTCATTGCAATCAATATATAAGTACAATAGGGACATAATTACACTACAACCCTCTTAACACTAAGTTAAATTACTAAGTACACAACTAATCTACACATGGGCCCATATCTCAACACTTATCTAAGATGCTGAGTAAAAAGTCCAACTAGTAGTGGCGAACTCAGAATTTTAACGTAATAGGGGCACAATATTATTTACAAATGAGAAACTTATTTTTCAGATCTACTTAAAATTGACATGGAAAATGAAACATCCATCCCTAAATATATTTTCCAAAATGACCTCCATCGGTTTAGAGAATGATATAATTTTCCTATTGAGTTTCTATTTAAGTATTTCTACATGATTGTTGAACACAAATAAAATAGAAAGTGGAACACCCGAACTAGACATAATTTTTAATGAAACAAGTGTAAATCAATCACAGAGAAAAAATTTGAGATATTTTATAGTTATATCTTTATTCTTGAATCTTGATGCATACGCAAGACTGATATATACTAAATTGGTGACAAATTTACACAATTGTATATTTTTTTTTTTTGAAGTTACTAATAAAATTTATTGATTTTGAGCGGGGGCACGTGGCCCCACCCACGGATTCTCCTATGTGAACAAGGTGACAAGCTCTCCCTCATTGGCTTGGGATGCGCATAAGGTGCTTCTTACAGGCGTACAGATACAACCCTTCGTAGCACCTAAACTACACTTTTTTGAAAGCCATAGGCAAGTTTAATTGAACTATTATACCTACTTAAGCCGGAAGACTTTCGTCATTTCATTCTATGTATTATTGGGGGCTTCAAGTAGTGGTTGGGAGTTTGTTGGTTAGTTTCGATTATGAATGTCTGCAAGACATTGAAAAAACAAAAATGCAACTATGAACTCTTTTACTTCAGATCCAAAAAGTAGAATCAAAAGGCTTAAGTAACTTAATGGCTGATCAATCAATTATTTGAACTTTATAGTAGTGTACCTGGGTTTATAAAGTACGAGAATATCAACTTTTACATATGTCACTTCAAATAGTAGTAGCTCTTTCTTTGGTTGGGTTTATTTGTTAAGGGCCGTGTCTTACTGCAGTAGAAACACACAAGTGCAACCAAGTTTTAGGATGGTTTTTGCATATTGGCTGACTGTGAGTCTGTATTTATGTCCTAGTTGTTCATAAGTCATATTTGCTAGTAGATGTATTTTGGAATGAAAATGAACTGTATATGACAATAGGCAGAACTGCAGTTGAGAATGATACAATTAATACCGATACATGTCATAATGTTAGTTCAGTGTGCTGGGATGTTAACAAGGTTGGAGAGCAGAATTCTTTTCTTTTTGGCTTAGGAATGGGGTGGCCTTCGCCTGCCTTCAGTTGCTTCTGCCTATGTTCGAGGATGTATAGTGATGACAAAAACAAATGCATATTGTCCTGCTTTGTTTTCGCATCAAGGCTCTTGGAAGAACTTGGGTTTTGATTTTTGTAAGACCATCCTCCTTTTAGATTCAGTGTGCTGGGATAATAGTCTGATGAAGTTTTTTCTCTCATTTTAATCAGATTACTAGTCTGGTCTAATTGTTTCAGTTCTTCTACCAATAATGACAAGGCAATGACTGCTTCTGTTCTTCCACCTTCAGTTCTACAAAAATGAAAACCTTGGTGGTATCTTAATAAGGTTTGGGGTCCTTATATATGGTTCAAAACCTACGAGAGTTTCAATTATTAGAATGATAGAACATTGTCTATATTTTTATTTTAACATCTCTGATTTCTTTTTGTCTCATAACCTGATCACATTCCCTTGCAACTTAATCAGTTTCAGTTTCAAATATGCCTTTTTCTTCTTCGAGAAAGCCTTTTGTATACCACTTTACGAAATATGAGTTGTCTGAAAGATAAATTTCATTGTGGTCAATGTTGAAACTGTAGTCTGAGCATCTAAACTTTATTAGTAAATTCAGCGCCTCACAGGGAATTTGTTTTTGTAATGATGAAAACTTTAGATCTTCTAACCTGGTGCTCATGAACTGTTTCCTTCTTACTTCTGAAAAGGAGAAGCTGCTTATGATTCCAACTCTGAATTTAAGGAGTGGTATCTCCACTAACATTTCTCAATTAGAGGGGAATTATCCTTGCAATAGAGCTTAGATGATTGCCTAGCTATGGACGTAACTTCTCTTATGTGGATGCATGCACTAGTTCTTCTCCCAATCATGCTTGCTAACATTGCACGTTCATCAGATCAAGTTTATCTTCTCCTCTCTATTAGTTTGTGGCACGGAAGTTGAGTGTTTCGATGTAGGGTTCTTTGATTTAAAATCATTATTTGCATTTTAGCGAGATACACAACTTAATATTTCATGTGTTTTCCCCTCTCTTTTCGAAGTAAAGCTTTTTGTCTCTTTTTTGTGTGCGCCAAAATTTTACAAGCTCCACAATGTAAAAGCTCTACTCCGTTCCCTATTCTCTCAGTTTCTTCTCTGTAGCTATTGTGACACAACTTTTCCCTTTTTCTCAGAAGAGGATTAATTACTCGGAATGTCAAGGGCGCAGTTGATTTGTTTCAATTGAGGTTTGGGGTGAGTTCTGTTCAATATTTTTTGAGTTTTCTATTTTAACCATGAACTTAATCCTCTGTAACCTACACATCACAGTGTAGGAAATGAAGTATCGCTTTGTAGAGTTACATTCTTGCATCAAGCAGAGAACAAGTGCTAAGTGGTCGCACCTTCTGTTTCCATGAGGTTGACCTAACAACAAGTGTTCCCTCCTCCTCCTGCTTATCGTTTTTGGGTTACACCCATCGTTAGTTACCAATGGAACTGTATGTGTCAATAGGGACTTGCATGTCTTGTTGTGAGACAGAAGTTGTGCTAAGCTTTTTCAACTTAACCACCCCATCAACCCCAGCGGGTTTGGATGCATGTATGATATGTCTCACAGGTATTCTTTACTTTAGAAAACTTTTATTCTCTAACATATCTCATGGGCATGTGGCTACAGATCACATTTGCTCCTGCCCTTAGCAGGGAATTTCGTCCTTATAAACCAGATCCAGCTCCATTGCTTCATATCTGTTCAATTTGGAATGTTCTACCAAATGAAGTGATGATGATTGGAGATAGCCTTAGAGATGATGTGAGTTCATTACTATTCTTGTCTCTTTCTTCTTCCCCCCAACCCACCCCCAGTAACAAATTTGAATCATCTTTGTTGGCAACAGGAGGCGAACTGACAGGAATAATGTTCTATTGAAAAATTGTATCCTCATTATTTTATATATTCTTCCTTTCCAAATAATATAAAACATTATACAAACTCGTTATGTTCATTTTCTAGTAAATAAAATATCTAGATACTTATATTTGGTTATGATATACGAAAAAGTAAGGGAAATATTCAAGGAGCAAAGTCAAAGTAATGATTTGAAGACCAAACTTGACTTTATTTACAATTTCAGAGACTAAAATTGTATAGTATACCTTAACCTCTTACTAAGAGATATACAACATTAGGAGGGTAGCTGGGGCTGCCGCTGGCCCCCAGTGAGCTCTGCCACTGTTTGTTAAGCAATTTTTCTTATTCATCTTGAGGCTTTTTCCCCATATTTTCATGCTTTGGTCTAAAATAAATGTATTGACAGTTTTGGACAACGTAGTTTACCATCTCAATCAAAAGTGGCTGAAATGCTTGGAGAATGTGTTCGAATCAAATGTTTAAATTTGTTTCTCCCTCTCCATTAAACTGTTATTTCGTATGCTCTTTCTACCCATTTCTTTATTCCTGACCAATAAACTATCCATCACTTCTCCTTTCCGAGATACTACATAATTTCTTACATTTTTTATACACTTGCAGAGCTCTTCCATAGACTTCTGTAATGCACCACAATTGGTTGTTACTTTCTGGATATTTGCAGGTCGCTTGTGGGAAACAAGCAGGAGCATTTACATGTTTGCTTGATGAAACTGGGAGGTATGACTCCCCGGAATATGAAAATGTGGAATTTAGGCCAGATTACAAGGTGACCTCTCTTGCTGAAGTTAATTCTCTACTGGAAGCGAATTTTGACTTGACACCATGATCCACTATTTCCTTGACAACTGAATTTGCATAAATTGATAATCATATGCATTATGCTTTACTGGACAATTTCAAGTTGGGAAGATTCACTTATTTCTGGATGAGAAGCCTTTCCGATTTATTTGATGTGCTGTAGATTTACTAAGCATATGTACCTGTCCTTGGCAGAGTTATATCATTCTCTGGTTTTGTCTTGTATATCAATCTCTCTCTGTTCAGGCTGGTTTTGGGATTTCGAGTTAATTAATATATATGTACGGACCTCTTATCGATGTAATCTTCTTAATCGCCTTTTGTGTGTGTGCACACAGTGAGAACACACACACGTGTGCGAGCGCATGCACGCTCGTGTGTGTGGAGACAAATATTTTCAATACAACCCAGACGAACAGCCAAAACAACAAAGCAAAGCCAACTACAAAATAAGTTACATTATATAAAGCTAGATAAACTTAACAAACAGTAAAACATACTTCAAGAAGTTGAAGGTGCCAGAGGCCAGAGCATCTAGATTATGTATCCAAGAAAGAGGCCGTAATTCACAACCCCCACACCCCTGGTGAAATGCATCTTTAAACTTTTCCTTGGTGGCTGATGATGGAGTTCTGCCCTGACTAATACATCGATTTACCCCGTATTTCTTTTGTTTCATATTTTATCTCAATCTATGCTATTTTTTAAATTAAAAAAATATTTCCGTCCGGAGGAAGTATCAATTAAGACCAGCTTATACAACCAAAATATCAGTGACTGCTCTTTTTTTCTTCCCTTGAATGGTAGCTTGGAATGTAAAGAGTCAAATTATCCTAGACTAGGGAATACCCCAAAAAAACAACCAATTTGCAGACCTACACAATATGCAAGACAAAGTAAAAACAATCAACCTACCAATATAATGGCTCAGTTTGGATGGGGTTGTACGGGATACCCTTAAATAAGAAAGGTCTTAGTTAACACAGTTGTCTTACATGTTCGGTGTTTGTAGAACAAAAATGAAGATTAACTATCTTAATTAAAATGGAAAATTAACAACAATGAACGTCTTAATTAATATTTTGGATTAACTATCTTGATTAAAACGGAAAATTAGTGAAAAGGATAAATCTGAGGTGATTTGACTCATTAAGTCTAAGCTAATCTAATTTTGAGTTAGGGTTCCTTGTTTTAAAAGTGTTAATAGTTAGGTTTGACTTTTTTAAGTGTTAATAGATTAGATCTTTTGGCTAACAAAATTACTCTTATTGCAAAGTTATTAAATTTTAACAAATTTTGGAACCCTCACGACCTTTTGGTATATTAATTTTTTATATTTTTTATTTTGTATCTATTTTTCATTGATTATCGGTTCACCTCAATAAAAAATTTAACAAAATAAAAATTATGTTCAAAAATAAAAATAATTAAAAAAGTCAAAACATAGTTTTTTTCCTAACGGCCTTTTAGTACACCAATTTTTTTGTAACTTTTTATTTTGCCTCAATTTTTTCATTAATTATTTCTTCGTCTCGATAAGAAATTTCAAAGAAATAAAAAATTATGTTTAAAAATTAAAAAATAAATCCGAAAATACGAAAAATAAGTCAACATAATTTTCTCAATGATTATCACGCCTTTTGTCCTCTCAGTCTCTTATTAATTATATGTAAATCAATAATGCTTTAATTTTACCATTATATCGATATAATAGTACGTACAATATATAACTTCTGTATGAATGAGATATGAGCCAACAAATAAAGTTATCTGATAACATTTTCACATAGTTAAAAATTTATTGCAGCAGAACTATTACAAAGAGTTTTTCCAGAGCGAGAGAGAGAGAGATATTGAAAAAAGAGTCTGCCTAAAACAAAAAAGGAATGAGCCTTATATAGACTCCAAAAGCAAACCAAATGAATTTCAAATGAAATCCAAATAAAAGAAGCCGACCAAATGAAAAGCAAAAGTAAGCTTTTCAAAAAGAAAACCAAACTTTACAAAAGAAAATAGTAAACCCCAATAATGAAGATTCTTTGCCGGGTGCTCTGTGGGCCCCATCGACGCACGTTGTCTTCATTGATTGGATGCTGGTGCTCTATTATTAAGCACTATGGTCCATTATTTGGACGGGTGTCCAGATTTTCACCGAAGGATATTTTGGCGTTTAGCCAATCTTTTCTTTTCATTTTTTCTTTGCTTGGGATAATTTTTCCGCCATTAGCTCGGTCATACTGTCCCAAACGTCTCCAATTGTTGGAGTCTCTGGATTTAATTCTTCTTCATAGGGGTCTTGGGATTCCCCTGCCAGACACGTGAATGGATTATTTGTGTCTTCCTTGGATTCCTTAGAATTGGCTGATGCCATGGATTCGTCATCAGCTGCTTCAGAATGGACAGTTTGGAGGAACTGTTCTTTCATGAAATTCATTGTCTTGACCACAATTTCATCGTTAGTGGCCAGAGGAAATTTTTTCCTTAGTTGTTCTGAAATTTTCAGAAAGGGATTCTTAATTGAGGGTTTCTCTTGGGCTTGTATTTGGACCTTCAATTCTGAAACTTTTTCTTTTATTTGGTCCAATGTCTGATTGATATCTGCTCCTGACCACCATCTGTAATGGAATGTCCTCTGTAGAATTGGGAGCTGGATTTGATTTTTGCCAATCTGAATGTCCCATCTCCAGATCCATGGGATGCCAAATATTGTCATTGTTTCCAGGAACAATTTCCCCGGAGGATCATCTGCATCTTTACCCTTTAATTGGGAATAGAACTGTGTAAAAGGTTTTAATGCAGTTTGAATCTCATTAGGTAAAAATTCTGGTTTTGGACCAAATTTGGACCACCAAATATAAAACCAATTTGGAAAAGAATTATTTTGTGCCAAAATATTGGGACACAGTTTGAAAAACCAAGTGTGTTTTCTCTTATTATTTTGATAATAAAAACCTTTTGAAAAAGCTTCTATATAATCCCAGTAATTGTACTGGATCGGAACTCCATTTTCCGATTTAATCTGCAAGGATTTAGATCTTTGTGGGTGTATTCCCCATCTTTGCATTGGAAGGACAGTCTTAATTACTGCCTTGCTGTATGTTATAGGATTCTTTCTATCCGATTTGCTTTCAAAAGTATGATGGATAGAAACAGAGCCTGATTCCATGAGCATCGCTTCATATTGGTATCTGTATTTGCCTTCAGGCACCTGGCAATTCATTGTATTCAGGTATTGGGACTTAATTTTCCAAGGATCATGCCTTAATTGCATGTCTTTATGTTCCAAGACCATAATTGTCTCAGTAGTTGCCAATTGTTGAAAGACAACTGTTGATTCGACCACGTCCTTAATTGACAGTGGTGTTGAAGTATTGGCTGGAGACTTTATTTCTGCCAGCGAAGGATATTGTATACTATTAGCCCTGAGATATGCCAGGACATCTTCTTGGGTGACGCCTTTATTCCGTCCCTTTCCTTGGCCACGACCGCGGCCACGCCCCCTATCAGGAGGACGATTCATCCTGCAATTTTCTGCAATAAAATTATTAAGCACAGGATAAAATATTAATTTGTTTTTGCAATTCTTTATATCGACCATAATAATGATCGAGAAGATCTTCTTCTTCTTCAGTATTATAACCATAAATCCAATAATATTGATTAAAAGCTCTTATTGCTTGTGCCCATTTGTTTAAATAAAACCTTGAAGGGAAACATCGAAATAAAAATTGTTCCCTATTAGTTTGGTGCATAGCATTGCTGACAGTATTCCAATGTTCATATTTGGCGATAACAGATATTAATCGCTTCTTTTCCTTTTCATGCTGATAAAATTCATCAGAACCGGTCATGAAATAAGGTGATCCCGGATGGTTATTCCAGGCATATTTCACAAGGTCATCAATTGCTAAGCGATTAGCTAGCAAAACCTTATTTGCTTCAATTAAAGCAGTTGGTATGGCTGACGGTATTGCTGAAGGGAGATCCAGTAAATGATCTGGTTCTAAAGGAAAATTCATTTATCCCTGTAAAAATTCCCGAGTAAGGAAATCAGGAAGAGAATTATTTTCTCCTTTAATATATTCAATAGTAAAATCATAAGCAGATAATTCAGCCTGCCATCTGGCAAAAATTTGTTTTGAAACTAGATTTTTAACATCTTGTTTCAAAATTTGTTTTGCAGAACTGCAATCAACTTGAAGCAAAAATTTTTGATTGAGTAAATCATCTTGAAATTTATTAATACACTTAATAATAGAAAGAATTTCTTTCTTCACAGTACTGTAATTAACTTGTGCATTTTTGAAAAGTCCAGATGTGAATCTGACTAATTCAGTTTTAGAAGTATTAGGGTTATATTGCTTCAAGATGCCACCATAACCAATATTCGAGGCATCAGTTTCTACTATTTTCTTCCAATCTGGGTTGGCAATTGCCAAACAAGGAAGTTGTTTTGCTTTTAATTTTATTTTTTGCACAGCCTTGGTATGAAGATCAGTCCATGCAGGTGGATTCTTTTTAAGTCTCTCATAGAGAGGTGCAGAATCCTGAGCCAATTCTTTATAGTAGTCCCCAATATAATTCAGACTACCTAAAAACTCTGCAATTGAGTTTTATCTTTTATTTCATCCAGAAATTTAGATGCAAATTCAATACTCCTGTCGATAGGGATAATTTTCCCTTGATGAATATTATGCCCCAAAAATCTGACATGAGTTTGGAAAAGTTTCATTTTGGGGGCAGAGATTACAAGTCCATTTCTTTTGATTACATCTTTAAATATCCTAAGATGTTTCATATGCTGGTCGATGTTCTGAGAAAATATAAGAACATCATCAATATAACAAATTGCAAATTCAGCATATGGATAGAAAATATCATTCATAATATTTTGAAATTCTGAAGGTGCATTTTTCAGACCAAATGGCATTACGTTCCATTCATAATGGCCAAATGGTACTGCAAAAGCAGTTTTATATCGGTCAGATTCCGCAATTTGGATCTGCCAATATCCAGATTTTAAATCAAATTTAGAAAAGATGACAGCCTTATGTAGTCTGTCAAGCAAATCTTTTTTATTGGGAATGGGATACCTGATCGACATTAAAACTTCATTGAGTGGTTTATAATTTATAACCAATCGAGGAATACCTCGTTCCTTCTCAGCATTTTTATTGACATAAAAAGCAGTACAACTCCAAGGGGAGTAGCTTTTTCTTATTAGTTTCTTTTTTAATAAATTGTCAATCTCATTTTGACATAATTGTAAATATTCTTGTTTCATTTGAGAAGGTCTAGCCTTTGTAGGTATTTTTCTTTCATCAAAATCCTTCTCATATGGTAATGAAACAATATATTTCTTTCTATCCCAAAAAGCATTAGGGATATCACTGCAAATTTCTTTATTGAAATCTGTCTGTATTTGAGAAATTTTCTCTTTTACAGAAGGTTTTTGAAGAATTTCTTCAATACTCATAAGCTGGATTTCTTTTTGCAAAAAATTAATTTGATTATTCTTATGAGAAATTCTTTGCAAAATATCATTGATCTCCTTGTAAATTGGTGGAGAAACAAATTCAAAAAATACTTCATGTGCACCAATTTGTGCAGTAATACCAGCAGTACTAGTATGCATAGGCATAAGCATTGAAAGAAAAGGAGTTCCTAAAATTAATTCTTGCTGGAGATTTTTGATACATAAAAATGTAGTCTCCAAACAGACTCCTTTATTACAAATATAAACCTGATTCAATTTATACTTGATCATCATTTTAACTCCACTAGCATTAGAAAGACTTTGTGAAGTTTTCTCAAAGTATTGGGTTGGAACTATTCCTTCCTGGATGCAGTTCATATCTGCACCACTATCAACTAAGGCGACAATATTGTTGATAGTATATTCTTTATGAATAACTAAGTTTACCCGAATATGCTATTTTTGGTAAACAACATTGTTTATTGCATTTAGGTAGACTGGTTCTTCAGGCTGACTAGTGCTAGGCTGGCTAGGACTATCAGTGCTACCTTTCTTTTCCAAAGAATCTATTCTTTGATTTATGTTGTAAAACTGTTGGTTTGCTTGGCTCTGGCATTGTTTTAACAGTTTTATCTCTGTCTTTAAAGTATTAATCTCATGTTTGAGATCTGGAATTGTGACAGGTTTTGAGTTATTATCCTGTTCTAGTCTATCGAGGACTGTTTTAAGACTAAAAGTCTCATGAGGAATATAGGGTTGTTCTGCTTTATCCTCATTAGATACATTAGAGAGACATGCTTCAATCATCTTTATTTTTAATTGATGATCTTGGATTTGGTCAATTATTTCTAATAAACCTTTCTGTTTATCAGTTAAAACATTGATACTGAGACCATTCATCTCAACAATTGCCTTCCAATAATTATCAGAAGTTGAACATTCAAGATTATTACACTTACAATCTTTTGAAGTAAGTGTTTCCATTTCTGAATCTGAGGAGGAAGAATTGTCTTCAGAGACTTCATTCAATTGATCATCAGATTCATCTTCAGAGGACTCTGAATCTGATTCTAATATTATTTTAAAGAATTGCTGTATTAACCCTTCGTCAATTTGAAGCTCATTAAACTTTTGTCGGACGCGACACTTATTGGCATAATGACCAATTTTTCCACATTTAAAACATTTGGGTGGATCCTTATTTTTAGAAGCTTTTCTCTTAGATGATTTGTAAGGCTTGTTATATTTTTTAGAAGAAATTTGTTTAGAACTTGAGGGTTCAAAATTTCTTTTCTTCTTATAAAATTTCTTTTTGGAGTATTTTTGAAGGGTTTTATGACCACTAGATTTATGACCAGGAAGAGTGGATCTAGTCATATCATAACCAAATTGGTCACAAAATTGGCCAAGCTCTTGCTTGCCAGTTAGATTTTGTTTCTTTAATTATTTGTGTAATTTGATATCATTACACAAAGTTAAACCTTCCTGAACTATTATGGAGATTAATTGTCTATAAGTGTACCTATCATAATTGATGGTTAATCCATTATTCTGTTCTTTTAATTTTTTACGAATTTTCTCAGCAAAGAAGTATGGTAATCCATCAATGAATTTGGATTTCCAATGCTCACTATTAGCATCAGTTCTTTGCATTACTTTTGTAAGGAAAACATCCTTATACCAACGAAAATGGGTTAACGTTGGACACTTCAAATTTTGAAGTAATTCTCTACTTCGTTCTCTATGGTTATCCCAATGACCAACGAAGTGTAGAATTATCGCTTGTATAAGAGTGTACACAGCATCCTGTTTTGGTTCATTATTCTCGATTTTAATTGCACTTAAAATTTCTGTGCGTTGTATTTGTGTGAGAATATTATCCCACCATCCTTTAATCATATCAGTAAAACCTACTGTAATCCAACTAGCAACTTTACTGTTTTCATTCCCATTATTACAGCAAATTGTACTATACATCAACATTTGATGTGCTACAGAAAAAATCTGGTATTCTGTCATTCCATCAATATTCCACTCATAGATGGTTCTGCCAGAATAAGACATTTGCTTCTGGAAACCAGATTCCTCAAATAAAATATCTTGAGGGGTTGGACGAGATTAATAATATCGGTCAGCACCAGAATAAGGAAAATCCTTCCTAGGGTACTGAATCTTATTAAGAGTATTTGTGGATTCAATGAAATTATTTTCCAAATCCTTGAGTTGTGAACTCAACTCATCGTCAGAACTATCTTCATTCTTCTCTGACAAAGTATTAAGAGATAAATTTCTCATTCTGCTTTGCAATTCTCTAACAAGTTCAGAGGTTTCATTAGGATCACTTAATTTGAATCCTTCAACTTTTATTGGTGGTCTGATAATAACGTCAGATATATCTGGAGGTTTCTTATCAGGTGGTTTGGGTTTGTTGAAATGACTTATATTGTCATCTATTTGAGAAAGTTGATCTTCTATTCTGATCAATTGATCTCCAATAGTATTAAGATGTAAATTTGAAAAATTATTTTGTTTATATATTTTGTTATATGGATCCGCATTTGCAGAATTAACATAGGCTGAAACCTGCAAAGGTGGATCACTTTCCTTAGGTGCTTCTATCTCAAGAGGCACTGTCGGAGGGTGAACTGACTGAATTGTAGTTCCTGAATTTGTTTTCCAGTTTTTACTGTTATCTTTTATTACAGTTATAGACTGGCTATTATATTCCTCAAATTGTATGATTTCAGAATTATATTTTCCTTTGAACCATTCGACAAAAGGAAGAATATATTCATATTTTTCTACCCAATTATAGAACTCAGTTTTAAATCTTATTAACTGATCATTATTATATTTGGAAAAATACCATTTTCGAAAATATTGGTATTTAGATTGTTGAAATTCAAGATTTATTTCTTTTCTCTTTTCTGGCCCTATAATCATTAATTAATAGTGAAAGCCATTTCAGATGCAGTAGGTGATTCTACTGGCTCAGTATTGTTCTGATAAATTCCATGAGGAATTTGATTCTCAGAAATTCTTATTCCTGTCAAATTATCTACTCCTAGAGGTCGATCTGGAACTTCTGAAGTGGAGTATCTAGCAGAGGAGGAAGGATTACTAACCCTATATGGTTGAGGGGTAGAGGAGAAGCTATGCCTGGAACTCCTGCTACGAAGAAATCTTCCAGAAGTATTTCGAAAGTTGAGAGAAACATTTCCCTCAGTGTCTTGAACAATTTGTTCAATTGAATTTACTATAGGTTGAGGTGGAACAACATTAGGAATAGTCAATTCCGTAGGGAAGTTGATTTCCTCCCAATTGATTAACCTATTGGTTGGAATATTAGAGGTTAACATATTAGTCTCAATTAAGACTGTCTGGTCTGGTTGTAACAACCCGATAATTTTAATGAATTAAAAAAAATCTAAAAGTTAATAATTAATTGAGTTAATTGCATTTTTTTTTCTTCTTATATATGAATAATCAATGGATGAGATTTTATATTGTTACGGAACGAGAACCACGGAATAACTTATCTTCTCCTCTTCTTTATTGTACTATTATTATTATTATTTATTTATTTACTTATTATTATTTCTAACGTTAGGAATTTGGGGCATCAGTTGTATAGGTAGAATAATGAGCTTTGATGGGTTTTTATTTGGGGTTTTGATTAGAATATTATGTGTGTTTAATGGAGAGATTATCCTAGAAAGGAGGCACCCATATTCTCACTTTGTTCTTACCTAATTCCCGTGAACAGCAACTTTTAGAAAAGAAGGTGGATTGGTTTTTTTTGAAGTTCTTGGGAAAGAGATAGAAGGTTCTGTTCAATTCCAATTTTACCAGATCACTTTTGTTCTTCATTGTCTTCAACAACCGAGGTAGGCTTCGTTACCTACCAACCCTTAGACTATGTATTATTAATATTATTATTTTTGTATGAATTACTACCTTCAATCCTCTCGTTTTCATGCTTTACAAACGAATTGCGTACAAATTTGTCTTTATAAAGTAAAGTCCAATATAAGCTGTTACTTTTAACCTTAATAAAAATTATAGAGAGTTCTTGTTCAATTCCTTCTTCTTGTAGAATTTTCTCTTGTCATTGCAAAACCACTGTTATGGTGAGAAATTTAATCCTTGTCATGTTTCGCACAAGATCTCGGCACAAACAGTTTATTTGTTGGGCAAATTGGAAGTGGGTTGCTTTCATTTTGGGAATAGATATTCCATGGATGGTGATCTTGTTTTATTTATTCATTTATTTTTATATAGTTGTTAATTGGAAGATGGGGTACCTTATGTACAGATAACAATTCTCATGTTGGGGATTAGTTAGTGTCATATTTAGAGATTATATTTTATAAGTTAACATCTAAATAATCAGTATAGCAAAATTAGTCATATCTCATGTAGGGGTTTAGTCAGTGTTATAATCAGAGGTTTTACTTTATAAATTAATGTCTAAATAATTAGATTAGCAAAATTGGTCATATTCCACCAACATCTAGTGTACTTCCTTCACTGTTATTAATTTATTTTTTTTACAGTATTCGCTGATGTAAATTATATCCACCATTCTGTAGGGAAATTGAGATATAAAAAGAAAAGAGAAGGAAGGATATAATATAACAAGAATGACTAGTTTGGTGGCCTTAGGAAACTTTTAAGAAACCGGCTATTGGATTTGGAAAAGTAATGATATTTATTTTCTTTATTTATTAATTTAACCTGTTATAATGTTGTTTAGGACCTTGAGTTAGTGATCTACCGATTGCTCCTGAACCTTACCCATGTACACTAGCACAGGCATACACTTACACTTTGATATGCCACGGGTTCCCGTGGGGCTCCGTGTGAGTAAGATTACCTCGAGAGACCATGTATCAATATATGTATTTTATCTTGAAATAGTTGGATTATCATATCATTATTATGTTCGACTATGTATGCTTATGATTGGTCATGATTGCTGGATATTGACATGTTTGATAAGGTAAGGTGTAATTGAAATTGCATAATTTGGATTTGTGTTGGAAGTGGTTGGTTGTACCGGGTAGGGCCATCGTGCTATCCGAGGATATAGTTGAAATTATAGTCTTACGTAGTCGAATTTATCATAGAGATTGTTGAACTAAGGTTAGATAAAGACATGTGTGAATATTGTACTGGGGGTTTCGTGTGGGAAGAAAATCTAGAATCTACGTTAGGGACACTGGTTCGAATGTCACCTGTAACACGGAAGCGGAGGGTGTTAGGTGAACATTATAATGTAGTGAAAATATATAGTAACAAATAGTGACGTTAATGGGAAAGATGAAACTGATTAGTGTTGCCCAGCGTGGCAAGTGATGTTGTCAAGTGTTGACCAGTTATTGTGAATGTATTTTGGACTTCAACTAGGAGGTGGGTGTAGTCGGTTGAAGGTTCCTTGATAATAATGGAAGGACCCCAACTAGGAGGTGGGTGTATTCGGTTGGAGGTGACTTTGGGGCCATCTGTGAGTGCAGCTCCGGACCCCGAGGGAGTGACGGCCAGTGTCTTAGGCGTCCTTGAGTCGATTAAGGAGAAACGGCTAAGGTTCGTTGGTATTTGACCTGGTGAAGCCACGTTATCGGTCGGATCTAGCTAGGGCGAGGTAGTTGTTGACATGAGTGGACGGTAGAAGGTCCCTTCCTTATCGGGTCGGTATTTTAGTCAAGTACGCCCTGGTAGGTAAGGCCTTGTCAATATCAACTGAATGCCCTATGTTAGATAGTCGGGTAGGAGACGGAGTTTCTCGATGGATCTCCTAGAAACATAATAAACGAAAGCATAATAAACCTATGTGTTAGATTAATTGTTCAGCTCATTCCAGTACCTGTTATACCATGTTGCATGCATGATAGTCTTTTGGGTTCGGTTTTTTTTTTGGGTAACGTCTCCTACTGAGTTTCATTACTCATCGGAGCAACTTCTCTGCCCCTGGCATTCATGTCAGATGGAGTTGTGTAGATGGAGATTCCACCGCACGAGGAAGAGCCGGCGACCATAGAAGAGGAGCTCACTACTTGGCTGCCTTACCTTTAATTTTCTCAACTCTGTTATCTGATTAAAATAAATGTAAACCCAAAAGGGTATTTCTATTTTCCATTCCAGACTATGTACTTATTTTCCTTTCGCTACAATAAATGCGTTTATCTTTTTAATTATTTTGATAAATAAAATAATATTTAAAAGGATTTAAATAACGTTACCGAAAGTTGGGGCGTTACAATTTGGTATCAGAGCTTAGGTTTGACCTCCATGCGACCTTGGGTAGATGGGTAGCTCACAGTTCTAAGGGTTCTTTCCTGCGCTAGTTAGTCTTTGATTTTGTTAGATAGTATTGATTTATTATTTTATTAGCTTAAGTTATTATGTGATATTAATGTAAGTCTAATGTATAACTATTTTTTTTTTAATCAGATGTCTGATGTTGGATCTAACAATGTTAGAGAGGTGCACCTGTTGTTTGGGGATAACCCCGCAAATCATGCTGGGTGGATTGAGAATCCAGTGGAGGAGTTTCCTGAGGAGGCTCTAGCAGAGGCAGTACCTGTGTTTGGCCCACCTCAGCAGCCCTTTCCACCACACCATGCTGCCATACTTGCTGGTTGGGCGGATTTGGTTGATCTGGAACCTGTTCAAGAGGTGCAGGATCAAGAGGAGGAGAATATGGAGGAGGTTCTTATACAGGTTATTCCCCCGCCGGCACCTGAGCCGGAATGGGATAATCGGTCTTGGGGGCGAACTCGTACACCGATATACCCTACGGGGATGATGGTATATGCACTGGTTTCACCCAAAATTCGGTGCCGTTTCAAAGCACTAACAGCTCCATTCTATCTTGGCCCTATCTACATTTATGGACGCTTAGGACAGCAATATCGAGTGGATGTGCCTGAGGGCTTTAAATTTATATGGGGAAACCTGGTACCTATGGATTGGTGCCAAAAGGAAAAGCCAGTGGATGGACATAGGATAGTGGCCCCTCATGATGAGTTAGACTTCACTGACATGGACACTTACACTGAGACTCCGATTGAGATCTTAGAAATTGCTGCTCGCAACCAATGGGAGCAGAATGGTATGTATTGCAGGGTTAAGTGGCGTTGTTACGGAGTAGAGGAGGAGACTTGGGAGAAAGAGTGGCAGATGCGGGACCATTACCCACAGCTGTTTGCTTAGGGACTGAGTGAGTAAGTGGAGAATAGGGTATAATAAGTGTTTCGACGGTGAGAATGGCTAAGGATAAGAAGAGAACAACTTTGTGTCTTTTTGTTTTTCCTCGCATGTACTTCATCGTTTGTAAACACAAGTTAATGAATAAAAGATTAGTTTGTTTTCTTTTTATATTTTGTGTTTATGTCCTACTTATGAACCCATGTCTTTTATATTAAACTGTATAGTAGATCTATCCCCTTTAAATTTTGAATTCAAAATGTACAGAATGACATCCCAGCTGGGTGAGATTAATGGCTTGAACAGTAATGGTAACGACGGTAGAGTTGTCAATGAAGTTCATAGCAACACACAGAATGTTGGAACCGATAACACCGCACCACCAGTTGCTAACCCACCCACTGGGGTCTTGCCTAACATCAGGTCCGAGGCTGAACAGTTGGCTCAGCTGTTTCATGCTTTTGTGACTGCTCAAATGGCAACACCGCCATTACCACACGGACCACCACCACCCCCACCTCATATGCCGCCACCATCACCACTGCATATATCCCAACCTGAGATGTCAGAACAGCAACATCATGCACTTAACCCACCACCACCTGTGGCAATCTATCAACAAATGCCATATTATCCTTATCAAATACCATACTCACCCCAAATGCCAAACACTTTACCAAGAGCTCCTATGACCCGGAGCATGCTGTTATCTGGGTTTAACAGGCAGCGACCGCCGGTGTTCAGTGGAGAACCCAACCCCGTAGCAGCTGAAATGTGGCTCAAGCAAATGGAGAAGTTGTTTGAGACCATGGAAATTACCGGAGACGGTGACAAGGTAGCAATGGCCGCTCACCAGATGCGTGGAGAAGCAGATTTCTGGTGGGATGTTGTGAAAACAACTCACAATGTGAGGACCATGGCATGGGTTGAGTTCAGAAGATTGTTTTTGGGCAAATATTTTCCAACTCCAGTTAAACAGGCCAAGTTACAGGAGTTCATGAATCTTAAGCAAGGTAGCATGAACGTGACTCAGTATGCTGCCCGTTTTGATGAATTGTCGCGGCATGCAGCAGCACTTGTGCCCACGGATGAAGACAGGGCCAGGAAATTTGAATGGGGACTGAATATTGCAATTAGAGGCAAGGTGATGTCTCAAGATGGTGCAACCTATGCCAAGGTGGTAAGTAGTGCCTTGACATTAGAGAGAGAATCACTGGATTCCCGACAAGTTTGGGATCAGAAGAGGAAGACAGGGCAGGGGTCGGGAGGACCTGTCCGAACGAGAGGAAGTAACAACCAAGGTTTTGTACAAAGCAAGCCCTATAGTCAGCAACAACACAGGACTGGGCAGACCAATCAGTACAGAAACCAGTTGTCAATAGGCGGAAACAATTTGGGGCAGTTGCAAGGAACTGCAAGGAACATGGCTGACCTGACTTGTTACAACTGCAACAAGAAAGGCCATATGAGGAGGAATTGCCCTCATCCTCCGAAGCCACAGGGCCAGCAAGATGGATCGAGTAACTTTGGGCAGAACAGATCGGGCAACTGGCAGCCTCGACCGAATCAAAATGCTGGAGGAAACAGGGGAGGCAATCAGGCCTCAGGTGGAAGGGTCTTCGCTCTTCAAGGCCAAGAGGACGAGTATGACCCAACTGTCATACAAGGTACACATGTGTTATTCAGTACATATGTGCAAGCATTATTTGATTCTGGTGCTTCACACTCTTTTGTATCTACTGCATGTGCACAAATATTGGGACTAGAGACTGAGAATTTGAACATAGCTATGCATGTCACCTCACCCTTAGGAGGACAAGTAACTGTGGGTAGGATATGTCGAACCTGTGACATAGAGATAACGGGTCTTCGATTAAATTGTGACTTGCGAGTCATTGAGATGGAAGATTTTGATGTCATACTGGGCATGGACTGGTTATCAGCCCATAAAGCTGTGATTGACTGTCACCAAAAGACTGTGACTGCCTATTCGACTGACGGAACCTGCTTCAAATTTAAGGGGGATAGGCAGGACCCAACTTCGAAATCACAATCCAAGTGGCACGACTGGCTGACTGGATGGTTAGCAAGTCTGAAGCTAGAAGAGCCAGATCGGAAGGATTTGGGTCTGCCGAGGATAGTATGTGAATTTGCAGATGTGTTTCCTGAGGAGATACCAGGATTGCCACCCAAGCGAGAATTGGATTTTACGATTGAATTACAGCCGGGAACGGGACCGATATCCATGGCACCGTATCGAATGGCACCAGCTGAATTACAAGAGCTAAAGACTCAACTTCAGGATTTGCTCGAGAAGGGGTATATCCGGCCGAGTGTGTCACCATGGGGTGCACCGGCTTTATTTGTAAAGAAGAAAGAGGGTACATTGAGAATGTGTATCGATTATCGACGACTTAATCAAGTCACGATAAAGAATAAGTACCCTCTACCTAGGATAGACGATTTGTTCGATCAGTTAAGAGGAGCGACGTGTTTCTCAAAAATTGATCTAAGGTCTGGGTATCATCAGTTGCGGATTAAAGAGGAAGACATACCAAAGACTGCGTTCCGAACACGCTATGGCCATTATGAGTTTGTAGTTATGCCATTTGGACTGACAAGCGCGCCAGCGGTATTCATGTGCTTAATGAATCAAGTCTTCGCACCATACTTGGATCGATTTATAGTTGTCTTCATCGACGACATATTAATCTATTCACCAACGGAGCAAGAGCATGAGAAGCATTTGAGAATTGCACTCCAGGTTCTAAGGGAGAATCAACTATACGGAAAGGCTAGCAAGTGTGAGTTTTGACTAAAAGAAGTCAAATTTTTGGGCCATGTTGTGTCAGGAGAAGGCATATCAGTCGACGATAGTAAGGTCCGAGCAGTGATGGATTGGAAACAGCCGACTTCAGTTTTTGAAGTTAGAAGTTTTCTGGGAATGGCGGGCTACTATAGACGGTTCATTCAGGACTTCTCGGCAATCGCAAAACTAATGACACGTCTTACTCAAAAGGGTGTCAAGTTCAAGTGGAGCAAATCATGTGAGGAGGCATTTCAGGAGCTCAAGAGAAGGTTGACCAGTGCACCTATATTGGTTATACCAGAACAGGATGTGGGCTATACAGTTTATTGTGACGCATCCAACGAAGGATTGGGATGTGTACTTATGCAAAATGGGAAAGTGATAGCCTATGGATCGAGACAGTTAAAGATTCATGAGAAGAATTACCCTACGCACGATTTAGAGTTAGCTGCAGTAGTATTTGCGCTAAAGCTATGGCGTCACTACTTGTATGGGGAGGAATTCGAGGTGTTTACTGACCATAAGAGTCTCAAGTATTTATTCACGCAAAAGGACTTGAATATGAGGCAAAGAAGATGGTTGGAATATCTCGAAGACTTTAAGTTTACCCTGTCATATCATCCGGGCAAGGCCAATGTGGTGGCTGACGCACTAAGTCGGAAGTCAAGAGCAATGGTGGCGAGTTTGGCAGTTCGAGAGTGGAAGATGATGGAGTCAATGAATGAATTTTTACTACGACCAACAGAAGGATCGGAAGGGGCTAGCTTGAATGCATTGATTGCAACGCCAGAATTACACCGAGAGATATTACTGGTTCAAGCATTTGACCAGGAAGTGGCGTTTGTAAAACACCGGATAGCTACCAATGAGGTAACCACAGGTTGGACCATTGGGGCTGACGGGGGTTTGAGATACCGGGAGAGACTCTTTGTGCCGAATATTGGGACATTGAGGGGGTCAGTATTAAAAGCATTTCACCAATCAAGCTTTGCTATTCATCCAGGAGGTAACAAGATGTACAAAGATCTCCGAAGACAGTATTGGTGGAGTGGCATGAAGAAGGATGTTGCCAAATTTGTGTCAACATGTTTGACGTGTCAACAAGTAAAGGCGGAACATCAGAAGCCAGGAGGAACGCTTCAACCGCTACCTATTCCAGGATGGAAGTGGGAACATATCACGATGGACTTCGTGACTGGCTTACCGCGGTCTATACAGGATCGCAATGCTATATGGGTCATTGTGGACAGACTGACCAAGTCAGCACATTTCTTGCCGGTCAAGATGTCCGATACAATGGAATCCTATAGTCGACTCTATATTCGAGAGATCATTCGATTGCATGGTGTGCCAGTTACAACAATTGTCTAGGATAAAGACCCTCGTTTTACGTCGATCTTCTGGCAAAGTTTGCAAAAAGCTCTAGGGACGAATGTGCACTTGAGTACAGCTTTCCATCCTCAGACTGATGGACAATCTGAGCGCACAATTCAGACATTAGAGGACATGCTAAGAGCTTGTATGTTGGACTTCCAAGGACATTGGGAGCGACATTTGCCCTTGGTAGAATTCGCTTACAATAATAGCTACCAGGCTAGCATTGGGATGGCGCCATACAAAGCATTGTATGGACGACCATGTCGATCGCCAATATGTTGGACTGAGATCGGTGAGACTAATCTTCTAGGACCAGAGTTGGTACAGGAAACTACCGAGAAGATCAAGGTCATCAAGCAACGATTGTTGACGGCTCAAAGTAGGCAGAAGAGTTACGCTGACAAGAGAACTAGACCATTGGCATTCAATGTGGGCGATCATGTGTTTCTAAAGATCAAACCGAGAAGGGGCATTACTCGGTTTGGTAAGAAAGGGAAGCTAATGCCGAGGTACATTGGGCCATTTGAGATTCTAGAAAGAATCGGAGAGGTTGCCTACCGATTGGCATTGCCACCTCAAATTGACCGGGTTCATAATGTTTTCCACGTGTCAATGCTAAAAAAATACATGGCATTGCCAACGCACATATTGAAGTGGGAAGATGTCACGTTGGATGAGGACACAACATATGAAGAGAAGCCGGTACAAATTCTTGAACATAGCGAAAAGAATCTAAGAGGTAAGATCATCAGATTAGTCAAAGTTCTGTGGCATCATCGGAATCTGGAAGAGTCAACCTGAGAACGGGAAGATGTGATGAGAGCCAATCACCCCGAACTGTTCATTTCTGATCGTACTGTGTAATTTCGAGGACGAAATTATTTAAGGGGGATAGGTTGTAACAACCCGATAATTTTAATGAATTAAAAAAAAATCTAAAAGTTAATAATTAATTGAGTTAATTGCATTTTTTTTTCTTCTTATATATGAATAATCAATGGATGAGATTTTATGTTGTTACGGAACGAGAACCACGGAATAACTTATCTTCTCCTCTTCTTTATTGTACTATTATTATTATTATTTATTTATTTACTTATTATTATTTCTAACGTTAGGAATTTGGGGCATCAGTTGTATAGGTAGAATAATGAGCTTTGATGGGTTTTTATTTGGGGTTTTGATTAGAATATTATGTGTGTTTAATGGAGAGATTATCCTAGAGGCCTATAGAAAGGAGGCACCCATATTCTCACTTTGTTCTTACCTAATTTCCGTGAACAGCAACTTTTAGAAAAGAAGGTGGATTGGTTTTTTTTGAAGTTCTTGGGAAAGAGATAGAAGGTTCTGTTCAATTCCAATTTTACCAGATCACTTTTGTTCTTCACTGTCTTCAACAACCGAGGTAGGCTTCGTTACCTACCAACCCTTAGACTATGTATTATTAATATTATTATTTTTGTATGAATTACTACCTTCAATCCTCTCGTTTTCATGCTTTACAAACGAATTGCGTACGAATTTGTCTTTATAAAGTAAAGTCCAATATAAGCTGTTACTTTTAACCTTAATAAAAATTATAGAGAGTTCTTGTTCAATTCCTTCTTCTTGTAGAATTTTCTCTTGTCATTGCAAAACCACTGTTATGGTGAGAAATTTAATTTGTCATGTTTCGCACAAGATCTCGGCACAAACAGTTTATTTGTTGGGCAAATTGGAAGTGGGTTGCTTTTATTTTGGGAATAGATATTCCATGGATGGTGATCTTGTTTTATTTATTCATTTATTTTTATATAGTTGTTAATTGGAAGATGGGGTACCTTATGTACAGATAACAATTCTCATGTTGGGGATTAGTTAGTGTCATATTTAGAGATTATATTTTATAAGTTAACATCTAAATAATCAGTATAGCAAAATTAGTCATATCTCATGTAGGGGTTTAGTCAGTGTTATAATCAGAGGTTTTACTTTATAAATTAATGTCTAAATAATTAGATTAGCAAAATTGGTCATATTCCACCAACATCTAGTGTACTTCCTTCACTGTTATTAATTTATTTTTTTTACAGTATTCGCTGATGTAAATTATATCCACCATTCTGTAGGGAAATTGAGATATAAAAAGAAAAGAGAAGGAAGGATATAATATAACAAGAATGACTAGTTTGGTGGCCTTAGGAAACTTTTAAGAAACCGGCTATTGGATTTGGAAAAGTAATGATATTTATTTTCTTTATTTATTAATTTAACCTGTTATAATGTTGTTTAGGACCTTGAGTTAGTGATCTACCGATTGCTCCTGAACCTTACCCATGTACACTAGCACAGGCATACACTTACACTTTGATATGCCACGGGTTCCCGTGGGGCTTCGTGTGAGTAAGATTACCTCGAGAGACCATGTATCAATATATGTATTTTATCTTGAAATAGTTGGATTATCATATCATTATTATGTTCGACTATGTATGCTTATGATTGGTCATGATTGCTGGATATTGACATGTTTGATAAGGTAAGGTGTAATTGAAATTGCATAATTTGGATTTGTGTTGGAAGTGGTTGGTTGTACCGGGTAGGGCCATCGTGCTATCCGAGGATATAGTTGAAATTATAGTCTTACGTAGTCGAATTTATCATAGAGATTGTTGAACTAAGGTTAGATAAAGACATGTGTGAATATTGTACTGGGGGTTTCGTGTGGGAAGAAAATCTAGAATCTACGTTAGGGACACTGGTTCGAATGTCACCTGTAACACGGAAGCGGAGGGTGTTAGGTGAACATTATAATGTAGTGAAAATATATAGTAACAAATAGTGACGTTAATGGGAAAGATGAAACTGATTAGTGTTGCCCAGCGTGGCAAGTGATGTTGTCAAGTGTTGACCAGTTATTGTGAATGTATTTTGGACTTCAACTAGGAGGTGGGTGTAGTCGGTTGAAGGTTCCTTGATAATAATGGAAGGACCCCAACTAGGAGGTGGGTGTATTCGGTTGGAGGTGACTTTGGGGCCGTCTGTGAGTGCAGCTCCGGACCCCGAGGGAGTGACGGCCAGTGTCTTAGGCGTCCTTGAGCCGATTAAGGAGAAGCGGCTAAGGTTCGTTGGTATTTGACCTGGTGAAGCCACGTTATCGGTCGGATCTAGCTAGGGTGAGGTAGTTGTTGACATGAGTGGACGGTAGAAGGTCCCTTCCTTATCGGGTCGGTATTTTAGTCAAGTACGCCCTGGTAGGTAAGGCCTTGTCAATATCAACTGAATGCCCTATGTTAGATAGTCGGGTAGGAGACGGAGTTTCTCGATGGATCTCCTAGAAACATAATAAACGAAAGCATAATAAACCTATGTGTTAGATTAATTGTTCAGCTCATTCCAGTACCTGTTATACCATGTTGCATGCATGATAGTCTTTTGGGTTCGGTTTTTTTTGGGTAACGTCTCCTACTGAGTTTCATTACTCATCGGAGCAACTTCTCTGCCCCTGGCATTCATGTCAGATGGAGTTGTGCAGATGGAGATTCCACCGCACGAGGAAGAGCCGGCGACCATAGAAGAGGAGCTCACTACTTGGCTGCCTTACCTTTAATTTTCTCAACTCTGTTATCTGATTAAAATAAATGTAAACCCAAAAGGGTATTTCTATTTTCCATTCCAGACTATGTACTTATTTTCCTTTCGCTACAATAAATGCGTTTATCTTTTTAATTATTTTGATAAATAAAATAATATTTAAAAGGATTTAAATAACGTTACCGAAAGTCGGGGCGTTACACTGGTGGTCCTAAACGACGTACTCTGGGATTCAGAGTATTAAGAACTTTATATTGGATACGATAAATTAAGGCTATTACCTCGGATCCGGGTAGGAAGTCGTATCCTTTGGTTTGGATTCTACAATTTAGAACCTCACCTATATTCCTATCAGTCAAGGATAGGGTCAAATTGGGATAAGTATTAAAGTAGACCGGTCCATGACTAAGACTGGTTTCAATAGCTCCCATAATTGAAGCTCTCCAATTATTACACCTACCGTCTCGTAAAGTTACTTGAAGACAGGTGTCCATGCCTAACAAGGTTAATGGTTTTAGAGCAATTTGCACTAAACCAATATGAACATATTTATAGTCTCGCATATGGGGAAGAAGATCTGTGTGATCCATAAGATTAATTATTTTATCATGGAGCTCAATGCTCTCAGTTTTTTCCATGGTCTTAATTGTCATGCTACTTTTAAATTCAAATAAACCATGACCATAAATAGTAGATGGTCTTACTGGAGGTATTGTCCAGTGGTTCAATTGTTCTTGCACATTGGCATATTCAATTAATTCAGAATTTTTAATTCTGTCATTATTGGAGCGAAATATTCTCCTCATCATTAGATGATGTTAGTGCGCATATAAATTATGAAACATGATTTTGCCTTTTTTTTTTTTTAAGTTGGATAACATTCTAACCGACATAGTATATGATTAGGTTTCAAAATATAATAGTCCTTTATCAAATAGCACGTCTGTCAACGATTTACCGGAGCAAGGCCATAACACCCTAATCGGGTTTTCCAGGCCGGACAAATCCGAACGCGACTTGGGTGACGTCCCACTATTTAATAAAGAGCACACATATGTTGAAACTTAGATCTATACTCTGTCATTTAGAGAAATATTCAACTTATCTTATTTTCATTTTAAGATTTTAATAATATAAAGAACAGATAAAGAAAAGACAGGCATAATCACACTCCATAACTTATAATTGCACTAACAATATTATCAAGCCACCATTATGGCTCTGATACCATAAATAACTAGTAAAATGAAAATGAAAATAAGACTAGTCAGGATCGAAGAATACCTTAGTAGTTGTGGGAGAACACTTTTTTTTTTTTTATTGCAGCAGAACTATTACAAAGAGTTTTTCAGAGAGAGAGAGAGAGATATTGAAAAAAGAGTCTGCCTAAAACAAAAAAGGAATGAGCCTTATATAGACTCCAAAAACAAACCAAATGAATTTCAAATGAAATCCAAATAAAAGAAGCCGACCAAATGAAAAGCAAAAGTAAGCTTTTCAGAAAGCAAACTTTACAAAAGAAAATAGTAAACCCAAATAATGAAGATTCTTTGCCGGGTGCTCTGTGGGCCCCATCGACGCACGTTGTCTTCATTGATTGGATGCTGGTGCGCTATTATTAAGCACTATGGTCCATTATTTGGACGGGTGTCCAGATTTTCACCGAAGGATATTTTGGCGTTTAGCCAATCTTTTCTTTTCCTTTTTTCTTTGCTTGGGATAATTTTTCCGCCATTAGCTCGGTCATACTGTCCCAAACGTCTCCAATTGTTGGAGTCTCTGGATTTAATTCTTCTTCATAGGGGTCTTGGGATTCCCCTGCCAGACACGTGAATGGATTATTTGTATTTTCCTTGGATTCCTTAGAATTGGCTGATGCCATGGATTCGTCATCAGCTGCTTCAGAATGGACAGTTTGGAGGAACTGTTCTTTCATGAAATTCATTGTCTTGACCACAATTTCATCGTTAGTGGCCTGAGGAAATTTTTCCCTTAGTTGTTCTGAAATTTCCAGAAAGGGATTCTTAATTGAGGGTTTCTCTTGGGCTTGTATTTGGACCTTCAATTCTGAAACTTTTTCTTTTATTTGGTCCAATGTCTGATTGATATCTGCTCCTGACCACCATCTGTAATGGAATGTCCTCTGTAGAATTGGGAGCTGGATTTGATTTTTGCCAATCTGAATGTCCCATCTCCAGATCCATGGGATGCCAAATATTGTCATTGTTTCCAGGAACAATTTCCCCGGAGGATCATCTGCATCTTTACCCTTTAATTGGGAATAGAACTGTGTAAATGGTTTTAATGCAGTTTGAATCTTATTAGGTAAAAATTCTGGTTTTGGACCAAATTTGGACCACCAAATATAAAACCAATTTGGAAAAGAATTATTTTGTGCCAAAATATTGGGACACAGTTTGAAAAACCAAGTGTGTTTTCACTTATTATTTTGATAATAAAAACCTTTTGAAAAAGCTTCTATATAATCCCAGTAATTGTACTGGATCGGAACTCCATTTTTCGATTTAATCTGCAAGGATTTAGATCTTTGTGGGTGTATTCCCCATCTTTGCATTGGAAGGACAGTCTTAATTACTGCCTTGTTGTATGTTATAGGACTCTTTCTATCCGATTTGCTTTCAAAAGTATGATGGATATAAACAGAGCCTGATTCCATGAGCATCACTTCATATTGGTATCTGTATTTGCCTTCAGGCACCTGGTAATTCATTGTATCCAGGTATTAGGACTTAATTTCCCAAGGATCATGCCTTAATTGCATGTCTTTATGTTCCAAGACCATAATTGTCTCAGTAGCTGCCAATTTTTGAAAGACAACTGTTGATTCGACCACGTCCTTAATTGACAGTGGTGTTGAAGTATTGGCTGGAGACTTTATTTCTGCCAGCGAAGGATATTATATACTATTAGCCCTGAGATATGCCAGGACATCTTCTTGGGTGACGCCTTTATTCCGTCCCTTTCCTTGGCCACGACCGCGGCCACGCCCCCTATCAGGAGGACGATTCATCCTGCAATTTTCTGCAATAAAATTATTAAGCACAGGATAAAACATTAATTTGTTTTTGCAATTCTTTATATCGACCATAATAATGATCGAGAAGATCTTCTTCTTCTTCAGTATTATAACCATAAATCCAATAATATTGATTAAAAGCTCTTATTGCTTGTGCCCATTTGTTTAAATAAAACCTTGAAGGGAAACATCGAAATAAAAATTGTTCCCTATTAGTTTGGCGCATAGCATTGCTGACAGTATTCCAATGTTCATATTTGGCGATAACAGATATTAATCGCTTCTTTTCCTTTTCATGCTGATAAAATTCATCAGAACCAGTCATGAAATAAGGTGATCCCGGATGGTTATTCCAGGCATATTTCACAAGGTCATCAATTGCTAAGCGATTAGCTAGCAAAACCTTATTTGCTTCAATTAAAGCAGTTGGTATGGCTGACGGTATTGCTGAAGGGAGATCCAGTAAATGATCTGGTTCTAAAGGAAAATTCATTTATCCCTGTAAAAATTCCCGAGTAAGGAAATCAGGAAGAGAATTATTTTCTCCTTTAATATATTCAATAGTAAAATCATAAACAGATAATTCAGCCTGCCATCTGGCAAAAATTTGTTTTGAAACTAGATTTTTAACATCTTGTTTCAAAATTTGTTTTGCAGAACTGCAATCAACTTGAAGCAAAAATTTTTGATTGAGTAAATCATCTTGAAATTTATTAATACACTTAATAATAGAAAGAATTTCTTTCTTCACAGTACTGTAATTAACTTGTGCATTTTTGAAAAGTCCAGATGTGAATCTGACTAATTCAGTTTTAGAAGTATTAGGGTTATATTGATTCAAGATGCCACCATAATCAATATTCGAGGCATCAGTTTCTACTATTTTCTTCCAATCTGGGTTGGCAATTGCCAAACAAGGAAGTTGTTTTGCTTTTAATTTTATTTTTTGCACAGCCTTGGTATGAAGATCAGTCCATGCAGGTGGATTCTTTTTAAATCTCTCATAGAGAGGTGCAGAATCCTGAGCCAATTCTTTATAGTAGTCCCCAATATAATTCAGACTACCTAAAAACCTCTGCAATTGAGTTTTATCTTTTATTTCATCCGGAAATTTAGATGCAAATTCAATACTCCTGTCGATAGGGATAATTTTCCCTTGATGAATATTATGCCCCAAAAATCTGACATGAGTTTGGAAAAGTTTCATTTTGGGGGCAGAGATTACAAGTCCATTTCTTTTGATTACATCTTTAAATATCCTAAGATGTTTCATATGCTGGTCGATGTTCTGAGAAAATATAAGAACATCATCAATATAACAAATTGCAAATTCAGCATATGGATAGAAAATATCATTCATAATATTTTGAAATTCTGAAGGTGCATTTTTCAGACCAAATGGCATTACGTTCCATTCATAATGGCCAAATGGTACTGCAAAAGCAGTTTTATATCGGTCAGATTCCGCAATTTGGATCTGCCAATATCCAGATTTTAAATCAAATTTAGAAAAGATGACAGCCTTATGTAGTCTGTCAAGCAAATCTTTTTTATTGGGAATGGGATACCTGATCGACATTAAAACTTCATTGAGTGGTTTATAATTTATAACCAATCGAGAAACACCTCGTTCCTTCTCAGTATTTTTATTGACATAAAAAGCAGTACAACTCCAAGGGGAGTAGCTTTTTCTTATTAGTTTCATTTTTAATAAATTGTCAATCTCATTTTGACATAATTGTAAATATTCTTGTTTCATTTGAGAAGGTCTAGCCTTTGTAGGTATTTTTCTTTCATCAAAATCCTTCTCATATGGTAATGAAACAATATATTTCTTTCTATCCCAAAAAGTATTAGGGATATCACTGCAAATTTCTTTATTGAAATCTGTCTGTATTTGAGAAATTTTCTCTTTTACAGAAGGTTTTTGAAGAATTTCTTCAATACTCATAAGCTGGATTTCTTTTTGCAAAAAATTAATTTGATTATTCTTATGAGAAATTCTTTGCAAAATATCATTGATCTCCTTGTAAATTGGTGGAGAAACAAATTCAAAAAATACTTCATGTGCACCAATTTGTGCAGTAATACCAGTAGTACTGGTATGCATAGGCATAAGCATTGAAAGAAAAGGAGTTCCTAAAATTAATTCTTGCTGGAGATTTTTGATACATAAAAATGTAGTCTCCAAACAGACTCCTTCATTACAAATATAAACCTGATTCAATTTATACTTGATCATCATTTTAACTCCACTAGCATTAGAAAGACTTTGTGAAGTTTTCTCAAAGTATTGGGTTGAAACTATTCCTTCCTGGATGCAGTTCATATTTGCACCACTATCAACTAAGGTGACAATATTGTTGATAGTATATTCTTTATGAATAACTAAGTTTACCCGAATATGCCATTTTTGGTAAACAACATTGTTTATTGCATTTATGTAGACTGGTTCTTCAGGCTGACTAGTGCTAGGCTGGCTAGGACTATCAGTGCTACCTTTCTTTTCCAAAGAATCTATTCTTTGATTTATGTTGTAAAACTGTTGGTTTGCTTGGCTCTGGCATTGTTTTAATAGTTTTATCTCTGTCTTTAAAGTATTAATCTCAAGTTTGAGATCTGGAATTGTGACAGGTTTTGAGTTATTATCCTGTTCTAGTCTATCGAGGACTGTTTTAAGACTAAAAGTCTCATGAGGAATATAGGGTTGTTCTGCTTTATCCTCATTAGATACATTAGAGAGACTTGCTTCAATCATCTTTATTTTTAATTGATGATCTTGGATTTGGTCAATTATTTCTAATAAACCTTTCTGTTTATCAGTTAAAACATTGATACTGAGACCATTCATCTCAACAATTGCCTTCCAATAATTATCAGAAGTTGAACATTCAAGATTATTACACTTACAATCTTTTGAAGTAAGTGTTTCCATTTCTGAATCTGAGGAGGAAGAATTGTCCTCAGAGACTTCATTCAATTGATCATCAGATTCATCTTCAGAGGACTCTGAATCTGATTCTAATATTATTTTAGAGAGTTGCTGTTTTAACCCTTCGTCAATTTGAAGCTCATTAAGCTTTTGTCGGACGCGACATTTATTGGCATAATGACCAATTTTTCCACATTTAAAACATTTGGGTGGATCCTTATTTTTAGAAGCTTTTCTCTTAGATGATTTGTAAGGCTTGTTATATTTTTTAGAAGAAATTTGTTTAGAACTTGAGGGTTCAAAATTTCTTTTCTTCTTATAGAATTTCTTTTTGGAGTATTTTTTAAGGGTTTTATGACCACTAGATTTATGACCAGGAAGAGTGGATCTAGTCATATCATAACCAAATTGGTCACAAAATTGGCCAAGCTCTTGCTTGCCAGTTAGATTTTGTTTCTTTAATTGTTTGTGTAATTTGATATCATTACACAAAGTTAAACCTTCCTGAACTATTATGGAGATTAATTGTCCATAAGTGTACCTATCATAATTGATGGTTAATCCATTATTCTGTTCTTTTAATTTTTTACGAATTTTCTCAGCAAAGAAGTATGGTAATCCATCAATGAATTTGGATTTCCAATGCTCACTATTAGCATCAGTTCTTTGCATTACTTTTGTAAGGAAAACATCCTTATACCAACGAAAATGGGTTAACGTTGGACACTTCAAATTTTGAAGTAATTCTCTACTTCGTTCTCTATGGTTATCCCAATGACCAACGAAGTGTAGAATTATCGCTTGTATAAGAGTGTACACAGCATCCTGTTTTGGTTCATTATTCTCGATTTTAATTGCACTTAAAATTTCTGTGCGTTGTATTTGTGTGAGAATATTATCCCACCATCCTTTAATCATATCAGTAAAGCCTACTGTAATCCAACTAGCAACTTTACTGTTTTCATTCCCATTATTACAGCAAATTGTACTATACATCAACATTTGATGTGCTACAGAAAAAATCTGGTATTCTGTCATTCCATCAATATTCCACTCATAGATGGTTCTGCCAGAATAAGACATTTGCTTCTGGAAACCAGATTCCTCAAATAAAATATCTTGAGGGGTTGGACGAGAGTAATAATATCGGTCAGCACCAGAATAAGGAAAATCCTTCCTAGGGTACTGAATCTTATTAAGAGTATTTGTGGATTCAATGAAATTATTTTCCAAATCCTTGAGTTGTGAACTCAACTCATCGTCAGAACTATCTTCATTCTTCTCTGACAAAGTATTAGGAGATAAATTTCTCATTCTGCTTTGCAATTCTCTGACAAGTTCAGAGGTTTCATTAGGATCACTTAATTTGAATCCTTCAACTTTTATTGGTGGTCTGATAATAACGTCAGATATATCTGGAGGTTTCTTATCAGGTGGTTTGGGTTTGTTGAAATGACTTATATTGTCATCTATTTGAGAAAGTTGATCTTCTATTCTGATCAATTGATCTCCAATAGTATTAAGATGTAAATTTGAAAAATTATTTTGTTTATATATTTTGTTATATAGATCCGCATTTGTAGAATTAACATAGGCTGAAACCTGCAAAGGTGGATCACTTTCCTTAGGTGCTTCTATCTCAAGAGGCACTGTCGGAGGGTGAACTGACTGAATTGTAGTTCCTGAATTTGTTTTCCAGTTTTTACTATTATCTTTTATTACAGTTATAGACTGGCTATTATATTCCTCAAATTGTATGATTTCAGAATTATATTTTTCTTTGAACCATTCGACAAAAGGAAGAATATATTCATATTTTTCTACCCAATTATAGAACTCAGTTTTAAATCTTATTAACTGATCATTATCTGTTGTAATTTATTCTCTGTATCTCTGTATAAGATAAGATCATATAAGGTTATCTATTCTAATTTGTACTTTGTATTTTGATATACTATAAAAACAGATAATATTACCTATTGTAAATTGACCTCTATAGTTGTGCATAACATAAGTTTCATCTCTGTTTCTCTTAATAATAATGAAAACACAATAATAAATCAAAATAGATAAGGTTATTTGTTGTAATTTGTTCTTTGTATCTCTGCATAAGGTAACATTAGATAAGGTTATCTGTTATAATTTGTTCTCTGTATCTCTGCATAAGATAACATTAGATAAGGTTATTTGTTCTAATTTGTACTCTGTATTTTAACATACTATAAAAACAGATAATATTACCTATTGTAAATTGACCTTTGTAGTTGTGCATAACATAAGTTTCATTTCTGTATCTCTTAATAATAATAAAAACACAATAATAAATCAAAATAGATAAGATTATTTGTTGTAATTTGTTCTTTGTATCTCTGCATAAGGTAACATCAGATAAGGTTATCTGTTATAATTTGTTCTCTGTATCTCTGTATAATATAACATCAAATAAGGTTATCTGTTCTAATTTATACTTTGTATTTTGACATACTATAAAAACAAATAATATTACCTATTGTAAATTGACCTCTGTAGTTGTGCATAACATAAGTTTCATCTTTATATCTCTTAATAATAATGAAAACACAATAATAAATCAAAATAGATAAGGTTATTTGTTGTAATTTATTCTTTGTATTTCTGCATAAGGTAACATCAGATAAGGTTATCTGTTGTAATTTGTTCTCTGTATCTCTGCATGAGATAACATTAGATAAGGTTATTTGTTCTAATTTGTACTCTGTATTTTAACGTACTATAAAAACAGATAATATGATCTATTGTAAATTGACCTCTGTAGTTGTACATAACATAAGTTATCTCTTAATAATAATGAAAACACAATAATAAATCAAAATAGATAAGGTTATTTGTTGTAATTTATTCTTTGTATCTCTGCATAAGGTAACATCAGATAAGGTTATCTATTCAAATTTTTACTCTATATTTTGGCATAATATAAAAACAGATAATGTTATTTATTATAAATTGGTTTCTGTATTTATGCATAACATATCAACAGATAAATGTTATATTTTGTAATTTTATCTCTGTATCTTTGCATAATAATAAAAACACAATAATACATCAAAATAGATAAGGTTATTTGTTGTAATTTATTCTCTATATCTCTATACAAGATAACAACAGATAATTTTATCTATTGTAATCTTCATTTCTTTAATAGAAATAAAGACATTAACAAGAATTAGAACATATAATGCTATCTGCTATTTTGAAATGTTATTTTTATTTTTACTCTTTATGTCTTTAACAAATAAGTTTATCTGTGTTTTTGTTCTAACGGATAATTTTGTCTGTTTTGAAATCTTCATGTCTTTAACAGATAACTTATTTATTTCAAATCTTTATGTTATCTAATTATTTTTTTGTCTTTATTTGAATTTTTTATAATTTTTTATTTTGCGCCAATTTTTTTAATGGTTATTTGTTTGATTTGACAAAAGATTTTACAAAAATATAGAATTACATTCAAAAACTAAAAACAATTCATAAGAGATAAAAAATAAATCAAAACAATATTTGTTTGGACTTATTTTTTGTCTTTAGTGATTTTTTTAAAATTTTTGGATGCAATTTTATACTTTTTTATTTCTGTTGTCGAGATGAACCAATATCTACAAAAAAAAATGTAAAAATAACAAATAAAAAGAAAAGAATAAAAACAAAATAATCTATTGTGGTGTATAGTAAATGTATGTTTGTCCAATTTAATACAATGGACTTTAAAAAATTAAGATTTATTTTCAAGTATTGATGGTATTAAAAATTGTCCACTGAGAATTTGTAGCATAAACACCCTAATTAAAAATACTCCACGAGATGTTAACGAATAACCCATGCCAAGGGAGGCCCTGCTGTGCGCACTGCACAGTAGGGCATGCTGTGCGCTAAACAATTTCGTTTTGATGCGCAAAATGCTACCCGAATAGTTAAATACTGGCCGAATAATTTTTTGTTAGTATTTTATGCATCAATAGTGAAATACTGACTGAATAATCTTTTGTTAGTGTTTTACGCGCCGATGTCATTTTGGCTTGTAGCACGCACTGCTGTGCATAGCCTCCCCAATTCCCATACCACAAGACCACTATACCCTTAAAGGCTTTTGGGGAAGAGAGAGACCATTTCCCAGACCAAGGGCTTCTACACTTCTTCTTCCTCTGATTTCCATACGAGGAACGTTTCTTCGTTCGTTTGTTCTCCGACAACCTCTTATTCTTCATCAAGAAGCTTCTATCCTAGGCCGTGTGTTCTCTGATAACATCTGTTGTTTTCCGATCTTCGTTGTTACTTCTTCGAAAACTTCTGTGATATGCGAATGAATTTTCTTTGATTGAGTTTCATTTTACCTTTCATTTATAGGTTTGTTACTGATTTTCAAGCAAGGGTTTTTGAGTTTTTTTCGAACTCTTATTCATCTCTGTTCTATTTTTTTCGGTTGCTCATTGGTTTTGTCTCTGATTTTTAATCTGGGCTGTGTTTGTGTTGTTGATTTGTAATCCAACCTAGGTAGTGTTGATGCACCTTGAATATGTCAATTTTGAATTGGGTTTTGTTGATGCCGATTTCGAAATGATTTTTCCTTTGCTCGGTTCGACTTGAGTTTTTCAAACTCCTTTTGCTTTTTTTTTTTTTGAACTCTTATCCGACCTTGGTTTGTGAAATGGTTTCAGTTGTTAATCGATTTGGAATCGGTGGTGTTCAATATCAAATTTGACCTCGATTGTGTGAGGTTCCTTGATTTGTTCGAATGGAAACTGTTGCTCTCTTAAAATCACACACATGGAATCAAGAGAGCACACGCTTGCGACAGTTGAAATGTGCATGAACGTTAGTGCGTGGGCGTGCCAGGAGCTAGACTAGCTCCAAGTGATGAAGAATTTGCGCCACAGATCTGACTTCCTCAGCCGTTGTGTACGGCCTAAGGGAAGCTGAGGATGAGTTGGTTCAGATTTTGTCTCAATTAAGAGGATTTCTAATTTCTAATGAAGGCTAACTAAGCTGAATATGAAATTAGAATTGGTTATAATTGTATTGGATAACTAGAAAGTGATTATTTTCAACCACGGGGTTCTTCTACTTAAATAAGGTAGGTGTGATAGTCAAATAAAATAAAAATCTTAACTAGTTGAAAGTAAAGGACGTGGTAAAAGCTGAATAGCTTAAAATGATAAAGAAAAAATTGAATAGCTAATGTGTTTGTTGGTTGGTGCAGGACCTTTGCTAAATACAGACTGACATCATATTAATAGACTTTTATCTAGCCCACTAGCCATTGAAAATAGATCCCACTTTTTTAGCCCGTGAACCCAATCCATTCATGCATCAAATGCTTCCCGAATGACATGTGTCCTTTCCACTTAGAAAAGGAAAGATCATGCACTCCCATATCAACATGTGCTCCATAATAATAGGAACTGAATTCCCTTGGACCTTACTTTCACTTGGTCAACCCTGGGTTCAAAACAACACCATTCTCACGGCTCAATTTTATTTTTTCCCTTTTTGGTCAGAACAGAAATTGGGTTTTGTTCTGGTTGAATTCAAAGTGATTTTTTCTCTTCTTTTGGAACCTGCTTTGTGTTCATCTGGTCGATCAATCTCTGTTTTTCGACCTTGGATCTATTTTGTCAAATCAGGTTGCGTTCGTTTTGCAAAATTGGTTGTGTTTGTTGTAATAATCGACTTTTTTTTAGTTAAAAAAAAATTTCTCAGTAATTTTCATCATCATAATATATTTTGGTATTTATTACTACTTTTTCATTAGTATATCGAATAATTGACTTAGAATGCAAGTGCGAGTGCACGGGATTCGGGGGCCTTATAGTGAGGGACTTACTACATGGGTGTACTGAGCCCATTTGGCAATCTACCTCAGCAACGAACGGCCTAGATTCAAATCAAACTATTCGTGAATAAATAATTATTGTCGCGAATAAATACTAATTTAAATTTGAGCCGTCGTTACCGAGATGGATAGCCGGATGGGTTCACTATACCTATCTAGTGAGTCCCCTCACTACAGGGCCCTTGTCTCCGAGTGCACGTGTGAGATTAGAGTTCGCGAGGCACTATAGCACAACTCTTTTTCTTCTTCATTAAGTCTGCCTATTCGTTGTTAACGTCTAAACTTTTTGGATTCCTACCCCTTTACTTCAACAGAAATGTCTTTTCCTTTCAACCGATACATTACAACCTTTGAAATTTTCCTCCTGACCTTTGGTTTTCTCATCCTATACATACACCCTTTGTTTTCCTCCTAACCTTTGGATTCCTACCCCTTCACTAAATACATCCTATTGCCAAAAGGCGGTCAACCGGTCACTAAGGATGGTCAACAAGGAAGAAAGTTGATCTGTAACTGAGGGCAGTCGACTGGCCACTGTTGTTTTTTGGTAGATTGTTAATTTGTTCAACTTAGTCCCAACTTTCACTTGTAATCTATACACTAATACTTGCACAAGTATACATCTCCTGTATTAACATGTCCATGGATCTCCATGAATTTCTTGAGAGCTTGCTTAGCAATCTGTCCATATTATGTTCAAGTTATATCGAATTGATTGATTATATATGTTATGATTTTAGAAACTCTGTGAAAATTATGAGATGTTGAGATCCTGACTATGATGTTGTGTCGTTTAAATACTGTTTGGTACAAATCATAGCTGAAAATTTACCGTTGCTTGTAACGACCCGATTTTTTGAATATTTAATAAATACATTTTAATCATTTAAAGGAATTATTATATTGTTATTATTATTATTATTATTATTATTTACTTTGCATTTAAATTTTTAATACTTCGTTTATTTTTCCGTGCTTAAGATTGTGAGTGCATGTGTGAATGTATGCAAAGAACACCAGAGTGTAACCCATGCTCTTCACCTCAGAATATTGGCCGAATAAACTGAACCTAATCAGTTGGAACATTGAAAGTGATGAGGTTTCTTTCCCCTTTTATTGATTTGAGGAATTTTCAAGAAAACTCATGGGTTTTCTCTCCCCTATTTATGGTCTTCTTATCCTAATAGGTTGCCATAGCCTTATGTCATGGCCTTAGAATTTTCCAAGCCAACCGTACAACCTTAGATGTCATGGCCGCTTGCTTTGCACCTAACTAAGCCAAGAATAACAAGTGAGAAGAACACAAGAGTTTGAACAAGAATGCTCTCTCTATTGAACTCAAGGATTAAAAAGCTCTCAAATGTGGTTTGGGCAAATGAGGCCCTCACCTATTTATACAATTAGGGAGAAGTCTAGAACAGTCTTTAGAATCTTCTCAACTAATCCATGCTAGAATTCTCTACAACTATCTTTACAATGTCTAAAAGTATGTACAAGAATCTAGACTATTCTAAAGGATGGTTCTAGAATGTCTCTAGATATCCTCCAAGTTTCCATTCCTTTCTAGGGGACTCTAGAATCTTCTAGAGAGTTCCAAGATTTCTAGCAATAAATGGGATGATGCACACCAAGTGTTTGATGAAATGCTCAAGTCGTGACATTCTCCCTCACCTATTGCGGCAACACCCTCATCGCACCTTCTTCGTGGAACAGTCGTATCTTGTCTTCGAATTGCCACAAATTCTCCTTAGGTTCCCAACTTACCTTGCATTCCGGTTGTCCCTTCCATTTCACCAAGTACTCATGACACGAGGCATAAGACCTCCTTCTAAAAATTTGATCGGCTATTAAATATTCTGCTTCCTTGTCATGAAATGTAATGACTCCTATTGACGCTCTATTTGACTCTCCTCTACTTGGATCCTTGTTGTCCTCATGGTAGGACTTCAAGCAGGTAATGTGGAACACCGAGTGAATTTTGAGGCTTGGTGGTAACTTGATCTTATAAGAAACCTTGCCCACGTTCTTGATTACTGAGAAAGGCCCATCATAGCAACGTATAAGTCCCTTGTAAAGTGACGTGTAGACTTATGTTGGGATGGGAGTAGTTTTACCGTGACTAAGTCTCCAACTTTGTACTCCACATGCCTCCTCTTCTCATCGGCCCACTTCTTCATCTTGCTAATTGCTTTACTCAAGTAGGAACATGCCATGTCCACCTGATTATGTCATGACTTAGTAACTTTGAATGCCACTAGACTCTTTTCCGTGTAGCTCATCACGAGAGTATGAGGTGTATGTGATTGCTGCCCCGTAGCAAACTCAAAGGGACTTCGATTTATCGCCTCACTTCTTTGCAAGTTGTATGAGAATTGGGCTATGTCCAACAACTTAGCCCAATCGCTTTTGTTGGCACTCACAAAGTGCCTCAAATATAGCTTCAATAAGGCATTGATCCTCTCCGTTTGGCTATCCGATTGTGTGTGAAAGCTTGTGGAGAAGTGTAATGCCGATTTCATAAGCTTAAAGAGTTTCGTCCAAAATGTCCCAGTGAATCGTGAGTCTCGATCACTTATGATAGATTGAGGCAAGCCTCAATACTTCACCACATGCTTGAAGAATAGCTTGGTCGTCTCCTCCGCTGAACACTCTTTGGAGGCAAGTAAACCAATCGACTAACACAATGATAGTCTTATACCCTTCATATTTGGGTAAGGCCACAATGAAATCCATGTTAATACTCTCCCACGGTTGGTTCGGAGTAGGAAGGGGCTCCAATAAGCCGGCTGGACATTTGTTCTCTACCTTGTCTTGTTGGCATACGAGACAAGTTTTCATATACATCTCCACCTCATCTTGCATCTGAGGCCAATAGAAGGCGGCCTCCAAGATTGCCCGCGTACGCCTTTATCCCGAATGACTGGCCCACTTGGTGTCATGACAATCCTTGATTAAATTCCTACATAGGTTTCCCCACTTTGGAATATAGATACGCCGTCCCTTTATGTAGATAATGTCGTTTTCCACCCAAAATTGCTTTGTCTTGCCCTCCTCGGCTAGAGAAATCAAACTTTTTGCCTACGGGTCATGGTCCAAGCCTTCCTTTATCAAGTTCACCAATACTCCATGGAACTTGACAATGGCGACTAACTCGGCTTTCCGACTTAGCGCGTTCGCCACTAAATTTGATTTGTCGGGTTTGTACTCCATAACATAATCGAACTCTGCCAATGTGCTTGCTTTTGGACTCAACTTCTTTTGAGTTTGAAAGTAACTCGTTACCACATTGTCCGTCTTCACCACGAACATGGCTCCAAGTAAGTAGTGCCTCCACGTCCTTAAGCAATGGATAATAGCTGTCATCTCCTTCTCTTGGACCATGTACCAGAGCTCCGTGTCATTGAGCTTCCGACTTTCATAAGCGATAGGATGTCCTTCCTACATAAGAACACCACTAATAGCAAAGTCGGAAGCATCTATTTGTACTTTATATGGCTTAGTGCAATCCGGTGAGGTTAGAACCGGCTCCTCCGTAATTGCCTCCTTTAATGCCTTAAAGGCATCTTGGCATTGGATGGTCCACTCTCATGATATGTTCTTCTTGAGCAAGTCGGTGAGAGGGGTTGCCTTCAACGAGTAGCCCATGATAAACCGCCGATAATAATTGACAAGTCCAAGAAAAGACCGAAGCTCCGTCACCTTGGTTGGGGCATCCATTCTTTGATGGCCTTCACTTTTCCTTTGTCCATGCTAAGTTTCCTCCTTTGATCTTGTGGCCAAGAAAATGAACTTCATCTTTCACAAAGGAACACTTCTCCCGCTTGACATATAGATCATTCTCCTTTAACACTTTGAACATGGTTCATAGGTGGTCGACATGCTCTTCAAGGGTGTGGCTATAGATAACAATATCGTCTAAATAGACAACCACAAACCTATCCAAGTATGGGTGAAATATCTTGTTTATCAAGGTGGCATATCTTGTTCATCAAGGTGCAAAATGTGACTGGGCCGTTGATGAATCCAAAGGGCATTACAAAAAACTCGTAAAACTCATAGCGAGTCACACAAGTTGTTTTTGGCTCATCCCCATCCGCAATTCGCACTTGATAGTAACCCGATCTCAAATCAAGTTTACTAAAGTACTTAGCATATCCGAGTTGATCAAATAAATCGGCAATCAAAGGAATAGGATACTTGTTTTTTATGGTTACCTTATTTAAAGCTCGGTAGTCGATACACAAACAAAGTGACTCATTGTGCTTCTTTTGGAACAAGACTGGTGCTCCATATGGTTTTTTGGAAGGTTGGATGAAACCGTCATCCAATAGCTTCTTGAGTTTTCTCTTTAGCTTCGCTAGCTCTGGTGGAGACATACGATAGGGTGCCATGGTAGGTGGCTTTGCTCCCATCTCTAATTCAATCTTGTGATCCACCTCCCTCTTAGATGGAAGTCTCTTTGGCAACTCAGGGGGCATGACATCTTTAAACTCTTCAAGAACATTAGATACTTTGTTCGGTAAGTCGTCAAAAAGAGTACTTACCTCGTCATCTTCTCCTCGATAGTAGCCAAGTAGGTCACCTCTCCCTTGTAAATCCCTTTTTAACTTGCATTGCGGAGAGGAGATTGATACCTACACTAGGCTTGCTCACCGTTGGAACCATGCATGGACCTCCCTTTAAGATGCACACCGAGTTGTATCAAGGTAGTGGCACGACATTGAATTGTTTGAGAAACTCCATCCCCATGACAATGCGGAAGTCATTCAATGGTGGTACCAAAAAATTCACTTTTTCGCTCCAAGCACCCAAGTGTAGCTCAACTCCATGAACTATACAATCAAGGGGTTTAGCTTCTGCATCCACCATCTTAAACCTTCCTTGCCGCGTTTCCAACTTGAGACCAAGTCTATTTGCTTCTTCCCGCTTGATGAAGTTGTGGGTGGCTCTCGTATCTATCATGATTTGGGTGGTCTTACCATTGATGCAACCCTCCACATAAATCAAGTACTTGTCTTTGTTGATAGCCGGCATTGGATTGGCTTTAAGGGCGTTGAGTAGTTGCAAGCATCCCATGTTGGTCTCCTCTTCTTGAGAATCCCATAGCGTTAAATGCTTTCCTCTTTGAACAATCCCTAGCTCAATGAGGACCATTGCACAATAAATAGTTATCTCGAGGCTTGGACTCACCTTTGCCATCCTGTTTTCTCCATTTCTTACCCTTGGGTGGTTTGGCTCCACCTTCTTTGTGTTGGAACTGCTTGTCTTTCTCTCCCCCGCCTTTGACTTGGCCAACCTTTACGTTCTTTGAGCTAGAAGGATCACTCTTCTTGTACTCTATCAATGTCTTCGCTATGGTGAGTGCCATCGCAATGTCTTGAACACCACGACATTTTAGCTCTTGAGCCGCCCAAAATTGAAGACCATCCATAAAATTGAAAATTAGATCCTCCTCACTCATATTTGGGATTTGAAGCATGAGCCCTGAAAATTGTTCAACATACTCTCAAATAAAATGGTTATGCTTCAATTCCTTCATTTTCTTTCTAGCCAATTGAGCCACATTCTCAGGATAGAATTGTCTCTTAAGCACCGTTTTAAATTCTTCCCACGATTTGTGGTGCAAGTACCCTTTTCCATTTCAGCATGCTTACGACGTCACCAAGTCGCAGCAAGGTTGGTATGGTAGAGAGTAGCAGTCCTTACCTTAGTCATTTCATTGGTCAAGCCCAATGCCTCAAAGTACCTCTCCAAGTTCCATAAGAAGTTGTCAATCTCCTTAGCATCGCGCTTGCCACCAAACTCCTTGGGCTTGGGTGCTTCAATCCTTGGAGTGTAACCCACTATGTGGGTTGACATGCTTCCGCTAGCCATAGCATGCTTGCACATGGCCCAGCCTGCCCTTGTTTCCTTTAATCTCGCCTTCAACTCTTGAAGTTGGGTGTCAAGCTTCCTTTTGTGATTGGACAAGGCCTCCAACACTTTAGCTTAGAAAGTATAGCGCTCTTGTCGTAGTGCTTCGGTGTTGGGGTCGACGGTTGCTAGTAGGGATCACAAAGTTCTTCAACATGGCTATCCACCTTGCCATCTAGCTCTTCCATGTTCTGCTCCAATCGATCAAGGAACTCTTTCACGTCAGCAACGGCCACCTCCACTTGTAGAGAAAGAAAGGGAAAGTGAACAAATGAAGGGTGTGTCCTCTTCCCCCTCTAAAAATCTGATTATAAGTCTCCAAGTGTGCATTTCAAATAAGTCTTAGCACTCTCGTACGTGTACGTATCAAATAAAAGCACCGGGTCTAAACTCCGCTACTAAAATTTTTGAATTACATAAAATAAATCAAAACACATCTTTCAGATATAATTAATTAAAAGACAAAAAATTTTCGGGTCCTTACATCCTCCCCTCCTTAAAATAAATTTCGTCCTCGAAATTGAAAGGTCGTACAAACTCAACCATATCTGAACTTTTCCATGCTAGCCCACAAGCCAGATGACTTAGCAAGTCCATACATGAAACAATAATGTCGAAGCTAACACCTCGCAATGATATCAATATGCATTCATCAAAATGACTCTATCAAGTCTACATAACTAAGCACATACCCATGCAACTCAAGCATCAACCATGCTGAATCAATCCACGATAATTGTGACTCCACAAGTCCGCGACTACCTCGATCGTGACATCACAAGTCCACAAAACCAAAGTAAACGTGCTAGCACATCTCACACATCCCCATTTAACTATCATGACTATCAAGTCCAAAACCAATTAAACGTGCTAACACACCTCATGCATCACAATGCCAAACTAGCATATCACAAGTCAACGATTATCAAGTATATGACCACGTGTCCGCACGACACACAATACTCAAGCCAAAAACAAGTACAAATCTCAATAGGATATAACACCTACGGATAAATTCAAAAGTCACAACGGCTCACGGTAACAAAAGTATACTCGCATATCTTCCCGTTAAGAAACTCGTACACAATCCTCCGCTTCCAGTCAACTAGTAGGGTCTCACTCCCTCGAGTTGATATCATCGATCAAACCAGCAAGTTGCATAGTGTCATCCTCTTTCTGAAACTTCTCTCAGTAGAATGCTTCAAACTCCCAGTCTCCAACTCTTGCAATCTTATTCGTTGGTTCTTCCAATTTTTGCAATCGCAAAATGCCTAAAACACAAAGGTAGTAATGGTACCGGCAAACAAGTCTATCGATAACTCAAGCCCTTTCTCTCAGAGACGAACCACGTAATGCTCTCACCAACACATACCAATAATCATAAATTGCCCACACCCTACTCCACATGTAGACACCAGCATACAAATCTAGCGCTAAACTCACTAAAAAAATCCCAAAAGGATCCAATTCCCATCGTTCCCAACATTCTCCAACAATATCAAAACACCTATCTACGGTGAACAATCATGATCCCAAATCCAAAATACATGCAAAGATGCGGCAATGATAGTAAGGTCATGCTCTAGAATCAAATAAAGACAACCCTTGCAGAAAGAAACGAGAACTAAGTCTCTAGATCTCGCGAAGTCAACGTTAAAACAATAGTTGTAATGTTGAAAGCCCTTCCTCACGTGTGCTGGTCCTGAGTAGAATCGTTTCTCTGCCAACAACTCTGAATGGATACCCTTTTCTTGCTCAACCCGAGAATTCTAAATCTATCCGAACTCTGGTAGTCGTAAAGAACTCGCCTCTCGACACGTCTTTGCCCTAGGAGAACAACTCCTTGCATTATGAGTGATCTTGTCATAAGCATAACAAACCTTCGGTGGTACCGGATACCTCGCACGAGCGTGACTGGGTTGGTTACATCGGTAACACACTGATGGTGTTCTAGAAACAGTACTCTGAACATCAAGTGTAGTAGGTGGTCCAAGTTTTGATCGACCCTTGCGAAGCATGAAGTATCTCCTTCTGTCTCTTCTACCCTCGACTCCTTGAAGTGTCTGACGAAGACAAACTCATCATAACTATCGACTATCTCAGTTCCCAAACTCTCGATTTCCTCCATGCATCTCTCAACAACTCAACGCTCTAAGCGGTCTCAACCCTCTCCGAAAATCTCACTTAACGTCGGCTCACCACAAAAAACGTCGGCTCACCACAAAGCCTCTTGACTGACAAACGAAGGCTCTTTTCAAAACGGTGACACTTCTTGTCTTCTGATGTCGCTATATCCGGAGCAAAAAGGGATAAAGATTTAAACTTCAAAGCATACTCAAAAAACGCTCATCGTACCTTGCTCTAGCTCTTGCGTTCAACAAGTTGGATCTGCCGAGTGCCGCAACAAACTCTCTTGTAAACATACCCAGAACAACCGGTGGCTTCACGTTCCATTCGACCCTCACATTCGTATCTCCACACGGGCTCCATACTCACCGACTCACCTCGTCATCACAAAACACCTCATGATTACAGGGATGAACTCGTCGCCCTTCCTGCCTAATCTCATGCCTCAGAAGTATCGTACCACAACATAAAGAAAGACAAATGCAAGTCACGCTATCACCATTATCATTCAACACAAAACCAATGTCACGCCCGGATTTTTGATATATAACATAGCCATATTCATCATTCCAAAACCTCACAGTTTTCCGAAATAAAATTTCTAAAATCCCTCATTAATACAATATTTCAAATGTCACAAATCACGGGTGGCGCTCCCGGCCCATCACCCCAAAATATAGTTGAACAAGTTCAATACTAATTGCTTTCAAATACAATAAAGAGATAAAAGAGGAATTAGTTTACATCCTTCAAAACGGTTCTAAAGATGTTATGTAATTCCTAGTATGAAAGTCTTCCTCAAAACACGCACCACCATGCACCCATGCAATCCATGTCAAGCCTCTGGAACGGTACCTGAAAGACGGAGGGGGTGAGCTAAAAGCCCAGTAGAGACATCTACACCAATATTATATGAATATGCATGATGTGGTATGCTTCACGAATAATTCATAACAACGCATGTATGACAGGTAATCCATTAGTCCATTACCAATATTGCACGTCAACCACTTTGATCATTTCGTGGTTTCCAGACCAATTCAGTTATCACATCCCAATTAGCACATCTCCCGTCGGAGACAAGACCATTTATATAACTAGCTCAACTCCCGTCGGAGGCTAGACAATTTATATAACTAGCTCAACTCCCGTCGGAGGCTAGACAATTTGTATAACTAGCTCAACTCCCGTCGGAGGCTAGACATCACATAACTAGCTCAACTCCCGTCGGAGGCTAGAAATCACACAACTAGCTCAACTCCCGTCGGAGGCTAGAAATCACATTTTTGTCAATGCAACACAAAATTCATAGTTTGACCCTTTTATCGGCCATGCACATATCACACCAATCACAATTCAATCTCATAGTGAAAGAGAAACGAAAATACGAATAAAGGCAATATGGTCACAATATGGTCATCGATCCCTACGAAACTTATCGTCACAATATGGTCCCACTTGTGTCACTTGTCCCCCCTATCATAAGTATGAATGGAAGTACTCTTAAATGTCCAAAAATTCCAATTTAGGGTGAAAGCAATCAGTACCGGTCGCCCGACAGGTCGCTCGAGCGACGCCCAAGTCGCTGGACGGGCCAAAATCAGTAAATGTCGCTGGAAGGTCGCTGGACAGTCGCTGGAGCGACTTCCAAGGTCGCTCGAGCGACCCCCAAGTCGCTGGAGCGACTTGGTCGATCTCAGGTTCGCACAGACAGTTCGCCACTCGATCCAATCGGCCAAAAACGTAACAAAACTCAATCTAAACATGAAATCAACTACCAATACCATGAATATACACATAATAGGGGTGAAACATCCCTACCTCAAGCCTTGAATCAAAGGATTTGGCGAAGAAATGAAAGCCCTAGGTTCCAAGCTCCGTATCTCTCCTTCCCGAGCTCCAAATCATGATCCGTCTTCGGTTCCACGACAAGCACGACCCAAGCAAGCTCTATCCCAAAGGAATTCGACAATGGCGGAATGGTTTGGTGGTGGTGGTAGAGAGAAGGTGGAGGGAGATATGGTGGAGGGAGAGAGAGAAGTAAGTGGGTGTGTTAGTGTTTGTTGCTTCCCCCCTTAAAACCCCAAATCTGATATTAAGCCCCCACATGGGCCCCCACCTAAAATACTACGCACGTAACCCGTACAAAATAAAACCAAAGACCTCGGGCTCGGGTCTTATAACTAAAATTGCGAAACACTAGATAACTAATCAATCGAATAATCCCAAATATAAATTTAATTTATTTATTTTATTTATAAAAAGTTCAAAATTTTCCGGGTCTTTACAACCAATGCCTAGAGCGATTCCCCAACATGGGTCCACAAATCAACACAAAACAAACGCCCAGAGTGATTCCCCAACATGGGTCCACAACATTACACTACTCTTAAGTAATAGAGAATGCAATGTCAATCAATGATATGCACACAAGCACACTCAAACCATGCCAAATGCAACCGATTTTGAACCCATGAGATTAAGTGTCTCTCCACGGTGTCAAAATATTCAAACCTATAGCTTTGATACCAAGTTGTCATGCCCTCAATTTCAAACATATAAATAATACACATCATTTAAGAAAATTTCACAACTCTCACCAATAAATCCAAAAGATTTCATTCATAACCCACCATCTAAATAGATTTTAAATATGTATTTCAGCTCAAAGGGACATAACCCGGCTCAATTATATCCAACTATTCAATGATACATTGTTTGATCATAACGATAGACAAAGAGTACATAAATTTTATAAAAAACCTTTGAAAATAGTTTGCAAGACTCTACATGAAGTCTAAAAATGTAGCTCTCCAAAATGATTTGTCATCTCATGCACTCCAAACACTCCATGCTAAACTCCCGATAGGGTACCTGAAAGGGATAGGGTGAGCTAGACAGCCCAGTAGGAATATCTACACCAATATTATGAATATACGAAATGAATTGGCATGCTACACAATACCGAATGATAACATAAGCATGAACTTACGCAAACGTATTTCACAATATGCATGCCTACTATACCCACACCTAGTATCATTAACCTGTCCAGTATTTCACGTAATCCACTCAAAATGATCAGATTTCAATATCAATATGTTGTCACCCATTCTTTTCATAACACTTATGAGTTTCTCGCGATAAGTCCTTCACTCTATCAATCCGCACCACTCATATCGATTCGAAAATTTTCTCTCCAACTAACACATCACCCAACGGTGGCTAGACAATATCAAAAGATAACTAGCATATTTCTGAATAGAAGCAAGACAATATAAAATCCAACTAGCACATCTCCTGTCGGAGGTTAGACGTCATATAATCAGCACATCTCCCGTCGGAGGCTGAACGTCAAATAACCAGCACATCTCCCGTCGGAGGCTAGACGATGATATTGTACATTTTTTATTTAGTTTCTTTCGTTCATGCTTCACAATCCAATGTCCAATATCATATAAGATATGCCTACAAATCCCATGTAGTTCAACAATTTACGAAAAAATAAAATTCCACGATATTAACACAATGATCTATTCCAGCAATGAAGGAAATGAACAATAGAAGCATACAATAGTAACCGTGCACCAACACGTCAGTAGTCGATATACTAACATCCCTTTCAAACCAAATCCTCATAACATGTTTCGTGATCAAAGTCGTTCCGTTGAAACCCATCATGAACTCACTTATGCGTGTCTATCATGACAGACAAGACACCTCAACATGTAGGGATATCAAACCGTACTGTACCTCAACTACATCCATCCTAAAGTCTCAAGATAAGACAAGGTTACCATCCTCTTCGGGATTAAAAGAGTTAGACAAGGCATCTCACACTGACAAGGGCAATCAACCCACACTCTATCCGAATCCACTCATGGCACAATAATTATGTCAAGTCAAAGCCCATCATTCTTCCACGGAACCAAAGAACTCTTCACAACACTGAGACATAGTGGATCACCTCTAGAAATGATAATGAGAAGTATAAACTCAAGGAAGAAGAATCTCTCTCATGAACATCTCACAACCCGACTTAACCCACGGTCAACAATACAGTACCTCACAAGCAAAGTCTCGGCCTAAGAGTAGGTAAACAATTCTCATACAAAAGATACAAGAATGATATCAACATCGACACGGGTTTATCTCAATGTAAGGACATACTTGTTAGCTCAACTTGCTTCCCACCGAATGATAATGAAACCAATACCGAGTGATCCTCACTATTAGAGTATATCTCACAACTTAGTTTTAAATTTTACCTCTTACAAAGTAAAGTAAACTTTTGTTAAAGTTTTCAAAATGTTCATGTCATAAGTTAAAAATATGATTCATATCAATTCCGGTATTTTTCGATAACTTCATAAAATATATGACTTTTTCTCAATAAAACACCATGATTCTTGTTTGAAACTCCAAAATCACTTTCAATGATAATAAAAACAAAATACAAAATAATTTGTAAAACTGGTCCTACTACCGGTAGTACAGTCGCTATTACTGGTAGTACAGATGCTACTACCGCAACTACTACCGGAACTACTATTGCGACTACTACCACAACCACTACCGGAACTACTATCACAACCACTACCGCAACTACTATCGGTAGTAAAAGCTACTATCCAAAAATGAGCAAAAAGTGAAATCACAGTACTACCGGTAATAGCAGAGACTGTGCGATTTTCTGCAGATTTTTGACAGATTTTCGACAGATTTTCAAACTTCTATTTTCAAGTTCTAAACCAACAACCAACCTCATTAAACACCAAATACAAGTCATATATACATAAAAGTGGTAAGAGATCCCTACCTCAAGTTTCAAATCGACAGATTTGATGAAGAACACAAAGCCCTAGCTTCCAAATCCTCTTTGAGCTTTGAATCCTCTTCTCCAAGCTTCGAATCAACGATCAAGCCTTGGATATTTGTCAACCACGATACCATCCTACACTATCTTGAAGGAATTTGAAAATGGAGCAAGAACTCTAGAGATATGGTAGAAAGAAGAGAGAGCATTGTAGAGAGAGAAAGGAAAAGTGAACAAATGAAGGATGTGTCCTCTTTCCCCTCTAAAAATCTGATTATAAGTCTCCAAGTGTGCCTCACAAATAAGTCTCAGCACTCTCGTACGTGTATGTATCAAATAAAAGTCCTGGGTCCAAGCTCCGCTACTAAAATTTTCGAATTACACAAAATAAATCAAACACATATTTCGGAAATAATCATTAAAAGACAAAAAAATTTCGGGTCCTTATAAAGAAGAATCTCTCCCATGAACATCTATCAACCTGACTCAACCTTTGATAAACAATACGGTACCTCACAAACAAAGTCTCGGCCTAAGGGTAGGTAAACAATTTTCGTATGAAAAATACAAGAATGATAGTAATACCAACAAGGGTTCATCTCAATGCAAGGACATACTCGTCAACTCAACTCACTTCTCATTAAATGATAATGATACCAATATCGAGTAATCCCATTATCAGGCAACATCTCACAACTTAGTTTCAACTCTTACCTCTTACCAAATATAGGTAAACTTTCGTTAAATCTTTCAAAATGTTCATTTCATATGTTGAAAATGTGATCCATATCCAATTCCGGTATTATCCGATAACTTCATAAAATATACAATTTCCCTTCAATAAACACTTTAGATTCTTATTTAAATAAACAAAATAACTTTCATCTCGTAGGTTAAAACATCGTCTCCACCCGACTCTCGAATCATCCTAACAATCCTTAAGATGTTATAGAATTATTCCAATCTCTCAAAGTCCATTATATAATTTCTTTAAATTATAAGTTATTTCAAACAAATGATATACCGCACCCTCTAATCATGCACAACTAGCCCAAACTCATAAGCGTGATGTGACGCACAAAGCAATGGCCCAAAACCATAAACACATAACCCTAAAGTCCAAACAAAATGACTCACATACTCTATCCCCAATTCCTTACACACTCATACATAATAGATTCAAGGGTAACCATGACCATATAACTAGTAAATGAGTGTCCAAGACTATGTATAAAATAACCCAAATTACCAAAAGAACGTTTCACCATTCCTGTCCGGACATGTCCTCTCCCGTCCAGATGCCAGACTATCCCGTCCGGACGCCCCATACAATACACTCTCTGTCCATTTCTCTGGGCCAGCCGTCCGGACGCCCATATTTCCCGTCCGGACGCCAATACAAATCTGCAGAAACTGCGATTTTGACAGATTTTTTCCAAAACTCCAAATCAACAACACTAACATCAAACAACGAATCAACCATGAAAATAACATCAAAACAAGTCATAAACCCATAATATGAGTGAGATATCCCTACCTCAAGTTTCGGATCGAGAAATAGGTGAAATGAGCAAAGCCCTAGGTTCGGTGGGTCTCCAAGCTTCAAATTCTTCCTTCCTGAGCTTTTTCGCACGATCCGCCTTCGAATACCATTTAGTAGGCAGACTGCTAGTTTAACCTGAAATGGCTAAGTGTTCTCCACAATTTGGACTATAGTATTTGGGGTCCATTTATCTCAAATGGTTAATTTGCACATATAAATATCTTTAAAAAATTGTGATGTATTAAGAGTTTATCATTAGTTATTGAGAAGGATGTTTTTGAAGAATCAAATAAAAATGTATTTCATTCATATTCTTTCAATGACCAAACCAAACACTTGAATATGATTTCATCAATTTTTCCTTACTAACGTTTCAAAATGTATCAAACACTTTAATAAGGTTACCCATGTATCACATTCCTTTGAATCTCTTTCTCAGGAAGAAGACCTATTCTGAACTTTGATTTCTGCCATCCAAATTGAAAGGGTTGTTATATAAAAAAGCTTTGGAGATATTAAATGCTCCGAAGTGTCATTTAACACTATTATATTTTTCTCCAAATCTTGATTTGAAGATAGAGAGGTGTTAAATAAGATTCCTCTTATTCAATACCTCACCTAACACATCCGCCAAACGGGCTTTTGAGGGATAGAGTCGTCACCTATACTCCAAAGTGTCATTTAACACTATTCTATTTTCAGCCAAACCTTGACTTAAAGATAGAGAGGTGTCAAATAAAATTCCTCTTATTCAATACCTCTCCTATAACGCCCGTCAAACGGCCCCTTGGGATACAGTCGTCACCACCTTGTGTCCTTGTCTTACATGCCTCCTCCGTCCTTGCTTGCAACGGAGGAGAGAGTAAATGCTCGTGGGCCCTTCAAATCTCCCCTAAAGAAACAACAAAACCTCAATGCAGAGGCATCACCTGGAACACTCTCCAATCCCGTACCCCTCCTCTCTGTATATATATCCACAATAGTATACCTTTCCTACACTTTCTAGATTTCTCTCTTCTCTCCTGCTCTCTTCCTCTCTCTGTCCTCAATCTTGATACCCATATGCCATACCCTTCCCCTGTTGCCGGCGGAATTGAAAAAGTCATCAAAGGACAATTTTTCAACTCTCTCCCCGCGCTTTGTTCCCAATCTATATCACCAAACACTGTACTATGTTTTACCAATTAGTTTCCAATGGAAGCCCATCAATCCCCCTAAGCTTGGCAACCCAAAATTGCCCGCGAAGACCAACGTTTTCCCTCTTAAGGCCAATCCAGTGTTCTCTCCATTCAAACCCCAGAACCCATATCATAAGCCCTCTGAGAAAAAATCGAAATGAGGTCCTTCTCAATGACTCCAAGAAAAATAGGGCGTATGAGGAGAGAAGAGGTTCTTCTTCCCTAGTGGGCGTTCAGAAGATGTTGGTTTTGTGTGGATTTGGGTACTGGCTACAAGGTTTCAGGGGATTTCCCTGGCTTGGGCTCAACTTCCACATGGCCCACAATCTTAATTTGGACCCGTCAACATTGCAGATTGTGCAGAACACTGGAAACCTCCCCATGGTGATTAAGCCTCTCTATGGAATTTTATCCGATGCTCTTTACATTGGCGGTGCTCACAGAATACCCTACATTTGCATTGGAGGTCAGTTGGCACCCCATAGTAAAAATTGAGTTCAAATTAATGAGAGCCAGAACCATTGTGATTACCATATGTTAAAATAGAGAAGTCATTTTTTAATTTTTTTCCCTAAAAACCATTTACCATGCTTGGTTTCTCCTTTTCTTACAAATTTCTGGAGCTGTTTTGCCATTGAATACTCTACTATTTATGTTGCAGGTTGCTATGTAGTTGATGCTTGATCTTGATTTGATAACCTTAGACTGGCTATTTAGTTATACTTGCTGTTTTTCTGTCTAGTCTCTCTGATTTGGGGTATTGGAAATTTCTACATCTTTTTTGCATGTTGAGGGTTTCTGCAAATTTTAGGTGCCTTATCATTGCAAACAGTGAAAAGATAATTCGACTTGACCGATTGTGAAATGTAAGTCTTACTAAGAAAGAGCAGGCAAAAGCTCTTTTTCATTTATTTGTGCCTTTGCTTTATCCAATTTAAGAGGAAGTCTTGTTTCCGTAGAAAACAGTCAATATTTCAAGTTAATGAAGTCATGCGTATTAAGCAAGTGGAGTGCAGAACAAATGGTGACTGCTTTACTCCCATGCATTAGGGCGCGGTTTGATTCCTAGCCAGCCCATTTCCCTTCCCCTACAAACTCACCAATAGCTTTCCAAAGGCAAAAAAAAAGGTGTATTATATGTCAAGTAGTGGGAGTTGGAAACAATTATTAGCAAGGCACAGAATTAGGAAAGATCGTTTGGCAATTCATTTGCATATTTGGTTTATTCTAGTTGATGGGTTAAGCAAATAAGCAACATCAGTCAACCAACCTGTCTTATTTGTTTGTTTGCTTATTTCTCTTTGTAAGGAAATTAGCACAGATTAGAAGGGATAACTAATCAGGCCCTAACTTACAGTCTCATTGCCATCCCCAACTGCAACCATAGTAATACTGATTTCTGTTTGTAAACATTATTAGGATTTGAACATGCTGCAAACTAGACTCTCATTTTGTACGGAGTTTTGGGACATAATCTATGGACATCTATACGTGTTACCAGAAATCACTACTATATTGTGTTACCCAAAATCGAGTGAATTATTTTTGAAAACCACGCTTTGAAGTACGGTATGTCTACATTCCAAAACAGTGAGTTTAGCAATCCAAAGCGGTCCCAACGTTTTTTCTACTTATTTCCTTAATAAATGCTTTGTAGAAAACTAGGAAGCACGGATACCGATACAGATAGGATACGATACAGATACGGCGATATGGCAAAACCTAAAAAAATAGGATACGGATACGTCGGGGATACGGCTATGAAAATTAATATTTTTTTATAATTATCTGTTATGTACTATGCATAAAAAAGAGCCAAAATAACCAGGAGAGTACTTGAATTACTAATAACATTATACCAATCATTTAGCACAAGTTAATTTTCTAAAGTCATTCAAAATAGAAAGAAAGCGACCAAAGTCTAAACCAAAAAATTATAATTCCTATTAATGTTTACCCATATCAATTTCAACATTCAATTGCATTCCCTTAGCTTTCATCGGAGAATGTCACGGCTTCTGGATCCGGCTCATCAAGGAAAAGACTAGCAATTTCAAGTATACTGACACCCTCAAGCGAGTCAAATGCATCTCCCACAGTATCCTAAAGTATCCGGCTGTAACCTAGAAGTATCCACCAAGTATCCGAAATTAAATTGATTTAATTTTAATGTTGGATACTTATTTGGTGTATCCGATATGTATCGGGGTGTATCGGGTGAGTATTGGTATCCGAGAAGTATCCGATATGCGTATGTGACTAGCTTCGAAGTATCCGTGCTTCATAGGTAGAAAAAAATATAATGGAACGAAAAAAAAGTGGAGCTTCAATAGACAAATGCAGAAGAAAATTTGAAAGAATGCTTCTAGAAATGTGTTATCATCAACTATTAGAAAAAGACAATGTTGAAATGATTTCGTGAGTGCTGAAATCGGCCGTGCTTCAAAAGCTGTCCATTGCCCGACTGTTGTGATACGGTATCCGTGTTAAATGGACTTGGGTGCGGGTGTCAGATGTGTGTACATGTCTAAGTGTTGGATTCATTTGATTTCAGTACTTTTAGTAATTTTCATTCCTTGGTACAAAGTATTCAAATTACTTGATGTTCCCTTTCCTCTATCGTTACGGTAGTACTTGAATGTGTCCAAAATCATTTTATGCATATTTTTTCGGAGTTCTGCTATACGGTAAACTTGAATCATTTAATATGTTATGTGGTGGATCTCCTGTTGCATGTTTGACACACAGTGTACATGACGCATTTAGAAGAGTCCATGTAACATATGCAGTTACTGATACATACCATGCTCTATAGTCCTTTTGCAGGTTTTATCTTGGGGGCCATTGGCACTGATCCCATTTGCACGCGAAGCCCTTGCTCCTCTTATGGTGTGCGTTCTTCTCAGTAATCTTGGAGCTTCCATTACAGAAGTTGCAAAAGATGCTCTTGTTGCTGAGTTTGGCCAACAGCACAAAATAAATGGCCTTCAATCTTATGCATTCATGGCCTTAGCTGCTGGTGGAGTCCTCGGTAACTTATTAGGTGGATTTTTCTTACTGAAAACACAAGAACCCAAATCCATGTTTCTTCTCTTCACTTGCTTACTTGCCATTCAATTTGCAATTTCTTTGGCAACAAGAGAGGATTCCCTTGGTTTGCCTCAACCATCACCCCAATCTACTGCAAAGAGATCGGTTTCAGTTACTATTGGAAAACAGTATTCTGATCTTTTAGTGGCAATTAGTGATGAAAGAATCTCTCGCCCTCTTCTTTGGATTGTAGTTTCAATTGCCGCAGTCCCAATTCTCTCAGGCTCCATTTTTTGCTACCAGATACAATGCCTAAAGCTAGATCCTTCAATCATTGGGATGTCTAAAGTGACTGGCCAACTGATGCTTCTTGCAATAACCTTACTCTATGAGTGTTTCTGGAAAGCTGTTTCCGTAAGAAAATTGATTGGTTTAGTGCAGATTTTGTATGCTTCTTCTCTCCTCCTTGACCTTGTCTTGTTGAAGCAAATCAATCTAAAATTGGGTATTCCAAATTGGGTTTTTGTCCTTTGTTTCTCGGGAGTAGCAGAAATCATTGCCCAATTTAAGCTATTGCCATTCCAATTGCTTTTTGCACGTTTGGCTCCACCGGGTTGTGAAGGATCACTCACTTCCTTATTGGCCTCAACCTTGTGTTTAGCGTCCGTAGTTAGCGGGTTTTTGGGTGTCGGATTGGCTTCTCTTCTTGGAATAACATCAGGCGATTATTCAAGCCTGCCTGTGGGAATTGTCATACAATTTCTTGCGGCTTTAGTACCACTCGTATGGGCTTATCATGTCCCCTCATCGCAACATGTTGTTGTAATGGAAAAGAGAAGAGGTAGGAGTAAGAGAACTCGAAGAAATAGGAGGATTGGACGAGTTGTTTTTGACTTGATTTATGATTACCGTAGAGAGAGAGAATCGGAGGTGCAAATGTAAGAGATCTTCTTCAACCTACCAGGGGTAAAAGTACGCTCGAGATTAAGCACATCATTTTTCCTTCGCCATCTGTTTCCGACAGCAATTCTTTTGACTGCCTTTAAAAGCAGATTGGGTGCCATGGTGAATGCGTTTCAATCTCCAACCAAAGTGCAACTATTTTGCCCCTCGATAAGTGTTGCGTTCTGCGAGTGTACATTATTGTAATTTTGAGCTTTAAGCACTCCAGATCTTTCATGAATACTCTGTTTGAGTTGCGGGATTTCTTCAAATGGATGGTCTGGCACTCATTACAAAGGACGGTTCTGTGATTAAATGTATATACATGCAACCAGATTTTCACTGTTCATGTCTTCAAACTCTTCTGTTCCAATTACAATTTTTTTGGTGGAGTGATTTATGGTTGAAACCTGCGGGAATGTGCAGACATCTCAAGAGGATTTTGTATTTTTTTATTTCCAAACGATCAATATTGGGTCTGCTGCTTCAGCTTCCAATTGAGATCCATCCCATTTGAAGTACCCATTCTCCCAGTAGGATGTAATTTCCATTTAGAACTTGTACTGCCCTGTGAAATTACATTTTCTTTCGTTCATGTGATTACTCTGATTCTTATCCTTCTCATGTTCCGAAAATCTTCAAGATTTCTATCATTAACATACCTAAGCTGGGCTGGAGTTAGAATTTTCGAGTAGTAGGGGCGATATCTGGAATAATATTTGGTCTTTTTTCTCTTGGCTAATTGGAAAATAGGGTGTTAACAATAGGACATTACTGGTGGTTGCCTTTAGCATTGGATATTAGGAAAAGTGCAGGTGAAAATCTGTCAAAAATGTGTATTTTGATATACGTATAATGTCTGTTTATTATCGACGCCTATTGGAAGCTAAGTAAGTAAAGTACAATATTAAAATGTTACAATATTGTGATTTTCTTGGAATTACTGTTGCTTGGGGTAATTTCATCACTTTTCTAGGGTCAAAATTGTCAAGTTGAAGATATTTTTCCATGTACCCAAGGATATTCTTCTAGCTTATTATTCATTTGAAGGAAAAATTCACATTAAGTTGAAGATGTACTAGGCGACAAGTTCATTTGACCAGATTTTTGTAACTTAATTTTTTTTGTCTTTATCTAATTAATTAATTAATTATTTTTGTATTATTTTTTTGTAACTTATTGGTTCGTCTCGTCGAATGGAATTTAAAGAGTATAAAATTATGTCTAAATATTAAAGAAAATTTCCTGAAGACGAAAATAAGTCAAATACAGATGTTGTTTCTGGTTTTTTATTTTTTATTTTGTTATTTCTAAATTTTTTTTTAGTTTTGCGACCTAATTTTATATTTTTTTAAAATTTCTTGTCAAAACAAATCAACAATTATAAAAAAATTAATATAAAATGAAAAATTGTAAAAAAATTTCAAATAAGCCAAAAAATAATTAGATAATAATTTAATACTTACATTATGAGGGAGGGTATAATACTATTCTCTGAAGCTCATAGAGTGAAGATGGAGAAGCATACAAGTTCGATAAAAAAAAAAATCATTGATCAAGGCGACTCAACAAAGTTTTCCTTTACTAGCTTGAGGATAATTTGCAGAAAATCAGAATGAAATATGTTTAGATATGTCTATTAAATCATTTGCACACCCTGGTGATGGTGTAGGCTAATTTTTCCCAGAGACTGGCTAACTCAAACTATCCGAAGAAATTGTCTTCTCGACCGATCCCTTAAAAGGCCGAAGTTGCGGTTTTTCTTTGATAGACTGGCTAACTCTCGCGGATCTCATTAGGTCAGCAAAAGCTGAAAGTCTCTACGTACCCAGATGAAAACCATAGTTTTGGGGAGGATTGTTTTTTGCTGTCTACAGCAAAAAATGTATTTGCAAATATAACAGATAAAATCAATTTTTTTGCAACTTTGTTAAATTGAGGCAGAATGTAAATTACTAAAAAAAAATAGTAGGATCAAAGAACTTACAGTTTAACTGCCGAAATTAACAGTGTCTCGAAAAAAATGATTACGGCAGAGTCCAATGTTTACACTGTCTCCTTAAGATGATATTTGCTCTCACCTATTACTTGCAATTAGGGGTGATACCGGTCCGGTTTGGCCGAAAAACTCGGACCAAACCGGTCATTCCGATTTGAAGGTTTTAAATCGGTTTGGTTCGGTTTGGTCCGACCAGTTTCGGTTTGGTCCGGTCCGGTTTCGGTGTAATTGGACTTGGGCTAAAAGTGAAAAAAATTGTAAATAATAATAAGCTCATGTCAAGTAAACTCAGTCTAGACTAAATTTTATTTAAAAAATTACTACGAACCGAGAGGAGGAGGACTTGGAAGGCTAAGGGTGAGTGAGATTGTAAAAGACAGAGCACTAAGAATGAGAAGTGGAGGTGGCGGGAGGCGGAGGATAAATGAAAAGTGAAAGTGAGAGAAACGATTAGGTTTTTTTTTACATATACACGATTCCACGTGGTGTACCACTGTACCTATATTTTTAAATTTTTAGATTTTTTTACATATACCAGTTTGGCCCGGTTTGGTTCGGATTGGAAGGGTCTAAAACCGAAAACCGGACCGAAATTTCTTTAAATTTTCAAACCGGACCGGACCGGACCGAATGAACTAAAAAATCAAATCAAACCAAACCGTCGGTTTGGTTCGGTTTGCCGGTTTGGTTCGGTTTTTCGGTTTACACTTTCACCCCTACTTGCAATTGCTGGACATTCATCTCCCAGAATACAACAGCCAACGCACACGAAAGAAATACGGCAAATCGAATGCACAACAAACCATAGAGTGTTTGAACTTTCTAGTTAGAACGAAAGGAGTTGGACATAATGACTTTTGACAGAATAACAGGAAGAATTTGAATTTTTACTGAGTGAGTTACATTGAAGGAAGGCCTCGAATTTATAGGCGTAGATTGGCCTTTTTGGAGCAGCCGAACAGTGCAAAATCGAATTAGTTGGATCATTGGTTGCGTCTGCCCAGATTGAACCAATCGGACACTACTGTTTAGTTTGAATTGAACCGAACTAACCGACCGGACGCATCTAGTCGGGTTCGAACCAGCACCTTGCGTTTACAAATTAAAATTAATTTTAAGTAAAGTAAATTACTTGAATAAATTTGGCACGAAAAGGTTATAGAAGGAGCTCCAAGCCCACAACCCACGAACCCGAGATCGGGCCGGGCCAGGCAGACGGGTGGGCGGCACACGCACAAGTGGTAAATAAACCGAAACCCACTTACCTTAGATCCTAACCAATAGATAAAAACTTTTGGTACCCCTTGGGACCCAAACCCTTAACTAAAGTTAAAATTTATATAACCACTAGGATTATTCTAAGTTTCTTATGTGAGACTCCAACTCAATTCCTTAAACTCAGGTGAACCTTTATGGAGCTAAATTTTATTCACTCCATTAATGGTTTAGACATACAAATTACATCAATGTAATCTCTAATCAAATGTGAACAACTTTCACTTTAAGACCCACATTAAATAAGGTGTGTAACCCACTTAATTTTTACTCTAAACATTGCAAAAATTATTTCCCTCTCTATACTATTTTACAATAATCCCCCACCTGAATGAGATTTGGTTGAACCTGTCACGCCATCGATTTTTAACATATTATTGTTATAATTTATCAGAAGTAAAACCTCACAAATGCTTAATAAATAACCCATAAGTCCAAATCATTTCATTCATGAAGTAGAATCGAAATTTAGTATAAAATATTACATCCAAATGGGCAAATTTTTGGCTCAATACATATACCGAATAAGAGTATCAAAGTTTAAAAGTATACATTACTTTTCAAAATAAGAAATAAATGATGGCCAAGTTACATTATATCTTTCAAAAAGTAGATCAAAGATGTTGGGTAACTTCCATTAGACATTATCTTCAAAAGTCATGCATTGCCAAATGTTGGTCACGCGCCCCATGCTAAGTATCTGGAACTACACTTGAAAAATGATAGTGTCGAGTTTACAGGCTGCTCCGACCATCGAGTCATCTCCTACTTGGTATCCGACATCCATACATGCTCATCATATGTATCACTACTAGTCGAAACCAAACTCAAACAGTAACCTCATGTTTACCGAAAGGCAAAAAATAGGCTGAGTGTACAAAAATTGATATTCTGTTTTTCAATAGGCCACTCGAGAGCTCACTCAAGTGGCCAAAACAAGCATACTATCCAAAACAGAATGTCAAATATTTAAGAAGGTCGCTCGAGTGGCCTATAACTCGTTCAAACAGGTCGCTCGAGTGGCCTATAACTCGCTCGAGCAGCCTAATTAAATTTCCAGAATCTGTTTTGTCATACAGATTGTGTTTTTGGCCTTCGTTTCTGCAACCAATCTGTCCAATACGTACAAAATCACCACAAAACATACATAACTCTAACATATACTAAAAACCACATAAATGACATCGAATTAAACATATTCTATGCAATATTTCAATGCAAATCAATATGAAATCCTACCTCAAACGATAAAAACACATAAATGGTAAAGTGCTTGAAAGGCCCACGAACTCTCCGCTTATACGGCTATTCTTAGACTCTATGCAAAGCTCTTGATACCCTCTACAACTTCCTAGTTGATCACGTCGCACGAATCTACTGTCTCCTAACCCGTTTTTCCTCCTCAAGCCATCTAGGGTTTTTAGATTTCTAAAAAAAGTTGGGTATGTTTTATAAAAACCAATTTTAGGGTTTTCTAATTCTTTTATATTAAAAATATAATTAATTACATTAACCCCCCCTCTAGTTACTATCACCCACACATCGAATCCCAATGTTCTAAACAATTAGGACTGAACCACAATTAAACATTTAATTCAAAGTCATGAGTTCTCAAATAAATCACAACAATAAAATAATAATCAACGATTCCCGGGTCCTCACAACCACCATGAGCGATCGCTACCCCTCGCCATCGTGATGTCAGAGAACGATCATTGAGAGTAGGAATCGCCAGGCATTTTCCATTAGTTTGCTGGGTGCCAAGTTCAGAAAGTGGAGGATCTCTCGGATGATGGGATGGAATGGAAAGCGCAATCCGCATTAGAAGTTGCATTCATAAAAACATAGTTTACCCTCGGAGTATGTGCAGGCGCTATCATCCTCTATGGAAACTTGCAAGCTGGTGGAGTTAGGAATTGAGTACACAATCTTGATCCGGTCGAGATCGTGCACCTTAAGATCGAATGTGACGCCCTCGGCGGTAAAAGGCCTGTTCATAAGGGGTGCCACCTCAGGGATTGTGCATTGAGAACTCCCCTTTTCTAGAGGAGGGTGAAGAGTTATAGAAACTAGAGTCTGAGCCTAGATCCCCAGGCTACTAAGAGGCCCCCACGAATATCTCTAGAGTGCATCGTGAGTGCAAAAGCAAAGAGGAAGAAAAAGGCATTAAAAAACTACTGACTTCCCGTCCAGTAATCGACAGGAGGCAAGGCCAAAGACTCCTTCCAAACACTACTGGAAGAATGCATAAAGACGAGAAGCAAAGAAGGTCTAGTATAAGGTTTTGTTCAAAATTGACTGTGCGAAAGAATCCAAAATATGAGGAGGAAGCGATGATGCGGGCTGAGAGAGGGAGATCTCAGGACACCGATGTACGATGTGGGGAAATGAAGACGAAATGAGGGATGAGCTCGAAAATCACGAGCTCGAGATACACCTTTATATGGACCATAGAAGGTGTGTGGAACGAGTGCTGAGGATACTGCCTTGACAGTCGTGGATTAAAAAGGATTCATAAAAAATAACCACTACTATTGAGGAGTTAGGAATACCCCACACGTGGATGAACCACGTGTGACGTGAACATCGAAAGGGCATGCATTCAATGAAAGTAAAAGGCGTCACTAAAAAACGCTCAAAAATATTATTCCCAAAACCCGCGCACCTTAACTAGGGAGTGAGAGACAACTGATGAGCCCGATCTAGACCAAAGATAGACCAGTAATTGGGATCCCTCATATCGACCTACTAACCCGGGGGCACTCAGTTGACTGAGTACCCTAGCTCAGCCAGCCTCCACTAGATTTGGCCTTGGGGAAACTAATCGCCATAAGTCAGGGAAAACATACCCCACCAATCAAGCGGTACTGGAGATCACGCCTGAATTTACTTAGAAACACGTGAATCAAGCGCAACATCTAGAAAGATAAAATCCCCCTTTGATGAAGGGCGCATGGGCACTGATTAAGGCCCTTAATTTGCCAATGATTACTCCTCAACCAATGGTATAAATATCACAATCAACCCTGAGATGAGGTACGCAATACATTACACTCTCATTTTCCATATTGTCCTTCTCTTTGATATACACTTTCTAACTTGATCGTCGGAAGGCCTACGATTAGACAACCACCCCCCTGCTCACCAGATTTGTGCGTAGGAGCCATTAGCAAGACCGCAAAGGGATATCAGAGGCTTCACCATTTTTTTGCACGATTGGAAAGTAAGAGGTAGGATCCCTAATTCATGGCCTTAAACGAAATTAAATAAGAATCCTAAGCCACTTAGGGAACTACCTAAAAAGGTAGGATGAAGTCAACAAATGGGACTCAAATTCGACGTACTCCTGACTAGTTACCTTGAACTCTGACTTGTCACACTTCCCTTCTGTCCTGATCTTTCACTTCTCACTATGCGGTTACCGTGGCACCTTAACCCGTCACACTTGCATAGTGTGACTTGTAGAATTCCTTTCCTGGTTGGTTACAGAGTACATTGACTGGCCAGGTTTCCTCACTTGATTAAATTCAACATTTGGCCTCATTCTTTGACTGGTCAGGTTTCTACAGTTTCTACAACTTTCATCCTCAAACTTCGATCAACTCTCGTGCCTTCGACATCCTTCCATCCAAGCATCATCTCACATCCCCGAACCATCATTGGATCAACAACTTGTCTACGGGCTCTGGGACTTCTGGGAGATGCTCGGGCATCAGTTAAGACTCTCGGGTACGTACACCGCAAACGTCTAAATCTTGCGAATGGAACGTATAATATTGAATAAAATATTAGAAAAAAACATGCACACATGTCCAAAATGAGCGTATGTATTGAGCTGCTACATATGTAACTTTGTACGCTCAATAATAGGAGTTTCATCCAAATTGACCTTCTATATTTAATTTGATATTATGCTATACGTACATAAAAAATAACGTTTATTGAGAATGTGAGCGAGAGAATCAGTAAAAATACTTCTATTTAGAAAAATAAATTGCGTACATTGTCATTCAATATAAAGATAATGAAGAACTAACTTGGAAATTGATCTGCTTAGGAGTGTTTTGGTCTCATGGTATGTGAGGTTTCTCATTTAACCACTATGTAATTTAACCCTATGGTCTATCAACAATAAGGCTAGTACAACAAAAGAAAATTTCAAATACTTGGCCATTAGAAGGGCAGCCAAAGCAAAAAGCATTATCAGAGAACAAAGCATGCTCTTTATTTCAATTATGGGATTCGAACAGATTACAAGATTGCTTATGTTGTAAAACTAGGTTCACCCATCACAGTTCATAAGATTACAACGAACAACTCATGTCTTGTCTGCTTCGGCTGTTGAAGAATACGTACATATTGAATAGCGACCGCTCCCAGCTTGGTTGAAGAATAGTTACACATTGGATAGTCACGAGTCCCTCGTCGAAGATTCAAAATTCATTTCTCGATAAACGTATTGTAGAGAAGAAAACCACCCATCATCAAGGAAACAAGACCATCAATAACTGATTGTGAAAAATCATCTCGCCGTGTTAGATTCTTTGGCATCCTCCGCCTTTTCTGGGCATACCTTATCTTTCGTTGCCTTTCATCATAAAAATATACATGACATTAATCACAAGAAGGTACAAAAAATAAAACTATGTATGATGCTAAAAAAAATTGATTCCAGAGAATGGTGTAACATTTACCACAAAAACGCATAACATTGTTCACACACAATGAGAAGATGTGTCATTGTAAGTACATTTAAACTATTTGGTATACCCTACCAATCGTTCGGTTATGAAATCTTTCACACAATGAAGTATAGGGCATTCAAGTAAGAAATTTACTCACATGATGATATAACATGAACAACAACCACTCTCTCAGTATACATGAAAATTCTAGATAAAAACACATTGAGATACAGAGGACCACCCAAGAAAACTCATGAAATCACCCAATGAAAGAATCCAAGAAACAACAAAAAATTTTCTTTAACTTTGCACTGGCAGAGTGAAAATTTGTTGCGTTTATATAGATTGCAAGAAACTGAAGTGACATGATCGTAATATATTTTTTTCATTAATTATCATTCCCTGCTTAGGTTTATTTTGCCAAATAAGATTACAACTTTTAATAGCAGGAAATATTTGAAATAACTTTACCCTTATCGGATTGTACGTTATCAAAGATAGTCACGTGATTAAATCAATCAAACCTTTCATTCTTGTCGGGCATGGTAGAAAGATAATAAATTTCATTCCATATGTTCTACTTAAAATTAGAAAACAAAATTACTTTACTGAAATAGCTAGGATATAGAAGGATTACACAATTTAGGCACAGAGCTGACAGAAGAGCTATGATGACAAGCAGGCCAGACCTCTAACTTTCAACGATGGCGATCATGTATTTCTGAAGATTTCCCCTCGACGTGGAATTATCTGATTCGGCAAGAGAGGGAAGCTTTCACCAAGATTCGTTGGACCTTTCGAGATTCTAAAACGCATTGGGGAGACCGCCTACCGCTTAGCTCTGCCACCTCAGCTTGATCGAGTCCACAATGTCTTCCATGTATCTATGCTTCGGAAGTACCTAGCTCACCCGACTCACATAATTGATTGGAAAGAAGTCACCATCGACGCAGACACAACGTACGAAGAGCAACCAGTACGAATCCTTGATCATGGCGAGAAGATTCTATGAGGGAAGACTATCCGCCTAGTCAGAATTTTGTAGCGTCACCGGAACATGGAGGAATCCACTTGGGAGCGAGAGGATACTATGCGCGCCAACCACCCCTACCTTTTTGAAACTTCTACTATGTAATTTCGAGGACGAAATTTATTAAGGGGGATAGGTTGTAAAGACCCTAAATTTCTAAATAATAATAAATAAATAAATTTTAATGTAAAAATCAGTAATTGATTTTTATCATTTTGGGCGTTTTTAATTTTAGCCATACATTATATTCATGGAGTCTTAACCCAAGCCTAACTTGGTTTAACTCGGCCCATGATCCAAACCCTTTTAACTTGACCCAAAACCCATTAGATCAACCATGTTCCATGGACCTTGCCACATGGAATTATCTTTCTCTTAGTCATCATCTCACCCACATGCCCCTTCTCCAAAAACAGACGTTAGTCTACTCTTGATAACTTCTTCCCCCCCCCCCCCCCCCCCCCCCCTCTAGTTACTATCACCCACACATCGAATCCCAATGTTCTAAACAATTATGACCAAACCACAATTAAACATTTAATTCAAAGTCACGAGTTCTCAAATAAATCACAACAATAAAATAATAATCAATGATTCCCGGGTCCTCACAACCACCATGAGCGATCGCTACCCCTCGCAATCGTGATGGCAGAGCACGATGATTGAGAGTAGGAACCGCCAGGCATTTTCCGTTAGTTTGCTGGGTGCCAAGTTCAGAAAGTGGAGGATCTCTCGGATGATGGGATGGAATGGAAAGCGCAATCCGCATTAGAAGTTGCATTCATAAAAACATAGTTTACCCCCGGAGTATGTGCAGGCGCTATCATCCTCTATGGAAACTCGCAAGCAGGTGGAGTTAGGAATTGAGTACACAATTCTGATCCGGTCGAGATCGTGCGCCTTAAGATCGAATGTGACGCCCTTGACGGCAAAAGGTCTGTTCATAAGGGGTGCCACCTCAGGGATTGTGCATTGAGAACTCCCCTTTTCTAGAGGAGGGTGAAGAGGTATAGAAACTAGAGTCTGAGCCTAGATCCCCAGGCTGCTAAGAGGCCCCGCCAATATCTCTAGAGTGCATCGTGAGTGGAAAAGCAAAGAGGAAGAAAAAGGCATTAAAAAACTACTGACTTCCTGTCCAGTAGTCGACAGGAGTCAAGGCCAAAGACTCCTTCCAAACACTACTGGAAGAATGTATAAAGACGAGAAGCAAAGAAGGTCTAGTATAAGGTCTTGTTGAAAATTGACTGTGCAAAAGAATCCAAAATATTGAGGAGGAAGCGATGATGCGGGCTGAGAGAGGGAGATCTCAAGACACCAATATACGAAGTGGGGAGATGAAGACGAAATGAGGGATGAGCTCGAAAATCACGAGCTCGAGATACACCTTTATATGGACTGTAGAAGGTGTGTGGAACGAGTGCTGAGGATACTGCCTTGACAGTCGTGGATTAAAAAGGAGTCATAAAAAATAACCACTACTATCGAGGAGTTAGGAATACCCCACACGTGGATGAACCGCGCGTGACGCGAACATCGAAAGGGCATGCATTCAATGAAAGTAAAAGGCGTCACTAAAAAACGCTCAAAAATATTATTCCCAAAACCAACGCACCTTAACTAAGGAGTGAGAGACAACTGATGAGCCCGATCTGGACCAAAGACAGACTAGTAATTAGGATCCCTCATATCGACCTACTAACCCGGGGGCACTCATTTGACTAAGTACCCTAGCTCAGCCGGCCTCCACTAGATTTGGCCTTGGGAAAACTAATCGCCATAAGTCAGGGAAAACATACCTAACCAATCGAGCGGTACTGGAAATCACGCCTGAATTTACTTAGAAACACGTGAATCAAGCGTAACATCTAGAAAGATACAATCCCCCTTTGATGAAGGGAGCATGGGCACTGATTAAGGCCCTTAATCTGCCAATGATTACTCCTCAACCAACGGTACAAATATCACAATCAACCCTGATATGAGGTACGCAACACATTACACTCTCATTTTCCATATTGTCCTTCTCTTTGATATACACTTTCTAACTTGATCGTCGGAAGATCTACGATTAGACAACCACCCCCTGCTCACTAGAATTGTGCGTAGGAGCCATTAGCAAGATCGTGAAGGGATATCAGAGGCTTCACCATTTTTCTGCACCATTGGAAAGTAAGAGGTAGGATCCCTAATTCATGGCCTTAAACGAAATTAAATAAGAATCCTAAGCCACTTAGTGAACTACCTAAAGTGGTTACCGTGGCACCTTAACCCGTCACACTTGCATAGTGTGACTTGTAGAATTCCTTTCCTGGTTGGTTACAGAGTACATTGACCGGCCAGGTTTGTTCACTTATTAAATTCAACATTTGGCCTCATTCTTTGACTGGTTAGGTTTCTACAGTTTCTACAACTTTCATCCTCAAACTTCGATCAACCCTTGTGCCTTTGGCATCCTTCCATCCAAGCATTATCTCACATCCCCGAACCATCATTGGATCAACAACTCGTGCACGGGCTCTGGGACTTCTTGGAGATGCTCGGGCATCAACTAAGACTCTTGGGTACGTACACCGCTAACGTCTAAATCTTGTGAATGGAATAACCGTACACCGCGTATAATATTGAATAAAATATTAGAATAAAAACATGCACACATGTCCAAAATGGGCGTACGTAGTGAGCCACTACATATGTAACTTTGTACGCTCAATAATAGGAGTTTCAGCCAAATTGACCTTTTATATTTAATTTGATATTATGCTATACGTACATAAAAAATAATGTTTATTGAGAATGTGAGCGAGAGAATCAGTAAAAAATAAATTGCGTACATTGTCATTTATTATAAAGATATGAAGAACTAACTTGGAAATTGATCTGCTTAGGAGTGTTTTGGTCTTATGGTATGTGAGGTTTCTCATTCAACCACCATGTAATTTAACCCTATGGTCTATCAACAATAAGTCTAGTACAACAAAAGAAAACTTCAAATACTTGGCCATTAGAAGGGCAGCCAAAGCAAACAGCATTATCAGAGAACAAAGCACGCTCTTTATTTCAATTATGGCATTCGAACAGATTACAAGATTGCTTATGTTGTAAAACTAGTTTCACCCATCACAGTTCATAAGATTACAACGAACAACTCATGTCTTGTCTGCTTCGGCTGTTGAAGAATACGTATGTGTTGAATAGCGACCGCTCCCAGCTTGGTTGAAGAACAGTTACACATTGGATAGCCACCAGTCGCTCGTCGAAGATTCAAAATTCATTTCTCGATAAATGTATTGTAGAGAAGAAAACCACCCATCATCAAGGAAACAAGGACCATCAAGTGATTGTGAAAAATCATCTTGTCGTGTTAGATTCTTTGGCGTCCCCCGCCTTTTCTGGTCATACCTTATCTTTCGTTGTCTTTCATCATAAAAATGTACATGACATTAATCACAAGAAGGCACAAAAAATAAAACTACGTATGATGCTAAAAAAAATTGATTCCAGAGAATGGTGTAACATTTACCACAAAAAAGCATAACACTGTTCACACACTATGAGAAGATGAGTCATTGTAAGTACAAACTATTCGATATCCCCTACTACTCGTTTGGTTATGAATTCTTTCACACAATGAAGTATAGGGCATTCAAGTAAGAAATTTACTCACGCGATGATATAACATGAACAACAACCACTCTCTCAGTATACTACATGAAAATTCTCGATAAAAACACATTGAGATACAGAGGACCACCCAACAAAACTCATGAAATCACCTAATGAAAGAATCCAAGAAACAACAAAAAGTTTTCTTTAACTTTGCACTGGCAGAGTGAAAATTTGTTGCGTTTGTATAGATTGCAAGAAACTGAAGTGACATGATCGTAATATATTTTCTTCATTAATTATCATTGCCTGGTTATGTTTATTTTGCCAAATAAGATTACTACTTTTAATAGCAGGAAATATTCGAAATAACTACCCTTATCGGATTGTACGTTATCAAAGATAATCACGTGATTAAATCGATCAAACCTCTCATTCTTCTCGGGCATGGTAGAAAGATAATAAATTTCATTCCATATGTTCTACTTAAAATTACAAAACAAAATTAATTTACTGAAATAGGATATAGAAGGATTACACAATTTGCATGGTTTATGAACCATAGTTCTACTAGACAGAGTCACAGACCCCACACACACACATACACCTACGCTTTGCAAATGCAATTTCATTGCACTCTTTTAATTTTATTTATTTACAGCCAACAAATTTAAATTTCTTTTAAGAAACGTAATTGGTTGTTCTTTATATAGTGGACAATGAAGATATTCTTTTTATCATAACTCCTTATGCCCTTAAATCAATGCAGGAGATTTAAAAACACACAGTTGATGATGTGGCTATAAATAGCTTTATCATATTTCTCATTCTTAATATGACTTGAAAAATATAATATTATTTTTTTAATTTAAAAAGTGACAGATCATTAAAGGTTTTTTTTTAAGCCTCATCATAAGGATTCAAGTAGACTGTAGTGCACTTTCTTGTAGTGCGCGTGTAGTACAGACAAAACGACGTAGTTTTATCCGTTATTCTCAAAACTATATCGTTTTAACTTATTATGCAAATTATTATTAAAATACATGGAATCAAAACGATATAGTTTTGAGAATAAAGCAGACAAAACGAGTTCTGTTCGCTCTACACACGCACTATATCACTACAACAAAAAGTAGTATTCTCAGCGTTTGTAAAACCCTGACAAAAGTCACAAAAACGCCACAAAAATACATTACCAGCGTTTTTTTCCATAATTCCCGGTGTTTGTAAAAAACGTTGCCAGTACTCCTGTCGGGAAAAATTACCGGCGTTTATAAATGTCGCTAATATTTACCGGCGTTTGGGAAACGCCGGAAAAAGTTTGAAACTGATTTTGTTTATTTTGAAACTGATTTTTTCATATGTGAAATGTTTCATTTGTTCATTTTGTCATATTTCTGGCACTTTGTTCAATGTATGACCTTTTGTTGTTATTATTAAGTTTGCATAAAAACAGCAGGCTCTTTTTTTTATAATTATTCTTAGAATTTTTTAAAAGTGCGGGGAATTAAGTGTGGAGAATATGCATTTTTGTTGTAGTGATAGGAATGTGCACTATAGCTCCCCAAATCCTTATATTAATAATAACTTTTTCTTAAAAAAAAAGTAACCTTTCATTCGAGATGCTTTTATAATTGTATTTTGCTATCAAAATCCAAAACAATCAATGAAATAGTGTTTGTCCGGTTTCATGAGACCCAATGCCAGTATGCATTACCGGCTGAATTTGAGATGAATTTTTCATATATTTTGTAATGTCTTGATTTTCGGACACGTTAATTTAAAAAAAAAAAAGAGAATTTAAATATTTTTCATTTCATAAGATCAAAATAAAGTACATAATTTGTCATTTCAGAATGCTAAATACCAAAATAAAGCTCTTCAAAATATATTTTTTCAGAAATAAAAGAGAATCGGTTGAGAATTCAAAAACTCTAAACCTATTTTACGTAATCTATGGTTGGACATTCTCTTCTTTGATGTCGACGTTGCCGTTGATTTGCTTATGCCATCCTCAGTTATTGCTCCATCTTCATTATTGCCTGACATGAAACGCAAGGGGTGCCAGGGGCAAAAACAATATGCACCATAAACTTTGACACTTAGTAAATCAACCTACCGTATGCCAAATGTATGCGTTGAAAAGATATGACATACATGATAGGGTAAGATGTGTGCAATTTAAAACTGATCATATGATAAGACGTAAGTACAAATGTAAAGTAATTAAAGTACAATGACGAAATAGTAAATTTTCAAGTGTTCTATGTAATTTAGATTTCATAAGTCATAACCGTCTAGTCAATTCTTCAATTTATCAAAGTCACAGAGGTTATATAAGTCCTCAACTATTATTCACAAGTCGTCGACTTTAAATTCCTCATATCAGTATCTCAAATCTTGGGTCGTCGCCATGTTGCCCATATAATTCAACTCGGATCGACACAAGCGTTGTCCGTATAATTCAACTTGAGTCGACAAAAGGGTTGCCCGTATAATTCAACTCGGGTCGACAAAAGCGTTGCTCGTATAATCAGTTCAGGATCGCTCACAATTGTAATGCCCCAATTTCACAAAATATTTTTTAAATTGTTTTATTCAATTATTAAATCAATTAAAATATAAATTACAAAAATGCTCTTTTTTTAGTGAACAGTAGTAAATTAAGTTTAATTAGAGTTACAAGTGTAAAAATATAAATGATAGAAATACTCTTGAGGGTTTATATATGCAAATTCTAAAAATAAAACTAAACAGAGCCACTATGGATAGAGTAGCCAAACACCACCATGATCTTCTTCGATAGGTCTTGACGGCAGGGTACTCTAGCTGCCCCATAACATTTGGTATGAAACATCAGGGGCAGAGAAGTTGCATCAATGAGTTGTGAAAGTCAGTAGGAAAAAATTACCGAAAAACTAAACAACAGATACAGATATACAGTAGGACATATAAATTATGAAAAACGATAAAGTGCATCATTAAAGTCACGTAGGTCTTTTATACTCGCATTCTTTTAAGTTTCTAAGAATACCCTTCTCCCCTAGCATTGCTTCTTACTTAACTATCTAGAGTACAGTACTCGGTTGATATTGACAAGTCCTTATCGAGGCAAGAAAAAAATCTTCTACCGTCTTCTCAAGTCCATACATACTTCACTCCAACTAGACCCGACTGAATACGTGGCTTCGCCTAGTCAGGTATCAACTGTCCTTAGCCGCTTTACCCTTTCCAGCTCAAGGTCTCCCAAGATAAGGTCGTCACTCCCTCGGGACCCAAAGTTGTCGATGCTTATAACGCACCCCAATATCACCTCCAATCGAATAAACTCATCTCTTAGTTGGGGTCCTTAATCAAACGAGACAACGCCTGGTGAGACTCAAACCCACATGGAATAATGCCAAGAACAACCCTTGGGCACGAGGTCATCACAATACTTGGCTCGACGGCCACCAACAATCCATGTTTTGTTAAACGAACCTACTTGTTCTCTACTTGTTTTATTATTTATAATGGTCACCAACACCCTTTGCTTCTGTGTTACAATTACATTCGAGCCGGTGTCCCTAACGTGGATACTAAGTTTTCACATAAATCACAAAATCACAGCATAGCTCTGTTTTCTATCAAATAACAGTTCATTAGCCATTCTACATTAGATTGTCGGCATGACGGCCATGTTAATCCAATAAATTGGCACAATAGCCTAACTAGTCCATCGGCATGACGGCCACACCAGCACTTTTAGATTCACACAAACTTTCCCGTTATGAACCATAATCACATCCAAAATACTATTAACATAATCATACAATTCATGGTCAAACTTGGTCAAATCGCTCACATGGAATCCCCTGGGGACCCGTGGACACACATAACTTGTTTGTGGATGCCTTTGCTAAGTGTTCATGCAAAAAAGTAGTGAACATGGACTGGATCTGCTGCCCGAAAGCCCAGTAAAAAATTTATAATTTTTTGAATTTCAGTAGGTTGCTCGAGCGGTCTGTCTAAATTTTGGGTCATCGATTTTTTGTTTCAAAAAGTCAGAATCTGTCAGAAACTTGATGGGCCGCTCAAGCAAGATGTCTTTTTAGCAGATTTGGTTTTTAGGGTTCTTAACAAAATGAGCACAATCAAAACCCTAATTTGTCATTTCTGGTTGAAAGCAGCAATTGGAAACACATACAGCAACTTTATTAGTCATAGATCAGAACCTCTCTATCTACTAGATCGATCTATCCATGAGTAAGGTCAATTTCCTGCTACAACAAAGATGGAACTAAACTTTCAAACAAAACAAAAGCTAATCATGCTTTTCTACAAACATCCTACTATAAATCGGCAATCTAAGGGTTGGAAGTGCATTCTTCTACCTCGATCCTGAAGAGTACTCAAGGACTTTCCTTCTCAAGAACAACTTAAGAACACCAACCTTTCTCTAAAATCTCTTTGATTTGCCTTAAACGATTTTGGGTAACAATATATTGTACCCTACCCTCATTTACATAATGATTTAACCCCTTAATACGTAATCAAATCAATTGAATTCCCGAATAATTTCAATCCCAAAACGTTTCTCACCATAATGACAATATCGTAGCAGTCGCTGTGATCTGTAATTTGAATAGGTCGCTCACTTGAGCAGTCTCCAAAAATAACGGTTGCTCGAGCGAGCTCCCAATTTACAAAGCTCGAAATAAAGTAAATAAAATTTAAACTATTAACAGAAAATTCATTATTATTAATTAAAATACTGGGTCATTACGACCTATCCCCCTTAAATAATTTCGTCCTCAAAATTTACACAATACAGTTTAAGTGAACAGCTTGGGATGATTGATTCACATAGCATCTTCTCTCTCCCACATTGTCTCCTCAAGATTCTGGCGTCGCCACATAACCATGACCAATCTGATGGTCTTTCCTCTAACATTCTTCATGCTGCTGTCGAGGATCTGAATTGGCTTATCCTTGTATGTTGTATCTTCATCCAACGTCATATCCTCCCAATTCACAATGTGTGTCGGTAGAGCTATGTACTTATCAAGCATCGACACATGGAAAACAATATGAACTCTGTCAATCTGTGGAGATAAAGGTAACCGATAAGACATTTCTCCTTTTTTCTCCAAGCCAAGATCTCAAACAGCCCAATGTATCTCAGCATAAGCTTTCCTTTCTTGCCAAATCGAGAGACACTGCGTCTAGGTTTGATCATTAAGAACACATGATCACCCTCTTTGAATGCCCAAGGTTTTATTCGTTTGTCAGCATAGCTTTCTGCCTACTTATTAATTGTACAAGGTTATTACAACCTATCCCCCCTTAAATAATTTCATCCTCAAAATTTACAATATAGTCTAAGTAAACAGCTCAGGATGGTTAACTCACATAACATCTTCTCTCTCCCACGTTGTCTCCTCGAGATTTTGGTGTCGCCATAAAACCATGACCAATCTGATGGTCTTTCCTCTAAGGTTCTTCTCACTGCTATCGAGGATCTGAATTGGCTTCTCCCCGTACGTTCTATCTTCATCCAACGTCACATCCTCCCAATTCACAATATGTCTCGGTAGAGCCATGTACTTATTAAGCATCGACACACGAAAAACATTATGAACTCTGTCAATTTGTGGAGGTAAAGCTAACCGATAAGCCACTTCGCTGTTCTTCTCCAAGATCTCAAACGGCTCAATATATCTCAGTGACCGAACCGGCAAAAGTGTGCGTCGTTAGGGCGCCGGCCTCGGGGGTTTAATTTCTTAAAACAGGACTTTCCTCAAAATATTTAAAAACGAGTATAATGGATAGTCCGGAGTATCGATCCACGGGGAAAAGAAAATTGGATTCAAAGATTTCGCAAATTGGTTTTTTCGACATTTCGGACGTCAACCTCAAAGTTTGTTTGGTGTGGTTAACAATGATATTAACTAAGTGAGAGATTAAACTAGATTAAGGAGTGGGGTTAAGTCCTAAAGTTTGGTCTATTCAATTCTTCCGTTGGTCTATCTCTTCTCCTTATAACTCAATCTAGCCCCCGGTCTCGGGTTTTAGATCGGAAAATTCTTCAATGAAAATCAGGATTTTAATTCATAAAATGGTTTGATGGATTCCTTCAAGTTCAAGAACATGGGATCAAAAGATGAAGGTCATCGATCCAAGTATTAGATATACCAACTCTTGAGGATGGCTATAACTAAGCAAGAACTTAACTCTTCATTTTTGTTTCAATAGGAAGAATTTAGAAAGATCCATCAATGGACACTAGATACATATTGAGAAGACATAAACCAACATGGTTTTGAATAAACCTCACATTTAGACTTAACCCACACTAGTTTAGCTATTCATATTTATCATAAACATGATAGAAGTAAGAGAAAACATGATGAACAAACTTATCTAAAGAAAATATGAATGATCTAACCAATGCTATACTAGAAAACTCTTAGAAAATCAGATTTTAAGATATGAAATGCAATACTAATGGAAACATAAAGAAGTAAATCTTACCAATATTTGAATGATTCCAAGAGAGTAAAAGGATTCACAAGAGCAAAACACTAAAGATTAACAAACTTACTTGAAACTTGAAGGCTAAAGCACGAAGAACAAAATATCTAAGGCAAAAGGGAGGCAAGAGCTCTCAAAAATCTGATAATAATTTGTGTATTCTATGTGTAATGTTTGTAATGAGTGTGAAAGAGACCCCTTTAGCCAAGGAAAACAACCTACAAAATATCCTAACAAACTAGGTGCTATTACAATTCTATCCTTCAAATTGGCACAATAAGAAGCTTCTTATACTTTCCCCCATTCTACAATCCTTTTTGGTCCCCTGATTTGGCACAAAAATCATTGTAAAGTGGTCCCCCAAAGGTCAGCCATCCCAGACAAGATTTGGTCTGTTCGTACTTGATACACCGGTGTCAAGTAATTGAGGCACCGGTGTCACTATGGCTCTGTATCTGGTATTGTTGTGAAAGGGGTGGCACCGATGTAGAGGAATTGAGGCACCGGTGTCATGGGCACTCTGTATCTGGATCTTCTTTGCAATTGGTAGAGACACCGGTGTAAAGGAATTGAAGACACCGGTGTCATGGGCACTCTGTATTCTCCATCTTTCTTTGCAATTGGCAGAGACACCGGTGTAAAGGAATCAGAGGCACCGGTGTCACTTGGTCTCTGTATTTTGGCTTCTTCAGTGGAATAAGGGGAGACACCGGTGTCAAGGGAATGGAGCACCGGTGTCACTGATCTCTGGAAATTGCTTCTCCCAACCAAGTTCGGGCTTTGACCCTTCGGACCTCGTGTGACCTCCCCGGACCTTATTTGACTTTTGAAGAGTTGACTTAGGCACTTTAGGGTCCTCTTTTCCCTGTTTGACCTGCACGGGACATGAAATACCTTTTCATGCATTATCGAGTGTAAATATGGAATAATACGTGCACGCAAGTTAAAATAGACGTGTTAAGCCGTAAAATACACAATAACATGCGCTCATCACACCCCCCAACTTGAAGGTTACTAGTCCCTAGTAACTAATCAGGCAATCATGTCTCCTTAAAGATGTGAGTGAACGATTATATGCTTTTTGTAGTTTCCCAAGCGATTAGGATCATCGGGTACCACATACAACTCGTGCATAGTGTTATGAACCCAAGTTGAACAATTCCGATCATTAGATATGTGCAAAGTGTATGGTTTCCGATCTCTCTCACTCTCAAAAAGGGATTCTCTCCAGAATATGGCAATAGTCACCTCCACTTAGTGCGCACAATGATGCAAAAGCGAACAAGAGGCTAAGCATTCCACAGAATTCAATAGACAAACACGATAAGTATGTACGCACACGATTCACAAGGAATAAGGGAAGAAACGGTTACCATACATTCTACACTACAATGCATATATTTGGGAATCCAAAACACGCTTAAGATCAAAAAGGACTTTATAGCTTATAACGATTCGGTTTTCAAAGAGATGTGTACAAAACAGTGCCGGCATACAATGAATGGCTCAGGTCATAACTACCCCAAATTTTTGCCGGCACTACTCACTACTCAATGCTAGATGTGTGATAACAACGCAAAACAACTACAACACTAATCAAACGACCACCGACTCTGCATATGACACCTAATCTAAACTATCTCTCCACAATGCCAAGTCGGGTGTGTGTAGCATGCAATCACTGCTCCGGTGGTGGGGGCACATACACAACCAGTGCCCTATCTAACCCTGCATCAGCTTCGAAACACCCACCCTTTGCTGAATCACTCAAGTAGATCACATCTGTACCGGCAGGAGATTCAGAAGCATGGGTGGAGGGTGGATCAGTGGCACGTCTCACAGAAGGCCCGGTGGGTGTGACATCCCCAACTTCTTCAGTTTCTGATAACACCGGTGTCATCACCTTTTTCTTCCCCTTTCCCCTCTCTCTGTTTTTCAGCTCTAGTGCGTCATGGGAAGCCTTGGTGCGACGCTCCGGGAGATTTCCAGCAAAACTTTCTTTTTCTCCTCCCTTTTCACTCTCATCTTCATCTTCATGGTCATCCTTTTCACTATTTGTCTCATTTTCATTTACTTCGTCGTTCTCCTCCTCAACCTCATCATCCCCACTTTCATCGCTCTCCTCATCAGAGCTCTCCACGAATCTCTTTCCTGCCAACTCGCCCATATATTTGGCTATAAACCGGGCAATGCTCAAACACTTTTGGATCTTCCTATCCGCTTTGTCCCGCCTTTTATGCACCTTTTTCAGCTCGTTCAAGATTAAGGTTTGGCGTTGGACAATGATCTCATTCCATTGTTCTTGTCTCTCCCGGGGGTTCTTGGATTTAGGTGCTTTCACATCGGAGTGGAAGTCGGGCTTGGAGTGTTTGTTGGATAGTGCATGGCTTTTGGCTTTGGAGATTTCGGTGATTGGTCCGGGCACTCCCTCAGTCATCTTTTCACCTGCCCTTTTAGGCACCTTATGTTGCAAACAGAAATGAGTAACCATGGCCGGGAAGATGAAGTTCGCAGTCCCACTCGCCCTTTCTCTGAAGTACACCATCTCTTGGAAGATCGTTCGGCCGAAGTCTATCACTTTTCCTAACATGAAAGCATGCATGAAGGCTATCGTTCGCGGGGGTACCCTTTTGTCACTTGCCAAAGGGTACACATTGTGCTTCATGATTTTGTTGAGGAGACGGTAATCCTCCTGTAATCCCCCGGGTGAGAACTTTCCACCCTCTTTGCAAACATCTTCCCATCAAAGGATGCCGGATCAAAAGCATATTTGGGAATGATAACGGTCTCTAGATCGGGTATAGGGCATTGCAAGTATTCTGATATCCTCTCGGCGGTGATCCACATGTTGACTCCTCTCACCTCCGCCACCATTCTTGGTTCGGAGGTGTTCAAATTTTTCAATCTCACCATCCGATAGAAACCTTCTACCATTCCTCGAATATATCCCGGGACCACTTCAAAGAACCGGGTCAAACCCCTTTGGTCCAATCTTTGGACAATCACGTTCGAATCCGTCAAACTCTCCCTCAAGACTTGCCTCTCGCAAGTAACCTTCTTTCATTCACATTTTTCTTCCCACTCTTTCTGTCCCTTATCCCCCTCCTCTGTAATTCTCTGTTTCTTGCTCCTAGACCCACTTTCTTCCCCTTGACTTTTTCGTTTTGAACCACTCGGGGTCTTAGAAGCAGGGGATTTCCTTGGAGTTGGCTTAGTTTTTGACTTGGAACGGGAAGTAGAGTACATAGGGGATTTCCCCTTACCCTTTGGTATGGCCATGGACGCGTTTTCAAGTTCCCTCCATATGGGATCGTCATTATCCGAATCGGATTGTGGTGGGGTGTCATTCGGGTTGGGCTCTCTAATGGAGATGCCCTGGCTCTTACGTTTAACCATTATGAACACGGAGAGAGAGAATCAAACTTACCCGGAGTGATTCACACCAAGGAGAGGGAGAAAAACAGAGCACTTGAGATATCAGCCCAACTCAGATCCAAACCCTAACCCTCTGTCAAAATCGAACCAGGAGGAGGGAGAGAGCAGCGCGGTGGAGAGAGAAAGAACTGGCAGTGGTCGGTGGAAAGGTGCGCTGGATAGGTGCGGTGGTGAGAGGAAGAGAGATGGAAGGCAGAGAGAGAGAGAGTTCGGTAGTAATAGAGAGAGAGGGAGGTGAACCGGTGTAAGGAGAGAGAGGGAGGCGAAAAGGTGGGAGAGGAACCGGTGTAACCCTCCCCAATCGTTATAACGATTGGGGTTTTATAACCCTGGTATTTTTTTTTTAAATTTCCTCATAAAGCACCGGTGTAATGGTTTGGAGGCACCGGTGTCAAGAAGCCTCTATATCTCAGTGGTTTGTGTTTGGGAAGAGGAGACACCGGTGTCATGGTTTTTGAAGCACCGGTGTAATGTGCTCTCTGTATCTCAATTTTTCCTGTTTTGAAGAAGAAGCACCGGTGTAACCAGTTCAGAGGCACCGGTGTCAAGACCTCTCTGCATTTCAGTTTTTTCTTGTGGAACAAAGGGAGGCACCGGTGTAACAAATTGGAGGCACCGGTGTCTTTACCATTCTGTATCTCATCCATAGTGCTGTAGAGTGAAGCACCGGTGTAACAATTTCAGAGGCACCGGTGTCATGACTATTCTGTCTCTCCTGAATTCTGATCTGTAGTGGAGTACACCGGTGTCATGGAAATGAGGCACCGGTGTCTTTGGGCTCTGTAAAATTCCTTTTCCCTGAGATATTTCCTCCCGATTGCAAAACCACACACACCAACAACAATACCCCATCCGACCTTATCTCATCCGGTTTCCTAAGCTTGTTTCAATGGATATAAATTGGACAAGGATCAAATCAAGGTCAATGAGACTCATATGTGGTACGGATCATGGAAGATGGCCTTTTATCATTTCTCAAATGTTTCATGGATTCCACAATGATGCACACAAGTGTAAAACATGAGTAAAACCGCAGTTGTAGAAACAAGAGATCGATGAATTCAACTTTGTGGCATACAATGGGTTAACATTGGATCTCCACTAACAACTTCTGATTCCAAATTGTTCAACAAAGTTCATGGTCGATGCACGTGTAGTGGAGTAGCAATTCATTGTTCAACGTGATGCTTATGGGAACATATGTCAAGTTACTTGCAAGCATTTCAGGAGAAGATTTCCTAATACAACGATATGCCAATTTGTATTTATTTATTTATTTATTTATTTTAAAATTTTTCATGCTAAAAGGGACTAAAACAACAATGGGCTAACACACTAATGAATCATTCTCCCCCCCCCCCCCCAACTTAAAGTTTGCATTGTCCTCAATGCAAAGAGATAACGCATCTTAAAGCATAAAAAGAGGGACGATCATACCCGCGAGGTGGAATGTCAACCACCATATACCTCGACCAAGTTTGAGGATTTCTCATCACGTGCACTGTTTGTCATTGGAAGGGCTTCCAAGGTGTACTCTTTCGGCTCCAACTTGTGGACCATAGCTAGTCACATAGGATCATCGCCGGAGCTTTGTTGGACTAACAACCGTAGCACATAGCTACACCCATGACTTTGGGCTCTTGAATGCCGCAATCACCCCGTACTTAGACCCAAACTACCAAGGCTGATGTGGTAGCGTTTACACCTTGCGAAGACTGAACCACCAACTACCTACTAAGAGCAAACATAACTTCATGGAACACAAAATTTCATTAGCGGGTTAGTCCAAAAATGACAATAATGAAAATAAGCAATAAATCCACCAACTTCTTCACGCGAAGGACACGAGTACTACTTTTCTTCCTTGTAGAAGGCTGTCTTTCCCTATTGTTGGAAGGACAGTATGCGTGGGGTTCAACAATATCTTGAGAAGTAGCGCCATCATCTAATAGGCTACCACTCCCTTTGGAGGGGGGCCCCCCAAATTCCTTACCCCTTCATTCCTCTTTGAAGCAATCTCCACGGAACTTGACACTAAAGCCAAAAGGGTTCAGACAGATTTCTCGTTATCCATGCGCCTGCCGTCAGACCCAACCTCAAGGTACTACATACGTAGCTTGACAAGGTGGCTATACCAGACTGTCGGATGCCGTTCGAGCACGACAAACACTGGACGTATCACATACTCCATGGATTTATAGTCTCCTAGACTTCAAATAAAGCTCACGGACCCAAATGATTGAGGTCCACATTGTCGACATCGGACCCCTCATAGACCGGGTCCCTCAATTCCTCAACGGATTCCTCAGGATCGAAATGTTCAATAAAAGGCTTCAACCGGTGGCCATTCACCTTAAATGTGGTTCCATTCTTAGGGTTCTCAAGTTCAACCGCTCCATAAGTGGAGACGGTTTTCACAATGTAGGGACCTCCCCACCGGGATCGCAATTTACCCGAAAATATATGCAACCTCGAGTTATACAAAAGCACTTTCTGACCGGGGGTGAATGTTTTTCGGACAATGTTCTTGTTGTGAAAGGCCTTAACCTTACACTTGTAGATGTGGGCATTGTCATAGGCATCCCGGCGGATTTCTTCAAGCTCATCCAATTGGAGCTTGCGGTGGGCACCGGTTTCGGGCATCCGATAGTTCAACTGTTTGATGGCCCAAAAATCTTTGTGCTCCATTTCCACCGGTAAGTGGCAAGCCTTGCCATATACCAAGCGGTAGGGAGACATGCCCAACACAGTTTTGTAGGCAGTACGGTAAGCCCACAAAGCATCAATGAGTCTAATAGACCAATTTTTGCGATTCGGGTTCACCGTTTTCTCAAGTATGCGCTTGATTTCCCGATTGGCCAATTCAGCTTGGCCATTGGTCTGTGGGTGGTAGGCAGTGGACACTTTGTGGTTGACCCCATATTTCTTGACTAAAGCTTCCATAGGGCGATTGCAGAAGTGTGTGCCTTGATCACTGATAAGGGCTTTAGGCATACCAAACCTGGAGAAGATATTCTCTTTAAGGAATCAGACCACAATAGAGTGGTCATTGGTTCGGGTTGGAATGGCTTCCACCCACTTGGACACGTAATCCACAGCTAACAAAATGTAGAGATTCCCAAAAGAATTGGGAAAAAGACCCATGAAATCGATGCCCCAACAATCGAAAACTTCAATGATTAAGATAGGTTGGAGGGGCATCATGTTACGCCGTGATAAAGTACCCAACTCTTGACAGCGCGGGCAAGCCTTGCAGAATTCAAAGGCATCCTTGAAGATGTGAGGCCAATAGAAGCCACACTGTAGAATTTTAGCAGCTGTCTTCTTCGAGGAAAAATGCCCGCCACATGCCTCGGTGTGGCAGAAGGTCAAGATTGACTTCTGTTCATCATCGGGCACACACCGCCGGACAATCTGGTCTGGGCAAAATTTAAAGAGATAGGGATCATCGAAGACGAATCTCCTCACCTCAGCTAGAAATTTCCTCCTATCTTGAGGAGTCCAATGTGATGGGAGTTGCCCCGTGGCCAAGTAATTGACAATGTCAGCATACCACGGGCAACTTGAAATGGCCAAGAGTTGTTCATCGGGAAAGGAGTCGGGAATGGGTATGTTAGTGGTATGATCCTCAAACTCGAGGCGTGACAAGTGATCAGCCACGACATTCTCAACCCCCTTTTTATCTTTGATGGTCAAGTCAAACTCTTGCAACAGAAGTATCCACCGAATGAGCCGAGCCTTGGCATCGGGCTTAGTGAGCAGATATTTGAGAGCCGCATGGTTGGTGTAGACTATGATAGGTGATCCGATGAGATAGGATCGAAACTTGTCTAAAGCAAAGACAACCGCCAACAACTCTTTCTCGGTGGTCGTGTAATTCATTTGAGCATCGTTCAAGGTCTTGCTCGCATAAGAGATTACACAAGGAACTTTGTCTCTCCGTTGGCCAAGCACAGCTCCTATAGCATAGTCACTGGCATCACACATGAGCTCAAAGGGCAGGTTCCAATCGGGTGACTGCATGATTGGAGGAGTAGTGAGACTAATTTTTAGTTGTGAAAAAGCCTCCTCGCAATCTTCCGTCCACTCGAAAGGTGTGTCCTTCGTAAGTAAACGACACAACGGACGAGATATGGCGCTGAAATTCTGAATGAAGCGCCGATAGAATCCAGCGTGTCCAAGGAAAGAACGGATATCCTTGACACACTTAGGGGTAGGTAACTTAGAGATGAGCTCTATTTTTGAATTATCCACCTCAATCCCCCTAGAAGAGACTATATGCCCAAGAACGATACCTTGGGTAACCATGAAATGAAATTTTCCCCAATTAAGCACAAGGTTAGTCTCTTCACACCTCACAAGTACAGATTCCAGATTATTAAGGCATGACTCAAAGGAGTCACCAAAGACAGAAAAGTCGTCCATAAACACCTCCACCACCTTTTCAATCATGTCGCTGAAGATACCCGTCATACACCTACAAAAGGTGTCGGGAGCATTGCAAAGCCCGAAGGGCATGCGACGGTAGGCGAAAGTGCCAAATGGGCAAGTGAAAGTGGTCTTCTCTTGGTCTTCCAGAGAGACCTCTATCTGATTATAGCATGAATACCCGTCAAGGAAATAGTAGAAAGCATGACCAGCCACCCTCTCTAACATTTGATCAATGAAGGGAAGAGGGAAGTGGTCTTTCCGGGTGCAAGCGTTGAGTTTTCGATAGTCAATGCAGACGCGCCAACCGGTGACCACTCGAGTAGGGATCAACTCCCCACTTTCATTGGGCACAACCGTGACACCAGAATTTTTCGGAACAACCTGGATGGGGCTGACCCATTTACTGTCGGCAATCGGGTATATGATACCCACATCCAGTAACTTTAGAACTTCATCTCTCACCACATCTCGCATGATCGGATTCAAACGACGTTGAGGTTGGCGAGATGGTTTGATATCATCCTCGAGATAGATGCGGTGAGTACATAGTAGCGGGCTGATCCCGTGAATATCAGCAATGGTCCACCCTAAAGCAGGTTTGTGGGCCCTCAGAATTTTCAGTAAAGCAGCTTCTTGGTGATTTTCCAGACTGGATGAGATCACAACAGGGAAAGTTTCAGAATTTCCCAAGAAGGCATACTTCAAGGTAGATGGCAAACTTTTGAGCTCGGGCTTGGGTGGTTGGATGGTAGAAGGTAGAGTTTTGGGTTTTGCAAGTGGTAACGCTTCAAAAGTGGGTACCCACCTTTCGGTACCCATCACCTCTTCTTTATTTAGGAGGGAGTAAATGTACTCAACCTCGGGTGAATCTAAGAACTCGGTCTCTTCTACAGTAAGCATAGCCTCTAGGGGGTCGGAAAAGAGATGACAATCGACGTGTTCTTGGACAAGTGTGTCAATAATGCTCACGTCACGGATGTCATCATCATCCCCCATTTGGCTCCCAATGTTAAATATGTTGAGCTCAAGGGTCATGTTCCCAAACGTCATTTTTAGTAGCCCATTTCGACAGTGGATCACCGCGTTGGACGTGGCCAAGAAAGGCCTTCCAAGTATGATGGGCGTTTGGGCTTGAAGATTCGACGAGGGACAAGTATCAAGGACTATGAAGTCCACCGGGTATACAAAGTTGTCCACTTGGACAAGCACATCCTCCACCAATCCCCTCGGTACCCGGACACTACGGTCGGCTAATTGAAGGGTCACCGAGGTTGGTTTCATGTCCCCCAACCCAAGTTGCTCATACACCGAGTATGGCAACAAATTAACACTAGCCCCCAAGTCAAGCAGGGCTTTCTCCACTATCTTTCCCCCAACTCTCACAGAAATGGTAGGACAACCGGGGTCCTTGTACTTGGGTGCAATGGGGGTTTGAATGATCGAACTAACTTGGTGTGTCAAGAATACCTTCTTTTGAACGTTGTGCTTGCGCTTGATTGTGCACAAGTCTTTCAAAAATTTAGCGTAAGAAGGTATTTGCTTGATTGCATCAAGTAACGGGATATTGATTTTAACTTGCTTGAAAAGCTCAAATATCTCGTTGGCGTTCGTCAACTTGGGTAGAGGCCTCAATCTTTGTGGGAATGGGGCCGGCATTGGGCAAGTGGAGACCATGGGTTCTCCCATAGGAACAGATGTGGAAGTGGAAATGGGGGGAGATGGAGGCAAACCACTCACCGGTTCATCATCTTGGGGTTGTGGAGTAGGCACCGGAGGAGGAGTGGGGATGGCTTTTAGGAGAATGGTCTTGTCGACCTCTTTCCCACTCCTCAATGTGGTGATGGTCTTTGCTTGTTCCATATTGGACCCAGAAGGAGAATTTCCTTGCACAAAATGTTGACCTTGGGGGTTTGCTTGTGGTTGGGCTGGAAATTTCCCTTTTTCATGTTGCATGGTCCCCAATGTGGTGGTCAACTTGGTGAGTTGGGAGCGGATGTCCCCAATGGCTTGCGTGTTTTGCTCATTTACATTTGCTTGCTGATGAGCGCACTATATTGCATAATAACGTGGCTCAATATACTCATTTTGGTAATTATGCGTAGGCAAATGTGTTTATTTAGTTAATGTTGCACGTGTAGTTGCCTTTGTACTCTTTGCAGGTTTCCGAGCGCTAAAAGAGTGTGGTAAAGCCCGAAGGCGAATCAATGGTTCGGACCAATTACGGCTTGGTTTGAAAGCCAAGAAAAGGCCTAGGAATGACGGAAGTGAAGTTGGAGTGGAAAGTGAAGAGCCCAAGAAAATTAACCCAGAAGGTTTCTCTACCGATAGAGAATCAAGTTCTATCGGTAGAGAAGGAGAAATCAAGGCCACTCAAAGAGGCTCTACCGGTAGAGGATCAGTCTCTATCGGTAGAAGTGGAACCAGAAAAGTCAGAAGACTTCTGTACCGGTAGAGGGTCAGTCCTATCGGTAGAGAGAAGAACCAGAAAAAGTCAGAAGACTTCTCTACCGGTAGAGGGTCAGTCCTATCGGTAGAGAGAAGAATCCAGAAGAAGTCAGAAGACTTCTCTACCGGTAGAGGTTCAGTCCTATCGGTAGAGAGAAGGAACCAGAAAAAGACAGTAGGGTTCTCTACCGGTAGAGATTCACTCCTATCGGTAGAGACCCAAAATCGGCAGATTTTGTGGGGCCGACTTTATCTCGATTTCTGGCCAAATCAGGGAATAAGAAGCTTCTTCAATTGCCATTGTGGAGGGTAGAATGGTACTTTCACCTAGGTTTGTTAGGTTATTTTATTTTAGGTTGTATTGTTGGCTAAAGGGCTCTCAACATATACACATTCATATCACACTTTTTCATATATCAGTTTTTCACTGTAGAGAGCATTTTTCTTCCTTTCCTTTTTGCTTTTTATGCTTGTTCTTCATTGTTCTTCAAGTTTTAAGTAAGTTTTGATTCCTTGAGTGTTCTTCCCCTTATGAATCTTTGTATTCTCTTGGAAGCACTTAAGTGTTAGTAAGTTTTACTTGTTTTTCTTCCATTTAGTATTGTTCTACTTCCTTTAAAATCTGATTCTATTAGAGTTTTGTTTATTTCCTGCTTATTGTCTTTAGATAAGTTTGTTTAATGATGTTTTCTATCACTTCTACCATGTTCATGTTAAAATATGAGTAGTTAAATTAGTGTGGGTTAAGTCTAAATGTAAAGTTGATTTCAAACCTATGTTGGTCTATATCTTCTCCATATTTGTTAATGCCATTGATGGATCTTTCTAAGTTTTTCATATTGAAATAAAAATGAAGTGTTAAGTTCTTGCTTAGTTATAGCCATCCTTAGAGTTGGTATATCTAATACTTGAATCGATGTCCTTCATCTTTTAATCCTTTTTCCTTGAACTTGAAAGATCCGTCAAAACCATTTTAAGAATTAAAATCCTGATTTTCATTGAAGAATTTTCCGATCTAAAACCCGGGACCGGGGGCTAGATTGAGTTATAAAGAGAAGAAATAGACCAACGGAAGATTTGAATAGACCACACTTTAGGACTTAACCCCACTCCTTAATCTAGTTTTAATCCTCCACTTAGTTGATATAATTGCTTAACCGCACCAAACAAAACTTTGAGGTTGACGTCCGAAACGTCGAAAAACACCAATTTGCGTATTCTCTAATTACAACGTTCTTTTCCCTGTGAATCGATACTCCGGACTATCCATATACTCTTTTTTTTTTACATATTTTGAGGAAAGTCCAGTTTTATGAAATTAAACCACTGACTTCGAGGCCGGCACCCTAACGACACGCACTTTGCCGGTCCGGTCATGTTTTTGGCGCCGTTGCCGGGGAATTGAATAGTTGTTTTTAGAGAAATCGCAGATTTTGCAAAGTGCGAGTTTCTTTGGCGGAAACCTTTAACCTACCCATATTGGTAAACCTAAGGTGTAACGCAAGCCAAAGGAACGTGCAATTCGCAAATTTTTCCCCCTAACACCACAATGGCTGCCCAACCAGGGGCCAATAATGATCTACTTGTATGGACCATGAGGGACTATCCATACCGATCCGATTTTCAAATCCAGAGCTATTATACCGAATGGCAGGAACCTCTATGGTACCCACCTTACAGTTCAGAGCAATATACCTTCCAGGAACCTATTGTGGATCCCATTGCATATCAACCGCCTAATCAACCAAGTTTGGAAGATACTCTACAAATGTTTATGCAGGGACTGCCCAATAACCTGCAACATTATGCTCCTCAGGAACCTTCTGTGGTTTTTAATGCATATCAGTCGGCTAATAAGCCAAGTTTGGAGGATACGTTACAGATGTTTATACAAGAACAAACTACCATACAAGAGAAAAACGTGCAAGCCATTGGGGACATCAATTCTCAATTGACTGAATTGAACAATATGTTTAATGTTGTGAGTCAAATTGAAAATGACGTTGAGTCCCATGATACGAGCCTCAATGTTGAGTCCCATGATACGAGCCTCGCTGATAGTTTAGAGCAAGAACATGGGGATACTCATTTATTCCCCGATCCTATTGAAATTGGTCTCACTGCTGAAGAGACCACATTTTTAGATTCACCTGAGCTCGAGTGCTTTTCCTCACTCGTAAATGACGAAGCTATGGGAATAGAAAGTTGGGTACCCATTGTTGACAAGTCACCTCCGGACAAACCGCAAACTTATCTGTCCATTGACCAATCTGTACCTTTAGAAATTCAAATTTTTTCTAAGCAAGTGGAAACCGATCCCCCTGATAATACTGAGTACTCTCTTGTTGTGATTCTACCCATTCAAAACAATCAACAGGAGAGTAAACTTTTGGGACTCTCAGACCAACATCAGCAGGTTATGAGTTGGCACATTCGATTAGACCATTTTTCTCCACCCTTTACTGATCCAATTTTGGAGAAGAAATATGGTCATTCAGGCTACAATCTCATTGTGGTCTCTCTGGTAGACCAAGCGCAGCCATATGTTCCTGATCCATTCGGAACATTTCCATTGAAAATATTGGGCCTAGACTGTTTGGGTGACCAAATTGTTGTTCCGTGAGCTTGATTTGAAGTCTAGGAGACTATAAATCCATGGAGTATGTGATACCTCCAGTGTTTGCCGTGCTCGAACGGCATCAGATGGTCTGGTATAGCCACCTTGTCAAGCTACGTATGTAGTACCTTGAGGTTGGGTCTGACGGCAGGCGCGTGGAAAATGAGAAATCTGTCTGAACCTTTTCGGCTTTAGTGTCAAGTTCCGTGGAGATTGCTTCAAAGCGAAATGAAGGGGTAAAGAATTTGGGGGGACCCCCTCCAAAGGGAGTGGTAGCCTATTAGATGATGGCGCTACTTCTCAAGATATTGTTGAACCCCTCGCATACTGTCCTTCCAACAATAGGGAAACACAGCCTTCGACAAGGAAGAAAAGTAGTACTCGTGTCCTTCGCGTGAAGAAGTTGGTGGATTTATTGCTTACTTTCATTTATTGTCATTTTTGGACTAACCCGCTAATGAAATTTTGTGTCCCATGAAGTCATGTTTGCTCTTAGTAGGTAGTTGGTGGTTCAGTCTTCGCAAGGTGTACACGCTACCACATCAGCCTTGGTAGTTTGGGTCTAAGTACGGGGTGATTGCGGCATTCAAGAGCCCAAAGTCATGGGTGTAGCTATGTGCTACGACTGTTAGTCCAACAAAGCTCCGGCGATGATCCTATGTGACTAGCTATGGTCCACAAGTTGGAGCCGAAAGAGTACACCTTGGAAGCCCTCCCAATGACAAACAGTGCACGTGACGAGAAATCCTCAAACTTGGTCGAGGTATATGGTGGTTGACATTCCACCTCGCAGGTATGATCGTCCCTCTTTTATGCTTAATGGTGCGTTGTCTTCGTGCATTGAGGACAATGTAATTTTCAAGTTGGGGGGAAGGGTTAGTCCAATTTTAGTGTTAATTGAGTCATTTTAGTCCCATTTTTTTTTCAATTGTTGTTCCATTTCCCATGAAAGTAGAGTTGAAACCTATGCTTGATAATTTGGATATGTACAAGAGGCATGCATGCGATGTATTTGTCATTGAGCAACAAAGTCAATTCACACACATAAACATGAACTATTTGGAACACTTTGAGCTAAGTGTGTAATTGGGTGATTTGATCATATAGAGTGGAGATTTAATTTGAAAAGCATCCCGCACTCAATCTTCATATGAAATCCATGCCATGCTCATTTCATGCTTAACATCTTGCATGCATCAATTTGGAATCCATTATGTACGGAGAAAAGGCAATTAGGCTATCTTTGCATGATTGAACCACACAAGTGTCCCATGATCCAAATTTTGAACCCAGTCCGAGTCATCCAATTTTCATGAAACAATTAGGAAACCGGATGTTGGGAGGTGTTATGAGGTGTTATGAGAGTGTTTGGATGGGTGATGGAAAGAAGAGGGGTCAAAAAGATGAAGAAGTTGGGCAAAAGAAGAAAATTCAGACAGTTCACTTCTCTATTGATAGAGGAGACTTTCCTATTGATAGAGAAAATGCAAAAGTTGGACAGTTCATTTTTCTATTGATAGAGACTATTTCTCTGTCAATAGAGACTATTTCTCAATCCATAGAGAGATTGGTTTTCGAAAAGAAATTCTCAAATCGCAGAAAACCAAATGATGTCCTTTCATTTTTCAAGCCTGACTTTCACTCTCCCTTTCAAAAAAAAAAAAAATTGCAATTCCCTCTCTCTCCGACTCCGAAATCCTTCAAAGAAAAAATGTTCAGAATATTGAAGAAGATCTTTTGTCGGCTGATAGAGATCAAGAGATCATAGAGGAAAATTATGAGGACACAACAGAAGATATTGAGGAGAAAAATTAACCATGAACCACGTGGCAGCTCAGATAAGACGTCCGTGCATCTCCGAGGATGAGAGCGAGGAGAAAGAGGACGTGGGAGATAAAGCTCAGGCCGGTAGCGATGATATTGTTGGGAAGGAGGAGAGTGACTAATAGACCTTTAATGATGGAGAGGTAGTAGTATGCAGTAGTTGTAGGATTGAGTCGGTGTTGTCTAATTTGAGTTATCTTTGAGTCGAGTAAGTTTTGAGTCATTTTATTTATGCTTTCTATGAAGTGTGCACCAGGTGCACATTTGGGTTGTCATTACGCCGGCAAGGGGTAGAAAACCAAGCCACATATTAGCCGGTGTCAAATTTTGTATTCCATTTTGCTATAAACCCATGAATGTTATAAGCTTTCAAGTCCTAGTAGATTCTACTTACGTTTTGGATTCTATCTTGATGCATGTTTGAGTAGTTACATGTTTCTAGCACTTGGCATTCCTATATCACATTGCTATGTTCCATCAACGCATACCAGAATACTTTCATTGTGATTGCGCTTATTCCTTGAATGCATAACCACATCTTCGGTGTGTATATTCGCGCAAGTTAGGGATGCAAAGTTTAAGTCATGAAGTGCACAATTTGTTTTGAGGGCAAACTGAGAGATTTGGAATCAAGGCTCGCTTTGGTTAACATTGCTTAATAGATTTCCAAGCTCACTTGTTCCTTATAGTTCATGAATGGTTGTGCGTGTTTACATTGCTCATTCTTGCTAAATGCGCCGAGTACACATGGAAAACTACGAAATCAAGCATGGTTGATAATTAGACTTGCATGGGAAATAAACTGTCTTTTCTGTTGTTAGTATGATGCGTTGCTAGGGACTAGCAACCTTCAAGTTGGGTGGTGTGATGAGCGCACTATATTGCATAATAACGTGGCTCAATATACTCATTTTGGCAATTATGCGTAGGCAAATGTGTTTATTTAGTTAATGTTGCACGTGTAGTTGCCTTTGTACTCTTTGCAGGTTTCCGAGCGCTAAAAGAGTGTGGTAAAGCCCGAAGGCGAATCAATGGTTCGGACCAATTACGGCTTGGTTTGAAAGCCAAGAAAAGGCCTAGGAATGACGGAAGTGAAGTTGGAGTGGAAAGTGAAGAGCCCAAGAAAATTAACCCAGAAGGTTTCTCTACCGATAGAGAATCAAGTTCTATCGGTAGAGAAGGAGAAATCAAGGCCACTCAAAGAGGCTCTACCGGTAGAGGATCAGTCTCTATCGGTAGAAGTGGAACCAGAAAAGTCAGAAGACTTCTGTACCGGTAGAGGGTCAGTCCTATCGGTAGAGAGAAGAACCAGAAAAAGTCAGAAGACTTCTCTACCGGTAGAGGGTCAGTCCTATCGGTAGAGAGAAGAATCTAGAAGAAGTCAGAAGACTTCTCTACCGGTAGAGGTTCAGTCCTATCGGTAGAGAGAAGGAACCAGAAAAAGACAGTAGGGTTCTCTACCGGTAGAGATTCACTCCTATCGGTAGAGATCCAAAATCGGCAGATTTTGTGGGGCCGACTTTATCTCGATTTCTGGCCAAATCAGGGAATAAGAAGCTTCTTCAATTGCCATTGTGGAGGGTAGAATGGTACTTTCACCTAGGTTTGTTAGGTTATTTTATTTTAGGTTGTATTGTTGGCTAAAGGGCTCTCAACATATACACATTCATATCACACTTTTTCATATATCAGTTTTTCACTGTAGAGAGCATTTTTCTTCCTTTCCTTTTTGCTTTTTATGCTTGTTCTTCATTGTTCTTCAAGTTTTAAGTAAGTTTTGATTCCTTGAGTGTTCTTCCCCTTATGAATCTTTGTATTCTCTTGGAAGCACTTAAGTGTTAGTAAGTTTTACTTGTTTTTCTTCCATTTAGTATTGTTCTACTTCCTTTAAAATCTGATTCTATTAGAGTTTTGTTTATTTCTTGCTTATTGTCTTTAGATAAGTTTGTTTAATGATGTTTTCTATCACTTCTACCATGTTCATGTTAAAATATGAGTAGTTAAATTAGTGTGGGTTAAGTCTAAATGTAAAGTTGATTTCAAACCTATGTTGGTCTATATCTTCTCCATATTTGTTAATGCCATTGATGGATCTTTCTAAGTTTTTCATATTGAAATAAAAATGAAGTGTTAAGTTCTTGCTTAGTTATAGCCATCCTTAGAGTTGGTATATCTAATACTTGAATCGATGTCCTTCATCTTTTAATCCTTTTTCCTTGAACTTGAAAGATCCGTCAAAACCATTTTAAGAATTAAAATCCTGATTTTCATTGAAGAATTTTCCGATCTAAAACCCGGGACCGGGGGCTAGATTGAGTTATAAAGAGAAGAAATAGACCAACGGAAGATTTGAATAGACCACACTTTAGGACTTAACCCCACTCCTTAATCTAGTTTTAATCCTCCACTTAGTTGATATAATTGCTTAACCGCACCAAACAAAACTTTGTGAACAGAAGGATTCGTTGGGTATTTCTTCAAAATTTTGGATTTTCTTTTTCAAGATGGTAGTGCGGTGAAGTGGGAACCATTTCTTGTGGAATTCAACTTGCATTTCCACCCAACTAGTCACCGAATGTGATCTCAAGGAGAGAAACCATCGCTTGGCCTTCTCCTTGAGGGAAAAAGGAAAGAGTTTCAAACGTGTCATCTCAAGGTGAGTGGCCACGTTGGTGAAAGTGTTCACCACCTCCTCGAACTCTTTAATGTGCACATAGCAATTCTCCGATTCCATCCCATAGAAGGTAGGTAACATGCCAAGCATGTTAGGCTTTACATGGAATTGATGCCCTTCGGGAGTATCGGTAGGAAAGCGAATGCACGAGGTGGTGGTGGTGTGAGTAGGGTGCAAGTGATCCCGCATGGTGCGACCCATGGGTGCGTCATTGGCCTCATGTTGTTCGGCCATTGGGTTGAGAGGAGGGTTGTCTTGGCGAATGAGCCTATGTGTAGCGTCACGAGTGTAGACACTCATACATCAAAGACACTCTCCAAACAATCAAGTGTGAGTGCAAAAAGAAAATAAAACTTGCGAATTGCACGTTCCTTTGGCTTGCGTTACACCTTAGGTTTACCAATATGGGTAGGTTAAAGGTTGACGCCAAAGAAACTTGCACTTTGCAAAATCTGCGATTCCTTAAAAACAACTATTCAATTTCCCCGGCAACGGCGCCAAAAACATGACCGAACCGGCAAAAGTGTGCGTCGTTAGGGCGCCGGCCTCGGGTCAATGGTTTAATTTCTTAAAACAGGACTTTCCTCAAAATATTTAAAAACGAGTATAATGGATAGTCCGGAGTATCGATCCACAGGGAAAAGAAAATTGGATTCAAAGATTTCGCAAATTGATTTTTTCGACATTTCGGACGTCAACCTCAAAATTTGTTTGGTGTGGTTAACAATGATATTAACTAAGTGAGAGATTAAACTAGATTAAACAGTGGGGTTAAGTCCTAAAATTTGGTCTACTCAATTCTTCCGTTGGTCTATCTCTTCTCCTTATAACTCAATCTAGCCCCCGGTCTCGGGTTTTAGATCGGAAAATTCTTCAATGAAAATCAGGATTTTAATTCATAAAATGGTTTGATGGATTCCTTCAAGTTCAAGAATATGGGATCAAAAGATGAAGGTCATCGATCCAAGTATTAGATATACCAACTCTTGAGGATGGCTATAACTAAGCAAGAACTTAACTCTTCATTTTTGTTTCAATAGGAAGAACTTAGAAAGATCCATCAATGGACACTAGATACATATTGAGAAGATATAAACCAACATGGTTTTGAATAAACCTCACATTTAGACTTAACCCACACTTGTTTAGCTATTCATATTTACCATAAACATGATAGAAGTAAGAGAAAACATGATGAACAAACTTATCTAAAGAAAATATGAATGATCTAACCAATGCTATACTAGAAAACTCTTAGAAAATCAGATTTTAAGATATGAAATGCAATACTAATGGAAACATAAAGAAGCAAATCTTACCAATAGTTGAATGATTCCAAGAGAGTAAAAGGATTCACAAGAGCAAAACACTAAAGATTAACAAACTTACTTAAAACTTGAAGGCTAAAGCATGAAGAACAAAATATCTAAGGCAAAAGGGAGGCAAGAGCTCTCAACAATCTGATAATAATCTGTGTATTCTATGTGTAATGTTTGTAATGAGTGTGTGAGAGACCCCTTTAGCCAAGGAAAACAACCTACAAAATATCCTAACAAACTAGGTGCTATTACAATTCTATCCTTCAAATTGGCACAATAAGAAGCTTCTTATTCTTTCCCCCAGGCTACAATCCTTTTTGGTCCGCTGATTTGGCACAAAAATCATTGTAAAGTGGTCCCCCAAAGGTCAGCCATCCCAGACAAGATTTGGTCTGTTCGTACTTGATACACCGGTGTCAAGTAATTGAGGCACTGATGTCACTATGGCTCTGTATCTGGTATTGTTGTGAAAGGGGTGGCACCGGTGTAGAGGAATTGAGGCACCGGTGTCATGGGCACTCTGTATCTGGATCTTCTTTGCAATTGGCAGAGACACCGGTGTAAAGGAATTGAAGACACCGGTGTCATGGGCACTCTGTATTCTCCATCTTTCTTTGCAATTGGCAGAGACACCGGTGTAAAGGAATCAGAGGCACCGGTGTCACTTGGTCTCTGTATTTTGGCTTCTTCAGTGGAATAATGGGAGACACCGGTGTCAAGGGAATGGAGCACCGGTGTCACTGATCTCTGGAAATTGCTTCTCCCAACCAAGTTCGGGCTTTGACCCTTCGGACCTCGTGTGACCTCCCCGGACCTTATTTGACTTTTGAAGAGTTGACTTAGGCACTTTAGGGTCCTCTTTTCCCTGTTTGACCTGCACGGGACATGAAATACTTTTTCTTGCATTATCGAGTGTAAACATGGAATAATACGTGCACACAAGTTAAAATAGACGTGTTAAGCCGTAAAATACACAATAACATGCGCTCATCACTCAGCATAAGCTTTCCTTTCTTGCCAAATCGAGTGACACCGTGTCTAGGTTTGATCATTAAGAGCACATGATCACCCTCTTTGAATGCCCAAGGTCTTGTTCATTTGTCGGAATAGCTTTTCTGCCTACTCTGTGTTGTCAACAGCCTCAGTTTGATGATTTTAATTTCCTTCGTGATTTTTTGCACCAACTCCGGTCCCAATGAACTCATCTCCACATTTTCAGTCCAATAGATCAGAGACTGACAAGATCGTCCATATAAAGCTTCATCTGGCGCCATGCCTATACTAGCTTGATAACTGTTGTTTTATGCAAATTCCATCAACGAAAAATGTTGTTCCCAGTGGCCTTGGAAACCCATCATACAAAGCTCTCAACATATCCTCAAGCGTCTGAATCGTCCATTCTGATTGCCCATTCGTTTGAGGATGAAAGGTTGTACTCAAGTGCACATTCATCCCCAACGTCTTTTGTAGACTCAGCCAAAACACTAACGTGAAACGAGAATCTTGATCAGACACTATCGTAACCAGTACCCCATGTAGTCGTATAATCTTCCGGATGTAGAGCTATAGAATTCCATCGTGTCAAACATCTTCACAGGTAAGAAATGCACCGACTTGGTCAATCTGTCTACCACGACCCAAATAGCATTATGGCCTCGCATCGATCTCGACAACCCGGTTACAAAATTCATCATTATGTGCTTCAAATTCCATACCGAAATAGGAAACAGTTGAAGCATCCCTCCTGACTTCTGTTGTTCCGCTTTGACCTGCCAACATGTCAAACATGTCGAGACAAACCTAGTGACATCTTTCTTCATTCCATTTCACAAGTATTGCCTTCGAAGATCCTTGTTCATTTTATTATCCCCTGGATGCACAAAAAAACTGGATTGGTGAAATGCTTTCAACACTGACTCTCTCAAAGTCACAATATCCAGTACAAATAGTGTCTCCTAGTATCTCAATCCCTGTCAGTCCCAGTAGTCCAACCAGTGCTGATCTCGTCGGAATCTAGCCGTTGTTTCACAATCCTTCCTCTTGGTCAAACCCTTTATACTAGTAGTATCTTTCTATGCAATTTCGGTGTGGCTACCAAAGCATTCAAACTTGGCGCCTCTGAATTCTCAGTCGGTTGCAAAATATACACATTTATAGACTCCATCATCCTCCACTCGTGCACTACTAAACTTGTCACTGTCGCCCCTCGACTTCCAACTCATTGCGTCAGCCACCCACAACATTGGGCTTATGTGGATGATAAGACAACGTTGGGCCACCTGAGGCTTCATTCTGGCTTTTACCCCTATTTTGACCAGCTCCCTACCCTGTGCAAGCTTTCCAGCTACCCTGCTTGACCTACCCAGAAGCTTGTCCCTAATTGTTCCTTACATGACCCAATTGTCCCTAGTTGTTCACTTAGGTATGTATTGTAATAATCTAAGACATAAATTTAAAAAAAAATAGCGTGAGGTTCTAAAATATAATTTTAACAATTTTAAGATGAAATCGTATAAATTATAAAAAAAATAGCATGAGGATCTAAAATATAATTTTGGACAATTTTAAGATGAAATCATAATTAAATAGTATTCGAGATAATTTTGTAATTAGATCAAAAAAGAATATTTCTGTAATTTTATAAATAGTGGCATTTTGGTAATTTAGACAAAAATGAAAGTTTTGTAATTATTGTTATAATGGCAGATTTGTAATTATGCATTCTTGGGTTAAATCTATAAATTATAATATATAAGTATGTAAAACATTAATTATTAAATAAGGGGGGTCTAAGTGCAATTAATAACAAAATAACAACAAAACCATTGAAGTCAAACACTACAGTGCAACCCAGCCGGTCGGTGTGCTAGACTTCCGTCTGGTCGATCAATAAATTGCTACCATTTTGTTCGTGAAAACTTCATGGAATCTCGGAGATCTTGCTAAACATATGTTAGGATAATGGCTAGGCGAACTTACTTGGGATTCGAAATTTTGGCGACGTTTCAGGGTGTTCAGTTATGAGTCGACGATAACGAACGACCATCAGAATTCGTTTCTTCTTCTTCTTCTCCTCCTCAGCCCAGCTCTCTCTCTCTTTCTCTCTCTCTCTCTCTCTCTCTCGAATTCTCAGCCAACGAATGTGTGTGTCGAAAGAAGGGAGGGTGTTTGGTGTGTGTGTGTGTGTGATTTAATGGGAGAAAAAAATGCTGAAAAGATTGGAGTAGTTTAGGAGAGAAGGGTTGATGGGATGGGTTAGGATTTTTGGAGAAAAAAGAAGAGAAGAAGTTGTGAGCATTTAGAGAATGATAAGGGAGTATTTATAGGAGACATGAAAAGTTGATCTAAGTATTGAGAATAAATCAAGGATAATGAATGATGGAGGGAGGTGAAGTGGGAAAGAGATAAAGTAGATGATGGGATGAAAAAATGTGACGGGATATAAAGTGATAGATGGAGTGTATATATTATATATGATTTGTATATGTGGTGTATGGTGTATGTGTATGTTAAGTATAAAATACATGTACAAACATAAATTTAAATACACAGAATAAGTTTTAAATACTTGATTAAAAATTTAATACATAAAATTTTAAAATAGTTACCCGAATCTTTATTATTAATGAATTTAAAAATACGAGTCTGTTGCGACAAATACGATAAACAAAGAAGAAATAATCAACAAGAAAACGGAAAGATACATAGATTTACGTGGTTCCGAATAAACAATAACTTAAACGTACGTCCACGGGAGGAGAGAAATTTCTTTCACTATGATCAAGAGAGATTACAAGGGCCGATTATGTTCCGAAACCCTAATGTGAGGTGCCCAATCAATTTAGATCTCAACTAAAAATCTAGAGATATCTTTTAGGGAACCATGTTTATCATATTTATAGGAAATCCCAAAAAATATGGAAGAATATCAATCCCTAAAGAATAAGAATATAAATCCCTAAATAGTAGGAAAATATCCTAAATAAACTAGGAAAACAAAATTTTCAAACTTTTCTAGAATTCTCGCGGGTACACCTTACTACCGGTAATACAACACCTATTACCTGTAGTAAAACAAGCTGTCCAAAAATCAGTAGCTTTTACTACCGGTAGTACCAATACTACTACCGGTAGTACTGGTCACTGCCGAAAAACTAAACTTCCTATTACCGGTAGTTCCAACACCACTATCGGTAATACCAGCTACCACCCAAATACTTTTCTTCTCCAAATTCAAGGCACTTTTCAACAAATCTCCACCTTGACTTGAATTCCAATGAACTCAATCAACAAGGAACCTTCATCTTGCACCTCTCTCTCCTTCAGAGCCCCAAAGGCAATCAGCAATTGCAAACACCAATCAAGTCCAAGCAAAGCTTGAACTTGACAACCGGAATTGGTTTAGTCATCATATTCGCGGGATTTTCTGCCGTACCTATCTTCTTCACCTCAACCTGTTTCTGAGAGATGATATCTCGAATAAAGTGATACCTCACATCAATGTGCTTCGTCCGCTCATGGTACATAAGATTTTTAGTCAAATGTATAGCACTTTGACTATCACAATAAACGACAGTTCCATCCTGCTTTAGACCAAGTTTCCCAAAAAGTACCCTCATCCATAATGCTTCCTTAACAGTTTCAGTCACCGCCATATACTCTGCTTCTGTAGTGGACAACGCAACTGTAGCCTGCAAGGTAGCTTTCCAACTAATAGCACTTCCCGAAAGAGTGAACACATATCCCGTCAAGGATCTTCTCTTGTCATGATCTCTAGCAAAATCAGAATCTACATAACCAACAGCAAGTCCACCTTTATCGGCATCACTGTCGAACACCAAACTAACATCCACAGTCCTTCGCCAATACCTCAGTATCCATTTCACTGCCTCCCAATGTGTCTTCCCTGGATTTGCCATATACCGACTAACAACACTAACAACATGTGAAATATCAGGGTGAGTACATACCATAGCATACATCAAACTCCCAGCAGCACTAGCATATGGAACCTTTGACATGTGCTTCATCTCATCCTCCGTCTGTGGTGACAAGTTTGCAAAAAGTCTAAAATGCGCAGCCATTGGAGTAGACACAGGCTTGGAACTTTGCATAGCAAAACGCTCAAATACTTTTTCTAGATAACCCTTCTGAGTCAAGTATAACTTTCCAGCCTTTCGATCCCTCCTGATTTCCATACCTAAAATTTTCTTTGTTGCACCTCGGTCTTTCATCTCAAACTCTCCACCAAACTGTTTCTTCAACCTATTGATTTCCGACATATCCTTGGCAGCAATTAAAATGTCATCAACATATAACAGCAAATAGATAAATGAACCATCGGGAAATTTTTGAAAATACACACAACTGTCATAGTCACTCCTAGAGTAATCTTGACTCATCATGAATGTATCAAACCGCTTGTATCACTGCCTAGGTAATTGTTTAAGGCCATACAAAGATTTCTTTAACAAGCAAACGAAATTTTCCTTACCAGAAACGGCAAATCCCTCCGGTTGATGCATATAAATCTACTCTTCAAGCTCACCATGCAAGAATGCAGTTTTGACATCAAGCTGCTCCAGCTCTAAGTCAAAATGCGAAACTATGGCAAGCATAACACGAATAGAACTATGTTTAACAACTGGTGAGAATACCTCATTGAAGTCCACTCCCTCCTGTTGACTATAGCCTTTCGCCACTAACCGAGCTTTAAGTCTTGCATCTTCCACTCCCGGGATACCTGCTTTTCTTTTGTAAATTCACTTACAGCCAACAATTCTCTTCCCCTTAGGCGGTTTCACCAACTCCCAAGTTTGATTCTTATAAAGAGACTCAATCTCTTCATTCATAGCAACAGTCCACTGTGTAGCCTCCTTTCCCGTGACAGCCTCACGGTAGGAAGAAGGCTCCTCATACTCTACTGTTTCTGCTATAGACAACGCATAAGCAACCATATCTGCATAAGCATATTTTTGAGGTGGACGGATCTCCCTCCTTGGCCTATCTTTTGAAATACTGTATGGTTGTTGCTGTTCTGCACCATTCTCTGCGTCTGAATCATGAACCTCTTTCTCAACTGGCTGATCACTGTTCTTCTCCCCTTCGGAATTTTCACATTCTAGCTCCACTTGATTCAGAATCCTCTCACCACTGTCTTGAACATCTGCACTTGCCTTTCCTTTGATCATAGAGTTTTCATCAAAGGTCGCATCCCTGCTCATAAGAAGTTTGGATGACTTTCCATCAGAAAGCCATAATCTATACCCCTTCATCCCAGATCCATAACCCAAGAAGACACACTTCTTGGCTCTAGGCTCAAGCTTACCCTCATTGACATGAGCATAAGCGGGACAACCAAACACCCTCAAATTCGAGTATTCAACCGAAGAACCAGACCATACCTCTATAGGAACCTTGCACTCAATGACAGTTGATGGAGATCGATTCACCAAATAACAAGCAGTGGAAACTGCTTCAGCCCAGAACTCCTTACCCAAATCTACATTAGATAACATACAACGAGCCCTCTCCAAAAGAGTTCTATTCATCTGTTCAGCCACACCATTCTGCTGAGGGGTTTTTCTCACCGTGTGGTGCCTCACGATGCCCTCATCCTTGCAGAATATTTCAAATTCTCCGGAACAAAATTCCAGACCATTATCAGTTCTCAATCTCTTAATCTTCTTACTTGTTTGCTTTTCAATCATGACCTTAAACCGTTTGAATGTAACAAAAGTCTCGCTCTTGTTTTTCAACAAATACACCCAAACTTTCCTGGAATAGTCATCGATCAAGCTCATAAAATATCGAGAACCATCCTTAGATTTAACAATAGAAGGACCCCAAAGATCTGAATGAAAATAATCCACTGTACCTTTAGTTCGACGAACAGCTGTACTAAACTTCACCCTGCACTGCTTGCCATACATGCAATGCTCATAGAAATCTAGCTTCTCCGTCTTCTGTCCACAAAGCAAACCTCGTTTGCTCAATTCTGTCATCCCCCTCTAACTCATATGCCCAAGGCGCAGATGCCATAACTGAGTCAAGTTTGAATCTGATACCTTTGATGATGAGACTGTTGCTGCAGGACCTGAAACTGTACTGCCTTGTAGAACATAGAGGTTACCCACCTTCTGACCTTTCATAAGAACCAGTGCACCTTTCGAGACCTTCAGAACTCCACCTTCAGCTGTATACCTACAGCCATTCGAATCAAGGGTACCCAAAGAGATAAGGTTCTTTTTCAAATCCGGAACATGCCGAACATCTGATAGTGTCCTCACAATACCATCATGCATCTTAATCCGAATAGTTCCAAGCCCAACAGTTTTGTAGGCCATGTTATTGCCCATCAAAACTGAACCACCATGTACTGATTCATAGGTGTTAAAACAATCTTTAATCGGACACATATGATAGGAACAACCAGAATCCAAAATCCACTTTGTATCTGAAAGAACATCACCGGCTGAAACTGATAAAACGTTTTCCAGCCCATCAGAATCCTCAGCGACACCAGCAACTACCTTTTCCTCCTTATTATCCATTTTCGGTTTTGTACATTCGCTCTTATAGTGGCCTTTCGGTTTACAGTTAAAACAATAAATTTTCTTCCTGTTTTTCAACTTCGATCTAGATGTCCCTCTATTCTCCTTATTATTCTCCATTGTTCTCCCTCGCACAAATAACCCCTCATCGGACTCCTCATTCTCACCAGATACCTTCTTCCTCAATTCTTTAGAATATAAACTAGATTTTACATCCTCCATTGAGATCGTATCCTTTCTGTAGAGTAAAGTAGTAAAAAAGTGCTCATAAGATGGGGGCAGGGAACACATAATAATTAGAGCCTGATCTTTATCATCAATTTTAACATCAATATTTTTCAGATCCATAATAATTCTATTCAACTCATCAAGATGATCTTTAACTGGCGTACCTTCCCTCATATGAAACGTGTAGAGGTGTTGTTGCAGATATAGCCTGTTTGTCAGTGATTTGGTCATATAGATACTCTCTAACTTCAACCATAATCCTGCCGCTGTAGTCTCCTCCTCAACCTCGCGAAGCACATCATTTGCTAGACTCAATTGAATCGAACTGAGTGCCTTCTCATCAACAACCTCCCAATCCTCTGTTGACATCGTTCCTGACTTCTTGGCAGATCCAAGTAAAGCCTTCTGCAACCCTTGTTGAACCAACAAAGCCGTTATCTTCACTCTCCATAGACTGAAGCTACTACTCTGCCCATCGAACTTCTCAACTTCGTATTTGGCCGCCATAACCGTAATCGATGGATCGATCACCAAAGCTCTGATACCAATTTGTTGCGACAAATACGATAAACAAAGAAGAAATAATCAACAAGAAAATGGAAAGACACAGAGATTTACGTGGTTCTGAATAAGCAATAGCTTAAACGTACGTCCACGGGAGGAGAGAGATTTCTTTCACTATGATCAAGAGAGATTACAAGGGCCGACTATGTTCCGAAACCCTAATGTGAGGTGCCCAATCAATTTAGATCTCAATTAGAAATCTAGGGATATCTTTTAGAGAACCATGTCTATCATATTTATAGGAAATCCCAAAAAATATGGAAGAATATCAATCCCTAAAGAATAGGAATATAAATCCCTAAATAATAGGAAAATATCCTAAATGAAGTAAGAAAACAAATTTTCCAAACTTTTCTAGGATTCTCGCAGGTACACCTTACTACCGGTAATACAACACCTATTACCGGTAGTAAAACAAGCTGTCCAACAAAGTCCTTACACATTTACTAATTATTTGTGTATATTTACTTTTTTATTTATTAATATTTATACATTTATATGTTGATATATCTATTATTTAACTCTAAAATTACTCGTAAAGAATTTAAAAATAACTAGGATTGCATTTATGTTTATATATAATAAAGATAAGCAGTGTTTATATATAATAAAGACAGAAAACATGAAACTCGGTATACATGGCTAGGATTGCATTTATGGTTGCTTCTCTTGGGCACCAAGCCACCCCATATATTTGTCCTTGCTGGATTAATAAATCATTGCTGTAAGCATTTAAATTCCCGTAAAAATAATTATCAAAATCATGTTTTATTTCCAATTTTAGGAACAAAGTAATAGAGGGGCATCAAATAGGTCGGAGTCGGAAAATTCACTCACTTTATGATATAACATGAACAACAACTATTTTCTCGGAGGAATATTCTTGATGAAAACACATTTAGAAAAAGAGGACCACACTAGAAAACCCATCATAAATTTTTTTTTTTTTTTTTGATAACCGAGGTATCCGGACGGCTTGGGGACCAAGCTGGTATTGCTTGGGGGGTCCCCCACCTAATGCCGAAACCGTCGGGAAAAAAAAAAGACAAAACATGAGTAATTTTTTTTATGCCTTCTCTGCTTTTGGATGCATAGATAGGAGATTGGTTATCTTCATTTATATATAAGACTTGAGAGTACAAGAAATTTAAGTGATGATATTGCGGAATATTTTTTGTCATTATTACGACGCCTTGATTTTGTATATTTTGCTAAATAAAACCATTGCAATTACTCAATAGACTTATTCGACTTAACTATTTTTTATTACTTGGCTGTTTCGTATACACAATTACACGTGGTGTACCACTATACCTATATTTTTAAATTTTTAGATTTTTCTACATATACCGGTTCGGTCCGGTTAGGTTTGGGTTTGAAGGGTCTAAAACCAAAAATCGGACAGGAATCTTTCTAAATTTTCAAACCGGACCAGACCAGACCGCACCGAATGAACTAAAAAACCAAACTGAATCGTCGATTTGGTTCGATTTGCCGGTTTGATTTGGTTTTTTGATTTACACTTTGACCCCTAATTCTTGTAATATATGCTCAGAACAAAAGAAGGGTGTGAGTTAATTTATTTGCTGTTTTTATTTAAGAGGTAGGATGTTAGTGAATTAGGTAGTTAAATCGTTATTAAGGGTGTCGATGTTACTTCATCAATTCAAATCTTAGACTTTACATCACAAATAGTGCTACACATGCAACAGTTAGGTCAACTTGTTTTCCTCCTACGTGATAATTTAATTTTATTGACTCAATAATTTCTTGTTATTATATAATCAAACATATTTAAGGACTATTTTATTTCACTTTAATTGATTTATGAAATTCAAAAACCCTGTACGTTTAATTTTTTTGCAAATTTTTTCCAAACATTTAGGTCCAGAATTGGTTCAACAAACAGTTGATGGTGTTAAACTTATAAGGGAGTGGTTGAAAATTGTAACGACCCGCTCCCGCCCTGTACAATACTGTCCGCTTTTGTCGCCAAAACCCCATGGACTTCCTAGTAGGTCACCCATCCCTGGATTGCTCCAGGGTGAGCACGCTTAATTGTGAAGTTCCATTTGGTGTTGGCGCTATCACGGCTTTAAAATGCCTTGTACAAAGAAAGTTCATAATCTTATAAATACTTCCGAACTTACATCCACCAAGCGATGTGGGACCCTGACCACCCATCCGGACGTCCCACTGAGACTCCATCTCCCGGACGGCGGCCTCACAGCTGGCACCACGGCCTGGCTGGGGTGTCACAAAAATCGCGCAAGATCGTCAAAAGAGTTATGCGGATAAACGGAGGAGAGACTTAGAATTTGAAGTGGGTGACCGTGTGTTTATTCGTGTATCGCCTTGGAAGGGTGTTGTCCGTTTCAAGGGAAAGAAGAAATTGGCTCCGAGGTATATTGGGCCGTACGAGGTCACTGGAAGAGTGGGAGTGACGGCGTATAGATTGGCTTTACCGATGGAGTTGGCACGGTTGCACAATGTATTTCATGTTTCAATGTTGAGGAAGTATATGCCGGATCCAACACACGTCTTGGGTACAGAGCCAATTGAATTGAAAGAAGATTTAACCTACATTGAGGAACCGATGAAGATTTTAGACCGGGGAGAGCGCATCCTTCGTTCCAAAGTAATACCGTTAGTGAAAGTGCAATGGCGTAGTCACGGGCCGGAGGAAGCCACATGGGAGACAGAGGAGCAAATGCGAAAGGATTATCCTCACTTATTCAGTTCAGGTAACAATTTTGCAGACAAAATTCCTAAGGGTGGGAGACGTGTGACACCCTAAATTATTTTACGGTAATCCAATGCATAATTTAAGTGTGTGTTGTGTTTAATCAATTGGGTAACGTATAAAATTAGTTGATTTAACAAGTGAACGGATTGGATTATGCGTATGTGGTATTATATGTACAATTGGCATGAGTTGGAAAATAAGAATACGTGTACCCATGTACACTGAATAATTTTCCTTAAAATTACATTATAAGCTAAAAACAAAGAAAAATAAAAAAAAAAAGTTACCTTCTCTGCCAAAACCCACCGTTAGAAAGAGAGAGAGAGAGAAGAGAGAGAAAAGAGAAGAAGAAGAAGAGATTCAAGAGGAACCTCTAGGGCTTCAAATTAAAGCATAAATTGGTAAGAATATGCATGTTCTTCCTAGTTTCATCTCTTTTAAACCTGAAATTCGTGGTTTTGATGTGGAATTTTAGGTTTTCTTCAACAAATTCGTGATTTGGATAACCCTGGAAATCTGGTTCTGTTCTAGTTTGAATCTGCTATTATTTGTCTAACTTATTGACATAGCTTCGTATCTCTACATTTTCTGAAATTTTTACTGCAGATACCTGTATGTGTTCTCTGTGTTGTGTTAAATTTTAAGAATTTTTGGTGAAATACAGAAAATATGAAAAATCATTTACCTAACTGTTGTCGTGGGTTCGCAGTGCAGACTGCACTGTCGCCTCTTACGGAAATGGCTATATCTTGACCTAGGGATGTCGAAATTTCAATCCTTTTGTTGTGTTAGAAACTAGACTCAGAGGGCTTTTCAGATATATAGCTTATGTATTCTAGTTTATTCCCAGTAGTAACAGTTTTCAGTTTGAAGTTAGCAAAGAATTCATTTTGCAGAATCTGTTGAAAATTTTAGTTCAATTGTTGTCCGTTTAAAAATAGTTTCGTAGCTCTAAAAATTATGAGATTTTGGTATGGTGTTTCTGTATGTTCTTTTAGTATATGGTTAAGATTTGGGAACATTTGGATGAGTAGATTAATTCTATAAATTCGTAGATTAAAAAGGTGTCGGATTGTGTCTAGTGTGTTTGAGCCTTTCTTTTATATTTGAGCATGAAACATTTGCTATTATTGGTCTCAATTGACATTTCATTATGAAATATGAATGATTCTTGTACTAATTGTGAATACATATTTCAGAGACAGAAACGGGCACGTCCGAGGTGCCGAGATAGTGGTTTTGTGTCTTTCGTTTTGGAGACCGAGGTGAGTGTTGATTTATAGATGTAATTACTTTTGAAGTGAGCTAATATAATAAATTGTGGCATAAGTGCTGATGGGACCTTTGGGTCGGAACTGGGTAATCGTACCGATAAGTGGCGAATGCGCCGATACAGTGGCCTTGGGCCGATGGCATAAGTGCCGATATAGGTGGCTTATAGCCTATCTCTTGGATTTAAATGTTGATCTACTAGTTTTCCTTTGATGAATTGTACTGGTAAATTAGTGCTCTACTCCTATGAATTGTATCTATTTCTCAAATCCTGGAATCCATTTTGGGTTCCAGTTTTGCAGGTATAGAATCGGTGTCCACTACAAGTTTAGTCGTGCATGTACCCCACTAGAGAGTCCTGAGTCGGGTTTTGGTTTCCTTGTGGATAGCTGTGATTTTATTTTGTTTTTATTGGCCACGAGATGCTATTTCTAGGCCTTGTACTTGGCTTGTATAACTTTATCTTATTTTTTTCTTTATGTTTATCTTTAGATGAGACTTCCGTTGTGCATGATAAAATGTTCTTTTGGAGTTATGCGTTATTGAGCTGCTTTGTATATATATATATATATTTTTTTATCTTGGCTGGCTTGTGGAATTAGTCTTGTTGATGCACTTGTCACGTGTCGTATCGGTATGGACCAATTGGTGCTATTCCGGGACGGGGTGTGACAATTTTTGGTATCAGAGCTATAGTATATGTAGGTTTTGAGTATTATCGAGCGATGGGTGGCTTGTAGTGGACAATAGGATGTTGATATTTCTGTTTGAGTTGAGTCTAGTGTTGATTTATCTAACATGATGGATTTGGATATATGTTGTGTCGTTGTTAATTGAATTGTATCAGGTCAGAAAGAATGGAACCAAGAAATGAGGATCAACCGGAGGGTGCACCAAAAGCTGCTACAGGGATAAGCGATATAGATAGAATTCTCGCAGTAATGGCACAATACAGTGAACAACAAGTTGCGTTCATGTTGTGGCAAAATCAACAAGTAGCAGCAGCTGTTACAGGCACGGGACTATTGGAGAAATTCAAGAAGTTGTTCCCAACAGGATTTGAGGGTACAGTTAATCCTGTTGATGTAGAAAATTGGCTAAAAAGTGTTGAGCGGGTTTTGGTGACAATGGGAATTACGGATGAACAGAAGGTGACCCTAACAACTTTCAGTTTGAAGGGTGAAGCATTAATATGGTGGGAAGCAATTCGAAGACAGCTGACGGCTCCGTTAACTGGTGTTCAGCCGCCAGCACCACAGATGGTCACATGGGCAAAGTTTGTGAAAGCTTTCAATGATCAATACTTTCCAGAGTCGTAACAATTCGAACAAGAGGCGGCATTTATCAATCTTAAGCAGGGAAGTATGTCAGTGATGGAGTTTGAGGCCAAGTTCAATGCTCTTTCGAGATATGCTCTAGATATGGTGGATACAAATGAAAAGAAATGTAGGCGATTTAGGAAAGGATTGTAAACCAATGTTGCGACACGATTGACATCTTTTAGGGAAAAAAATTATGCAGATTTGGTGGATATGGCAAGAAAAGTTGGCAAGGGTGTTCAAGAAATGTTCGATAAACGAGAACAGTTTAAGAAAAGAAAATACGATGGGGGTCAAGTCAGTCAGGCAGGCAAGTCAGGGGGTTATTATAAGGGTGAAAATAAATTTCAACATGTAAAAGGACAAAGTGGATTTAAACAACAAAGTGGACAAGGGCAAGGGGCAAATAAGCAGAGTACGGATAGAAGAGGTGGATCAAGTGGTCGAGGGACTACTTTTCAGTGTTTTCGTTGTGGGTCTCCTGACCATCGTGTTAAAGATTGTCCCGAGGTTAAGAAGGAAACCAGGTGCTTCAATTGTGGAGAAATGGGCCATATAGCAACGCAATGTACAAAACCTCGAGAAACAATATCATTCTCAGTTGGTAGTGCGTCTATTGGACGTGGGATATCTTCGTTTGGCCGAGGTGGAGGCATGGGTGGTTCTACCGCACCGGGGAGGGTATTTGCCATGACACGACAAGGTGCACAAGCAACTCCTGAGGTGGTGACAGGTATTCTAAAAGTTTCTAGTATTACTGCACAAGTTTTAATTGATCCGGGTTCTACGCATTCTTTTGTGTCGAATGTGTTTGGTATGCATTTGAATAAGACTTGTGTATTGTTAAATACCCCGTTGGCGATATCAACTCCTATCGGAGAAGTGGTGGTAGTTGGAGTTTCATACCCAAATTGTGTTGTATGTGTTGGTAATAAAGAACTAGAGGCTAATTTAATTCCTTTAGTTATGTTAGATTTTGATATTATCCTTGGTATGGATTTTCTGTCAACGCATCATGCATCTATAGATTGTTTCAATAAAGAGGTTATTTTTAAACTACTTGGTGAGGCAGAAATCAAATTTTGTGGAGATAGGGAGAATTTTTTGAATGGTGTGATTTCTACAATAAAAGCGGTGAAATTATTGAGGAAGGGATGTCAGGGGTATTTGGCTTACGTGGTTGACACAGCGAAGAAGCAAATAGAAGTATCTGATATACCAGTTGTGGAAGAGTTTCCGGATGTATTTCCAGATGAATTTCTGGGGATCGTGCCGGACAGGGAAGTGGAGTTCACCGTTGAGCTACTACCAGGGACAAACCCTATTTCTATTCCACCGTATAGAATGGCATAGGAGGTATGGCCATTTTGAATTACGTACGAAAAGCCGTTTTAGGAACATCACTTCCTTTTACCTTAAGCTGATGATACCCTGATCTCAAGTCTATTTTTGAAAATACAGTTGCCCCTGCAATTGATCAAACAAATCATCAATCCTAGGAAATGGATACTTATTTCGTACTGTTACCTTATTCAGTTGCCTGTAGTCAATACACATGCGCATCGTACCGTCTTTCTTTTTCACAAAGAGAACTGGTGCTCCCCAAGGCGAAACACTCGGTTGCACAAACCCTTTATCCAACAAATCCTTCAACTGAATTTTCAATTCTAGCAATTCTGCTGGTGCCATTCTATACGGTGGAATAGAAATAGGGTTTGTCCCTGGTAGTAGCTCAATGGTGAACTCCACTTCCCTGTCCGGCACGATCCCCGGCAATTCATCTGGAAATACATCCGGAAACTCTTCCACAACTGGTATATTAGATACTTCTACTGGCTTCTTCACTGTGTCAACCACGTAAGCCAAATACCCCTGACATCCCTTCCTCAATAATTTCACCGCTTTTATTGTAGAAATCACACCATTCAAAGAATTCTCCCTATCTCCACAGAATTTGATTTCTGCCTCACCAGGTAGTTTAAAAATAACCTCTTTATTGAAATAATCTATAGATGCATGATGTGTTGACAGAAAATCCATACGAAGGATAATATCAAAATCTGACATAACTAAAGGAATTAAATTAGCCTCTAATTCTTTATTACCAACACATACAACACAATTTGGGTATGAAACTCCAACTACCTTCACTTCTCTGATAGGAGTTGATATCGCCAACGGGGTATCTAACAATACACAAGTCTTATTCAAATGCATACCAAACACATTCGACACAAAAGAATGCGTAGAACTCGGATCAATTAAAACTTGTGCAGTAATACTAGAAACTTTTAGAATACCTGTCACCACCTCAGGAGTTGCTTGTGCACCGTGTCGTGTCATGGCAAATACAATCCCCGGTGCGGTAGAACCACCCATACCTCCACCTCGGCCAAACGAAGATATCCCACGTCCAATAGACGCACTACCAACTGAGAATGATATTGGTGCTCGAGGTTCTGTACATTGCGTTGCTATATGGCCCATTTTTCCACAATTGAAGCACCTGGTTTCCTTCTTAACCTCTGGACAATCTTTAACACGATGGTCAGGAGACCCACAACGAAAACACTGAAAAGTAGTCCCTCGACCACTTGATCCACCTCATCTATCCGTACTCTGCTTATTTGCCCCTTGCCCTTGTCCACTTTGTTGTTTAAATCCACTTTGTCCTTTTATATGTTGAAATTTATTTTCACCCTTATAATAACCCCCTGACTTGCCTGCCTGACTGACTTGACCCCCATCGTATTTTCTTTTCTTAAACTGTTCTCGTTTATCGAACATTTCTTGAACACCCTTGCCAACTTTTCTGGCCATATTCACGAAATCTGCATAATCGTTTTCCCTAAAAGATGTCAATCGTGTCGCAACATTGGTTTCCAGTCCTTTCCTAAATCGCCTACATTTCTTTTCATTCGTATCCACCATATCTGGAGCATATCTCGAAAGAGCATTGAACTTGGCCTCAAACTCCGTCACTGACATACTTCCCCGCTTAAGATTGATAAATGCCGCCTCTTGTTCGAATTGGTATGACTCTGGAAAGTATTGATCATTGAAAGCTTTCACAAACTTTGCCCACGTGACCATCTCTGGTGCTGGCGGCTGAACACCGGTTAACGGAGCCGTCAGCTGTCTTTGAATTGCTTCCCACCATATTAATGCTTCACCCTTCAAACTGAAAGTTGCTAGGGTCACCTTCTGTTCATCCGTAACTCCCATTGTCACCAAAACCCGCTCAACACTTTTTAGCCAATTTTCTACATCAACAGGATTAATTGTACCCTCAAATTCTGTTGGGAACAACTTCTTGAATTTCTCCAATAGTCCCGTGCCTGTAACAGCTGCTGCTACTTGTTGATTTTACCACAACATGAACGCAGCTTGTTGTTCACTGTATTGTGCCATTGCTGCGAGAATTCTATCTATATCGCTTATCCCTGTAGCAGCTTGTGGTGCACCCTCCGGTTGATCCTCATTTCTTGGTTCCATTCTTTCTAACCTGATACAATTCAATTAACAACGACACAACATATATCCAAATCCATCATGTTAGATAAATCAACACTAGACTCAACTCAAACAGAAATATCAACATCCTATTGTCCACTACAAGCCACCCATCGCTCGATAATACTCAAAACCTACATATACTATAGCCCTGATACCAAAAATTGTCACACCCCGTCCTAGAATAGCACCAATTGGTCCATACCGATACAACACGTGACAAGTGCATCAACAAGACTAATTCCACAAGCCAGCCAAGATAAAAAATATATATATATATACAAAGCAGCTCAATAACGCATAACTCCAAAAGAACATTTTATCATGTACAGCGGAAGTCTCATCTAAAGATAAACATAAAGAGAAAAATAAGATAAAGTTATACAAGCCAAGTACAAGGCCTAGAAATAGCATCTCGTGGCCAATAAAAACAAAATAAAATCACAGCTATCCACAAGGAAACCAAAACCCGACTCAGGACTCTCGAGCGGGGTACATGCACGACTAAACTTGTAGTGGACACCGATTCTATACCTGCAAAACTGGAACCCAAAATGGATTCCAGGACTGTGTGAGAAATAGATGCAATTCATAGGAGTAGAGCACTAATTTATCAGTACAATTCATCAAAAGAAAACTAGTAGATCATTAAATTCAAGAGATAGGCTATAAGCCACCTATATCGGCACTTATGCCATCGGCCCAAGGCCACTGTATCGGCGCATCCGCCACTTATCGGTACGATTACCCAGTTCCGACCCAAAGGTCCCATCGGCACTTATGCCACAATTTATTATATTAGCTCACTTCAAAAGTAATTACATCTATAAATCAACACTCACCTCGGTCTCCAAAACGAAAGACACAAAACTATTGTCTCAGCACCTCGGACGTGCCCGTTTCTGTCTCTGAAATATGTATTCACATTTAGTACAAGAATCATTCATATTTCATAATGAAATGTCAATTGAGACCCATAATAGCAAATGTTTCATGCTCAAATATAAAAGAAAGGCTCAAACACACTAGACACAATCTGACACCTTTTTAATCTACGAATTTATAGAATTAATCTACTCATCCAAATGTCCCCAAATCTTAACCATATACTAAAAGAACATACAAAAACACCATACCAAAATCTCATAATTTTTAGAGCTACAAAACTATTTTTAAACGGACAACAATTGAACTAAAATTTTCAACAGATTCTGCAAAATGAATTCTTTGCTAACTTCAAACTTCAAACTGTTACTACTGAGAACAAATTAGAATACATGGCCTGTATATCTGAAAAGCCCTCTGAGTCTAGTTTCTAACACAACAAGCGGATTGAAATTTTGACATCCCTAGGTCAAGATATAGTCATTTCCGTAAGAGGCGACAGTGCAGTCTGCGTTTAATACATGACTAATCTTTAGTCAAGTGTACGATTCCAAAAAAAATATATAGTAGTTAAAGATTGCATAAAAATATTTTAGAATATATTATTTTTGTTTTAATTGGCAGGCTATCATATGATTTACGTGTTTATTGAACGAAATTTTAATAAATGGACCAAACTGATTTGCATGCATTTGCTTATGATGATTTTTTTCCCTTGATAAACCAGAAAGATGACGAATTGCAATTGGTTGTTATCAAATCCATGGTATTTATTATCTTCTCTCACAAATCAGGCCCATCCAAGAGGGTAAGTCTGCTAGGCTTGGGTTTTGGGCTTCCAAATAAGGGTACATAAATTATGTAGACTGCAATAATAGATATATAAAATAAAGCCCATTATGTGTAAGCCCACTAGAAAAATAAATCCTTGAAGTATTTTGGAGAACTAACTACTTAAAGTATCATTAAAGGGGTCGGTTCTAGAGATACAAAAAGAAAAAACACAGTTTTGTACACAGTACCTTAACCAATAATTTCAATGGCTGAGATTAAAAGTGCAATAATATTAGAATATGAATTAATGCGTTATAAGGAAAACATACTAAGCCCATAAAAAAGTATTGTTCAAGGCTAGCTAAGATCCCCCAACATGCATAAACCTTCTCCGTACAGAAAAAAGACCGTGTCTCCTCTGTGATCAATTAAATTCATTTCAAACTCGGCTTCTCCGTACAGAAAAAAGACCGTGTCTCCTCTGTGATCAATTAAATTCATTTCAAACTCGGACCCGAGTTTGAAATGAATTTACAGAAGTTACAGTGTAGTTCTTATCCCGGGATAATCGAATTTGATGGGAGAAATAATGATCCAGAGAGTTAGCAATGGGATTTGTGGATATTTTGGAACTTATAATTTGTTTGTATGTAATTGTGAGAGGAGTAATGAGGTCCATGCAATCTTAGCACTTATTTCTATCATAGTATTATTGCAATACTAATTTAGGTACGCATAATTTTGAAAATTGTGATTTAGATTTGTTTTTTCAATCCTAGCATTAATTTATATCCTAGCATTATTACACTTTTAATCTCCACCATTAAAATTAATGGCTGAGATGTTGTGTCCAAAACTGTATTTTTTGGTGTCTCCAAAACTAGCCCCATCATTAAATACTTGAATTAATTTATAGAAAAAAATTATAATATATTTGTGTATATGCGTTTCTGTTTTTATGACCAAATTATTTTTCTTCATTTCCATTTCAAGTTGTTTTCTGGACTTTTGATCAATATGAGGTGATCGTAACACAGTATATAAGACTCGTGACTTAGACAATCCAATCTTCCGTGTATAAGACGGAAGCCCCCAGCAATGGTTTTCAAAAAATGGGTGATCAAAAGAGCGAATCACTATGCGTATTTTGGTGGTCGTTACTTTTGGTGGTCTTTCTTTTTGGCTGACTCCTATTCCTCTTCTATTGATCAGAAGCATCCAGCAACGCCACACAAGTTTCTAATTAGATTCTAAGGGCTAAGGCTCCCCTTATCCCCCTCCCTTTTCTTTCCCCCCTGACCGTGTGTGGGCCATACTTCAAAAAGCCCCTACGGGGGTCCTTCACTTACTTGTGTGACTTCAACACCCGCTCACGCTCCTTACCAACAACTCGGCACTTCGTTGGAACACACAATAAGTTGGTCCAATAAATTAGCTCTATTTTCAGCCATTGGAATTTGTACAAGTTACGTAAATGTAATTACAATCACATGGCGGTAAATTTTTAAAAAAGTGATGAAATTGGATGGGTCATCAGTATTGAAACCGTGACACCGCCTTGAACCCGTGACATCTTTAAAGAAAGATTCGAGTTTGGTCACTAGACTAAACTAAGTGGTTCCGCATATAAGTTAGATTTTTAAGTTACCATTGAATCTATACTTGGGCATGATTTTCTTTTACTATTGCTTATGTACTAATATATTTTTACCGACAGTATTTTTACTATACTTCTAGGTACTGGTACAAAAGTTCAATTTAAGTTATGGACTCATGTTGTAAATAAGAACAAATAAGTTGATATTGTCATAATCCTTACTCAATCAGTATGTGTAATTACGGACCTGGGGGACCATGAAAATGGCGTAGTTTAGTGCTAAACGACAAGGGCTGCTATACAAGACTGCACAGTAGGCCTCCCGGGACCGTGTAATTGCAATTTAGTATGTAAAATTTTATATTCTCAATTTAGTATAAAACTATATAATAATTAAATTTGAACTTGCACATTGTAAGGTCCCGACATTTAGTTCGTAATTACCCGACATAATTCGTATTATGGAAATCTTTAGAGGTACATTTATTTATTTTTGGGTGATAAAAATAACATAATTATACCTATCTTTTGAAACAAGTTTGTGGACACTTACCGAGTTAAATATAAAAGTTAAATGAGAGAATGAAAACAATCAACGGTATAAATTTGAGCTATCGAGATTTTTATTTTAAAATTCGATGTTACCACTATAATCCTAACATTTTAATTAGTCAGTAGGGAATTTTCGAGATTTTTCTCTCACCAAAGTTCGGATCGATGCAGTGGAGCCAAGCTGATCTTCTTCATAGAGTGCTATACAAGGCACTTGGATTTGACATTCTTGTGCCAAAGTGACAACTTATTCAGCTCCATGTGGCAATTATATATATCTATGGGAGGATGACTCATCACTCTTAGAAAAATCTATAAATAAGAGTTGTTTTTGCCAACTGAAAATAATAGAGTAGAATTCAAACGTAAGGAGCAAAACACCCCACTCACTTCTCTGCCTTCTCGGTATTCTCTCTCTCTCTCTCTCTCTCTCTCTCTCTCTTTTTCACATATATCTCTCCTCTTATAAGTTCATATGTATATAGGCACTTCCTTATCCCCCCCCCCCCAGCCCCACACACACACACACACACACACGCACACGTCAATATACTTCAAACACCACACATGCACACAGTACACAACCCACTGTTTGGGTTTACATATTTTGGAATAAATAAAAAGTAAATACACTAGGACAACTATATATATATAGTGAGTTTCTATTGAGGGATCCCTTATTTTGTTAAAATGAGGACCTCTCATTTTCGGATCAAATATTGATGATCGAAACCGTTCAATGTGTTTAAAACATGTTTTTAAGGGTATTTAAGAGAAATTGGCTTAAAATATTACCAGGAAGAGTTTGATCGAATTAATTTTTTATAAAACTGTTCTTGTCAGCATTTATGGACAACTGCTTAGATCAAGTCCTTTCTGGTATTTTTTGAGCTGATTTCTCACGGGTACCCTTAAAAACGTGTTTTAAACACATTGAACGGTTCCGATCATCAATATTTGATCCCGAAATGGGAGGTCCTCATTTTAACAAAATGAGGGATGCCTTAATAGAAGCTTACTCTCTCTCTCTCTCTCTCTCTCTATATATATATATATATATATATATATATATATATTGGGTTTATATATATAAACTATTAAAATAATTTTGTAATTTGAATCAGAACAGATTTGCCCAATCTTGTTTCTAGTACCATGAATTTTAATTAAAGATCGGTTAGTCCTAAGTTAAAAATTAGTAAATTACTTATGACCCATACGGCCTAAATGGTGTTTAACATTAGATTAATTATAATTTTTTTTAGGTATAAACGTATCAAGTTAGCCGGACGTTACAAAGGGTTATCACTCTTTTAAGGTGAGTTACTTGATACCTTAGTTACATGCACTTTAAACAAAAATATTTTGTAATGAGATATTGTTGTCTCGAAAATACTAAAGATGCGAATCATGTGTTCCTAAATAATTTATTATTTTTAGACAAGTTGTAATTTATTTGAAAAGGAAATTGTTTACATGTGTTCTTACTTCTAATGCTTAGACCATGGAAAAATAATTGTAAGAATAAAATTCTATATTTTCTGCACATGCTTTACTATACTATGTTGTTTGTACGGTGTCCTGGCTCCTAAGGGACGATAAATAGGCTAGTGACATAGGCCTGATTGGATGGGGCTTTAGGTGGTGCGTTAGTTAACACAAGCCTTAGTTAAAGCCGGGCCCACCTCTAACCCGTTGATTGGCAAAAAAATTTGAGGTGTGTTAGTTAGCCCGTGAGCTAATTAAAGCCCTCAGAAAATTCCTAATTAGCCCCCCCCCCCCGGCCAAGGCTAACTAAGGTATTGCCTTAGCGTTAACCAATTACCAAAATGCCCACCCTTTTATATACACACTTATCTTTATTAAACATAATATAAGTATATGTAATATACGTATATTATATTATTATTATAAATATATAAATATATATATATATATATATATATATATATATATATATACTGATAATATTTATACACACACACATATATACTCATATAATATATAATACGTATACATTATACTTATATTATAAGTATATATACTTGTAATACACACACACACATATACATTATCCTTATATTATAAGTGTGTGTATATGAAAGTATAAATATAAATACATACATATAAAATAGAAACATATACATATATATAATACACATATATATACACTATATATTATACGTATACATTATACGTGTATATATGTGTGTGTGTGTGTCTCTCTCTCTCTCTCTATATATATATATATATATATATATATATATATTATACTTATATTATAATTGTATATATATAAGCGTGTGTGTATTTTTTAATATATATACATATATTTTTTAAATATATATACATATATACATATATATATATGTATATTTTTTTAAGTATATATACATATATGTATATTTTTTAAGTATATATAATGTGTGTTTGTGTGTGTGTGTGTATATATTTTTTTTTAAGTGCATATATATACTCCCTCCGTCCCGGTTTGTTTGTCCACTTTTTGACTTTTAGATGTCCCAAATTGTTTGTCTAATTTTGAAGTTGACTTGTCAAAATTTCCCTAATGCCCTTCCTTTTTTAAAAAACCATGCTTTGGAAAACGTAAACTCTCATTTAATGTTAAAAAAGTTAAGGGTATTCTTGGAAAGTAAAATTTTTTAAGAGTAATGATTGTGTTTCCTAAATAAGTTGAAATTTCGAGAATGGACAAACAAATTGGGACGGAGGGAGTATTAAGTATATATGTATATTTATACTTATATTGTAAGTATACATTATAAGGATTACATATATAATATAATTATAATGTATACGGATATATAAATATAACTATATGTAAGTGTGTGTAGTTATGTACTTATAATATACGTATATATACATATATATGTTACTTTTGAAATAATTCATTAAATCCATAGTGAGGGGTAAAAATGTCTTTTAATAGTTTAATACACATTCTCCTTTTCAAACATACCCTTCATCCAATCACTATATTATTTAACACACCCTTCTTAAAAATCACATCAATGTGGGCCACCACATCTTATATAACACACCAAATTATTTAACACACCCTCTTTACTTAACACACCAAAAATTAAAGCGGCATCCAATCGGCTCGTAAGGTTATAAGGTTGGGGTACAGCCAGGCACCGTACAAGGTTTTGATATCAAACCGTCTCTCTATAATGGAGTCGCTCCCCACAAATGCTGGCAAAAGACCATCGAATAAGTAGTCGTATTTTGACTTCCAATTATGACATGAATTAAATCAATGGTTTTATCTTTGGGGACTGATTGCATGATATGAAATGTTTCCGTGGCCAAACCTGTAACTTTGGTATCCGTATCTCACACGAGCTTTTGCTTATGGCCCTTTTCTTTTCTTCTCTTTCAGGATGATGTGAATAGCAGAGTGTGCCTTGTATATGAGGTTTTGCTACTGCTAGTATTATATGGAAGTAGTGTGGGTGTTGTAATGGAGTTTGTATATACGCAGACGATGTCTGTTTTGTTTTAATGTAACAAATGTCTGTAATTATAACTCATAGTTAACTATGGAGAATAAATATGTTTGCCTCTATCGCTTCCGTATCTGCTATAAATGTTATGTTCAATTTTGCTCTGATGATGAGATAGAATTATGAGGCCTCGATGACTTTGTTGCTGGGCAGTCATGCAACCCTGTTTAGATTTTCGGTCATGACACACATCCATAACTATTAGAGAGAGAGGAGGGATACGAACTATGGTGGGTCGAAATGTCAGACTATATATTGTATCAAAAACGATAAATGGGCTACGCCCAAGAGCACTATAGGGCATGTTAGCTGCGTGGGGTTTCGGCTGACGTATTGCCGAACGGGCCCAGTAGGCCGAAATGAGGATTGTCCACAATAATGAACAAAGACGGGTTTAACCCGGGGAGCATTATTGGACCGTGTCAACAGCGTAGGGCTTCAGCCGTAGTATTGTCTAACGGGCCAGAAGATGATAATCACTGTTCAATTTGTTGAGCTTGTCGAACGCATCGTGCAAGATTTCGGCTGACATTTGGTGCACGGTTCGTCCATTGGACATATGGGACATTGGCATACTGATGCTGTCGTGCCGAACAAACTATCGGGCGTTCGGTTGAGCCAATGGAAATCTTCTGAAGTCAAAGCATGTTCCAAGTAAAAAAGTCTAATATACGCAGTTCCTATATTTGGAACCACAGAGCATAAAGAAGATCTATAAATTAAGAAAACTCTTGTGCTGCACGGCAAGTGCCGAATTTGGCAATGCGTAATTAGTAAGAATGGCAACAGACCGGGTCGGATTGGATATTGGGATATCCATATCCGATATCTGAACTTTAACCGATAACAGTGTCTGATCCAAAATATTCGTCGGGGATTAAAATCGATATACCATAACTGTATCCAATGGATATCAGTTAATCCCTGAACCGAATGAATATTCACTACTACAATAATACTTAAAAATGACACCATCAAAGTAAATAAGATGTCAGTTTCTGCAAAACTGTCATTAAAAAATTTAGAATAAGTATTGGTGTCAGTCTATAAAAAAACTGTCATTGCTACTACAATAGTGCTTAAATAAGATGTCAATTTTTACAAACATTTCATTGAAAAATCTAGAATAAATATTGATGTCAGCTTACAAAAAAATTATCATCACTACCACAATAGTGCATAAATAACATGTTAGTTTTTGCAAACTTGTCATTAAAAAAATTAGAATAATTATTGATGTCAATCTACAAAACAAATGTCATATAATCCCCCTTTATAATTTTAATTTTGATTAAAACTGATATTGAAATAAAAAACGCGCGTAAGGTGTTGAATACATATATTAGATATTGTAAATATCTCATAAATATTTGATATAGTGATTAGAAAGGATGCGCGTAAGATATTAGTTCGGTGGAAGGTAAGAGGTTCGAAACTTGGAAATGAAAGATAATGATGTTTTGACCATATTGAGTAGATAATAGTATTATTTTAATAATATTTTATAACTGTCATATTTGTAATTAACGATGACAATTATAATTTGTCATCTTAAACTTTTTAATGACATTTATAAAGTGTCATCTGTATAGATATCAATGACAGTTGCAAACTGTCATAAAAAATTAAAAAAATTTAATGTCACTTCACTAGATGACAGTTGTAAAACTGTCATATTTCACGTGTAAAGACAATTTTTAATTGTCATTTTTTACGATTATTGTAGTAGTGATTCGTAATTCTTCCCAAATCTGTTCTGATTCTGCCCCAATCCGATCTGAATGCAATTTTAAGCTAGTGGATTTCAAATGGATGAATTTTATCTTCTATTGTAACTATAAGAGTTTTCTCTATATGCAATACTTGAGAGATGATTTTTCTTTTTTTAGGGTATAATGTAACTTCATTCAGAGAGTAAAGGTACTGAGGGAGAAAGTTTCAAAAGATGCCTCGTAGGCCAATGGCATAGAAAGTCTTTACGTCTTCATTATTAGAGTTTCAACTTTACCCCTGAAGGAACATAATTTACTAATATCAATCAAAAGGATCAACAACTACAGTGTTAATTGTAAGTCTTTCTTTGATGGTGTTAAATAAATAACAACTTACTTTTATGTCAGAAGCTTGAACTATTATGATCTCACAATTAAAACATTATGCAAAAATAAAATAATCAAGAACAACGTACCCGGATCCATAAAGACGATTAACATATCCAGATCTATCATTGTAGAACTTGAATGCCTTAATAATTAACAATAGCATCTATAATTTTACAAAGAGCATTAAGCCATAGGTGGAAGACAGATTTTTCTAACTTGCCTTCTTTTCTAGCAATCGATTACCTCTTATTTGATGGAAGACCAGATGCACTTTTATAGGTAGAGAGAGGACCAGTTTCCTAATTGAACTGTAATTTCTACTTTCTATCAAAGTAGAACTCTTATTGGAAACTGCTTCATCTATTGACCAATCAAATAAAAATAAGGGCCTAAAGATATGGAGTCCTATTGAACCTCTAATTATATATGTGACATACATAATAAGCAGACTAATTTATAAACTAAATAAAAACTAGTCTTGCATTCTCCCACTTGGCACATATGATAATTAGGTGTGGTTCAACAAGAAAAACATAAGACGCATCATAAGTCCATTTCTATCACTTCTGTACTTGGTTATAATCATAACACTATAATTAAACAACCCACTAATGTGTGTCATGGCGGTTCTACATCATTATGCGACCTAGTTCCTTCCATGTACTACAACACTAGCAACCTGTTTGTAAAGGCCCGGAAATATTTTTCGTTTTATCACATAATCGGAATGTCATTAATGACTTCGTTTGACAGGTATTACGTGAAATGGGTGATTGAGTATGGATGAGGTGAAATGGAAAGAGAAGGAGGGGTGAAAAACTATCGGGTCAGGGCTTAAAACCCAACGTGTCAAATTTAAAATGGAAGGACCCGAATATTTTCATCAATTTATATGATCTAAAGGTCATTAATTGATCCATATTGAAGTGTATGACGTAAATTGAATGATTGAATATGTTTGAGGTGAAGTGGGAAGTGAAAAATAGGTAAAAAACCATTGGGTTAGATCCCAAAACCATCGGGTCATATCCCAAAACCATCGAGTTAGATCCCAGAACCATTAGGTCAGGTTTGAAAAACCATCCAGTCAAGTTTGGAAGGCTTGAAAACCATCCAGTCAGATTTAAAAACTATCCAGTCAGATCTGTAACCAACCAGTCAGATATTCTAGTCAGATTTAGAATTTTGCCCTGAAGTTTTGAAAATTTTTGGGCAGAATGTCAATTTGACCGGTCAGATCTGGGGACAATCAGGTCAGATTTTATGCGCGTTTTAAAAAAGGGTAAAAATCAATTTTTTTGCAAAAGGGATCTAACTTTTTCAAAGGAGGTTTTCTCTTTCTCTCTCTCTAGAGGTCTTCTTCCCCATCAAACCCCAACTCCAAACCCTTGATTCCCCTTGATATTATCCAAATTCCTTCAAGATCCATCACTAATATCTCTAGATTAGTGAATATTTTAAACTCGGAAGCATCAATTTCACTTGGAGGAGTTTCATTGGAGTTTCATCACCACCATTGGAGTTTGGATTTTGAAACTCAAACTTTTGAGTGAATAACTTGAGGTAGGGATGTTTTCTCTTCGATTTATGGGTTTCTACATGTTTTGACCCATATTTCTTGATTTTGAATATGAAAAAGATTTTGTTCAATATTTCTCTATTTTGGGTTTTCTTCTGAATTTGAGATCCGAGTGTTGCGTTTTGGTATCCATTTATCATCTTTCTTATTTTGCGTGAAGAATCTTTTTCTAAGATCGAGTCATTTATGAACTTAGTTGAATCATGTTTGAAGATGACGTAGGTGAGTTGACCATGGTTTGTGGTGTGACGGGTGAGATTCTACTCTTTTATTTCTAGTTGGACTTTGTGAAAAATGGATGTTAGTTGGATAACCATAACCATATGGGTTGTGTCATGAACTTGTAATCTCCCATGCATTCAATACAATGCATTTTGGCCTGACCTTCGTGAGGAGATGTGCTAGTGATTGATGAATTGTGGTCTAACCTCCGTGAGGAGATGTGCTAGTGATTGATGAATCATGGCCTAGCCTCCGCAAGGAGACGTGCTAGTATGAACGAGAACATATTATACTAGTCTCCGTTGGGAGTGGTGCTAGTTAGCTTTCTGAGAAAAACGTGCTAGTGAGACGATATATCTTATTTGGCCACCTTCGGGTGAGGTGCCATCAAATGAAAAATGAGTTTGAATGGAGCACCCGAATCAATGTAATGGTTAATGAAAGTTGTCTAACTTCCTGAGAGAATCGTGTTAGTAAGATAATATATCTTGTTGGGCCACCTAATTCGTGTGTCGTGCCAGTGTGGATTATTGAAATCAAATAGAATGTATGGGAGCCTTTTCCCTAGTTTTCTTGGAAAATCATGCTAGTAAATGATATAGCTTGTCTAGCCACCATTGGGTTAAAGTTAGGGTGACGACGGACATGAGACGTGAGATGTGGACTGAGAATTGATCATAATGACTGCTAAATTAAGAAGTAACATTTTTACTTGATGATTGATGTTAATACAAGTTAGATATGGCATTATGATGAAGGGTAATGGCCACGAGATACGTTGAGATGCTTTGACGTTGAGATGACGTGTAGTGATTTGCAAATGACACGTTGACGGAGGGCTATTCATATGCCTCCACTATTTATTTCTTGTATACGCTAAAGTGTTTGTTGCTCCTGTGACTTAATTAATAACTTTTCATTGACTGTTCGAATTGCGTAGAACTCTATGACATATTGTGAATGAAAGTCGTATGATGTGTCGTGATGGAATGTAGACCGTTATTTTGATACGTTGTTAAATGAAAATGATAGATTGTATATAAGGGGAGTTATGGAATACATGGTCTATATTGTGTAAATGGAACTAGGTGATAGTTATGTGGACTCCGATGCAATATGAGATGGGCCTTATGAGACATGGGATTTACATGAATATTGAACTAGGCACCTTTGGGTATCCTAGGAGTGTATGAACTAGACCCCCTCTCGGGAGTGCTAGGAATGAGACGTGACAATGTACTGAGTTTCTCTGAGTATGCTAGTAGGGAACTAGGTTCCTTCATGTGCGTATTAGGAATGACGTGGGTCGGTCACATTAGAGAAAGTCAGGGATAACAACTTGACAGTTAATTATCATACGTTAGTGATGCACGTGAGTCATGGTATGAAATAAATAAACCACAATGAGGCAAACGAGATGATGTGTGTGAGTTGGGTAACGATCAAATGGTTCGTTAGATAGAAAGTCAATATCGTAGGTTGTTGAGAGTTTGGATTAATTGTGAGACTTTGGGTGACCTTGTTGAATTGAGGTATGACGATTTGATGCTAGATAGAAGAGGTAAGTATACTTATGAGACATGGAATGTGAGGGATGACTATTATGTGTATGTAGGGGTATGAGTGTTAGCTTGATAGTAGATAGCGACCCACAGCTGCGAATTTATGAGTCGTGTTATGGCTAATGTACTGGTATAATGCAACGATCAATGGGAAATGACCTGGTGTCGTGAAACGGTTAATGGAGAAGTTTTGGTATTGAAAAGTGAATGGTGAATTAACGGAACGACATCGTAAGATGGTTGAGTGTGCCGTTTATGATTATCTTGTGATTCCTTCAAGTTCATGCTTGTTCATTAATCATTGATCATATTATATGCCATTTCAAATCATTGTCACATGGCATAGGTATCAACATTCCTACTTGACTGTTTAGCTCACCCTATCCTCCACAGGTACCCTATCGGAAGTTTAACATGGAGTGCTTGAAGTGCTTGAGGTGATGCATCATGTTTGGGAGTTACGTTGACAGATTTCACATATTGTCTTATAAAATCTTTTGAAAGATTTTATACAACTTATATATCATTCGTCTATTTTAGTGATTAGACAATGTATCTTTAAATAGTTCAATATGACATTTGATGTAATCGGATTGAGTTATCTCTTTTGAGCTGGAAATGAAAATTTGAATTTTATTTAAATGGTAGTCATTAATGAAATTCTTTGGGCTTACTGGTGAAAATTGTCAGATTTTCTTAAATGATATGTATTATTTATATGTTTGAAATTGAAAGCGTGACAACTTGGTATCAGAGCGCGAGTTAGAATACCTTGAGACTGTGGGAAGACTTTATGTTTTATGGGTTTAAACACATTGCATAGTGACATGAGTTGTGTGTTTGCATAGCATACATTGACATCGTGTTTCTCTTCGTGGAAGAGTAGTATAGTGTGGTTGACTCATGTTGGGCATTTGTATTAGCCCCTGGTTTTAGATTGTAAATTGTTATTTGATCATGTAGAGATCTTTCTTATTGTGGTAGCATTATGTCTTCGAGGCATGGAGTAGGATAGGTGGACTTCGAGATCAAAATCTTACTGTGAGGTGCATCTAGACGAGGTAGTTAGTCTAGGAGTCTCTTCCCTCGTAAGGATAATGATGAGAGGGTAGGACATAAGGTAAAACTACCAATTTATCGAGATGTGTTTACAAGGTAGTTGTGATGGCACTCGCTGAATTCAACCTATTAATTCCAACAGTTGTCTCGAATGATAATTATTGGGCTATGGACGCTACGAGGAAATTCACGTACGTAAGGTGCATGGGCTTGCTGATGGCTGCATAGAGAGTTCTGTGGGCTTAGGAAGTATGCACTTTGATTGCTCGTTGTTCGTTGACATACCTCTTGAGCAGAGAGATCGATATTTACCGCACTTGTGAAACTAGTGAATCTAGTGTTTTCGATTGACTATCCCACCCTTGACCTGATAGCTTGAACGTGGTGGCATTCCTGATTGGTTGTCTAAGTATCATATTGTTATTGTTTAGTTTGAGCGTTGTGCTCGTGTTTGTTCACTCGAAGGTGATTATTTCGAAATTATTGGAGAACATTGGGAATGATTACAGTCAGATCCTTGTGAAGTTTGTGAGTAAGTTTGATGTTAGATGAGGATGTGCGTGCCCGCATATAGGAAGTCATTATGGATGGTTTATGATGTTCGGTACATGTTTATGGGAGAGGGGTTGATTATTTTAATAGATTTGCCACCCGGTACTGCTATCTTTAGGCCTACATATCGTTTGTGACTGCAAAATTGAGAGAATCAGAAAGGTTGATTGCAAGATTTGTGTGACTTGGAGTTTAACACGTTACACTATGAGAAGTATGGGAAAAAGGTGACCTTGTGCCATTTGGTTGTTCAACCGATGATGTTGACTCGGGTGAGTAAGACCCTACCACATAATTGAGAACAGAGGAATTGTGTACGAAGTTCCTTGACATGAATGCTCGAGAGTGTGCTACTATCACTATCGAATTTTATAACTTTATAGGTTCAATTGATTACTTGAAATCCGGATCCTTTATACCAATTGAGATTATACCTGATTATGACTTGAGTATTGAAAATTTTGTGAATGTGATAGCTTTATACTTGATGGTCGTCAACTCGTGATTTACTAGTTTGACGTAGTTGGTGTATGAGCCGTGTGGGCATATTTTGTCTTGAGTTCATGGACTTGATAGTCATGATAGTTATATGTATAAAGATATGTGAGTCGTATATACATTCACCAATGTTACCTTCCTTAATTTCAAAGGAAGCATTGGTATCATCAAATCTAAGGTTACATTGATGGAAGTTTGTTTATATTCATTTGACTTCTCAAATTTGCACCCCAGTATTATATGCTCACAATATTATACATAAATTGACAAAATAAAATTTATTTTTGTCAAAGCCATAATAAATAGTATAACGATGATCTGCCTTTGGGCTTATCTAATGTCATACTATTAATCGTTATGGTGATTCCCTATCACCTATAGGACTAACCAATAAGAATTCGCAATTAAGTAGATCTATAACCTTTGGGTATCTAGTTCGAATCTCAATTGCAAACACTTATAAATTATCATATTCCAATTCTTTAATCATTAAGAAGTGGTGCACCTTTGGATCTACATTATATCTCTTTGATCAAATAATTACAATTTGCAAAGTTACTATTACCAACACATGGGACATGTGTTAATATTCAGTAATTTGATTTTAATCTATAAGTCATTCCGGCTGGGTCACGTTAGTGGTTGCCAACGTACCTTAATGTAAATTTAAAATCAATATAATGACTTTTGCATGAAATTTAATGAGTATGAAAAATTATTATTTTAACACTTAATAAAGGGTGTTATAATTCAATAATTTGATCTAAATCTATAAATCATTTCGGTTAGGTCACTTTGGTGACTAACAAACCATACCATAATATAGATTTAAAATCAAAATAATGACTTTCATACATACTTCAGGTGAGTCACATTATTCACTGATAAATTCTGTAATTTGACTTGATATTTATGAAACATACCGATTGGGTCATTTTGGTGACTACCAAATCTTTCAAAATATAAACATCAAATCAAAACGATAAGTTTTACTTATAAAATTCTTTAATTTGACTTGATATTTATGAACTATACTGGTTGGGTCACTTTGGTGACTACCAAATTCATCATTATATAAATATCAAATCAGAATAATAAATTTTACTTAAACATCAAGTGAATAAAAATTATTCATAACAATATCATATGGCTTGATATCTACGAACCATACTAATTGGGTCACTTTGGTGACTACCAAAATTACCATAATATAGATATCTAGTCAAAATCTAATTTTATGATGCATTGAGTGAATAGTAAAAAGGTTTTATTCACAATCAAATAATATAATCTGACTTGATAGCTATAAACCATACTAATTGGGTCACTTTGGTGACTACCAAAATTACCATAATATAGATATTCAGTCAAAATGTTAATTTTACATAACTGTAGATGAATAATAAATAAAAATATTATTCATAGACAGTCATTACAAAATAGATACTCCGCAAAAATGTATTTCCCTTCAGATTCTTTTACAAAATAAACAACAACATTAATTTTGAGAAGTATAAATAAAATTTATCACCAGCAAGTGCAAGATACCGATTATACACCAATGGTCTTAAATAAAATAAAATCACCTTATTTATTTTATTTATCTATTTATGCTCAAAATTGATAAGGTTATGATATACGTAATTACATGCATCTCGCATATTCATCATGCCCCAAAATTGCGTAAATAAATTCATACACCCAGATCAATAGTTTTTAGTTTTTATACCAAGCATAGCAATTCTTTGTCAACAGTGCCAAGTGATTGTCCAAGTAAGGCCAACCCATATCCAAAATATTCAATAGTGGTTACTATGGTTGCCGTGACTAACCCAACAATGGTTAATCAGGTAACTATTACACTATATTTCAATTCCACAGTAAACCATAAAAACCAAAACTAATTCCATTGTAAACCAGAAGCAAATCTAAGCTCTAATCGGCTTTTGAGGCAATCCGGAAAAATAAAATCCAAACAGCAAACCCAAATTTATTTATTATTTTTGTTCATCAATGGAAATCATGATGTTCTTAAACCTGAAGTTCTGATACCACATGTAAATTTTTCTTTGATAGTGTTAAATAAATAACAACTTATTTTTATGTCAAGATCTTGAACTATCATGATCTCACAATTAAAACGTCATGCTGAAATAAAATAATCAAGAACAACGTACCCGGATCCATAAAGATGATTAACATATCCGGATCTATCCTTGTAGAACTTGAATGCCTAAATAATTAACAATAGCATCTATGATTTTACAAAGAGCATTAAGTTCTAGGTGGAAGATAGGTTTCTCTAACTTACCTTCTTTTCTAGCAATCGGTTACCTCTTATTTGATGGAAGACCAGGTGCACTTTTATAGGTAGAGAGAGGACCAGTTTCCTAATTGAACTTTAATTTTTACTTTCTATCAAAGTAGAACTCTTATTGAAAACTGCTTCATCTATTGACCAATCAGATAAAGATAAGGACCTAAAGATATGGAGTCCCATTGAACTTCTAATTATATATGTGACACACATAATAAGCAGGCTAATTTATAGACTAAATAAAAACTAGTCTTACATTATCCAACCATGACACCCAACCAATTTGAGAACCAAGCATTACCTTAAAAAGTTACTCCTACTAAGCACAAGTCTGGATTCACGACATCACCATTTTCCTGAAGGTGAGTTAAACTACTAAGACCCACCCAAATATATTATGTTTAAGCACATAAATAACCTATGGAAAAAAAAATTAATAGAGACGGAGGAGACGGACAGACGAGGAGAACAGAAAAGGGTATCTGTGCTAATCGATTTCAGATAGAAGGAATTCGGCGGAGGAAAACTCACTAACTGAGTTCTGAGAGGGAAGATTATTTTTAGGGTTTGTTTTGTTATGTAGATAATAGATATATCACATGTAATATCATATAATATATATAATATATATAATATATAGAGAGAGAGAGAGAGAGGCTCAAGGGACCAATAATTTTTTAGACCAATATCTAAACTCTTCATTCTTGATTAAATTTTAATGATCCGAACCATTCAATGTGTTTAAAACATATTTTTAATGGTACTCGCGAGAAATCAGTTCAAAATATTATCAGAAAGCGCTTGATCCAAGTAGTGGTTAAAAATATTGACAGGAATTGCTTTACGAATCACTGTTTGGATCAAGTCATTTTCGGTAATATTTTGAGCTAATTTCTCGCGGGTACACATAAAGATATATTTTAAACACATTGAATGGTTTGGATCATTAAAACTTAACCAAGAATGAAGAGTTTAGATGTTGGTCTAATATTGGTTTTAAAAAGTGTTGGTCTATGTAGTTTTTCCCCATATATATATATGGGAAAAATTATATGAACCAACACTTTTTTAGACTAATATTAGACCAACATCCAAACTCTTCATTCCTAATTAAATTTTAATGATCCAAATCGTTCAATGTGTTTAAAACGTGTTTTTAAGGCTACCCACGAGAAATCAGTTCAAAATATTACTGGAAAGGGCTTGATCTATACAGTGGTTCATAAAACAGTTTCTGTCAGCATTTTAAACCACTACTTGGATTAAATCTTTTCTGGTAATATTTTGAGCTAATTTCTTGCGAGTACCTTTAAAAACATGTTTTAAACACATTGAACGGTTTGAATCATTAAAATTTAATCAGGAATGAAGAGTTTGGGTGTTGGTCTAATGTTGGTCTAAAAAAGTGTTGGTCTATGCAGTCATCCCCTATATATATATAATTAATGGAAATCTCACAAATTTAAAACGGATAATATTATGGATACGGTTCTATTACGGATAGTTGTTTGGTTATTTTTGAATATTTGACCATAACCGAATCCAAACCATATCCGAACGGATATTGATTTGCCTCCTTCATAACCGTATACATAGGAAAAATTTCGGTTATGTTTCGGGAAAAGAAATTGGTTACCATCTGGATATCTGTTGGATCGGAGCAAAATACCATCCCTAGTAATTAGGGAGGAAATCCCAAGATTCAATTACCAAAATGTGGTATTCGTTGGCTTATAAATATGAGATCAATGGCCGTAAATCAGATATGCTATTATTCATTGTGCATGTCTTTGTATTTATTTTGAAATAAAAATGAGTTGTCTTATTTGATAGTAATGGTCCAATTTGGCCCAAAATTATATCTCTAATAAGTAGTTAATGGGGGAAAAACGTAAATTTCAATAATAAAAAAATACACAATTCTACAATATGTTGCGAATTACATTATTGTTCAATTATTAACTATTTTATGAAATAATTTATATTATTAATGTTAACGGAATAACTGTATCTATTTAGTCTAAACCTAATGAATTGCTTTGCAATTTTATGTTGATGAGTGTTCGGATGTTAACGATGTATAATTGGAAATCAAACCAAAACTAGACCAGTCTTGCAGTCTGGTTTGTGTCAAAATCTACATCTAATCTGGTTTTGATTCTCAATTTCTTCAAAGCGTTAGGAATGGATTTTTTTGGGTCATATAAAGTACATGCAGGATTACGAACTCAAAACTCTTGTATTTGATTCAAACACCTATTAAGAACAAAATGTCAATAAAATAAAATTCAAATCAAAACAAAATATTACAAAAAGGGAAAGAGTTTTCAATTTTCAGTTAGGTTCGGTTCGGTTAGTTGGTCTGAAAAAATATATGATAAACCGAAATCGAACTGAAAAATCAAAAAAGACAAAATCAAAACCGTAACTGTTCATATTTTGAACCGATCGAATTGTGATTTTTTCGATTGGTTTGATTTTTTCGGGATTCCTTTCATCCTAGTATATGTTATAGTTATCAATACCATACTGTACCGATTGGTATGTACCGTATTGAAAGAAAAATGGTACTACTATTGACCTTGTGTACCATACTGAAAAAACTACTGAGTTTTATTGTGTGGTCTGGCCTGAATTGGATGTTTATTGGATACCAGCCGATACCGTTAAATTGAGGCCAAAAATATAATTACACTTGATTCTATGTTGCCCTAGAATAGACAAAAAACATTACAGAAACTGTGAAAAATGTTAAGGATTTAGTTTAATCTTTAATCTTTATAATAAACAATTGGAATCCTTTAATCTTTAAAAAAAATAAGAAGCTTGTTTGTCTTTAATCCCTCATGACTACACTCGCAAAAAAATAAATATGGGAATTGCAAAATAAACAGGAGGATTTCTAATCTTTAGAAAATATAGGGAATGACTTTAATCTTCTTCAAGAATTGAGATAAAGAAAATAGTGGTATGAGAATTGTTAAAAAAAATAATGACATATGTGTGTGCATTATTTTTAATCTTTAAGTTTTATTGTAAAATGTAAGTTATTTTTTAGTGATTTAAAACCAGTACGCCGATAAATAAATAAATAATCAACTAATGTATTTAGAAAAAAAATTAGCTAAAATAAAAAAAATTACATACCTTTAGTGAGGTGATGAGAGAAATAAGTATTGTGAGCCTTACAGAGATTTTGTTCTTGTAATGCACCAATTTCTCAGAACATTAATAAATATGTTCAAATGTCATTTTATTTGTAAACAGAGGGAATGACTTTAATCTTCTTCGAGAATTGAGATAAAAAAAATAGTGGTCTGATAATTGTTAAAAAAAACAGTGTCATGTGTGTGTGCATTATTTTTAAGCTTTAAGCTTTATTGTAAAATGTAAGTTATTTTTTAGTGATAAATCAAAACCAGTATGACAATAAATAAATAAATAATCAACTAATATATTTATAAAAAAATTAACTAAAATAAAAAGAATTACATACCTTTAGTGAGGTGAGGAGAGAAATAAGTGTTGTGAGCTTTACAGAGATTTTGTTCTTGTAATACACCAATTTCTCGAAACATTAATAAATATGTTCAAATGCCATTTTATTTGTAAACATAAACTAAGTAAACATTAACTATTGATCAAATTATAATAATACTGACTTTAAAAGTGCGGAATTAAAAATAACTAAATTACCCTTGAGGTTTATATTTTATTACTTAACATAAAATACTAAAATTATCAGAACAACAAACTAGAGGTACAACATCCATGTAAACAGTTATTCTCCATCGATTCCTGGCACTTCTTACATGGGTGGCTCCTCTATCTGCGCATCTCCATCTGACATGAAATGCTAGGGGCAGAAAAATTACATCAATGAGTAATAAAACTCAGTAGATAAAGTTAATCAAAAAACTAAACTCACAGGTGATACAACATACAACAGGTATAAACGATCAACGATTATGATTACTATCATGGACAATAATATAAACAGTAGAAAACATGCGTAAAACAGTAATACCTTGGTAAAATTTTATTAAATTCTTATATGTTTCTAGGTATGCTGGAAGGTATACCGTATGCTCTCTTAGATACTAGCATAGGACCTTTAGTTAACATTGATTAGTCCTTGCTTACCAAAGGTCGTAGTTGAAGTACAACTCGATCAAAAGGAACCTTCTACTATCCACTCAAGTCAATACCTACCTTATCCTATCTAGATCTAACGTAACATGACGTTACTAGATCCAGTCATAACATACTTTAGCCGTTTCTCATTATCGACTCGAAGACCCACAGTACACTAGCCGTCATTCCTTTAAAATCCAAAACTGCCTTCGCAGGCATCCCCGAAGTCACCATCTACCATCTCTAACTCCTCTTAGTAGGGATCCTTAAACAACATAACACTCAATGATATTCCAAATTACAAACTCAAGCCACACCAGGCTAACCACGCTAGGTTATCACTTTTCATTCAACTTTCTTTCAAAGTTCTACAATGCTTACTACTTATAACGAACATCTAATACCCTCCATTGCATTATTCAGGTGTCGTTCGAACCAATGTACCTAACATGAATTCTAAAATTCTAAATTTTTCCCGTTAAACTCCAAATTCACATATCATGTTCATTGTCCGTGATCTTAAACCCTACGTACGTCATAAAGTTTCCAGAGAACTAGATCACAATCCTTGGGCAGCACCATGATTGAACCCGATATCACCAACATCAACATTATGCCAATAAGATACACTTAATTAAACACGTTCTTACAATTCCAACAACATAGCAACAACGTAATTCATGCATTGAACATTATTCTCTTAGGTTAGCAGTAATTTCTCCATGCGTAGATACATGTGCGATGTGTATAAGCCTAATCAAAATATTAACAATCTATAAAACTGTGCCTAAAAGCATAAAATATGGTCTCAAATCAATCTGATTTTTTTGTCAAAATTGTCTGTTTTTCAACAGACAGAGCAAGCAATGTCGAGTAAGCTACTGAGTCATAGGTTCTTGACAATTGAATCATTGGTCACAATCTGACAAAAATAGAAAGGTCGCTCGAGTGGCCTAGAGTTCGCTTGAGCGAGCCTTTGTTTTCTCCAAATTCTGAGTTAAGGTTCTAGACTACTGGTTTGAACATACATATTACAATACAATTAGTAACGTGATTGACACAAATTAATCTACAAGAATATGTCAAACCTAGCGTAGAAATTTTTTAATTTCCCCATTCCAATTGTTCAAAACAAAGCACAAATACATAAAATCGAACAATTTCAATAACAAGAAAAGAAAATCCTAGACATGGTCCCTAATCATACTTCTAAAATTGAATCTAACAACAGCAAATTAAGCCCTATGGTTGGTAGGTAACTATGTGTACCTTGATCCAAAGAACAAAGCATAGGATAATCGCGAACCATCGGGAATTGAAAAGGACAGAACCTCCTCCACGCACTCTCAAGAACTAGCAAAATCCTCTTCTAAAAGTTCTCCGTATTTTTTATTTCGTAAATAAAAAAGAACAATAGAAATCTTCCTTGATTTATATAATAATATTAGCCCTGTATTCATGGCCATAAACTTGAAGCAAAATCAATGATCCCTCATCAAACCTCCATAACTCTCAGAACTGCTATTACAGAATTCGAAGAGGCCGCTCGAGCGAGCTAGCAAAATAAAAATTAGATTTTTTTAATTTTAAAATACTAACAATAACAATTAAAATTACATCATTTAATGATTAAATAATAATTAATTTTCATTTTAAATGAATTAAGAATTTAGTGTTATTACAGTTCTATGTATATAGTTATTACCAAAGGTACTTTAGGCATTTTAGAAAAGTATTATGGTGTCCTCATAAAAAAAAAATTAACTCAAAACTAACGGAATCTAACAGAAAGGGGCAAAAAGTATAATGGTTTTAAAAACAAGGGAGGTAACTGCAAATTCTAAAATCTCAGGGGAGGTTTCTACAATTGTTAGGAACCTCGGGGGAGGTAAGTGCAATTTACCCCATAAAATATCTTTGGTTATGTGGGACCCGCAAGATTAATAAAATCTAATGTATAATAAGCCGCCTAGAACCCTACAAGCATGGTATTGTATTATTGAACTATGGTTTAAATTTAAAAGTTAAATATATGGTAAGAGAGAGAATTTTAATGTAAAAAAAAAAAAAGTTTAAGAGTCTTTTTCGGTGATTGCGAGCATGAACGTTCTTACAAGGAGGAAAGAGAAATACATATGCTTAATTTATTAAAAGAAAAAAAATATCATACATCGTACACGTATTTATAATAGTTTAAATATAGATATACAATACACGTACTTACCAGATACTAAAAAATAAAATAAAACAATCACTTGTAATTCAAAACGAGTTAAGATAGTTTCTCCTCAATTAATAGTTGACACACAGTATGCATTTTTAGATGTTTTTATTACCTTCAAATAGAGTTTAACTCTGAACATGTCGTTACAAGTTAATGTTCCACGTGCTGTAAAAAGAAAGAAAATCTATTTTACGTTGTATATAATGTATACGATGTTGGTAGAGATTTGCTGATCTATGATGTGGGATCTGTCCAAACTTCAAGTGTAAACTCAGGGATGGAACTAGAAATTTCACTATACAGGGGTAAATATGTATTCGAGACCCATAAAAAATACATACCAAATTTTAACGAAAATATATTAAAACTCAAAAGAGTACAAAATAGCAATACTCCATGCATAAATAATAAGTTTTTCGTAAAGTAATAGATTGCAAAAGGAGTAACGACTCATCTCAGTCTATCTAGTAAAACAAGACATCTTGAATTGCACTTGACGCTCTTTCATGTCACTAAAAGCATCAACTATAGAATCAGTATCAAACCCTCTTTCACCAACACTTCACTCAACCTATAAATCATTGGCATATTTTGAAACTCCAAATGATTAGAAGCGTCAAACTTATAATTTTGCAACTCAAATTTAAATGTAATTTTTCTTACTCTGTGAAATCCTTAAAAAACGACGACCATGATTGTCATTAAGAAATTGGTCTTTTAGAAGTTCAAGTTGATATGACCCAACTTCAAGATAAACCCAAATAACCTCATCACGCAGAGATGTCGGAAGCTTCAATATTGGTTCTTGTAGCCCCAAATCCCTTACCAAAGTAGATTTATCAAATTCTTGCACTTCTACTCTTGGACTTTTAAGAGGGCAATGTTTAGGTTCAACTGTTGAAGCTAGTTCCACTAATATGATTTGAAGGTTTTGAGTTTGCATAATTTTCAACATTTTATGAACTTCTCTTCTTAAAGAAGGAGTGAATTATTTTTGTGCCCATGATTACTTGACAATAGAATATGATAGTCTTGAAAGAATAGACGAATCAATTAACTTAAATAATGATCTACTCTAAAACCTCAATACCCCAGGCTCCATTTCCTTTTAACTCAAAAAGATTGTATTGTGGCAAATGTCATACCCAACTCACATTCTCTACATCCATCACTAACCTTTTTCAATGGAAACATTAATTGCTTTCATCCATGATTTCAGTTATTGGCTACTTCAGCCTCAACCCAGGCAAAGCTAACTTTCTTCTCTAGGCTTGGGACCGCTCAAAACAGTGGCGGAGCCACCTAGTGGGGGGAGGTGGCACTTGCCACCCCCAATTTCCAAAATTCTAAAAAAAAAAAAAAAATTTTGTTTTGATTATCATGTTACGAGTAATTATTTAGTGATATTGGGACACCCCACGTGGTGTCTCAACACCTTCAATGATCACTAAACATTCATGTGAGTGCTCTTATATTGAATATTATGCCCCACATAAATGAATATATGGTGATGGAGGGTATTGGAGCACATAAATGAATATTAGGCCCCACATAAATGAATATTATGCTTCCCATAAATGAATTTTTTAATATTAATTAAGTGTTCGTGCTGTATTTTTTTCTTTATTCATAGGATATGTATATTTTAATTTGATTTTAGATAAAATTAAACTTAGAACATGTGAATGTTTTTTGGTGTTATGGACGGTTAATTTCGAACATATATGTGTTCAAATTTTGCCACCCCCAATATTTATTCCTAGCTCCGCCCCTGGCTCAAAACCTACTCTCGAAGATTGGCATACTGTAAATGCGAGGATTCGATTCCATCAAATCCAGATCTTAAGTCAATTTGGGAAGGAACTTGCCCCCCAAAGGTAGAATGATTAGGGATGATAACGGGGCAGATTGGGAGTGTATATTGTTATCCCCGCTTTTGATCTCCGAATCTGTATACGATCTCCATCCCTTCCTCGATACCCAAACGGGAATTGATTTCGCCCTCCAGCCCCATCCCGAACGGGGAATGGAGATTCCAAATGGAGAATAGATATCCGAAAGTGAAAAAAACTAATATTTTTAATTATTAAAAATATTAAATTAGGAATTATTAAAATTTAGAATGACTTTTATTTTCATAAAAAAAAATAGATTATACATAAACATGCATACTCTTAAGCAAAAGTCTTCTAAAATATTAAAAAATAACAATAATAACTAATTAAAATATAGGTTTAATTCATGGGCGGGGATCGAGGCAGAGATATACTGACCCGCATCCTACCCATTCTCCCATTTTTTTAAATCTATCCCCGAATCCGATTCGATACTCGAAAAAATCTCCGAATGTTCAATCCGTTCAGGACGGGGACCGGAGCGCAGCGGGGCGGACAGTACAAGATTGCCATCCCTAAGAATGATAAACTTATGTGGGAGATAAAACTCTTAATAGCGGAAAAATTACAGACCTTCTGTCATGGTGATCAAGTGTTGAGAATTTCAGAAATCGTCTTTGCTCTTGAACCAAATAATCTAACACACTCATAACCCTCATTGATTTGTATGGAGAGTAATGGGTAAGATTTCCAATCTAAAATCTATATTACGTTAATCCAATAATTTGATGGTAATCATAGGCCTTATATAGACATAGACTTTTTCCCAATAGTCACAACCCAATGTGAAACTCTTTCCTAAGAGTCATATCCCTTTATACTTCCTACATCAGTGAAATTATCTCAATATGTGATTCTTTCCCAAGAGTCACATACCTTTATATTTTCTTCCATTAAGGAAGTTATTTTGACACCTATTTGAATACTCACTATTATTAATTACTTAAATCTAATATCCAGGGTTTTAAATAAAATACACATAATACATAAATATAATACTAGAATGATGTGGCATGTGAGCCACACTTAATGAATATAAAACTAACATAGAAATCTTCCTCTAGAGAGTAGCCCAATAAAGAATCCCCATTAGGGATGAATTAATCAAAAGAAATATCATCTCACACTCACAACACAAGAGGCTTTGATATGTGTTCTATATTTTTCATACTTTGAATCTACAGACGACCTCCTTATTAACTGCCCATTTTTAGGACAAGTGTGGCAATCAATATTTAACAGGTGGAGAATCCAATGGGTCTTCTGTTGACCCAAAATAAAGAAAATGAAAAGGAAAGTAGAAAAAAACGGTGAATTTGAAAATTCGATTAAATTATAAAATTGAGTCATTTTCTTTAGATCGTTTCGATAATTTATTGGGTGAACGAAGAAATATTCCGGAATTATTTAGGAATATTTGAAGTGGGTTCAAATTCTACACGGAGACCGAGGAGTTGTCCGAAAATTTATTTTAAGCATAAGTGATAATTGGAAGTTAGCCTTGATATGACTAGGGGACAATCGATCAAGATTAGGGGTCCATAAAACTAATATATTTACTTCGTTTTTGTTTTTTTTTACCGAAATATTACATATGATAGTATAATAATAGGGATATTCTTTTACCTTACTATTAGGATAGAAACAAATTTTGCTTACTTATGCTTAGATTTTTCAAGGAATTGACACCAAGGAGGTTCATTTTTTACACCTCAAGCTTGCCTAGATTAGTATGCATAGATATTATTTTGCACCAAAATAATCTAAGCACTTCCTTTTAATTTCCACTTCAGGCAACAGAAAGAAAACGAAAGAGAAATGAAGAAAAGGAAGAAAAAAGAAGAAGAAGAAGAAGGTGGTGGTGGCGGTGGTGTTGGGTTTGTTTTTTTATTCATTTGCAAGGTAAGGATACTCTTCTCATGTTAAGAGTTAAATATTTCTTTCCTCTTGCTAGCTGATTAAGACCTTAAAAATATAAAGAAACTAGAAAGAAACCTAGAGAACCAACGATTAAAGAAGATGAAAAAAGAAGAATTTGTTAGAGATGGAGCAAGTTCCTCTCAAGGAGTTTCCTATGTTCACTACAATAAATTCATGATATGCCTACGTAACTCAGTATATCGGCAAATGTATATTTGCGTAGGCAAAGGATTTTACCGATGGAAGACCTTACGTCGGCGCTTTGTCGCCAGATGCATGTCGCTAATGAGATTTGCCGATGCAAACTCTCTTCGTCGGTAAAAGACAGTACTTTTGCCAATGAAAAATATTGTGTCGGCATCTTGTCGCCATAGACATGTCGCTAATGAGATTTACCAATGCAATTTCCTTCGTCGATAAAAGACATACGTTTTGCCGATGGAAGACCTTGCATCGGCACCTTGTCGTCAAATGCATGCCGCTAATGAGATTTGTCAATGTAACTTTTTTCATCGGCAAAAGACGGTAGTTTTAGCGACATTTTTTCTTATCGGCAAAAGTGTATTTTATTTGATAAAATATAATACTTTGCCGACGTGATATTACGTTGGCAATACTAAAACTATTGGCAACGTGATGTTATATCGCCAAAGGTAACTTACAAAGATTTGATATAACTTTTGGCAACTACTTTTGTGTGTTGGCAAAGCATAACAAAATATATATTTTTAATTAAAATTTAATTTCTTCTAATCCCGTAATATCATCCATTTATCCATTCATAACCATCATTAATTTGGAAGTATATCCACATTCATTTAAAAGATCATCAAAATCAAAAGATGCGTTCATTAATATATATCGTAATCCAAATATAAAGTATCCAAACTTGTCCAAACATCCGAAATACATTAAAAAACTTACCCTACCAACAATGTGTTTGAAAACTAAACTTGATGCTCAATGCATCCAAAATTGCTAAACAAAACTTCAACTATAGTTATATCAAAAGTAATACCAAAAGATATTTCTAGACTATATTTAAGTCTACATGTTTGACCTTCATCTTAACAAATAGAAATTCCATTTTACTGTTCATCCAAAGTAATATCCTCATTTTCGCTCATTTGAATTATTTCTGGAATAGTCGCTGGATTTATACCATTAGCCAACATGCGCATTATATTTGCTATTAATTTTTCTTGATTAGCCACTTGTTGCTTAAGAGCAATTTCTTCTGTATTTGGGACTCTTTCAGATTGTGTACCATAGGTGCTCCTATGAATGCCATATCCCTTCAAGTAACCTGATCTCTTCCCAAGCACGTCAACGGTTAAATTGTTATGAACGAGGATTTGTGATGTTGGGTTGCGACTGCTCCTCAATCAATTTCACAATTTCATCCTACATCAACATACATTTCATATACATAAGAACAGTGAAACGAACTTTCCAGAATAAAAATCCAAAACATCAAAATCATTAAAAGTTAAAGAGATATTGGTATGTTCATACGTACATGATGATCTTTAGCCTTCTGATCTATCCACACTTCCTTTCCCAATCAATGGCGTATGTGTGTCTCCTTGAACTTTTCCGGAAAAGACTGCTCTCTATTTTCAGTTGTTCGCTGTAATTTCATTTGTGTTTCTTTTTAATATTAGAATAAGAAGTTTCTAATATCATAAAATAAAAAATTACAAAAGTTATACTTACAAACTTGAAATTTCGTGCTACAAATGATTGGGAGCCACTAGTATGATTATATTTCAAACACTTCCGTGCATTTTTACCTCTTTTAGATTTCTTCTGCAAAAATCATAAAGCAAGATCAAATCCTTCAGTGCATTCTTCTCATTTTGTTATTTTTAGCATCATCATGTCTTTTTTTTACCGTATAGTGAAAACAAAATTAAATTACCTTCCAAGCTTTTGTTTGCCATACATTTTCAATCATGAACACCCAATCGTCTAAATTACAAGGAAATAACGGCTGAGTTTTAGGATCAGACACCTTCTTCTTGATTTTTCTATAGTACTTGTGTAATCTGCACTTCCATTCTGCATATAAATGTTGGCACTTGACATCAATGATACGCCTAAGAACCAAATCATTCTTGTAGTCACCAAGTTCAAAAGTTTGCTGTAAGGAAACATTCAAGTTTAATATATTAGTCAATAGTTGTGTAAATTAAATGGATAATATATTAAAGAGTACTATAGAAGTTTATATTACTTCAACACGCAGAAGAATGGATTCTCTAATTTCAAAGTCAATCTCTCTCCATCCAATGTCTCAAACAGGAGCATGAGCTCGAATACCCTCCCCAATAGCATAAGCCACAGAAGTTGCATATTCTCCAACTATTGCCATTGCTTCACGATCTATTTCGACGGGAATAGGGTGTCCAAGTTTTTTCCTTATCTTATCCACAGCAAGCCCTCGTGTTTGACCTCGTACACGCTTCTTAGGATTTGAGATGGACCCTATTAAGACCATCATTTGATTTCAACTTAGTTCAGCATGCACATACATAATCAGAACTTGCAAACCAAATATCGAGCAACTTGGTAATGTGGGTTTCAACAAACAATAGTATCGTCAACACAAATAAAGAGATAGAACATGATATATAATTTCTCACCCCCACCCACAACATTAAGCGGGTTAGAAAGCTGGTTGGTCTCGTCACTATGTGAGGTGGGCAACTCTGAAGTTTGCACAACCATCACAGGCATTCCTTCAACATCATCAGTTGTAGGTTTGGTTGGAAGAGCTGAGGTTGGTTCATTGGGGTTACCACACTCTGCTTGAATTCTGCGTGATTTTCTTAAAATTTGAGGACTAGAGCTTCCTTTCTTCGTTCCTTGGGCCATGTTGTTTACCTGAAATCATTACTACATCGTTAATCAATGAAATATAATGGTTGTCCATATATTGTAACCTAATAAGACCCATCATGTTTTGCTTGAGGCATAGAAGACTCGTCATCGTCACTACATGAACTTAGACTTTCTTCACCTTGGGGTGGTAAATACTCAGGATCAGGGACATAGTCCACCTTATTCTTTCCATCTTTAGTTCTTTTGGCATTATGTTTTTTGGCAAATAATGAATCCGCCATGGTCTGTATGCCAGCAGCTTTTAGTACCTTCTGATTTTCTTCGATATTTTTTTGTCTCTGCTTTTCAATTTCTGTCATTTGTTTAGACAAGTGGCCTGGCTTGACAAACATATTGCTGAATACATGGAAAAAAATGAGCCAACTATATAAATGACAGACTAAAATGAAATGAATAAACTATAAAAAACATAACTCGATACTATGACGATTTAAGTTTTTATAAGTATTTGACGATTTATGTCAAACTTTAAGATTGACAAATCCTATTTCCTTGACCGGCTTAACATAGGAATTAGCACCAAAATCAACATCAAGTTTATTAAACAATCCTGAGTAAAGAGGAGTCCTAAATCAAGCCAACCTTCTTTTTTTATCTAGCAAAACTATAACAATATATACAAAGGAATGCGCCATAAGGATCAACTAACTAGTTATCCAACCATCAGGTAGAAATACAAACTATAAAACAAAACAAAAAAAAACTGATGAAAAAGAACAAATTTGTAGCAATAATCTCATTCGAGTGATCCCATGAAGACATGATTATGAGAAAACGTTGAAATAAAAAAGAAAACGTGCTTCAAAGAAATAGCAGTATGTGCATAACATGCAAGAGATCAAGATACAACTATTACATAATTTCATAACCTAGATATCATAATCCATATTAGGATCTGCATCAGAATCATCCGTATCATTTTGTTTGCTCAAATCATCATTTTCGTCGTCCATGTATTCCATCATCGTGTCATCCTCATTATCATGGTCATCGACGTGCGCAGCAGTGAGATCATCACCATGAATGATCTCAGGACTCACATTATCCCTAATGTATTGAACTTCAAAACCTTCAACGTGGATTGAGACGCCACCATCTACAGTTTGATCTTGTTGAAACGGATCATAAGACGAATCATCCTGCTCCGGTACATCCCATACACCTCGGTGTCTAACTAGTTCTACCACTCGCCAATTTTTTCCTTTGATTGTATCATTAATGTAAAAGACTTGCCTTACATTATGTGGAAGAACAAATGGATCATCTTTATACCAAAGTCTCGTAACATCAATGCTGGTAACATGCTCATCAGAATATATTCTACTTTTGTGATAGGTATTGTACCATTCGCATTGAAATAGAACTACTCTACCACCATGCGCGTATCGTAATTCCCATATTTTACTCAAGTAACCATAGAAGTTAATATTCTTCCCTCTATGATTCCCTTCCACGACTATCCCACTATTCTGACACATTCGACGATTTTCACGATCTCTGGTGTGGAAATAATTTATATTTTTATAGTTAAGTTATATTTTTATATATATACTACTTTAAAATAATTTTAAATTTTTTTGTTACACATGTAAATCACCATAATTCTAAATACATAAAAATATTTTTAAAGAAATAAACGTGGACAAATTGGGAGATGAATAAATAGAAAATCGACACCGAAAACCAAATAGACAAAAATTAGAATACTCGAGGGATTAAAGACTCATAGTGGACCACTCGAGCACCACCTAAGTTCTTTTTTGGTGATCAGAACCATCTATATCTTAGATATTATAAAGAACGTCAATCCTGCCCAAAATAAATTTGATCACATATATGTTGAAATTAAATTAAATCATACAAAAGGTGTAATTCAAATAATACATTTTGTCCCGATCAGAGAGCACCCTAAACTTGATCAAGCCAAATTTTTACGATAATAAATTAATCAAATACCATAACAAAATCAACGGTCTGGATCATCATGATTGTGTTGCGGTCGCATGGTTATTGTACATTCAGGTACAACACAAGACTTAATTTATGATCAATTACATTGAACGTATAGATTTTTAAGGTAAGTACCAAGTTAATTCTTACAACCATCAATCTAAACCGTTAGGATTTCATGTCTCACTAATTTCATCATTATAACTAAAATCGAAGATCATCGGATGTTGGCGTCCACGTGATCGGATGAAATTTAATGCATCCCTAAGCATTATAGTCATATAGTAGACCATCTTACTCTACTTCATGAGTTTTAATTTGGTGATCAGAACCGTTTATCCTTTACATGTTTATTGTTTCATTTGTGGAGGTATTCACGAATTCCTATCATTTTCCTATGACTTTTATCTTTGATCCGAACACTCCCTAACACTACTAGAATAATAGAAACCGTACAAAGAAAATTATTCATTTTTAATCATTTAAAAATCATGATAAAAAAGTAAAGTCATTTTTAATCACATCTTGTCTAAAATCGTGATAAAAAATTATTTATTTTTACTTATGGTTTACTTTAAAAACATTATAAAAAAGTAAAGCATTTTTAAGAATTGTTTATCTAGAACCGTGATAAAAAAAATATAAATAATGATGCCATTCTAAAAGAATAAAATTAGGTAGTTTAACTAATTTTTATTTTTATCTTTTTTTCCTTCACTTTTTCACTTAATTAGTATCCTTATTCATTTGGACCTTGACTATTATGTACTGTGTCACTACAACAAATAAGACATTTGATTACATAATTTTGTAGCATTTTTTTCATTATGCTATAATAAATGATAACAATAGCATTTATTTATCTATTTTATATCATTCTTTTTTTATGCTACAATAAAGGATAACAATAGCATTTTTTACCTATTTGATAGCATTCTTCTTATTATTTTATAATAAAAAGTAAGAATAGCATTTTTTTTATAGCGTTCTTTCATTGACAAGGTGCCAAAAAAAAGCGCCAAACTTTCAGCCAAATTATTCTTTTTCCCTCCTCTATTTTCCCCTTTCCTGTCTCGTGCAATACCTCTCCCGAACCAGAAACAACATCAACTAAAATTTGAGGGTTTTTGACTTTGGAGCATTCAATCAAAGGTATCTCAATCCACTTTCACTCCACCCCCGCCTTTTATTCGACCGACTACCTGGGTCCCCCTCTCTTTCGACCAAATTGCTAAATCGAAGAACCAGAATTGAAAAATTGGAACTGAAGAACTGCTGAATCGAAGAACTAGTATCGAAGAATCCCTACACTGCAACAAAATGCTTATTTAATAGCATTTAATTATAGCAGATTTTTGTTAATGCTATGAAAAATAACTTAACAATTGCATTTGTTAATAAAATGCTATAAATTCTAAGAGAAGAGTAACATTTGTTATTAATAGCATTTATGTTGTATTTTAATAGCATTATATAAACACTATCATATAAATAAAACCCATCTCACCCATCTCAATGATCCGCAGCATACATATCACGTTGTAAAAAGTCCTAAAATTTTGGCGCCAATAATTCCCCAGTTCCCTCCTCTCTTTCCGTCGTTCGTTTCTTCCATCACCCACGACAGCGTACGTATCTCCCCTATCTACGTTGCCTCTGTTCATTCGTCCTTGTGCTTAGAAGATTGTGGATTTGGGGGAGAAGCTGCATCTCAAGGTATTAATCAGGTATGAATCGATCTCTTGTTTTTCCAGATTTTCTTTTTTTCTCCCAATCGATCTTCTCCAAATTTTATTTTGTTTTCCCAATTAATCAGAGAGGTTTGGCTTTTACTTTCAAATGACCCATAACAGTTTCTCAGATTCATATGTTTACGCCTCTTGTCCCAAAACACAACGGCTGAAATAGTTTGTATGTTCGTAATCCTTTATAGTGTCCTATGGAACTCTAACTACATGTTTTAGATAGGGGTATATTTTCTATTCTACGTGCATTCTACGTGTTCGATAAATGTAGTTGAACATTCACCCACCAAATATTTTGAAGTGAAAGAGTATAAGACGAAACTATGCCCAAGAATCATCTTCCATGGAAACATTTGATACTACAATGCCTTCCGTTACCTCAAATTTGCTACAGGAAACAAGATTAATGCGGAAGAAAATGACCAAAATTTTATCCCAACTCATGGATTTGATATCATTTTGAGGTGAAAACATAAAGGATAACTTTGTAATCACTGCATAAAGAAGATTTGATCTAGCCAGCCAATTATTTAGTATAAAGAGGAGCGACGACATTGGAACAGAATGAGAAAAACTATGTTTTAGATGTTTCATAGTGTAGTATAGGATTGTATTTGCCTGTATGGGAAAAGAGAAGGAAACATTAAATATAAAGCATTGCGGGCATTTGTAAGCCACTCAAAATACACTAAATTGACATGTTTGATGTCTACTGATATGTAGAAGTTGAAGATATACTAATAAGTCATGCAAAAGTTGCTTGAAAAATGAAATAAATCATTTTACTTTGTTCACTTAAGAAAATATGGAAAGAATCAGTGCTTTATTTTGGCAATCCTATGGACAAGCAACTAGAAAACCATACAATAAAGAAATTACCATAAGAATTTGTAGTTGCTCCTACATGACAGAGAAAATACTACAGTCACAATTAAGGATCATTGTAATCATCAGGAAAACTAATCAAAGAAGATTGTATTGCATACTCTTTAATTTCTTCTTAAGTCTTGTGCTTCAAGTGCGGTGTGAACATGATGTTCCTCCTTTTAAGATTAGAACATGAATTCTTGGCGAACAGGTCTTGAAGGGCTCAATACATTCTTGGTGCAGCATTTTAGTAGGTCTTCTTATTTTAAAGGCTTTCGCTTACAGTTACAGATAAAGTTGTAAGAATGCCATCTTTCAGAAGTGATTTTGCTGAAATTAAGAGTGATGTGCACAAATCACCTTCCAAGTTGTAGAATAAGCTGCAACAAATTTGTCAACTGTAACTTTGTAACCTGGAAGAGTTAAAGTGGGGATATTGATGAAGTTTTGGTGTTTCATCCTCTTTCCTAAGAATCAGCATTCTAGTTTATATTGGATTACCAAGGATGAGAGATGTAGATAGTTGGTTCTTTGCCACCTTTGGAGGAAAAGAAACCATGATCATTTTGCAAGCTTTGGCAACTTTGCCTCGTCGGGTGCCCACAATTTATCTATTTGTGTTGTAAAAGTATGTTTCGGCTTAACTGTGTTCGCCGTCAAGTTAAGCATGTTAATCTCATGTAGCTTCATATATATGTTCCTCGAATTCAAATAGAATCGTTCATTTTTTAAGTACCCTTTGGAATAGTCATGAGTTTTAAGTGGAGATACTTGGGAAAATGGTGGCCATCCCAAAATAGTGCTTCTTCGTGTTAGAGGAGTTTAAAAATAGCTGCATATATTGTAGGCTGCCGGAATTATGCTAAATGGATCTAGTCAGTAGGGAGGGCTTGTATGTAAAAATGTCATGTGAACCTCTAAGTGGGGCTATTCCAACAACAGGGCTGCCAAATAGATTGTCTTGTTCCGTCATTAGTAGCATAGCCTTGTAAGCATTCTGATCTTTTAATGAAACTGTTAATCCTTCAGAAGCAACTTTTGTTGATACTTGGAATAACACCAAACCTTCAATAGCAGCATGCTTTGCTGAACAACTTGGATATGAGATATTGCAGCAAACACCCCAGAACTCTTCACCAACAACTCCTTCAGCGGGAATAGCAGCAACCAAATACTTAGCCTCAAAAGCAGCAAGGCACGCGCAGCAAGGGATATAGGAGCAGCAGGGCACGCAGTAGATACAGCGGAGCAGTAGAGCATGCAGCACCAACACGCAATCAAGCAAGGAACAGTAGTAGAACAAGATTAAACTAGCATCCGGATACCACTAACCCCAGCAACGGTATGCCTTCGGTCCAGATTAATAAAGTTTATTTTAGTGTGTGGATGTGCTATTGTGCCACACTAACATACTTCAGTTTTTTTATAATCTGTTGATGGGTAACGTAGAACTTTATATTTACATTTTGCTGACATGTGCATATATATACACATATAGCCAAATATGTATGTGTTTTGTTTTTGCCATGGATATTGAAGCAAGCGTTTGTGTTTGAATATTCGAGGGTATAATTGATTTCTGTCAGCCTTTGAAATTTGGTCTGTGGTTAATCAGGTGCCCTAAGAACATTGTCAAAAAATGTCTAGACCCGTTAAACTTCATAAGTTATAGATTTTTTGTATTGCTCATGTAATTTTCTGTCCATCTTTTTTTTTTTTAATAATTGATCAAACAAATCTTTGTACTGTCCCGATAAATTGTTGTCAAAAGCCTTACTAAATAGATACGTGCATGTTTGGGAATTTGAAAAGAACCTTTGAAATTACAAGGGCCAGAGCATAAATCAAACCAATAACACTCCCCGTACATAGCAGCTATCTCTCGCTATTTCAAGAAAGACATATTTTCAGATATATTTTCCTTTCTTCTTCTTCTTTCTTCGTATAACAGGTTACTCCATAAAGAAGCTCTTAACACACGGAGGGCATTGACTCATCAAAGGTGTAAACCAGTAATGTAAAGGACTTATCGAGTATCTTTAAAATGAGGGATAATACCTTTAACAGGTTTGTTCTCCTTGGAGGCAAAAGCATGCAATGGGGAACACCTAGCATTCTCAGTCTGATGAACCACTGCCTCAGCTTCTTTAGCTACTGCAGACCATGTGCATGCTCCAACTCCCTTTTCCCTTTCCGGACTACGAACACCCAAAGTGATGGATAGAGTTGAATGCAAGTTATTTTTTCTTAACAACAAAACCAAAGGCATCATCAATTTTTTCTATTCATTAAAGATAGAAAATCATCCGAAAGGAATTACAAGTAACCATAAAGACAAAATCAATCTGCAGCCAGCCATAACTCCATAATATTTATCTGTACCTCATTATCAGATATAATTTCTTCCTTTGAGTTACCCATGATTGCCATGTTGAATTTTATTGTATTCTTATTTGGTTGATACAGATGCTGCAAATCTATAAATTTGGCACTGAGTCCTATATATCGAATTGTTGTATCAAGGGAGATCCACATTTGGAATTCTTTTGATGGTGCAATACAGTAATTGAAATGTCATAAAATTGCTTCTATGATTTTCTTATATACGTTTTTATGTTGGTGTGCATGCATCAGGCATAACCTGAAGAAGCTAACTTATGAGGAAAGGAAGGCCAGGTTGATTGAGAGGTTAAATGCTCTCAACTCTGCTGCTACCAGCTACGATGACGAGGACGAGGCTGATGATGGGTGAATGTAGCAGTATAAGTTTGGGTGCTTCTTACACACAGTCATATTTGGTGTTTCTTTATTTGTCTGTTTTTAACTCCAAGAAGGTCAATTTTGCTTGTTTTGTCTGCTGTCCCAGAACATAATACAACTGAGAAGTTGGTTTTAAGTTTTTGCATTACAAATCATCAGTATTAGATTCCCTAAACTATTTGGTACGACTTAACTTCAGGCGGTTTTGTTTCAATTACTTGGCAATGAGGAATTTATGGTGTCAATCTACATTATATCTTTCTGTAGTGACACTTTTTTGCTTTTAAATGGGAGTTAAGATTCTATCTCTATGTATTATGTCATGGATTCTTTGTTTAATATTAAAAAAAAAATTGGTGCTATTAATTATATGTAGTTTTTAATGGCTTATTTTATCGAATATAGGGTGTTTATTAATTAAATGGTCACTTCTGATGGTTCTCGATTCTTCAAGGATTTGGCTACTGTTTGTAGTTTGGTAAAAGAATTTGTAAGATTACATATAAGAATTTGTTTGTTAAGTATTTGATTTTGTTGTTTTGATTACATATAAATGGTCACTTCTGATGGTTCTCGATTCTTCAAGGATTTGGCTACTGTTTGTAGTTTGGTAAAAGAGTTTGTAAGATTACATATAAGAATTTGTTTGTTAAGTATTTGATTTTGTCGTTTTGATTACATATAAAAATTGTAAGGCTACTAAATACTATATATGTTGGTGATTGAAGTCTATCATTTTGATTACATATAAAAATTGTAAGGCTACTGAATAATATGTTAGTGACTGAGTATTGTCATTTTGGATATTATGTTCAATATATTCTTATGTTATTTTGAATATTATGTTTAGTGATTTAAAAGACAAATATAATTTTTTTAAGATATTATTTCTAAAATTTGTACTTGTTTTAGAGATAAATCCGGCACAGTACTCCGATATGCTTCGGTATCAGTACGTACAATACCAACAACAAAATCGGTACACCTAGTACGAGATTAACAACTTTGACTCGATGAACACAAATTTTCAAGAGAATGAGAGTTACTTTTCGGCGACAACGTATCTCATTGCTACAAGTGTACTTTTCGGTGATGCGATCGTCGAATCGTATCGCCAAATGTGAATTTGTTTCGGCAACAACATTTTTCATCGCTAAGAGTATACTTTTCGGCAATGCAAATGGTGTCGCCAACTGCGAAGACTTTTTGGCGACAATATTGCTCATCGCCGAAAATATACTTTTTGGCGACAACATGTCTCATCGCTAAAAGTATATTTTTCAGCGATGCAAATTGCATTGCCAAACGTGATATTTTTTCGGCGACAATATTTTTAATTGCTGAAAGTATACTTTACGGCGACAAAATTTTCCATCGCTAAAAGTATAGTTTTCGGCGATGCAAATTACGTTGCCAACTGTGAAGACGTTTTGGCGACCACATGTCTCATCGCCGAAAGTATCGTCACCAAAATGAAATATCTTTTGCCGATGCAACTCGGATCGCCAAACGTGAAGACTTTTTAGTGACAACAGTTCTCATTGCCGAAAGTATCGTCGCCAAAATGAAATAACTTTTGCCGACGAAACCCGGGTCGCCAAACGTGAAGACTTTTTGGCAACAACAATTCTCATCGGCGAAAGTATAGCAAATTTAGTCGCCAACAATTCTCCCACCAATCTATTCGAGCTAATCATTAGCGACCAGAATTGCCGATGAGTTCATCAAAGTGTGTCGCCAATACATACTCAATGGCGACGCATTTTTTGGTCCATCGCTATTCTAGTCGCCGTTTGTCCAATTTGTTGTAGTGGTTTAAGTTAAAAATGTTAGGTTGCTTTATATTTTCTGTGTTTTCTTCTCCTAAGAGGAGGCACAATATATATAGAACAATGTACAAACTGAATCCCTAATTTATCTCTAACTGAATCCCTAATTTATCTCTAACTGAATCCCTAATTTATCTCTAACTGAATCCCTAAATAGGCTCCTAATTATATGCCTACTATTTACATAGTCAACAAAGTAATGATAAATACAATCTAACACTCCCCCTCAAGTTGGTGCGAAGATATCAATCATGCCCAATTTGAACACAATAGGGAATAAACTCTTGCTACCCAGCCCTTTTGTGAAGATGTCGGCCAACTGGTCTCCAGACTTCACAAACGGCATACATATCACACCCGCACTCAGCTTCTCCTTGATAAAGTGTCTGTCTATCTCTATGTGCTTTGTTCTATCATGCTGAACGGGATTGTGAGCAATATTAATGGCAGCTTTATTATCACAATAGAGTTTCATCGAGCCACTATCAGAAAGACCCAAATCACGTAACAAGGTTTGAATCCACAAGAGCTCGCAAACCCCATGAGCCATAGCTCTATACTCAGCTTCTGCGCTAGATCTGGCAACCACTGATTGCTTCTTACTTCGCCAAGTAATCAAATTTCCTCCAAGGAAGGTACAGTAGCCAGAGGTGGACCGCCTGTCATCCACAGATCCAGCCCAGTCAACATCAGTAAATGCCTCCAACCGAAAGTGACCATGATTAGAGAACAAAATCCCTTTTCTTGGAGCTGATTTGAGATACCTCAAAATACGATAAACTGCATCCAGGTGTGGAGTACGAGGATCATGCATAAACTGACTAACAACACCAACTGCATAAGAAACATCAGGTCGGGTATGAGCTAAATATATCAGTCGACCCACAAGTCGCTGATACCTCTCCTTATCAGTACACTCCCCCATATCTCCACTCAGGTGATGGTTTGCCTCAATAGGCGAGTCTGCAGGTTTACAGCCCAACATACCTGTTTCTTCCAACAGATCAAGTATGTACTTTCGTTGATAGATAAAGATGCCTCTATCTGATCTTGCTACCTCCATTCCAAGGAAGTATCTCATTGATCCTAAATCCTTAATCTCGAATTCTTGTGCTAACCGAGACTTAAGGTTATGGATCTCTCCCTCATCATTGCCTGTCATTATTATATCATCAACATAAACAATAAGGACAGCAATCTTACCAGCACTCCTCTTGGTGAACAGAGTATGGTCTGCATGGCTCTGCTTGTACCCAAAACCCAGCATAGCCTTTGAAAACCTGCCAAACCACGCTCTAGGTGACTTCTTCAGCCCGTAAAGTGCCTTCTTCAACCTACACACCTTTCCCTCACTGGCAGAGGAAGAAAAACCCGGTGGTATGGTCATATACACTTCCTCCTCCAGATCACCATGGAGGAATGCATTCTTTCCATCAAACTGTAAAAGAGGCCAATTCATGTTGGCAGCACAAGACAAGAGAGCCCGCACAGAATTCATTTTTGTTACCGGAGCAAAAGTCTCCTCATAGTCAATACCATAGGTTTGAGTAAATCCCCTGGCAACCAGTCTGGCTTTGTATCTCTCAACTGTACCATCAGCATTGTGCTTTATAGTAAACACCTATTTACATCTCACCGATTTCTTTCCTCCAGGAAGTGATACTAGATCCCAAGTACCATTCTTCCTCAAAGCTGTCATCTCCTCTACCATAGCTCATTTCCACTCAGGTATAACAAAAGCATCCTGCCAATTCTGTGGAATAGATATAGAAGAAAGAGACGAAACAAAAGCACGATATGAAGAAGATAAACGATCATAGGAAACAAACTGGGATATTGGATGTAGAGTACATGACCTCTTTTCTTTCCTAAGAGCAATTGGGCGATTGTCAATAATAAGACTGAAGAAAGAGATATTGAGGAAGAATAGTTGACAGAACCTTTCCCTGAAATAGCAGAGAACTACCCATCCGCTATTCGGACCTTATCCTTACCTGAACAAGTAGTGTAAGAATCAAATACAGAGGAACAACCTGTCATGTGGTCTGAAGCACCAGAATCTATAATCCAAGGAATGGCAGAAGAAGCAGTAAATGCCTTAGCTGGAATACCTATGTGAGCAAAATTGGAAGAGGATGGAACTGCGGAAGAAGTAGGAGCTATAGTAGATGGAGAATCAGCCCGAGTCAGAAGGCGCCTGAGAGCTTGCATTTCCTCCTGAGAAAATCCACTAGGGGCCTCCCCCTTTCCCGCGAGAAGGAGGTTTTCCATGTAACTTCCAACAGAACTCCCTAGTATGATTGGTGTTGTTCGATGGAAACCGGATGGGGGTGATGATAATGACGTCGGCGTCGGAGAAGCCTCAACGACGGTGACGGAAAAAGAAGCCGACGATGTACAGCGGCAGCAGCGGAAGTATATGGCGGCAGGTACGTTACCGCTCTGATACCATGTTAAGAAATATATTTTCTGTATTTTTTTCTCCTAAGAGGAGGCACAATATATATAGAACAATGTACAAACTGAATCCCTAATTTATCTCTAACTGAATCCCTAATTTATCTCTAACTGAATCCCTAAATAGGCTCCTAATTATATGCCTACTATTTACATAGTCAACAAAGTAATGATAAATACAATCGAACAGTTTAGAGGTCTGAAACTAAAAAAAAATGAAAGGAACAAGAAGAAACCAGAGCAGCAACAATTCTGCCAGAAACTGGACAGATTATGGCTAATTTGTTTGTGTTTTGGAGTTTCATTTCGGAGCTCAATAAGACCCTATCTTGTAATATTCTGAACACAACATAGGCTAGTAAGGGTTCTAAAATAATATGTGACAAACCCGAGGTCGGTTCGACATCGGGAAGAGGGTCAACAGCTGGGCGAAAAACACCTCTTCGATAAGGGTTCAATACTCAGCCAAAAATTGAAAGTTAGAACTCGACCTAGTTTTTTTTCTAAACCATTGCAACCGAAGGCCGAACCATCCATTATTTGTCTCGACAACTAACTTAGCATAGGAACAGGGCCCTCGCGACCTTTCCGAGGCCACTTTAAAGATTAGAAATTGAATAGGAAAGTTAAAACCAAAGACCATCGAATCATAAGTTTTACCGATAGAATATTAGGATTTTATTAATACCATTGAACGTTAAACATCGATATTAAGTGAAATACCCTTGATTCATTGTAGTAGACTGAAAAATAATCGATTACTCAGACAAGACAGAAATGTGAGTCCAAATACGACTCTATTATGTGTTCAGTTTAGAAAGCATGAAAACTTATTGTATTTTATCGTTCATATGTTAAACATGCACGTCATGCCAATCATTGTTACAATAATGTGAATTATGAGTTAAATAGAAAAATAACATTGAGAAATGTTGATATTCGTTCAGAACGGTGTCCCGTCCGCTAGGAGATAGAATATAGCGAATTGTGTGAGATAAGGTTGGAATCACGGGCCAATGTGATTAATGGGTGACGTCATTCCACGCCTGCTAGAGATGCACAGGAGGTAACTCTCTCTTAACACGATTGGCGACCATTATATTGAACACAAATCAGGCAGCTTTGAATATCGAATGGGAATCTAATGACTATAACATGATAAACTTGAATGTTGACTTAAGTGTTAACTTGAGCTTAATACCGTGAATTCTGTTGACATGAATAAACTATTGCATGCATTGCACGTTGGTTAACATAGCGGGATCCGTAATGTTTCTTATTTGGATTCACTAACAAGTTGTGCTAATGATGTTGGTAAATAACATCCCAGGTTACGGAGCTGGTAGTAGTGGCTAGTAAGGATCCAAGAAGGTTGGGCATAGAATAGTGTGGATAACATGTTTTCACTTTGATGCCTTTACTGTTTGACCATGTTGAGGCCAGTCGGTTGGATTGTAAGAAATGTTAAAAAGTTGTTTTGAAATAATTCACTTCCTTGGTTGACTTTTTAATGTAATAAAAGTTACGTTTCCGCATTATGATCAGTTTGTGTACATTGTTACATATCAGATTGAAAATCTCTAAACTTATTATGTTATAGGCTTTAGCGGGTTAGACTCGTTGACCAGTCATTAATCTTTCCCATATTAGGATGGGTCGTGACATCTTCCTTTCTATATTATTTAGCCTCATGCAACAAAGGTTTAAATGCCCTTTTTCATAGTCTTGAGCAATATTGCTAGAAAGCTACACTTTTGACAATTCTATGGTCATTGTGGCTCTCCAGAAATGATTTAACCTTCAACTAGTCAAGCCAATCTCGAGAGGTTGTAGCAGAATCTATTGATGTAGAAATTAAAGTTTAAGATCACTACTACTTGAATTTTTTTCCAAAATATTAAGCAGAGTGAGTCATTGTTATTTAATTTTTTTAATCAAAATATTTAGCAAAGACAAACATATATATTTCACAGCAATTTTTTTCTCTATATAATAATAGACGTTTTATTCTTTTTTTTTGTAGGGGCGGTCCCCACCTGGCGTAAACTATTTAACACCATGACTATTCCAATTTATTATCAATTTGATAATTTTTTAACTGTCTCAGAAATTTTGTTGAGTTAACAAATAAGTAATTTGTCAAGTCAAAAATATTGTTATGCCCTTCTTTTTCTTCAATTAAAATCACAAGTTTGCAAAGTTTAAAATAAAAACTCTAAGAACATAGATATTTCGGACACATCCATATAATAATATGTCCGAAATCATTGGATGCACAGTGTAATGTCCCGATTTCTTGGAACATTAATTAAAATATTTTAGTTCAATTATTTATTCAACTGAAACGTAATATCAAGAAAAATGTCTTTTATTGATAATTTATACAAAAGAAAATATGATAAATCAGGGTTTTACAATTGCTGAAGTGAAGTTAACAGAAATACCCCTTGAGATTTACATTTCTTATTTTCAAATAAAAATAAAATAGAGCATCTAAGATAGGGTAGCCAAATGCCACCAATGTTTTCTTTTGCAGATCCTGACTCGTCATGCTCGGGAGAAGACTCTACCTGCTCCACAACATCTGGTATGAAACACCAGGGATAGAGAAGTTGCACCGATTAATTGTGAAACTCAATAGGAAAAAATCATCGAAAAACTAAACTCAAAGATAAAGATATACAACAAGACATGTATAACCATGAAAACGATAAAGTACGAAAAATAAAATAACATAGGTTTATTATGCTTCCATTACTGTTAGAGTTTCTAAGAATATTTTTTTTCCCGGTATTCCTTCTTACTCGACTGTCTAGAGTAGAGTACTCGATTGATATTGACAAGTCCTTACCGGGACAAAGAAGAGACTTTATATTGCCTACTCAAGTCAATACCTAATTCAGTCTGATTAGACCCGATCAAACATGTGACTTTGCTGAGTCAGGTACTAGCTATCCTTGGCCGTTTTCTCTTTACCGGCTCAAGGTTGCCCAAGACAAGACTGTCACTCTCTCAAGGCCCAGAGCTATCAACGTAGATGCACCTTGAAGTCACCTTCGACCGAATACAACCTATCTCCTAGTTGGGGTCCTTATAAACAAATGGGACGACATTCGGTAGGACTCAAATCCACATGGAATACAAATTTGGCATGGCGGCCACCAATTCCATTTATCTATTTAACGAACTTACTTGTTCACTATATATTCCACTACTTATAATATTCACCTAACACTCTCCGCTACCATGTTACAGTGGCTTTCGAACTAGTGTCCTTAATCGTGGATTTTAGGTTTTCACATAATCACCAAGTCATGTCATAATTCACTATATCTACGTTTAAACACAACAATTTATCTATGTACAACAGTTGGCATGACGGCCTTAACATTCTATAGGCACGATGGCCATTTTAAACCATAATTGACACGACGGCCCAATACTTCTCAACCAATGGATCAACGATCGTAATTAACCTACTATTGGCACGACGATCGCATCGTGATCATATCAAATAATTACAGCAACTTATGGTACTTCACGAATCAACTATCTAATTACAAACATAGTTTACAACGTAAAGCACCTCATGGTCAAAGTATGGTCAAATGTGCACACGAAGCTCCATAGAAGCTCGTGCTCATTCAAAATATGGTCGTGGATGTCTATGTAGTGTGAACATACAAAACAGTGGGGTTCGTGGACTGGATCTGTTGCGAAAATGCTCAGACAGCATTCTGTGAACTTTCTGTAATTTCATATGTCGCTCGAGTGGCTTAGAGCTCGCTCGAACGGTATACTTAAATTTCGTGTTTTAGTTTGTGGTTTCAAAATGATTAGAATTTGTTAGAAATAAGTTAGGTCGCTCGAGCACCCTAGAGCTCTATTGAGCGAGCTTTCTTTTTCAGTAGCTTATGATTTTTTGTTCTATTAACAAGTTATGCTCGGATTAAACCTCAGAGAGTAATTCTAACTATGAAAATGGAAATTGAACACATAAATAGAAACTTTGTAAAATTTACATCATTAACCCTCAATCAATTTCGTAAATCAAATCATAGCAACAACGAATTTTATGCTTTTGTGATGAAGAACAAAATAAACCCTATCATGCTTTTGATTTCGAAATACAACAACATACCTACTGTATATCATAATCTAAGGGTTAGTAGTGGTTTCCACTACCTCGATCCTGAAAGCTTAGTTATGAAAAGAGCATCAGATTGTGGATACAAAATGAACAAAACCTTCTTCCTTTAAAAATACTTCAAGAGCACCAAGATCACGAAGAACACCTCAAATACCACTCAATATACTCTATAGATTATGAAATTGGTGTAGAATATAAGGGATTCCCACTAGGTTTTACAGGCCAAAGAATCAATTCCCAAATTAAAAATCCATTAACCATTGTCATGAATTTTCAATTGATTTTATCTATTTTCTCTAAAACTACACATTCAATGTCATCAATAAGAAATAAAATAGATTAATTTCTAGGAATCCTAGAGGATTCCTCCTAATTTCCTCATCAAAGCCTACAATAAATCTGATTATTTATCTTAATAGCAAAGGAATGCAAGGCCAAAGTTAATATGTCAACAAGCCATAAATATGATGAAACCCCAAAAGAACCTTCTCGAGCTTGCTGTAAATCGACAGTTCGCTCGAGCGGCCTCCCTATTTTCAAAATTCTTTATAATAAATAATTATAACTCAAAATTAAATACTTAACATAAATTTTAAATTCTTATTAAAAAATTATAGGTTGTTATACACAAAGTTTCACGTGTATCGAATAATTTCGAACACATTTACAATATTTGTGTTCGTAGAATTACGCTTTTTAAAAAATGTTAGGGAGAAAGGGATAGAAAAGGGAACAAGCAACAAGCCAGTCAACAAAGACGGATGATAGTAATGTGAGCCTACCAAAGAATGTTGAAGAGGAGAGAAACGCGTTGGTTATCTTCTACTTTATGCATCAAGCGTGGAAGAACATATACCCATTTTTGGAGTCTTGAATATAATTAGCGTTCTTACCAAAAAAGGAGTCCACAAACATAGATGTTGGATCATTCAACTTGGATTCTTGCGATAGCTGGAACAACTTTTAGAATTTTATTTTAAATTTTGCTTTAAATTATATGATGAAGTGATTTTCAGCCTTTCTGAGGCCGAACTTCTAATCTTTCATCTAATCTTCTAGATGATTCAAGTTGCAATCAAACACCTATAAAAATACTAATAACACCGGTGTGCAGTGGCGGACCCAATTAAGGACCATGGGGTCACGTGACCCTCGCGAAACCGTCTTGAAATTTTTCTTTTTAAAACTATTTTTAGTTTTAAATAAAATATTTGTTGTGTGTTGTGTGCACATACACCATTAATAAAATTTTATGTTCGCGTTAATCTCAAAAAAAAAAATTTATGTTAATGGTGAATTTTTAGAATTTATTCGAAAATAAAATCTACAAACCACGACCGAAAGAAGATTTAAATGAGCGGTGTCAGTCACTTTTTTGAATGTGGAGGTAGCAAAATGAGCATATTTTTTTGCTTTTTATTTTTATTTCTGTGACCACCGCATTAAAAAAAATGATTGACGCCACACATTTGAACCCCTTCAATCATGTTCTCTAAATTTTATTTTCAAAAAAATTATTGTTTACTTAAAAAACAAATTCGAGATTAACCACAGACTCAAAATTTTAAAATAAAATTTTGTTAATGGTATGTGCACAACACACTAAGAGTTATTTTATTTAAAATCCAAAATGGTACCGTTTTATTTAAACTAAATTTGCTCTCATTATATAGCAGTGTGACTTCTGAGAATTTTTTTTTTTTTTTTTGAATTTATTCTAAGTAAGTAATCATGGTGTATGAAATTCCTGAATCCGCCAATTCTGGTGTGGTACGTGTCAGCCAAGACTCTTCTGATGCTAAACTCAATTGATATTGCCTGCATATAATGGAGAACTGTAGAAATTTTTAAAAGAAGAGTTCTCATACCTGAAAATTAAAAAGGGGAGGTCCTTTTATGTAAGGTCAGGAGGTAAAGTCCTACTAGGATTGTCCCTTTATTTTAGAAATATAAATTGTGTTGATATTTGTGTGGTAATGGGCATAGTTATCTCATTCTTTTTAGGAGTTTTAGTCCTACTTGACTTGTGACTAAGAGTTTTGTTCTTATAGGGTAAGTCTAGAATTTTCGTAAACACGCTTTGGTTTATGTTGACGTTAGCAAGAACATGAGGTGGTGATTTCGTACGATGACCCATTATTATGACAGAATTTTAGACTTTGGTCCTCTTATGTGATCTTCATGTAATTATGGTCCCACGTACTTTAATTAATTATGATTCAAGTCGATAATGAAACATAATTGTCACAATGAAAACGGATGGTTCGTGTATGATTATCTATTTTTCTTACGATCAACAATACGATTTAATCAATTCCTTATGAATGTTCGATCAATTTAGTATTTCTAATAGATGATAGCACATTTACAATTACAAAATGAACGGCTTGAATTGTCAACTATGATTGTATTGAGTCCCACCATGCATCACATGAAGATCATATGATACGGTATTCACGCTAGCTTAGCTAGTGGATCTGGGTTCGAGAATTCAATCCAAGTGTCAAAATAAAATCTGGCCACAGAAAGAGAATCTCGTGCGATATACAACAACCATTATGACTTAAGATTGCTTAAGAAAGGAGTGATAGTTCCGTTCTATGCACGTGCTATATTAAATATGTAAGAGCTTTAAAAACACATTACATAAATAAATAAAAAAGACAGATAAATATATATTTATTTTAGGTGATTCACTGAAGAAAGTTTTGGAAATGAAACACTCAGACTAATTAACGAAACGTAATCAATATCAACGTGGACTCCATACTAAGTGATGTATTTTGAGAATTAAATTGCCACGTAAACTAACGACAGATAATGAATGTATGATATGGACTTTATGTTGGGTAATATAAATTTTTAAATATTTTCATAAAAAATTAATATGACCAAATACGACGTAGACTACACATGCTTGTGCAACTAGTAAGTTAAAAAAGAATACAAAAATGCTTGGAGCAAGAGTGTGACGTTCCGATTTCTCGGAACATTAATTAATATAGTGAAAATCCCATTTTATAGTGTAAATGAGAATTTAAATTAAATCAACCTTAACTTTTATTTAAATAATTAAATATTGAATTTGAACGTGCGAAATGGAAAATGACTAAATTAGCCCTTGGAATTTACATTTATTTCTTAACATAAAATAGCTGAAATATAATGGCAACATCCTATGGGTACAACATTCAGGTGAACAACTCCTCTCTATCGACTCACGGTACTTCTTATATGGGTGGCTCCTCCGTCTGCACATCTCCATTTAGTATAAAATAGTAGGGTCAGAGAAGTAACACCGATGACTAATGAAACTCAGTAAATAAAGTTATCTGAAAATCAAATCCACAAGTAATACAGCATGCAACGTGTATAAACGCTAAAAATTAAGATTTCTATCATGGACAATAATTAAATAGTAGATATCGTGCGTAAAGCGGTAATATCTTGGTAAGATTTTATTAAATCCTTTTATATTTCTAGGTACCCCGTAAGGAATACCGTATCCTGCCTTAGACACTAGCATAGAACCCCCCTGTTTGATAACCCGACTGAAAATGATGGGATTCATAAGTGATGGGATTAGGATTGGATTCATAATACCATGGGATATGAATACCCAATATCCTGTTTGTTTTGGATAGTATTAGGTGTTGGGATTAGATTAGTAGTCCTATGACATGTTTGTTTGCAAATCATGGGATTGGATTGAAAAAATAAATTCTCCTTTTTACCCTTGTGCAAATCTGGGCAATGCAGTTCTCTCTCTCTTCTTGTTCACTTCTTCCCCTTTGTAAAATCAAACAGATTTTTTTGAAATTATTATTATTACAACTAACAGATTTTTTACAACTAAAATCAAACAGATTTTTTTTAAAATCAAACAGATTTTCTTGTTCACTTCATTAGAAGAATTTCAGTAACTAAAATCAACAGATTTTTTTCCATCAGTCCGTTGGTGTAATCATAAATCCTATTCACAAGGGGGTCGAAGAGTAAACTGCTTTGACAATTTCAGAAAAATAATCTTTATTAGTCAGAAAATAAATCCTATTCATTCTATTCACATTGACATCAGCAGCATTGGAAAATAAAAAAAGAATTCCCCATAATTCAAAACCCAGAACTTGATGACTCAATTCGCATATTCTCAGTATTCTCTCTCTCTGGGTTTCAATGGGGATTTCAATCGGCACCACCAGGGTTTCAATGGGACTCCAATCGACACTACCACTAACCTACCCCAGCATATTTTTCTGAACTGGTTGGCTCACCGGAGGTCGATTGGCTCACCGGAGATGGTTGGCTGACCGGAGCTCAGTTGTATGGTCGCTTCTTCTTCCGCAGCTGTGCAACAAAATGAGATGCGGCTAGGGTTTTTAACATCAGACGGGAGCAAGACCATGGGTAGTTTCGCCATTACCTTAATTAGTTAGGGGCAGAATCGTCTTATTGCATAGGGTCCTCAATCCCAGGATTACAATACCCCCAGGGAGAGGGTATTCGTAATACCCCCATTTTCCGGATTACAATACCATGGGATTACGAATCCGGACACTATTTGGTTTACCAAACAAAGGATTAGAATCCCTTCGGATTCGTAGTCCAATCCTAAGTCTGGGGAGTTTTATCAAACAGGGCCTTAGTTAGTATTGAGTAGTCCTTGTTTACCAAAGGTCGAAGTTTGAAGTACAACCCGACAAGAAAGAAACCTCTTATTGTCCACTGATTGAGTCAATACGTACCCCACCCTATCTAGATTCCACGTAACATGATGTCACTAGGTTCAATCACGGCGTACTTTAGCCGCTTCTTCTTACCGACTCAATGGCGCAAAATACACTAGTCGTCATTATCTCAGGGTCTGGAGCTGCCTTCACAGGCGTCCCCGAAGTCACCCTCTACCGTCTCGAATAACAATATCATGCCACACTAGGCCAACCACACTAAATTATCATTTTTGTTTAACTTTTCTCACAAGTTTCTACCACGTTCACAACTTATAACAAACACCCAATACCCTCCGCTACATTATTTAGGTGTCGTTCGAACCAGTGTCCCTAACGTGGATTTTAAGTTTTCCCATGATACCCCAATTCACATATCATGTTCATTGTTTGAAATCTTTAACTAATAGATCACTATAAACTCAACAGATCAGTCATAAACCTTGCGCAGTATAACAGTTGAACTCAGAACAACCACAACAGTGTCCTTATCATAGATAAACGTGTCTCACAACCACATGTACCAACAACTTATTTCATGCTTCGAACATTGATCTATTCAGGTTAACAACAATTTCGTGACTATATCAACTACGCGTAGATACATTCGCTATGTGCGTAAACCCAAAAACAATACTTAAATAGTCTGTAAAATAGAGCCTAGCTAGAAGCATAAAATATAGTCTCAAATCAATCTGGATTTATTGTCAAAACCATTTATTTTTCAACAGACCACTCAAGCGAGCTACTGGGTTACGAGTTCTGACAAACTGGTCACTATTCAGAATCTGACAAATACAAAGAGGTCGCTCAAGTGGTCTACAACTCGCTCAAGCGAGTCATCATTTTTCTAGATTCTGAGTTAGGGTTTCTCAAAAAAAAAAAAAATTGGTTCACAAAAACATATTTAAAACATGAACAAAGCATAGATATCGTAAAATTAGCTACTAGAAATGATGTTGTCCGGGTAGATCATGCTTTTGCCCAAACTAATTCAACTGAACTACCCAAACTCATGAGATCGAGCAAGAATCAACACTTACAAAATGAAAATCTCGTACCGTGAAAACCATTCTAACTTAAGACTACCAAAGAAACAAGGTTCGTAAAATTCTCTGCTATACACTCAATGTGCTATAGACTCACATTGAGTGGATAAATTTTTCTTAATTTTATACAAAAATGCATTGATATTCAAAGGACACAAACGTAAACTATGAGTGTATAACAAATTATTATTATTATTATTATTATTATTATTATTGTATCGATATATAGATAGAGAGATATTTTTGATTTGGAACCGAAAAGTGGAATTGTAGGCCTTATCAGAGATTGAATATCAAATGCAAAAAGTGGTTATCAAGTGAATGATGGCATTAATTTGCTAAAGTTGTGTGTTTGGGAGTGAGGAGCGCATGGATATGATCCGAACGTTGACCCGTTGACTCGTTGACTGGGTCAAAAAAGTTTGCCCAAAAAGTGAAAGAACATTAAATATTTAGACGGCCCCTTTTGTGCTGTCCTTAATTGATTCATGGCCCAGTATGGTCAAATCAAACTAGGATGGATTACTACTAGTGCCCAACAGCACAACCTACTTCCTGAGACGCTGAAATGATAAACACATGCTTGCTTGGACGACCCCACTCTCCTAAAAGTTTTTGATGTCTCAGTTTTATAAATACATACATACATATATATATATATATACATACATATATACATATATATATATATGTATATGTATGTTCCCTTTTATCAAGAGATTTCTCACTCTGCCAAAATATGAACATTCTATTTCTTGATCAAATTTTGATAATCTGAAGTGTTCAATGTGTTTAAAACATGTTTTAAAGGTACCCGCAAAAAATTGGTTTAAAATAATATTAGGAATAACTTGATCCAACCAATTTACATAAATGCTGATAAGAACTGTTTTATGAAAAATTATTTGAATCGAACCCTTCCTGATATGTTTTTAACCGATTTCTCACTAGTACCCTTAAAAATATATTTTAAACAAATTGAACGGTTCAGATCATTAAAATGTGATAAAACAATAGGAGGTCCGTATTTTAACAAAGTGAAAGATTGGTTATTAGAAGTTTTCTGATATATATGTGTGGGTATATATATATATATATGTGTGTATATGCGTGGGTGAGAGCGAGAGAAAAAATATGTACCTAACTTGGACTAGGGGCTGTGGTTACGTAGTGTTTCTTGATTAACTAGAAAATATAGGAGAAATTGTACCGTGGGGCCTAAAAGCTTCGAATTTAATTATTAATTGGATAAATAAGTGTTTGGATCCAAAGCATCTTCTTGTGAATCCCTCTACTTTTCAAATACATTAGGGCTAGATACATATCCTTTGTATTGATCAATAAAGGTTTAAACCAAAGCCAACGGGCAAGGGGTGAAGTGAAATCCATTCATTGAAATTGGAATTTCCCCATAGCATTATTAAGTCCCTGTTCGGATTGCGGACTTATTATGAAGAGTGTGAGGGAAAGCGAATGATAACATCCAGATTACGAAAACAAAAAATTCTTTTATAGTTATCTTTTTTAGTTTTCGCAAATTTTTCCGCCTGAAAAATTCTTTACACGTTTTCATAATCCAAACATTGCTTTAACAGTACGATTTTTGTTGATGGCTTTCATTGTATGTGAGTGAGATGAGGAAGTGGGGTAGTTTGTCCCAATAGTTAACTCGTGCTACATGCAATAAACATAGTTCTTGAAATTTATTTTCTCTAAAATACTTTTATGATAGGACTTCACGATTTTGTTCAAACTGAAAAGGATTCTCTCTTTCTATACTAGAATAAAGATGAGAGATTTTTTTAATTAACAAAGAGCATTTTCAGAAAGGAAAAAGGAGAGATTTTCTTCGGTCCCTCCTAAGACTGAATCTCCGAGTTTGTTCATTTGTGAGTTCTTTTGAACCCATTTTAATGTTAAAACAGTAAGGATCTTATTTATTTTAATCAGAATAAATAAATTTTTGAACATTTAATATTAATTTGGAGTCATTATTTTTAATTCATATTCGTTTCATGTATTATACATTATATACATAAATACTTACTTGCATACAAATAATATACATTATTATATGTATGCGTTATATATATTTTTATCCCCTTACACTTGTTCATTCACAAAACGAAACCACCTATAACTCTCCGATTTTCGGATACGTTAATAAAAAAAGTGAGGTAACCAAAATACTATCATTATATTGAAATACGAGTTTGATACCATGAGATGTCAAAATACATTTCAAAAGATACTGTTTACATCAAAAAAAACTTTAAAAGTAAAGTCAAAACAGTCTGAACTAGTCTAAGTGATTCACGGTTTAATCGTGTTTTCTGCGGGATAAGCGTTGTTATTGTACGGTGTATAATCCGGTCCGACTCCATCGTCGTCGGTACCTGATTATGAAATACCAGGAGCGTGAGGAAGTTACACCATAAGTTTTAAAACTCAATAAGTTACCTTCCCTTTGAATGTTTTAGCATAATAACATGATGTGCAATGCACATAGTATGAAATAATCAAGATCTAGTGAAATCATGCGATAAGATAAGTGCAGAAGCAGTAAGTATATGCTTTAAATCGAAATAGAGTAATTGAAATCATCAAAGTAATTATCATAGTGAATATAATTTCCAAACGTTTCACGAGTCCTAGACTCCAATCAAATATTCTAAAATATGACCACGTTATATAATTTCATCAATTGTTCTAAGAATGACATCGTCATATATTTCGAATAGGCTTTTCAAAATCAATGACCTCATCATATATTTTGAATCAACATTTCTAACATCAATAAAGTCAAGTATGGTGCTCCTGAACGATAATGATCCCGACCACCCAACTAACCATGTTTCCCAACCCCCCTACTCTCCAACCACACCATTTTTCCGATCATCATGTTCCCAATCAATATGCTATCCCTAGTATCATATCCTGTCATTACTGTGTCGGAACAATATGAGTTTAAGTTTATGCTAAAAGATCATTATACTCATGAAAGGGCACGATAAAACTAGATATAACTTTGGCTCAAGCATAACTTAACTAAACGCATGACACAGCTAAATTATAGTGCTTGGGTAATACAAAGCTTGAGTCTACACATCTTTGGCTAAAGTCAAAGCTCGGCTCAAATCACATCACGGGTATAAGACACACATAATATTTCCACGGAAAATATATCAACAATCAGTAATCGTATGTCATTATCATTGTGTTTACGTTTGGGTATACACGGGATACCCTGAGTATCAATGTCTAAACAAATCAAGAAAATAATCAGAGTAATAATTCACAATATCTCATGCTCTACAAATATTTAAATGTTCAAGAGGAGATCACGTAACAATAATTCATGAGTAATAAATAAATATTTGATTAACTAATCCTAAAAGTTTATTTCATAATACTCATTTACAAGATAAATATATTTATAAAAGGAGTTATAATTTTTATGGTTTTCAAAAAGAATAAAAAGATAGGTAACTAACAAGGCGTATGGTTTTAAAAAGGCATTTTTTGCAAAATAAAATTTAAATAACAATTGATAAAATCATTTAATCTTTACTGAACTAAGAAAAGTGTAATAACCATATTAATAATAATATAAATTTACCATTTATTTTTAATAGGGGTTCAATCTGCAATTAATAAAACTATAGGGTAAAATCGTATATATTAAAACCAAATTTAATTCCAGTCAAAACCCCATTAAGAAGTCCATCCGGTCATGAATCCAGTCATTCGGACTGGCAACCGGATTGAAATACGAATCTGAAAAAATTCGACAATCTCTGTAACTCGTGATTTCTCCTTCGGTGAAGCTCCGTTAAGGCTAATATCATATGAAAATATTAGAAATGGATTCAAGAAGAGAGGCTTACAGTTGGTTTGGAGTTTGACAGAGGTTTGGTCGGGTTTCGAATGCCGACTTGATTCGACGAAATTTCGTTAGAACTTCTTCTTTCTTCTTTTTCTTTCCTTCTTCTCCTTTCCTTCTTCTCCTCTTCTTTCCAACTCTGGATGTTGGTGTCTAAACTGAGGGGGAGGAAGGGTCCTATTTATAGACTAAGGGAGGGGTTGGATAGTCGGTGAGGATGGCTCGGGAAATCCAGCGGAGGAGGAGGAGTTAGCCATTGATGATGGTTATGTAGAGGAGACTGGTGCAAGAGTTGGCAGGGGGGTTTGCAGCAAGAGGTAGGGGTTGGTGGTGGATGGGAATGATGGGAGGTGGTGTTATGGCAAATGGGAGGTGGTGTTATGGCAAATGGGAGGTGGTGACGGGGGCATTGTCAGGGAGGAGAGAGAGTAAGCCGATAGTGAGGTAGAAAGAGAGGTAGGTATATATATATATATATATATATATATATGGATGTGTGTGTGTGTACATATATCTCTTGATATTTAAGTATTACTATTTATATAATATCCAAATAAAATATAATTGTAATTACACATTATTATAAATACATAAAATATATCAATGTATATATGTACGTGAACGCAACGAAAATTATACACGTGGAGTAATTAGTAAAACACACTCGACCTATATATTAAATTAATTAAAATACGGGTCATTACGCCACCAAACCATCCCCTTCCTCTCATGGTTAATCCCTCCAAACCAATACTCCCTCTCCCACTCTCACTGTTCTTGTAAAGACCAAGAAGATTTTTCGTTTTAAATTAATTATTTGGAACTCCATATGGTATATGATATTGGCGTAAATTGTGAGATTTGGGGCCTTTGTGGAATACATAGTTAAATTAGTCCTTGAGGTTTCCATTTTCTTGGAATAGAAGGGGGAGAGTGTGATTTCCTCATGTGATTTAGTTACAAAAATCAGATTTTTTTTTGGATATATGGGAAGAACTCATCTCTCTCTCTCTCTTCTTTCCCTTTCCCTTATTTGCTCCCACAACAAAATGCTAGCTCTGCTCCACAAATCTTTCAAATTCCTTTAAGAATCTTTCAAACCTTATTGAGCTCTTGCGTGTGATGGTGTTTTGTTGATCCAAATGAGGTGTCTTGAAGCTTCTTCACCATTAGAGAGCTAATATTTTTCCTTGGAAACCCAATATTGGATTTACAACCTCAATGTAGGGGTGTTTCCCTCTTTTTATGCGTATAAGACTTGCTTTGGTTTTAATTCCATGTTTTGATCATTTTTGGTATTGTTAATATTGGTTTTGAACCCTTGGAATCAAATATGTGATCCGCAAATAATTCTAAAAATCGTATAGGTCACTTCAGCGATCCTGTTGTGTTGTAGCTCTAGCGACTTATCCAATGACTTTTACTGCCTCGATGTCGCTACAGCAACCAGTCCTGTCTTGGCCTGGTTTGCTTTGGTGCTGAGAGGTTGTTATGCATGCTTAAAATTGTGATACTATGTGTTTGTCTTATGAATTATAAAAGCTCTAACGAAATTCTATGATATATTTCACGAATGAAAGATGATAGACATATGATAAGTTGACTTATGTGGACACTTGGAAGGCATAAACTATCTCGCTAGACTCCTATGGGAATGTTAGGATAATTGTACTAGACTCCTCTGGAAATTCTAGGAGTGATATGAACTAGACTCTCCTGTGGAAATGCTAGGATGTTAACTAGACTCATCTAGGAATGCTAGGAGAGAGATCATTTGACACTCAATAATGATAAGTTATGAAACACACAGTTGTGCAATGTAACAAATAAATTGATGGGTAAATGACCTGGTGTTATAAGATTGCCTAATGTACTTTCCTAGTTCACACGTGTTTTCGCATAAGGTCTTATCCATATTATGCTTTTATGTTCATTTGGCGTACCATCACTCTTCATATGCGCATAACACTTGTGTAGATATTTCCACTAGGCTTCATAGCTCAATTGTTCCTTCTTTTAGGTATCGTTCCGGAATAATAGCATGGAGTGCATGTTATGCGTAAGATGATGCATATTTTGGAAATCAAATTGGATGAAGTTACCTTGCATCTTTATAAACTTTATTTTTTGAAAGATGTGTTGTAACTTCTATATTTTCACATTTTAATTTTTGAGGGATGTAAGACTTAAACCTTTGACATGGCAATTGATGTAATTTGGGCTGGGATTGCCCCTTTTTCCTTGTTACTCTTTTTCCAACTTAGTTTATTGGCATATTACAAATTGATATTTTTGGGATGGTTGGTAAGTCTTGTGAGGATTTTGTAAGTGATATGTATGTTTTAACGTATTGAAAATTAAGGGCGTGATAACTTGGTATCAAAGTCATTGTTCGAATACCTCGAGACCGTGAAGAGACACTTAGTCTCAAGGGTTCAAATTTTTTGTGTTTGGCATGGCTTGTGTATACTTGTGTGCATGACGTTCATAGATATTATGCTTGTATGTGTGTTGAGTAGCATATTGTCGTTGAACCGTGTTGGGGATGTGAGAGGCTTTGACCTCATTTGGATAGTCATTGGACTTGGTAGTTTCTCTTTCTTAACATTGTAGCATTATACCTCTGAGACATGGAATGAGACAGTGTGGGCTTCAAGACCGGGCTTGTTATCGAGGGGTAATCTTGGTGATGTAGCGAGTCAATGAGTAGAGGTCCCTCGTGAGAAGAAAGTTGATGAGATAGCCGAGCAGAATGTGGAAGTGCCTGTTGTTCCGACTACTTTTTCAAGAGAGTTCGTTGAGGCACTTGCCGAGTTTAACCTTCTGAACTCGGCTTCTAGAGCTAGTGCTAACAACCGGGCTATTGACACAATGAAAGAGTTCTGTACTCTAAATCCACCATAGTTCAACAGAAAGGTGGTAGCTTTCTTGTAGCCAATCATTGACTTGCTGAAATTCAAAAGTTGTTCAATACATTGATAATCGTAGAGGATGACCTTATGATCTGCATTGTAGCTTGTCAGCTTCTGAGGAAGCAAATGAATTGTAGGAATCAATTCTTGAAGTGCATAAGGATGCGAGAAGAGCTACTAGGGTAGCAATCAAAGCTAACGAACCAGACATTGAGAATCTGACATGGGTGGATTTTGAGGTTCTCGTGGTGGACTAGTACTTTCCAGAGGCTTATCTCGAACAGTTGACAGAACAGTTTGAGAAGCTAGAGTAGGGCACCTTGACCATTTCAGAGTATGCTTCAAAGTTCCAATCTTTGTTGCATTTTGCACCAGAGATAGTAGCTGCAGAAGATAGAAAATGTCGCGGTTTTGAGGAAGGTCAGCAGAATATTAGTGTTTAGGAGGTGAGGTAACCCAATGTGACCTTAAGCTCTTTGTCGGGGAGTTTGGGAAGCCAAGGGCGTAAGAGGCAAAGGGAATAGTTTCGGGCACTGCTTGGTCAATTGAACCTAAAGCCACCAACCCCTTTTGATACTGGGAGCAACACTTCTAGACCTTTTGTTATATGTCACCGATGTAACCAATCCGATCATATTCATAGTTAATGTTTTGTGCCACCAAAGATTTGTTACGCTTATGGCCTGTCTAGTCATATGGTGAGGAGTTGTCCTTAATGGATGGGTGTGCGTAGTGAAGTGGGCTGCATTCAGCAGCCGATGTAGGGTAAGGGACAATAATAACAGTTTAGGGATACTCAGAGAAAGCAACAACCCTTTTTTGTTAGACCACTTTGGTTCAGGGTTCTTACATTAATAGGCGAGCGAGTTCTTCGGCAACTACCCATGGTTCAATACAAAGTAGGCGGTATATGTAGGTCCAGCATACTCACGGGAGGGTTTTCAACACCACATCTGCTGTTGCACCTTCTACTTCTTAGGCTCTGGAAACATCGATTGAGAGGGTACATTTCTCTTGTTTAATTCTTTTGCAAGAGTTCTATTTAATTCTGAAGCATCTCATTCATTCATTGCTGCATCATTTGTGCATGCCTTAGAATTGGAAAATGAACGTCGTGAGTCCCCATTATTTATTGAGACATTTCTTGTAGAAAACTCACCACTTGATCATGTTCGTAAATCTTGTGAGCTTGTTATTATCGATCAGCATTTTTTCTTTGACTTTATTATTTTGGATATGTCGAGATTTGATCTCATTTTGAGAATGACTTGGTTATCTACGTTCCATGAAATTATCAATTATTTCAAGCATCAGGTCTGCATTTGTACACCCGACGGCGGTTGCTTTGAATTCTTTGATGAACGTCAGGAGTCATTAGAGTCGTATTTGTGTGGACCTCAGGAGCGGAATTCTATTTATGCTTTGTTCGTCAGTTTGACACTAGATAAGGATGTATCTGCATGTGGGGAGTTACCGTTAATGGTTGGCGATTTTCAGAATGTATTCCTGAAAAAGTTACTCAATTTACCTCCTGAGAGAGAGGTCGAGTTTATGATATATTTACTGCCCAGTACCACTCCTATTTCTATGTCACCATACCATTTTGCACCAATTGAGTTGAAGCTACAGTTGCAAGAGTTACAGGACTTGAAATTGTTCGTCCTTGTACATCGCCGTGGGGAGCACCTGTTAGGATTTTATAATAAAAGTTATGATTTTATGTAATGGATTAATATTTGTTTGAATTGTTTATCAAAAAGTTATTTCTTTTCTTGATGAGAATCTTTATAAGCAATTTTTGTATTATATCATATCATATTGTGCATAGATATCTTTTATTCCACATAGTATATATATAATTGGGTGTGTAGAGTTTGGTTTACAAATAGAGAAGATTTTCAGTTCTTGTAGAATATAAGTGTTTGGTTCACAGTCTTACGTGGAACTGGACACACCACCAGTATGATTGTAACACATTATTTCAGTAGATTTATCTTGACTATGAAAAATGGTATAATTTTAAATCACTGTGTTAGTACACTTAGTGTGTATTGAACAGGACAATTTTGAGATAATTGTATTTATACTGACAATATAATACAATTTGCACCTCATGGTTATTATGAATACTTGTGTGCTTAACCCAAATATAATTAATAGATGTGTGCATTTAATGTTGTTAACTTTGATTCATTATAGAGTGAATAGTCTCGATGAGTTGGGTCACAATATTAAGTGTATGATAACTGTTAATTGTTAATGGAATCTACATCCATTTATAGGGATTGATGATATTCTCTTGAGAAACCTTATAAGTTTCGATTATGTCAAACCTTGTAGGTGAATATTAGTATCCGACATAACGAATAAGTTAAGTGCAAGGCCTCAAGAAATTTTATAGATGTTGATTAAATAAATTATCAGTAATTTATTTTAATCAACGGGCATCTATAATCTTAATGTGGGGAGATAAATAAGCATTTAATAACATTGAATTTAAAATATAATTTTGAGATATGAGAAGGGAATGCAATTATAATTCTATAGTGATATGAATTGTAAATTATATAATTTTCCGAATTCTATAGGAAGCCCAATCCATACTTCTCCTTGGGGTCTCTATCGTTGCCTATATATATACCACTATGTCTCCTAGGTCAGATACAACTTAATACTCGAAATATTGAAAGAGGCTCTGTGAAGATAAGGAGACCACGTTTTTGAGCCCACACTCAATTCGTGATCAAGGCGCAATAGAATTATGATAGAAGATCGTGAGGTCAATCGAGTAAGATCATTCTAGCCATCCTCATACTTCTATTGGACCGAACTGTGAAGGTTTTCGAAATCAAACTAGAGAGATCTCAAAGGTATAGACCCTAATTTTGCCTTGTGGGGTTTTATATCCTTTTTGTTGTATAATTTGTGTGCGTTCATCATTGGATTTCGAGAATCAATTCCTAATAGCACTAGCCTTGTTTGTGTAAAAGGACAACTCATTGTGTTTGTGCATAGATTATCAAAAGTGACACTGCATCGCCATGAGGAACAAATGTCCGATGTCGAGAATTGATGATTTTTTTGACCAATTTCGAGGTGCGACATGTTTATTGAAGATTGACTTGAGGTCGGGTTATCGCCAGTAGCGGGTTTAGAAGAAGGATATCCCGAAGACCGCTTTTCTTATGCGTTATGGACATTATGAGTTCCTAGCTATGCCTTTTGGGGTGATGAATGCGCCGGCAACATTCATGGATCTTATGAATCGCATCTTTCGTAGGTACCTTGACCGATTTGTTTTTGTTTTTATTAATGGTATCTTGGTTTATTCGCCCATGGAGAACGAGCACCAATCTCCGCTTGTTGTTGTTCTTACACTGTTGAGGGAGCATCGATTGTATGACAAACTTAGCAAGTGCACGTTTTGATTGTCCAAAGTCAAGTTTTGGGGCATGCTGTTTCGAAGAGTGATGTGCTCTGTCACGCCCTGATTTTCAGATATAAGGCATAATCCTATTTACCATTCCAAAATCTCACAATTTTCCAAAATACAATTTCTAAAATCCTTCATTTGATAAAATGTTTCAAATATCACAATTCATGGGTGGCACTCCCGGCCTATCACCCCAAAATATAGTTTGAACAAATACAACACCATTTGCTTTCAAATACAATGAAGGGACAAAAGAGGAGTTAGTTTATATTTTTCAGAAACAGTCCTAAAGATGCTATATAACTCCTATATGAAAGCCTTCTCAAAACATGCACCACCATGCATCCATGCAATCCATGTCACGTCTCTGAAACGGCACCTGAAAGAATGAAGGGATGAGCCAAAAGCCGACTAGAGATATCTACGCCAATATTATATGAATATGAATGATATGGCATGCTTCGTGAACAGTTCATAATAACACATGTATGACAGGTAATCCATTAGTCCATAAACAATACTGCATGTCAACCACTCCGATCAATTCGCGGTTTCCAGACCGATTCAGTTATCATATTCCAACTAGCACATCACCCACTGGTGGCTAGACAATATTGAAACGTACTAGCACATCTCCCGTCGGAGGCTAGACCATTTATATAACTAGCACATCTCCCGTCGGAGGCTAGACATCACATAACTAGCACAACTCCCGTTGGAGGCTAGAAATCACATAACTAGCACAACTCCCGTCGGAGGCTAGAAATCACATTATGTCAATTCAATACAAATTCATAGTTTGACCCTTTTCCGGCCACACGCATATCACGCCAATCACAATTTAATCTCATGGTGAAAGAGAAACGAAAATACGAATAAAGGCCTACGAAATACAAATATAATTTCAACGTCATCGAGCCCTATGAAATTTATCGTCACAACAAGGTCCCGCTTGTGTCACATGTCCCACATACCATATGAATGAGTGGAAGTACTCTTAAATGTCCATAAATCTCAAATTAGGGTGAAAACAGTCAGTACAAGTCGCCCGACAAGTCGCTCGAGCGACTAAAAAGTCGCTGGACGGGCCAAGAATCAATAAAGGTCGCTGGACAGTCTCTAGAGCGACTTCCAAGGTCGCTCGAGCGACGCCCAAGTCGCTCAAGCGACTTGGTCGATCTCAGGTTCGCACAGACAATTCGTCACTCGATCGATTCGGCCAAAAAACGCATCAAAACCCAATCTAGACACGAAATCAACTACCAACATCATGAACATACACATAATAAGGGTGAAACATCCCTACCTCAAGCTTTGAATCAAAGGATTTGGCGAAGAAGCGAAAGCCCTAGGTTTCAAGCTCCGTATCTCTCCTTCCCGAGCTCCAAATCACGATCCGTCTTTGGTTCTACGTCAAGCACGATCCAAGCTCCCTCTATCCCGAAGGAATTCGAAAATGGCGGGATGGTTTGGTAGTGGTGGTAGAGAGAAGGTGGAGGGAGAGAGAGAGAGGTAAGTGGGTGTTAGTGGTTTTTGCTCCTTCCCCCCCAAAGCCCCCAAAAATCTGATTATAAGCCCCTTCCCCCACATGGGCTCCCACATAAAAATACTACGTACGTAACCCGCGTGAAATAAAACCAAAGACCCCGGGCTCGGGTCTTATAACTAAAATTGCGAAACACATGGTAACCAATCAATCGAATAACCCCAAAAATAAATTTAATTTATTTATAAAAAGTTCAAAATTTTCCGGGTCTTTACATGCTCATTAATCCGGAAAAGGATGCTTTGACTATCATGGAGAATCCACCCACTTTCGAGCGCACTGGAGTGTCTATGGATGTGGCTAGCTAAAGAAGATGGAGTGGCATGAAAGATTATGAGCTTGGGACTATGGTGTATGTTAATGTTTCATTGCTTGTACAATCTCCCTGAAAAGAGAAAAGAGAACCATACTTCTTCGGAATACTACCTATCATCGAGTGCCTCGATGGTAAAAAGTATTGGCTCAATGTCCCTATGAGTTTCAAGAGAGAGTGGACAAATCAGTGCCGTGTGAATGGGTGCAATGCCGACGCCCTAACAATAGCAAGAGGATCGTAAATACTCTGGGTGATATTGACTTCTACATTCTTGCAATATATGTCGAGCTACCTTTCTCGGTGGAGGACCATCGCCTGGTCAACCCTTCGGAGGGGGATTCATGGCACTACAAAACATATTGGAGATGTTACGGAATTATAAGACCACTTTGGAGCAGGAATACCATCTCTGCCATGACTACCAATGTTTATTTCTGCTTTGAGTATCATTAGGAGGAGTAGTGAAATAGTGTATTCTGCAGGTCAAGAGATAACTTGTGTTCACCCTAGTGATAGGTTTAGATGGATCACATGAGGCTTTGTGCCATTTTGTACGCATGTGTGATTTATTGTACCAACATTGTCATTAGTATACCAATGAAAATTATTTATCACCCATTTTGTCATCTAAATTCTATCATATTTGTTGTTTAAATTGTTGAATAATAGAAATAAGGTATTAGGCCAACACTCGAGACCCTTGGGTCTAGCAATGCGAACGCCAATCATTACAACCATCCTCACCCTAACCTCAATGTTGTCCCTAGTATCACACAATTCAACCAACTTCTCCACACTTTCATAACTGCCACCAAAACAACACTCCACTACTCAGGACCAAAACACATAAGGCAATCAAATCACAACATTCTACTTAACGAATTATGCAAGTGTTGACTATCCATTTTCTGAGGAGCGACTAACCTTGGGACAGTCGAGACATGGTTGAAACAGACCTAGAAACTATTATTGATCATGGAGGTTAGAGATAATGGAGATCATGTAGCCCTCACCATACCGGTGCAAGTCGAGATAGAACATTGATGGAACATAGGGAAAACCAAGCAAAATGTTTTTCCCATGACTTGAGAAGATTTTGAAGCTCTTTTTCGAGCTAAGTATTTGCCTATGCTTGGTAAACAAGTACGGATACACGTGATTTATTACCTACTTTGATACCAATTTAAAATCGCGTGCGATAAAGCATCCATTGGTTTACTATTAATTGATTTTAATCCATTCAATTATCCAAATTAATTCATAATTTAATCTATGTGATTATGCAAGATAAAAAAATAAAGAACACAAGAATGCATAACAATAAGATATACCTAAAAAACCCAAGGCAGGGTGAAAAACCAAGGGAGGTAAGTAAACACTATACTCAAATCGAAAAACGATTATGAGCTGGGACTATGGTGTACGTTAAGATTTCATTGCTTGTACGATCCCCCTGAAAAGAGAAGAGAGAACCATACTTCTTCGAAATACTACCCTATCATCGAGTGCCTCGATGGTAAAAAGTATTGGCTCAATGTCCCTATGAGTTTCAAGAGAGAGTGGACAAATCAGTGCAGTGTGAATGGGTGCAATGCCGACGCCCTTACAATAGCAAGAGGATCGTAAATACTCTGGGTGATATTGACTTCTACATTCTTGCAGTATATGTCGAGCTACCTTTCTCGGTGGAGGACCATCGCCTGGTCAACCCTTCGGAGGCGGATTCGTGGCACTACAAAACATATTAGAGATGTTACGGAATTATAAGACCACTTGGGAGCAGGAATACCATCTCTGCCATGACTACCAAAGTTTATTTCTACTTTGAGTATCATTAGGAGGGGTAGTGATATAGTGTATTCTGCAGGTTGAGAGATAACTTGTGTTCACCCTAGTGATAGGTTTAGATGGATCACATGCAGACTTTGTGCCATTTTGTACGCATGTGTGATTCATTGTACCAACATTGTCATTATTATATCAATGAAATTATTTATCACCCATTTTGTCAACTAAATTCTATCATATTTGTTGTTTAAATTGTTGAATGTCAGAAATAAGGAATGAGGCCAACACTTGAGACTAGCTTGGGTCTAGCAACGTGAACGCCAATCATTACAACAATCCTCACCCTAACCTCAATGTTGTCCCTAGTATCACACAATTCAACCAACTTTTCTGCACTTTCATAGCTGTCACTAGAACAACACTCCACTACTCAGGACCTCAACACATAAAGCAACCAAATCACAGCATTCTACTTAACGAATTATGCAAGTGTTGACTATCCATTTTTTGAGGAGAGACTAACCTTGGGACAATCGAGATATGGTTGAAACAGACTGAGAAACTATTATTGATCATGGAGGTTAGAGATAATGGAGATCATGTAGCCCTCACCATACCAGGTGCAAGTTGAAATAGAACATTGATGGAAGATGGTGAAAACGAAGCAAAATGTATTTGCCATGACTTGGGAAGATTTTAAAGCTCTTTTTCGAGCTAAGTATTTCCCTATGCCTGGTAAACAAGCACTGATACACGTGATTTATTACCTACTCTGATACCAATTTAAAATTGTGTGTGATAAAGCATCAATTGGTTTACTATTAATTGGTTTTAACCCATTCAATTATCTAAATTAATTCATAATTTAATCTATGTGATTATGCAAGATAAAAAAATAAAGAACACAAGAATGCATAACAATAAGATATACCTAATAAAAACCCAAGGCAAGGTGAAAAACCAAGGGAGGGAAAACAGTATTAGAAATTACACATTTTTTTACTAAGAATTTGGTCACTAAAAGGTCGTATTTAGTCACCAAAATTCAATCGTGACCAAAAGTATTTTGGTCACCTAACCCTAGTCACAAAAAGATATTTGTGACCAGCAATTCTTGGTCACAAAAGCATAACATTTGATAACTAAACCATGGTGACTGAAGGTGCGTTTCAGTGACCAAATCGATTTGTCACTTATAATTGGTCGTCACTGAATGTTTTTTCCAATGACCACAAGTGGTCACTGTTTGTGTCTTATAGTGACCAATTAATTTGATCACGAAAAACGTTTAGTCACTAAAAACATTTTGTTTAGTGACCAAACAGTGATCACTGCTGCGATCATATAGTGACGAACTAAGCTGATCACGAAATGTCTAGTTACTAAAAACTATTTTTTCGGTGACCAAATAATAGTCATTGTTTGTACATCTTTTGATGACCAAATATTTTGGTCACCAAATGGTTTTCTCTGTGACTAATCTTTGGTCATTGTCGGTATCATATAGTGACCAATTGACTTAATCATCAAAATTTTATAGTCACTGAATAATATTCTGGGTGACTCACTATTAGTTGTCGATAAATATTTTTATTATATTTAATTACCTACAATTTAGTCACCAAAATATTTTTTTTATATTTTTCCGTGACTAATCTCACTAAACAATTTTTTTATTTTTAAATTTTTTTTACACTTAGTATGATTGCAACACAAGTAGAATCTACTCCACAATCCATTTTACAAAAAGCAACAGAACTAGAATTAGAACTTAAAGAACACAGAAACTAGCATTTAAAGTTAAATAACCAGAATTCAACAAAAGTTCATAACTCTATAATTCAAAGCAATATAACCATAATTCGACAAAAACAAAAACCCCTTCAACTTGAAGTGGCATAACTACCGGCTTGATGGATAGATCAACTATGAGTTTTTTTTATTTCCCTGGCGTGGTTTCACTAAGCTTGCAAGGGCCACCCTCTTTTGATATAGGTCATATGCAGTCCTCTCCGCTTGGCGCTCTCTCTTCTCCTCTTCGTGCTCTCTCCGTATCTCCTCGCGCTCCCTCCTCGCCTCATCGCACTCCATTTGCATCGTCTCTATCTCGACTTCACGTGCTATCTTCTCCTCCTCACGTTCCATCCGAATCTTTTCTATCTCAGCTTCACGTACTCTCTTCTCCTCCTCACGCTCGATTCTCATCTTCTCCATCTCGTTTCACGTGCTACCTTTTCCTCTTCGCGCTCCATCCCCATCTTGTTAAGAAACTCTTCAGCAGAAGATGAGAAAGGCTTGGGCCCAACCCCTAATCCAAGTATGTACTTCCTCCTCTTCCCAAGCACCTGTCTAGACATCTCCTCCGGTGTCAACAACATACCTGACTGAGTAGTTTCTTCTCACACTTCCAACATCTCTGCCTGTAAGTGTATAAAAAACATAAGAGTAAACTAGAAGCATGGCAACAATCTAAAAATCCATGATCCAGAGATGTAGACAAACTCAATCACCCAAAGGGTATGCAATTTCATATCATTGACATAAGTGTAAAATCTTATAATAGTTACATGTTTTTCAGCGCAAGTATGATGTATCCACTCTTTATCCTTGTTGGTATGAGTTTTCTAATATAATTTTGGAAAATCCTGATCCTGAGAGCCACCATTCTCTACCTATAAAGTTAAACTTATGTTAGCGTAAGGCACTACACCATTAGATGAAAAAATGGATAATGGACATCATTAATGCAACAAGATTGGATAAATGTATACCGGTATAGTCATCTCTACAAGAAATGATCGAGATCCCAAAGAATGACCAATTTTTAGCTCTCTCCTTTTTTTTTTTTTGGCAGCAAGCGACCGTTTCTAAAATGAAAGAAGAACAAAAAATAGTACCAAAATTGTCATAGGTTTGGCAAAAGGGCACTAAAGAGTTTGCTTTTGTGCATTTAGCTTAAAAAAAGAATATACTATATAGTACCTTGAACTTGTCACTTGTCCATACATCATCAATCATGTGACGCCAATCCTCCGAAGTCACTTGATTGTACGGATGACTATACATGTCCAATCCTTGTTCTTTAATACTGTCATAATGACACTTCATTCTGTACCTCCAGTTTAGGTGAATATGGTAGCACTTAGTGTGTACAGCTAGCTGGGCTAATGGATTTCCATGATAATCCTCCAAAATTTTGCACTTGTCCTCTTAACATAACCAGTAAAGTTATAACACCAATTCAGATATGTAGCTAGTAAGCCTAGCATGTAGAAAACTATATTTTTTAGATATTGCCAGGACAGCCTGTATGACAGCGGATTGAGTAGCTTGATCAACATGCCACCATGTCGGGATGTTCTTAATAGTAGACATCATTCTAAGATACACGCCCAAAAGACTGGTTGCCTTGTGAGCATTAACACCACATAAAGATTTCCAATCTGGTGGCACTGGAACAAAAAGCTTCTCCCCACCATTTTGAGCAATTAGTTTATCAACTCCCTACCCAGCTGTCTTACCTCGCACACACTTAGATGGTTGTGGACCTGTACAAAGAATTAAAAAAACATGAAATTCTATACAGCAGCAAAAGTCATAGAGACCATTCCAATTTCTATACAACAACCTTACAAATTTGTATAAAGCAGCCAAAGTCTATACAGTAGACATTTCTATACAGCAGCCATTCATATTTATATACAGTAGGCATACAAATTTCTATAAGCAGCAAAAGTCTATAAAACTGCGTAATAAACCTATGGTACAAAATCTGCAACAAAATCTATACAGTTTAAACACTTGGTAAACAACCCATCTCATATAATGAAAATGTGTGCAAGTAATTCAAATGAATCTGCTAAGCATAAAGGGAATGACAAAAAAGAGAATAACTTCTCAAAGTCAATTTTTCGAAAGCCAAAAAAGTGATTCAGATTTTAGATTTCAAATTTCAAGTGATACAAAACTCAATGTAGATCATCAACACAGAGCAACCCACTTCTTTTCACCCATGTTCGGAACCGTTCATTAACATCCATAAATCCACAGATCGCAGATCTTAGTAACAGAGAGAGAGAGAGAGAGAGAGAGAGAGAGAGAGAGAGAAAGAGAAAGAGAGAGAGAGTGAACCAAGGGTTAAAAGAGAGAGAGCAAACCTAGCAGATCTTGAGCCTTGAAGGGTTAACAGAGACTGATCGACTGAAGAATGGGTTGATTGAAGACTACAGAACAGATCGAAGATCAAAGTATACCAGTCGTGAGTCTCCTAACTACCTCTGCGTGACTGCGTCTGCGTGAATGGGAGTTTTGGATGGTGGGGTATATAAGTTTTACCAATTGATTTGATTGCGTAACCAACCCCAACTTTTAAAGAGTTTGGGAGTTTTCTGTGACGAGGAGTTCTAGGGCTGATAGATGCCTAAATAAAAAGAAACGCCCTAATTTTTATTAAGAGTTTTAGATTTTAGGGTTTTTATATATCATACAGTATGTTTTATATGTTATAAGTACACATATATAAATATTTTAATTAAGTTATGTGTTATTTTAATTAAGTTATTTTTATATATTATAACTACACATATGTAAATATTTTAATTAAGTTATGTTTTATATGTTATATGTACACGTATGTAAATATATTTTAATTCAGGACAATTTCGTAAATATAATTCAGTTACTGTTATGTTTTGGTTCAGACATCCGTTCATTTAATTTTGGATATTTAATCATACCTGTATCTTAACGGTATCTAAACGAATGGTCATTTGCTTGCTTCATAACCGTTGCACGGGAAAAATTTCAATTACAATTTAAGAAAAAAATTCAGTTATAGTTTAGATATCCATCGGATCAGTTCGAAATGTCATCCCCAATTTTAAAGGTCAATTTGGAGCCAATTTATATAATGGTCGATCAGAACCATTAGGATTTCACTTCTCGTTGATTCAATCAGCACCACCAAAAATGGAAATCATCTAATATCTGATATCGCATGATCGAATCACATTTAGCAAATTTTGAGGCAATAAAGGCTTGTAATGCACCACCCGAACACGACCTGAGTTTTGTTTGGCGATCGAAACCGTCTACCTTCTACATATTAGGGAGTACATCATTCATATAAAAAATAAAGTTATTTAGATATGGCTACACACTTGAAATGACAGAATAACTCATTTTTTGTATGCAATTGTATCTCGGTCCACAAGCTTTCTAGACCCGATTGAGCTAAAAATATCCACTAAATGATTGAATTAATAAGCACTTCAACATCAACGGTCTCGATCATCATGATTCTACCACAGTCAAGTGCATATTGTACATTTAACTACAACGCAAGACTTAGCTCCTTATCAATAACATTCAACTATATTTTAAAAGTCATAACCAATTCAACTTTGACAATGATCGATCTAAGCCGTTATGATTTCACATCTTGATGATTCATTTAGTGTCACCAAAAGTGGAGATCAACGAATATCGAATACAATATGATCGGATCACATTTAATGCATTTCGAGGCATTAAAAGCTTATAGTGCCCACCATCTGATCACTACTTGAGTTTGGTTTTGGCAATCTAAACCGTCTATCTCCTACATATTAGGCAGTACGTCATTTGTACCAAAAATAAAGTTAGTCGAGTATCGCTACACACTTGAAATGCTAGCAAAATTCATTTTTCTTATGAAAACTGTGTTCCAATTCACGAGTTTTTTAAATCCGATTGAGCCAAATTTTAATAATTATGATTTTATTAATGAGCACACAAAATCATCAGTCTCAATCATCAATAATTATGGCACAATACTTGGTTTGTAAAGAACTTGGTTAAACATATAGATTTTAAAATCCAGTACCAACTCAATTGACAATGGTTGATCTAAACCGTTAATACTTACGTCTCGCTGATTTATTTAAGGTCACCAAAAACAGATATTATCGGATCTCGGATAGTGCGTGCTTGGATCACGCCTATTGCATTCTAATGAGCCAAATCTTCTGTGACCAAAAAAATTTGTAATCACTAAATATCCTGTATTTGGTGAGTAAATACAATTTGGTCACCAATTATTTCATTTTCCGTGACCAAAACATGGTTGGTCACGAAACATGTAATAATCCGTAATTTTAAAATAATTTAAAATTAATATTTGATATTTACTTAGAGTGTTTCACTATTTAAGTTAGGAGTTTTAAAAAAAATAAAAAAAATAAAAAAAAAATAAAAAAAAAATAAAAAAAATAAAAAAAATATAATAAAAAAAAATAAAAAAAAAATAATATTATTTTAATAGGCCGCTCGAGCGAGCTATAGACCGCTCGAGCGAGCTATCATTTCCAGCAACCTCGAAAATGGCATCTTTTGGGATTTCTTCGTATTCATGGTTATTGAATGAGATTTTCCGATTAATTAACGAATAAACGTCGGATTCCTTTCGTTTTAATGGCAAATAAACGGATTTAAATCGAATTTGATGGCGAATTAGTAAGGATTTTATGGGGATTCAATTTGGGGGTTTCGTAGTATTGAATTAGGGTTTAATTTGAACATTAAGAGGGGTTTTTCTCTCGAATCTATAAATAGGACGTCTAATCTTTGGGTTTTAGACGCACAATCGAAATTCAGAAGGTTAGAGAGAGTATTGTGAGGTGTTGGGAGAGAAATCCAGAAGAAATTCGAAGGTGTTCTTGAGGAGAGAGAAAGTTGGGTCGAAGTTTCTTCACCAAAATTCGTCCTAATCGTCAACGTTTTCATCAAATTGAGGTAGGATTACTTACCTACCAACCTTAGGATGTTCAATTTCAGTGTTATTGCATGATTTCATGATCTGTTAGTAGTTCAATTTAATTTTTAGGGTTTGTTCATAAGAAATGGTTCAGTTCTGGAAATTTTCAGAATCTGGGAAGACGATGGCTCGCTTGAGCGAGCTTTGGACCGCTCGAGCGAGGTTGTTGTGAAAATTTTGAATTTTCGTAAAAAAAAAAAAAAAAAAAAAAAAATATTTTTTTTTAATAGGCCGCTCGAGCGAGCTTGAGGTCGCTCGAGCGAGCTACAGAAATTTTTGAGTTTTAAATTCGGACAGAAGACTTGTTTTGGCCGCTCGAGCGAGGTCGGGTCGCTCGAGCGACCTGTTGATATACAGAGCGGAATTCCAGCATGTTTAGCTTAACATTAGAATACATCGGCAATGATTATATTCTGTATTTTGTTCACCAGACAGCATGAACACTCTCACATGTATCCACTATGCTTCGATTATGTATTCGAATTCTTATGGAACCCGTGAGTTGAGAACTTTGTTACAATGCATTGATGCCTAACATGTGTAGATGTTAAATTCCAGTGCGTTGTTAGTTGTAGAGAACAATTTAAATGAAACTTGAAGATTGAAACTTGTGGTTATGCCGGGTATGGCCGTCGTGCTGCCCGATGCCGGACGTCGTTCCGAAGATACTAAGGGGTAACCAGTCCCACATGTATGGTTGATGCCGGACGTCGTTCCGAAGATACTAAGGGGTAACCAGTCCCACGTGTATGGTGGATTACCGGATGTCATTCCGAGGTATGCTAAGGGGTAACCAGTCCCACATGCAGCTTGCTTACCGGGTTCAAGCCCCGAGGTATGCTAAGGGGTAACCAGTCCCACATGCAGCTTGCTTACCGGGTTCAAGCCCCGAGGTGTGCTAAGGGGTATAAAGTCCCACGTGCATGCTCCGGCCGTCGTGCCATGTGACAGGGCGTCGTCCCACTTAAACAAGATAATGAAAGCGGAAAAGAGCATAATTAACTCGACGTGTTACTGCTTATTTTTATTTGGAATCAGCATGTGATGTTATTTATTGTTTATCCATATGAACTGTTGTATGTTGTATGTTGTATGTCCTTGGGTTTGGTTTTTCGGGTAATATGTCCTACTGAGTTTCATTACTCATCGGTGCAACTTCTTTGCCCCTGGCGTTTCATGCCAGATGTAGGAGTACCTATAGAGGAACCGTTCGGGTCGGAAGAACTGGAGGCTACCGGAGGGGAGACTTTCACCTGGTTGCCTTACCCGTAGAATAGTTTCAAGTTTTAGTTTAACTTTAATGAATTTTGTAAACCCGGAAGGGTATTTTGGTCAATTCGGTTTGCAACTTGTTCTACTTAAATGTTTAAGGCTGAAATAATTTATCATGAAATAAAAGTTAGTTTCTTTCGATAATTTGTTTTGAAACAAAACATGGTTTAAATAAATTAAAAAAAATTTATTGTGGGAATTTAACGTGCCCAAAAGTTGGGGCGTTACAATTTGGTATCAGAGCTTAGGTTGACCTCCCTGCGACCGTGGGTAGATGGGTAGCACACATTTCTGAGTTTTGTGTTTTCCTACGCTAGTTAGAGGAGTTAGATTTATTATTATGAGTTATTACGATATTACTGTAAGTCTTATATATAACTATTTTTGTCCATTGTCAGATGTCGAACTCCGGATCCAGCAATGTGCAAGAAGTGCATCTTTTGTTTGGGGGTAACCCCGAGGATTATGCCGAGTGGATTGAAGATCCAGTTGAGGAGTTTCCAGAGGAGGCTTTAGTAGAGGCTGTACCGGTATTTGGTCCACCTCAGCAGCCCTTTGCACCACACCATGCTGCTATTCTTGCTGGTTGGGCTGATTTGGCTAATCCGGAGCCTGCTATAGAGGAGCAGGATGAGGAAGAAGAGATGGAGGAGGTTCTTATCCAGGTTATTCCGCCACCGGCACCAGAGCCGGAATGGGATAATCGAACTTGGGGGCGGACCCGCACACCAGTGTACCCCGCAGGAACAATGATATATGCCCGGGTACCACCCAAGATTCGTTGCAGTTTCAAAGCACTGACGGCTCCGTTCTATCTTGGCCCTATCTATATCTATGGACGCGTGGGGCAGCAGTATCGGGTGGATGTACCCGATGGATTCAGGTTTATATGGGGTAATTTGGTACCTATGGATTGGTGCCAGAAGGAGAAGCCAATGGACGGGCGTAGGATTGTTACTCCTCACGAAGGGGTAGATTTCACGGACATGGACACCTATACTGAGATTCCGATTGAAATCTTAGAGATAGCTGCCCGCAATCAGTGGGAGCAAAATGGTATGTATTGCAGAGTCAAATGGCGCTGTTATGGAGTCGAGGAGGAGACTTGGGAGAAGGAGTGGCAGATGCGGGACCATTATCCGCAATTATTTGCTTAGAGAGGAAAGGTAGGTTAGAATAAGTTTACGACGGTGAGATGATTAAGGACAGATAGAGAACAATTATGTGTACTACTTGTTGTCTTTTTATCTTATGTGATCATGTATTCAACCGTTGCAAACATAAATGAATAAAAGGTTCACTCATTTTATCTTTAAAAGTTTAACTTGCTTAAACTCTTAGCATTTATGTTAGTTATTCTATGTCGCTTATAAAAAAAAATATATCGTTGTAGAGTAAGATCTATCCCTTTAAAGTTCAAACTTGAAATTCACAGAATGGCTTCCCAAAATGAACTCAATGGCACTAACGCTAATAATGGCAATGGGGGTCGGGTTGTCAATGAGATACCTGACCAGGGGAACGTCAACAACCAACCATCACCTACCAACACCACCATTTTCTCCAACATCATGCCAGGAGCAGAGCAGTTAGCACAAATGTTCCATGCATTTGTGGCTGCCCAAATGGCAACCCCACCACAGCCTCAAGGGCCACCGCCACCCTCACCTCACGTACCACCGTCGCCACCACAACAGGTGCCTCCACCACCACCTCAGGCGCCCGAGCAACAACCGGCACCAAACCCACCAATAGCTCAACACCAGCCACCGATGGCATACTATCAGCAAATGCCATACCATCCACACCCTTAGGAGGAAAAGTAGCGGTTGGTAGAATATGTCGAACTTGTGATATAGAGATATCAGGTCTTCGGTTGACTTGTGACTTACGAGTCATTGAGTTGATTGACTTTGACGTCATCCTAGGCATGGATTGGTTATCGGCTCATAGAGCTATAATTGATTGTCATCGGAAGACTGTAACTGCCTATTCAACTAGTGGAACATGCTTCAAATTTAAGGGGGATAGACAGGATCCAACTTCGATGGCGCAATCCAGGTGGTATGATCCGCTGACTAGTTGGTTAGCAAGTCTGAAGTTGAACGAAGTGGACCGCAAAAGTTTAAGTTTACCAAAGGTTGTTTGCGAGTTTGCCGACGTGTTTCCGGAAGAAATACCGGGATTACCACCGAAACGAGAGTTGGATTTCTCAATTGAGTTGCAACCAGGAACAGCCCCAATATCGATGGCACTGTATCGCATGGCACCAGCTGAGTTGCAGGAGTTGAAGACGCAACTACAAGAGCTGCTGGAGAAAGGCTATATTCGTCCTAGTGTATCGCCGTGGGGAGCACCGGCGTTATTTGTGAAGAAAAAGGAGGGAACACTACGCATGTGTATAGATTATCGTCGACTTAATCAAGTCACGATAAAGAACAAATACCCTTTACCTAGAATAGATGATTTGTTTGATCAACTGAGAGGAGCCACTTGTTTCTCAAAGATTGACTTAAGATCTGGGTATCATCAACTACGAATCAAGGAAGAGGATGTACCAAAGACGGCGTTTCGGACTCGTTACGGTCACTATGAGTTTGTAGTGATGCCGTTCGGACTTACCAACGCACCAGCTGTATTTATGTGCTTGATGAATCAAGTTTTTGCGCCATATTTGGATAGATTTGTTGTCGTTTTCATTGATGACATACTAATTTATTCCTCATCGGAGCAAGAGCATGAGGACCATTTAAGAATTACACTACAAGTGCTGAGGAAGAATCAGCTTTACGGAAAGGCCAGTAAGTGCGAGTTCTGGCTTAAAGAGGTAAAGTTTTTGGGACATGTCATCTCCGGGGAGGGTATATCGGTGGATGACAGTAAGGTGCAGGCGGTGATGGATTGGAAGCAACCCATATCGGTCTTTGAGGTTAGAAGTTTCTTGGGATTGGCTGGATATTACAGAAGGTTTATTCAGGACTTCTCCGCAATTGCAAAACCAATGACTCGCCTTACACAGAAAGGAGCTAAAATGGAATGAGGCATGCGAGAAGGCATTTCAAGAGCTCAAGAAGAGGTTGACCAGCGCACCGATATTGATCATACCTGAAAGGGGCGTGGGCTATACCGTATACTGTGATGCATCCAAGGAGGGATTAGGATGTGTACTTATGCAGAATGGAAGGGTGATAGCTTACGGATCAAGGCAGCTGAAAATTCACGAAAAGAATTACCCAACGCATGACTTGGAACTAGCAGCGGTAGTATTCGCACTAAAGTCATGGCGTCACTACCTATACGGAGAAGAGTTTGAGGTATTCACTGATCACAAGAGTCTCAAGTACTTGTTCACACAAAAGGACTTGAATATGAGACAAAGAAGGTCGTTAGAGTATCTTGAAGACTTCAAATTCACTTTGTCCTATCATCCGGGCAAGGCCAATGTGGTGACTGACGCATTGAGCAGGAAGTCAAGAGCGATGGTGGCAAATTTAGCAATCCAAGAATGGAAAATGATGGAGTCAGTAAGTGGATTTGTTCTTCAGCCGACAGAGAGTTCGGACGGGGCTAGCTTAAATGCCTTGGTTGCAACACCAGAGTTGCATAGAGAGATATTACTCGTACAAGGTTTTGACCAAGAGGTAGCATTTATCAGGCACCGAATAGCTACGGGAGAAGTTACAACAGGTTGGGAGATTGGTGCTGACGGGGGTTTGAGATACCGGTCACGGCTATTTGTACCAAATGTTGGTACATTAAGAGAGTCAGTGTTGAAGGTGTTCCATCAATCTAGTTTCGCTATTCATCCAGGAGGTAACAAGATGTATAAGGATCTTCGGAGACAGTATTGGTGGAGTGGGATGAAGAGAGATGTCGCCAAATTTGTCTCGACATGTTTAACGTGTCAACAAGTTAAGGCAGAACATCAAAAACCTGGCGGAACGCTTCAACCGTTACCGATTCCGGGTTGGAAGTGGGAACATATCACAATGGATTTTGTGACAGGACTACCAAGATCAGTACAAGGACACAACGCTATTTGGGTCATTGTGGACAGATTAACTAAGTCGGCACATTTCTTGCCGGTCAGGATGACAGACACCATGGAGTCTTATAGTCGACTCTACATTCGAGAGATAATCCGATTACACGGTGTGCCAATCACGATAGTGTCAGATCGAGATCCTCGTTTTACCTCGATATTTTGGCAAAGCTTGCAGAAGGCTTTAGGGACGAATGTGCACTTGAGCACGGCCTTCCATCCCCAAACTGACGGTCAGTCAGAACGCACAATTCAGACATTGGAAGATATGTTGAGAGCCTGTATGCTAGATTTTCAAGGCCACTGGGAACGACATTTGCCGCTGGTAGAATTTGCATACAACAATAGTTATCAGGCAAGCATACAGATGGCGCCATATGAGGCTCTATATGGTCGACCTTGTCGCTCCCCAATATGTTGGACTGAGGTCGGAGAGACAAGTTTCTTGGGACCAGAGTTGGTTCAAGAGACTACTGAGAAGGTTAAGGTCATTAAGCAAAGATTATTGACGGCGCAAAGTAGACAGAAGAGCTACGCCGATAAGAGAACACGGCCATTGACGTTCGAAGTGGGCGATCATGTCTTTCTAAAGATCAAACCAAGAAGAGGCATTACTCGGTTTGGTAAAAAGGGAAAGCTAATGCCACGATACATTGGGCCGTTTGAGGTTTTGGAAAGAATAGGAGAAGTTGCTTATCGTTTGGCATTACCGCCACAGATTGATCGGGTGCACAACGTCTTTCACGTGTCAATGCTGAAGAAGTACATGGCGATTCCAACGCACATCATTAAATGGGAAGACGTCACTTTAGATGAAGACACAACTTATGAAGAGAAACCAGTTCGGATTTTAGATCACGGTGAAAAGCGTCTAAGGGGTAAGACCATCAAATTGGTCAAAGTGCTTTGGCGTCACCGGAATATAGAAGAATCTACTTGGGAACAAGAGAATGTTATGAGAGCCAATCACTCTGAACTTTTTGCTTAACTATCCTGTGTAATTTCGAGGACGAAATTTTTTTTAAGGGGGATAGATTGTAATAATCCGTAATTTTAAAATAATTTAAAATTAATATTTGATATTTACTTAGAGTGTTTCACTATTTAAGTTAGGAGTTTTAAAAAAAATAAAAAAAATAAAAAAAAATAAAAAAAAATAAAAAAAATAAAAAAAAATATAATAAAAAAAAATAAAAAAAAATAATATTATTTTAATAGGCCGCTCGAGCGAGCTATAGACCGCTCGAGCGAGCTATCATTTCCAGCAACCTCGAAAATGGCATCTTTTGGGATTTCTTCGTATTCATGGTTATTGAATGAGATTTTCCGATTAATTAACGAATAAACGTCGGATTCCTTTCGTTTTAATGGCAAATAAACGGATTTAAATCGAATTTGATGGCGAATTAGTAAGGATTTTATGGGGATTCAATTTGGGGGTTTCGTAGTATTGAATTAGGGTTTAATTTGAACATTAAGAGGGGTTTTTCTCTCGAATCTATAAATAGGACGTCTAATCTTTGGGTTTTAGACGCACAATCGAAATTCAGAAGGTTAGAGAGAGTATTGTGAGGTGTTGGGAGAGAAATCCAGAAGAAATTCGAAGGTGTTCTTGAGGAGAGAGAAAGTTGGGTCGAAGTTTCTTCACCAAAATTCGTCCTAATCGTCAACGTTTTCATCAAATTGAGGTAGGATTACTTACCTACCAACCTTAGGATGTTCAATTTCAGTGTTATTGCATGATTTCATGATCTGTTAGTAGTTCAATTTAATTTTTAGGGTTTGTTCATAAGAAATGGTTCAGTTCTGGAAATTTTCAGAATCTGGGAAGACGATGGCTCGCTTGAGCGAGCTTTGGACCGCTCGAGCGAGGTTGTTGTGAAAATTTTGAATTTTCGTAAAAAAAAAAAAAAAAAAAAAAAAAATATTTTTTTTTAATAGGCCGCTCGAGCGAGCTTGAGGTCGCTCGAGCGAGCTACAGAAATTTTTGAGTTTTAAATTCGGACAGAAGACTTGTTTTGGCCGCTCGAGCGAGGTCGGGTCGCTCGAGCGACCTGTTGATATACAGAGCGGAATTCCAGCATGTTTAGCTTAACATTAGAATACATCGGCAATGATTATATTCTGTATTTTGTTCACCAGACAGCATGAACACTCTCACATGTATCCACTATGCTTCGATTATGTATTCGAATTCTTATGGAACCCGTGAGTTGAGAACTTTGTTACAATGCATTGATGCCTAACATGTGTAGATGTTAAATTCCAGTGCGTTGTTAGTTGTAGAGAACAATTTAAATGAAACTTGAAGATTGAAACTTGTGGTTATGCCGGGTATGGCCGTCGTGCTGCCCGATGCCGGACGTCGTTCCGAAGATACTAAGGGGTAACCAGTCCCACATGTATGGTTGATGCCGGACGTCGTTCCGAAGATACTAAGGGGTAACCAGTCCCACGTGTATGGTGGATTACCGGATGTCATTCCGAGGTATGCTAAGGGGTAACCAGTCCCACATGCAGCTTGCTTACCGGGTTCAAGCCCCGAGGTATGCTAAGGGGTAACCAGTCCCACATGCAGCTTGCTTACCGGGTTCAAGCCCCGAGGTGTGCTAAGGGGTATAAAGTCCCACGTGCATGCTCCGGCCGTCGTGCCATGTGACAGGGCGTCGTCCCACTTAAACAAGATAATGAAAGCGGAAAAGAGCATAATTAACTCGACGTGTTACTGCTTATTTTTATTTGGAATCAGCATGTGATGTTATTTATTGTTTATCCATATGAACTGTTGTATGTTGTATGTTGTATGTCCTTGGGTTTGGTTTTTCGGGTAATATGTCCTACTGAGTTTCATTACTCATCGGTGCAACTTCTTTGCCCCTGGCGTTTCATGCCAGATGTAGGAGTACCTATAGAGGAACCGTTCGGGTCGGAAGAACTGGAGGCTACCGGAGGGGAGACTTTCACCTGGTTGCCTTACCCGTAGAATAGTTTCAAGTTTTAGTTTAACTTTAATGAATTTTGTAAACCCGGAAGGGTATTTTGGTCAATTCGGTTTGCAACTTGTTCTACTTAAATGTTTAAGGCTGAAATAATTTATCATGAAATAAAAGTTAGTTTCTTTCGATAATTTGTTTTGAAACAAAACATGGTTTAAATAAATTAAAAAAAATTTATTGTGGGAATTTAACGTGCCCAAAAGTTGGGGCGTTACAAAACATGATCACCGAAAGTGTAATTCTAGCATGAATTATTTTTATGACTAAAGCCGTAGTCATTAAATGTATTGAACCTCGCTCAAAATTCTCGCCAAATAAATTGGCTCACTTTTTAACATATCTTTGGTGACCAACAATAACTAGTCTCTGAAAGTATACTATTAGTGACCAAATACTAGTCCCCAAAACTATTTGTATATTATTTCGTGACCAAACAATATTTAGTCACTCAAAATGCCTGTCATTAGTGACTACAAAAAGTTTGGTCACTAACTAGTCCATATTTGGTGACTACAAAAAATTAGGTCACAAATGTGTACTTTTCCGTGACCAAAACGCATTTGGTCACGAAAAGTAGTCACAAAATGTGTAATTTCTAGTAGTGTTATTATACTCAAATCGCAAAACAATAGAGTTTCTCACAATCAAATCTAGTCTTCTATATGTTGATTTAGAACCTCTGTGCTGGCTTAGCGCGCGTGAACTTCTCTAATAGATGCTCCTTCAAAATTTGACTATTTAAACCTATGACCTGAACACAAAACTCTGGCTCAAATCATCCTCCAAGATGCCTATGAACTCTTTCAAAGGTCTTCGCAAGATTTAAAAGAATGTGAAAACTTTGATTCTTGAGAGACAATAAATAAAGAAGTTGAATTTTTAATTCCCAAGCATCCTCAAGATATTACTCACACAATATATTCTAATATCTCACAAATTTTCTATGTCTAAAACTGCTTTGAGTGTGGAGGTCTTTGATCTGGATGTTCAATTATAAAATTTTCTAATATTTTGAAACTCGCACTTTCTAAGAATTCGACTCAAACAATAGTTATCAAACTTGAAGTTCAACTCAATTAAAAAACTATAAAAAAAAAAAAAAACTCAAAAAATATCACATAACACTCAATATCTGTCAAAATAATAATTTAGTTCAAACTGAACCTAAAAAGTATTAATCTTCATATTGGACCGACCAAGAGGTTTGGTCATTTCCTGTAGCCAATTTGAAAGTAAAAATATGTATATCATTGGTCAAATCAAAAAGACTACTACTAGTTTGACTTGAATCGTGATTGGCTTAAGTTTACCATCTCACCATCCGTTAATCTTTTTCTTAAATTAATTAGCCAATTCCTTTTTAACCTTTTTAAGGGGGTACCAAACTTGAGACTTTCAAAGATGTTCAAAAATGTATTGATGATCTGCACTCAATCCATGGCGTTGGTCATCCAATTTCTGCTTGCCTACCTAGTCAATTTCTGAGTCAACCATCAACTGAGATTATTATTATTGGCTTTAGGGTGCAAATATAGGCTTTAATTTGAAGTTTAGGGTGTAAGTTATTTTGGGTTTCGAAGTACAGGTGGTCCCAAGGTTATAATTACCCTTCATTTTTTGCTGCAACAAAATATAATGGATGAGAAATGACCAAGTTAGCTACCCTCCAATTGCCTAAAAGGGGAGTTTTACAAAGCCATAGCTAAAGAATGATAATGACAAAGGAGAAAAAATATTAAGGTGCAGCCAACGATGAATTTATTGTTTTTTTTAGATAGTAAAAGCTTGTAAATTAGTTCGAGCTTGACTTGAGCTCTGTCGGTTAGCTTTTTATTGAGCTCAAACTAGTTATAAGCTCAATAATAAAATTTTGAGCATATTAAAATTTACACCACTCACTATCACTTCCGCTGGCAACCTTTGAACAATTCTCTGCTAGTAAAAGCTCGTAAGATTTAAAAAGTACCTTGGTGTCGGCACGATGTACGAAAAACATAACATTCGGGAACATAACAGTTGGAAAAGGATGATCGGGAATACAATGGTCGGGAACACAATTGGCATAGTGATCGGGATCTTTATCGAATGGGAACATCATAGTATTGGTTTTACCATTGTAACCCGTATATGAATTCGAATCAGATAACTTAGTCTCTTAGAAGTGCCGATACTGATTTACAAATCTCATTTTCTCTAAAATTTTGATCTATGCGAAGTCCGGTGAACTGGAAACGCTATTTGTATGAGTTAAGGTCCGGGGATTGCAAAAGAAGTAATAAAACTTAGTCCTATGTGTTATTTCAATTTAAGTTGTTGGCAACTTCCATTAGAATTAGAATTCAAATCGAGTTATAATTTATTTTGAGTTCAATTTCCTATTTTGATTGATTGGGTTTAAAATTGTGTAGAAAATCGAATTTCGTTTTGAGAAGGCTTTAGGGAGTTATGGATAAGTTTTTTAAGCATCCCCGGAGGAATCAGGAGAGAAAGTCGCGAATTTGGATTTTCGGGTAGGCCGCTCAAGTGACCTCATCTCGTTTAGGCTAGCACCTTTGATAAAAAAATTTAGTTGCCTTGTAAATGGGGTTTGAGCGGGCTAGGGGTTGCTTCAGTGAGCTATCGAAATCTTGAAAATTTTCTATAAATAAGACCCTTACGTCTAGGGTTATTTTATCCGCCCAAAGTCGTTTCTAGAGAGATAAAAGCTTGAGAGACTTTAATATATTGTGAATGGGTGATTTCTTGAGGGTGCTCACAATTCGATGATCAAATTTCTTGATTAAAATATCCCTCAAGATTTAGTTTCAATTAGATCTTGCAAGGTATTCTGTTCAAATCCAAATTTGGAGGAAGATTTAAGGAGGAGTTCTGCGATAGATCTTAAAGTTTGAGATGTAGAATTTTGAAGAGAACATCTATCAATGGTACGTAGCAGTTAACGAGGAGTCAGCAAACAGGTAGTGAATCAACATAGATTGAAGAGTCTATATTTGATTGTGTAAAACTTTTTGTTCAGCTATTTAAGTATAGTGCATTCTTTCCTTTCTGGTGTTTTTTTTATATCTTGGAATTTTCTACTTGTATACTTGTGTCATGCTTTATTGCGTTCTTATTTACTTATATTACATAATCACGTAAATTGAATCTCATATTAATTAAAATAATTAGTCGATAATGGCAAATCAATCTGTGATGTCCCGTTCCACATCGAAAGTCTACATGGGTGATCCTGCGTATATAAAGAACCATGTAAATTACTACTAATAACTTAGGTTTAAACATTTTAGGCATGTGGTTGGGCTCCAACAAGTTGTTATGTCAGTGGTTTACATGGGGCGTTATAAATGGTATCAGAGCGACCCATGTACACGATCAAGTGTGGAGACGAGACTTTGTTTGGTCACTAGGAAACAGACCCGGGGTTAGGCCGTGGTGACTTTAGTGTCAAATCCTTGCGAGGGCTCAAGGCCTTAAATGTGAGGAGATTGTGATGTCCCGTCCCACATAAAAAATCTACATGGATGATCCTGGGTATATAAAGAACCATGTAAATTACTACTAATAACTTGAACTTAAACATATTAGGCACGTGGTTAGGCTCCAACAAATTATTGGATCAGTGGTTTACACGGAGCGTTACACAATCAATGCCTCACTTTTTCACTAGGAAAACAGTGATGCAATAAAGATTCTGCAAATCCAATAATTTAGCCAAGTACAACAAAAAAAACATAATTAAAAAATCCCCAAAGTTTCTAGAAAGTCATTGGCATGTCCCAAACATTCCCTTGAGCTTAAGCAAAACAAAAGAGATTAATATGCCTTAAAATATAAATAAATGTAGCTTTCAAAAACATCTCAAAACATCTTATCCTAATCTACTTTAAAAAAGGACACGCAAAAACAAAAGTATCGCAAAGAACCGAAACCTCAAAAGATTTGGTTTCACGCTTCCTTTCCTACTTTATGACAACTGTCATCAACAAAATCTTGCGTCACTAAGGATGATAATTATTTTTTTAAACTAAGTGTTTGCCATCCGTAGTGCACATATAAGTTTCATCACTCATCTGTCATTGAAAACAAAGATGATTTTTGTAAGCATACAAATCCAAATTGATAATCTCACTGTTCAACATTTATACTTGAATTCAAAAGGGAATAATTCTCTTTTGAACTTTGAACAGTCAAATTCACAGCTAATTTGATGCAAATTATTTATAGAGATAATTACTTTTATATCGTTTCGACTTTAGATCGAATTCTGTTTTGGTCATTTTAGTTTTAATTTGAACATTATGTTGCTGAACCTTTCACATTTAGTTTAACGTGGCCCTACTATCTGTTTCCATCCAAAGTGACTAACAAAAAGTGGTCATGAAAAGTGGTTATGCGCCGCCCATGACCAAATCTAAGGGTAATTATGGTATTTGAGGTCATCCTTCTTGATTTTTAATTTCAAAAATTTCACACTCTCTCTCCCTCTCACACAAACACACACATCCCCCAAAAAAGTAACCCTCACAAATTCATTACGTGTGTGTATAGAGTAAGTTTCTAATAAGGGATCAACCCTTATTTTGCTAAAATGAGGACCTCCTATTTTTTTTCCGAATGTAGATGATCTAAACTATTCAATGAGTTTAAAACATGTTTTTAAAGGTACTCATGAGAAATACACTCAAAAAAATACCAATAATAGCTTAATTCAAGTATTTTTTCATAAATGCTGACAGGAACAGTTTTATAAAAATCTGATTGGATCAAGTCCTAAGGGTAATATTTTGAGTTGATTTCTCGCGGATACTCTTAAAAATATAGTTTAAGCACATTAAACGGTTCGGATCATCAATATTTGATTAGAAAATTAGAGGTCCTTATTTTAGCAAAATAATTGATCTCTCATTAGAAGCTTACTCAATATGTATGTATGTGAGTGTTTAGGAGTGATTCTAGAGGTATTTTTGAGATTCTGAAATTCTCATTCTGGGATTTTGAAGTGTTTGGGATGTTAATTTTGAAATTCTGATTATAGAATTCTACTTCTGAAATTCTCAAAATATGCCTTTAGAATTATAATCTCAAAAATAGGCCCGAAATTACTTTTAAGATTCTGATTTTGGATTTTGAAATTTTTTTACTGTTCTATTATTAAACTTTTTAATAATTTACGAATACTACCCTTATATGACTTACGGTATTATAACCTATCATAATGTGTTTTGGATTTATTTTTTCTTGGTGTCATAATAGAGGTAACACGTGAAGCTAATATTTTTTGGACCGTATTTTTTGACATGTAATGGGGTTAAGATAATATATATTGTATGTCGTGGAAATAATAATGTAGTAGAAGATGGTAAATATATTTTACACACTTTTATGATTATCTTATTTTAAGATTAATTCAATTTGTAAATATAAAAATTATTGACTATATTTATACATGAGGGAAAATTGTCAAATATATAAATAAGGAGTCACAATATAAGGGTATATTATGGTCAATTGCTAACCCACAATCTAATAATTGGATTACACTATCAAACACTTCATAAATCAATAATTTATTTTACACAGTTCTACTAAATACTTTATAAATTTTGATTATGAATTTCTTAGAACCTAAAATTCTAGAATTAGAATCTCAGAATCTAAAAATACCTAAAAGCAAAGATCATTTTTGTAGCATACAAATCGAAATTGATAATGTCACTGTTCAACATATATACTTGAATTCAAAAGGGAATTCACTTTTGAACTTTGAACAGTCAATTCACAGCTAATTTGATGCAAATTATTTATAATGATAATTACCTTTATATTCCTTTATATTCCTTCGATTGTAGATCGAGTGCCATTTTGATCCATTTGGTTTTAATTTGAACACTAAGTCTTGCAACTTTTGACATTTAGTTCAATATGGTCATGCGTCTATTTTCATCCAAACTAGCTAATGAAAAGTGATCATGTGCACTACACATGACCACTTCTGAGGGTAATTATAGTATTTGACGTCATCCTTCTCGGTTTTTTAACTTTAAAAATTTCAGACACACACTCTCTCTCTCTTTGACACTCACTCTCTCTCTCTCACAAACACACACACACGCCCCCAAAAAATTAACCCTCACAAACCCATTACGTGTGTGTGTGTGTGTGTGTGGAGTAAACTTTTAATAAGGGATCTCTCATTTTACTAAAATAAAAATCTCCTATTTTCTGATCAAATGTAGATGATTTAAATCGTTCAATGTGTTTAAAATATTATAGATGGGTGAATTTTTTCAATCAGGACGAAAAGCCAAGAACTCACCATCTAGCGGAAACAATTCTCATAATGTAAATGGACCTGTGATCTGCAAAATAATGAATCGTGAAAGAGCCCTCTGCCGTTGTGGTAGAAAGACACTCCGATAATTAAGTCAAGCAAAAGCTCACAGGATGAACAATAACTCAAGTCAACATTCTTTATTAGCAAGCGAAATTATGCATAGTTAAAACGTATCTTTTTTTATTGATGTGGAGTTTTATTTATAGACTTTTCTTTAATCCTAATTCTTTTAGGATTCTGATTGGAGTGAAGTGTCTTCTGATTGGCCACTAATGAGATAACTATCTATCAAACAGTTATCTTCTATCATTAGAGTTTCATTCAATTAATACTTCTCATATTAATTAAATTGGCCGTGGATTTCTCATCCATATCTGTTAGAATTGTATCCTGACTTATTTGAAATTTTGTCTTATATCGGAGTGACAGCTACGCATCACCTTTCTCGGGTTGATGGTGTTCTTGGGCCGCCCTTCTATGGTCGGCAAGACGTGGGGCCGCTTTTCTTAGGTCGGCTGATTGCCAAACTGTCTTTCTTATATCAGCTGACTAGATATTTGACCTTCTCGGCCTGACTAAAGTACGGATAACACTCCCTATGTCGGCCATATCCTCATGTGATCGGCATGTGTGTCCTAATGTATCTTCTGTTCAAAGCGGAACTAAATCTTTGCTGAAGGGGATAAATATATTTTATTGATTATATTTTTACCCTCGTCAAATATATTTTTAAAGGTACTCGCGAGAAATCGTCTTAAAATGATATCTGAAATAATTTGATCCAAGTAGTTTTTCATAAATGCTGAAAATGAACAGTTTTATAAAAAACTGATTGGATCAAGCTTTACCCGATAATATTTTGAGTCGTTTCTCTCGGATATTCTAAACAATATGTTTTGAACACATTGACGGTTCGAATCATTCATATTTGATTAGAAAATGAGATATCCTCATTTTAACAAAATGAGGGATACCTTATTAGAAACTTACTCTGTATGTATGTATGTGGATTTTTGGTAGTGATTCTACAAGTATTTTTGGGATTCTGAAATTCTCATTCTAGAATTTTGAGGTGTTTGGGATGCTGATTTTGAAATTCTTATTATGAAATTTTGTTTCTGAAATTTTCAAAATAGACCTTCAGAGTCATAATCTCAGAAGTAGACCCGAGCGACTTTTGAAATTCTTATTTTAGATTAAAAATTTTATTTTACCATTCTATCATTAAACTTTTTAATAATTCACGAATACTACCCTTATATGATTTACGGTATTATAACCTATCATAATGTGTTTTGGATTTATTTTCTCTTGGTCATATCATAGAGGTAACACGTGCTGCTAATATTTTTTGGACTGTATTTTTTGACATGTAATGGCGTTAAGATAAAATATATTGTATGTCGTGGTAATAATAATGTATTAGAAGACGGTAAATATATTTTACACACTTTTATGATTATCTTATTTTAAGATTAATTCAATTTGTAAATATAAAAATTATTGACTATATTTCAAAATATATAAGGGGGAATTGTCAAATATATAAATAAAGAGTCACAATATAAGGGTATATTATGGTTAATTGCTTACCGATAATCTAAAAATTTGATTATACTATCAAACACTTTATATATTCATAATTTATTTTACACAGTTCTATTAAACACTTTACAAATTTTGATTATGAATTTCTTAGAACCTAAAATTCAACACCTCCTATATATACCTACACACACACATCCACACAACCCCTCCCTATCATAAAAAAATAAACCCAACCCCACACCTTAATATAAGTGAAATCTCTTTTTCCTGTCTATTGCAATGCAATTACGAATAAAAATTTAAAGTCTTACCAATTTACGTTCAAATATATTTAATCAAAAAGTTTTATTTATCAGTCATGTCTTCTTTTAAGTATAATGTTTTCATAATTTTTTATTAATATCATTATCTAAAAGAATGGCAAAGTTGTTTTTTACTGAATTAAATAATTTGTGACACAGAGACAAATGTCCTAAGTACTACTCCTACACGTTAATTGTTCTAAGAGAATGACAAAGTGCGTTAGGAATTTATTATTATTTCTCCTAAGTATTACTCCGACATGTTAATTTTTCTAAGAGAATGACAAAGTGCGTTAGAAATTTGTTATACTAAAAAATAAAAAATTATATACACACACACACACATATATTGAATTAACGTTAATGTTTTAAAAATTCATTATACTGAAGAAATTAAAAGATTACTATATTATATTAACGTTAAAAAATTTAATCTTACTTGTTGAAACTATATATATATCTATATATATATATATGCACACACATACACATATATTGAATTAACGTTAATGTTTTAAAAATTCATTATACTGAAGAAATTAAATGATTACTATATTATATTAACGTTAAAAAATTTAATCTTACTTGTTAAAGCTCCATATTGCCGAAATAGAGCAAATTGAGAGTTGGGTTTGGTGGGATATCTGGGTTTTAAATGCCGGTGTTGAGCATTTAAATCTACATCTAAATATATATTTATGTATGTATAGGAGCATTTGGATATCCATTTTTAGATGGACAAAAAATACTTTGAATTTCAATTGCCGTTTTCAATATATATATATATATATAGGAGCAAATTTATGTGTGCATAGGAGCGAATTCATCATCCTTCCGGCAATGATTAGCCGTTGTTTGTTTTTTAACTAGAAATTAGTTTGAACTACTATTGAATCGAAATTCAATGTTTTGGTGGTGGTTGTTCTTATATTCTAAATGGGTTTTTGTATCTACCTCCACATGATACCCTTTAGGGAGAGAGAGTGAAAGTGTAAATCAGATTTTGAAGAAGAATGGTGGAAATCGAGAAAGAAAACATTATGTTAGTCATGCTTTTTAGAGAGAGATGGAATGGAGAGAGAAATACAAGGAAAAGAGAGTCTTGGAAGTGTGGCGTTCAAGAGATTGAAGAAGAAGAATGAGAATTATCACAAATACCCTTTTAGTGGAGTCATGTGCAGTGCACATGACTACTTTCCGTTAGCCATTTTAGATGGAAACAGACGGCAGGGTCAGATTAAACCAAATGTCAAAAATAAGGGGCTTAGCATTCAAATTAAAATCAGAAGGGCCAAAACAGAATTCGACCTAAAGTTGAAGAGATATAAAGGAAATCATCTCTTATTTATATGCACTGGTTGTTGGAAAATTTCACTTTGACCCCTGTGATTTTGGTCTTGTGTGAATTGATCCCTTATCGTAGATCTCAATTAATGAAATTTATTGAATTTGTACAACGTGCGCTTGTTCGTAGTGTGAAAAAGATCAAAATGAGTCTAACAATATAAAAATACATTTTTACCCTTATCTTGATCTCCTTTCTTGAACTCTAATCAAAAGCCCCAGCTATTTTCATCCAAAACCATCTCTGTCATCTCAAAAAATCATAAATCTCTATGTTTTAACACAATTAGTGAAATTTGACCTATAAAAAAATCAAGTATTTCAATACAAATACGTACATATATATAGCAGTTGCTTACATTTTCAATGATAAACTTAATATTTTTGAGTAGCGCAAATGTACTATCCTAAATGGCTGTTAGTATTTTGGGAGGTTCTTGGCATCACAGCATAGAAGGTTGATCTTTCCAATCCTCCCTGTAGTTTCATTGTATCTCAATTTTGCCCATTTATTATAGATTGTAATTAACCTTTAATTCTACATTTTTGTCTTAATTAAGTTTGATCGATAAAAAAGTAAATGTATTTGACAGCATAAAAAAGATCATGGTAAACTAAATCGTATGGGCAATAAACTTAAATAATCCTCCCGGCCTTCTGTTCACCCCAACTCATCCCTTTTTAACCTTCCAAATAATTGGTACGAAAACTTATTTTAAGAGTACAAAAAAGACTATCATGGAAGCTCTAACCTCCCGGCTCTTGATTAGGATTATCAGCAGGGTAAGGTGGTAGATGGTTGCCAGTGGGTTGGAGAAAAGGCTATGGAGGTATGGAGTTTAAATCGTTACAACGTACCTTAGATTGACAAAATTGAGAATTAAAGAAAAGTAGAGGGATGATTGGTGTGATTTACCTTTGAAAATTTGTTTCTTAAATATTACTGTAAAACATCAGCATGGATTTGGCGTATCTATCAATGAATCTATTTATAACATCCACATCAACCTCTCATGAGTTTTTCTTTCTCTATTTTACGGAGTAATTCTTCAAAATATATTTCTCACACCAGGCTTACTTGATGTCCTCCCTATTTTGTAAATGCTACAGTGGGTCCTTATAGTTAAGGAGTCACTATAGCATCTCTATTTAATGAATGCAAAATTAGAACTGATCACTATTTACTATATTTAGAGATCGAGTTTTATGCAAAAAATATTAGAAAATGTGGCTCTCCAAAAGTAGAAAAATAAAAACTCCTCTATAATTTAGTCTAAAAAATAAAAAAATTGATGTAGATACTCTTACATGTTAAGAATGTGTATGACACATCCTATGTTTATTTTTTTTTTAAAAAGCAATAAAAATCACACACAAACATTCAAACTTTCTTCTTCATTCAATTTTTCTCATCATATAACTTTATACTTAATTATTAAAATATAATTCGATAAGAAGTGCATAGTGTGGGTATTGTCCTTGTGAGCTTTGGAGTGGTTGTTTAATCGAAACCAAATAATACTACATTAGGAAAACATTCTCACCATGACACGAACATGATTGTAAAGTCTCAATTTTCGGTAACGTTATTAAATTTTTTAAAAATTATTTATTAAATAAAATAATATTTTTTAAAGGAAATAGACTCATTTATTGAAAACGAATTGTAGTGGTATTACATTAAAAAATTAAAATGTCTTCGCGCATTTACATAAAAAGACTTATTTAAATGTATAGAGCTTCTAAAGGTATTGTAATCAAGTCATACTGAACCCTTCGTCCTCATAACCCGACTCTTCTTGCTCGAACGACATCGTCAACTGCTCTTCTGTCTGACATGAAATGCTAAGAGTAGAAAAGTTTCTTCATGAGCGATGACACTCTAGAGAAAAGCATACCCAAAAATCATAGTCAAAGATACATGTACAACAACAGTAGAATAACAACAGAGTATATGAAACAACGGAAATAACAACATGTATGTTCATTACGAATATTCATTTAATGTTTCTAGGATTCTCTCATCGAGAAGCCAAAACCTACCTATTAAATCCAGTGTAAGGTTCTTAATTAAGATTGACCAGTCCTTACCTACAACGGGTCTTTGATGATCTTAGTCGTACGTTATGTACCTTATAAAGTCACCGTTGACTTTCCAAGGATGAGACCTTCTCTTGTCCACTCAAGTCAATCCCGATGTCATTTGGACAAAAACAAAATTGGGGTATCAGGTCTTGGCTCACGAATTTCACTGCCTCATGTTCAAGTCAAGATCGCTTGTCTTAACTTCTTCACGATTAGTTCAAGACCACTAAGTACCCTAACCATCACTCCTTCAAAAGTCAAAGCTACCTTCACAGATGTGTTTGAAGTGACCCTCAACCGTCTCCAACTACTCCTAGTTGGGGCGTTACAAAACACAAATAGCCGTTATGTTGCATCAGCCTGCAACGTATCTTAACACCGCATGTTCAATTCAAAACCGTTCGTCACACTAATTAACACTACTGCGAGACTCTCTAGCATCCCAAGGTTATTCATGCCAATATATCATTTCCATTTTTCATTTCCGTTTCCCCGACTTGTTATTGATCACATGATACCAACCACTCGATCATCCTCCGCTTCTTTGATCTGAGTGTTGTATGAACTAATGTCCCCAACGTTCAAGTCTAGGGTTTCTAAAAAATGAACAACTACTGCTTATGAAAAAATGGGTAGCATGACGACTGTAAACGGAACATTTTCAATATTCAGATTCACAATAACAACATGACAACAATAATCCAATGGCAAGGTAACAACAATGGAAGAAAACATAGTATTGATAAACGGTCTCAAGTTGTAATCCTGCTCTCACAAAATTTTACGAGGATCCATGGATGTAAATAGAAATACAGGTGTATGCATATGCAAGTATTTAAGTGCTCAGGGATGAGTTACATAATTTGGACGAAGCCCAGAAATTAAAGCCCAAACCAAACCTATGCCGGATGATGGGTCGACTGGCCGCCCAACATTCCATTAGATTTTGTGAGCTTCTTCATCTAGACTTTTGTGCCTCACTATTGAATGTCACTTAACCATGTCTAGTGTGAGAGCCACTTTTGCATAGTCATATCATCTCACATCATTTCAAGACTCAAGCTTTATGGAGTGGTTTGATCGACATAGAGAGCTTGTGGTTGCTATTAGATTATTGAAGAGGCCCGGGTGGCCATACGAGATAGTGGAGTAAGGGCTTGTGGGTAAAAAAAAACCTTGTACTTGCACTTCTTTTAAGTGTCTTCATTGATTATAATAAATTGTGATAGTTGATTCGTGGTTTTTCACTCAAGGATTAATTGACCGTTAAGTGTTTTCCATGTATATCTTGTGTTGTGGTTTCTTTGCTTTCTTTATTATTCATTTGTCATAACAAACATGGCTATAACTTGATTACTTTTCTTAAACGGCTTTAAAGTTTTTAAAGCATTAAAAATTAGGATTCTTATTCACCCCCTCTAGGAATTCCTATTGCTCAATTTGGGCAAGGTCGGTCGAGCGGCCTAAGCTCACTCGCAATGGACATTTTCAGTAATTTTGAACTTTCTGCTCAAAAGCTAATTGAAAATCATGAAAGCAGGACTGAAATCACACGATTAAAATAGAAACATGAAATCTAAGAGTTTGATTGTAGATAAAAGATGAGAATGAAAGTGAATAGGCGGGTTTACAACATGATACAACCTCGACTTAAGCATCTCTCTCTATCTCTCTCAAGGACCTAACTCTCTTTGATTTCTGGTGACTGATGGAGTGTTGAAAACAAAGTGGAGAATGACTGATGTTCTGATAGGGCTTGGCGAATAAAACCCATATTATAACTCATCAAAGCCATCAAATCCATGAAGGCTAGTTGCCAAATGGATGAGGAAAAATTATGAAGAAGAAATGAGAAATTATCCTGTATTTCACTCCCCAACACAACACTCCATCACAATCATCCGTAAATAAAAGCATAAATAATTAACTTAATAATTAATTAAACATAATTTAGTTGTTTTAAATTTTTTATTAAAAAATCTGAGTTATTACAAAGGTAGCATGAACAAATTATGCTTCCTCATGTAACTGGACCGTTCTTTCTAAACTCTTCAAAATGATCTCCATGTGTCCTTTAGAGTGACGCATTCACTTCACAGTTGTATCAATATTCTATGGCCCCATGGCGTACAATGTGGCATAGTTAATTAACACTTAGATTGTGATTATCCTCTTTATTGTCCTTGAGAAGTATGCAAATCCAACACCTGCTTACCACCCATTGGTCTTCTTGTGGTTTTCAAGCTTATAAAATCCACCACCCACTAATATTTTAATTACAAACTTAAGATAATGCTTTTAGATTTTTTTCTAATTTTTGTATTATAAAAAAGATAACATACAGATCCTCTTATATTACAAAACAATGTACAAGTTTTAGTACAATCCTAGTCACTAGCCAGAAGATCAGACATGGAATCAGAATTTAGATTTTTCTAACATATTGTATCTATAAAGAGAAGGAACAAATGTAAAGTCTTATAATTGAACTTTATACTACACATTATTTTTTTGCTTACAAAAACATTAAAGCTTTGGTTTTTATATTCATGTGATCTTTAAATATAATTTATTGAGATACTATCTTAATGATCCACATTGCTCATGTTTTAAATCACAATATTTCCACACTTTATGTATAAAATCAAATTGTTCGGTCATTTTACATTAGCGCAAAATATTTTTATTTTCAAATTGGGGAAGACACATGCCTCCTCCCCTACTCCACCTCTGCACAAGATATTGATGTAAAAGCGAAGACTTCTATCTAAACTGGACTGTTTTATTAACTCTAGCTAAATCCTCGTAAGCAACAACAGTATCTATGAAACAAGTAATTTTTTTGCATTGGTTTTCTTTTTTGAATAAGCGACATCTCGTGCAATGCACATGATGCCATATGTATAGACGACAAAAAGAAAGAAAATTGTGTTGGGAAATTAGTTTGAATAATAATAAGCTTAAATAGATGCAACCAACAATAAATAAATAGATATTATTTAAAAATAGAAAATTGAAGACATAAAATTATGTGAAATTTTGTACTTTTAAAAACAAAAAGTGTGTGACATGAAAACTACAGAATCTTAATATATAAACGATGTGCATTGGCTTTGATGGAGGAATTTTCTATATGGAGTAAGAAATGGAATTAAATTTTGCATTGGCTTCGTTCAAAAAATTTGTAACTCTAAATATTACAGAGCTAGCTAAAGTCCCAGAATTGGAATTAAAATTTTTTTTCCAAATTAAAATCAAAAGTCATAATTCATTTCGATTTATAGGACCACAAGTACAAGTGAGATTGTGATTTTTAAAATCTATATAAATTTCTTGGTTCAAATTCTGGTACCTTATATGAACAAATTAGGGAATTCGTGCACCACGCTATGAAGAAACCTCGAGTCCTGTAATTAAGAAGTCAAGCAAAAACACAGCACCTGGTGAACACCTATTGGTCATGTAATCGTTTTCAAGATTAAAAAAACTAGCCACCCAGAATTACTTAATTAGAATGCATTAAGATCTATTACTTGTTAATTACTATCTAGTAGATGCATAAAGCCTTAGAGGCCATACGTGGCATTTGTTTATTGAATTCCCATTCCTCTTTTGGCTAACTTTAGCATCAACAAATATATGCTCTTAGATTTGGATCAACACAGAACATGTTACCCAATGCATAGGCAGATTTTTTTATGTCACACGATACCCTTTATGGCCTTATAATGTTGGGAATTATACACTGCCAAGGGCATCATCCCCTTATACTTTGATCAATCACTTTGGGTTTCTGTAAGATTTACTTTTAACTTTTTCCAAAAATAATTTAGTACGTGTAAGTTTGTCTTGTACAATTTTTTTTAAAAAAATATTATCAGAACTTGAAACTCGAATATGTTTAAAAAAAGGATCTACTCCGAAGCTTTGAATTTTTACAATACTTTTTGCATAACTAATTCTTATTAAAATTTAAGTTGAAACAAACACCAGACACGAAAATATCATATGGCCGTTCGATAGGTATTGCTTTCTTGGCAATTTGTCATTATTTGTTGGGATGTCAATAATTGGGGGTCGTTTAGTTATTATTTAGCCCAAGGCAGTAAGAAGTTAATTAACATTAGAAGAAGTATACTATTCCTAAAACACTAAAAGATGTTTAAGGGCATTTTGGTAATCCGTCCTTCACATGTCGAGAAGATAGCGATGATTTGAAAAGGACATAAACTCAGAGTACATGTTGTGCAGGGTATAAATATGCAACAAACACAAACCATTATGTCACAGAATATAGAAGACAAAGCTTATATACCTAGGCATAAAAAGTAGTCCTTTCTTTTGGCTGGTTTGTTTAGGCTAAAGGGGAGTGAGTGATGGCAGGAGAGTACTATGGGTGGGGTGTGATGGAAGAAGTATGGAGGAAAGGGCCTTGGACTGCTGATGAAGATAGGTTACTCATTGAGTATGTCAAGTTGCATGGTGAAGGAAGATGGAACTCTGTTTCTAGAGTTGCAGGTACTTCTTCTACTCACCCACTATCATGTTACTCTCTGTTTCTCTTTGGTTTTGTTCTATTTTCCTATTTATTTTTTTTAACTACTTACTATCACTTATTATAATCCCTATGTTTTCATATCAAGCTTGTATGTCTGAGTTTGTGTCATCACAACAATCACTCAAGAAGAGCCAACAGGACCAAATTGCAAGGGCCAGTGGTGTGGCATGAACCCATCCATTTGTACGTTTATCACATCCAAAACTCGGATGACGCCATAGTGTTGGCGTAAAAACGAAGACTTCTCTACCCATAATAGCCTACCCAAAGTAGTGTTTTCATGTGTGCCAAAACGAACATGACCGTTTTGGTACTCTGTTTCTATTTGGTTTTGTTCTGTTTTCTTATTTACCTTCTTCTTTTTCTCCCTTCTTAGGATCTTTTTTTTGATAACCACTTTGTTTTCGTATCAAGCCGGTCTTTCTGAGCTCGTGTCATCACACATCACTCAATAACAACCAAGAGGATGAAATTGTAGCTACCAATTTGGAGACATGAACCCATCCATTGAACGTCTCTGTCTCGTGCAAAACTAGGACAAACTTCTTGGACTCCTATTGGAGCTTAATGGCGTTACCATATTTCTCGCAATTCAAACTATTTATTAGTGGAGCTTTTGATGTCTCAGCCAAACAAAAAGAGGAGCAGTTCTAAAATTTTCAAATTCTATATTTTATTAAACTTTGTAGTTAATTGGTATTTTCTTTGTCCAGGGTTGAAAAGGAATGGAAAAAGCTGTAGACTAAGGTGGGTGAACTACTTGAGGCCAGACCTCAAAAGGGGGCAAATCACCCCACATGAAGAGGGCATAATTTTGGATCTCCATGCTAGGTGGGGGAACAGGTAATTATCAAAACACAAATTTAGTTATTTTCCTTGTATTGTCATAAAGTTTCAATTTTGTCACTTTGGTCCCTAAGGGTTCTAATAATTTGCACCACAAGGTCCAAATGCATGCTGACCTCATAATTGCCAACTAAACAAGACTATGTTACTCTTCATTAAGGTTTCTCCTTTTGCAACTTCCGAAAATTATTTCCAAAAAATAAAACAATTGGACTATGTCGTGACAAATTAGAATCTAAGGACAAAAGTGAACAAAAAAAATAAAAAAAAATTCCAAAATTACGCATAACTTCGGACCATTACTTTATTTTACTTTATAGTTTTTTCCATAAAAGAAATATCCAATATCGCCACTTTTTATTGGTAACAATTTAAAGCACTAGACGACATATCATAATAATATATTTCATTAAGTACTCCTTCGTGGTTACTTCCGAACAAGTACTTAATCATGATTATCCAAATAGGTAATCATACGGAAATGTGACAAAAAATCTATCATAGCTTCTTTAATTTAACAAATAAATCATTAAAATAATTATTCCAAAATTACAGATGGTCAACAATCGCGCGGAGTTTGCCTGGAAGAACTGACAATGAAATCAAGAATTATTGGAGAACACACTTCAAGAAGAAGGCAAAATCCTCCTCCACTACCAATGAAAAGGTCAAAGCCCGGCTTCTGAGGAAGCAGCAATTTCAGCAACAACAGCAGCAGCAGCAACAAGAGCACCACCACCAACAACAGCAGCATCAGCAGCAACACCCACAAGCAAACGAAATCGACATGAAAAAGTTCATGTCGTTTCTTGATGATAACGAGAATAGAACCCCAGCCCTGCCCCAGGTTAAGCAAGACATGTCAACTTTGTATCCAAGCTGTAGTGCTGAGGAACAGAGCTTCTTTTATCCTGTTTTCAATGGCTATGCATCTGTCCCTGAGGCCCACAATGAAGAGAACGTGTTGTGGGATGGCTTGTGGAATCTGGATGACTATGTCCATGGATATTTGAGCATGGGTTGTGCAGCAAACAAAGCTTCTCTGCACACCTTAGCAGCTCCTTTCTATTAGTAGTGAGTTTTATTTTCTCAACGCATCCTTTGTTTCTTACTGTTTTTGGTTGGAACCTAAAGGTTCTCAATCAGAGTAGTTTTGTTCATCGCCAGTGTAATCCAGGCCAATAAGTTGTACCAAGTTGATTAAGTCATTTGCTAATGGTAATTTTAATCTTCTGTGTGATGTGACGCAACCCGTGATCAAAAACTCGCATAAAAGAATGAGATACGCGTTTGAATTACCAGTTAACATATTTGCGTCAAATTTGTTTTGATTAATTATTTATCTTGATGAAACACATGATAAATAACTAGGATTACAAGTCTCAAAAAATTGACGAACAGAGTTTTGACATAAGAATTAGAAGTGAGAAATAGTAGGATCGAAACACCCCCCACCACCTATCCTCTCCCTCTTTTCCCCTCTCGCTTTTCCCTCTTTCTATCACATACATTTCATATATCAATTTAGATTATTATTTTTATTGTTAAGTTTTTTTTTGTATTTATTCAATTATTATTTATATTTATTAGTTTTGTATTAATTTTTTATAGGTTATTTATCAGTCTGACAAAAAGAATTTAAAAAGTATAATTTTTTTCTAAAAATTAAAAAAAATTCACTAAATACAAAAACTAAAACTAAACAGGATTTGTTTCGACTTATTTTTCATTTGTAACTTTTTGTGTCACCAAATTTACCATCGCGACCGTCAAATTTATCACCATAACTTAACTTACATTACAAAAAATATCAAATTTATTATTTCTGGTCATGACAGTAAAGACAAAAGTCTTGATCGTACATTTGATTGGTTGCAAATTTAATTGCCATGGCAAATTTGTTAGGTTTTAAAATAAGATATGAAGATAAATTTATCGATGTAATGGTAAATTAGAGGAAACAGAAGATTTAGTGTTTCTGAATGTAAGTTCAATTATGATGATAAATTTAACGATGGTGACGGTAAATTTGTTGGCAGTTGACGAGGGTAAAAATATAATTGAGAAAATAAATTAACCCCCATCGGTAAAAGACTTAGTTAATTCGACGAAGAATGGTAAATATATCAGAAAACACGTATCAATCACATGAGGATATGGCCGACCTAAGAAGGGTTAACCATATTATATTCCAGTTGAGAAGGCCCAATATGTAACTAGTTGATCTGAGAAAGATGGCTTGGTAAGCAACTGACTCGAGAATGGTGGCCCAACGTCTTGCCGACCTGGGAAAGGCAGTCCAACATACCATCGACCTGAGAAAGTTCGAGATACGACAAAACCCCGAGTAAGTTGGAATACAGTTTTGATAGATATGGATAAGAAATCCACGGCCAGTTTAATTAATATGAGAAATATTGATTAAATAAAACTCTAATGGTAGAAGATAACTTCTTGGATAAGAACCAAGTGAGAGTTATCTCATTGGTGGTCAACCAGAAGGTAATCATACTTCAATTCTGATGAGAAATCAGTGTCCTAAGAGAATTAAGAAGGCTAAGGCACAAAGTCTTTATAAGGGTCTAGATTCATAAAGAGAAATATGTTTTGACACATTGAGTTATTGACTAGTATAGAATATTAGCTATTTCGTGTTACCCTTGTGAATCTTTGCCTAACTTAATCATCGGAGAGCATTCCCGCCACCGTGGAGGATGGTCCTTTGATCGATTACTGTTTTACAGATCACAGGTCCACCATATTGAAAGCATTGTTTTAGCTGAAAATTGAGCTCTCGGCTTTCCATCCTGATTGAGAAAATTAACCCCTCCATAATTGGCGTCGTTTGTGGGAAAGCTAACATCTCATGGATGAAATACCTAAGAAAGATCAGGTGAAAGAGCATGACGAGATGGAGAAATCTAGATTTCCTCCCCCGATTCTCCCGAAGTCAAGGGGACCCAAGAAAGAAGTTCCTAAGGTCCCATCCCAAAAGCTTGCTGGAGGGTAGCCTGGAGGACAAGTGTCGCCTCCTGGAGAACAACACCAGTCACACCACTCGCCCTACTAATGGCTCCCCCGTTGCCATTGGCTCTAGTAGAACAACAACCTAACCCTCTGCGAGAGAAGTAGAGAGGTCGAGGACAGGAGACAGGTTTCGAACACCAACGCATAATGAGGGAGAGAGAGGATCCCGAACTCATGACGGATCTCGTCGAAAAATAGTCACATAGATTAGGTCCGAAGGTGAGACCAAGAGATCGAGGAGACGAGGCGTCACATACGCCGTATGGAAGGAGAGAACCAAATTAAATCTCTACCGAGAAAGGGATCCTACTCGGCCTGTCATGTCAGGACAGGACGATCGCTCGAAGACCGGCCCTTCACGTCGGGAGAATCGATGGGAACAAATTCAAAGACCCCGAGCAGGGGAACAACAAGCTAGAGTCTTGTCAAACGCGATTCATCAGTCTCCAATCCAATCGCTGCCCGATATGCGCGATTGGCTGAACCAGCACGTAGGGGCGTCCCAAATAATAATCCCGTGATAGCAGCTCCGGTTGCACCTCCAGTTGCTCAAGTTCCCGACGTAAGGGCGTAGTTAAATCAGCAATTGGGATCGAACTGATCAAAGAATGATGAGAACTAGAAAGAGTTGCAACAACTGACAGTGTCACCATTGTGAATTTAGATCGAGATGGAGGACTTACCTAGAAAGTTTGTCCCTCCAAAGTTCTCCATCTATAACGGGCGAACGAATCCAATGTCTCACATCAAATGATTCGTAAACTCTATGATGATTTACGTGGCCATGACAGCCTGTACTGCAAGGTAATTTCTTAAAGTTTGGGCAAGATGGCCCTAAATTGGTTCCAGGCTCTCCTTCCAAGGTCTATCACTAGTTGGTGGCAGCTGGCCTACTAGTTTCTCAAGTGTTTCATGGCCAACTGAGCCCAGAAGAAGTATTTTAACACGCTCTTGGCTTTGAGGAAGAGGTTCGATGAGGATCTGAGACAATATGCAAGTAGGTATTGGCCCACCTACAACAAGATCAGAGATTGCACGGAGGCCTATGTAGTGGAGTCTTTTAGGTTGGGATTATCATCCCGAGAACAACTGAGGGAATCCTTGACTATTGACCCTCCTAGCACCATTGCCGACATAATGAGGAGAGTAAAAAAGTACACAAAACTTGACAATGAGATCTACCAAGACACGGATCGACTTGCTAGCCCAGTACACAAAACTTGACCCTCTCTTTCTCTGGTTCTTTGCCAAACAGCAATGGCTCCAGGGAAGGAACCAATCCATCTGATGTTATTTCCCAACAAAGACGAAATCAACCAAGGTTACTCTGTTTCCTTCTCCAATCTTACCGGCAAAAAGGTCCACCAAAATACAAACACCAACCGCTGTATTGGATCGTCTCATGTGGCTAGTGCTGTTAGATCAATCCCACAGATCCCTGTCTCTTCAACCCCGTTTCCGGTCATAGAATTTTGCTTCCTCCCAAACAGACTTTTCTGCACATAATCTCTGTTTATGGATCACACGAATATGGTTGCGATGTAGAATATAGTTATGGTGTTCTTAAATCCCGCGCGAGTCACTCCATCACTTCACAAGAGCTACAAAACTGTTTGGTACTTACTGCAACAAAAACAATTGTTTAGTCATGGCAATTTATGGGTGGGAAGCGAAATCGCAATCTATGAATTCGGAGACAGAGTTTGGACCGAGCTTGAGGGAAAAAATTGGCCTTATTGTGATATTATGTGCCACAATAATCAGCTTTTTGCACTGTCTAAGACAGGTGCAGTCGAATTATGGGATCTCCACGGTACTTGTCGAGTTAAAATAATGGATTTCTAGCCCTCTTTTTACCCCCCGGAGTCTGACAGAAAGTATGCGCAAGTATTACGACACAGAACGCTTTTCTAGCCGGTGCTACTTGGTAGAATCATGTGGTGATCTTCTGCTTGTTGTGAGGTATATTGGCGAGTTTGTTGGTGGAGACAATGTGGCTCTTTGTGATGGGGATTCATACAAGACTCTGGAGTTCGTGGTTTACAAGCTCAATTCCGTTCGACAAAAATGGGAAGAGGTGGAATCTCTAGGTGATTGCGCGCTGTTTCTGGGCAGAAACCACTCGATGTCCATCTTAACCACCGCTGCTCAAGGTTCGTCAAATTGCAACAGGAATGGTGATCGAGCGCTGTTTTTGGGCCTAAACCACTCGATGTCAATCTCAGCCCCCACTGGTCAATGCTCATCAAAAATAAAATGCAACAAGAATTCAATTTACTTCATAGATGATTATTGGGAGAGAAGGAATGAGGATACTTATATGGGGGTCATGATGTGGAGATTTTAGCTTGAACTATAGAAGTGTTGAACCATTTAAGAATGTTGATCTGTGAGGATTGATCCACCACCCTTTTGGGTGTTTCTGACCTATGACAAGTGACGTTAGAACTTCTACAGTAGTAGATTTTGACACAATATAGGTTCCTTTTCTGGTATAATTTGAATGCATGCTGTGTTTGGATAGGAAAATGCTACTAACACACCCACAAAACACACCCAACCAGCCATCCACTCTCTCTCTCACACGTGGCCACCAATTCCCAAAACCCCACCCCACATACAACCTCCTCTCTCTCTTTCTCTCATATATATTTTTTTTTAGATTTTTATTTTTATTTTTTCATTTTTTTATTTATTAATTTTTTTGTATTTATTGGTTTGGCATTATTTTTTTTATAAATTATTATTTCGCCTTGACGAAAAAATCAAATAAGTAAATTTTTTTGTTTAAAAGTAATTTATTTTTACTAGAGATAAAAAAATAAGTCTAAAAGTGATCTGTTTTGACTTATTTTTTTTATGAATTTTTTAGTTTTTTAATATAATTTTTTACTTTTTTAAAACGTCTTGTTGAGAAAAATTAATAATTAATAAAAGATTAATAAATCAAATAAAAGTAAGTTCAATTAGACAAAAAAATAACATGTCACATGTTCTATTTATATTTTTCGTTTGTAAAAAGACTTATTTTATGCTATATTCATATTTTTCGCTTGTAGACTGACTTATTTCTTGTATGTATGCGTAATTTTTCAAATCTAATTAGTTTATTTGATTAGTTTTATCTAATCAGATTGTTTTTCTTAATCAAACTATACTACATGTTATAAAAAATTAAGTATGATTAGTTTTGCCTAATCGGACCTTATTTTTTGTCTGACTTCATAATATTTTTATTAATTATTGATTCTTCTCGACGATATATTTTAGAAAAATAAAATTTATATTCAAAAAAATTAGGTTCAAAAAATTAGGCTTATTCTTTGTATGTAAGAACAAGAATTTAAAAAGTAGAATTTTTTGTTTAACCCTAATTGTTTATTAGAAACAAAGAATAAGGCTAAACATGATCTGTTTTGATTTATTTTTTTTATAAAATTTTTTAATTTCTGAATATACTTTTTTATTTTTCTAAAATATCTCGTAAAAAAGAATCAGTAATTAATAAAATATTATTAAAACAGACAAAAAATAAGGTCCAATTAGGCAAAGCTAATCAGACTTAATTTTTTGTAACATGTAGTATAGTTTGATTAGGTAAAACAAATCTGATTAGATAAAACTAATCAGATAAACTAATTATATTTGGAGAATTAAATATACATGCAACAAATAAGTCTTTTTACAAACGAAAAATATGAATATAACATGAAATAAGTCTTTTTACAAACGAAAAATATAAATAGAACGTGTGACATGTTATTTTTTTGTCTAATTGGACTTATTTTTTGTTTGACTTATTAATCTTTTATCAATTATTAATTTTTCTCGATGAGAAGTTTTAAAAAAGTAAAAAATTCATAAAAGAAAAAAACAAGTCAAAACATATCACGTTTAGACTTATTTTTTATCTCTAGTAAATTAAATTACTTTTAAATAAAATAATTTACTTGTTCGATTTTTTCGTCAAGATGAACTAATAATTTGTAAAAAAATAATGCCAAACTAATAAATACAAAAAATTAATTAAAAAACTAAAAACTAAAAATAAAAATCTAAAAAATATATATATATGAGAGAGAGAGAGGGGGGGGGGGGTTGTATGTGGGGTGGGATTTTGGGAATTGGTGGGCCATGTGTGAGAGAGAGAGTGGATGGCTGGGTGGGTGTGTTTGGAGGTGTGTTTGGTGGGTGTGTTAGTAGCATTTTCCGTTTGGATAATGCAATTCGTGATTGTGTTCTTTTTTTCTTTTTTCTTTAGTGAGTTCATTCACAAATCTATTCTCCAAACGCTACATTAGTATATTAAGCTTATTTAATGCACTACATAATGCAAAAATGCTAGGAACACATCAAAAAAACACACCACTTTAACACATCACCCCAAAACGACGTCGTTTTGGGGTGAGAGAAAAAAAATTTTGAAATCTGTTTCTCCCATATTCAGATCAGTCGACGTTCTTTCCTCCCAACTTCCATGAGCACAACCTCCACCGCCGATGAAGAAACCAATGGAGAAGACGCCTCCACCACCGGCCACAACCACCGAAGACGAAGAAGCCAACGGAAAATACGCCTACACCACCGGCCACAACCACCGCCGGACACGCTGTCGAAAACTCCCCCAGATCTTGTGTGTTCACCTTTCCCTCCACCGACGAATACCACCATTAACCTGCCTGGTGACCGAGCACCACCACCACCGACGCCGTTGTAGAAGATGCCTCCACCATGGAAACCGCCGACCACGCCGAGCCGACCCCTAATTGAAAAAATGGGGTTCCAATTTCAGGAACCCTAATTCGAAAATTTTAGGTAAAATCTATTACACCATTTCTGGGTTCATAATAGTGCAATTTCTGTAGCTTTTTGATAGTGAATTTGATTTAGACAATATTGTATCAAATGCCATTTCTGATTTAGACAATATAGTGAATCTGATTTAGCTTTCAGGAACCCTTCAATTTGTTTTGATGCCATTTCTGTTGCCAATTCTGATACCAATTTGATTTATGTGGATCAAATGCCTTTCTGGTGTGTGTGTTTTTGCAATCTGTGTTTCTGGTGTGTGTATTTTTGCCAATTCTGATACCAAGCTGTATTTTTCCAATTCTAATTCTGATCTGATGTAATGGTTCTAATACCAATCTGCATTTGAATGGTATCAGTTGGTACTTGGTTGAGTAAATGAAGGATTATCATTTCTTTTTAGAGAAAGAGATGCACAGAAAACACAGCAATACGACAAAAACTTGACTGAACAAAATTAACATGGAGAAGAAGAACACAATGCTCTTTTAAGGTTTTGCCTACATTTTTGGGTCCGCCAATAATGGGAACAGTGGTAAGAGTAAGTTCTAAATCATGCATGATTCTTAGAAGAAACTTGAAGTTGCTATGAAATTGGTATATGTATATGTTGGTTCTGTATTTTTCCCATCTTTCTCAATGGGGACCTGCTATGAAATTGGTATATGCTGAACTACCTGGGAAGCACATAACAGCCACCTACCAGAATATCAAACTGCTCCTAGAATTCTGATATATCAGAATGTTTGGGGTTCTGAAGTTGGATCCGTTAGGTTTTGAGTGCAATATGAATTGCCGAAGTAGTACTAGACCATGGGAAGCTGAGTGCAATATGAGTTGGTTAACGTTTATTTTCAGCAACTTGTTTTTCCAACTGAGTTTCTGTTTCGAGTCTTTTTATCTAACATCCCTTTGGAATTTCTAACCACCAGGAAGCTACACTAAGCTGGAGTGGGAGAGTTCTTTCCTGTTTAATTCAGATTGTGGACAAATGTATAAGTTGCAATGTCCATAAGGCCATGTCTAGGCTGCAAATGTCCATACAAAGGCCACTTACCAGCAAATCCAACTCAGAAGGGAACACCAGATGAAGAAGAAAATCATTTTGCTGCATTAAGCTGGAGTGGAGAGGGTTCTTTCCTGTTTACTTCAAGCTCTGCACCAATGTCTAGGCTGCAATATCCATACAAAAGCCATGTCTACTCTGCAAATGTCCATCCATACAAAGGTCACTTACCAACAAATCCAACTCAGGAGGGAGCACCAAATGAAGAAGAAAATCTTGCAAATGTGAATGTAATAGTAAATGAGTGAATGAGAGAATGTAATAGTGAATCTTGAGAATGTAAATCTTGTGAATGAGAGTTTGTATCCGTCTGTGAATGTATATCTATTGCAAAAATTTATAAATGAAGAAAAGTCGGCATGTGATGCCGTATTGTACATATCATTGATGTTATTTTTGTTAGTTTTGTTAGATTGTCGTCGTTGTTGTTGTAAGTTTGAGACGCAAGGCGTCGGGTTAGACCATAAAGTAAGGAAACCATGCCAAATTTTTTTCAAAATTTCCAAAGTCAAATAAATGTGCATAGATGGGCATAAATTTTCAAACTCATCATTAATAAATTAACATAAAGGGTCCAAATAAGAAGTTTTTCAATACATTAGCAAGCAGTTCACTAAACTTAAAAGGATCCATAGTCACAAAGGATCCATAAAACAGTTCTCCAAATTTAAACAAACTAGATATATATAGGTTCAACTACAATTTCTAATTAAACTACTCTTCATTAGTATCCGTTGCATTCATCATCTCCGTAAAACTTGGTCCTCCGTCTCTTTGCCCTTGAGTTTCCAGTAACGTTGGTTGCAATCGTCCTCTCCAAACTTGACCACTAAAAACATTGGATTGTTCTTCTCTCCAAACTTGACCATTGAATGAAGTAGGCGAAAATGAGTTCAAGTTTACTCCGGGTGGGTATAAAGTCGGAGAAAATGGGAATAGGCTTCCGCTTTGTGCCATATTTGGAGACATGTAATGAAATGGCATTATGTTTGGTCACATTTGCTGCCCCATGTAGGTTGCCTGAGTCTGCCCAACAACAAGAAAAATAAATGATTAATAACTTTAATAAGAAAAATGATTGATTAATAACTTTAACAGTAGAATTTCTTACATTTAACATTTACAATACTCTCTTGTGCCTCGAAACCATGGCCAACTGCAATGTTCTCAACCTCCTAAAATTAACAAACAATCTACGTATTAAATATATATATTTTTAGGTTAGGCCATCAAAGCCAAGCAGAAAACAAGATCAATAAAGTATATATGTCCATATGAAATAACAAGCAACAACTCAAGAAGAACTTATACCTTGACATTTTTTCCCGGCAATGTCTTCTTTTTTTTTTTTTTTCTTCACAATTTTTTCCATAACACCTTGCTTTCTTTTCCACGGCGGTCTCCCTTTTCATCGAACACCTTCAAGGTCAAGTAAGTTCGCGCTCTGTTGGGAAGGTAGAACCCCATCTCCAAGTGAAAAAGAATCATTACGAGTATTGGAAACCACATTGCTTTCACAAACGGAAGCTTCCATCAACTCTCGTTTTGGCTCGCGCAACCGTGTCATCACCACATCATACTTCTCTTGAGAATCTTCTGCTAAATCGGCAATCTCATTAAAGAGATTGCACATATTCTCATGCCGACGCGCTTCAATTGACATTGACGACTTATCGTAACTAATCCGAATTTTAGTATGGGCCCTTTTCACATTTTTGCACCATCTTCTCAACACATACTTGTTCGGCACTCTTTCAATTTCCCTTTCATGCCACACCATCATTTGATGTGTACACACCATTCCTCTATACTCAAACAACCGACAATTACAATTTGCTTCATTCGTTTCACTATTAAAATTGACACTAAATGAAACTTGCTTCCTCGTTTTCTCTGTTCCTTCTCCAAATGTGACCCATTGTTTTACCCCATATTCAGACACAACATCACCTTCTTTTGTAATCGAACACAAACATTCAAGTTTCGCGATAAATTGTGTATGAAACTCTACAAACTTCTTATTCGTGTAAAGGGTTTGAAATTGTTTATCCAACTCACTTCCCGTTATTAACGGGATGTAAGTATTCCAACTTTTGACATCTTCTTGTTTTTCACTCTCCACCTTATTCGCCAATGCATTTTCATATTGCTCTACGAATTGTTTCAAGGTCGTTTTTGAATGAACGTAACCATCAAAATATGCGTTCATGCTCTCGCTTCTTTGTGTAGAGGACATTCCCGCCCAGAATACATCTTTCACATAAGCAGGCACCCATTGTTTCCTCTCAAAATACAACCCTTTTAACCATGTATTACTTTGAAGCTCGTACTTTTTGATGAATGCACCCCAAGCATCTTCAAATTGTTCTATTGTCAATGAATCATAAACTGCATTACGAATACACCAACTAATTTTCTCGTAGGCATTGTACGCACTCAACTTTTCTGGCACTTTTTTCATAATATGCCATATGCACCATCGGTGTCGGGTGTTGGGGAATACAATTTCTATAGCATTCTTCATAGCTATACATTGATCAGTAATTATTGCTTTCGGAGCACAACCCCACATGCATGTCATCCAAGTCTGAAATAACTATGAAAATGACTCTGTGTCTTCGTGAGAGATGAGTCCACATCCCAATAAAATTGACTGACCATGATGGTTTACGCCTACAAATGGAGCAAATGGCATATCGTACTTGTTTAATAGGTACGTTGTGTCAAATGTCACAACATCACCAAACTCCTTACAAGCTGCCCTACTCCTTGCATCTGCCCAGAATACATTCCTTAATCGACCCTTTTCATTCAAATCCATTGCAAAAAAAAAAGTCGAAATTGTCGGCTTTCATCCTCATGAAATAACGATGCATCGCTTCAGCATCTCCTTCCACAAGTCGTAAACGTCGAAATTTTTCCACATAATTTCGACAATCCTTCTCAAGATATGGAAGCTTATCGGGTCCCCCAGCCTCGATCTGAAGTGAGTCATAAGTCTTATGCATTCTGATCCCAGCTTTATCATTCAATTCAAGCTTTCTTTTCACATGTTCATTTAGCACCCTGTTGCTCTTGAAATACCGTGCCTTTCCCGGGCTCTGTTCATGATTATGCTCCAAAGCAACCCGATTTAACCTCCACTTTTTATCTGAGTGCATACACACAATAATGTGAGCTGGACAATTAATTTTTTATTGTGACCGTCCTTTGACCGGGTTGATTGTTTTTACCCTTGCCTTTCCCGCGCGACTGCATGAAATTGTTACATTCTTCAAATTTCCATATCTTCCCTTCCTAGATGTTCTTTTTGCCACGGAAAACCCTCTTTCTTTAGCATATTTTGAATAATACAAATAAGCTTCTTCCGGTGTGTCGAATGTCATTCCCTCTTTTGGTTCTTGAACTCTATCTTCATAATTTTCTGTGGCCTCATTCCCGTCCTGCAATATAGTGACTATCTCATCGCACTCTTTGTTTGAAGGACCACTCCACAACTCTTCTTCTTCTCCACACTCTATGTTTCGAGGCATTGCTGACGGAACAGAATCTAATGACGTCATCTACTGGTTTAGAAACAAAAAAAAAAAAAAAATTAATACCACATATTTAATATAAAGTGATTCAACTACTTCACAAACCAAAATGATGCCATACAAAACTAGTGTCGCAACCAACGTTAAGTAAAATAGGCTATCACTCAATTTCAAGAAATAGATGCATGCGTACTCATTCTCATAGTGCAGATTCAATATAAAAAAGCACTACGAATTCAATTCAAGTTTGTTCTCAAAGCAAAATGCAAATCGCGATCACCAAGGCTCGATGCCATTTTTCTTTCCATTTTTACATAGTAAATTTGTAGACGCGTAAATACATTGAACTAGTAAGTTAAAAGAAAATAAGAGAAAAAATCAAAACTCACCACGAATAAACACAATACTTGGTAGGAGACAAAGACAAAAAACAATGTTCTCAATCTTAAATAATTTTTTAATTTGCTTCACCTCTTTGAGATTTTAGTATCCGAATATGGAATATGAGATTTCATAACCAAACTAGGAGGTTCACTCCCATCTACATTGAACTAATGAACAAATGCTAGAAGTAGGAATATTCAAATGGTCAAACATAATTCATTTCAATCCCATTTAGGTTCCTGTAAAAAAACTGCAGCAGATAGAGGGGGAGAGAGAGAGAGACCTTGGTGCAGGGGTTGGCGGCGGCGGCGGTGGTCGGTGGTTGAGGGGTCGGCGGCAGTGGTTGGTGGTTGTCCGCCTGATTTTGGGGATGGGGATGGGGCTAATATCTGAGCTGGAGGGAAATTGGTTTCTGATTTTGGGGGGAAATCAAAACCTAGTCGATTGATCTGAACATGGGAGAAACTGATAAATGAATTTTTTTTCTCTCACCCCAAAACGACGTCGTTTTGGGGTGATGTCACTACAAGAATAAACACTTTTAGCGACCACATTTGCCGACCAAAAAAATATTAGTCGCCAAAAATACGCCCATTACCGACCACAAAACTCTTGGTCGCCTAAAGTTCGACCCTTTACCGACCAACGGGAATTTAGTCGGCGAATTTGTATGAATTGCCGACCACATATTTGTTTCATCGCCGAATAGTTAGCGCGGAAAAATTTCCGCCGGAGGGAAAATGTGGAGGGAAATGAATTATTTTTGCCGACCACAGCTTTAGTCAGTAAAAATAACGGCATTTGAGATTTAGCGACGAACCACTGTTTAGTCGGTAAAAGAGTCGGTAAAGTTCTACCATTTCCTGACCACGGGTGTGTTCGTCGCCGAAGGATCAAATAGTCGCGCGTAAAGTTCCCCCGGTAGAAAAAATGTGGAGGGAAAGTGAAATATTTGCCGACCACTCTTTCGTCGGCGAATCTTTGATCGGAGATACTTTTGGCACTAAAGTCGTTTTAGTCGGGGAAAATGTCAAATTGCCGACTACAGGTGTTCGTCGCCGAACATCAATACGTAAAACGACGTCGTTTTACGTATTTTCAAATCTTAACCCAATTTCTAATCAGTCGACACTTTCCCTTCTCTCCACTCGGTCTGCTGCTGTCGTCCTCCCTCCGCCTCTCATTGCCATCGCCATCCTCTCTCCTCCTCACATCGCCGTCGCCGTCCTCTGTCCGCCTCACATCGCCGTCGCCGTGCTGCCTCCGCCTGACGTGGCCATCGCCATCGCCATCCCGTCCTCCGAAGCCATCGTCTCCGAAGCTTTTCGTGGCTGTGAACAGTGCGTGGCTAAATGAACAGGTAATGAACAGTGCGTCGCCATCGTCTCCGAACCTTTTAGTAATAATCTTTCACTTGTGAATTAGATATTAGAAGACAGGTAATGATTTTATTTTTTAGTTAGTGACTTATTGTTGTGTTGTTGTTCTTGCTTTTGGCCTAAAGTTATGCCCTAAGATCCATTTTTTGTTCAGTGTGGTTTGTGTCTTGATAATTTTTGGGTGTCCTAAAGGGTTTCAAGCGGCGTTTGATACCTTACATACTTGTAGCCCTTATATCTTTGTAACTTTGTTCCAAAAATTAAAATATTATTACTTTTGTCAATTATAAAAAACAAGGATGGACAATAATTCTTCTTATAGTTTGCAAGGGTCCAAACAAAGGGAGAAAAAGCAAAGAAAAGAAAGGAGCAGAACTCCATAACAGATGTTGGAGCCTATAGTTATTCAAACGTACAAAAACACCCACCAAAGGACCAGTACTAAGTATACAAGCACTAATGTTGACAAAAAGCAAAGGGGAAACAGGGGAACACATTACTGTTGCACACCATTGAATGAGGTATGAAGCCGTAGAACCAACAGCCCTTCCACCTTTCCACAGCCAGCCAATTAGGGCGATTATTGTTCCATGGTGTTTTATTCTTTTACCCTTACCATTACCTAATAACACATTAAAAGTGATGAACTGTTTTTTAGGGATAGGGGTAGTCCCTTTCTATTCGTATAGAAGATAGATAGATAGATGTAGATATAGATATAAATAGATTTAAGGATAATAACGGAAATTACTTTTGTGACACGACTTCATTTTTTTTTTCATGTCAAAAGACATTTGGTACAATTATATTGCTTTTGTAATCACAGCATGTCCATTGCCTAGGTGTTGACAGTGATTTCACAGAAGTAAAAGGTTGGCGAGGCAAAAAAAATCTACTATAGCCAAGCAAGTAAGAGGTTTGATTCCCCGCCTTTTTTTGATTATCGTATTTGGAGCACCTGGTTGCAAGCTCTGTCCCAAAGTCGAAATACTTTTTGGAGCAGAGCACCAGGTTGCAAGACTCCATATTTAGATATGTTGCAAGATGTTTGATTTCTCACCTTTTTTATATTCTTGTATTTGGAGCACCTGGTTGCAAGCTCTGCCCCAAAGTTAAAGACTGTTTGGAGCAAAGCACCAGGTTGCAAGTCTCCATATTTAGCTATGTTGCATATCTGTTTATTGCCTGAGCACCTGGTGACTCTTGAGTTGATTATGTGTGTAGACTGTGGATTTGAATTTAGTTAACATGAATTAAATGGCCAAATAAGAGTTTAGTCGCCACTTTTTGTTTTACTCAAAATTAAACTCTCCCTGAAAATCCCTCTCCCTCACAATCTATTTTCCTAAGTTTCAAGCTTCCAAGCATCGTTTGAACATTGACACATACCCTTTAATTAATCTGTAGGTGAGAAAAAATGGATAAGAGTTGGATGATAATAAGAAATAGGTGGCATAGTAGGGAATATAAAGAAGGGGTGGAATCATTTCTACAGTTTGCGATGACAAATTTGGGACTTGAGGCTGGTATTCGGTGTCCTTGTATTGATTGCTTGAATAGCAAAACGCTTAGTGTTGGAGTTGTTAGGATTCATTTGATACGGAGAGGAATAGATTCTTGTTATAGGACTTGGGTCCACCATGGGAAACTTGTTCCCAATTTGCAGTCCGAAGTACATCATGACGATGAACATGACCGGGATGAAGGCAGTGGGGATGACATGGGAGGGAGCACAGGGACTAATGATGACCAATTGCATGATATGTTGGAACAAATTTATATTGGTGGCATTATGGACGATGATATCGATGACTTGCCCGTTGATTTTGAAAAGAAAGATATGCAGAACTTTAATAAGTTGTTTGATGGTGCTCAACGTAGAGTGTATCCTGGATGTGCAAAGACCGTGTTATCATTTATCGTTAAGATGCTTCACATTAAAGTGCACAACAAGTTGAGCAATGTTGCATTCGATATGATTATGAACGTCTTCAAAGAGATGCTACCGGAATGTGACGAGACAGTTCCGTGGAACATATATGAGGCCAGGCGATTCTTACGTGATTTGGGTTTGGGATATGTGCCGATTCATGCATGCAAAAATGACTGTTCACTTTTTTGGAAGAAAAATGCAAATTTGGATAATTGTCCCACGTGTGCGCAGTCTAGATACAAAGTGAACAGTGGTAATGGTACGAAAGTTCCGCATAAGATATTGCGATACTTGCCATTGACACCGAGATTGCAGAGAATGTTTTTTTCAGAGAAAACAACTCTAGATATGAGATGTGGCACAAAGAAAAACGTGCGGATGATGGGGAATCAAGGCATCCAGCAGACGGTCAGGAATGGAAGGATTTCGATGAACGATATCCTGAGTTTGCTGTCGATCCCCGAAATGTGAGGCTAGGGTTGGCCACCGATGGTTTCAATCCTTTTGGAAATATGAGTACATCATATAGTATGTGGCCAGTTATCATGGTTCCTTACAATCTCCCACCATGGAAGTGCATGAAAGAATCCTTTTGCTTTATGTCATTGCTTATTCCAGGTCCATCACATACTGGTAGAGATATTGACGTTTACCTGCGCCCATTAATTGATGAGTTAAAGGAGTTATGGAACAATGGTGTTAAAACTTATGATGCCTATAGTAATCAAACTTTTAGAATGCGAGCTTGCGTTCTATGGACTATCAATGACTTTCCTGCATACGGTGTCATGTCTGGGTGGTCCACAAAGGGTTATTTGGCTTGCCCGATTTGCAATGAGGACAATTCATCAATTGGTTTAAGAAGTAAGATAGGGTATTTGGGCGCTCGCCGCTACTTGCCTGAGAAACACATTTGGCGAAGGAGCAAGCTATTTAATGGTGAAGTTGAGAATAGGACTAAACCTATAGAGTTGTCGGGAAAACAAGTACGAGACCAGATTAACTTAGGAACATACAAACAGTTTGGAAAACATACAAACATAGTGAAAGGCAAGAAAAGACAAAGGGGTGATGATAAAAAGAATTTGAATTGGGGGAAAAGTAGGCGCATAATGTTTGAGTTGCCTTATTGGGAGACACTCAATCTCCGGCATTGCCTTGATGTCATGCACATTGGGAAAATATATGCGAAAACTTGTGCAGGACATTGTTGAGTATTGATGGGAAAAACAAAGATACAGAAAAAGCACGATTAGATTTGGAGGATATGAAAATACGAAAGGAATTGCACATGAAGAGGCGTCCGAATGGGTCTTTTGAAAAGCTTCCAGCCGTGTACACATTGTCACCGACCGAGAGAGAAGGTTTTTGCAAATTCTTAAAATCTATAAAGTACCCCGATGGGTATGCAGCTAACATCTCAAAATGCGTTAGCAGCCACGGTGGTAAATTATCGGTCCTAAAAAGTCACGATTATCATGTTCTTCTACAACGACTTCTTCCAATTGGAATGCGTGGCTATTTGAACAAGGAGATTGGCACTACACTATTTGAGTTGGGTAATTTTTATCAGCAATTGTGCTCGAAGACAGTAAAGATGAGTGATTTGAATAAACTAGAAGACCAAATTGTACTAGTACTTTGCAAGATGGAAAAGATTTTTCCTCCTGCTTTTTTTGCAGTCTTTTTACTTCATCTTTTTTACTTGGCTGGTAAATAATCCCTATTGTTTTTTTTTAGGAACGCCTCCATTAAGGCGTGTGCGAGGGCCTACTGTTGGAAAAAGAATTAGGAAAATAATCGCCTCCAATCATGGGGATAGGCTCTTAGTATATGTACATCGAGAAATGAGGGATTTTGGTGGGATACATGCAACGAAGGTGGCTAATGAGTTGGACTCACAGATTAGGAGGATTTGCCCTCTTGATGGCTTCTCACACTCGTGGAAGCTTGTTGATTCTGTGCTTAAAGAAGCCATTGTATAGGCTGTTCGGGTGAGAATATTTAATCTTGTAATTACACTCAAGTAAGATTGTTTATATTTTGATAGGGCTGCCATCATTAGATTGATTTCACTTATTACAATGCATGTAGGATAAATTCAAAATCATGGAGAATGGAGAAGAGTACACTGATTTAGTTAAAGAAGTTATTGATGAGAAGGCTCATAGGTTGTACAAAGACTGGAAACACAATATGGGCAAGCATTACACTGAACAGGTAAACGGAGGATTCGATCCATATCAACATCCGCATAAGGGGGTAAACATAGATGAGTGGAGGTATATGATTGATCATATATTCAAGGATCCAAAACTTAAGGTTAGTTATTAGTTATTTAATTTACATTCTCAAGTGTACGATAATATCTAACGTGTGCATCTTTTTCAGGCTCGCAGAGAGGCTGGCCAATTAAATAGAGCCCGCCTACCGTATAATCATACTATGGGATCTCAATCATTTCCTGCTGCCATGAGTCTTGTGGTGAGCTAATGTATTTACATGTGTACCTTACATGAGATTGATCATGTGCTTTACTATGCTTATTCTATGTTGATTGGATATTCTAGGCTGAAGGTAATGATGGTCAAATGCCAGATTTTTGTGATTTCTACGAAAAATCACATAAGTTGAAAGAGACAAATGATTGGATCAAACCTATTTGCAAGGAATTACACGTAAGGATCGAGTTCGTCATTTTTCCTCTACGCATTTCATGTTTTCTCCATTCATTTTTTTAATATTTTTCTTTGAAACAACAGTAAAAAATGGTAGTAGTGCGAGATGAGGCTTCCGAGTCCGGGACTCCAATGACACAGGAGAAACTTTCAAAAACAGTGCTTGGGGAGAAGAAACGATACATAAGAGGATTTGGGGTCGGCCCAAGACCCATTTCCTATTCTTCTAGTTCTGATGCCGAAATTGCTCGCCGACAGGAACTTGAAAAACTTGGATTTGAATTAGAGCTGCTTCGCGAGGAGCGGCAGAGAGAGCGAGAGGAGGAGCAGAGACGACGTGAGGAGGAGCAAAGACAACGTGAGGAAGAGCAGAGACAACATGAGGAGGAGCAAATATATCGAGAAGCGGAGACAAAGAGACGTCAGAATGCCCAACAAAGGGAGATTGATGAACTTAAAAGCTTTATGATGAAATTCCAAAGTAATTGTGGGCGCAATCAGTTCCTTTCGAGCAATGATGGTTAGACACTTAGGTAAGTTTACTGTGGTTTGTTTTTATGCAATAATTTGCATCCTGCTATTCTGAACTTATGGGAATTTGGCTTCTAGGTGATGAAAGTGGGAAATTGGTTCCTGTTGATCTAAACTACTTGCTACTTAGTTGCCATTCTGATTGATGAAGGTATGGGTTTTGGCGTTGATATCTGCTTGTTGATCTGAACTTGTGGGAGTTTACCGTTTTCTTTCTCTTAATTTATCCATTATTACCATTTGGTGTCTTTGGTTGCTACTATAGTGTCTTTGGTTGCTGCTGATGTTTCACTTGGACACTCAATATATAGTGTCTTTGGTTGCTGCTGCTACTAACAGGGCTGTTTTGGTTTGTGCAGCTGCTGGTTCCATTTGATCTTTGGCTGGTTTTGATCTCTGTTTTGATATCGTTGGTTGCGGCTACTATTTTGATCTCTGTATTTTCTGTTTTCCTTCCATTGGAAGCTGTAAACTGTTTCACTGTGTTCTCTTCCCCATTTGGTGCAGCTGTTGAGTTACAATGCTTTTTGGATCAATTGTCTTCCCAATAGCCATGTTTTGTTTAATGGAAGATGTGATACTTTAATGATTTTATCGGATGGAAATTGCTTGTATGATTTTGGTAGTATTTTCATGCATTTTGGTAGTGTTTTGCAATGAATGACAGGGAGATCAAATAGCTGTCACCGCATATTTTTTTTTCGCACTTAACTGTTTTACCGACTAACCAAATATTGGTCGCCGAAAGTGCATGACAGTATTTTAGTATTTTAGTATTTTTGGCGACAAACCCGTATCGGTCGGCAAACACAATGATATAGCGACAAAACATCGTTTGGTCGAATTCAATCCCCGACCAAAGCCTTAGTCGGCCTTGGGTTAGAATATTTGCCGACCACAGTTTTTGGTCGCCAAATAACGATTTAGCGACAACAAAGAATTTGGTCGCCAATACAACTACCGAACACAGCTTAGTCGGCATTGGGCGAACATTTGCCGACCAACCTTGTTTGGTCGCGAAATACATTTCCCGACCGCGAATTGGCGACCAATTTGGGGACGAACAGATTTAGTCGGCGAAAGGATTTGGCGACTAAAAAAGCTACATACGGCGACCAAATCGTTAGTCGGCGAATGTGTATTTTCTTGTAGTGCATGTGTTAAAGTGGTGTGTTTTTTTGATGTGTTCCTAGTAGTTTTGCTACATAATGTTTGATTGTTTAAGGACTCATTACCTTTTTAGTGGTTTTTGCTGGATTCCCTACTGTTTTTTGTCACAAGTTGACTTGGTTTTATAAATGGATTATGAACAAACTTGAGGAGTTAACTTGGGCGGGAAAAATCAAGAACAATAAAAAACAGTGACCAAAATTAATTAAAAAAAACTTCAGGAAAACAAAAATAGGCCAATTCACAAAAGTTTGTCCAAACTGCAAATTACCATTGTCGCGCGTTGTTCTAGTGGGTAGGATGAATGACCATTTTGTTTTTCCAAGCTTGTTTAGCCGCACGTTACAAAGCAGTCTTTGATAACTGATTTCTCCGCTCTCACCGGCCTCTATTTGGTCTTGGATCGCCCCAACACCTTTTTCCATTACAAATTTATGCGAGACTCGTATGGTACATAAGAGTATTGGAGTATGACAACAATATCTCAAGACCACCGAATAATTTTTCTATCAGGTTTGTTGCTTGGATTTCTAACAAGTTCAAAGGGGAAGTACTGTTCCACTTTCATAGTGTTCTAAGGAAACTTGCGTTTGGACTGCTGTGATATGAATACTTGATTTGGCAAGAACGAAATACTGTTTAGTGTTTATCCTTTAAAACTTGTCGTAAACATTACCATGTGCTTGAATTCATATTTATTTATTTATTTTTTACTTTGAAATCCAAAAGACGAAAACTATTTATTTTTGTACTCTCTTGATTACATAACATAGGCTAGTCATTTCCACCATGGTCCTATAAAAATTGGTTGGTCCAAAACATATGATAGGAGAGAAAGGACCTCGGCCTCGTTTATTAGGGTTCAAAGAAAGGATCAAATGGTATTAGCTCGTATATCATGTCTGGAGTACAAGAAAGTGAATAAATATTGGATATAGCAAAGTTTGGTTAGGTGTTTGGGAGATTTTCTCCCAAACAAGTTTCTGGAACAAGTTTCTCAAATATTTTCCCAGACAACTTTTTCTCTCTATAAAAAGTGTCTCTGAAACATTTTTCTCCCAGACAAGTTTCTGAGACATTTATAACCAAACAACGTCTCAGAGTTTTGTTTCTAAAAATTGTTTCAGAAACACTCAAAACGAACATAAAGGGATAAAATTATCCTACTTATTTTCATATTCATATCTTTTCGTTTTATATCACCTTTCTGTATATAAAAGTATCATTTATTATGAGAATGTCGTTATCAATTACAAAAATATTATCGACTCATATCTACAACATCCTCCTTCAAGAAAACATACTCAAACACTGCTTTCGATAGTTATATTACAATACACAATGGTGTTGGACACTCAAAATACATTTTAGGTAAGATTGTTTTCATCTAATCGATGAGACTTATTAAAAAAATTACACAACAATATTAATTAGTATTTATTAGCCTCACAACTTTCGAAAAAAAAGGGTACATTATTGCTGTATTTTATTTTTTCTCTCACCAGTTGAATACTCTATTTTTTTTAAGTTAATTAATTTCTATAAATACTTAGTTTTCAAATCTTCGAAAAACTTTGCATAGTTTATACCAATTTATATTACAATACTCAATGTGTGGGCTCTCAAAACACTTTTTTACAATAACGGTTAAGATTATTCTGGTCTAATAATTAAAATTCACTATAAAATAAATTACACAATGTAACACGTTAAGAACTTAAATAATAATTAAATTAACATTAAAATATATATTTAATATTATTTGTAATGTTTTTCGCGTAATACGGGACGATAGGATATATGCAGAACGAGATACTCCCGCCTGAAGCCAGCTCTTTGGATCCTTGTTGATTTTTTATGACAATCCACTTCTCTTCACGCGAGACGTTGTTAGCATTCGCCCATTTCGCCTCTCGTTCCTACACTTCTGCTCCTGTTCTCGACCCCGCTCTCACTATCCTCCAACTTCTCCAACTCTCCATCTCTCATCATTCTCTTACGCTCACCAAACAATCCCATGGCTGCCTCTATCGCCTTGGCTTCGACCAACACGCCGTTTTTGCAACCAAACTCATCTCTGCATACTCTCTCTGTCGAAACCCAGTTGAAGCGCGAGTCTTTTTCGACTCATTTGAATACAAGAATGTGTATATGTGGAATACAATGATCAATGGGTACGCAAAAAATTATCTGTACAATGAAAGTTTTGACCTTTTTAATCGAATGTGCAGAAGTGAAGATTCACCTGATGATTTCACTCTTTCCACTCTTTCGAAAGCATGTTGTGATATTGGAGATTTGTGTGCTGGGGAAGCCATTCATGGCAAGTGTATACGTGTTGGGTTTGTCTCAGATACCGTAGTTGCTAATTCCATTGTGTCTATGTATGCCAGATGTGGGAAGTTTACTGAGTCCCGCAAAATATTTGTTGAAATGCCGCAGAGGAATGTCTCTTCTTGGAATGCTTTAATAGCAGGTTTAGTTAATTATAGGGAGGATAATGTTAATGGTTGTGTATGGGAATTTGTTAAAAGTATGCAAATTGAAGGTTTGGAGCCCGATGCATTTACTGTTTCTAGCCTCCTTCGTTTGTGTGGGGGAGATGCTGAGAGAGGGAGTTATGGAAGGGAGCTTCATTGTTACATTGTGAAGAATGAACTGGGTTTGGGTTTGGGTTCTGATGTTCACTTGGGATGTTGCTTGATTGATATGTATTCGAGAAGTAATAAAGTCAATGTTGCTAGGCGGGTTTTTGACCGCATGAAGTCTAGAAATGTTTTTGTTTGGACGGCCTTGATTAATGGTTATGTACACAACGGATTATCAGACGAAGGCCTGATTTTGTTTCGTGAAATGCAAGTGAGAAACGGAATAGAACCCAACAAGGTCTCCCTTGTGAGTGTTCTCCCTGCTTGTAGCTCGATTTTAGGTTTATTGGGTGGCAAACAAATCCATGGATTTGCCATTAGAAGGGAATTGGATTATGAAATTCCTTTATGCAATGCCATGATTGATATGTATTCCAAATGTGGCAGCTTGAATTGTGCAAGACGAGTCTTCGATGGTGATACTTTTTGTAAAGATGCAATATCTTGGAGTACGATGATTTCTGGATACGGATTGCATGGGAAGGGTCGACAAGCCATTTGTTTGTACAAGAAGATGCTTCATCTTGGGAGTAGACCAGACAGAATTACAATAGTCGGGGTGCTTTCCGCTTGTGGTAGGTCAGGATTGGTAGATGAAGGCCTTAATATTTATAACTCGGTCGTAAAAGACTATGGGATTAAACCAACGCTAGAGATCTGTGCTTGTTTGGTTGATATGTTGGGTCGATCGGGAGAGCTGAAGCAAGCACTGAATTTCATCAGGACAATGCCTGTAGAACCTGGTCCTAGTGTTTGGGGAGCTCTTCTTAATGCTTCTCTACATCATGGGAATTATGAGATGCGAGATTTGGCTTACAAGTTCCTTATTCAGATAGAACCTGAGAACCCTTCTAATTATGTCTCACTTTCAAACTTATATGCTTCTTCGCAGAAGTGGGATGTTGTGGCTGAAGTGAGATCAGCAATGAGAGAAAAACAACTTCGGAAGTTGCCTGGGTGCAGTTGGATAACGATCAATAGCGAAACTCACAGGTTCTACGTTGCGGATAAAGCCCATTCGTGTTCTGACATGATTCATGAAATGCTGGAGGAACTCCTTTTAGTGATGAAGGGAGACAGCAATTGTCCTGCCTTTGAATGTTTGACTTAGATTTTGTATAAGAAGGGGTAAACAGGTTATATTGTTATCAGAGATAAGAGAAAGTGTATAGGGTATTAATTAACCCTAACACATAAGAGTTTTATTTATATTGTTGCTCACTTACATTACATGTCATAATTAAGCAATGTGGGACAAACATATAGACTAAACATAAACTATTCTAACACTCCCCCTCAAGCTGGAGAATAAATATTACAAAATCCCAGCTTGTTACATAAAAACTCAAAACGGGGTTTAAACAATGACTTAGTAAAAATATCTGCAATCTGAGCTCCTGTGGATACAAAAGGTGTAGTCAAAGTACCACTATCAATCTTCTCCCGAACGATATGACAATCTACCTCAATATGTTTGGTTCTTTCATGAAACACCGGGTTTGAGGAAATATGTATCGCCGCCTGATTATCACAATGCATAGGTGATGAGCGCACTATATTGCATAATAACGTGGCTCTATGTACCCATTTTGGCATTTATGCGTAGGTAAATTTATTGTTCTAGTTAATATTGCACGCATACTTGTCTTTGTTCCATTTCAGGTTTTCGAGCGCTAAAAGCATGTCCAAAGGCTTCATTACGACTAAAAGGCCTCGGTCCATTTACGACATTGTTAAAAGTGCAAATGGAAAGTCCGTGAATGATAAAAGAGAAGCCGGAACGAAAGAAGAAAGAAGCTACAAAAATTGAAGACAGACTCATTCTCTATCAATAGAGAGTGGAGTCCTATCAATAGAGACTTTCTCTATCAATAGAAGAATTGCCTATTGATGCCTATCAATAGAGACAGAAGTTTAAAATCGGACAGTGCACTTCTCTATCGATAGAGAACCCCTTCTATCGATAGAAGGGCAATTTTTACTGAAGAAATAGACTTCTCTATCGATAGAGACTCATTCCTATCGATAGAAGGCTTGATCAAAGAAGACCAGAGGACTTCCCTATCGATAGAGACTCACTCCTATCGATAGAAGGCTTGATAAATGAATACCAGAGGACTTCTCTATCGATAGAGAGATCCTCCTATCGATAGAGACCCAATTCCGACAGATTCTTGTGGGGCCGACTTTTGCTCGAATTCTGGGCCAAATCACTGAATAAGAAGCTTCTTAAATTGCCATTGTGGAGGGTAGAATGGCATTTTCACCTAGGTTTTGTAGGATACTTTATTTTAGGTTGTATTCTTTGGCTAAAGGGGGTCTCTCATACACAAAAAAAAATACACTTAGCCTTATATCAGATTTACACTGTTCTAGAGAGCTTTTCTTGCCTCCCTTTTTGCTTTTTATGCTCATTCTTCATATTTCTTCAAGTTTTGGTAAGTTCTTAATCTCTTAAGTGTTCTTCCCCTTTGAATCTTTGAATTCTCTTGGAAGCACTTAAGTGTTAGCAAGTTTTCTTTACATTTCTTCCTTAAGTATTGTTCTTCTTACTTTAGAATCTGATTCCATTTTAGTTTTGCTTAGTTCTTTCTTATTGTCTTTAGATAAGTTTGTTTCATTATGTTTTCTTTCATTTCCATATTGTTCATGTCAAAGTATGAGTAGTTAATTTAGTGTGGGTTAAGTCTAAATGTGAAGTTCAATTCAAAACCATGTTGGTCTCTATCTTCTCCAAACTTTAATGCCATTGATGGATCTTTCTAAGCTTTTTCTTTTGAAATAAAAATGAAGAGTTAAGTCCTTGCTTAGATATAGCCCATCCTTAGAGTTGGTATATCTAATACTTGGATCGATGTCCTTCATCTTTTAATCCTATTTCTTTAAAACTTGAAAGATCCGTCAAAACCATTTTAAGAATTTAAATCCTGATTTTCATCGAAGAATTTTCCGATCTAAAACCCGGGACCGGGAGTTAGATTGAGTTATAAGGAGAAGAGATAGACCAACGAAAGATTTGAATGAACCAAACTTTAGGACTTAACCCCACTCCTTAATCTAGTGTTAATCCTCCTTTTAGTTGATATAATTGCTTAACCGCACCAAACAAAACTTTGAGGTTGACGTCCGAAACGTCGAAAACACAAATTTGCGTATTCTCTGATTTCAACGTTCTTTTCCCTGTGGATCGATACTCCGGACTATCCCTATACTCATTTTTTAATATTTTGAGGAAAGTCCAGTTTTATGAAATTAAACCACTGACCACGTGGCCGGCACCCTAACGACACGCACTTTGCCGGTCCGGTCATGTTTTTGGCGCCGTTGCCGGGGATTTGAATAGTTGATTTAGAGAAATCGCAGATTTTACAAAGTGCAAGTTTCTTTGGCGGAAACCTTTAACCTACCCATATTGGTAAACCTAAGGTGTAACGCAAGCCAAAGGAACGTGCAATTCGCAAATTTTATTTTCTTTTTGAACTCACACTTAATTGTTAGGAGTTGTCTTTGGTGTATGAGTGTTTACACTCGACACGCTACGCATAGACTCATTCACACAAACAATCCCTCTAACACCACAATGGCTACCCAACCGAAGGTCAATAATGTCCCATTTGCACGAACCATGAGAGAATATTTATGCCCATCCAATTTCGAAATCCAGGGCTATTATTCTCAATGGCAGGAACCATTATGGTACCCACCTAACAATTCACCACAATATGCTTTCCAAAAACCTGTTGTAGATTCCAATGCATCTCAACCATCTAATGAGCAGAGTTTAGAGGACACATTGCAGATGTTCCTACAAGGGCATTCAAAAACTATTGAGCAAAATAGGCAAGCTTTTGGTGACATCCACTCCTAATTTGAACAATATCTTCAATGTTGAGAGGCAAAATGGGGATGATGATGAGTTCCGTGGTGTGAACCACATTGATACCTTAGACCAAGAACAAGAGAACTCTCATGTATTCCCCGATCCTCTTGAAATTGGTCTCACTGCTGAAGAGACCATATTTTTAGATTCACCTGAGCTCGAGTGCTTGTCCTCACTCGTAAATGACGAAGCTATGGGAATAGAAAGTTGGGTACCCATTGTTGACGAGTCACCTCCGGACAAACCGCAAACTTATTTGTCCATTGACCAATCTGTACCTTTAGAAATTCAGATTTTTTCTAAGCAAGTGGAAACCGATCCCCCTGATAATACTGAGTATTCTCTTGTTGTGATTCTACCCATTCAAACGAATCAACAGGAGAGTAAACTTTTGGGACTCTCAGACCAACATCAGCAGGTTATGAGTTGGCACCTTCGATTAGACCATTTTTCTCCACCCTTTACTGATCCAATTTTGGAAAGGAAATATGGTCATTCAGGCTACAATCTCATTGTGGTCTCTCTAGTAGACCAAGCACAGTCACATGTCCCTTATCCATTTGGGACTTTTCCCTTGAAAATTTTGATCCTTAGGAATCGATTGAGGAGTTGTGTGACCCTGTCTATGGGGGGTCCAATGCAGGCAATGTGGACCCCAATTCTTTGGGTCCGTGAGCTTTATTTGAAGTCTAGGAGACTATAAATCCATGGAGTATGTGATACCTCCATTGTTTGCCGTGCTCGAACGGCATCCGACGGTCTGGTATAGCCACCTTGTCAAGCTACGTATGTAGTACCTTGAGGTTGGGTCTGACGGCAGGCGCGTGGACAATGAGAAATCTGTCTGAACCCTTTCGGCTTTAGTGTCAAGTTCCGTGGAGATTTCTTCAAAGCGGAATGAAGGGGTAAGGAATTTGGGGGGACCCCCTCCAAAGGGAGTGGTAGCCTATTAGATGATGGCGCTGCTTCTCAAGATATTGTTGAACCCCACGCATACTGTCCTTCCAACAATAGGGAAACACAGTCTTTGACAAGGAAGAAAAGTAGTACTCGTGTCCTTCGCGTGAAGAAGTTGGTGGATTTATTGCTTATTTTCATTATTGTCATTTTTGGACTAACCCGCTAATGAAATTTGTGTTCCATGAAGCCATGTTTGCTCTTAGTAGGTAGTTGGTGGTTCAGTCTTCACAAGGTATACACGCTATCAGCCTTGGTAGTTTGGATCTAAGTACGGGGTGATTGCGGCATTCAAGAGCCCAAAGTCATGGGTGTAGCTATGTGCTACGGTTGTTAGTCCAACAAAGTTCCGGCGATGATCCTATGTGACTAGCTATGGTCCACAAGTTGGAGCCGAAAGAGTACACCTTGGAAGCCCTCCCAATGACAAACAGTGCACGTGACGAGAAATCCTCAAACTTGGTCGAAGTATATGGTGGTTGACATTCCACCTCGCAGGTATGTTCGTCCCTCTTTTATGCTTAATGGTGCGTTGTCTTCTTGCATTGAGGACAATGCAATTTTCAAGTCGGGGGGAGGGGTTAGTCCAATTTTAGTGTTATTTGAGTCATTTTAGTCCCAATTTTTTCAAATTTTGTTCAATTTCCCATGAAAGTAGAGTTGAAGCTTATGCTTGATAATTTGGATATGTACAAGAGGCATGCATGCGATGTATTGGTCATTGAGCAGCAAAGTCAATTCACACACATAAACATGAACTATTTGGAACACTTTGAGCTAAGTTTGTAATTGGGTGAATTGATCATATAGAGTGGAGATTTAATTTGAAAAGCATCCCGCACACTCTTTCGCACTCGATCTTCATATGAAATCCATGCCATGCTCATATCATGCTTAACATCTTGCATGCATCAATTTGGAATTCATTATGTATGGAGAAAATGAAATTAGGCTATCTTTGCATGATTGAACCACACAAGTGTCCCATAATTCAAATTTTGAACCCAGTCCGAGTCATCCAATTTTCATGAAACAATTAGGAAACCGGATGTTAGGAAGTGCTATGAGGTGGTATAAGAGTGTTTTGATGGGGGATGGAAAGAAGACGTGTCAAAAATGAAGAAGTTGGGCAAAAGAAGAAATTTCAGACAGTTCACTTCTCTATTGATAGAGGAGACTTTCCTATTGATAGAGAAAATGCAAAAGTTGGACAGTTCATTCTTCTATTGATAGAGACTACTTCTCTATCAATAGAGACTATTTCTCAATCCATAGAGAGATTGGTTTTCGAAAAGAAATTCTCAAATCGCATAAAACCAAATGATGTCCTTTCATTTTTCAAGCCCGACTCTCACTCTCCAGTTCAAAAAAAAAAAAAAAAAATTTACAATTCCCTCTCTCTCCGACTCCGAAATCCTTCAAGGGAAAAATGTGAAAAATGATAAAGAAGATCTTTTGTCGGCTGATAGAGATCAAGAGATCACAGAAAGAGATCTTGAAGACACAGAAACAGATACTGAGGAGACAGAAGTTTACTATGGATCATGTGGCAGCGCAGATAGGGCGCCCGTACATCTCTGAAGATGAACCGGAAGAAGAGGAGAGTGAGACTGAAGAGGAAGTCAGTGATGATAGTGAGGAGGAGTCGGGAGAGGATGAAATTGTGGAAGAAAGTGAGTAGAAGAAAAGGGGGACACAGTTAGAATAAGATCGAGTCTATGCTAGTTTTTCTCTTGTTAAGTGTCATTGAGTCTAGGAAGTTGTGTTTTTCTTTTCATGTTAGTCATCATGGTATTGTGCACCGGGTGCACGTTGACATTGTCAGGACACCGGCAAAGGATAGATGACCAAGCCACATATCAGCCGGTGTCATTTCTTGTACTCCAATTTTGTTATAAAAACCATGAATGTTATAAGCTTTTAAGTCCTAATAGATTCTAATTACGTTTTGGATTCTATCTTGATGCGTGTTTGAGTAGTTACATGTGCACTTGGCATTCCTACATCACATTGCTATGTTCCATCAACGCATATAGAGTACTTTCATTGTGATTGCGCTTATTCTTTGAATGCATAACCACATCTTCGGTGTGTATATTCGCGCAAGTTAGGGATGCAAAGTTCAAGTCATAAAGTGCGCAATTCGTTGTGAGGGCAAACTGAGAGATTCGGAATCAAGGCTCACTTTGGTTAACATTGCTTCATACATTTCCAAGCTCACTTGTTCGTTATAGTTCATGAATGGTTATGTGTGTTTGCATTGCTCATTCTTGCGAAATGCGCCTAGTACACATGGAAAACTACGAATCAAGTATGGTTGATAATTAAACTTGCATGGGAAATAAACTGTCTTTTTGTTATTAGTGTGATGCGTTGCTAGGGACTAGCAACCTTCAAGTTGGGGGGTGTGATGAGCGCACTATATTGCATAATAACGTGGCTCTATGTACCCATTTTGGCATTTATGCGTAGGTAAATTTATTGTTCTAGTTAATATTGCACGCATACTTGTCTTTGTTCCATTTCAGGTTTTCGAGCGCTAAAAGCATGTCCAAAGGCTTCATTACGACTAAAAGGCCTCGGTCCATTTACGACATTGATAAAAGTGCAAATGGAAGGTCCGTGAATGATAAAAGAGAAGCAGGAACGAAAGAAGAAAGAAGCTACAAAAATTGAAGACAGACTCATTCTCTATCAATAGAGAGTGGAGTCCTATCAATAGAGACTCTCTCTATCAATAGAAGAATTGCCCATTGATGCCTATCAATAGAGACAGAAGTTTAAAATCGGACAGTGCACTTCTCTATCGATAGAAAACCCCTTCTATCGATAGAAGGGCAATTTTTACTGAAGAAATAGACTTCTCTATCGATAGAGACCCATTCCTATCGATAGAAGGCTTGATCAAAGAAGACCAGAGGACTTCCCTATCGATAGAGACTCACTCCTATCGATAGAAGGCTTGATAAATGAATACCAGAGGACTTCTCTGTCGATAGAGAGATCCTCCTATCGATAGAGATCCAATTCCGACAGATTCTTGTGGGGCCGACTTTTGCTCGAATTCTGGGCCAAATCACTGAATAAGAAGCTTCTTAAATTGCCATTGTGGAGGGTAGAATGGCATTTTGACCTAGGTTTTGTAGGATACTTTATTTTAGGTTGTATTCTTTGGCTAAAGGGGGTCTCTCATACACACAAAAAAATACACTTAGCCTTATATCAGATTTACACTGTTCTAGAGAGCTTTTCTTGCCTCCCTTTTTGCTTTTTATGCTCATTCTTCATATTTCTTCAAGTTTTGGTAAGTTCTTAATCTCTTAAGTGTTCTTCCCCTTTGAATCTTTGAATTTTCTTGGAAGCACTTAAGTGTTAGCGAGTTTTCTTTACATTTCTTCCTTAAGTATTGTTCTTCTTACTTTAGAATCTGATTCCATTTTAGTTTTGCTTAGTTCTTTCTTATTGTCTTTAGATAAGTTTGTTTCATTATGTTTTCTTTCATTTTCATATTGTTCATGTCAAAGTATGAGTAGTTAATTTAGTGTGGGTTAAGTCTAAATGTGAAGTTCAATTCGAAACCATGTCTCTATCTTCTCCAAACTTTAATGCCATTGATGGATCTTTCTAAGCTTTTTCTTTTGAAATAAAAATGAAGAGTTAAGTCCTTGCTTAGATATAGCCATCCTTAGAGTTGGTATATCTAATACTTGGATCGATGTCCTTCATCTTTTAATCCTATTTCTTTAAAACTTGAAAGATCTGTCAAAACCATTTTAAGAATTTAAATCCTGATTTTCATCGAAGAATTTTCCGATCTAAAACCCGGGACCAGGAGTTAGATTGAGTTATAAGGAGAAGAGATAGACCAAAGAAAGATTTGAATGAACCAAACTTTAGGACTTAACCCCACTCCTTAATCTAGTGTTAATCCTCATTCTAGTTGATATAATTGCTTAACTGCACCAAACAAAACTTTGAGGTTGACGTCCGAAACGTCGAAAACACCAATTTGCGTATTCTCTGATTTCAACGTTCTTTTCCATGTGGATCGATACTCCGGACTATCCCTATACTCATTTTTTAATATTTTGAGGAAAGTCCAGTTTTATGAAATTAAACCACTGACCACATGGCCGGCACCCTAACGACACGCACTTTGCCGGTCCGGTCAATAGGCATTGGTAACGGCACTGGAAATCCATGTTCCTCAAGAAAGGATTTCAGCCAGACAACCTCACATGTAGTATGAGCCATAGCACGGTACTCTGCCTCTGCACTAGACCTTGCGACAACGGTTTGCTTCTTACTCTTCCAAGTAACGAGGTTGCCACCAATAAAAGTACAATAACCAGTAGTTGAACGTCGATCAGAAGGTGACCCTGCCCAATCTGCATCAGTAAACGCCTCAACACGCCAATGGCCATTAGAACGATAAAATAAGCCACGTCCAGGGTGAGCCTTAAGATACTTCACAATGCGAATGCAAGCCTCCCAGTGTGGAATACGAGGAGCAGACATAAATTGACTCACCTTACTAACAGCAAATGAGATATCAGGACGAGTATTGGTAAGATAAATCAACTTACCAACTAATCGACGATACTGATCTGGCTGAGAAAATACCTCCCCCTGATCAATGCAAAGTTTGATATTAGGATCCATTGGAGTCTTCACAGGTTTAGCTCCCAATAAACCTGTCTCTTCTAGAATATCCAACACATATTTTCGTTGGGACAAACTAATCCCATCCTTGGATCTTGCCACCTCAATACCCAAGAAATATCGTAGCTTACCCAAATCTTTAGTGTGGAATTGACTGTGTAAGAATTGTTTCAACTCATCAATCCCTCTCTGATCATCTCCAGTAATAATAATGTCATCAACATAAACAATGAGCAACACTTTCCCTCGAGATGATATGAGGGAGAATACAGAGTGATCAGATTGACTTCGACGCATGCCAAACCTCATAATAGCATCACTAAACTTGCCAAACCACGCTCTGGGAGATTGTTTAAGGCCATAAAGGGATTTGCGAAGACGACATACCTTATGATGCTCCCCCTGAGCAACAAACCCAGGTGGTTGCTCCATGTAGACTTCCTCCTTAAGATCACCATGGAGAAAAGCATTTTTAACATCAAGTTGAAACAACGGCCAACCAAGATTGGCGGCAAGGGAAAGAAAAATCCGCACAGAACCAAGCTTGGCAACAGGAGAGAATGTTTCGGAGTAATCAACGCCATAAGTCTGTGTGTAGCCTTTGGCAACCAGGCGGGCTTTATGACGCTCAATAGTACCATCAGGAAGATACTTAATGGTATAAACCCAACGACAGCCAATAGTGGTTTTACCAGCAGGAAGAGTAACCAACTCCCATGTGCCATTATTATGAAGAGCAGACATTTCAGCTTCCATAGCTGTCCGCCACTTAGACCGGAATAATGCCTCCTGAACAGTGTTAGGAACAGATATAGAGGAAACAGTAGTAGTGAAAGCGCGAAGAGAGGGAGAGAGATGATGATAAGAGATAAACTGAGAGATAGGATGAGAAGTGCTCGAAATATTAGAAAAATCATATTTTACCGGTGGGTGACGATTCACGAGTAGGATATCGACGAGCAGGCGGATCTGGCGACAAGGGGGAAGACGGAGGCGTGGGCAAAGATGGTGCAGCAGCCAGGGATGGTTCTCAATAGGCGGAAGTGATGTCTGGGGCTGGGTTGGTGCGGGTGCGGGAGAACGACGAACATATACTTGTAAAGGTTTTTGGGGAACAGTACAAGTGGGGACAGTCATAGGTAGCATAGACTAAAGGGTAACAAGATCGTTGGTAGTAACAGGATCTGAGTAATAGGGCAACGACTCATTAAACGTGACATCGGCACAAACGAAGTGACGACGTAAGGTAGGAGAGTAACAGCGATATCCTTTCTGAGTGCGGGAGTATCCCAAAAAAAATACATTTAAAAGACCGAGGATCAAGTTTACTCCTATCAGGGTCAAGGACATGGACATAACAAGTGCACCCAAAAACCCGAGGGGGTAAGGGATGGAGAGGCCGACCAGGGAACAAGACCTTATGGGGAACCTGCCCTCCTAAGACCGTAGAGGGCATACGGTTGATTAAATAACAAGCAGTGAGAGCAGCATTACTCCAGTATGACTTAGGAACCTGCATGTGGAATAGTAAAGCACGCATAACCTCAGACAAGTGTCGAATCTTGCGCTCAGCAACTCCATTTTGTTGTGGAGACCGAGCGCACGATGATTGGTGAATAATGCCATGATCATCAAGAAATTAAGAAAGAAGACTGTGAAAATATTCACGGGCATTATCGGAACGAAATATTTGAATGCAGGTATCAAATTGATTCTTAACTTCCATGTAAAAAGATTTAAACACATGTTGCAATTCAGACCTCTCTTTCATGAGATAAAGATATGTGATACGAGAAAAATCATCCACAAAAATAACATAATACTGAAAACCAGAAACACTGGGCACATGAATAGGCCCCCAAATGTCTGAATGAACCAACTGAAAAGGACGCGATGCACGACGCTCAACCCTAGGATGAAAAGAGACGCGTCGGTGTTTACTAAACTCACAAACTTCACACACCAACTTATTGAGAGAACGACACGAGGGGACAAGACGCTTCAAACTCTGGAGAGATGGATGGCCAAGGCGACAATGTTGTTGGTATGGTGACTCGGATGTCTGAAGAGCAACAGGCTGAGGGACAGTCACGTAATAGAGGCCACCGCGCTCAATGCCCCCACCAATCTTCCTCCCTGTCTTGAGATCCTGAAAAATACAGCCATGATGAGAAAATGTGACGGAACAGTTTAAAGATTTGGTAAGACGACTCACAGACATAAGGTTAAATGGAAAACGAGGAACATGTAAGACAGAAGTTAAAGTGAGAGAAGAAGTGACAGGAACGGAGCCCAAACCAGTAACAGCAGTGGTAGAACCATCAGCTAAGGTGACATGTGATGATTTACCAAGTGACTGTTGACTAAGGAAAAAGTTAGGTGTACCAGTCATGTGATTTGTAGCTCCTGAGTCAATAACCCAAGGAGAGGATGAGAATGAGGCAGCACAGGCAACAGATGGACCGGTCTGAGCAAGCGTAGCAGTGGAAGATTCTGTCCCATCCTGCAATGACAAGAACCGCTGGTAATCCTCAGCTGAAGTAACCACACTATCGGCAGAAGTTTGAGCATACTGTCCAGTATCCTCAGAGGCAACCTGATGAGCTTGGGGATAACCATGAAGAGCATAACAATAGTCCACGGTATGACTTGTACCCTTACAATGAGTACAAAATCGGGTACCGCGGCCACGACCAGAAGTACCTTGACCAGAACTAGCTCCCCCTCGGTTAGAATGACGACCATTGGACCCAAAATTACCATGACCACCATAATGAGGACTGGAATCATGGTTACCAGAACCCCGTCCTCCACGACCACGACTGCTATACCCAGAATCACGGCCGCGGCCACGGCCACGGCTGGCAGAGAAAGCAGAGCTATCAGAAGCAGCGGAAGTCAAAGATGGTGTAGAAATAGAAGATGACTGACGAAGACGACGAAATACCTCGCTGAGAGGAGGTAAGTCAGGAGATCCCAAAATCTGATTACTCACAGGGCCAAAGGTCGATGACGCACCAGATAAAAAATGAGTAACCCGCATACGATCTCGCTGGCGTCGTACAACCTGAATATCAGCAGAAAGAGGTTCACAAATATCTAATTCATTACAAATGCACCGAAACTTAGCATAATACTCCTCAAATGAAGCATCACCCTGAGATATAGTAAAGAAAGACCGATGAAGCTCATATGTGCGGCGGAGATTGTCTACACCTGAATACAATTCTTTGGCCTCGGTCCACACTTCTTTTGCGGTCACACAGAACATCAACGTACTGGCAACCTGCTCCGTCATACTATTCCAGAGTTCGGAGCGAACACGGGCATCAACTGCTTTCCAGGCCCGATATGTGGAAGAATCAGCAGGCGAGGGGTCATCAGTCAAATAAGAGTCCTCGGACTCACCCAAATAATACACCTCAACAGCCTTTGCCCATAAAACATAATTTCCCCCATTTAATGGTGTGGAGGTAATAGAACGCCGATCACGAGACCGGGAACCACCCAATAAACTACCAATAGCTGTCGAGTCAGAACCAGACAGAGTACCAACAACAGTAGAAACAGGATCAGACTGCTCTACAGACATGTTGACAAATACAAATAACCAACAACAAATGAAATCCAACAACCACCACTTTAACGGATCACAACCACCAAACAATAACCAGTACCAAATCAGACAAACTAATCATCAACAAACAAATGCCAAGAAATCAGGGCCATAAACAGAGACTAAGCAACATCCATAATCATCCACAGAGGTCGAACATCAACAGATCAGAGGCACAAACAGATCAGATCATCCGCGATGAGCAACCAACAACCAACAACCAACAGATCAGTAAACCAGTAAAACCAGCAACCAAAACCAACAGATGACGAGAGAAGCTGGTACATGAACAACCAGCAACCAAATCGCGAGTGAGAAGGACAACCAGAACAAGAGAACATCATCTATCAGAACATCGTCTATAAGAACATCGTCTATCAGAGAGTGCGGCTATCAGACGATGGCAAACATCAGAGGTGCGGCAAACAGCAAAAAACGGATCAAGGGGTGCGGCCCACAGAGACCAGAGAACAACAGAGAGTGCGGCGGATCAGAGGCCAAACCTGCGGAGCAATGACAGGCGGCACTGAAGGAGGCTGAAACAGGCGGCAAAACCGGAAAATGGAGGCTGATGGTGGCGTCTGGATCTGAGGCGGCTACGGCGACGGGGCCAGGGGCGACGGCGGCCAGGGGCGGCGCGGCCAGGGGCGACGGCGGCCAGGGGCGACGGCGGCCAGGGGTGGCGGGGCCAGGGACGGCCAGGGGTGGCAGAAGTGAAGGCGTACGGTCAACTGTATGTGGCGGTCAGAGGCTGTAGGTGGCGACTGTATGTGGCGGCTGTATGTGGCTTGGTTGGTTTAGGGTTTAAACAGGGTTGGGGTTTAAACATAGGCTAGGGTTAGGAGGTCTAGGGTTAGGAGGCCTAGGGTTAGGATTTAATTTCTAGGATTAGGGTTGGGTTTTTGGGTGGATTAAGGTTAGGCTTTGATACCATGTTATCAGAGATAAGAGAAAGTGTATAGGGTATTAATTAACCCTAACACACAAGAGTTTTATTTATATTGTTGCTCACTTACATTACATGTCATAATTAAGCAATGTGGGACAAACATATAGACTAAACATAAACTATTCTAACATGGCACAATCAGGGATGGTGAATACTGTTCTTATGCCTAAGTTCTATGGCACTGCAAATCTGCAATGAACACAGCAATCTGATAGCAGGAGAGCTATCAATTTGGCTGACTGGAATCTGTTCCAACTTTCAAGTTCAGGTTTGTCAGATCTCATACGTTTATATTGATGTGTTTTCTATATAACCGGATGTTCGGGTCAATTTACTCATACCTTGACTAGTCCAGCGCTCAAAGTTGTCAAATAAGAGAACCTGCAGAAGCCTCAAGATTTTTTGCGGGCAGTGAGAATGAATTGACCTTGCGAGCTTGGGAGAGTAAGCCCTTATCTGCTGCCATGCTCCCATTCAACCAACCTTTTGGGGTTATTGATGCGCTTTTATGCAACGAGAAAGGTACATATACTGAGAGTATCAACTTCGGGTTCCTAGATTATGGATTATTTTTTCATTTGCAAACAAAAAAATGAAACTATCAACTTCAAGGTGCCATCCATTTGTTTCTTACTCGTCTATCCATTTGTTTCTCACTCATCTTTCTCTTGAAATTTGATCAGAGCTGAAGCTACAACATCTTCTTCAGTGCTGCGTTAGTGGGTATAAAACACAACGATTTTCTCTTGAAAATGTATAGGCATACAAATGAGAACACCCTTATCGGCCATTCCACCATTTTTTTCATGTTATGGTTGTAGGGTCCCACCCATGCATGGAAGGTGGGATAAGATGTCAGAAGCTACACCCCAACAGCTATTGTTGACCTTCTTCCAAAGTCTTGCTTGGTTGAATCAATGGAATATTACACACATGATTCATCATTTAGGTGGTGTTTAGATTGACTGGATTATTAGATTATTGAATTATTTTTTTCATCCTTACGTGAAATTTTTTTTGTAATTTTTTGTTTTTTATTAATTTTTTGAGGATTATTGGTTTATCTCGACGAGAGCTTTCAAAGAAGTTATAAATCATGAACCAAATTTGAAAAAAATTTAGAAAAATTAAAAATTAAAAAATAGGGAGTTTTGAGCTTATTCGTCGTCTTTAGTGACATTTTTTTAACTTTTGGACATAATTTTATACTTTTTGGATTCTTTTCATCAAGACGGACCAATAATTCACAAAATATTGAGGCTAAAACAACAAATGAAAAAAAAAATTGAATAGAGACAAAAAAAATTAATTTGAAAAGCAGTTAGGCCAAACAGTCTTAATGCTCTTTGGCTTATTTTCTCTGTTGTGCCTACGTATACATGTGGAAGTGATAGCATAAGGATATCCTACGGACCAAAGTGAGCAACGTTGAGTGAGCTTAGTGGGTGCTCCAGCTCTAGTGAAGCTCTGGTAAGATAGAGGAAAGGAGGTGAGAGGTGAGGGCAAAATAAGATGTGTGAGGTGAGGGCAAATTAAGAGGTGTGTGGTAGAGAGGGTGACAGAAAATTTAGTTTTCTTATGCAAATATTATGATTCTCTTTGTGAATGTATCCAATTGGGAAATCTCATAAAATTCTTGTGTTGTGTGTCTGTGTACGTGTAATTGATCATGGACTGTATGAGATGAAATTCTCATATATAGTTCTCTACGCGCGGGGGCTTATATCTTCATAATATTTATGATTTGTTCGAAGAATGGCTCGAAATTCAGGCGATTGCTGATGATATAACTAGTAAATACATGTGGTTATGGTCGTTTGATTATTTTTTAATGTTAAATATTGTCTGTTGCAGGATGGTAGTTCAATTGTCCTGGGTAATTATATGCTATTGTTGTAAGTGAAGCTTAGACTTGGTAATATGTGTGTATGGTAATTATATGTAAAATTACATGAAATGGATTTTTTGAAAATGTCTAGGCATACATATGAGAGAAACCTTCTTAGCCATTCGAGTTTTTTTCTTTTTTTTGGGAAAGAGATTCAAGAAATCTTTCCTTAATCATTCTACTGCTCTTTAGTCAGCGGATCTCAATTATTAATTAATAAGTTTAAAAGGATCCAAATTTTTGTAATTCAATAAAAAAAATTAAAATGATTAAATTTTTAAAGGTTTTTCATGCACATATTATTAGTTCATGTAATTCAAACCCATTTGGCCCAACTCCATAACTCAATCTACATTGACCCTTTACCATGGGCATCCTTGATAAATTTTCTTCCTCATCATTTATTGCCCCCCATATTCTTTTCACTCATACGTTCAAGAAAATCTACTGCAATATGTTGAAGCTTGAAGCTCACATGGGAGATCTTCTTCTCCCCATTGCCACTCTTCTCCTTGGGCCTCACTCCATCTCAAATCTCCATAGAACATGTTCCAAAACCTCCTCTTTCCGTCGCATGGTTGATACATGATTCTTCCTCTTCCCCTATGATAGCTCTAAAATCCCTCAAACGTCACCTGGCAAATTTGTATCCAAGCAATATTATGGCCATTTGTATCCTCCACCTCCCTACTATGTATATGGCCTTCTCAACCAACTTCTTGGCATCACTGAAATTCGAAATTGCTATAGAGAGAGGTTGTAATTTTAGTTAGAGAGAGAGAGAGAGAGGAGAAAATTCAACTGAAGTTCTATTCTTCCCAAATCAAGCAAACTCCTTTCAATTTGAGATTATATTTCCTTCATTCAAGGTAATAGAATCCTCTCTTACCTCTAATTTATGTTATGAACCCCGTTTGAACTTCACGAAGCTCTGAGCAAACAAACCCAGTTTTAGATTTTTGGAAAAGGCGATCTCCCAACCAGTTGCCCCTTATCAATTCATCCGGATGAATCCGCTTTCTCTACCAATTTTGTACTAAAACATATTGAAACCCATTCGGATGCCCTGCTATAATCCATTTGGATGACCTTGCATGTTGAACCTGGTTTCTATAATCCACTTGGATGCCCTGTTGTGCTCATCCATATCAATTTGCTTACTAGCTATTATTTTCATAAGTCATCCAGATGTCATATTCATTTCATCTCAATGAATTTACTCACTAACTATGATTTTCATAAGTCATTCCGATGCCCTATCCATTCCATCCCCATGAATTTACTCATTGACTATTACTTTTGTATGTCATCTCAATGAATTTACTCAATGAATATCATTAATGTGTGTTATTCCATTTATGAGGATAAGTAATGCATCTTAACTAGTATTGACTTCATTGAATTTGTCTTGTTTTGTGAAACCATCCCAATCAGGTGCCCTTTTGAGACCAATCGAATAACTCAACCACTTGGTCGATACCTATATTATACGGCCATTGCTCAATCGGATGCCTATGGTCATCCATGCGGATGACTTGGCATTGCCCAATGGGATGACTTATGCATTCTGTCCATGTCATGTTTGTAATTCTAATCATGTTTTAATCTCGTGCATATGCTTATGTGGTTTCGTATCTTACATTTGACATTATGAATTATGTTATCCTTGTGTCATTTTAGTGATCCTAAGTTGTTATTCGAATAGTTTGTTCAACTTGGATGTATGGGTCTAAGTACACGTCATAGAATATTGACCATTGAAACTTGATTTAGGAAAAAATGTATATGGTTTTGTTAATTAACCTTAACACTCATTAGTCTTATTTATATGATGTGAGGATAAAACACAATACATGATTATCCAATGTGGGATAATACTAAATTACTACTCTAACACTCCTCCTCAAGCTGGGGAATAAATGTCACAAAGACCCAACTTGTTACGTAGAAACTCTAACTGTGATTTGAACAAAGACTTAGTAAACATATCAGCTAATTGAGCACTGGTAGATACAAATGGAGTAGCTATTACACCATCTGTTAATTTCTCACGAACTAGATGATAATCAACTTCAATATGCTTGGTCTTCTCATGAAATACTGGGTTTGATGCAATGTGAATTGTAGCTTGGTTATCACAGTATAGAGGCATAGGCACACGAACTCCGATCCCCTCAAGAAATGATCGCAAGCATACAATCTCATACGTGGTATGTGTCATTGCTCTATACCCTGCTTCTGCACTAGACCAAGCAACCACTGTTTGTTCCTTGCTCTTCCAATTGATAAGATTTTCACCAAAAAATACACAGTATCCAATAGTAGACCTTCTATCAGATGGTCCTCTTGCCCAGTCAGAATCAATGAACGCCTCAACCCGCAAGTGTCCACTGACTCGATAAAATAGACCATAACCCAGATGTGCCTTAAGGTATTTCGTGGTCCGGAGAGCCGCCTCCCAATGTGGATGATGGGAGCAGACATGAAATGGCTTACCACACTAACCGCGGACGAGATATCTGGACGAGTAATAGTAAGATAATTCAACTTACCAACTAACCAATGATATTGAACAGGATTGAAGAATAACTCCCCCTGGTCAACACATAATTTGATGTTGGGATCCATAGGAGTTGCAACAGGTTTAGTTTCCAACAAACCAGTATCTGCAAGGATGTCTAGCACATACTTCTATTGAGATAAGCTAATACCGTCCTTGGATCGTGCCACCTCGATCCCTAAGAAGCATTAGAGTTCCCCCAAATCCTTTGTGTGGAATTGTTCGTTTAAGAATGATTTGAGTCCATCAATACCTTGTTGGTCATTACCGGTAATAATAATGTTGTCCACATAGATAACTAATAATACTTTCCCTCGATCAGTATTAAGAGAGAATACAAAATGATCAGACTGACTGCGATGCATGCCAAAGCATAATACCGCATCACTAAACTTTCCAAACTAGGCTCGAGGAGATTGTTTAAGTCTGTATAGTGCTTTGCGAAGACAACAAACTTGGTGAGGCGCCCCCTAAGCAACAAACCTAAGTGGTTGCTCTATGTAAACTTCCTTCTGGAAATCCCCGTGGAGGAAGGCATTTTTGATATTCAACTGAAACAACGGCCAACCAAGGGTCACAGCAAGAAAAATCAGAACCTGAACAGAGCCGAGTTTGGCAATCGGTGAAAATGTCTCAGAATAGTCAACGCCATAGGTCTGTGTGTACCCTTTGGCAATAAGATGCGCTTTATAACGCTCAAAGGTACCGTTAGGAAGATACTTGACAGTAAAGACCCAGTGACAATCAACAGGGGTTTTACCAGCAGGAAGAGGAACCAACTCCCATGTGCCATTATGATGAAGCGCAGACATTTCATCCTCCATAGCTTGGCGCCACTCAGATATAGATAAGGCTTCCTAAACAGTGTTAGGAACGCGAATGGAGGAAACAGAAGAACTAAAAGCATGAAGAGACAAAAACAAGTGATCATGTGAAACAAAGTGGGCAATAGGATAAGAAGTGCAAGAGCGAATACCTTTGCAGAGGGCTATAGGGCGATTATCGGGATCTCGCAACGGAGGTGAAGACGCAGTGGCAGGCTGAGGTGGCACGACGGATGGCAAGGGTGCGGGTGGAACGAGAGGTCGACGAACATATACCTGCAAGGGTTTGGGAGTAGGACTACCAGAAGGGACAGCGATAAGAAAATACTGACTCTTGTGCAGGATGATCATCGGCTGTGAGGGGACTTGAAAAGAAGGGTAAAGACTCATTAAAGGTAACATCAGTACATACAAAGCGACGCCGTAAGGATGGGGAGTAACATTTATAACCTTTTTGAGTCTGGGAGTAACCAAGGAAGATACACTGAATGGACCGATGATCAAGTTTATCCCAATCAGGCTCGAGAGCATGAACATAACACGTGCACCTAAATATCTGAGGGGATAAGTGGTGGAGAGGACGGCTAGGAAGCAAGACTTGGAAGAAAATTTGACCACCAAGAACGGTAGAAGGAAGTCGATTGATAAGATGACATGCGGTGAGGACAACCTCACTCCAGTGAGATTTAGGAACCTGCATTTGTAACAATAGAGCCTGCATAACTTCAGATAAATGACGGATCTTGCGTTCGGGAACCCTATTTTGCTATGAAGTCCGAGCACAAGAGGACTGGTGAAGAATGCCCTAATCATCAAAGAACTGAGAGAGCGTAGTATGAAAATATTCGCGTGCATTATCAGACCGAAAAATACGAATGCAGGTACTAAACTGAGTCATTATTTCCATACAAAATGATTTAAAAACATATTGCAACTCGGATCGTTCCTTCATAAGGTAGAGATAAGTAACACGAGAAAAATCATCAACAAAAATAACATAATACTGAAAGTCAAAAATGCTAGGAACTCGCATTGGACCCCAAATGTCGAAATGTACTAATTGAAAAGGTTAGGACACATGACTCTCAATGCGAGGATAAAAGGACATCCGACGACGTTTACTAAACTCGCAGGCCTCACATGGTAAGACCTGAACCTAACGACAAGAGGGCACCAGCATTTCAAGCTTTAAAGCAATGGGTGACCAAGGCAACAATGGTATTGATGGGGTGACTCGCAGGCCTCATATAGATCTCTTGTATGATGTGATTCATGGAGCATATTGCAAACCTAAGACTTAGTTTTAGCTTATTTGTTGGAGAAGAAAAGTCTCTAAAATGGGTTAGTTCTTTATGAAATTACAGGGTTTTTCTTGAGCTGAAGGATTGGTTCTTGGGAAATGGGTTTGACAAATTGTGATTCCAAAGGAAGTCTAGGGTAAATTACTCCACTGACCCATCTCTCTCATCTGAACAAACCTGGCAAACCAAACTCACCCTCTTCTTCTTTCCTTCTCTCTTTCATTCTCTCTCTCTCTCTCCATCTTCACACACAAAGCAGTGTTGCGAAACAAATTCTGAAATCAAATTTGTGTTTTTTTCCAGAAAACAGAATTGTAAAGCAGAAATCAGAAATCAAAATTTGAAATTTGCAGAACGCATTTTCCAGAAAATAGAATTGCAAAACAGAAATCAAATTTGTGTTTTTATGAAATGGGTGAGGCCCTTAGACATATTCTGATACCTTTGGCTGCATTTGTAGGAATTAGGTTTGCTTTGTTTCAGTGGTATTTGGTATCAAAGGTGAGGGTTTCAAGTGGATCTGGCTTCGACAATGTGCACAAAGACAAGTTAATTGAAGATGCGTCATCGGTACTGATCTCCTATGTGTATATATATGCGTGTGTATATATATACACTATATACATACATGGACTATTTGAGAATGAGAGACAAAGTGAAAAAGAGCGAGAGAGCGTGGTTAGAGACACAGAGAGAGTGAAAATAATTAAAAAAATTGAGTTACCAAAATGCCCTTAGAACAAGTTAACATTTGACTTTCTGTCTCAAAAAACTGAAGGTCATTATTGATTGTCCTTGATTGACACAAAAATATAAATTGAAGGTTAAAATCGAGCAATTTCAAAAGGTAGGGACGAAAGTGCTACTCCAGCTAGACTATAGGGACTACTAGAGTAATTTACCCATTGTTTTATTATGTTTTAAATTTTAAACTTGGGAGATTTTCTTTATATTAATATTAAGTAAGTATTAAATTCTAATTAACTAATTATGGATCATTTTTAATAATTTTAAATTTAAAAATTATTAATTTTTTGGGTCGTTACATAATAACCATAAAAAATTTATAAAAAAAAATCAGACAATAATTTAATAGTTACTATAGATTAAATAGACCTAAATAAAATAAAGACTCCAACAAAAACTACATGCAACCACTTGTTGTTCATATAATTTCACAAAATTTTAGTTTTTGTTATATGCTTTCTTTTATTTAGGATCTATTTAGCCTGTAATAATTATTGGATTATTGTAAGATTATTCTTTTCTATCCTTATTTGAAAATAAATTTTTGTTTTTTGTTTTCTAAATTTATTATGGTTATTAATTCCTCGAGATTTTAGATAAATATAAAATGATGTCCAAAAATTAAAAAAATTCAAAAATACAAAAATTAAGCTCAAAATAATATTTTTTAGACTTATTTTTATTTTTAGTGAAACATTTTTAGCTTTTGAATATAATTTTATACTTTTTAAATTTCTTTCATCAAGACGAACCAATAAATCATAAAAGATGATACAAAAATACCCAATACAAAAAAAAATTGAATAAAGAAAAAAATAAAATTTATTTTAGTTATTTGTGAGGGTAATATAGTAATTTAAACACAAAAAAAGAAAAATTATTTAATAGTAGGGTATTTTAGTAACTTTGTATAATAAGGACAAAAAAAATGAGTACATATGGCTAAAATGGCAAAATTTCTTGTTTGCTGTTCAATCAAACAACTAAAAACATAAAGATGAAACATTGCCATATGGTATTATAGTGAAAAAGAGTTTGTACTTGGCATCTGTCTCGTGAGTTCCGGCACTAGAGCTTCGGAGTGCTCTGAAGGTGTGGTCTTCTAGTCTTCAGGTAGAGAGCTCGAAGTCTGAGAATGAGACTGAAGTGCGTCCATTTGAGAGAGCGTAGCTTTGTCAAAGAAGGGAAGCCAAGGATTAGGTTAGGCATATCGGCGAAGTCTAATGTATCGTCGGTAATTTTTTGCATCTAAGGGGTGTGTAAGGGGTGGGTGTGTAGCTTTTTTCACGGAGAGGGACGAGAGACAGAGGCGCGTAGTTTGACTTGTTAAAATGAATCTGGCTATCATTGGCAATGTCATTGTTCACCACTTTTTCTTTCTGGGCTATTCTGATGGTTTATTATGAGCCGTGACTAAAAATTAGGTATGCAATAACGGTTTACAAAACATCGTTGCTAAAAATCTCTTTCTAGTAACGCTTTGAAGATGCTGCTATTTTCCACCTGTACCATCGGTTATTTATACCGCTGGGATAAAAACCGTCGGGAGATCCTCATTTTTCTGTAGTGCATGCATGGTATGACATTAATTGAACAGGACATGCTCTTTTGGCTCATAAACATCTGTACCTTATGGCATACCCATGGGACACATGTAAAAGCATCCGTTGGAAAAGAGTGCTTACATAACCGAATCAATGATTCACAGTGATGATGAAATGCAAAAACAAGCAAACAGTGTATTCCTCCGCGAACAGTATTTGAGAACTAAGAAACAAAGAAGAAAACAGTGCCTTCAAAAATTGCATGAATAAAGATCATGCTAAATCCACATAAAATTTGACCTTTCAAATGACACCTTAAGTGGATAGAATGAAATGAAATGAAACCCACTAACTCTATCTTTGATTGAGTGAATTCATCCTCTTCAAATCAGCAATTGATGCATTTGAAATGGAACAGGGTGTTTAAAAATTTTCTAGGTATTGAACAAAAGGTGTGATATTAGTAATTAATAGAATATGCTTAACACGTACTAGATGGTTTGGTGTTACTAGCAACCTACACGGACATAACTGAGATAGCAAAAGAATCAATAGCATGCGAAAAAAATGAAATTCCTATCTAGTTCTCTTTCACAAACTGATGGTTTGTGATATTAGTAATTAATGACTTCTTTATAATTAATATCATATAAATTTACTTTTTGTGATGTACGAAATTTCAAGTAAAACAAAAGGTTGACTAAGAAGAAAGATGAAGAATACAGAGAAGGAAGAACATTCAACATTGGCCCAACGGTCAAAAGCGTCGCTAGAAAATGCAAAAAGCGGTGCTACGCTGCTAAAGTGATACCAACTGACAAAAAATCATCGGTCAAACCATCGTGAGATATCTATCACTGTAGGAATATACTGACGGTTTGCCAAGCATTGGTAAAAATAATGTTTTAGCAATAGATGTTTTAGCCACGGCTTATTTAACTGTTGGTAAAGGACAATTCTATACCTGACTACAAACCGTTGGTATGTTACGGGCAACCGTTGCCACAATAGTTCTCTAATAACACTACAACCGTCGCTATTGTTTGGAATAACTGTTGCCATATTTCTTTTTCTAAAATATCCATCAATTTCCAACAATGCTTTGGAATGTGCAAATATATGCCAATTTAGTCTTAATATACACCCATTCTTTGAAAGAAAATTATTTTTTTCATATAGAACAAAAATAACATCATAATCGATCCCACATCTATTACATAAAGTTGTCAAAGTAAAAATTCATTGACAATATTCATATATATCTCCCATAGTACTTCATTAACATAATATCAAAATAATCCACAATATTAATACCTAATACATGTCCAAATAAAAATCACAAAAATAGGATAAGTTGCCATCTTTGTAAAACCTCCACGAAAATAGATATCCAACACTCAATGCATCTAAATAGTCCTATTACCTGCAAAAATATGGCAGAAAGAAAATAAATAAAATTTTCAACCTCCCAAAGACTAGAACAAGGGGACAAAAATAAAATTAAAATTAAAGGCACCATATAGTCTTACGTTTTTCATCCATTTGGGAACGTATCGAAATTTTTTCTACCAGTATCTGAAACATAGACATTGCGTATCCGAAACGTATTTAAAATTAAAATGAGTTAATTTTAATACTGGATACCTTTTAGGAGTATTTGATACGTATCAGGGGTGTATATTGGACACAGCTATGCAACAAATAGCAGAAGCGACTTATGATGAAGTAGTTAGGAAGCAGCAGCAGAGTTGCAATAAACACTGCTATTGTCACGCCCTCAATTTTAACATAACAATAATATATAATAAATTGCAAATATGATCGCAGTTCTCACCAAAAGCCCAAAAGCCCCCTTTCTCCGTAAGCCAAGTTCTTACAATTTTACAAAAGTTAGAATGAGAATAATACATTAACGTTAGGACATACAAATCAACTAGAGTTATAATACATCTTTTTCAAAAATAGATAGAAAGATGTCAAATAACTCCACAGATGCGACTCATATATTGTCAAGCAAAAATTCAAGCACTCCATGCCAACTCCGCGCTAAACATCAGGGACTGGACCTGAAAACAAATAAGGGTTGAGCCCAAGAGCCCAGTAGAGAAATTCAATGCAAATCTTACATAAATATGGAATGTCTAGATATATAGAGTAAACAACAACACACGACTTTGGTGAAACATTTCAAGGTAACCATATGTATATGAATTTTCACCAATTCAATCTCGTATCGGAACCAACTCTACTTAGATCCTTTCTTCAAAATTCTTCCCATCAACATTGGGTACGCTTTCAAATTTTTGCTTTTTTCGGTATCTCATGCCTAGTATTCCCATGGAATCCTAGTCCCATTTTCTAGTAATCCCGTCTGGGAATCTAGTTCACGACATTCCTAGCCTCTCCATCGAGAAGTCTAGTTCGTACATTCCTAGCCTTCCTATCAAGGAGTCTAATTCACAATATTCCTAACCTTCCCATCGAGGAGTCTAATTCACGACATTCTTAGCCTTCCCATCGGGGAGTCTAGTTTGTAATATTCAAGCACAACATAAATCATAAAGCACATCCACTCGTTCAATATATCAACCATGACTTAGAGTCAAATGAATAAGATGCATCATTTCTACTAAATAAGTCATACCACACTCTTCTAAGTGAACAACATGGGATCAAGCAACCCAAGATGATATGCATTTAAACTAAGAACGTCCAACACGTACCTAAACATACTCAAACCCTTAACACATAGGGTAAATGTATAATACACCTATAACAAGTCATAAACAATTAAGAAAAGCAAGAAAAATCCCTACCTCAAGAAGAGAAATTCAAGCTTTGAGCTCAAATGGGGAAGCTGTAACTTGAATGATGGAATGAAGCTCAACAAAACCCTCTCCAAGTAAGAAACCACCTCTAAGTGTTTGAAATCAAAGGAAAATGAGGGATCCTTGAAGAAATTTGAGAGATATGGAGGTTTGATCAAGTATTTTGGGGTGGAGACATGAGAAATGGGGGTTTCTTAGAGAGAGAAGGGGAAAAATTTGATTTGGCGGTGTATTGATTGTGTTTAAAAAGTTTGGTTCGTAACTTTTAAATCTGCGCGTCTACCCACATGACTGGTCACAGAAAAGGGGCAAACTGCGTGACTGGTCACGAAAGCCTACTGACAAAAAATATGCTACCCGCGTGACTGGTCAGGGAAAAGGGACAAATCGCGTGACTAATCACGGAAGCCTTCTACCCTAAAATTTTATTTTCGCATAACTGGTCACGCGGGCTTTATCCTGTCCTGACCAGTCACCCAAACCTCCTTATATACTCCTCCCTTCTACATCAAAACTCATCCAACTCATCATTCATCTCATCCAACCCATATCACCATTCGATCCAATCACCGTAAGACATTCTAAACACCAAATTAAGACGGGTCCTTACATCCTCCTCCTCTTAAAGAAATTTCATCCACGAAATTTTAAAAGCACTAAAATTTCAACAATTTTAACCACGTCCAACTGACGTACTCTACATGGGATAAACAATGAACAAGTCAATGCAATTTAAATCAACGATATCTAATTCAATGTCCTATGTCCAGGAACCATAACATCCAATTAACAAACAATGCTCGATTGCATCTTAAAGACCATGACTCAACAAGTCCCAAAATTAAGTGACACCTATCCATAAATTCATGCATCAACAATGCCAATTTGTCACGTAACGATCATGATTGAACAAGCCTATTCGAATCACATTCAAACCAGAAAAAATAATGCCAACAAACATATTACAATATAATCAATCAAACACCGAACAAATTCGGGTATTTCTCCCGTACTTCATCTTCTCGTTCCCATGTCGATTCTTCTCGTCCCTGGTTGCTTCACAACACTCGTACTAATAGGATAGTCTTACCTCGTAGCACTTGCTCAATAGTATCAAGAATACGTAGCGGTTCTTCTCCATATGAAACATCGGCTTCTAAATCAAGTTTGGACCACTCAAGTACATGAGACGGGTCCGGTTCATACTTTCTCAACATTGACACGTAAAAAATGTCATGCGCAGCCGATAGTCTTGGTGGTAAAGCCAAATGGTATGCCACCTCTCCAATGTTTTCAATAATGTCAAATGGCCCAATATACCGTAGCGAAAGTTTTGCTCTTCATCCAAAACGCGACAAATCCCTCATTGGTGACACTTTCAAGAATCCATGGTCCCCAACTTCAAATGACAAAGGGCAATGACGACGGTCGGCGTAATTCTTTGGTCGACTTTGCGCGGTAAGCAATCTTTGGTGAATCAACTTGACTTTATAGGTAGTCTTACCTCGTGCTGCCACAAGACGTTGACGAATCGTTTTCATGCTTTCGGCAGTCTCCCCAATCAAATTCCGTCCAACATATGAGCAATCTACACGGCTAACCATACGAGGTCTCAAAAGGTGCCATCTTGATGCTAGATTGGTAACTATTGTTATATGCAAATTCAACAAGTGGCAAATGATCTTCCCAATTACTCCGAAAATCTAGGACACAAGCCCGAAGCATATCTTCTAAAATCTGGATTGTTCGTCACTACAACAAAAGGTAGTATTCTCAGTGTTTGTTAAACCCTGGCAAAAGTCACAAAAACGCCACAAAAATACATTACCAGCGTTATTTTCACAATTTCCAGCGTTTGTAAAAAACGTTGCCAGTATTCCTGTCGGGAAAAGTTATTAGCGTTTATAAATGTCGCTAATATTTATCGGCGTATTTGGCGGTGTTTGTGAAACGCTGGGAAAAGTTTAAAACTGATTTTGTCATATGTGAAATGTTTCATTTGTTCATTTTGTCATATTTCTGCCGCTTTGTTCAATGTATGGCCTTTTGTTGTTATTATTAAGTTTGCATAAAAATAGCAGGCTCTTTTTTTATAATTATTCTTGAGATTTTTTAAAAGTGTGCAGAATATGCATTTTTGTTGTAGTGCGTTCTGATTGTCCATCCGTCTGTGGGTGATAAGCGGTACTAAATAAAAGATCTGTACCAAGCGCTAGTTGCAAGCTCTGCCAAAATCGTGCAGTAAATCTCAAATCTCGGTTGGAGATAATGGACACAGGAATTCCATGGAGGTGGATAATCTCACGAATATATAAACAACTAAGTTTCTCCACAGAATCGGTCACCTAAATAGGTAAAAAGTGAGCAATTTTTGTCAAACGATCAACAATGACCCATATTGCATCATACCCGCTCGGCGATCTCGGCAAACCAGTAATGAAATTTATGGTCACAGTCTCCCACTTTCACTCAGCCACAAGCAGTGGTTGTAGTTCCCCAGTGGGTCGCTGATGTTCGGCTTTTACTTGCTGGCATGTAAGACACCATGATACAATTTCACTACATTTTGTTTCATTCCAGACAACCAAAATTATCAATGCAAATCATGGTACATCTTCGTACCTGCTGGATGAACAGCTAAAGGTGAATGATGAAACTCCCTCAAGATATCTTCCTGACATGAAACGGGCATAAATAATTTGCCTTGAAAACGTAAACTTCGATCGGCATGCATCATCCATCCCTCTTTAGCACCACCGAAGAACTTCTTTCGTAGCTCATTCGTTTCCTCATCGTGTTGTTGGGCGTCAACCACTCGAGTTGATAATATCGATTGTACCGTTAGATTGCACAACGTTACCCATTTTTAGACTTTCTCAAAGTGTGTTGCATACAACCCCAAGTCTTGCATTGTTTTCCATCCATGAATAGCTAGCCTCGCTAGATGAGTCAATTTCCTACTCAAGGCGTCCGCTACCACATTAGCTTTTCCCGGGTGATACTGTAAATCAAAGTCATAATCTTCCATGTGCTCTATCCACCGACGATGCAAAAAATTTAACTCATTTTGAGAAAACAGATAATTCAAGCTTTTGTGGTCAGAGAAAACCTCAAACTTATCACCGTATAAATAGTGTTGCCAAAGCTTCATGGCAAAAACAACAGTCGCAAGTTCTAGATCATGGGTAGGGTAATTTTGCTCATGAGTTTTTTAATTGTCGCTATCCATAGGCCACTACCTAGCCGGACTGCATCAAAACACACCCAAGTCCTTCTCTCTAAGCATCACAATAGACTGAGTATCCCACTCCTCGCTCCGGGACAATCAAGATCGGACCGTAAGTCAAACGTTTCTTCAACTCCTCAAAAGCATCCTCACAAGACTCATTCCACACAAAATGAATTCCCTTGCATGTCAAACGGGTCATCGGAGCTGTTAGACGGGAAAAGGCAAGAACAAAACGGCAATAATACCCAATCAATCCCAAAAAGCTTCGAATTTCAAAAATATTCTTCAGTTGGGGCCAGTTTATCATCGCTTCCACCTTCCTTGGGTTAACGGAAAGCACTACTTTTTGAAACCATATGCCCAAAAAATTTGATTTCGGAGAACCAGAACTCATACTTGCTAAGTTTAGCATACAAACTATGCTCTCTCAAAATTTCTAGAACGACCGCGAGATGAGACTGGTGCTCCTTCTCCATAGACGAATAGATTAGTGTGTCATCAACGAAAATCATGAAAAATCTATCAAGGTAGAGGCGAAAAATGCGATTCATAAGATCCATGAACGGCGCTGGTGCGTTTGTCAAGCCAAAAGGCATAACCACAAACTCATAATGCCCATAGCGTGTTTGAAAGGCCATTTTCAGAATATCTTCCTTTTGGACCCTTAACTGGTGATAATCCGATCTCAAATCAATCTTAGAAAAGTAGGTTGTTCCCTGAAGTTGATCAAATAGATCATCAGTTCTTGAAATCGGGTACTTATTCTTCATGGTAACGCGGTTTAATTTTCGGTAATCAATACATAGTCGCAAAGATCCATCCTTTTTCTGCATAAATAAGGCCGGTGCTTCCCATGGAGATGTACGAGGACGGATAAATTCCAAATCTTGCAACTCTTGTAATTGTACCTTCAACTCTTTCAATTCAGCTGGTGCGAAACGATAAGGAGGCATTGAGATAGGTGTGGTATTGGGAAGCAAATCAATAGTAAATTTGATTTCTCGCTCTGGAGGCAAGCCAGGCAACTCAATGGGAAACACATTCAAAAAATCTCGAACAACTAAAGGTAACTCTCCACGGTTCGGTGTATCTTCATCTAACGTCAAACTAGCTAAAAGTGGATAGATGGACTCCCACTCCCAAGATCCCCACAAATAAGTTCTAACGGCTCTCGTCGTTCCCCAAAGAAATCAAAACAACCCTTGTCAGGTGAACAAATGCGGACTCGACGCTTGAAACAGTCGATGGTAGCATGATACGTAGACAACTAGTCTATGCCCAAGATAATGTCAAACCGCGACATGTCTAAAATAATAAAGTCAAAGGTAAAATGATAGTCGAGGATAACAAGCTCACAATCTCTACAAACTCGACTAAGCGGCGATCTACCTCCAAGAGGAGTCTCAACTAACAATGGTGGGTTAAGGTGATCAGTTTTCTAGTTCCAATGCACACACAAATGATACAACAATGAATGAATGAGATCCTCCATAATTGAATAAAACTCTAGAAAAAGAGCTAAACAACAAAAATGTGCCCCTCAAAACTGATGCCTCGGGACCCTGAGTAGTGGGTTGTGGAATTGTTGAGGCAATTTTGGAGACCCTGCCCTATGCATGATGATCCTGGCCATACCCACCTTGTTGTCCAGAACCTTGAGGAGGTGCCAAGGAACTTGCCCCCCTATCGCCCTACGAGCCTTGCACTGAAGTAGTCTGTTCGTAATGGAATTGTTGCTGTCTCTAACCACCCCCAAACTGTCGTTGCTGCTCTCGACTTTGTCCTTGCCCAGGTTACTGTACCGACCCCACCTCGCTGCGTACCCCTGTCCCTTGAGGACAACTTCTAGCCATATGCCTGGTTTGATCACAAGTAAAACATGCCCTCTGAGGCGTAGAACACTGGCTACAAATGTGACCAGGTTGATTACACCGGTGACACACAACAGGTGGCCTTGATGTATTGCTCCTAGAATCGGAGTGTGTATGTGGCCTAAGTTTTGAGTGGCCTTGTGGAGACTAAAATTGCTCCCTTTGTCGTTTGCGCCCCTGACTCCTAGAACTTCCAAAAGATGATGAATTTCGCAGCACATTTGATTACCTAGGTTCCAAAACTCTGGAACTCCGTTATGCCTCCTTAGGCAACTCCACACTCCTTGCACATTCAACAATTTCATCAAAATTCATCTTGTGTTTGCTCAATACAAGCCTCTTCATCGAGGAGTGAATACCCCTCCCAAAATGGCGACATTTATGATCTTCTGAAGTTACCAACTCCGGTGCATAGCGGGATAAGGTCTGAACGTTCACGATATACTCGGACACTGTCATGTTCCCTTACTCCAACCTCTCAAACTGTACTCGTAGCTATTCACGATAAGATTCAGGAAAATACCGACTCTCAAAAAAAGCCTCAAATTTAGCCCAAGTAATGTCCTCTACATTCGATTCATCAACTCTAACCGCTTGCCTAGTAGCCCTTCGTACATCCTTCCTCGTTTCAAGAACAGACTCCCACCATTTATCTGCTTCCCCAACCATTTGGCTAGCCACAATGCCAACCCAGAGATCATCCTCCACTGTCCTTAATGTTGTGAATTTGCAAATTTCAGAGAGCCAATGATTGCCCGCGAGAAAATCTCTGCTAAATTGAGGGGGATTAAGACAACGAAACTCCCTTATCGTGTTTATTGCCCGATCACCAACATGGGCTCTTGGAGCCTGGCTTAGGAAATTGGCCTTGGCAAGCGCTGCCACAAACTCCCTAATGAACGCACCCGAAACAACCGGTGGTTGAACATTTTGCTCCACCTACTCGTGGACTTCCTCCACTCGTGGCATCTCTCTCTGTTGACTCATAACATTCTCCAACGATCTCTCGCGATAACGGCCTCGACCTTGACATCGAGATCCACCCATTCTCGCCCACGTCTCGGAGGCATATTGCTACAATGATAAAGGTAACACCATCAAAATCAAACAAGTATTGCCCTCACAAGACCAATTATTCAACAGAAGTCCCTAATAAGGGTCAACAATCACATATAGGTCTATTTATGTGGTATGCAATTCCAATGCATATCAAGCACACAAGCACCCAATTCATGTCTAAATGCAAGGAGTTTTGAACCCAGTGAAGCTCAAAGCCTCCCCACGATCTCAAGGTTTCTAACCTGTGCTCTGATACCAAGTTGTCACGTCCTCAATTTTAACATAACAATAATATATAATAAATTGCAAATACGATTGTAGTTAGAATGAGAATAATACATTAAAGTTAGTACATACAAATCAACTAGAGTTATGATACATCTTTTTTAAAAATAGATAAAAAGATGTCTAATAACTCCACAGATGCGACTCATAGATTGTCATGCAAAAATCCAAGCACTCCATGCCAACTCCGCGCTAAACCTCAGGGACTGGACCTGAAAACAAATAAGGGTTGAGCCCAGGAGCCCAGTAGAGAAATTCGATGCAAATCTTACGTGAATATAGAATGTCTAGATGTAGAGAGTAAACAACAACCATGACTTTGGTGAAGCATTTCAAGGTAACAATATGTATATGAATTTTCACCAATTCAATCTCGTATCGGAACCAACTTTACTTAGGCCCTTTCTTCAAAATTCTTCCCATCAACATCAGGTACGCTTTTAAATTTTTGCATTTTTTAGTATCTCATGCCTAGTATTTCCATGGAATCCTAGTCCAATTACCCAGGAATCCCGTCCAGGAGTCAAGTTCATGACATTCCTAGCCTCTCCATCGAGAAGTCTAGTTTATACATTCCTAGCCTTCCCATCGGGAAGTCTAATTCATGACATTTCTAGCCTTGCCATCAGGGAGTCTAGTTCGCAATATTCAAGCACAACATAAATCATGGAGCACATCCACTCATTCAATATATCAACCATGACTTAGAGTCAAATGAATAAGATGCACCATTTCTACTAAATAAGTCATACCACACTCTTCTAAGTGAATAACATGGGATCAAGCAACAAAAGATGATATGCATTCAAACTAAGTACACTCAACACGTGACTAAACATACTCAAACCCTTAACACAAAGGGTACACGTACAATACACCTATAACAAGTCATAAACAAGTAAGAAAAGTAAGAAAATTCCTACCTCAAATGGTGAAGCCCTAACTTGAATGATGGAATGAAGTTCAACCAAACCCTCTCTAAGCAAGAACCCAGCTTCAAGTGCTTGAAATCAAAGGGAAATGAAGGATCTTTGAAGGAATTTGAGAGATATGGAGGTTTGATCAAGTATTTTGGGGTAGAGACATGAGAAATGGGGGTTTCTTAGAGAGAGAAGGGAGAAAAATCTGATTTGGGGTTGTATTGGTTGTGTTTAAAAAGTCTGGTTTGTCACTTTTAAATCTGCGCGTCCACTCGCGTGGTTGGTCACAGAAAAGGGGCAAACCGCGTGACTGGTCACGGAAGCCTACTGACCAAAAATATGCTACCTGCGTGACTGGTCACGGAAGTCTTCTATGCAAAAATTTTATTTTCACGTGACTGGTCACGCTGGCCTTCTCCTGCCCTGACCAGACCTCCTTATATACTCCTTCCTTCTTCATCAAAGCTCATCCAACTCACCCTTCATCTCATCCAACCCGTACCACCATTCGATCCAATCACCGTAAGACATTCTAAACACCAAATTAAGACAGGTCCTTATAGCTATGCAATAAGTATAGCTAGGAAGCAGCAGTAAATGATAAAGTCTATCTCCAAAAATATCTCATAGGAATCCCAACGAGCGGCAACATACGAGGAAGCATAGCTCCAAAAACCTCGATCACTGCAGTTGGAAGAACTGCAGTCATGTTCCTGAAATGCAGCCCTTGAGCCTCGATCACTCCTAACTGCTCAGTTACCTAAAACAACATGAAAGAGTTGTTAGGTGCAAGGCTTAAAGCATCAACCACCCATAATATTGAACCTTTCTATAGAGTTTTTGACATGGTGTCTACAAACAATCAACTGAAAACACATTCGATATTGATCCATACAGCTTAGTAAAGTTTATGGAGGAAAGTTTACTTAGGCTGTGTGGTTTACAAACGTTAGTGCCGATAATATTCACTCTAGAGATTTCCTTGCACTATCGAAAATCCGAGGCCCATGGGGAGGTTTCGAGACTCTACACAAGTGGGTCACTGGAGCTTATGCTGGTCATACTGCTGTTTGCCTAAAGGATTCTGAAGGAAAACTATGGGTTGCAGAATCCAGACATGAAAATGAGGAGGTAATGTGATTCGCACTCAAAAGTGCGTATATTTTATGTTAAATCCCCTTGATTTGCATGCGATTATTGTTTATCAGTCGAGTTTTACGTGATTTTATTATTTAACGTGTGTTTTGGGTTCTAGTATTTTTTCGAAGCATTTGTAGGATTTTAAGAGTTTTGGGACGTTAACGAAAATCAATTCAAGAAGTTGGAAGAAAAAAAAAGAAGTTAAAAATGAAGTCAGCAGAGCTACTATCGGTAGTGGAATCAACACTACCGGTAGTAAAACACACTACCCAGGTTGAGGATTAGAGCTACTACCGGTAGTAGAATCACTACCAGTAGTAAAACACACTGCCCGAAGTTGAAGATAAGAGCTACTACCGCAACTTGAGATGTACTACCGGTGGTAGTGCAAATCCGAGAAATCACTTTTATTTTTGGATTTTTATTTTCTTTATGTTTATCATTATCTATTAGTTTCCTAATGTAATTTGGAGTGTTAGCTTTATATCTATTTATTAGGAAATCGATTAGGATGAAAGGGGGAGTTTTTATCATCACTTCTTGTTGAGGATTATTGGAAATACATTATTATTTTCTTTTCAAGTTCATCAATCATTATTCTTTTCTTTTGTTTTTCATTTTTTATGGATTTAATTAAATTCATGAGGAACTAATCTTTCAAGGATTCGATTCAATGGTGAAACATTGAATCGCAGCTCAAGGTAATTCGATCCTCGTGCAAATTCTTCAATTTATGATAATTGTTTTATTAAATAAAAAAACTATTTTGAAATCAATCAAGGGTTTTTGTAGAATTTTTGCTTGTGTGTAGACAATGTCCATTGGCACACACAATTCTTAGATCTACAAGGTTTTGATTTGAAAACCTAATTTTTTTTATCTTGATTATAAAACGGTGATCAATCTTTCTTGATTTTTGATAAACCCTAATTTTTCCATCATTCAACGAAGGTTCGATGTTATAGAACCGGAGTTGAGTTATTTTTAGAGAATTGAATTATTACGAGTTGCGGTCAATGTGGATCCCAAGAATCGGATCTTGTTTTTTTTTTTTCACTTTAAATCGTTCTAAATCTCATCACAATATTATTCCCACAATATTTACCAAACCTTTTCTCCCCTCCTCTCGATAAACTTCTAGACTTCTCGTTCCCTGTGGATTCGACTCCGGACTTCTGGATTTATTATGCTACAACCAATCCATTGATCCTACGCTTGGGATACATTTTATTGACACCGGTTGACGACAAGCAATTTTGGCGCCGTTGCCGGGAACTGAGTAGATTCAAAAGTTTATCGCTTCTTCTCTTAGTAGCAAAAATTGGTGAGATTTATTTTTTGCAATTTTTTTTGTTTGTTTTCTTTTTCTTAGTTTTATTTGTTGTTCTCTGAAAATTTCAAAAAGACTATGAATAGATGGACTTCCGTGAAAATTTTAATTGTTATCAATATGAGTTTTTGGCGAAAGAAAGAGTTTGCGGGTGTAGAGTTTAATACTTGGGGTTCGAATAGCTACCCAAATTTTAACAAGGGTTGCCATCTAAACTATGGTTGGGACATTGAATATGCTGACGAGCCTGCGCCTTTTTACTATCAAGAACCAAATTCTGATTTTCAAAATTATGGGGTGCAAGGCTATTCAAATAATTACTCGGAGTCCTACCAATATACTCCCAATAGGTCGTTGGAGGACATGCTACAAGAGTTTATACAAGGTCAAAAACATTGATCAACGCACAACAAGCCACGACCAATGCACACACCTCTTGGGCTCTTGGAGACATAAAATTTCAGCTTGATGAGTCGGTCATTATTATTGAGAGACTTCAACAAGATGAAAATCACATGAGTGTGCCCGAGGAGAATCTCTATTTTGATGATGATGAATGGATACCCTCTGAGATCCCTTCTCCACTCTTTTCAGGACCGGAACCCAACTTAGAGTTTTCGACTCTTCAATTTAATCTCACTGTTGATTTGCTGGAGCCTATAAAACTGTCACCAATCATTGGTCAATCGGATTGTGGCCCTATCTTTGCGTGCAATTTTGTTATAAGAGATGATCCACCATGTCCTATTCTAAAGAGTTGTCTTGAGATGTTGCTATTTGTCCACCCATTCTATTTTGAGAAATTTATCCGATTTTTCATGGGTTGCATAACACACATCTTGTGTCACTACCTTTACACTCTTCAACTAAGTGGTGTCATGTATCAACTGTTTTGGTGGCATGACCCCCAAAATCCTTGATTACAAAAAGCGTCGTCGTTCAAGGGGTCTTGTCTGGCTGAAGACGTAAAACTTAGCTCTTCTTGGGAGGAAACCCAAGTAGTTATCAAATAGATTTTTTTTTAGTTTTTCCTTTTGTGTTATCTTTACTTTATTATTATTATTTTTTTTGCACTAATGAGTATTTTCAAGTGTTTGTGCTTCTTCTTATAGACATATTTTACCATGGAACATGCTCGGAAGACTCATTGGTGTAAGTATTTTCGTTCCCTCCTCTCGCCTTTACTTTAGTATTTCTCTATGCTTTAAGCATTGAGGGCAATACTTTGTTTAAGTTGGGGGGTCGGGACACTTTCGTGTTATTTTCTTCCAAAAAAAAATTTGAAAAAATTGAGAAATTGAAAATATTAAAATTTTGATCTCTTGGTAGTTTGGCGTTTGACCATATTTTGATGCGTTTCTTTGATATTCATCAATTGTGAGTGTTTGTTTGCGGCATGAGTCGAGTTTTTGGATTAAAATTTATTGAGGGTGTTAATATCGCGAGCAAGATTGGTCATGTTTTAGTCATCTTCCACCTGTTTCGAATAGATTTCTCTCATTACTTAACGCACTTTATGCTTGCACGTTCATCTGGGGACATAGTCGGCATTTAAGTTGAGTACACACTCGTAGCGGTTTTTTGGTAAAGTAGATAACTTGCAAAGAACTGCTCTTCTTGAATTTGATTCATAAAAAAAAAAGAGAAAAGAATATCCATCCTTGAAAAGAAAAAAGAGAAGAAAAGAAAAAGACTTGAAATTAGAGCACAAAAGATTGAAATTTATTTCACCTGCTCAAGGGGCTGCTCACCGAGTAACCAGAGCTTCTTGCCTAACTCAAACAGGGAGTTTTCGCGTAAAAAGGTGAGTAGTTCGTTGCCTACTTAATAACCGGACTTTCGGCCTAATTCAAGCGGGAATGTTCGCGTCAAACAGTGGGTCGCAAGTCAAATAATGGACGGACATGGCAATATATGAATTTAATGAATTCAAGAGTTGAGACTGCATCTATGCAAGTTATCTTCGGCAGAATGAGTATCAATAGTGTGTGTACGGAATTTAAATGTGTGGCCGTATCCACTCATGGTTTTCACTTCACGTATAATTAATGAGTGATCTCTATTCGAGTACAAGTGGGAGGATGACTTTTTAGTTTACAGTTTGCTTGATTAACATTCTTAATGGTTGATGTCCGCTCACTTGACTTATTTTGTATTCTATTCGCTTGCACGGAGTGAATATTAAGCGAGTTCAGAGATGTGGTTGATCATTTGACTTTTGAGTGATCTTGTTGTATGGTGTTTGTGGGTATCATCGCTGGATAACCCTCACGAGACTTCAGTCGTCCTACCGGGGCCACCCGGGGGTTCAAAAGACATATCCGTCGTTCAGTTATTGGCGTAGCTTCCTTTGCTATGGACTAGCAAAGTTCAAGTTGGGGGGTGTGATTCGCACTCAAAGTGCGTATATTTTATGTCATCAATAGATGTATATTTTCCTTAGAATGTATTCTTGGGTACTTGAGATTACATCACCTCATATTTATACTTGATAGAAAATCTAGATAGGACTAACTTTGACCTTCCAACTTCTAGATAAGAGTTCTAGACCATTGTACAAATATATCTGTGGAAAGACTCATCAAACATCCTTGTAGAACAATTAGAAATTAACTTCTAACATGTGTATCCCCCTTTTAATCTTTGTTTCTATCCTCAAAAGATTAATAAAACAAATTTACCAATAAAAAAAAGCAATTGAGGTAAATTGGAGATGCCAGCGAAGGAAAATTCGACATTATTTGATCTTTCCTTTTGAGACCATCATTGGTGCAAGCAAGTAGTGTGTTGCGGACAAGGTTAAAAAGCGCGTCCCTTTTATAACGGGATCATCTTATCATTTTACTTACGACAACAACAAGTTCGAAGCAAATCCAAAATCTATTACGATTGTAGGACTTAGCTTACTGTTGTAATAATTGTTTTATGAGACTGCATTAAGTTTTGAGCGAGACTACACAATTTTAGAGATGACTCACATGAGGTGGAAGAAATATGAAGCAAAAAGCCATTTCCGTTGTAGTTGGCGCCCATTTATCGTATAGGTGGTCACCCCATCATCACTGTATGAATTTTTTACATTTGCCCATTACTTTGTAAGATAAGTCTACTTTGAAGAAGAAAAAAAGGTCTGCTTTAGGAATTTTTCTTGCAAAATATTTGACCAAAGAGGGAGAAATGGATTGATGATGGAGTACTTAATATGGCAACACAAAACTCACAATCGGGCAAATAAAATTTCAACCATAGCTGTAGGAAACATGAAATGATTCACAAATAAAGATCCATATTATCTTTTTTATTAAGATGTTGGGAGTACATCTATGGTTTCTTGAAAAGAGGGCAGTTGTAGAAGCAAAAACACTTGTATGCAAAAGAAGTATTGGCAACACAAGCTCCATTTCCATTGTAAGTCTGTAAACATTGTTGACGACAAGTGGAAAGTTCGCAGCCATTGGGATCTAGCACGACTTGGCATCTTTGTGCAGCTTTCACTTGAAACAACATAAGTACAACTGCAACAAAATTCAACGCCAAAATCAAGTTATTTGGATACATATGTATATCTATTTTAACTCTAAATAAAGTCAATCACTTCGGTACAAAAACCATCTAATAGAAACAGTTGTTTGGGTTGATGGCATATCATATGGATCGAATGCATATTGAAAAAATCGGTTTGCAGGTGGTGGAGCAAAATGATTGTCTAATTAGTTTTCAACTACAAAGAGAAAAAGATTAAAAAAAGAAAAAAGAGACTGGTTTTCTAATCATATAAATTTTTGTACAACAGCTATATACTTGACATTGCCATCTCAACAACACATAGATACATTTGTTGTTAAAGTACAAAGTATTCCAACGTTTGTGATGGAGAAATTTTTAAGAACAATACTCTAATTCTATTTTTTCCTAAGCGAAGAAAAAATTTCATTTGGACTTTTAGATTTAAAGTTACAAAGATTAATGCAAAACCAAGGATGAAAGACATCACAATAGAAAAGCCCCGAATCCCAACTAAGTTAGCACCCACACTTTCGACAATCATACAATAGTACTCGAATTCAGAAGTGATTTTCAAACCATTGTAGATGTTTACAGGCTTTACATAGATTTTAGGGTTTGTTTCATGCTAATTTTTTCAAATTAGAATTCAAAGAAGTGTAAAAACAAAAAGAAAACAAACCTGTCAAAAGCAAGACAAAAAGCCTATAATTGAAGCAAGAAAAATTGGCCATCTCAACGAAAATGCATCTCAACGAAAATGTAATGTGAACTTTTTTTGCTCTGTTTACTTATTAGAAAGAACCAGGGCAATATTTATAGGGTAAAAGGCTAGTTCGAGTTGTATACTACGCATAATTTGTCATAACTCTTTTACGTTACAGTAGCAGATACGGATGACAAGCCGAGTCATTAAAAATGGAAATAAAGTGATGGTAATTTGGGTGCATCCAAACAAAATGATACATCATTTATATATTTTGGTAAATCTTCATAATTACTTTCAAAACTTCCAGTCTTTCCCTTATTTGGTCTATTTAATAAAATCGATTCTCTTTTTGCATAATGTGTACGTATAATTCTATTGATATTGTTAGAATAAATGGAAAGAAATAATATTAAGTACAAGGACGGAAATCCCAAAATATTAATGAAATAGACAAATTCAATAAGAAAATTGAAAAATGGGATATTGTTGTACCTAGAATGGGAAATTCAATAATTTCATGCCATATGGATTTTAGGATGTGGTAATTATATCCACAGCAAAAGATATTTCAGCAACTTTGTACAATAAGGATAAAAAAGGAGTGCACGAGGCTAAAATGAGTGTGTGAAAATCAATTCCCAAAATAAACTAGGAACAATAAATTTTCGTGAAAAGAAATAACAATCAGTTCTTACTTTTGCTACCGTTGCTCTTTTTATGAAATGTTGTCTGATTGCTATTGTCAGAAACCAATGTATTTCAGCAAGAGGGAGGAGGAACCTATTCCTCAAGCACCTTTGGTGAGACGATAAATTTGTCTTTAAGATACCATGCAATACATGAATCTTGTTTCGATTGTTCAATGTACACTCCTTAAGTCCCACATTCTATTTTTCCAGTTCTGAAATTTTTTAAATATGATTGTAGTTAAGCCTTTGCTAATTTTTTAATACCAGAGTTTATGATATTCGGATTCTATTTTCGCATTGCTTTTACTAACAAGGTGTGCTCTTTTTGTTCTTCTTATATATAAAGAGCTAAGGAATCAAGGTGGATATTTTAAAACTAAAAAACGAACACTTTTCGTCTCAGTATTATTAGCTGTTGGAAAAAAACTTGAGAAGATTGTTTAATAGTTGGTGTGAAAGTTGAAGACATTCAGCAATAGAACAAATCAGTTTGTAATTTTATCCTACTGGGCATTCAACGACGCAAAGGTGAACATTTTTAAGTTTGTATTCGAAACATACTGCTTAATTGGTGTATATTTTTCTTTAGTTTAAAAAAGTTTGGTTGACTGCATTTTATGTCTCGTGACTTCGAATACTAGAATTTTGTTTACGCTCGTTTAAACTAAATTGTTGATATCACACCCAACTAGCAAACAAAGCGTGGATTTTTTTCTTCCTTTTATCATTTTTTACTTTACTAGTTAATTATTTTGGTTCAATTCCTGTTTTGTAATCATATGATTGCTTAATCCCAGGTTAAACTGACCCTCCAAAGAGAATGATTAAGCGATTTGAGATTGCTTGCTCATTCTCTTCTGTTGCTGCTCCTCTTCCTCTACGACGTTGTTATGCTAAAAGTTGATTTGCTGCTGCTGTCTTGAATGAGTTTGCTGTTGTTATCCTCATTCTGATTTGTTGGCTCAAGAAAGGGAATAACAATAATCTATAGTGGCGCAACTCGCGCTTCTACTTTTGTTTCTTTGGGAAAAATCTCAGATCAGTGTAGAGTAGAGAAACTATTTGCATTTTCATGCAGTAATAATTTTATTTTCCCTGTCATGAAATCTTTGGATTAAATGTACAAAATTATCCTTCTTTTCAATTCCACTCCCCTCCTCCCTCCATCTATCTCCCGACCAAAATCACATCCCCCTCTCATTCTCTCTCTATTGTTTTTTTCAACTTATTAACCTTGAATAATCATAAATTTTATTTTTCTACACTCAAAAATTATATTGTTACATTAAAATATTATTCAAAAAATCCCAAAACGAAAATCTAAACAAGATTAATAATTATTAAAAAAATAGCTAATAACAATTACTATCTTTACGAACTACAAAATTTGTGTTTTACTAATTTCTTCAAATATATTTATTCCAACTTGAGATTGCTATGCTAAAAGTTGGCGTGGCCTGCTTATGTTTCTGCCTTTCAGCTCTGTCAATTTGCTGCTCTTATCCTCATTTTGGTACTATATAGTTGGGTTTCATGTTCTATGTTTGTTAAAAAGAACTAATGCTTGGATATCATTGGGGTTTGACGAAATTGAGTTTCCAATTGGATTGGATTGTATTGTATTGGATGAAAATAGATTTGTTTTTAAAAATAGTTTTTTTGTATTTGTGTATGTTGAAGTGTCATGTTAGGTGGTAGAACGCGTAGTTCATACCGGAACATTTGGTCAAGATGAATTATAAAATCACTTTATTTTTAATAATTTTGAGTTGTGTTATTGATATGTTAAATAATTACATTTATCTTTCTGCGATTTTGTACATGTAAGTAGGAGATAAAGTTATATTTTGGTAGTTAATAACCAAGATGGAGCTGAAAACTTTTTGGTAGTTAACTGAAACACTTGTTTTGAATTCTTTTTGTCATTAGAAACATGCAATATATATGGATGTTTCATAGTTTTGGTAATCCTATTAATTAGTTTGAAGTTTTTATTGCTGGAGGATGAATGTTTTGAAGTTAGATGGTGAATGTTGGCTTGTTGGATATTTGATTTGATTGATATTTTGCTTCTTTGCAATCTAAGATTTTCTTAAGAGTGAATTATAAGATACAAATATTGAAAACTTTGTAAGTAGATGAAAAATGATATTCTAGTGGCACAATTATGTTGAGTGTGGTATCGCTAAAGTTATATTCTTTTGTGATAAAAAATATTTGTCATCCTTGTTTATCGACTAGAAAAAATATTATCGGTGACACATTTTGTTGTCACGGTATATAATTTGGGTGACAACTCTTGTCACTGAAAATCTCTCTTCCGTGACATCATATTCCTGTCACTATTGACACATTCTGCGACAGCTACACAATTTTGTCATGCTTGACTTTTAGTGTCATGGCTACAATCTCACCTCTTCTTTTGTCGCGAAGGTGTCACCAATGATAGTAGGTGATAAAATTTCGATCTTCCGTGACATGTTTTTCTGTCACCAGACATGTTTTTTTCTTATATTACCACATAATTGACTCGTATTAGATAAAAAAAATCAGGTAATACTGGTATCCAAATGACCGAATCGGATATCTATGGGTTTGGGTATAATTGCTGTCCCCAAATCCACGTCGAACAAAATTAATGAAATTCCCATTCTGTGTAAAACAATATCCCCTTTTTCTTTATTTTCTTATTGAATTTGTCATTTTATTAATATTTGAGATTTCCTTCCTTATTTAACTACATTCGTTGGGACCACGTACTCCAGGATATGTTTGTATAAATGGTTTCTATATATTCTACAGTGTGAACAACTCAATTATATATGTTTAATATTGTCCTTTGCATTTATTCAAACACTATCAATAAAAATATATATTACATATATAGAATTAAGTTCATTAAGTTGACCTTATAAGGAAAAAGACTAGAAGTTTTTAAAGCAATTAATATGAATATTTACCAAAATATATATGTGGTGTATCATTTTGTTTGGTGCACCAAATTACCATCATTATATGTCCATTTATAATGACTCGGTTTGTGATCCCTGTATGATAGTAATACCGATATCCAAATGACTGAACCGGATATCTATGGTTGTGGGTATAATTGCCGTCCCCAAATCTACGTGGCACAAAATTAATGAAATTCCCCTTGTTTAAAATAATATCCCCTTTTTCTTTATTTTTCTATTGAATTTGTCTCTATTTGGGATTTCCTTCCTTATTTAACTGCATTCGTTGGGACCAATCTAGGATATGTTTGGATAAAGGGTTTCTACGTATTGTACAATGTGAACAGCTCAATTATACATGTTTAATATATATTACATATATATAGAATTAAGTTCATTAAGTTGACCTTATAAGGGAAAAGACAAGAAGTTTTTAAAGCAAATATTAATATTTACCAAAATATATATTTGCTGCATCATTCCTTGTATGGTAATCTTGTGTGAAAGAATTATGACAAGTAGTACACAGTTTACAATTCAAATTAGCTGTTTACCCTATAAATATTGCCTGGTCTCCTTTTATTAGGCAAACAAAGCTAAAAAAGTCCAATACGTTTTGGTTGGGATGGCCACTTTTTCTTACTCTAATTATAGGCTTTTTGTCTTACTTTTGACAGGTCTGTGTTCTTTTTGTTTCTACACTTCTTTGAATTTTAGGTTGAAGTGATGAGCTTGAAACAATCTCTAAAAGATATCTAAAGCCTGCAAGCATCTACAACTATTTGAATATAACTTGAGAATAGAGTACTACTTTATGATTGTTGGAAGTGTGGGTGATAACCTAGTGGAAATTCGAGGCTTTCCGTTGTCATGTCTTTGATTCTGGGTTTCCCTTTAATCTTTATAACCTTATCTCAAAGATTAATGAAATATTTTCTTTGCTTAGCAAAAAAAAAAAAAAAAAAGAATCCAAGTACTGTTCTTATAAATTTATCCATCACAAAAGTTGGAATATACTTTGTACTTGAACAACAAATGCATCTATAGGTTGTTGATATGGCAATGTATATACATATGTATCCAAACAACTTGATTTTGATGTTCAATTTTGTTGCAGTTGTACTGATGCTGTTTCAAGTGAAAGCTGCACAAAGATGCCAAGTTGTGTTGGATCCCAATGGTTGCATACTTTCAACTTGTCGTCAACAATGTTTTCAGACTTACAATGGAAATGGAGCTTGTGTTGCTGATCCTTCTTTCTCATATAAGTGTTTGTGCTTCTACAACTGTCATTTTCTAAAGAAACCATAAATGTATACCCAACATCTTAATAAAAAAGATATGAATCTTCATGATTCGTTAAGCTTCTCATGTTTCCTACAACTATGGTTGAGATTTGATTCACTTGATTGTGAGTGTTGTGTTGCCATAATAAGAACTCCATCACCAATCTTCTTCCCCTTTCTCTCTATGTGCAAATACTTAGCAAGAAATTTCTGAAGCATGCCTTTTTTTCTTCTTCAAAACAAATTTATCTTACAAAGTAATGGGCATTGTGGGTTGACCAATGAGGGTCTACTTGAGTGCACCAATGAAGGTCTCAACAATTGCGTGATAAGCTGACACTATTAAAAAAGGCTTAATTATTTGGACATTCCTAAAATCATATCCAAAAAATCACTTAACACCCTAAAATTTTTTTGAATCACTTTCACCCCCTGAAGTATTGAAATGTGTCACTTAACCCCTTCTGTTAGTCTTCCGCGAGATTTCTGAATGGTAAAACAATTTTTAAGAGAAAATTTGATTTTCAGACCTGAAAATGACCTTTTGTGATTTTCCTGGTCAAAAATCTAAACCCAATTTGCTCCTCACTACTTACTACCCATCAGCTCAACTGTTGTATCAAAATTCCCAATCACTCTTCAGGGAATTGACGAGAGAGAGAGAGAGAGAGAGAGAGAGAGAGAGATAGAGAGAGAGATCTATATTTGGAACACCCAAAACCTCAATTTTGTCTACCCTTCAATTACAACACCCAAAACCTCAATTGTGATTGAGAATTTTGAGGTTTTGAAATTACAACACCAATCAATTCCACTAGAGAGAGATACGTATTAGGAACTAATGGATTGTATTGTAATTAAAACCCAATTTTGATTGCTTCTCTCTCTCTTGCTTCAAAATTGAGGAGCAAATTGCCAATTGAAATGACTTATAATAACGCAGTTTTACAACAAAATGACTTTTAATAACGCAATTTTATAGCATTTTTTTTATTATGCTATAATAAATGGGTAACAATAGCGTTTCTTCTACATGAAGGGCAACAATAGCATTTTTCTCAATAATAAAGGGCAATAATAGCGTTTTTTAATCTAAAACTTTCTATAGCTATAGAGGACAACCTTATCACAACGTTTAGTAATGTATAGCTTTAGGTTTTATATCATAGCGTTCGTCACAGGTGCCATGTAAGGGCCCAAAAATTTCATAAATTTATACGATCAAAAGGTCATTAATTGATCCATATTGAAGTGTACGATATAAATTTGGTGATTAAATATGTTTGAAGTGAAGTGGGGAGTGAAAAACGAGTGAAAATCGATCGGGTCAGATTTTTGGACCATTGGGTCAGATTTTGGACCAACAGGTCAGATTCTGAAATTCATCTAGTCAGATTTGAAAAATTTGGATAGAAGACAAATCTGACCGGTCAGATCTGTGTCCAACCAGTCAGATGTTCCGGTCAGATTTCAACTTTTGCCTAAAAATTTTGGAAATTTAAGTCAGTGGCGAAACCTGACCGGTCAGGTTCTGGACGCGCATTTTAAAGGATAAAAATTAGATTTTTTGGAGAAATATCTAACTTTTCCAAAGAAGACTTCTCTCTCTCTCTCTCTCTCTCTCTCTATCTCTCTCTCTCTCTCTCTTTAGGGGGTCTTCTTCCCCAACCAAACCCTCCCTCCTTTCAAACCCTTGATCTTCTTGATTAAACCCAAATTCCGTCAAGATCTACCACTAATACTTCAAGATTAGTGGATATTTGAAACTTTGAAGCACCATTTTCACTTGAACCAAGATCTTGGGAGATCTCCACCTCCATTGTTGCTCAAGTTTGGAAGCTTAACCCATTTGAACCAAACTTTGAGGTAGGGATGTTTTCTCTTCTATTTATGGGTTTTCAACATGTTTTGACTCATATCTCCTCTTTTTGAATGTTTTGTGGAGTTTTGTTCTATATCCCTTCATGTTGGGTTTTTCTTAGATTTGTGTTTCCATTGTTCGATTCCGGTGCTAAATCACCATTGTTCCATCTTTTATTGGGTTATTTTTTTCTTGGATCAGGTTTGTCTTAGTATTGGGTTGAATCGTACTTGTATATGACATTGGAGAACTGAAAATAGCTTAGGGTACTATGTGTGATGTTTTGTCTTAGATAGACATGAATTTTGTATATGACGAGTATTTGTGAGAAATACGTGAAATCACAAATCGTGAAATACCTACATAGTAGGCTTGTGATTTTTACGCCTTTGACATAAGGCGTAATGGTCTAGCCTCCGCGAGAAGATGTGCTAGGGATCATAATATCGTGGTCTAGCCTCCGATGGGAGTGGTGCTAGTGAAGTGGAAAATGTTGCTAGCCTCATGGGAGCGGTGCTAGTTATGAAATTTGACTGGCTTTCCGAGGAAATTGTGCTAGTAGGCATTTATTTATGTTGGGCCACCTTCGGGTGAGGAGCTGTTATCGATCATTAGATTTGAATGGATTTTATCAAATAACGAAATAGTTAAGGATAGTGACAGAACGGAATCTTGAATCGTGAGACTAATTTGGATGAAATTGTATCATTTACTATCGGTTTAATGTTACTACTTGTACATCATATGTGATATCACTCGTGCCTTATGCCATGTCATTTGTATGCGTGTGACATTGGCATAGACATTCCTACTGGGCTTTGTAAGCTCACCCTATCCTTTTCAGGTACAATTTCGGAGACTTAGCATATGGTGCGTGATGTGCATAAGGTGCTGCATGATTTTGAAGACCTTGACTAGAGTTACCTAGCATCTTTGTATTAACATTTTTTGAAAAGATGTATTGTAACTCATTTTCAATTCTGTACTTTATTTTCACAAGAAGTGTAGGACGACTGACTCATGTTTATTTTGGGATCCCTTTTGGAACTGGGAGTACTTTGTTGTAATATTTCTAGACTTGACTTCCGTACCTCACTGAATGAAATATTTTGGGATCATGGGTGAATCTTTGAGTGTTGTGAGGTTTCTTTTAATATATATTATTATGATATTATGTTGAAAATCGAGGGTGTGACACGCCAAACCAAAAATTTTTTCCCAAAACAAGGGTGGCAACATTCGCGCCAAATCAGTCCATCAATATGCGCAAAACAACCATCATACATTTGATTCGTGCCAAATCAAACCAAGAACACGCGAAAATTCACCGATTGATTCATCTTCATGCGCGTTTGAGTCATCTCATAAAAGAAATGCGTTTCATTCATCTCAAACCAGAAACGCCCAAAACGTTCGCTTCAGGTTTGATTCATTTGATTCTTTTGATTCATTCGATTCCTTCGATCGACTCATGACAGTCGCACCTTTCATTGAATGATCCTTCTAAGTTTTGTTTGACCAATCAAAAATTCTCAATTGATAACCAAAATACATTTGTCGATTTGACTGACGAAAATACATTTGTCGTTGGTTGTAAGTTTGCTTCATCTGCTTCTGGGTTTATTACTCAATCTTCGGTTTTGATTTGCTACTCAATCTGGTGTCTGCTTAATCTGGATTTGATACTCAACATCTTGTTCTAGTTCCTGGTTTGCTGTTCAATCATGTGTGCTGCTGAATCTCTTTTTGTTACTCAATATCTGATAGGTCTTGTTTTGCTACTTAATAGCTTATTCTGGTTTGCTGCTCAATCTAGTGTTCTCAATGAGCAATCATGTTTTGTATAAAAAAGTGGTTGATTTGTATGTATCTATTGGTGCTTGTATGAACATGTACGTATGTACTGGTTAAAATAAGTAAATTGGTAGTAATAGATCCTTTCGCAATTGGCCATATATTGGTTGAAATAAGTACATTGTAATTCTTGAACCGAAAGAACTTGTTAGTTTCTAACTTATTAGTTGCTCATAAAATCTAGAGTTGCATTTTGGGTGAAAGCTAAGTTTCAATTGGAGGCTTATTCGGTTAATGATTTCAAGAGATGCTTGTTTGGTATAAGAAAACTGAAGTGTAAAAAAGGCATGTTGATCTGATTGGAGGTTTGAGGCTGGAGGGGTATTGTCTTTGCTATTGTCTAGTTTTGTTCTCTGAATTTTTGGGGCTTGTCGGTGTTCTCTTCTTATCTCTGGTAGTGGGTTTCTTTAGTTTTTTGCTATCTACTTTTGTTATTTTGGGTTCAATTGCTTTAACCATTTATTTGGTGGTATTTTTTTTGAGTTTTAGTTTGTTTTCTGTAGTCTATGGTGTGTTTCTTTGCTCGCTTCAAGTATTGTTGTCGTGTTTTGTGTTGAGTGTTTGGCATCTTGTGTGGTATGTTTCCATATTTGGTTGAGTTAGTGTCCAATCTCTGTTTGGGATGTCTGGTTTTCAGCCTGTTGTTGGGTCTAGTGAAGATATTCCATCTATCTTTGGATCTATCTGTGTTTGCTTCTATGGCTACTTGAAGTGCGATTCACGGTTATGTCTATGGATGAGGGTATGGTCAGATGGCCTTTTGTTGGATGCGCTGTCGTGGAATGCTCTTGAGGTGCTTGGATCCGTTATCATATTTTGATGGTTCTACTGCTATTTTGACAACTCTGCAATATTTGAAGATCATTTGATGGTTTCCTTTCACCGATTAGTCTGCTTCTGGTTCTATCCTAGTCGTTCTGCTTCTGGTTCCATACTGCTGCTATTCTCCACATATTTGCTAAGTCTCTTTTCCATGGAATTAGAATTGGTATGGATTTGGTTTGTTGCTACTAGCTTGCTTGCTGTTGTCTCCTTCAAATGTCCTTAAAGAAGTGGATAGTTTCCTCTTTCCGGTTGGTGCAAATGTCCAATATTGCGCATGATATTCTTGAAGTAGTAACTCTATTTGGTGTCTACCTAGGATGAATTAACCATATTGGTGTGTAATGTCTGCTTGTTTCCAGTGTAGGAAGTGTCTTTGGATTGTTTTCTATTTTGTCTCTAATTGTATTTTTTTTGGTTGGTCCCTTGCCAACCTGTACCCATGTATTTCTTTCCATCTCTTGTAATTTCGGTTGCTTATCAAAAAAAAAAAAAAAACTTAGTAGTTGCTATTGCTTCTTTGATTAGTCTAGTGCTTAATAGTTAGACTTTTTCATTGCAATTAAGTGTGTTTTCTTGATGGAAATATTTGAAGAAAGAATGTTGAAAGAATTGTGTCCTTAATATGCTTAACGTTGAATCAGATATGACAAGAACTTAATAGTGATAACACGTCTCTCACAGTGTATGAGTTCAATTCTTTGATGACATGCTAACCTATATAAGATCCAAAACCAGACATGAAACTCTTAAGGGCATATTATTATGTGCACTATGCAGTTTATTTTGTATTTATAAGTAAAGAAGAAGCTCTTATTAGCAAGCTCTAGGATCACTTTCTATTATAGCCATGTGCATCTCCTGCCTTTTTTTAAATTATTTTTGTCCCTTTTGTCTTCTATTTGCTAGCCTTATTAGTTGGTCAAGAGTTGCTCTTTAGTTGCATTTATTCTTCTCCCTTGTTGACTGAAGTGAGAAATGTGACAAGAATATCCACACTATAGTATTTAGTGCATCGTGCTGTTAGTTGGGACCTGAGTTCAAATTTATTGGGTACATCCAGCGTAGTTTTTGATTTGTTAAGATAAGTTCGAAAATTTATGAAAGTATTTCATAAACGTTAATTAGGAATGGGGAAGTCTTTCATACACTCAATAATCTTCCTATCTCAAATAGGTCTTCAGTGAATCGAGAATCGTGAAATACAACGTACAAGAAAATCCGATACCACCAAGCAAGAGGTTTGATGTCCCCCCTTTTTCTGATTGTTGTATTTGGAGCACCTGGTTACAAGGTCTGTCCCAAAGTTGAAAGACTCTTTGTAGTAGAGCACCAGGTTGCAAGACTTCTTAATAATGTTAATAATACTGTTGATAATGAATCTTAGTGGAACGTTGTTTAGTTTAGGAATATTACAAAAGTATTATTATGTGTATGAGGTAATCTCATTCGAGTACTTATAATGAGGAATATGTATTATGTTTGTAGGACTTTGCTTTTAATAAACTCCTGTGGCACCCTTGTGATTGCTGCTCTTAAGATTATGGACAATGATTGGGTGCATTTGATTAGGTAATAGAAAACATACTTTCAGGCCATTATGCATAAAGTAGTTATAGATATTAAATGTTTAACCTGTTTGCCTTTTACAATGGTAGATCCACTAGTGAGTACCGGAACGCCACATGGAATTTTGTGGAAATGGCTAACCAAAATTCAAGAAATCTACGAAAAATTCTATGCCCTTGCAAAGCTTGTTGGAATATGAGTCACCATGGTGTTGATGACGTTTATGAGCACTTGGTCATAAATGGAATGGATCCCACATACACTACATGGTTTCATCATGGTGAGCACCCAAGTGTATCAGAAAAACCTAAAGTAGTGAAAATGTCAGAAGCTTATAACTTGTATAGTGCAACATATGCAAGAGAGGAGAGATAGGGAGTTTGCTAAATCTTCAGAAGATGCAGAAAAACCATTACGCCAAGGTTGCTCAAACTATACCAAGTTATCGGCAATTGTAACTTTGAACAAGACTAAAACTCATGGTGGATGGACTAATGAGAGTTTTGATGGCCTTATGGAGACATTATATGTTCCCTGTAGATAATGTATTGCCGTGTTCTACACGTGAAGTTAGACGTTTCCTCAAGTCGTTTCACTTGGGTTATGAGAAAATCCATGCTTGTGAGAACGATTGTTGTTTATTTAGGAAAGAGAATGCAGTATTGGAGAATTGTCCAAAATGTGGTGGATCAAGATGGAAGGTAGATAAACGCACACACAAAATTAAAAATGGAGTTCCAGCCAAAGTGTTGAGATATTTTCCTATAATTCCAAGGTTTAAGAACATGTATCGGTTAGGAGAAATGGCTAGAGATTTGACATGGCACTCCACTCGTAGAAACAACGATGGAAAGATGCGACACCCAGTTGATTCTCCCACATGGGAAACCATAAATGATAAATGGCCTTCTTTTTCTGTAGAACCACGTAATTTAAGACTTGGTCTTGCTACTGATGGTTTCAATCCATTTAGAAAATTGAGCTCGACATATAGTTGTTGGCCTGTTATTTTGGTCACATACACTTTGCCACCTTGGTTATGGATGAAGAGAGAAAATGTCATGTTGACATTATTAATCCCAGGACCCAAGCAACCCGGTAATGATATTGATGTATATTTACAACCGCTAATTGAAGACCTTAAATATTTGTGGAGCACCGGAGTAAGTGTTTATGACAAATTCACTGACTCTTTATTCAATCTAAGGGCAGTTTTGTTGTGGACAATAAACGATTTTCTAGCATTTGGAAATCTTGCTGGGTGTAGGACAAAGGGTTATTTTGCATGTCTTATATGTGGAGAAAATACACGTGATCAATGGTTAAAATTCAGTATGAAGACTGTGTATATGGATCATAGATGCTTTCTTCCACCGTCTCATGCATTTCAGAAGAAGAAGTCATGGTTTGATGGAAATGAAGAAAAGGAAAAAAACCTAGAATCATGACTGGAAATATTAGCGGCTCTTAAAGATTATATGAATGACTAGGGGAAAGGCAAAAAGGGAAAAGGTGGAAAGAAAAAGCGGAAGCGGGACGATGAACAAATGTGGAAAAAGAGATCAATTTTCTTCGAACTACCATATAATTGGGACGTAATTAACTGTTGTTAAACTACATTTTGATTGTATGCATATATGTTTCATGTTGTTCTCTTATACAATTTATCATTGTGTCTATTTTTCAATGTATGAATTTCCAGTTCGTCATAACTTGGATGTAATGCACATTATAAAAAATGTTTGCGGCAGCATTATTGGCACATTATTAGATATCAAGGGGAAGTCTAAGGATGGCCTAAATGCTCGTAAGGATTTACAAGAATTGGAAATAAGGCATGACTTGCATCCACAAGAACGAGGGTCAATGACATATCTTCCTCTAGCTTCATGTACACTTTCCAAGTCTGAGAAGCAAATTTTTTGCAAAAGATTATTCCATTTGAAAGTACCCGATGGATATAGGTCAAATATTGAGAGTTGCATATCAATGGAAGATTCGACGATCGTAGGTCTCAAATCCCACGACTATCATGTCCTAATGCTACAATTGTTGCCAGTAGCCTTAAAAGGATTACTACTGAAGGGACCTAGAAATGCAATACTTCGCCTTTGTTCATTCTTTAATAGATTGTGTCAACGAGTCATTGATCGAGAAGCAATGGCTGCCATTGAAGATGAAGTAGTGGAAACCATATGCATGTTTGAGAGGTTCTTCCCTCCTTCATTCTTCGATATCATGGTTCACTTGCCAATTCACTTGGGACGAGAAGCACAAGTTTGTGGGCCAGTCCAATATCGTTGGATGTACCTTTTTGAGAGGTAAGCAATTTTTTAACTTTTAGAGCGTCATCGGTCATAGTTCTATAATCTTAATATACTTTGTTCATTTTAGGCATATGAAGATATTCAAAGGCAATGTAAGGAATCGTGCATGACCTGAAGGTTGTATAGCAGAATGCTATCTTCCGGAAGAGTGTGTGACGTTTTGTAGTGCACATATAAAGCAAGCTATGGGACTAAATAACCGAGAACGTAGAAATCAAGATTTCGAGAATATTGTAATTCTTTAATTCTTGAAGGTCGTCCAATATATGTTGGCAAATCAATCACTTTGAGTGACAATCTATTAGAAAGTGCACAACGTTACTGTTATTCAATACAGCCATGGTGGAGCCATATTTGGAGTAAGTTTGATGTATATTTATTAAGGCTTAATTTGTAAATAGTTGTATACATTACTTACTTTTCTTACCTTTTTCCCTACTAGGATACACATAGAGGAGTTAAAGAAATCCAATCCATGTCTTGGACTACAAAAAAATAAAAGTTTACTCTTGAGGAGACACAGTGACAACTTTCCAAAATGGTTACAACAAAAGGTTACATATTTACTTGTATTGGGTGTTTATGAAGATAAAGAGTAGCGAATAATTAGTATTAACTGACGTGGACATACATGAACATATTTAGGTATAGGTTTGCACAAATAATGAATTGGAACGACTCCAATGGCTTGCAAATGGTCCTAGAAAGCATGGAATGAGCTATACTGGATATATCATCAATGGAGAGCGGTTTCACACAAAGGATGTTGAAAAGTCAACCCAAAATAGTGGTGTTTCCATTGATGCTACAACCATGTGTAGATCAAGTGTGAAGAACGCTGCACAAGTTGTTGATGGAGTTTCATACTATGGGGTGATACAAGATATAATTCTCTTAGATTATCACACATTCCAACTTCCCATTTTCAAATGTGATTGGGCAAATATTGGTCATGGGGTAAGGGTTGAAGATGGTTTCACACTTGTTAACCTTCACCAAGGTCAGACCCTATTTGACAAAGAGCCCTTCATCCTTGCAGCACAAGCGAAACAAGTTTTTTATTCGAGAGAGACCGATTCTTCCAATTGGTATGTTGTACTAAAGGCACCACCTAGGGGTTTCTATGACTTGAAAATGTACGAGGAAAGCGTTGATACATCTTTTAGGGCGCAAGATGTTTCAGCACTTGCTATGGACATTGACAATGATAATGATCATGAAGGAATAACTACCGTCAGAGGAGATTGTGAGGTTAACACAAAGGGAACATATGGAGAACGTAATTGACGAGCTAAACAAAAACCAAGTAAGTAATCTTTAATTTTCTACATTGAAATTTATTGTTGACTATTTTGAATTATATTTTTGTGTCATTTTATGTTTTCAGTAACATGTATGTCAAGCCGGGGTACTTGACTAAGTAATTATTGAAAGGATACGAAAGGGAAAAGCAACAAACTATTCAACAAATCTTATTAGAATTGATTGCTGTTGGAATCAATGACCCGTCGAGGTTCCTATTTGCTTCAAATCAAAGTGGTAAAGGTAAAGGTACTAGTAAGAGAAAAAATAAGACCGGACACGGAGACGGAGACAGCGATGAAGACTATGTGCCATTCAATGGTGAAGAAAGGTTGAGTTCTGATAATGACAATGGTGATTCCTTTGGGCCCGAAATGAATGAGGTAATAGTTATATGTAGGGTACACTCTTTAACAAATAAATGTTCCTTGTTTTTCTATATACATGCTATTTGTATAGCAAATAATGTTGATCCGTTTTGCAGCGCCCCACATCACCCACGAAACCAACTGACCCGCTTTGCAATCCAAGTGCGGATACGAAATGATATTATGTGATCTTTTATTCTTAGTTTTATTGTTACGGAATAATCATGAAGTGCAATCATATCTAATGCTGAATTCTAGAGCAACTCCTAAAATTCCTTCAAAAGTGTCCCAAAATCAAAAACGTAAAAGAGGCCCGAGCAAACATAATACAATTGCTATAGATGAAGGTAGTCGGGTTGAAGTGAACTATGATGAATATGGTCCTCCAATTGGTGCGGGATCAGTCAAATTGTCTTCTTTCTTAGGATGTTTAGTTCGAGAGATTGTGCCATTCACAGTTTCGGATTGGCGAAATCTTCCTTCGGGAATGGCAAAAATCTTATGGAAATCAACTCAGGTACGGTATGCTAACTTAATTTAATTCCTCCGATAGTGAAGATGATAAAATTTTGCCTAAGTTACAAAAAACTTGTAGGCACGGTTCAATTTGAATGAAGAATGGGAGACAAAAATGGTTATGAAGCACATGGGTATCGTATGGAGAGCCTCAAAGTCGAGATTTCTCAAACAAATAAACAATGCTTCAAATGAGGATGAAAGACTAAAGTTGTAGCCATCTAACGTCAAATCACTGCGTGATTGGAAGGATTTTTTGAAGGAAAAGAGCAGCCAAAAGTTTAAGGTACGTGTAGTTAGGTATATGTTTAGCTTTAAGGATTATACAATTTTGGTTTTGTATGTTGCTTTACACTTCTAGTCTGCATGAGTGTTGAAACTATGATTATGGTGATTGTGATTTCTTTCAATTAGGAGACCCCACTTCCATCACTAGAGTTGCTGTTTGGATTAAGGGACATACAAAAAAAAAAAAAAACGGTGAACCTATAAATACAAATTTCGATGAAACAATTGTAAGGAAATGACTCCTTGTTTCCTTGTACGATTAATTTGTTATATAGTTTAAATTGTTTTTTTGTTATACAATTTGTAGAAGGAATTGAAGAATGTTGAACAACATACACCAAAGTCATCTTTGACTAATCTGAAGGAAAATGCTCTTTCTAAAGTCCTGGATCCCAAGAAGCATGGCCGTTTAAGAGGATTTGGGAAAGGGGTCACACAAACAAGATTGGGTGTAGTGTCACATGTGAGTAGCCAAATAGCTTATCTACGTGAAAAAAATGCTCAACTTAAGTCTCAAATTCGAAATATACAGATTGTAGTTGACGGGCTAAGTAAAACCCATGTAAGTATCCTATAGTTTTCTACATTGACATTTATCGTGGACTTTTTTGCATATTATTTTTTTACCTTTTGTTATTATACTTTGTAGAGTAAGGAGCAGCAAATAGCTAATAAGGTAGCACCACCTACACCCATTGTTCCTCGCCCATCAGTTAATGAGGTACTACCACCTATACTGACTCACGAAGTTGGGTATATTATTGTAATATCAAAAGTATTGTTTCTAACAACTTAAATTGTCGATTTGTTTTTTGTCACCTTGTTGCTAAAGAGTGTGAACACCAACAAGTGCAAATTGCTTGATTGGATGGGGACAGGAGAAGTATTCGCTGAAGGGCGTTGGTCTTCTAGTGATCCAACTACACTTGTTCGTCATATTCCTATTGGGCCTAATGCAATGAGAGTTTGGGTGGATGTTGTAAAGAAAGTTGAAGTATTTTTATAGAGGGGTGCAAGTGATATGATTTATCTTCAAGAAGCTCTTGGAACTACTATTGTTTGGCCTGTTGACGAAGTTACGATGGACTCTACAATGGGGTCTTTTCTACAAAATTTCTTTTTTACATTTGAACAAGTATACTTTCTTTAGCGGAAACCTCTAACTTAAGTTCTTATAGACTTGAGGTGTAATGCAAGCTAGGGGAAGTATACTTGCCTATATTTTTACTTATTCAAAATCAAGAGGTGGCGGCATAACCCCTCGGAACTATTTTGAGAAGGTGGCGGCATAGCCCCTCTAGTTTGTTTGAGGAAGTATAATTGTCTTCTTTTACTTGTTCAATATCATGAGGTGGTGGCATAACCCCTCGGAACTGGTTTGAGGAGGTGGCGGCATAGCCTCTCTAGTCTTCCTGAGACATATGTTTGCATTTTCATTTTAGGTTGGTATCTTAGCACTTCTTTCATATGCTTGAACCCGCTGCTTTTCAATATGTTTGCATTTGCATCTAGTCTTCTTGCATTTGTGAGGGTATATTAGTTCTGCTGTTGTTGTTGTTGGCTTGACATATGCTTGAACTTATGTTTCTACGCTTTTTGGCAGGCTAGGCTCGATATTGGGTCTTAGCCATAAATGCAACTATGTTCTCAACCCTCCTCTCTCTATAACCACGTTGAGTTCTCACCAAATTGACTAATGCAAACAACCTCACCCCCATATCCGTGAATTATACCCTTGTTAAACGTACGATATTCACTTATTGCAGGATTTCCTTTTTGGTGGACAAATTGATGTTTATGCATTTAAAACTAGGAGCACAATTTTGTTTCAACAACACTAAAACTTGCAACTCAGTGGTAGTATTCTTGATGTGAATGTCAAATTTGGATTGTGTGTTGCTGCTGCGTGCTATGCGTCTGCGCGCAGCTGCTGCTGCTGGTGCAGCATGCTCTGCTATGTGCGCGTGCAGCTGCTGGTGCTGCGTGTGCGTGCAACAGCTGCTGCGTCTGTGTGCAGCTCCTGCTGCTGCGACGTACAGCTGCTACTGCTATGTTTTTGGCTGCTTTTGAGGCTAAGTATGAATTAGACAACCTCTGATTTTTGTTGCAATAATCCCAATTGGTTTGCTGCATTTGGGTGCTTATGCCATGTTTCAATGTCTATAGTTGGAGTTGATTTTATTATTGTGCAGACTGCTCCTATTATTTTCTTTAGTTTTGGTCCATAGAGGTGTTTGTTGCAATAATGGGTGCTGAAGTAATCTCAGCTGGTGGTTGATTTTTTCCGGGGTCGCAATTGGCCTCTTTTCTTGGCTTTTCCATGCTATGTTCATTCAAATTGAAATGTCTCCTCTTGTGCATTGTAGGTTTGTGGGTTGAAACTGAAGATCGGTGTTTTATGACTGTTGATAGAAACGTAGAAAGATGAACCAGTGCCGACCGACACGCTATAGTTGAAGATTTTTCTTGACGTATATTGATTTCTTTTGGGTTGGGTATATTTCTGGATAAAAATATCGGGTTGTGTCAGTGCTAGTTGGACATAGTTGAAGACTTTTTCCTTAATGTATATCATTTTCTTTTTGTTATCAAGACTTGTAGTCTACTTTTGGGATATAAATGTTAATATATAACTTTATTTTTTTAATAGTTGCGGATATGTATATTGTTTCGAAATGGGTATTCAATTTGGTTACCAATTATTTTTTTTATGAGCTTGGCTTGAATGAGATTAAGGTTATCGAAGGCGTTCGGTACAGGTTGCAAGAATACGATAATCAAATGCCAAGGAAAAAATACCTCTTAAAATGGTGGTTTGCAATATGTAACGTAAATAGCATAGCATTCTTGAAAGGCTAACGCTAGCTTTTTTGTATAGCGTACTAAAAAATGCTATTAAAAGCTGAACCTCTATATATAATAGCGTGCACAAAATGATATAAAAAATACGCCATGTCAAGACTTAATATAGCATTCCTAAAATGCTATAAAAATATACCTATAATAGCATTCCAAAAATGTTATGGAATGTCAAGACTTAATATAACATTCATAAAACGCTATAGAAAATGCACCTACAATAGCGTTATAAAAATGCTATGGCATGTCAAAGCCTAATATAGCGTCCACAAAACGCTATCAAAACGTACCTACAACAGCGTTCTGCAAATGCTATGGAATGTCAGGATTTTTTATAGCGTTCACAAAACGCTATAAAAATATACCTATCATAGCGTTCGGCAAACGCTATGGTTGAGTTGAATTTTAATAGCTTGGGCTGCGATAGCATTTGTAAAAAATGCTATGGAAGGGTTACCGTAGCGTTTTTGACACGCTGTGGTATGTGTTTTTTCTTGTAGTGACTCTAAATAAAGTTAATCACTTGGGCATGAAAGCCATCTAATTGAAACGGTAGTTTGGGTTGATCGCATATCATATGGATCGAATAAATATTGAAAAAAATTAGTTTACAGGTGGTGTAGCAAAATGATTGTCTTGGTTTTCAACTACAAAGAGAAAAAGGATTAAAAAAGAAAAAAGAGACTAGTTCTCTAATCATATAAATTTTTGTGCAATAGCTATATACTAGACATTGCCATCTCAACAACATATAGACACATTTGTTGTTCAAGTAGAAAGTATTCCCATGTTTGTGATGAAGAAATTTCTAAGAACAGTACTCGAATTCTATTTTTCCCTAAGTGACGAAAAAATTTCATTGGTCTTTCAGATTTAAAGTTACAAAGATTAATGCAAACCATGATGAAAGACATCACAACAGAAAGCCCCAAATCCCAACTAAGTTAGCACCCACACTTTCTACAATCATACAATAGTGCTCGAATTCATAAGTGATTTTCAAACCATTGTAGATGCATGCAAGCTTTACATAGATTTTAGGGTTTGTTTCAAGCTCATTTCTTCAACCTAGAATTCAAAGAAGTGTAAAAATAAAAAGAAAATAAACCTATCAAAAGCAAGACAAAAAGCCTACAATTGAAGCAAGAAAAATTGACCATCTCAACGAAAACGTAATTTGAAATATTTTTGCTCTGTTTAATTACTTATGAAAATGAACCAGGGCAATATTTATAGGGCAAAATGCTAATTCGAGTTGTATATTGCGCACAACTTGTCATAATTCTTTCACGTTAGAGTACCATATACGGATGACGAGCCGATTCATTAAAAATGAAAATACAATGATGGTAATTTGGGTGCATCCAAACAAATTGATACATCATTTATATATTTTGGTAAATCTTCATAATTACTTTCAAAACTTCCAATATTTTCCCTTATTTGGTCAATTTAATAAAATTGATTCTCTATTTTCATAATGTGTACGTATATTTCTATTGATAGTGTTAGAATAAGTGGAAAAAAATAATATTAAGTACAAGGAAGGAAATTCCAAAACAATTAAGTTAAACAAGGAAGGAAATCCCAAAATGTTAATGAAATAGACAAATTCGATAAGAAAATAGAAAAATGGGATATTGTTGTACCTAGAATGGGAAATTCAATAATTTCGTGCCACATGGATTTTAGGATGGTAATTATACCCACAGCCATAGATAATCCATCCGACCCAATCTAGTCATTTGAATACTGGTATTACCTGATTTTTCATCTAATATGTTTGAGTTTGGGAGTAATAATAGAACACACATTGGGTTATAGAGAGGGTTTGATTTTGTTCTCGTACTAAAATATTCGTACCAGCCTGTTCATACTCGTTCCTCATTACATGTATCCTTTTTATATGTATATGCCACATACAATTTTTTTTCCGTTAACATAGCCACGGAATTCTAGTTTCATATTGGTGTTGTAGTAGCTACTGGGTTGTTTTACAGTTTTATTTTAGTATTTTTTGGAGTTTTATATCATTGTTTTAACTACTACATCTTTGTCAGTATTTGCAAACGTGTTGTGTAATTTTTCTTATCATGTTTGTTTTATTATGCCTTTTCTTTTTATGTTTTGTTAATACTAGCATAGTAACAAATTTTGCGTATGATGTGATTCAAACCGACCCATTACGATCCACAAACTTGATCTATTTCGGGATCAGGTTTCTCTTATTCATATGATTTTGCATTTTAATCATCAGATTTCACACCATTGAGAGTGGTAGCCATCTCCATAGATAACAAAGCCTAAGACTATTGACGAGCATAATATGTTAAAAGCTTTCACGGGTTCCTCAAAGCTAGCCCTTTCTTCTCGTCAATTTATTAGCAACACAAGTGATGACAGAGACAATATATGTTCCACATCGATCACAAGAGAAATGTTGGTTTAAGTCAATCAAAATGCAACTACCACATGAGTATTGGAAAGTTTTATGAGATTGAAGTCCTAAGCCAAAACATTTGGTGACGAGATAATCATGTTCGTGTAAAATACCCTCAGCTCTTAATGCATGAAAATTTACTTTTGACGTAAATTGTCACGCCCTCGATTTTAAGCAAGATAAATATTCATATTTTAAATAAAATCTCAGAATTTATACAAAGAATTCCCAAATCATCATTTTTTCATAATCCAATTAAGTTCACATGCTCTAAGTATTATAATCAAAGGGACACCCCTGGCCCGATAACCAAGTAACATGTTCAAATATAACAACAATTTGGGTTTGGGTACATAGTTGTGCAAAAGAAGAGTTATTTTACATCTTTCAAAAATGAGTCTAAAGATGATATATAACTCCTATCATGACATTCCTTCAAAGCATGCATCGCTATGCATCCATACAAGTCTATATCATGTCTCCGAAGCACTACCTGAAAGAATGAAAGGGTGAGCCACAAAGCCCGGTAGAGATGCCTACGACAATGTTATATGAATATGGAATGATGTGGCATGGTTCATGAACAACTCACAATAACACACGTAAGTCTTCGATTTATGATCACAAACTCTAGAATATAGTACTGCAAGTCAACCTGACTAATCAACTCACGGTTCTCATCTCGATTCAATTGTCATATTCCAATAAACACATCACCCTTTGGTGGCTAGACAATACTAAAATATACTAGCATATCTCCCATCGGAGGCTAGACATTACATAACTAGTACATCTCCCGTCGGGGGCTAGACATCACATTGTGTCAATGTAAGGCAACTACTACAATTCAATAATTTAACATTTACCAACCAATCACATATCACACAAAGAGCAATAATGTCCCACACCCAATTAATAGGCAAGATCTCAATCTTGTAGTAAAAGAAAAACGAGCATTTGAATAAAGGCGCACGAGATTTACAGAAATGTCTTAAGCCCGCTCAAGTCAAACGTCCCACATACCACCTAAATGAGTGAAAATGTCATAAAACGTCCATAATCTCAAAATAAGATGAAAATCATCAGTTAAAGTCACCCAACAAGTTGCTGGAGTGAACCCAAAGTCGCTGGATGCACCAAAAGTCAGAAGAAGTCGCTGGTAAGTCGCTGGAGTGACTTCAGTAAAGGACAAGTTGCTGGAGCGACTTCAGGGTTGCTGGAGCGACTCCTGCTATCTCTAGAATCGCCAGATAGTTCGCAACTCGTTCAAATCAGGAAAAAACGCAATAATACACAATCTAAACACGAATTCAACTAGCAATACCATGGATATACACATAATAAGGGTGAAACATCCCTACCTCGAGCTTTGAATCGAAAGATTTGGCATAAAGGTAGAAGCCCTAGGTTCCAAGCTTTGGATCTTTCCTTCCCGAGCTCCAAATCGCGATCCGTCTTTGATTACACGTCAAGCATGTTCTAAGCTTCCTATATCTCAAAGGAATTTGAAAATGGTGGTGTGAATCGCTGGTGGTGGTAGGGAGAAGATAGAGCTCAAGGAGGAGAGAGAGAGATGAAGGATATGAGCCATGGGCTTTTGCTGAACCCCTTCCCAAAATCTGATTTTAAGGCACCAAGGGCATTCACGTAAAACACCATGTAGTGTGATGCGCGTGAAATAAAACGGAAACCCCAGGCTCGGGTCTCATAACTGAAATTCGAAACATGAATTAATAAACCATATGATTATTCCGCGATAAAAAAAATTAAAAACTTAAATTTTTTTTGCGGGCCCTCACATATATAAATTTTTCAATTGATCCATGAATCAAATAAGTGTATTATCAATGATGAAGATCTTATGAAAATTTATAAAAGATCATTATATCATAAAAAACTACATGATATAGACGTCACACAAGGTAAACAGAAAAAACAAAAACACGAACTTTGAGAAACCTACCAACAAAAACTTGTTATTCAATTTTTGGGGGCTTTTTATATGGAAAAATAGTAATACTACCAAAGTCGACACGAATACTAGAATTAAACAATGGATTAAATTCCTATCGAATTCGTAAAATATTAAAACTGCAGAGAATCCAAGGGTTCAGTAAAAATGTCAGTTTCATGGTTTTAGTTTTGATAACAAGACAATGTAGATTAGATTTCCTAATCACTTTCCTAAGCTTGATCTTTTCCACTTCTGTCACGCCCTGATTTTCAGATATATGGTATAATCCTATTTACCATTCCAAAATCTCACAATTGCCCAAAATGCAATTTCTAAAATCCTTCATTTGATAAAATATTTCAAATACCACAATTCATGGGTGGCACTCCCGGCCTATCACCCCAAAATATAGTTTGAACAAATACAACACCATTTGCTTTCAAATACAATGAAGGGACAAAAGAGGGGTTAGTTTACATCTTTCAAAAAAACAGTCCTAAAGATGTTATATAACTCCTATATGAAAGCCTCCTCAAAACATGCACCACCATGCATCCATGCAATCCATGTCAAGTCTCTGGAACGGTACCTGAAAGAATGAAGGGGTGAGCTAAAAGCCCAGTAGAGATATCTACGCCAATATTATATGAATATGAATGATATGGCATGCTTCGTGAACAGTTTATAATAACACAGGTATGACTGGTAATCCATTAGTCCAAAAACAATATTGCATGTCAACCACCTTAATCAATTCGCGGTCTCCAGACCGATTCAGTTATCATATTCCAACTAGCACAACACCCATTGGTGGCTAGACAATATTGAAACGTACTAGCACATCTCCCGTCGAAGGCTAGACCATTTATATAACTAGCACATCTCCCGTCGGAGGCTAGACATCACATAACTAGCACAACTCCCGTCGGAGGCTAGAAATCACATTTTGTCAATGCAATACAAATTCATAGTTTGACCCTTTACCGGTCATACACATATCACGCCAATCACAATTCAATCTCATAGTGAAAGAGAAACGAAAATACGAACAAAGGCGTGTTACATGTCCTACGAAGTTTATCGTCACAATAAGGTCTCGCTTGTGTCACATGTCCCACATACCATATGTATGAGTGGAAGTACTCTTAAATGTCCAAAAATCCTAAATTAGGGTGAAAACAGTCAGTACAGGTCGCCCGACAAGTCGCTTGAGCGGCTAAAAAGTCGCTGGACGGGCCAAAAATCAGTAAAGGTCGCTGGAAGGTTGCTGGAGCGACTTCCGAGGCCGCTCGAGCGACGCCCAAGTCGCTCAAGCGACTTTGTCGATCTCAGTTCGCACAGACAGTTCGTCACTCGATCGATTCGGCCAAAAACGCAACAAAATCCAATCTACACATGAAATCAACTACCAATACCATGAATATACACATAATAGAGGTGAGACATCCCTACCTCAAGCCTTGAATCAAAGGATTTGACGAAGAAGTGAAAGCCCTAGGTTCCAAGCTCCATATCTCTCCTTCCCGAGGTCCAAATCACGATCCGTCTTTGGTTCTACGTCAAGCACGATCTAAGCTCCCTCTATTCCGAAGGAATTCGAAAATGGCGGGATGGTTTGGTAGTGGTGGTAGAGAGAAGGTGGAGGGAGATATGGTGGAGGGAGAGAGAGAGAGAGGTAAGTGGGTGTTAGTGTTTTTTTGCTCCTTCCCCCCCCCCCCCCCCCCCCCCCCCCCCAAGCCCCCAAAAATCTGATTATAAGCCCCTTCCCCCACATGGGCTCCCACATAAAAATACTACGTACGTAACCCGCGCGAAATAAGACCAAAGACCCCGGGCTCGGGTCTTATAACTAAAATTGCGAAACACATGATAACCAATCAATCGAATAACCCCAAATATAAATTTAATTTATTTATTTTATTTATAAAAAGTTCAAAATTTTCCGAGTCTTTACATCCTCCCCTCCTTAAAAGAAATTTCGTCCTCGAAATTTAAACCAAGATGTCGACACCGACACCTCTGAACACGATCACAAGTAAGATACGGATACTCCGTCAGAACTCTAAAACAATAGTATAAGACACAGATACTTCCAATAATACTACACTCCAGATACGGACACACCGTCACTATCTCAACCTTTACTATAAATTAATCCGTGCTTTCACAAAGCCCAACGGATGCCAACTATCAAGTCATCATGTTCAAACAAAATCAATCAACCACATCAACTCGACTCATGCATATACCATGCTCAATGAGTATATAACAACCAACGCACAATCAAGTTCTCAAATTCAACAATTCATATTCACGATATTGATATGCATAAACGATTCATAATTCATAAATTCAAGAAAACACTCTACGGAAACACATAATTCATATCCCATTAACATCCAATACACACATAAACATGGTGGCAAACACGCCCCAAACCATTATTCCGCTAACAAAGGTATAGTAATCAAGGAGTAAACAAATGTGGGTATTTCTCCCGAACCTCGTCCTCACGTTCCCAAGTCGACTCCTCTTTACCTTGATTGCCCCATAGTACACGGACCAAAGGTATAGTCTTACCTCTCAACACTTGCTCACGAGAGTCCAAAATACGTATCGGTTGCTCCTCGTAGGACGCATAGGCTTCAAGTTCTAGTTCGGACCATTCCAAAATGTGAGAAGGATCCGGTTCGTACTTCCTCAACATCGAAACATGAAACACGTCATGCACACCTGACAACTTTGGCGGTAAGGCCAAACGGTATGCAACCTCTCCAATTCTTTCGATAATATCAAATGGCCCAACATATCTCGGAGATAGCTTCCCCTTTCGTCCAAAACGCGATAAGCCTCGCCGTGGCGATACTTTCAAAAACACATGGTCTCCCACCTCAAACGATAACGGACGGCGACGTCGATCGGCATAGCTTTTCTGTTGACTTTGAGCGGTAAGTAATCGTTGGCGAATCACCTTGACTAGCTCGGTAGTCTTCTCTTGAGCTAACAACAGTTGCTTACGAATCAACTTCATGCTCTCAGTAGTCTCACCAATCAAGTCCGGCCCAACAAACGTTGCCTCACCCAATTCGGTCCAACATATAGGTGATCTACAAGGTCTACCGTATAAAGCCTCAAATGGTGCCATCTCAATACTCGACTGATAGCTATTATTATATGCGAACTCAACGAGCGGTAAGTGATCCTCCCAACTCTCCCGAAAATCTAGGACGCATGCCCGAAGCATGTCCTCAAGAATCTGAATCGTACGCTCAGATTGTCCATCGGTCTGTGGGTGATACGCAGTACTAAACAGTAAGTTCGTTCCCAGTGCTGCTTGCAAACTCTGCCAAAACCGTGCTGTGAATCGTGGGTCTCGATCGGACACAATAGAAACTGGAATCCCATGCAATCGGATAATCTCACGTACATACAACCGACTGAGCTTCTCAACTGAATCAGTAACCTGAATCGGTAGAAAATGAGCGGTCTTGGTCAAACGGTCCACTACTACCCATATCGCATCATGCCCTCTCGATGATCTCGGCAAATCAGTAACAAAATCCATTGTCACGTTCTCCCACTTCCATTCCGCTACTGGAAATGATTGTAACTCCCCCGCAGGTCATTGGTGTTCGGCCTTCACTTGTTGGCATGTTAAACATCTCGACACAAATCTCACTACGTCTCTCTTCATTCCGAACCACCAAAATTGTCGACGCAAATCATGATACATCTTCGTCCCACCAGGATGAATGGCTAAAGGAGAGTGGTGAAACTCTCGTAAAATCTCCTCCCGACAAGTGACGGGTACAAACAACTTCCCTTGAAATCGAAGGCTTCGATCTGCACAAATCATCCATCCATCTCGGGCATTGCCACTCAAGAAATTTCGACGTAACTGCTCTGTCTCCTCATCATGTTGTTGAGCGTCCACTACTCGGGTGGATAAGGTGGATTGGATGGTCAAATTACACAATGTTGCTCCATCACTATCCTCCTCAAAATGTGTCGCATAACTTCCCAACTCATTCATCACTTTCCACTCACGAATGGCCAAACTCGCCAATTGGGTTGGTTTTCTACTCAAGGCATCCGCTACAACATTCGCCTTCCCCGGGTGATATTGCAATTCAAAATCATAATCCTCAATGTGCTCCATCCAACGGCGTTGTCTTAAATTTAACTCCTTCTGAGAGAATAAGTACTTCAAACTCTTGTGATCGGAGAAGACCTCAAACTTCTCACCATAGAGGTAATGTCGCCAAATTTTCAAAGCAAACACCACTGCGGCCAGCTCCAAGTCATGAGTTGGATAATTCTGTTCGTGTATCTTCAATTGACTTGACCCGTAGGCCACAACCCGTCCTGTCTGCATCAACACACACCCAAGCCCTTCCTTCGACGCATCACAGTACACCGAGTAACCAACTCCTCGCTTGTGCACAATCAACACTGGTGCGCTAGTCAAACGCCGCTTCAACTCCTCAAACGCTGCCTCACAGGCATCATCCCAAATAAAACGTGTCCCCTTACGAGTCAATCGAGTCATAGGCGCCGCCAAACGAGAGAAATCAAGCACAAAACGACGATAATACCCGGCCAAGCCCAAAAAGCTCCGGATCTTAAAAACATTCTTTGGTCGTTGCCACTCCATAACCGATTCTATCTTTCCCGGATCAACGGAGACTCCACCTTGGGAAATGACATGTCCTAAAAACTTGACTTCGGAAAGTCAAAACTCACACTTGCTAAGTTTAGCATAAAGGCGATGCTCTCTCAAAAGCTGAAGAACAATGGCAAGGTGTGATTGGTGTTCTTCCTCTGTAGACGAATATATCAAGATATCGTCAACGAACACCACCACAAACTGATCAAGGTACATGCGGAAGATACGGTTCATAAGGTCCATAAACGTTGCCGGTGCATTGGTCAACCCGAATGGCATCACAACAAACTCATAATGCCCATAGCGTGTACGGAAAGCAGTCTTCGGAATATCCTCACTCCGAACCCTCAACTGGTGATACCCTGATCTCAAATCAATCTTCAAGAAACACTTTGCCCCTCGGAGTTGATCAAACAAGTCATCAATTCTTGGCGTTGGATACTTGTTCTTCACAGTCACACGGTTCAATTTTCGATAATCGATGCACAATCGTAAAGATCCATCTTTCTTCTGTGCAAATAGGGCCGAAGCTCCACATGGTGACGTACTCGGACGTATAAAACCCAAATGTTGCAACTCTTGCAATTGGACCTTCAACTCCTTCAACTCGGCTGGCGCAAAACGGTATGGAGGCATAGAAATCGGCACGGCACCCGGAATCAAATCTATCGTAAATTCAATCTCTCTCTCGGGAGGTAAACCGGGTAACTCTTCCGGGAACACGTCCGGAAAGTCTCGAACCACCAATGGTAACTCACCATGCGCATGCACATTCTCGTTAAGAGTCAAACTAGCCAACAACGCATAAATAGAATCTCGCGCTCGAGGTTCACACAAATAAGGTTCTAACGGCTCCCGTTGTTCTCCGAAGAATTCAAAGCAACCATCAACAGGTGAACAAATGCGAACCCGACGTTTAAAACAATTAATCATAGCATAGTGGGTAGACAACCAGTCCATACCCAAGATAACATCAAACTCGGTCATGCTCAACACAATAAAATCACAAGTAAAACGTCGGTCAAGTATGACAAGCTCACAATCTCTACATACACGATCAAGTAGTGACCTCCCTCCAATAGGTGTCTCAACATGCAACGGTGGGTCTAACAAATCAGTCTCCAAGTCCAAAGCACAAACAAATGATGCAGCAATAAATGAATGCGATGCTCCAGAATCAAATAGAACTCTCGCAAAGGAATTGAATACGAGAAATGTACCCCTCACAACCGACGTGTCTGGACTCTGAGAAGTAGGAGGTGCCACTGCTGCGGTAATATTATAAGCTCTAGCGGGAACTTGGTGCCCTTGCATATACCCACCTCCACGCCGAGCAAAGTTTATTGGTGCCGAAGAACTAGCCCCTTTCTCAGATTGAGAACCTTGAACCGAAGTGGCCTGGCGAAATTGGGATTGTTGTTGTCGCTGCCCCTGCCCTTGCCTTGGTTGCTGCACCGAGCCAACCTCACTATGTACTCCTCCCCCTTGAGGACAATTTCTTGAAATATGATCTTCCTTACCACATGTATAGCAAACCCTGGGGGGTGCCGTGCACTGACTACGGATGTGACCAGGTTGATTGCATCGAAAGCATACACTTGGAGGCCTAGAGGCATTGCTCCTCGAGTCCGACGAAACAGGTGGCCTAAGATTGGAATGGCTCCGTTGGGACTGAAACTGCTCCCTCTGGCGCTTACGCCCTTGACTTCCCGAACTTCCCGATGACGAAGAATAACTAAGCACCACACTCGATCGCCTTGGCTCCCAAACTCTGGAACCTCGTTGTGCCTCCTTGGGCAATTCAACACTTCTTGCACACTCAACAACATCCGCAAAACTCATCTTGCGTTGGCTCACCACGAGCCTCTTAACTGAGGAGTGAAGACCCCTCTCAAAACACCGGCACTTACGATCTTCCGAAGCCACGAGCTCCGGTGCAAAACGGGATAAGGTTTGAAACCTTGCAGCATATTCAGATACGGTCATTGTCCCCTGTTCCAATCTCTCAAACTGTTCACGCAGCTGTTCACGATAAGATTCCGGAAAGTATTGGTTCTCGAAGAGAACCTCAAAGTCTGCCCATGTCAACGTTTCCACATCCAGCTCATTGGTCCTAGCCGTTTGCCTCGCAGCCCTCCGTGCATCCTTTCGTGACTCGAGAATCGATTTCCACCATTCATTGGCCTCTCCCGTCAATTGGCACGCCACAATTTTGACCCTAAGGTCATCCTCTACTATACCCAACGCATCGAACAGTTTGCAAGTTTCAGAAAGCCAATAGTCGGCCGCGAGAAAATCACCACCTTCCCCGCTAAATTGGGGAGGATTCAAACGTCGGAACCCTCTCATGGCATCGATTGCTCGATTCCCAACATTTGCCCTTGCAACCGTGTTCAACAGATTGGCCTCGGCAAGCACCGCCACAAATTCCCTAGCGAACACGTCCGGAGCAACCGGCGGTTCAATATTTTGCTCCACTTCCTCATTCACCTCCTCCGCATGAGGAACCTCTCTTTGCTGACTCACAACATCCTCTAACGGTATCTCACGGTAGCGACCACGGCCTCGGCTTCGGCCTCGGGGTCCGCCCAACCTCACACCACGTCTAGGAGGCATATCTCTACAAAGTGCAAATTACTAACAATGTCAAACAACAACACTTTACAAGGACAACGTCTCACACAAATCCCCAACACGGGCCATCAGTTCTATATTACTCATAACCGGTAAAAGGTGCAATGCAAATGAATGTCATGCATACAAGCACACACATGTCTTTCTAAGATGCAGTGTTTTGAACCCATGAGACTCTAAGTCTCCCCACGGTCTCAAAGTATTCTAACTCACGCTCTGATACCAAGTTGTCACGCCCTGATTTTCAGATATATGGTATAATCCTATTTACCATTCCAAAATCTCACAATTGCCCAAAATGCAATTTCTAAAATCCTTCATTTGATAAAATATTTCAAATACCACAATTCATGGGTGGCACTCCCGGCCTATCACCCCAAAATATAGTTTGAACAAATACAACACCATTTGCTTTCAAATACAATGAAGGGACAAAAGAGGAGTTAGTTTACATCTTTAAAAAAAAACAGTCCTAAAGATGCTATATAACTCCAATATGAAAGCCTCCTCAAAACATGCACCACCATGCATCCATGCAATCCATGTCAAGTCTTTGGAACGGTACCTGAAAGAATGAAGGGGTGAGCTAAAAGCCCAGTAGAGATATCTACGCCAATATTATATGAATATGAATGATATGGCATGCTTCGTGAACAGTTTATAATAACACAGGTATGACTGGTAATCCATTAGTCCAAAAACAATATTGCATGTCAACCACCTTAATCAATTCGCGGTCTCCAGACCGATTCAGTTATCATATTCCAACTAGCACAACACCCATTGGTGGCTAGACAATATTGAAACGTACTAGCACATCTCCCGTCGAAGGCTAGACCATTTATATAACTAGCACATCTCCCGTCGGAGGCCAGACATCACATAACTAGCACAACTCCCGTCGGAGGCTAGAAATCACATTTTGTCAATGCAATACAAATTCATTGTTTGACCCTTTACCGGTCGTACACATATCACGCCAATCACAATTCAATCTCATAGTGAAAGACAAACGAAAATACGAACAAAGGCGTGTTACATGTCCTACGAAATTTATCGTCACAATAAGGTCTCGCTTGTGTCACATGTCCCACATACCATATGTATGAGTGGAAGTACTCCTAAATGTCCAAAAATCCTAAATTAGGGTGAAAACAGTCAGTACAGGTCGCCCGACAAGTCGCTCGAGCGGCTAAAAAGTCGCTGGACGGGCCAAAAATCAGTAAAGGTCGCTGGAAGGTCGCTGGACAGTCGCTGGAGCGACTTCCGAGGTCGCTCGAGCGACGCCCAAGTCGCTCAAGCGACTTTGTCGATCTCAGTTCGTACAGACGGTTCGTCACTCGATCGATTCGGCCAAAAACGCAACAAAATCCAATCTACACATGAAATCAACTACCAATACCATGAATATACACAAAATAGAGGTGATACATCCCTACCTCAAGCCTTGAATCAAAGGATTTGACGAAGAAGTGAAAGCCCTAGGTTCCAAGCTCCGTATCTCTCCTTCCCGAGCTCGAAATCACGATCCGTCTTTGGTTCTACGTCAACCACGATCCAAGCTCCCTCTATCCCGAAGGAATTCGAAAATGGCGGGATGGTTTGGTAGTGGTGGTAGAGAGAAGGTGGAGGGAGATATGGTGGAGGGAGAGAGAGAGAGAGGTAAGTGGGTGTTAGTGTTTTTTTGCTCCTTCCCCCCCCCCCCCCCCCCCCCCCCAAGCCCCCAAAAATCTGATTATAAGCCCCTTCCCCCACATGGGCTCCCACATAAAAATACTACGTATGTAACCCGCGCGAAATAAGACCAAAGACCCCGGGCTCGGGTCTTATAACTAAAATTGCGAAACACATGATAACCAATCAATCGAATAACCCCAAATATAAATTTAATTTATTTATTTTATTTATAAAAAGTTCAAAATTTTCCGAGTCTTTACAACTTCCTTATGAGCATCCAAACGTGGCTTTCTAGGTTTAGCTAATCGCCATAATGTCTCCTACCATAGCGAACATGTAAATGTCGGTCAGACATCGGAGGGTAACCATGGAGCTGAAAATAATTTGATCGTACATATCTCTAATACCAAATTTATTGGCACGCACAATAGATGTATATTTTCCTTAGAATGTATTCTTGGGTTCTTGAGATTACATCATCTCCTATTTATACTTGATAGAAAATCAAGATTGGACTAACTTTTGACCTTCCGACTTCTAGATAAGACTTCTAGACCATTGTACAAATATATCTATGGAAAGACTCGTCAAACATCCTTGTAGAACAATTAGAAATTAACTTCTAACATGTGTATCCCCCTTTTAATCTTTGTTTCTATCCTCAAAAGATGAATAAAATAAATTTACCAATAAAAAAAGCAATTAAGGTAAATTGGAGATAATAGCGAAGGAAAATCCGACGATATGTGATTTTTCCTTTTGAGACCATCATTGGTGCAAGCAAGTAGTGTGTTGTGGACAAGGTAAAAAAGCGCGTCTGTTTTATAACGGGGTCATCTTATCATTTTATTTACAACAGCAGCAAGTTCGAAGCAAATCCGACATCTATTACGATTGTAGGACTTAGCTTACTATTGTAATAATTGTTTTATGAGACTACATTAGTTGTTGAGCGCGACTACACATTTTTAGAGATGACCTCATATGAGGTGGAAGAAATATGAAGCAAAAAGCCATTTCTGTTGTAATTGGCGCCCATTTATCGTACGGGTGGTCACCCCACCATCATTGTATGAATTTTTTACATTCGCCCATTACTTTGTAAGATAGGTCTACTTTGAAGAAGAAAAAAAGGTCTGCTTTAGGAATTTTTCTTGCAAAATATTTGACTAGAGATGGAGAAATGGATTGATGATGGAGTACTTAATATGGCAACACAAAACTCACAATCGGGCGAATAAAATTTCGACCATAGCTGTAGGAAACATGAAATGATTCACGTATAATGATCCATATTATCATTTTTATTAAGATGTTGGGAATACATCTATGGTTTCTTGAAAAGAGGGCAGTTGTAGAAGCAAAAACACTTGTATGAAAAAGAAGTATTGGCAACACAAGCTCCATTTCCATTGTAAGTCTGTAAACATTGTTGACGACAAGTGGAAAGTTCGCAGCCATTGGGATCTAGCACGACTTGGCATCTTTGTTCAGCTTTCACTTGAAACAACATAAGTACAACTGCAACAAAATTCAACGCCAAAATCAAGTTTTTTGGATACATATGTATATCTATTTTGACTCTAAATAAAGTCAATCACTTGGGTACAAAAGCCATCTAACAGAAACTGTCATTTGGGTGGATGGATATGATATGGATCAAATGCATAATGAAAAAATCGGTTTGCAGGTGGTGGAGCAAAACGATTGTCTAATTGGTTTTCAGCTACAAAGAGAAAAAAGATTAAAAAAAAAATTAACGAATAGATACATTGGTTTTCAACTAGACATTGTCATCTCAACAATAGATACATTTGTTGTTCAATTTCAAAGTATTCCAACATTTGTGAAGGAGAAATTTCTAAGAACAGTGCTCTAATTCTATTTTTCCCTAAGAGAAGAAAAAATTTCATTGGTCTTTCAAATTTAAAGTTACAAAGATTAATGCAAAATCAAGGATGGAAGACATCACAATAGAAAGCCCCGAATCCCAACTAAGTTAGCACCCACACTTTCAACAATCATACAATAGTACTCGAATTCAGAAGCGATTTTCAAACCATTGTAGATGTTTGCAGGCTTTACATAGATTTTAGGATTTGTTTCAAGCTAATTTTTTCAACTTAGAATTCAAAGAAGTGTAAAAACAAAAAAAAAAAAAAAAACCTGTCAAAAGTAAGACAAAAAGCCAATAATTGAAGCAAGAAAAATTGGCCATCTCAACAAAAACGTAATGTGAACTTTTTTTGCTCTGTTTACTTATTAGAAAGAACCAGGGCAATATTTATAGGGTAAAAGGCTAGTTCGAGTTGTATACTACGCATAATTTGTCATAACTCTTTTACGTTACAGTAGCAGATACGGATGACAAGCCGAGTCATTAAAAATGGAAATAAAGTAACGGTAATTTGGGTGCATCCAAACAAAATGATACATCATTTATATATTTTGGTAAATCTTCATAATTACTTTCAAAACTTCCAGTCTTTCCCTTATTTGTTCTATTTAATAAAATCGATTCTCTTTTTGCATAATGTGTACGTATAATTCTATTGATATTGTTAGAATAAATGGAAAGAAATAATATTAAGTACAAGGAAGGAAATCCCAAAATATTAATGAAATAGACAAATTCAATAAGAAAATTGAAAAATGGGATATTGTTGTACCTAGAATGGGAAATTCAATAATTTCATGCCATATGGATTTTAGGATGGTAATTATATCCACAACAATAGATATTTCAGCAACTTTGTACAATAAGGATAAAAAAGGAGTGCATGAGGCTAAAATGAGTGTGTGAAAATCAATTCCCAAAATAAACTAGGAACAGTAAATTTTCGTGAAAAGAAATAACAATCAGTTCTTACGTTTGCTACCGTTGCTCTTTTTATGAAATGTTGTCTAATTGCTATTGTCAGAAACCAATGTATTTCAGCAAGAGGGAGGAGGAACCTATTCCTCAAGCACCTTTGGTGAGACGATAAATTTGTCTTTAAGATACCATGCAATACATGAATCTTGTTTCGATTGTTCAATGTACACTCCTTAAGTCCCACATTCTATTTTTCCAGTTCTGAAAATTTTTAAATATGATTGTAGTTAAGCCTTCGCTAATTTGTTAATACCAGAGTTTATGATATTCGGATTCTATTTTCGCATTGCTTTTACTAACAAGGTGTGCTCTTTTTCTTCTTCTTATATATAAAGAGCTAAGGAATCAAGGTGGATATTTTAAAACTAAAAAACGAACACTTCCTCTCAGTATTATTAGCTGTTGGAAAAAAACTTGAGAAGATTGTTTAATAGTTGGTGTGAAAGTTGAAGACATTCAGCAATAGAACAAATCAGTTTGTAATTTTATCCTACTGGGCATTCAACGACGCAAAGGTGAACATTTTTAAGTTTGTATTCGAAACATTCAGCAATATTTTTCTTTAGTTTAAAAAAGTTTGGTTGACTGCATTTTATGTCTCATGACTTCGAGTACTAGAATTTTGTTTACGCTTGTTTAAACTAAATTGTCGATATCACACCCAACTAGCAAACAAAGCCTGAATTTTTTTCTTCCTTTTTATTATTTTTTACTTTACTAGTTAATTATTTTGGTTAAATTCCTGTTTTGTAATCATATGATTGCTTAATCCCAGGTTCAACTGACCCTCAAAAGAGAATGAGTAAGCGATTTGAGATTGCTTGCTCATTCTCTTCTGCTCCTCTTCCTCTACGACGTTGTTATGCTAAAAGTTTATTTGCTGCTGCTGTCTTGAATGAGTTTGCTGTTGTTACCCTCATTCTGTTACTGCACCTATTCCAATTTGAGATTGCTATGCTAAAAGTTGGTGTGGTCTGCTTATGTTTCTGCCTTTGAGCTCTGTCAATTTGCTGATGTTATCCTCATTTTGCTGCTATATAGATGGGTTTCATGTTCTAATGTTTGTTAAAAAAACCTAATGCTTGGATATCATTGGGGTTAGACGAAATTGAGTTTGCAATTGGATTGGATTGTACTGTACTGGATGAAAATAGATTTGCTTTTAAATTGAATAAGGTGAGTTTTTTTGTATTTGTGTATGTTGAAGTGTCATGTTAGGTGGTAGAACGCCTAGTTCATATCGGAACATTTGGTCAAGATGAATTATAAAATCACTTTATTTTTAATAATTTTGAGTTGTGTTATTGATATGTTAAATAATTACATTTATCTTTCTGCGATTTTGTACATGTAAGTAGGAGATAAAGTTATATTTTGGTAGTTAATAACCAAGATGGAGCTGAAAACTTTTTGGTAGTTAACTGAAACACTTGTTTTGAATTCTTTTTGTCATTAGAAACATGCAATATGTATGGATGTTTCATAGTTTTGGTAATCCTATTAATTAGTTTGAAGTTTTTATTGCTGGAGGATGAATGTTTTGAAGTTAGATGGTGAATGTTGGCTTGTTGGATATTTGATTTGATTGATATTTTGCTTCTTTGCAATCTAAGATTTTCTTAAGAGTGAATTATAAGATACAAATATTGAAAACTTTGTAAGTAGATGAAAAATGATATTCTAGTGGCACAATTAAGTTGAGTGTGGTATCGCTAAAGTTATATTCTTTTGTGATAAAAAATATTTGTCATCCTTGTTTATCGACCAGAAAAAATATTATCGGTGACACATTTTGTTGTCATGGTATATAATTTGGATGACAACTCTTGTCACTGAAAATCTCTCTTCCGTGACATCATATTCCTGTCACTATTGACACATTCTGCAATAGCTACACAATTTTGTCATGCTTGACTTTTAGTGTGACGGCTACAATCTCACCTCTTCTTTTGTCGCGAAGGTGTCACCAATGATAATAGGTGATAAAATTTCGATCTTCCGTGACATGTTTTTCTATCACTAGACATGTTTTTTTCTTGTATTACCACATAATTCACTCGTATTAGATAAAAAAAATCAGGTAATACTGGTATCCAAATGACCAAATCGGATATCTATGGATTTGGGTATAATTGCTGTCCCCTAATCCACATGGAACAAAATTAATGAAATTCCCATTATGTGTAAAACAATATCCCCTTTTTCTTTATTTTCTTATTGAATTTGTCATTTTATTAATATTTGAGATTTCCTTCCTTATTTAACTACATTCGTTGGGACCACGTACTCCAGGATATGTTTGTATAAATGGTTTCTATATATTCTACAGTGTGAACAACTCAATTATATATGTTTAATATTGTCCTTTGCATTTATTCAAACACTATCAATAAAAATATATATTACATATATATAGAATTAAGTTCATTAAGTTGACCTTATAAGGAAAAAGACTAGAAGTTTTTAAAGCAATTAATATGAATATTTACCAAAATATATATGTGGTGTATCATTTTGTTTGGTGCACCAAATTACCATCATTATATGTCCATTTATAATGACTCGGTTCGTGATCCCTGTATGATAGTAATACCGATATCCAAATGACTGAACCGGATATCTATGGTTGTGGGTATAATTGCCGTCCCCAAATCTACGTGGCACAAAATTAATGAAATTCCCATTGTGTAAAATAATATCCCCTTTTTCTTTATTTTTCTATTGAATTTGTCTCTATTTGGGATTTCCTTCCTTATTTAACTGCATTCGTTGGGACCAATCTAGGATATGTTTGGATAAAGGGTTTCTACGTATTGTACAATGTGAACAGCTCAATTATACATGTTTAATATATATTACATATATATAGAATTAAGTTCATTAAGTTGACCTTATAAGGGAAAAGACAAGAAGTTTTTAAAGCAAATATTAATATTTACCAAAATATATATTTGCTGCATCATTCCTTGTATGGTAATCTTGTGTGAAAGAATTATGACAAGTAGTACACAGTTTACAATTCAAATTAGCTGTTTACCCTATAAATATTGCCTGGTCTCCTTTTATTAGGCAAACAAAGCTAAAAAAGTCCAATACGTTTTGGTTGGGATGGCCACTTTTTCTTACTCTAATTATAGGCTTTTTGTCTTACTTTTGACAGGTCTGTGTTCTTTTTGTTTAGCAAAAAAAAAAAAAAAAAAAAGAAATATTTTCTTTGCTTAGCAAAAAAAAAAAAAAGAATCCAAGTACTGTTCTTATAAATTTATCCATCACAAACGTTGGAATATACTTTGTACTTGAACAACAAATGCATCTATAGGTTGTTGATATGGCAATGTATATACATATGTATCCAAATAACTTGATTTTGATGTTCAATTTTGTTGCAGTTGTACTGATGTTGTTTCAAGTGAAAGCTGCACAAAGATGCCAAGTTGTGTTGGATCCCAATGGTTGCATACTTTCAACTTGTCGTCAACAATGTTTTCAGACTTACAATGGAAATGGAGCTTGTGTTGCCGATCCTTCTTTCTCATATAAGTGTTTGTGCTTCTACAACTGTCATTTTCTAAAGAAACCATAAATGTATACCCAACATCTTAATAAAAAAGACATGAATCTTCATGATTCGTTAAGCTTCTCATGTTTCCTACAACTATGGTTGAGATTTGATTCACTTGATTGTGAGTGTTGTGTTGCCATAATAAGAACTCCATCACCAATCTTCTTCCCCTTTCTCTCTATGTGCAAATACTTAGCAAGAAATTTCTGAAGCATGCCTTTTTTTCTTCTTCAAAACAAATTTATCTTACAAAGTAATGAGGGTCTACTTGAGTGCACCAATGAAGGTCTCAACAATTGCGTGATAAGCTGACACTATTAAAAAAGGCTTAATTATTTGGACATTCCTAAAATCATATCCAAAAAATCACTTAACACCCTAAAATTTTTTTGAATCACTTTCACCCCCTGAAGTATTGAAATGTGTCACTTAACCCCTTCTGTTAGTCTTCTGCGAGATTTCTGAATGGTAAAACAATTTTTAAGAGAAAATTTGATTTTCAGACCTGAAAATGACCTTTTGTGATTTTCCTGGTCAAAAATCTAAACCCAATTTGCTCCTCACTACTTACTACCCATCAGCTCAACTGTTGTATCAAAATTCCCAATCACTCTTCAGGGAATTGACGAGAGAGAGAGAGAGAGAGAGAGAGAGAGAGAGATCTATATTTGGAACACCCAAAACCTCAATTTTGTCTACCCTTCAATTACAACACCCAAAACCTCAATTGTCATTGAGAATTTTGAGGTTTTGAAATTACAACACCAATCAATTCCACTAGAGAGAGATACGTATTTGGAACTAATGGATTGTATTGTAATTAAAACCCAATTTTGATTGCTTCTCTCTCTCTTGCTTCAAAATTGAGGAGCAAATTGCCAATTGAAATGACTTATAATAACGCAGTTTTACAACAAAATGACTTTTAATAACGCAATTTTATAGCATTTTTTTTATTATGCTATAATAAATGGGTAACAATAGCGTTTCTTCTACATGAAGGGCAACAATAGCATTTTTCTCAATAATAAAGGGCAATAATAGCGTTTTTTAATCTAAAACTTTCTATAGCTATAGAGTACAACCTTATCACAACGTTTAGTAATGTATAGCTTTAGGTTTTATATCATAGCGTTCGTCACAGGTGCCATGTAAGGGCCCAAAAATTTCATAAATTTATACGATCAAAAGGTCATTAATTGATCCATATTGAAGTGTACGATATAAATTTGGTGATTAAATATGTTTGAAGTGAAGTGGGGAGTGAAAAACGAGTGAAAATCGATCGGGTCAGATTTTTGGACCATTGGGTCAGATTTTGGACCAACAGGTCAGATTCTGAAATTCATCTAGTCAGATTTGAAAAATTTGGATAGAAGACAAATCTGACCGGTCAGATCTGTGTCCAACCAGTCAGATGTTCCGGTCAGATTTCAACTTTTGCCTAAAAATTTTGGAAATTTAAGTCAGTGGCGAAACCTGACCGGTCAGGTTCTGGACGCGCATTTTAAAGGATAAAAATTAGATTTTTTGGAGAAATATCTAACTTTTCCAAAGAAGACTTCTCTCTCTCTCTCTCTCTCTCTCTCTCTCTTTAGGGGGTCTTCTTCCCCAACCAAACCCTCCCTCCTTCCAAACCCTTGATCTTCTTGATTAAACCCAAATTCCGTCAAGATCTACCACTAATACTTCAAGATTAGTGGATATTTGAAACTTTGAAGCGCCATTTTCACTTGAACCAAGATCTTGGGAGATCTCCACCTCCATTGTTGCTGAAGTTTGGAAGCTTAACCCATTTGAACCAAACTTTGAGGTAGGGATGTTTTCTCTTCTATTTATGGGTTTTCAACATGTTTTGACTCATATCTCCTCTTTTTGAATGTTTTGTGGAGTTTTGTTCTATATCCCTTCATGTTGGGTTTTTCTTAGATTTGTGTTTCCATTGTTCGATTCCGGTGCTAAATCACCATTGTTCCATCTTTGATTGGGTTATTTTTTTCTTGGATCGGGTTTGTCTTAGTATTGGGTTGAATCGTACTTGTATATGACATTGGAGAGCTGAAAATAGCTTAGGGTACTATGTGTGATGTTTTGTCTTAGATAGACATGAATTTTGTATATGACGAGTATTTGTGAGAAATACGTGAAATCACAAATCGTGAAATACCTACATAGTAGGCTTGTGATTTTTACGCCTTTGACATAAGGCGTAATGGTCTAGCCTCCGCGAGAAGATGTGCTAGGGATCATAATATCGTGGTCTAGCCTCCGATGGGAGTGGTGCTAGTGAAGTGGAAAATGTTGCTAGCCTCATGGGAGCGGTGCTAGTTATGAAATTTGACTGGCTTTCCGAGGAAATTGTGCTAGTAGGCATTTATTTATGTTGGGCCACCTTCGGGTGAGGAGTTGTTATCGATCATTAGATTTGAATGGATTTTATCAAATAACGAAATAGTTAAGGATAGTGACAGAACGGAATCTTGAATCGTGAGACTAATTTGGATGAAATTGTATCATTTACTATCGGTTTAATGTTACTACTTGTACATCATATGTGATATCACTCGTGCCTTATGCCATGTCATTTGTATGCGTGTGACATTGGCATAGACATTCCTACTGGGCTTTGTAAGCTCACCCTATCCTTTTCAGGTACAATTTCGGAGACTTAGCATATGGTGCGTGATGTGCATAAGGTGCTGCATGATTTTGAAGACCTTGACTAGAGTTACCTAGCATCTTTGTATGAACATTTTTTGAAAAGATGTATTGTAACTCATTTTCAATTCTGTACTTTATTTTCACAAGAAGTGTAGGACGACTGACTCATGTTTATTTTGGGATCCCTTTTGGAACTGGGAGTACTTTGTTGTAATATTTCTAGACTTGACTTCCGTACCTCATTGAATGAAATATTTTGGGATCATGGGTGAATCTTTGAGTGTTGTGAGGTTTCTTTTAATATATATTATTATTATATTATGTTGAAAATCGAGGGTGTGACACGCCAAACCAAAATTTTTTTCCCAAAACAAGGGTGGCAACATTCGCGCCAAATCAGTCCATCAATATGCGCAAAACAACCATCATACATTTGATTCGTGCCAAATCAAACCAAGAACACGCGAAAATTCACCGATTGATTCATCTTCATGCGCGTTTGAGTCATCTCATAAAAGAAACGCGTTTCATTCATCTCAAACCAGAAACGCCCAAAACGTTCGCTTCAAGTTTGATTCATTTGATTCTTTTGATTCATTCGATTCCTTCGATCGACTCATGACAGTCGCACCTTTCATTGAATGATCCTTCTAAGTTTTGTTTGACCAATCAAAAATTCTCAATTGATAACCAAAGTACATTTGTCGATTTGACTGACGAAAATACATTTGTCGTTGGTTGTAAGTTTGCTTCATCTGCTTCTGGGTTTATTACTCAATCTTCGGTTTTGATTTGCTACTCAATCTGGTGTCTGCTTAATCTAGATTTGATACTCAATATCTTGTTCTAGTTCCTGGTTTGCTGTTCAATCATGTGTGCTGCTGAATCTCTTTTTGTTACTCAATATCTGATAGGTCTTGTTTTGCTACTTAATAGCTTATTCTGGTTTGCTGCTCAATCTAGTGTTCTCAATGAGCAATCATGTTTTGTATAAAAAAGTGGTTGATTTGTATGTATCTATTGGTGCTTGTATGAACATGTACGTATGTACTGGTTAAAATAAGTAAATTGGTAGTAATAGATCCTTTCGCAATTGGCCATATATTGGTTGAAATAAGTACATTGTAATTCTTGAACCGAAAGAACTTGTTAGTTTCTAACTTATTAGTTGCTCATAAAATCTAGAGTTGCATTTTGGGTGAAAGCTAAGTTTCAATTGGAGGCTTATTCGGTTAATGATTTCAAGAGATGCTTGTTTGGTATAAGAAAACTGAAGTGTAAAAAAGGCATGTTGATCTGATTGGAGGTTTGAGGCTGGAGGGGTATTGTCTTTGCTATTGTCTAGTTTTGTTCTCTGAATTTTTGGGGCTTGTCGGTGTTCTCTTCTTATCTCTGGTAGTGGGTTTCTTTAGTTTTTTGCTATCTACTTTTGTTATTTTGGGTTCAATTGCTTTAACCATTTATTTGGTGGTATTTTTTTTGAGTTTTGGTTTGTTTTCTGTAGTCTATGGTGTGTTTCTTTGCTCGCTTCAAGTATTGTTGTCATGTTTTGTGTTGAGTGTTTGGCATCTTGTGTGGTATGTTTCCATATTTGGTTGAGTTAGTGTCCAATCTCTGTTTGGGATGTCTGGTTTTCAGCCTGTTGTTGGGTCTAGTGAAGATATTCCATCTATCTTTGGATCTATCTGTGTTTGCTTCTATGGCTACTTGAAGTGCGATTCACGGTTATGTCTATGGATGAGGGTATGGTCAGATGGCCTTTTGTTGGATGCGCTGTCGTGGAATGCTCTTGAGGTGCTTGGATCTGTTATCATATTTTGATGGTTCTACTGCTATTTTGACAACTCTGCAATATTTGAAGATCATTTGATGGTTTCCTTTCACCGATTAGTCTGCTTCTGGTTCTATTCTAGTCGTTCTGCTTCTGGTTCCATACTGCTGCTATTCTCCACATATTTGCTAAGTCTCTTTTCCATGGAATCAGAATTGGTATGGATTTGGTTTGTTGCTACTAGCTTGCTTGCTGTTGTCTCCTTCAAATGTCCTTAAAGAAGTGGATAGTTTCCTCTTTCCGGTTGGTGCAAATGTCCAATATTGCGCATGATATTCTTGAAGTAGTAACTCTATTTGGTGTCTACCTATAGCATGAATTAACCATATTGGTGTGTAATGTCTGCTTGTTTCCAGTGTAGGAAGTGTCTTTGGATTGTTTTCTATTTTGTCTCTAATTGTATTTTTTTTGGTTGGTCCCTTGCCAACCTGTACCCATGTATTTCTTTCCATCTCTTGTAATTTCGGTTGCTTATCAAAAAAAAAAAAACTTATTAGTTGCTATTGCTTCTTTGATTAGTCTAGTGCTTAATAGTTAGACTTTTGCATTGCAATTAAGTGTGTTTTCTTGATGGAAATATTTGAAGAAAGAATGTTGAAAGAATTGTGTCCTTAATATGCTTAACGTTGAATCAGATATGACAAGAACTTAATAGTGATAACACGTCTCTCACAGTGTATGAGTTCAATTCTTTGATGACATGCTAACCTATATAAGATCCAAAACCAGACATGAAACTCTTAAGGGCATATTAATATGTGCACTATGCAGTTTATTTTGTATTTATAAGTAAAGAAGAAGCTCTTATTAGCAAGCTCTAGGATCACTTTCTATTATAGCCATGTGTATCTCCTGCCTTTTTTTTAATTATTTTTGTCCCTTTTGTCTTCTATTTGCTAGCCTTATTAGTTGGTCAAGAGTTGCTCTTTAGTTGCATTTATTCTTCTCCCTTGTTGACTGAAGTGAGAAATGTGACAAGAATATCCACACTATAGTATTTAGTGCATCGTGCTGTTAGTTGGGACCTGAGTTCAAATTTATTGGGTACATCCAGCGTAGTTTTTGATTTGTTAAGATAAGTTCGAAAATTTATGAAAGTATTTCATAAACGTTAATTAGGAATGGGGAAGTCTTTCATACACTCAATAATCTTTCTATCTCAAATAGGTCTTCAGTGAATCAAGAATCGTGAAATACAACGTACAAGAAAATCCGATACCACCAAGCAAGAGGTTTGATGTCCCCCCTTTTTCTGATTGTTGTATTTGGAGCACCTGGTTACAAGGTCTGTCCCAAAGTTGAAAGACTCTTTGGAGCAGAGCACCAGGTTGCAAGACTTCTTAATAATGTTAATAATACTGTTGATAATGAATCTTAGTGGAACGTTGTTTAGTTTAGGAATATTACAAAAGTATTATTATGTGTATGAGGTAATCTCATTCGAGTACTTATAATGAGGAATATGTATTATGTTTGTAGGACTTTGCTTTTAATAAACTCCTGTGGCACCCTTGTGATTGCTGCTCTTAAGATTATGGACAATGATTGGGTGCATTTGATTAGGTAATAGAAAACATACTTTCAGGCCATTATGCATAAAGTAGTTATAGATATTAAATGTTTAACCTGTTTGCCTTTTACAATGGTAGATCCACTAGTGAGTACCGGAACGCCACATGGAATTTTGTGGAAATGGCTAACCAAAATTCAAGAAATCTATGAAAAATTCTATGCCCTTGCAAAGCTTGTTGGAATATGAGTCACCATGGTGTTGATGACGTTTATGAGCACTTGGTCATAAATGGAATGGATCCCACATACACTACATGGTTTCATCATGGTGAGCACCCAAGTGTATCAGAAAAACCTAAAGTAGTGAAAATGTCAGAAGCTTATAACTTGTATAGTGCAACATATGCAAGAGAGGAGAGATAGGGAGTTTGCTAAATCTTCAGAAGATGCAGAAAAACCATTACGCCAAGGTTGCTCAAACTATACCAAGTTATCGGCAATTGTAACTTTGAACAAGACTAAAACTCATGGTGGATGGACTAATGAGAGTTTTGATGGCCTTATGGAGACATTATATGTTCCCTGTAGATAATGTATTGCCGTGTTCTACACGTGAAGTTAGACGTTTCCTCAAGTCGTTTCACTTGGGTTATGAGAAAATCCATGCTTGTGAGAACGATTGTTGTTTATTTAGGAAAGAGAATGCAGTATTGGAGAATTGTCCAAAATGTGGTGGATCAAGATGGAAGGTAGATAAACGCACACATAAAATTAAAAATGGAGTTCCAGCCAAAGTGTTGAGATATTTTCCTATAATTCCAAGGTTTAAGAACATGTATCGGTTAGGAGAAATGGCTAGAGATTTGACATGGCACTCCACTCGTAGAAACAACGATGGAAAGATGCGACACCCAGTTGATTCTCCCACATGGGAAACCATAAATGATAAATGGCCTTCTTTTTCTGTAGAACCACGTAATTTAAGACTTGGTCTTGCTACTGATGGTTTCAATCCATTTAGAAAATTGAGCTCGACATATAGTTGTTGGCCTGTTATTTTGGTCACATACACTTTGCCACCTTGGTTATGGATGAAGAGAGAAAATGTCATGTTGACATTATTAATCCCAGGACCCAAGCAACCCGGTAATGATATTGATGTATATTTACAACCGCTAATTGAAGACCTTAAATATTTGTGGAGCACCGGAGTAAGTGTTTATGACAAATTCACTGACTCTTTATTCAATCTAAGGGCAGTTTTGTTGTGGACAATAAACGATTTTCCAGCATTTGGAAATCTTGCTGGGTGTAGGACAAAGGGTTATTTTGCATGTCTTATATGTGGAGAAAATACACGTGATCAATGGTTAAAATTCAGTATGAAGACTGTGTATATGGATCATAGATGCTTTCTTCCACCGTCTCATGCATTTCAGAAGAAGAAGTCATGGTTTGATGGAAATGAAGAAAAGGAAAAAAACCTAGAATCATGACTGGAAATATTAGCGGCTCTTAAAGATTATATGAATGACTAGGGGAAAGGCAAAAAGGGAAAAGGTGGAAAGAAAAAGCGGAAGCGGGACGATGAACAAATGTGGAAAAAGAGATCAATTTTCTTCGAACTACCATATAATTGGGACGTAATTAACTGTTGTTAAACTACATTTTGATTGTATGCATATATGTTTCATGTTGTTCTCTTATACAATTTATCATTGTGTCTATTTTTCAATGTATGAATTTCCAGTTCGTCATAACTTGGATGTAATGCACATTATAAAAAATGTTTGCGGGAGCATTATTGGCACATTATTAGATATCAAGGGGAAGTCTAAGGATGGCCTAAATGCTCGTAAGGATTTACAAGAATTGGAAATAAGGCATGACTTGCATCCACAAGAACGAGGGTCAATGACATATCTTCCTCTAGCTTCATGTACACTTTCCAAGTCTGAGAAGCAAATTTTTTGCAAAAGATTATTCCATTTGAAAGTACCCGATGGATATAGGTCAAATATTGAGAGTTGCATATCAATGGAAGATTCGACGATCGTAGGTCTCAAATCCCACGACTATCATGTCCTAATGCTACAATTGTTGCCAGTAGCCTTAAAAGGATTACTACTGAAGGGACCTAGAAATGCAATACTTCGCCTTTGTTCATTCTTTAATAGATTGTGTCAACGAGTCATTGATCGAGAAGAAATGGCTGCCATTGAAGATGAAGTAGTGGAAACCATATGCATGTTTGAGAGGTTCTTCCCTCCTTCATTCTTCGATATCATGGTTCACTTGCCAATTCACTTGGGACGAGAAGCACAAGTTTGTGGGCCAGTCCAATATCGTTGGATGTACCTTTTTGAGAGGTAAGCAATTTTTTAACTTTTAGAGCGTCATCGGTCATAGTTCTATAATCTTAATATACTTTGTTCATTTTAGGCATATGAAGATATTCAAAGGCAATGAAAGGAATCGTGCATGACCTGAAGGTTGTATAGCAGAATGCTATCTTGCGGAAGAGTGTGTGACGTTTTGTAGTGCACATATAAAGCAAGCTATGGGACTAAATAACCGAGAACGTAGAAATCAAGATTTCGAGAATATTGTAATTCTTTAATTCTTGAAGGTCGTCCAATATATGTTGGCAAATCAATCACTTTGAGTGACAATCTATTAGAAAGTGCACAACGTTACTGTTATTCAATACAGCCATGGTGGAGCCATATTTGGAGTAAGTTTGATGTATATTTATTAAGGCTTAATTTGTAAATAGTTGTATACATTACTTACTTTTCTTACCTTTTTCCCTACTAGGATACACATAGAGGAGTTAAAGAAATCCAATCCAAGTCTTGGACTACAAAAAAATAAAAGTTTACTCTTGAGGAGACACAGTGACAACTTTCCAAAATGGTTACAACAAAAGGTTACATATTTACTTGTATTGGGTGTTTATGAAGATAAAGAGTAGCGAATAATTAGTATTAACTGACGTGGACATACATGAACATATTTAGGTATAGGTTTGCACAAATAATGAATTGGAACGACTCCAATGGCTTGCAAATGGTCCTAGAAAGCATGGAATGAGCTATACTGGATATATCATCAATGGAGAGCGGTTTCACACAAAGGATGTTGAAAAGTCAACCCAAAATAGTGGTGTTTCCATTGATGCTACAACCATGTGTAGACCAAGTGTGAAGAACGCTGCACAAGTTGTTGATGGAGTTTCATACTATGGGGTGATACAAGATATAATTCTCTTAGATTATCACACATTCCAACTTCCCATTTTCAAATGTGATTGGGCAAATATTGGTCATGGGGTAAGGGTTGAAGATGGTTTCACACTTGTTAACCTTCACCAAGGTCAGACCCTATTTGACAAAGAGCCCTTCATCCTTGCAGCACAAGCGAAACAAGTTTTTTATTCGAGAGAGACCGATTCTTCCAATTGGTATGTTGTACTAAAGGCACCACCTAGGGGTTTCTATGACTTGAAAATGTACGAGGAAAGCGTTGATACATCTTTTAGGGCGCAAGATGTTTCAACACTTGCTATGGACATTGACAATGATAATGATCATGAAGGAATAACTACCGTCAGAGGAGATTGTGAGGTTAACACAAGGGGAACATATGGAGAACGTAATTGACGAGCTAAACAAAAACCAAGTAAGTAATCTTTAATTTTCTACATTGAAATTTATTGTTGACTATTTTGAATTATATTTTTGTGTCATTTTATGTTTTCAGTAACATGTATGTCAAGCCGGGGTACTTGACTAAGTAATTGAAAGGATACGAAAGGGAAAAGCAACAAACTATTCAACAAATCTTATTAGAATTGATTGCTGTTGGAATCAATGACCCGTCGAGGTTCCTATTTGCTTCAAATCAAAGTGGTAAAGGTAAAGGTACTAGTAAGAGAAAAAATAAGACCGGACACGGAGACGGAGACAGCGATGAAGACTATGTGCCATTCAATGGTGAAGAAAGGTTGAGTTCTGATAATGACAATGGTGATTCCTTTGGGCCCAAAATGAATGAGGTAATAGTTATATGTAGGGTATACTCTTTAACAAATAAATGTTCCTTGTTTTTCTATATACATGCTATTTGTATAGCAAATAATGTTGATCCGTTTTGCAGCGCCCCACATCACCCACGAAACCAACTGACCCGCTTTGCAATCCAAGTGCGGATACGAAATGATATTATGTGATCTTTTATTCTTAGTTTTATTGTTACGGAATAATCATGAAGTGCAATCATATCTAATGCTGAATTCTAGAGCAACTCCTAAAATTCCTTCAAAAGTGTCCCAAAATAAAAAACGTAAAAGAGGCCCGAGCAAACATAATACAATTGCTATAGATGAAGGTAGTCGGGTTGAAGTGAACTATGATGAATATGGTCCTCCAATTGGTGCGGGATCAGTCAAATTGTCTTCTTTCTTAGGATGTTTAGTTCGAGAGATTGTGCCATTCACAGTTTCGGATTGGCGAAATCTTCCTTCGGGAATGGCAAAAATCTTATGGAAATCAACTCAGGTACGGTATGCTAACTTAATTTAATTCCTCCGATAGTGAAGATGATAAAATTTTGGCTAAGTTACAAAAAACTTGTAGGCACGGTTCAATTTGAATGAAGAATGGGAGACAAAAATGGTTATGAAGCACATGGGTATCGTATGGAGAGCCTCAAAGTCGAGATTTCTCAAACAAATAAACAATGCTTCAAATGAGGATGAAAGACTAAAGTTGTAGCCATCTAACGTCAAATCACTGCGTGATTGGAAGGATTTTTTGAAGGAAAAGAGCAGCCAAAAGTTTAAGGTACATGTAGTTAGGTATATGTTTAGCTTTAAGGATTATACAATTTTGGTTTTGTATGTTGCTTTACACTTCTAGTCTGCATGAGTGTTGAAACTATGATTATGGTGATTGTGATTTCTTTCAATTAGGAGACCCCACTTCCATCACTAGAGTTGCTGTTTGGATTAAGGGACATACAAAAAAAAAAAAACGGTGAACCTATAAATACAAATTTCGATGAAACAATTGTAAGGAAATGACTCCTTGTTTCCTTGTACGATTAATTTGTTATATAGTTTAAATTGTTTTTTTGTTATACAATTTGTAGAAGGAATTGAAGAATGTTGAACAACATACACCAAAGTCATCTTTGACTAATCTGAAGGAAAATGCTCTTTCTAAAGTCCTGGATCCCAAGAAGCATGGCCGTTTAAGAGGATTTGGGAAAGGGGTCACACAAACAAGATTGGGTGTAGTGTCACATGTGAGTAGCCAAATAGCTTATCTACGTGAAGAAAATGCTCAACTTAAGTCTCAAATTCGAAATATACAAATTGTAGTTGACGGGCTAAGTAAAACCCATGTAAGTATCCTATAGTTTTCTACATTGACATTTATCGTGGACTTTTTTGCATATTATTTTTTTACCTTTTGTTATTATACTTTGTAGAGTAAGGAGCATCAAATAGCTAATAAGGTAGCACCACCTACACCCATTGTTCCTCGCCCATCAGTTAATGAGGTACTACCACCTATACTGACTCACGAAGTTGGGTATATTATAGTAATATCAAAAGTATTGTTTCTAACAACTTAAATTGTCGATTTGTTTTTTGTCACCTTGTTGCTAAAGAGTGTGAACACCAACAAGTGCAAATTGCTTGATTGGATGGGGACAGGAGAAGTATTCGCTGAAGGGCATTGGTCTTCTAGTGATCCAACTACACTTGTTCGTCATATTCCTATTGGGCCTAATGCAATGAGAGTTTGGGTGGATGTTGTAAAGAAAGTTGAAGTATTTTTATAGAGGGGTGCAAGTGATATGATTTATCTTCAAGAAGCTCTTGGAACTACTGTTGTTTGGCCTGCTGACGAAGTTACGATGGACTCTACAATGGGGTCTTTTCTACAAAATTTCTTTTTTACATTTGAACAAGTATACTTTCTTTAGCGGAAACCTCTAACTTAAGTTCTTATAGACTTGAGGTGTAATGCAAGCTAGGGGAAGTATACTTGCCTATATTTTTACTTATTCAAAATCAAGAGGTGGCGGCATAACCCCTCGGAACTATTTTGAGAAGGTGGCGGCATAGCCCCTCTAGTTTGTTTGAGGAAGTATAATTGTCTTCTTTTACTTGTTCAATATCATGAGGTGGTGGCATAACCCCTCGGAACTGGTTTGAGGAGGTGGCGGCATAGCCTCTCTAGTCTTCCTGAGACATATGTTTGCATTTTCATTTTAGGTTGGTATCTTAGCACTTCTTTCATATGCTTGAACCCGCTGCTTTTCAATATGTTTGCATTTGCATCTAGTCTTCTTGCATTTGTGAGGGTATATTAGTTCTGCTGTTGTTGTTGTTGGCTTGACATATGCTTGAACTTATGTTTCTACGCTTTTTGGCAGGCTAGGCTCGATATTGGGTCTTAGCCATAAATGCAACTATGTTCTCAACCCTCCTCTCTCTATAACCACGTTGAGTTCTCACCAAATTGACTAATGCAAACAACCTCACCCCCATATCCGTGAATTATACCCTTGTTAAACGTACGATATTCACTTATTGCAGGATTTCCTTTTTGGTGGACAAATTGATGTTTATGCATTTAAAACTAGGAGCACAATTTTGTTTCAACAACACTAAAACTTGCAACTCAGTGGTAGTATTCTTGATGTGAATGTCAAATTTGGATTGTGTGTTGCTGCTGCGTGCTATGCGTCTGCGCGCAGCTGCTGCTGCTGGTGCAGCATGCTCTGCTATGTGCGCGTGCAGCTGCTGGTGCTGCGTGTGCGTGCAACAGCTGCTGCGTCTGTGTGCAGCTCCTGCTGCTGCGACGTACAGCTGCTACTGCTATGTTTTTGGCTGCTTTTGAGGCTAAGTATGAATTAGACAACCTCTGATTTTTGTTGCAATAATCCCAATTGGTTTGCTGCATTTGGGTGCTTATGCCATGTTTCAATGTCTATAGTTGGAGTTGATTTTATTATTGTGCAGACTGCTCCTATTATTTTCTTTAGTTTTGGTCCATAGAGGTGTTTGTTGCAATAATGGGTGCTGAAGTAATCTCAGCTGGTGGTTGATTTTTTCCGGGGTCGCAATTGGCCTCTTTTCTTGGCTTTTCCATGCTATGTTCATTCAAATTGAAATGTCTCCTCTTGTGCATTGTAGGTTTGTGGGTTGAAACTGAAGATCGGTGTTTTATGACTGTTGATAGAAACGTAGAAAGATGAACCAGTGCCGACCGACACGCTATAGTTGAAGATTTTTCTTGACGTATATTGATTTCTTTTGGGTTGGGTATATTTCTGGATAAAAATATCGGGTTGTGTCAGTGCTAGTTGGACATAGTTGAAGACTTTTTCCTTAATGTATATCATTTTCTTTTTGTTATCAAGACTTGTAGTCTACTTTTGGGATATAAATGTTAATATATAACTTTATTTTTTTAATAGTTGCGGATATGTATATTGTTTCGAAATGGGTATTCAATTTGGTTACCAATTATTTTTTTATGAGCTTGGCTTGAATGAGATTAAGGTTATCGAAGGCGTTCGGTACAGGTTGCAAGAATACGATAATCAAATGCCAAGGAAAAAATACCTCTTAAAATGGTGGTTTGCAATATGTAACGTAAATAGCATAGCATTCTTGAAAGGCTAACGCTAGCTTTTTTGTATAGCGTACTAAAAAATGCTATTAAAAGCTGAACCTCTATATATAATAGCGTGCACAAAATGATATAAAAAATACGCCATGTCAAGACTTAATATAGCATTCCTAAAATGCTATAAAAATATACCTATAATAGCATTCCAAAAATGTTATGGAATGTCAAGACTTAATATAACATTCATAAAACACTATAGAAAATGCACCTACAATAGCGTTATAAAAATGCTATGGCATGTCAAAGCCTAATATAGCGTCCACAAAACGCTATCAAAACGTACCTACAACAGCGTTCTGCAAATGCTATGGAATGTCAGGATTTTTTATAGCGTTCACAAAACGCTATAAAAATATACCTATCATAGCGTTCGGCAAACGCTATGGTTGAGTTGAATTTTAATAGCTTGGGCTGCGATAGCATTTGTAAAAAATGCTATGGAAGGGTTACCGTAGCGTTTTTGACACGCTGTGGTATGTGTTTTTTCTTGTAGTGACTCTAAATAAAGTTAATCACTTGGGCATGAAAGCCATCTAATTGAAACGGTAGTTTGGGTTGATCGCATATCATATGGATCGAATAAATATTGAAAAAAATTAGTTTACAGGTGGTGTAGCAAAATGATTGTCTTGGTTTTCAACTACAAAGAGAAAAAGGATTAAAAAAGAAAAAAGAGACTAGTTCTCTAATCATATAAATTTTTGTGCAATAGCTATATACTAGACATTGCCATCTCAACAACATATAGACACATTTGTTGTTCAAGTAGAAAGTATTCCCATGTTTGTGATGAAGAAATTTCTAAGAACAGTACTCGAATTCTATTTTTCCCTAAGTGACGAAAAAATTTCATTGGTCTTTCAGATTTAAAGTTACAAAGATTAATGCAAACCATGATGAAAGACATCACAACAGAAAGCCCCGAATCCCAACTAAGTTAGCACCCACACTTTCTACAATCATACAATAGTGCTCGAATTCATAAGTGATTTTCAAACCATTGTAGATGCATGCAAGCTTTACATAGATTTTAGGGTTTGTTTCAAGCTCATTTCTTCAACCTAGAATTCAAAGAAGTGTAAAAATAAAAAGAAAATAAACCTATCAAAAGCAAGACAAAAAGCCTACAATTGAAGCAAGAAAAATTGACCATCTCAACGAAAACGTAATTTGAAATATTTTTGCTCTGTTTAATTACTTATGAAAATGAACCAGGGCAATATTTATAGGGCAAAATGCTAATTCGAGTTGTATATTGCGCACAACTTGTCATAATTCTTTCACGTTAGAGTACCATATACGGATGACGAGCCGATTCATTAAAAATGAAAATACAATGATGGTAATTTGGGTGCATCCAAACAAATTGATACATCATTTATATATTTTGGTAAATCTTCATAATTACTTTCAAAACTTCCAATATTTTCCCTTATTTGGTCAATTTAATAAAATTGATTCTCTATTTTCATAATGTGTACGTATATTTCTATTGATAGTGTTAGAATAAGTGGAAAAAAATAATATTAAGTACAAGGAAGGAAATTCCAAAACAATTAAGTTAAACAAGGAAGGAAATCCCAAAATGTTAATGAAATAGACAAATTCGATAAGAAAATAGAAAAATGGGATATTGTTGTACCTAGAATGGGAAATTCAATAATTTCGTGCCACATGGATTTTAGGATGGTAATTATACCCACAGCCATAGATAATCCATCCGACCCAATCTAGTCATTTGAATACTGGTATTACCTGATTTTTCATCTAATATGTTTGAGTTTGGGAGTAATAATAGAACACACATTGGGTTATAGAGAGGGTTTGATTTTGTTCTCGTACTAAAATATTCGTACCAGCCTGTTCATACTCGTTCCTCATTACATGTATCCTTTTTATATGTATATGCCACATACAATTTTTTTTCCGTTAACATAGCCACGGAATTCTAGTTTCATATTGGTGTTGTAGTAGCTACTGGGTTGTTTTACAGTTTTATTTTAGTATTTTTTGGAGTTTTATATCATTGTTTTAACTACTACATCTTTGTCAGTATTTGCAAACGTGTTGTGTAATTTTTCTTATCATGTTTGTTTTATTATGCCTTTTCTTTTTATGTTTTGTTAATACTAGCATAGTAACAAATTTTGCGTATGATGTGATTCAAACCGACCCATTACGATCCACAAACTTGATCTATTTCGGGATCAGGTTTCTCTTATTCATATGATTTTGCATTTTAATCATCAGATTTCACACCATTGAGAGTGGTAGCCATCTCCATAGATAACAAAGCCTAAGACTATTGACGAGCATAATATGTTAAAAGCTTTCACGGGTTCCTCAAAGCTAGCCCTTTCTTGTCGTCAATTTATTAGCAACACAAGTGATGACAGAGACAATATATGTTCCACATCGATCACAAGAGAAATGTTGGTTTAAGTCAATCAAAATGCAACTACCACATGAGTATTGGAAAGTTTTATGAGATTGAAGTCCTAAGCCAAAACATTTGGTGACGAGATAATCATGTTCGTGTAAAATACCCTCAGCTCTTAATGCATGAAAATTTACTTTTGACGTAAATTGTCACGCCCTCGATTTTAAGCAAGATAAATATTCATATTTTAAATAAAGTCTCAGAATTTATACAAAGAATTCCCAAATCATCATTTTTTCATAATCCAATTAAGTTCACATGCTCTAAGTATTATAATCAAAGGGACACCCCTGGCCCGATAACCAAGTAACATGTTCAAATATAACAACAATTTGGGTTTGGGTACATAGTTGTGCAAAAGAAGAGTTATTTTACATCTTTCAAAAATGAGTCTAAAGATGATATATAACTCCTATCATGACATTCCTTCAAAGCATGCATCGCTATGCATCCATACAAGTCTATATCATGTCTCCGAAGCAGTACCTGAAAGAATGAAAGGGTGAGCCACAAAGCCCGGTAGAGATGCCTACGACAATATTATATGAATATGGAATGATGTGGCATGGTTCATGAACAACTCACAATAACACACGTAAGTCTTCGATTTATGATCACAAACTCTAGAATATAGTACTGCAAGTCAACCTGACTAATCAACTCACGGTTCTCATCTCGATTCAATTGTCATATTCCAATAAACACATCACCCTTTGGTGGCTAGACAATACTGAAATATACTAGCATATCTCCCATCGGAGGCTAGACATTACATAACTAGTACATCTCCCGTCGGGGGCTAGACATCACATTGTGTCAATGTAAAGCAACTACTACAATTCAATAATTTAACATTTACCAACCAATCACATATCACACAAAGAGCAATAATGTCCCACACCCAATTAATAGGCAAGATCTCAATCTTGTAGTAAAAGAAAAACGAGCATTTGAATAAAGGCGCACGAGATTTACAGAAATGTCTTAAGCCCACTCAAGTCAAACGTCCCACATACCACCTAAATGAGTGAAAATGTCATAAAACGTCCATAATCTCAAAATAAGATGAAAATCATCAGTTAAAGTCACCCAACAAGTTGCTGGAGTGAACCCAAAGTCGCTGGATGCACCAAAAGTCAGAAGAAGTCGCTGGTAAGTCGCTGGAGTGACTTCAGTAAAGGACAAGTTGCTGGAGCGACTTCAGGGTTGCTGGAGCGACTCCTGCTATCTCTAGAATCGCCAGATAGTTCGCAACTCGTTCAAATCAGGAAAAAACGCAATAATACACAATCTAAACACGAATTCAACTAGCAATACCATGGATATACACATAATAAGGGTGAAACATCCCTACCTCGAGCTTTGAATCGAAAGATTTGGCATAAAGGTAGAAGCCCTAGGTTCCAAGCTTTGGATTTTTCCTTCCCGAGCTCCAAATCGCGATCCGTCTTTGATTACACGTCAAGCATGTTCTAAGCTTCCTATATCTCAAAGGAATTTGAAAATGGTGGTGTGAATCACTGGTGGTGGTAGGGAGAAGATAGAGCTCAAGGAGGAGAGAGAGAGATGAAGGATATGAGCCATGGGCTTTTGCTGAACCCCTTCCCAAAATCTGATTTTAAGGCACCAAGGGCATTCACGTAAAACACCATGTAGTGTGATGCGCGTGAAATAAAACGGAAACCCCAGGCTCGGGTCTCATAACTGAAATTCGAAACATGAATTAATAAACCATATGATTATTCCGCGATAAAAAAAATTAAAAACTTAAATTTTTTTTTGCGGGCCCTCACATATATAAATTTTTCAATTGATCCATGAATCAAATAAGTGTATTATCAATGATGAAGATCTTATGAAAATTTATAAAAGATCATTATATCATAAAAAACTACATGATATAGACGTCACACAAGGTAAACAGAAAAAACAAAAACACGAACTTTGAGAAACCTACCAACAAAAACTTGTTATTCAATTTTTGGGGGCTTTTTATATGGAAAAATAGTAATACTACCAAAGTCGACACGAATACTAGAATTAAACAATGGAGTAAATTCCTATCGAATTCGTAAAATATTAAAACTGCAGAGAATCCAAGGGTTCAGTAAAAATGTCAGTTTCATGGTTTTAGTTTTGATAACAAGACAATGTAGATTAGATTTCCTAATCACTTTCCTAAGCTTGATCTTTTCCACTTCTGTCACGCCCTGATTTTCAGATATATGGTATAATCCTATTTACCATTCCAAAATCTCACAATTGCCCAAAATGCAATTTCTAAAATCCTTCATTTGATAAAATATTTCAAATACCACAATTCATGGGTGGCACTCCCGGCCTATCACCCCAAAATATAGTTTGAACAAATACAACACCATTTGCTTTCAAATACAATGAAGGGACAAAAGAGGAGTTAGTTTACATCTTTCAAAAAAACAGTCCTAAAGATGCTATATAACTCCTATATGAAAGCCTCCTCAAAACATGCACCACCATGCATCCATGTAATCCATGTCAAGTCTCTGGAACGGTACCTGAAAGAATGAAGGGGTGAGCTAAAAGCCCAGTAGAGATATCTACGCCAATATTATATGAATATGAATGATATGGCATGCTTCGTGAACAGTTTATAATAACACAGGTATGACTGGTAATCCATTAGTCCAAAAACAATATTGCATGTCAACCACCTTAATCAATTCGCGGTCTCCAAACCGATTCAGTTATCATATTCCAACTAGCACAACACCCATTGGTGGCTAGACAATATTGAAACGTACTAGCACATCTCCCGTCGAAGGCTAGACCATTTATATAACTAGCACATCTCCCGTCGGAGGCTAGACATCACATAACTAGCACAACTCCCGTCGGAGGCTAGAAATCACATTTTGTCAATGCAATACAAATTCATAGTTTGACCCTTTACCGGTCATACACATATCACGCCAATCACAATTCAATCTCATAGTGAAAGAGAAACGAAAATACGAACAAAGCCGTGTTACATGTCCTACGAAGTTTATCGTCACAATAAGGTCTCGCTTGTGTCACATGTCCCACATACCATATGTATGAGTGGAAGTACTCTTAAATGTCCAAAAATCCTAAATTAGGGTGAAAACAGTCAGTACAGGTCGCCCGACAAGTTGCTTGAGTGGCTAAAAAGTCGCTGGACGGGCCAAAAATCAGTAAAGGTCGCTGGAAGGTTGCTGGAGCGACTTCCGAGGTCGCTCGAGCGACGCCCAAGTCGCTCAAGCGACTTTGTCGATCTCAGTTCGCACAGACAGTTCGTCACTCGATCGATTCGGCCAAAAACGCAACAAAATCCAATCTACACATGAAATCAACTACCAATACCATGAATATACACATAATAGAGGTGAGACATCCCTACCTCAAGCCTTGAATCAAAGGATTTGACGAAGAAGTGAAAGCCCTAGGTTCCAAGCTCCATATCTCTCCTTCCCGAGCTCCAAATCACGATCCGTCTTTGGTTCTACGTCAAGCACGATCCAAGCTCCCTCTATTCCGAAGGAATTCGAAAATGGCGGGATTGTTTGGTAGTGGTGGTAGAGAGAAGGTGGAGGGAGATATGGTGGAGGGAGAGAGAGAGAGAGGTAAGTGGGTGTTAGTGTTTTTTTGCTCCTTCCCCCCCCCCCCCCAAGCCCCCAAAAATCTGATTATAAGCCCCTTCCCCCACATGGGCTCCCACATAAAAATACTACGTACGTAACCCGCGCGAAATAAGACCAAAGACCCCGGGCTCGGGTCTTATAACTAAAATTGCGAAACACATGATAACCAATCAATCGAATAACCCCAAATATAAATTTAATTTATTTATTTTATTTATAAAAAGTTCAAAATTTTCCGAGTCTTTACATCCTCCCCTCCTTAAAAGAAATTTCATCCTCGAAATTTAAACCAAGATGTCGACACCGACACCTCTGAACACGATCACAAGTAAGATACGGATACTCCGTCAGAACTCTAAAGCAATAGTATAAGACACCGATACTTCCAATAATACTACACTCCAGATACGGACACACCGTCACTATCTCAACCTTTACTATAAATTAATCCGTGCTTTCACAAAGCCCAACGGATGCCAACTATCAAGTCATCATGTTCAAACAAAATCAATCAACCACATCAACTCGACTCATGCATATACCATGCTCAATGAGTATATAACAACCAACGCACAATCAAGTTCTCAAATTCAACAATTCATATTCACGATATTGATATGCATAAACGATTCATAATTCATAAATTCAAGAAAACACTCTACGGAAACACATAATTCATATCCCATTAACATCCAATACACACATAAACATGGTGGCAAACACGCCCCAAACCATTATTCCGCTAACAAAGGTATAGTAATCAAGGAGTAAACAAATGTGGGTATTTCTCCCGAACCTCGTCCTCACGTTCCCAAGTCGACTCCTCTTTACCTTGATTGCCCCATAGTACACGGACCAAAGGTATAGTCTTACCTCTCAACACTTGCTCACGAGAGTCCAAAATACGTATCGGTTGCTCCTCGTAGGACGCATAGGCTTCAAGTTCTAGTTCGGACCATTCCAAAATGTGAGAAGGATCCGGTTCGTACTTTCTCAACATCGAAACATGAAACACGTCATGCACACCTGACAACTTTGGCGGTAAGGCCAAACGGTATGCAACCTCTCCAATTCTTTCGATAATATCAAATGGCCCAACATATCTCAGAGATAGCTTCCCCTTTCGTCCAAAACGCGATAAGCCTCGCCGTGGCGATACTTTCAAAAACACATGGTCTCCCACCTCAAACGATAACGGACGGCGACGTCGATCGGCATAGCTTTTCTGTCGACTTTGAGCGGTAAGTAATCGTTGGCGAATCACCTTGACTAGCTCGGTAGTCTTCTCTTGAGCTAACAACAGTTGCTTACGAATCAACTTCATGCTCTCAGTAGTGTCACCAATCAAGTCCGGCCCAACAAACGTTGCCTCACCCAATTCGGTCCAACATATAGGTGATCTACAAGGTCTACCGTATAAAGCCTCAAATGGTGCCATCTCAATACTCGACTGATAGCTATTATTATATGCGAACTCAACGAGCGGTAAGTGATCCTCCCAACTCTCCCGAAAATCTAGGACGCATGCCCAAAGCATGTCCTCAAGAATCTGAATCGTACGCTCAGATTGTCCATCGGTCTGTGGGTGATACGCAGTACTAAACAGTAAGTTCGTTCCCAGTGCTGCTTGCAAACTCTGCCAAAACCGTGCTGTGAATCGTGGGTCTCGATCGGACACAATAGAAACTGGAATCCCATGCAATCGGATAATCTCACGTACATACAACCGACTGAGCTTCTCAACTGAATCAGTAACCTGAATCGGTAGAAAGTGAGCGGTCTTGGTCAAACGGTCCACTACTACCCATATCGCATCATGCCCTCTCGATGATCTCGGCAAATCGGTAACAAAATCCATTGTCACGTTCTCCCACTTCCATTCCGCTACTGGCAATGATTGTAACTCCCCCGCAGGTCATTGGTGTTCGGCCTTCACTTGTTGGCATGTTAAACATCTCGACACAAATCTCACTACGTCTCTCTTCATTCCGAACCACCAAAATTGTCGACGCAAATCATGATACATTTTCGTCCCACCAGGATGAATGGCTAAAGGAGAGTGGTGAAACTCTCGTAAAATCTCCTCCCGACAAGTGACGGGTACAAACAACTTCCCTTGAAATTGAAGGCTTCGATCTGCACAAATCATCCATCCATCTCGGGCATTGCCACTCAAGAAATTTCGACGTAACTGCTCTGTCTCCTCATCATGTTGTTGAGCGTCCACTACTCGGGTGGATACGGTGGATTGGATGGTCAAATTACACAATGTTGCTCCATCACTATCCTCCTCAAAATGTGTCGCATAACTTCCCAACTCATTCATCACTTTCCACTCACGAATGGCCAAACTCGCCAATTGGGTTGGTTTTCTACTCAAGGCATCCGCTACAACATTCGCCTTCCCCGGGTGATATTGCAATTCAAAATCATAATCCTCAATGTGCTCCATCCAACGGCGTTGTCTTAAATTTAACTCCTTCTGAGAGAATAAGTACTTCAAACTCTTGTGAGCGGAGAAGACCTCAAACTTCTCACCATAGAGGTAATGTCGCCAAATTTTCAAAGCAAACACCACTGCGGCCAGCTCCAAGTCATGAGTTGGATAATTCCGTTCGTGTATCTTCAATTGACTTGACCCGTAGGCCACAACCCGTCCTGTCTGCATCAACACACACCCAAGCCCTTCCTTCGACGCATCACAGTACACCGAGTAACCAACTCCTCGCTCGTGCACAATCAACACTGGTGCGCTAGTCAAACGCCGCTTCAACTCCTCAAACGCTGCCTCACAGGCATCATCCCAAATAAAACGTGTCCCCTTACGAGTCAATCGAGTCATAGGCGCCGCCAAACGAGAGAAATCAAGCACAAAACGACGATAATACCCGGCCAAGCCCAAAAAGCTCCGGATCTTAAAAACATTCTTTGGTCGTTGCCACTCCATAACCGATTCTATCTTTCCCGGATCAACGGAGACTCCACCTTGGGAAATGACATGTCCCAAAAACTTGACTTCGGAAAGTCAAAACTCACACTTGCTAAGTTTAGCATAAAGGCGATGCTCTCTCAAAAGCTGAAGAACAATGGCAAGGTGTGATTGGTGTTCTTCCTCTGTAGACGAATATATCAAGATATCGTCAACGAACACCACCACAAACTGATCAAGGTACATGCGGAAGATACGGTTCATAAGGTCCATAAACGTTGCCGGTGCATTGGTCAACCCGAATGGCATCACAACAAACTCATAATGCCCATAGCGTGTACGGAAAGCAGTCTTCGGAATATCCTCACTCCGAACCCTCAACTGGTGATACCCTGATCTCAAATCAATCTTCAAGAAACACTTTGCCCCTCGGAGTTGATCAAACAAGTCATCAATTCTTGGCGTTGGATACTTGTTCTTCACAGTCACACGGTTCAATTTTCGATAATCGATGCACAATCGTAAAGATCCATCTTTCTTCTGTGCAAATAGGGCCGAAGCTCCCCATGGTGACGTACTCGGACGTATAAAACCCAAATGTTGCAACTCTTGCAATTGGACCTTCAACTCCTTCAACTCGGCTGGCGCAAAACGGTATGGAGGCATAGAAATTGGCACGGCACCCGGAATCAAATCTATCGTAAATTCAATCTCTCTCTCGGGAGGTAAACCGGGTAACTCTTCCGGGAACACGTCCGGAAAGTCTCGAACCACCAATGGTAACTCACCATGCGCATGCACATTCTCGTTAAGAGTCAAACTAGCCAACAACGCATAAATAGAATCTCGCGCTCGAGGTTCACACAAATAAGGTTCTAACGGCTCCCGTTGTTCTCCGAAGAATTCAAAGCAACCATCAACAGGTGAACAAATGCGAACCCGACGTTTAAAACAATCAATCATAGCATAGTGGGTAGACAACCAGTCCATACCCAAGATAACATCAAACCCAGTCATGCTCAACACAATAAAATCACAAGTAAAACGTCGGTCAAGTATGACAAGCTCACAATCTCTACATACACGATCAAGTAGTGACCTCCCTCCAATAGGTGTCTCAGCATGCAACGGTGGGTCTAACAAATCAGTCTCCAAGTCCAAAGCACAAACAAATGATGCAGCAATAAATGAATGCGATGCTCCAGAATCAAATAGAACTCTCGCAAAGGAATTGAATACGAGAAATGTACCCCTCACAACCGACGTGTCTGGACTCTGAGAAGTAGGAGGTGCCACTGCTGCGGTAATATTATAAGCTCTAGCGGGAACTTGGTGCCCTTGCATATACCCACCTCCACGCCGAGCAAAGTTTATTGGTGCCGAAGAACTAGCCCCTTTCTCAGATTGAGAACCTTGAACCGAAGTGGCCTGGCGAAATTGGGATTGTTGTTGTCGCTGCCCCTGCCCTTGCCTTGGTTGCTGCACCGAGCCAACCTCACTATGTACTCCTCCCCCTTGAGGACAATTTCTTGAAATATGATCTTCCTTACCACATGTATAGCAAACCCTGGGGGGTGCCGTGCACTGACTACGGATGTGACCAGGTTGATTGCATCGAAAGCATACACTTGGAGGCCTAGAGGCATTGCTCCTCGAGTCCGACGAAACAAGTGGCCTAAGATTGGAATGGCTCCGTTGGGACTGAAACTGCTCCCTCTGGCGCTTACGCCCTTGACTTGCCGAACTTCCCGATGACGAAGAATAACTAGGCACCACACTCGATCGCCTTGGCTCCCAAACTCTGGAACCTCGTTGTGCCTCCTTGGGCAATTCAACACTTCTTGCACACTCAACAACATCCGCAAAACTCATCTTGCGTTGGCTCACCACGAGCCTCTTAACTGAGGAGTGAAGACCCCTCTCAAAACGCCGGCACTTACGATCTTCCGAAGCCACGAGCTCCGGTGCAAAACGGGATAAGGTTTGAAACCTTGCAGCATATTCAGATACGGTCATTGTCCCCTGTTCCAATCTCTCAAACTGTTCACGCAGCTGTTCACGATAAGATTCCGGAAAGTATTGGTTCTCGAAGAGAACCTCAAAGTCTGCCCATGTCAACGTTTCCACATCCAGCTCATTGGTCCTAGCCGTTTGCCTCGCAGCCCTCCGTGCATCCTTTCGTGACTCGAGAATCGATTTCCACCATTCATTGGCCTCTCCCGTCAATTGGCATGCCACAATTTTGACCCTAAGGTCATCCTCTACTATACCCAACGCATCGAACAGTTTGCAAGTTTCAGAAAGCCAATAGTCGGCCGCGAGAAAATCACCACCTTCCCCGCTAAATTGGGGAGGATTCAAACGTCGGAACCCTCTCATGGCATCGATTGCTCGATTCCCAACATTTGCCCTTGTAGCCGTGTTCAACAGATTGGCCTCGGCAAGCACCGCCACAAATTCCCTAGCGAACACGCCCGGAGCAACCGGCGGTTCAATATTTTGCTCCACTTCCTCATTCACCTCCTCCGCATGAGGAACCTCTCTTTGCTGACTCACAACATCCTCTAACGGTATCTCACGGTAGCGACCATGGCCTCGGCTTCGGCCTCGGGGTCCGCCCAACCTCACACCACGTCTAGGAGGCATATCTCTACAAAGTGCAAATTACTAACAATGTCAAACAACAACACTTTACAAGGACAACGTCTCACACAAATCCCCAACACGGGCCATCAGTTCTATATTACTCATAACCGGTAAAAGGTGCATTGCAAATGAATGTCATGCATACAAGCACACACATGTCTTTCTAAGATGCAGTGTTTTGAACCCATGAGACTCTAAGTCTCCCCACGGTCTCAAAGTATCCTAACTCACGCTCTGATACCAAGTTGTCACGCCCTGATTTTCAGATATATGGTATAATCCTATTTACCATTCCAAAATCTCACAATTGCCCAAAATGCAATTTCTAAAATCCTTCATTTGATAAAATATTTCAAATACCACAATTCATGGGTGGCACTCCCGGCCTATCACCCCAAAATATAGTTTGAACAAATACAACACCATTTGCTTTCAAATACAATGAAGGGACAAAAGAGGAGTTAGTTTACATCTTTAAAAAAAAAACAGTCCTAAAGATGCTATATAACTCCTATATGAAAGCCTCCTCAAAACATGCACCACCATGCATCCATGCAATCCATGTCAAGTCTCTGGAACGGTACCTGAAAGAATGAAGGGGTGAGCTAAAAGCCCAGTAGAGATATCTACGCCAATATTATATGAATATGAATGATATGGCATGCTTCGTGAACAGTTTATAATAACACAGGTATGACTGGTAATCCATTAGTCCAAAAACAATATTGCATGTCAACCACCTTAATCAATTCGCGGTCTCCAGACCGATTCAGTTATCATATTCCAACTAGCACAACACCCATTGGTGGCTAGACAATATTGAAACGTACTAGCACATCTCCCGTCGAAGGCTAGACCATTTATATAACTAGCACATCTCCCGTCGGAGGCCAGACATCACATAACTAGCACAACTCCCGTCGGAGGCTAGAAATCACATTTTGTCAATGCAATACAAATTCATAGTTTGACCCTTTACCGGTCATACACATATCACGCCAATCACAATTCAATCTCATAGTGAAAGAGAAACGAAAATACGAACAAAGGCGTGTTACATGTCCTACGAAATTTATCGTCACAATAAGGTCTCGCTTGTGTCACATGTCCCACATACCATATGTATGAGTGGAAGTACTCTTAAATGTCCAAAAATCCTAAATTAGGGTGAAAACAGTCAGTACAGGTCGCCCGACAAGTCGCTCGAGCGGCTAAAAAGTCGCTGGACGGGCCAAAAATCAGTAAAGGTCGCTGGAAGGTCGCTGGACAGTCGCTGGAGCGACTTCCGAGGTCGCTCGAGCGACGCCCAAGTCGCTCAAGCGACTTTGTCGATCTCAGTTCGCACAGACGGTTCGTCACTCGATCGATTCGGCCAAAAACGCAACAAAATCCAATCTACACATGAAATCAACTACCAATACCATGAATATACACAAAATAGAGGTGAGACATCCCTACCTCAAGCCTTGAATCAAAGGATTTGACGAAGAAGTGAAAGCCCTAGGTTCCAAGCTCCGTATCTCTCCTTCCCGAGCTCCAAATCACGATCCGTCTTTGGTTCTACGTCAACCACAATCCAAGCTCCCTCTATCCCGAAGGAATTCGAAAATGGCGGGATGGTTTGGTAGTGGTGGTAGAGAGAAGGTGGAGGGAGATATGGTGGAGGGAGAGAGAGAGAGAGGTAAGTGGGTGTTAGTGTTTTTTTGCTCCTTCCCCCCCCCCCCCCCCCTCCCCCCAAGCCCCAAAAAATCTGATTATAAGCCCCTTCCCCCACATGGGCTCCCACATAAAAATACTACGTATGTAACCCGCGTGAAATAAGACCAAAGACCCCGGGCTCGGGTCTTATAACTAAAATTGCGACACATGATAACCAATCAATCGAATAACCCCAAATATAAATTTAATTTATTTATTTTATTTACAAAAAGTTCAAAATTTTCCGAGTCTTTACAACTTCCTTATGAGCATCCAAACGTGGCTTTCTAGGTTTAGCTAATCGCCATAATGTCTCCTACCATAGCGAACATGTAAATGTCGGTCAGACATCGGAGGGTAACCATGGAGCTGAAAATAATTTGATCGTACATATCTCTAATACCAAATTTATTGGCGCGCACAATAGATGTATATTTTCCTTAGAATGTATTCTTGGGTACTTGAGATTACATCATCTCCTATTTATACTTGATAGAAAATCAAGATTGGACTAACTTTTGACCTTCCGACTTCTAGATAAGACTTCTAGACCATTGTACAAATATATCTATGGAAAGACTCGTCAAACATCCTTGTAGAACAATTAGAAATTAACTTCTAACATGTGTATCCCCCTTTTAATCTTTGTTTCTATCCTCAAAAGATGAATAAAATAAATTTACCAATAAAAAAAGCAATTAAGGTAAATTGGAGATAACAGCGAAGGAAAATCCGACGATATGTGATTTTTCCTTTTGAGACCATCATTGGTGCAAGCAAGTAGTGTGTTGTGGACAAGGTAAAAAAGCACGTCTGTTTTATAACGGGGTCATCTTATCATTTTATTTACAACAGCAGCAAGTTCGAAGCAAATCCGACATCTATTACGATTGTAGGACTTAGCTTACTATTGTAATAATTGTTTTATGAGACTACATTAGTTGTTGAGCGCGACTACACATTTTTAGAGATGACCTCATATGAGGTGGAAGAAATATGAAGCAAAAAGCCATTTCTGTTGTAATTGGCGCCCATTTATCGTACGGGTGGTCACCCCACCATCATTGTATGAATTTTTTACATTCGCCCATTACTTTGTAAGATAGGTCTACTTTGAAGAAGAAAAAAAGGTCTGCTTTAGGAATTTTTCTTGCAAAATATTTGACTAGAGATGGAGAAATGGATTGATGATGGAGTACTTAATATGGCAACACAAAACTCACAATCGGGCGAATAAAATTTCGACCATAGCTGTAGGAAACATGAAATGATTCACGTATAATGATCCATATTATCATTTTTATTAAGATGTTGGGAATACATCTATGGTTTCTTGAAAAGAGGGCAGTTGTAGAAGCAAAAACACTTGTATGAAAAAGAAGTATTGGCAACACAAGCTCCATTTCCATTGTAAGTCTGTAAACATTGTTGACGACAAGTGGAAAGTTCGCAGCCATTGGGATCTAGCACGACTTGGCATCTTTGTTCAGCTTTCACTTGAAACAACATAAGTACAACTGCAACAAAATTCAACGCCAAAATCAAGTTTTTTGGATACATATGTATATCTATTTTGACTCTAAATAAAGTCAATCACTTGGGTACAAAAGCCATCTAACAGAAACTGTCATTTGGGTGGATGGATATGATATGGATCAAATGCATAATGAAAAAATCGGTTTGCAGGTGGTGGAGCAAAACGATGGTCTAATTGGTTTTCAGCTAGAAAGAGAAAAAAGATTTAAAAAAAAATTAACGAATAGATACATTGGTTTTCAACTAGACATTGTCATCTCAACAATAGATACATTTGTTGTTCAATTTCAAAGTATTCCAACATTTGTGATGGAGAAATTTCTAAGAACAGTGCTCTAATTCTATTTTTCCCTAAGATAAGAAAAAATTTCATTGGTCTTTCAAATTTAAAGTTACAAAGATTAATGCAAAATCAAGGATGGAAGACATCACAATAGAAAGCCCCGAATCCCAACTAAGTTAGCACCCACACTTTCAACAATCATACAATAGTACTCGAATTCAGAAGCGATTTTCAAACCATTGTAGATGTTTGCAGGCTTTACATAGATTTTAGGATTTGTTTCAAGCTAATTTTTTCAACTTAGAATTCAAAGAAGTGTAAAAACAAAAAACAAAAAAAACAAACCTGTCAAAAGTAAGACAAAAAGCCTATAATTGAAGCAAGAAAAATTGGCCATCTCAACAAAAACGTAATGTGAACTTTTTTTGCTCTGTTTACTTATTAGAAAGAACCAGGGCAATATTTATAGGGTAAAAGGCTAGTTCGAGTTGTATACTATGCATAATTTGTCATAACTCTTTTACGTTACAGTAGCAGATACGGATGACAAGCCGAGTCATTAAAAATGGAAATAAAGTAACGGTAATTTGGGTGCATCCAAACAAAATGATACATCATTTATATATTTTGGTAAATCTTCATAATTACTTTCAAAACTTCCAGTCTTTCCCTTATTTGTTCTATTTAATAAAATCGATTCTCTTTTTGCATAATGTGTACGTATAATTCTATTGATATTGTTAGAATAAATGGAAAGAAATAATATTAAGTACAAGGAAGGAAATCCCAAAATATTAATGAAATAGACAAATTCAATAAGAAAATTGAAAAATGGGATATTGTTGTACCTAGAATGGGAAATTCAATAATTTCATGCCATATGGATTTTAGGATGGTAATTATATCCACAACAATAGATATTTCAGCAACTTTGTACAATAAGGATAAAAAAGGAGTGCATGAGGCTAAAATGAGTGTGTGAAAATCAATTCCCAAAATAAACTAGGAACAGTAAATTTTCGTGAAAAGAAATAACAATCAGTTCTTACGTTTGCTACCGTTGCTCTTTTTATGAAATGTTGTCTAATTGCTATTGTCAGAAACCAATGTATTTCAGCAAGAGGGAGGAGGAACCTATTCCTCAAGCACCTTTGGTGAGACGATAAATTTGTCTTTAAGATACCATGCAATACATGAATCTTGTTTCGATTGTTCAATGTACACTCCTTAAGTCCCACATTCTATTTTTCCAGTTCTGAAAATTTTTAAATATGATTGTAGTTAAGCCTTCGCTAATTTGTTAATACCAGAGTTTATGATATTCGGATTCTATTTTCGCATTGCTTTTACTAACAAGGTGTGCTCTTTTTCTTCTTCTTATATATAAAGAGCTAAGGAATCAAGGTGGATATTTTAAAACTAAAAAACGAACACTTTTCCTCTCAGTATTATTAGCTGTTGGAAAAAAACTTGAGAAGATTGTTTAATAGTTGGTGTGAAAGTTGAAGACATTCAGCAATAGAACAAATCAGTTTGTAATTTTATCCTACTGGGCATTCAACGACGCAAAGGTGAACATTTTTAAGTTTGTATTCGAAACATTCAGCAATATTTTTCTTTAGTTTAAAAAAGTTTGGTTGACTGCATTTTATGTCTCATGACTTCGAGTACTAGAATTTTGTTTACGCTTGTTTAAACTAAATTGTCGATATCACACCCAACTAGCAAACAAAGCCTGAATTTTTTTCTTCCTTTTTATTATTTTTTACTTTACTAGTTAATTATTTTGGTTAAATTCCTGTTTTGTAATCATATGATTGCTTAATCCCAGGTTCAACTGACCCTCAAAAGAGAATGAGTAAGCGATTTGAGATTGCTTGCTCATTCTCTTCTGCTCCTCTTCCTCTACGACGTTGTTATGCTAAAAGTTTATTTGCTGCTGCTGTCTTGAATGAGTTTGCTGTTGTTACCCTCATTCTGTTACTGCACCTATTCCAATTTGAGATTGCTATATGCTAAAAGTTGGTGTGGTCTGCTTATGTTTCTGCCTTTGAGCTCTGTCAATTTGCTGATGTTATCCTCATTTTGCTGCTATATAGATGGGTTTCATGTTCTAATGTTTGTTAAAAAAACCTAATGCTTGGATATCATTGGGGTTAGACGAAATTGAGTTTGCAATTGGATTGGATTGTACTGTACTGGATGAAAATAGATTTGCTTTTAAATTGAATAAGGTGAGTTTTTTTGTATTTGTGTATGTTGAAGTGTCATGTTAGGTGGTAGAACGCCTAGTTCATATCGGAACATTTGGTCAAGATGAATTATAAAATCACTTTATTTTTAATAATTTTGAGTTGTGTTATTGATATGTTAAATAATTACATTTATCTTTCTGCGATTTTGTACATGTAAGTAGGAGATAAAGTTATATTTTGGTAGTTAATAACCAAGATGGAGCTGAAAACTTTTTGGTAGTTAACTGAAACACTTGTTTTGAATTCTTTTTGTCATTAGAAACATGCAATATGTATGGATGTTTCATAGTTTTTGTAATCCTATTAATTAGTTTGAAGTTTTTATTGCTGGAGGATGAATGTTTTGAAGTTAGATGGTGAATGTTGGCTTGTTGGATATTTGATTTGATTGATATTTTGCTTCTTTGCAATCTAAGATTTTCTTAAGAGTGAATTATAAGATACAAATATTGAAAACTTTGTAAGTAGATGAAAAATGATATTCTAGTGGCACAATTAAGTTGAGTGTGGTATCGCTAAAGTTATATTCTTTTGTGATAAAAAATATTTGTCATCCTTGTTTATCGACCAGAAAAAATATTATCAGTGACACATTTTGTTGTCATGGTATATAATTTGGATGACAACTCTTGTCACTGAAAATCTCTCTTCCGTGACATCATATTCCTGTCACTATTGACACATTCTGTAATAGCTACACAATTTTGTCATGCTTGACTTTTAGTGTGACGGCTACAATCTCACCTCTTCTTTTGTCGCGAAGGTGTCACCAATGATAGTAGGTGATAAAATTTTGATCTTCCGTGACATGTTTTTCTATCACCAGACATGTTTTTTTCTTGTATTACCACATAATTCACTCGTATTAGATAAAAAAAATCAGGTAATACTGGTATCCAAATGACCAAATCGGATATCTATGGATTTGGGTATAATTGCTGTCCCCTAATCCACATGGAACAAAATTAATGAAATTCCCATTATGTGTAAAACAATATCCCCTTTTTCTTTATTTTCTTATTGAATTTGTCATTTTATTAGTATTTGAGATTTCCTTCCTTATTTAACTACAATCGTTGGGACCACATACTCCAGGATATGTTTGTATAAATGGTTTCTATATATTCTACAGTGTGAACAACTCAATTATTATATATGTTTAATATTATCCTTTGCATTTATTCAAACACTATCAATAAAAATATATATTACATATATATAGAATTAAGTTCATTAAGTTGACCTTATAAGGGAAAAGACTAGAAGTTTTTAAAGCAATTAATATGAATATTTACCAAAATATATATGTGGTGTGTATCATTTTGTTTGGATGCACCAAATTACCATCATTATATGTCCACTTATAATGACTCGGTTCGTGATCCCTGTATGATAGTAATACCGATACCCAAATGACTGAACCGGATATCTATGGGTGTGGGTATAATTGCCGTCCCCAAATCTACGTGGCACAAAATTAATGAAATTCCCATTGTGTAAAATAATATCCCCTTTTTCTTTATTTTTCTATTGAATTTGTCTCTTCATTAATATTTGGGATTTCCTTCCTTATTTAACTACATTCGTTGGGACCAATCTAGCATATGTTTGGATAAAGGGTTACTATGTATTGTACAATGTGAACTACTCAATTATACATGTTTAATATTGTCTTTTGCATTTATTCACACTATCAACAAAAATATATATTACATATATATAGAATTAAGTTCATTAAGTTGACCTTATAAGGGAAAAGACAAGAAGTTTTTAAAGCAAATATTAATATTTACCAAAATATATGTTTGCTGCATCATTCCTTGTATGGTAATCTTGCGTGAAAGAATTATGGCAAGTAGTACACAGTTTACAATTCAAATTAGCTGTTTACCCTATAAATATTGCCTGGTCTCCTTTTATTAAGCAAACAAAGCTAAAAAAGTCCAATACGTTTTGGTTGGGATGGCCACTTTTTCTTACTCTAATTTTAGGCTTTTTGTCTTGCTTTTGACAGGTCTGTGTTCTTTTTGTTTCTACACTTCTTTGAATTTTAGGTTGAAGTGATGAGCTTGAAACAATATCTAAAAGATATCTAAAGCCTCCAAGCATCTATAACTGTTTGAATATAACTTGAGAATTAGAGTACTACTTTACGATTGTTGGAAGTGTGGGTGATAACCTAGTTGGAATTCGAGGCTTTCCGTTGTCATGTCTTTGATTTTGGGTTTCCCTTTAATCTTTATAACCTTATCTCAAAGATTAATGAAATATTTTATTTGCTTAGCAAAAAACAAAAGAATTCAAGTACTGTTCTTATAAATTTATCCATCACAACATTGGAATATACTTTGTACTTGAACAATAAATGCATCTATAGGTTGTTGATATGGCAATGTCCAATATATTGGGCTTTTGTACCCAAATGATTAATTTTATTTAGAGTTAAAATAGATATACATATGTATCCAAACAACTTGATTTTGATGTTAAATTTTGTTGCAGTTGTACTGATGTTGTTTCAAGTGAAAGCTGCACAAAGATGCCAAGTCGTGTTGGATCCCAATGGTTGCATACTTTCAACTTGTCGTCAACAATGTTTTCAGACTTACAATGGAAATGGAGCTTGTGTTGCCAATCCTTCTTTCTCATATAAGTGTTTGTGCTTCTACAACTGTCATTTTCTCAAGAAACCATAAATGTATACCCAACATCTTAACAAAAAAGATATGAATCTTCATGATTCGTTAAGCTTCTCATGTTTCCTACAACTATGGTTGAGATTTGATTCACTTGATTGTGAGTGTTGTGTTGCCATAATAAGAACTCCATCACCAATCTTCTTCCCCTTTCTCTCTGTGTGCAAATACTTCGCAAGAAATTTCTAAAGCATATCTTTTTTTCTTCTTCAAAACAGACTTATCTTACAAAGTAATGGGCATTGTGGGGTGACCAATGAGGGTCTACTTGTGTGCACCAATGAAAGTCTCAACACATTACTTGCGTGATAAGCTGACACTATTAAAAAAAAGGCTTAATTATTTGGACATTCCTAAAATCATCATCCAAAAAATCACTTAAAACCCTAAAATTCTTTTGAATCACTTTCACCCCCTGAAGTATTGAAATGTGTCACTTAACCCCTTCTGTTAGCCTTCCGCGAGATTTCTGAATGGTAAAACAATTATTAAGAGAAAATTTGATTTTCAGACTTGAAAATGACCTTTTGTGATTTTCCTGGTAAAAAATCCAAACCCAATTTGCTCCTCACTACTTACTACCCATCAGCTCAACTGTTGTATCAAAATTCCCAAGCACTCTTCAGGGAATTGACGAGAGAGAGAGAGAGAGAGAGATCTATATTTGGAACACCAAAAACCTCAATTTTGTCTACCCTTCAATTACAACACCCAAAACCTCAATTGTGATTGGGAATTTTGAGGTTTTGAAATTCCAACAGCAATCAATTCCACTAGAGAGAGATATGTATTTGGAACTAATGGACTGTATTGTAATTAAAACCCAATTTTGATTGCTTCTCTCTCTCTTGCTTCAAAATTGAGGAGCAAATTGCCAATTGAAATGACTTTTAGTAATGCAGTTTTACAACAAAAATGACTTTTAATAACGCAATTTTATAGCATTTTTTTATTATGTTATACTAAATGGGTAACAATAGTGTTTCTTCTACATGAAGGGCAACAATAGCATTTTTTTCAATAATAAAGGGTAATAATAGCTTTTTTTAATCTAAAACTTTCTATAGCTATAGAGTACAACCTTATCACAACGTTTAGTAATGTATAGCGTTAGGTTTTATATCATAGCGTTCGTTACAGGCGCCATGTAAGGGCCCGAAAATTTCATAAATTTATACGATCGAAAGGTCATTAATTGATCCATATTGAAGCGTACGACGTAAATTTGGTCATTAAATATGTGTGAAGTGAAGTGGGGAGTGAAAAACGAGTGAAAATCGATCGGGCCAGATTTTTGGACCATTAGGTCAGATTTTGGACCAACAGGTCAGATTCTGAAATTCATCTAGTCAGATTTGAAAAATTCGGACAGAAGACAGATTTGACCAGTCAGATCTGTGTCCAACCAGTCAGATGTTCCAATCAGATTTCAATTTTTGCCTAAAAATTCTGGAAATTTAAGTCAGTGGCGAAACCTGACCGGTCAGGTTTTGGACCATCCGGTCAGGTTCTGGACGCGTGTTTTAGAGGATAAAAATTAGATTTTTTTGGAGAAATATCTAACTTTTCCAAAGAAGACTTTTCTCTCTCTCTCTCTCTCTCTCTAGGGGGTCTTCTTCCCCAACCAAACCCTCCCTCCCTCCAAACCCTTGATCCTCTTGATTAAACCCAAATTCCTTCAAGATCTACCACTAATACTTCAAGATTAGTGGATATTTTGAAGCTTTGAAGTATCATTTTCACTTGAAGCAAGATCTTGGGAGATCTCCACCTCCATTGTTGCTCAAGCTTGGAATCTCAACCCATTTGAACCAAATTTTGAGGTAGGGATGTTTTCTCTTCTATTTATGGATTTTCAACATGTTTTGACCCATATCTCCTCTTTTTGAATGTTTTGTGGAGAAACCTTCTACACCCCACGCCGGATTTACAGGTTGTACATTTCCTGTTAGTCCATAAGGGTCGGACACCCATATTCCAGGACCATATAAGCCTGTTACATGAAATGCCCCAAAACCAAAGCAAGCCACCCCGGAGAGAAATAAATGAATTCCAAAGATCTTGGGCAAATCCAAAGAAGGTTTTCCTGTACGTTCATCACAAAATATTTCTAGATCCCAATACACCCAATGCCAGATAGCTGCCAAGAAGCACAAGCCAGAAAAGACAATATGTGCCCCGGCCACACCTTCGTAACTCCAAATCCCTGAATTCGTGACAGTCCCCCCTGTGATACTCCAACCGCCCCATGAATTGGTTATTCCTAAACGAGTCATGAAAGGTATAACGAACATACCCTGTCTCCACATTGGATCAAGAACAGGGTCAGAGGGATCAAAAACCGCTAATTCATACAGAGCCATTGAACCAGCCCAGCCAGCAACCAAAGCTGTATGCATTATATGGACAGAAAGCAACCGGCCGGGATCATTCAACACAACGGTATGAACACGATACCAAGGCAAACCCATGGAAATACTCCGTTCTATATCCCTTCATGTTGGGTTTTTCTTAGATTTGTGTTTCCATTGTTCGATTCTGGTGCTAAATCACCATTGTTCTGTCTTTGGTTGGGTTATCTTTTCTTTGGATTGGGTTTGTCTTAGTGTTGGGTTGAATCATACTTGTATATGACATTGGAGAGTTAAAAATAGCTTAGGGTACTATGTGTGATGTTTTGTCTTAGATAGACATGAATTTTGTATATGACGAGTATTTGTGAGAAATACGTGAAGGTCTAGCCTTTGACATACCTAAAAGTAGCGGTGCTCGTGAAATACCTACATAGTAGGCTTGCGATTTTTATGCCTTTGACATAAGGCGTAATGGTCTAGCCTCCGTGAGGAGATGTGCTAGGGATCATAATATCGTGGTCTAGCCTCCGATGGGAGTGGTGCTAGTGAAATGGAAAATGTTGCTAGCCTCCTTATGGGAGCGGTGCTAGTTATGAAATTTGACTGGCTTTCCAAGGGAATTGTGCTAGTAGGCATTTATTTATGTTGGGCCACCTTCGTGTGAGGAGACGTTATCAATCATTAGATTTGGATGGAATTTATCAGATAACGAAATAGTTAAGGATAGTGACAGAACGGAATCTTGAATCGTGAGACTAATTTGGATGAAATTGTATCATTTACTATCGGTTTAATGTTACTACTTGTACATCATATGTGATATCACTCGTGCCTTATGCCATGTCATTTGTATGTGTGTGACATTGGCATAGACATTCCTATTGGGCTTTGTAAGCTCACCCTATCCTTTTCAGGTACAATTCCGGAGACTTAGCATATGGTGCGTGATGTGCAGAAGGTGCTGCATGATTTTGAAGACCTTGACTAGAGTTACCTAGCATCTTTGTATTAACATTTTTTGAAAAGATGTATTGTAACTCATTTTCAATTATGTACTTTATTTTCACAAGAAGTGTAGGACGACTGACTCATGTTTATTTTGGGATCCCTTTTGGAACTGGGAGTACTTTGTTGTAATATTTCTAGACTTGACTTCCGTACCTCATTGAATGAAATATTTTGGGATCATGGGTGAATCTTTGAGTGTTGCGAGGTTTCTTTTAATATATATTATTGTGATATTATGTTGAAAATCGAGAGCGTGACACGCCAAACTAGAAATTTTTCCCCAAAACAAGGGCGGCAACATTCGCGCCAAATCAGTCCATCAATATGCGCAAAACAACCATCACACATTTGATTCGTGCCAAATCAAACAAAGAACACGCGAAAATTCGCCGATTGATTCATCTTCATGCGCGTTTGAGTCATCTCAGAAAAGAAACGCGTTTGATTCATCTCAAACCAGAAACGCGTCTGAATCTCTTTTTGTTACTCAATATCTAATAGGTCTTGTTTTGCTACTTAATAGCTTATTCTGGTTTGCTGCTCAATCTAGTGTTCTCAATGAGCAATCATGTTTTGTATAAAAAAGTGGTTGATTTGTATGTATCGATTGGTGCTTGTATGAACATGTACATATATACTGGTTAAAATAAGTAAATTGGTAGTAATAGATCCATGTTTTCACAATTGGCAATATATTGGTTGAAATAAGTACATTGTAATTCTTGAACCGAAAGAACTTGTTAGTTTCTAACTTATTAGTTGCTCATAAAATCTAGAGTTGCATTTTGGGTGAAAGCTAAGTTTCAACTGGAGGCTTATTCGGTTAATGATTTCAAGAGATGCTTGTCTGGTATAAGAAAACTAAAGTGTAAAAAAGTCATGTTGATCTGATTGGAGGTCTGAGGCTGGAGGGGTATTGTCTTTGCTATTGTCTAGTTTTGTTCTCTGAATTTTTGGGGCTTGTCGGTGTTCTCTTCTTATCTCTGGTAGTGGGTTTCTTTAGTTTTTTGCTATCTACTTTTGTTATTTTGGGTTCAATTGCTTTAACCATGTATTTGGTGGTATTTTTTTGAGTTTTGGTTTGAGGTTGTCTTTTTCTGTAGTCTATGGCGTGTTTCTTTGCTCGCTTCAAGTATTGTTGTTGTGTTTTGTGTTGAGTCTTTGGCGTCTTGTGTGGTATGTTTCCATATTTGGTTGAGTTGGTGTCCAATCTCTGTTTGGGGAGTCTGGTTTTCAGCCTGTTGTTGGGTCTGGTGAAGATATTCCATCTATTTTTGGATCTATCTATGTTTGCTTCTATGGCTACTTGAAGTGCGATTCACGGTGATGTCTATGGATGAGGGTATGGTCAGATGACCTTTTGTTGGATGCGCTGTCGTGGAATGCTTTTGAGGTGCTTGGATCCGTTATCATATTTTGATGGTTCTACTGCTATTTTGTCAACTCTGCAATATTTCAAGATCATTTGATGGTTTCCTTTCGCCGATTAGTCTGCTTCTGGTTCTGTTCTGGTCGTTCTGCTTCTGGTTCCATACTGCTGCTATTCTCCACATATTTGCTAAGTCTCTTTTCCATGGAATCAAAATTTGTATGGATCTGGTATGTTGCTACTAGCTTGCTTGCTGTTGTCTTCTTCAAATGTCCTTAAAGAAGTGGATAGTTTCCTCTTTCCGGTTGGTGCAAATGTCCAATATTGCGCATGATATTCTTGAAGTAGTAACTTTATTTGGTGTCTACCTAGGATGAATTAACCATATTGGTGTGTAATGTCGACTGCTTGTTTCCAGTGTAGGAAGTGTCTTTGGTTGGTCCCTTGCCAACCTCTACCCATGTATTTCTTTCCATCTCCTGTAATTCCGGTTGCTTATCAAAAAAAAAAAAACTTAGTAGTTGCTATTGCTTCTTTGATTAGTCTAGTGCTTAACAGTTAGACTTTTGCATTGCAATTAAGTGTGTTTTCTTGATGGAAATATTTGAAGAAAGAATGTTGAAAGAATTGTGTCCTTAATATGCTTAATGTTGAATCAGATATGACAAGAACTTAATAGTGATAACACGTCTCTCACAGTGTATGAGTTCAATTCTTTGCTGACATGCTAACCTATATAAGATCCAAAACCAGACATGAAACTCTTAAGGGCATATTAATATGTGCACTATGCAGTTTATTTTGTATTTATAAGTAAATAAGAAGCTCTTATTAGCAAGCTCTAGGATCACTTTCTATTATAGCCATGTGTATCTCTTGCTTTTTTTAAATTATTTTTGTCCCTTTTGTCTTCTATTTGCTAGCCTTATTAGTTGGTCAAGAGTTGCTCTTTAGTTACAGTTATTCTTCTCCCTTGTTGACTGAAGTGAGAAATGTGACAAGAATATCCACACTATAGTAGTTAGTGCATCGTGTTATTAGTTGGAACCTGAGTTCAAATTTATTGGGTACATCCAGCGTAGTTTTTGATTTGTTAAGATAAGTTCGAAAATTTATGAAAGTATTTCATAAACTTTAATTAGAAATGGGGAAGTCTTTCGTACACTCAATAATCTTCCTATCTCAAACAGGTCTTCAGTGAATCAAGAATTGTGAAATACAACGTACAAGAAAATCAGATACCACCAAGAAAGAGGTTTGATGTCCCTCCTTTTTCTGATTGTTGTATTTGGAGCACTTGGTTACAAGCCCTGTCCCAAAGTTGAAAGACTCTTTGGAGTAGAGCACCAGGTTGCAAGACTCCTTAATAATGTTAATAATACTGTTGATAATGAATCTTAGTAGAACGTTGTTTAGTTTAGGAATATTACAAAAGTATTATTATGTGTACGAGGTAATCTCATTCTAGTACTTATAATGAGGAATATGTATTACTTTTGTAGGATTTTGTTTTTAATAAGCTCCTGTGGCACCCTTGCGATTGCTGCTCTTAAGATTATGGAAAAAATTGGGTGCATTTGATTAGGTAATAGAAAACATACTTTCAGGCTATTATGCATAAAGTAGTTATAGATATTAAATGTTTAACCTGTTTGCCTTTTACAATGGTAGATCCACTAGTGAGTACCGGAACGCCACATGGAATTTTGTGGAAATGGCTGACCAAAATTCAAGAAATATACGAAAAATTATATGCCCTTGCAAAGCTTGTCGGAATATGAGTTGCCATGGTGTTGATGATGTTTATGAGCACTTGGTCATAAATGGAATGGATCCCACATACACTACATGGTTTCATCATGGTGAGCACCCAAGTGTATCAGAAAAACCTAAAGTAGTGGAAATGTCAGAAGCTTATAACTTGTATAGTGCGACATATGCACGAGATGAGGAGCTTGTTGAACCATTTGAAGAGAGGAGAGATAGGGAGTTTGCTAAATCTTCAGAAGATGCAGAAAACCCATTACACCAAGGTTGCTCAAACTATACCAAGTTATCGGCAATTGTAACTTTGTACAAGACTAAAACTCATGGTGGATGGACTGATGAGAGTTTTGATGGCCTTATGGAGACATTACATGATATGTTCTCTGTAGATAATGTATTGCCATGCTCTACACGCGAAGTTAGATGTTTCCTCAAGTTTTTTCACTTGGGTTATGAGAAAATTCATGCTTGTGAGAACGATTGTTGTTTATTTAGGAAAGAGAATGCAGTATTGGAGAATTGTCTAAAATGTGGTGGGTCAAGATGAAAGGTAGATAACGCACACACAAAATTAAAAATGGAGTTCCAGCCAAAGTGTTGAGATATTTTCCTATAATTCCAAGGTTTAAGAACATGTATCGGTTAGGAGAAATGGCTAGAGATTTGACATGGCACTCCACTCGTAGAAACAACGATGGAAAGATGCGACACCCAGTTGATTCTCCCACATGGGAAACCATAAATGATAAATGGCCTTCTTTTTCTACAGAACCACGTAATTTAAGACTTGGTCTTGCTACTGATGGTTTCAATCCATTTAGAAATTTGAGCTCGACGTATAGTTGTTGGCCTGTTATTTTGGTCACATACAATTTGCCACCTTGGTTATGGATGAAGAGAGAAAATGTCATGTTGACATTATTAATCCCAGGACCCAAGCAAGCCGGTAATGATATTGATGTATATTTACAACCGTTAATTGAAGACCTTAAATATTTGTGGAGCACCGGAGTAAGTGTTTATGACAAATTCACTGACTCTTTGTTCAATCTAAGGGCAGTTTTGTTGTGGACAATAAACGATTTTCCAGCATTTGGAAATCTTGTTGGGTGTAGGACAAAGGGTTATTTTGCATGTCTTATATGTGGAGAAAATACATGTGCTCAATGCTTAAAATTCAGTAGGAAGACTCATAGATGCTTTCTTCCACCGTCTCATGCATTTTAGAAGAAGAAATAATGGTTTGATGGAAATGAAGAAAAAGGAAACAAACCTAGAATCATGACTGGGTCTAAAATTTTAGCGGCTCTTAAAGATTATAAGAATGACTGGGGGAAAGGCAAAAAGGGAAAAGGTGGAAAGAAAAAGCGGAAGCGGGACAATGAACAAATGTGGAAAAAGAGATCAATTTTCTTCGAACTACCATATAATTGGGACGTAATTAACTGTTGTTAAACTACATTTTGATTGTATGCATATATGTTTCATGTTGTTCTCTTATACAATTTATCATTGTGTCTATTTTTCAATGGAGGAATTTCCAGTTCGTCATAACTTCGATGTAATGCACATTATAATAAATGTTTGTGGGAGCATTATTGGCACATTATTAGATATCAAGGGGAAGTGTAAGGATGGCCTAAATGCTCGTAAGGATTTACAAGAACTGAAAATAAGGCATGACCTGCATCCACAAGAACGAGGGTCTATGACATATCTTCCTCCAGCTTCATGTACATTTTCCAAGTCTGAGAAGCAAATTTTTTGCAAAAGATTATTCGACTTGAAAGTACGCGATGGATATAGCTCAAATATTGAGACTTGCATGCATATCAATGGAAGATTTGACGATCGTAGGTCTCAAATCCCACGACTATCATGTCCTAATGCTACAATTGTTGCCAATAGCCTTAAAAGTATTACTATTGAAGGGACCTAGAAATGCAATACTTCGCCTTTGTTCATTCTTTAATAGATTGTGTGAACGAGTCATTGATCGAGCAGAAATGGCTGCCATTGAAGATGAAGTAGTGGAAACTATATGCATGTTTGAGAGGTTCTTCCCTCCTTCATTCTTCGATATCATGGTTCACTTGCCAATTCACTTAGGACGAGAAGCACGGGTTTGTGGGCGAATCCAATATTGTTGGATGTACCTTTTTGAGAGGTAAGCAATTTTTTAATTTTTAGAGCGTCATCGGTCATAGTTCTATAATCTTAATATACTTTGTTTATTTTAGGCATATGAAGATATTCAAAGGCAATGTAAGGAATCGTGCACGACCTGAAGGTTGTATAGCAGAATGCTATCTTGCAGAAGAGTGTGTGACGTTTTGTAGTGCACATATAAAGCAAGCTATGGGACTAAATAACCGAGAACATAGAAATCAAGATTTCGAGAATATTGTAATTCTTGAAGGTCGTCCAATATCTGTTGGCAAATCAATCACTTTGAGTGACAATCTATTAGAAAGTGCACAACGTTACGTGTTATTCAATACAGCCATGGTGGAGCCTTATTTGGAGTAAGTTTGATGTATATTTATTAAGGCTTAATCTGTAAATAGTTGTATAGTTACTTACTTTTCTTACCTTTTTCCCTACTAGGATACACATAGGAGTTAAAGAAATCCAATCCAAGTCTTGGACTGCAAAAAGATAGAAGTTTACTCTTGAGGAGACACGGTGACAACTTTCCAAAATGGTTACAACAAAAGGTTACATATTTACTTGTATTGGGTGTTTATGAAGATAAAAGAGTAGCGAATAATTAGTATTAACTGACGTGGACATGCATGAACATATTTAGGTACAGGTTTGCACAAATAATGAATTGGAATGACTCCAATGGCTTGTAGATGGTTCTAGAAAGCATGGAATGAGCTATACTGGATATATCATCAATGGAGAGCAGTTTCACACAAAGGATGTTGAAACAATTGCTGCATTTGGGTGCTTATGCCATGTTTCAATGTCTATAGTCGGAGTTGATTTTATTATTGTGCAGACTGCTCCTATTATTTTCTTTGGTTTTGGTCCATAGAGGTGTTTGTTGCAATAATGGGTGCTGAAGTAATCTCAGCTGGTGGTTGATTTTTTTCGGGGTTGCAAGTGGCATCTTTTCTTGGCTTTTCCATGCTATGTTCATTCAAATTGAAATGTTCTCCTCTTGTGCATTGTAGGTTTGTGGGTTGAAACTGAAGATCGGTGTTTTATGACTGTTGATAGAGACGTAGAAAGATGAACCAGTGCCGACCGACACGCTATAGTTGAATATTTTTCTTGACGTATATTGATTTCTTTTGGGTTGGGTATATTTCTGGATACAAATATCGGGTTGTGTCAGTGCTGGTTGGACATAGTTGAAGACTTTTTCCTTAATGTATATCATTTTCTTTTTGTTATCAAGACTTGTTGTCCACTTTTGGGATTTAAATGTTAATATATAACTTCATTTTTTTAATATTTGCGGATATGTATATTGTTTCGAAATGCGTATTCAATTTGGTTACCAATTATGTTTTTTATGAGCTTGGCTTGAATGAGATTAAGGTTATCGAAGGCGTTCGGTACAGGTTGCAAGAATACGATAATCAAAAGCCAAGGAAAAAATACCTCTTAAAATGGTGGTTTGCAATATGTAACGCAAATAGCATAGCATTCTTGAAAGGCTAACGCTAGCTTTTTTGTATAGCGTACTAAAAAATGCTATTAAAAGCTGAACCTCTAGATATAATAGCGTGCACAAAACGATATAAAAAATATGCCATGTCAAGACTTAATATAGCATTCCTAAAATGCTATAAAAATATACCTATAATAGCATTCCAAAAATGTTATGGAATGTCAAGACTTAATATAACATTCATAAAACGCTATAGAAAATGCACCTACAATAGCGTTAGAAAAATGCTATGGCATGTCAAAGCCTAATATAGCGTTTACAAAACGCTATCAAAACGTACCTACAACAACGTTCTGCAAATGCCATGGAATGTCAGGATTTTTTATAGCGTTCACAAAACGCTATAAAAATATACCTATCATAGCGTTCGGCAAACGCTATGGTTGAGTTGAATTTTAATAGCTTCGGCTACGATAGCATTTGTAAAAAATGCTATGGAAGGGTTACCATAGCGTTTTTGACAGGCTATGGTATGTGTTTTTTCTTGTAGTGACTCTAAATAAAGTTAATCACTCGGGCATGAAAGCCATCTAATTGAAACGGTAGTTTGGGTTGATCGCATATCACATGGATCGAATAAATATTGAAAAAAATTAGTTTACAGGTGGTGTAGCAAAATGATTGTCTTGGTTTTCAACTACAAAGAGAAAAAGGATTAAAAAAAAGAAAAAAGAGACTAGTTTTCTAATCATATAAACTTTTGTGCAATAGCTATATACTAGACATTGCCATCTCAACAACATATAGATACATTTGTTGTTCAAGTAGAAAGTATTCCAATGTTTGTGATGGAGAAATTTCTAAGAATAGCACTCTAATTCTATTTTTCCCCGAGTGAAGAAAAAATTTCATTGGTCTTTCAGATTTAAAGTTACAAAAAATAATGCAAAACCAAGGATGAAAGACATCACAACAGAAAGCCCCGAGTCCCAACTAAGTTAGCACCCACACTTTCTACAATCATACAATAGTGCTCAAATTCATAAGTGATTTTCAAACCATTGTAGATGCTTGCAAGCTTTACGTAGATTTTAGGGTTTTTTCAAGCTCATTTCTTCAACTTAGAATTCAAAGAAGTGTAAAAATAAAAAGAAAATAAACATGTCAAAAGCAAGACAAAAAAGCCTACAATTGAAGCAAGAAAAATTGACCATCTCAACGAAAATGTAATTTGAACTATTTTTGCTCTGTTTAATTACTTATGAAAATGAACCAAGGCAATATTTATAGGGTAAAATGCTAATTCGAGTTGTATATTGCACACAACTTGTCATAATTCTTTCACGTTAGAGTACCATATACGGATGACGAGCCGATTCATTAAAAATGAAAATACAATGATGGTAATTTGGGTGCATCCAAACAAAATAATACATCATTTATATATTTTGGTAAATCTTCATAATTACTTTCAAAACTTCGAATATTTTCCCTTATTTGGTCAATTTAATCAAATTGATTCTCTATTTTCATAATGTGTACGTATATTTCTATTGACAGTGTTAGAATAAGTGGAAAAAAATAATATTAAGTACAAGGAAGGAAATTCCAAAACAGTTAAGTTAAATAAGGAAGGAAATCCCAAAATGTTAATGAAATAGACAAATTCAATAAGAAAATAGAAAAATGGGATATTGTTGTACCTAAAATGGGAAATTCAATAATTTCGTGCCACATGGATATTAGGATGGTAATTATACCCGCAGCCGTAGATATTCCATCCGATCCAATCTAGTCATTTGAATACTGGTATTACCTGATTTTTGATCTAATATGTTTGAGTTTGGGAGTAATAATAGAACACACATTGGGATACATAGAGGGTTTGATTTTGTTCTCGTACTAAAATATTCGTACCAGCCCGTTCATACTGGTTCCTCATTACATGTATCCTTTTTATATGTATATGCCACATACAATTTTTTTTCCGTTAACATAGCCACAGAATTCTAATTTCATATTGGTGTTGTAGTAGCTACTGGGTTGTTTTAGAGTTTTATTTTACCATTTTTTGAGTTTTATATCATTGTTTTAACTACTACATCTTTGTCAGTATTTGCAAAAGTGTTGTGTAATTTTTCTTATCATGTTTGTTTTATTATGCCTTTTCTTTTTATGTTTTGTTAATACTAGCATAGTAACAAATTTTGTGGTATGATGTGATTCAAACCGATCCATTGCGATCCACAAACTTGATCTATTTCGGGATCAGGTTTTTCTTATTCATATGATTTTGCATTTTAATCGTCAGATTTCACACCATTGAGAGTGGTAGCCATCTCCATAGATAACAAAGCCTAACACTATTGACGAGCATAATATGTTAAAAGCTTTCACGGGTTCCTCAAAGCTAGCCCTTTCCTGATGCAGCGCAGCCTATGGAAACGGAAACAATCGCGCAAGAGAAACACGAACAATAGATCGACCCAGAGGTACTCCCTCCTTAAACGATCAGATATGAGTTAAAACTCGTTTTCTGTAATTCAATATCAATCCAAAACTGTCCCAAAAAACCTATTACATGCCCTTATATAGGGGAAATCAAATACGAAATCTGAAACTAATTAGGAAAGATAGAGATAGAGAGAGAGAGATAGAGAGAGATAGAGATTAGGATACATAATCCTAATCCTAAACTAACTAGGAGGATAGAGATAGAGATAGAGATAGAGATAGAGATAGAGATAGAGATAGAGATAGAGATAAAGATAGAGATAGAGATTAGGATACATAATCCTAATCTCTAATTTATCTCTAACTGAATCCCTAAATAGGCTCCAATTCCGAGCTCGTCCGAAAACTTCCAAATCGGGTAAGTAACGAAATTGGACCAATTCCACCAATTCAGCCCGTCCGGGTCTTAGGCCTTTTTAGGCCTACGAGGACGCAGCCGGTCCAGCCATGTTGACGCAACCCGGTCTGCATCATCCTCCCCTGCTTGAAAAGAATTCGCCCTCGAATTGCAATCATCAGAAGAGGAACTATCCCCCACAAAACGGTCCACCGGGTGACCAAACAACTCTTTCCATCCTTTGATTCGTTGCTTGAACTTAGGTTTGCGACCGACCAGCAAATAGAACACGTTCATGACTCTTGAAAACTGGCCATTAACAATCTCCACCGGAACTACGAAGCCAGGCCAAAATACTTCTTGTCTTGAACTACTCCTTGCCATTTTACTCTTATAATCGATTGAATTTCCAGACAAGAAAATTAGCTCGCTCAGGACCTCCTTGACCATGTTTTGATCTTTTGAAAATGCTAACCAAAAGGCATCCTTGCATTGTAGAAATGGTTTTGCTGTATGAAACTCCAATTTATTAATCGTTTCATGTCTACCAACTTTAACACCATCAACTTTTGTTATTCCCAAAATCGAAGTTGGCTCAAATGGAAGTCCTTGTGGGATTGTTGGAGCTGATGGATTCGTTGTCGGCTCCTTTTCAATGCATTCAAGATATTCATTGCAGTTGGGAGGTTCAGAATACTCAATTAAACTCATCACATTTGGTGTTGAACTAGAATATTGATCTCTTGGGATTAAGAACCCTTCCTCTGTGTACTCATCGTAAATTGGAGGCAAATTCCAATCAACCAATGGTTGTGAAATTGTCGAATCGTCATCGAAAAAAAAAATTCCTTCCAACGCATGATCTTTCCTCGGTCTTTCATTCACACGCAACATTTGATCTCCAAATGCCACGGGAAGAAAACACAGCAGGGCAGGATCACGGTTCCAACCCTTTTGCTGGTCAGTACCAACAACGGGGGAGGAACCTTCATCATCCGAAAAACCTTCCTCCTCCTGAAGAATAGGTCTAACAGGACGACGGCGAGTCCGATCTCCAACTTCCAGGGCTTCAAGGCGTTGCGTGAGTGCCTCGAGCGCCGACCCTATCCGTTGAAACCCGTCCTCCATCCGAGCATCTCGAGCAACATCATCTCGTTCATAGATCTCGTCAACACCGGCTGTATGACCTCCTCGTCCACCTCGACCTCCAGCGCGTCTCGCGGCCATAGTCAGGATTGGAACTTGAGCTCTGATACCAACTGATGCAGCGCAACCTATGGAAACGGAAACAATCGCGCAAGAGAAACACGAACAATAGATCGACCCAGAGGTACTCCCTCCTTAAACGATCAGATATGAGTTAAAACTCGTTTTCTGTAATTCAATATCAATCCAAAACTGTCCCAAAAAACCTATTACATGCCCTTATATAGGGGAAATCAAATACCAAATCCGAAACTAATTAGGAAAGATAGAGATAGAGAGAGAGAGAGAGATAGAGATTAGGATACATAATCCTAATCCTAAACTAACTAGGAGGATAGAGATAGAGATAGAGATAGAGATAGAGATACAGATAGAGATAGAGATTAGGATACATAATCCTAATCTCTAATTTATCTCTAACTGAATCCCTAAATAGGCTCCAATTCCGAGCTCGTCTGAAAACTTCCAAATCGGGTAAGTAACGAAATTGGACCAATTCCACCAATTAAGCCCGTCCGGGTCTTAGGCCTTTTTAGGCCTACAAGGACGCAGCCGGTCCAGCCATGTTGACGCAACCCGGTGTGCATCATTTCCTCTCGTCAATTTATTAGAAACACAAGTGATAACGGAGGCAATATATGTTCCACACCGATCACAAGACAAATGTTGGTTTTAAGTCAATCAAAACGCAACTACCACATGAGTATTGGAAAGTTTTATGAGATTGAAGTCCTAAGCCAAAACATTTGGTGACGAGATAATCATGTTCGTGTAAAATACCCTCAGCTCTTAATGTATGAAAATTTACTTTTGACGTAAATTGTCACGCCCTCGATTTTAAACAAGATAAATATTCATATTTTAAATAAAATCTCACAATTTACACAAAGAATTCTCAAATTATCATTTTTTCATAATCCAATTAAGTTCACATGCTCTAAGTATTATAATCAAAGGGACACCCCCGGCCCGATAACCAAGTAACATGTTCAAATATAACAACAATTTGGGTTTGGGTACATAGTTCTGCAAAAGAAGAGTTATTTTACATCTTTAAAAAATGAGTCTAACGATGATATATAACTCCTATCATGACATTCCTTCAAAGCATACATCGCTATGCATCCATACAAGTCTATATCATGTCTCCGAACCAGTACCTGAAAGAATGAAAGGGTGAGCCACAAAGCCCAGTAGAGATGCCTACGCCAATATTATATGAATATGCAATGATGTGGTATGGTTCATGAACAACTCACAATAAGACACGTATGGAAAATAATCCATAAGTCTTCGATTTATGATCACAAAATCTAGAATATAATACTACAAGTCAATCTGACTAATCAACTCACGGTTCTCATCTCGATTCAATTGTCATATTCCAACTAGCACATCACCCTTTGGTGGCTAGACAATACTGAAATATACTATCATATCTCTCATCGGAGGCTAGACATCACATTGTGTCAATGTAAGGAAACTACTACAATTCAATAATTTAACATTTATCAACCAATCACATATCACACAAAGAGCAATAATGTCCCACACCCAATTAATAGGCAAGATCTCAATCTTGTAGTAAAAGAAAAACGAGCATTTGAATAAAGGCGCACGAGATTTATAGAAATGTCCTAAGCCCGCTCAAGTCAAACGTCCCACATACCACCTAAATGAGTAAAAATGTTATAAAACATCCATAATCTCAAAATAAGATGAAAATCATCAATTAAAGTCACCCAACAAGTTGCTGGAGTGAACCCAAAGTCGCTGGATGCACCAAAAGTCAGAAGAAGTCGCTGGTAAGTCGCTGGAGTGACTTCAGTAAAGGTCAAGTGGCTGGAGCGACTCCTACGATCTCTAGAATCGCCAGATAGTTCGCAACTCGTCCAGATCGGCAAAAAACACAATATAATACACAATCTAAACACGAATTCAACTACCAATACCATGGATATACACATAATAAGGGTGAAACATCCCTACCTCGAGCTTTGAATCGAAAGATTTGGCATAAAGGTAGAAGCCCTAGGTTCCAAACTTTGGATCTTTCCTTCCCGAGCTCCAAATCGCGATCCGTCTTTGATTGCACGTCAGGCATGTTCTAAGCTTCCTATATCTCAAAGGAATTTGAAAATGGTGGTGTGGATCGCTGGTGGTGGTAGCGAGAAGATAGAGCTCAAGGAGGAGAGAGAGAGATGAAGGATATGAGCCATGCGCTTTTGCTAAACCCCTTCCCAAAATCTGATTTTAAGGCACCAAGGGCATTCACGTAAAACACCATGTAGTGTGATGCGCGTGAAATAAAACGGAAACCCCTGGCTCGGTTCTCATAACTGAAATTCGAAACATGAATTAATAAACCATACGATTATTCCGCGATAAAAAAAATTTAAAACTTAAATTTTGTTTTGCGGGCCCTCACATAAATAAATTTTTCAATTGATCCATGAATCAAATAAGTGTATTATCAATGATGAAGATCTTATGAAAATTTATAAAAGATCATTATATCATAAAAAACTACATGATATAGACGTCACACAAGGTAAATAGAAAAAACAAAAACAAGAACTTTGAGAAACCTACCAACAAAAACTTGTTATTCAATTTTTGGGGGCTTTTTAATTTTTTGAATCCTTATTTTTATGGAAAAATAGTAATACTACCAAAGTCGGCACGAATACCAGAATTAAACAATGGAGTAAATTCCTATCGAATTTGTAAAATATTAAAACTGCAAAGAGTCCAAGGGTTCAGTAAACATGTCAGTTTCATGGTTTTAGTTTTGATAACAAGACAATGTAGATTAGATTTTCTAATCACTTTCCTAAACTTGATCTTTTCCACTTCCTTATGAGCATCCAAACGTGGCTTTCTAGGTTTAGCTAATCACCATAATGTCTCCTACCATAGTGAACATGTAAATGTCGATCAGACATCGGAGGGTAACCATTGAGCTGAAAATAATTTGATCGTATATAACTCTTGACCACGTAATAATGACGAACTACAAAGAATTTGTTTTTACGAGAAGTTTGCCCTTGATTTCCTTGTCTTTGTTTTACAACTTGAACAACATTTTCAACAACACCAGCTTTCACAAAAGGAATCACTTTGTTTACCTGTTACACTTTACTTTTACCTTCGTTTGCGATAAAAATCGATAAATGCTCAAATCAAGGACTTGTTCAATCTTCTTGCGTTTGCAGCGAATCAGGTATATTATCCAAGGATTTTGATACGGCATTTAAACACTCAAACGTAGTATAGCAATTTTTCGCTCATCAAATAACTAGACAATTTCACCAGCATCCCTTACGTTTACAAAGATATGAAAATATACCTTTTTGAAAGGCATCCCTTATGTCTTCGGATATGAAAAAACTCTCCATTATGTTACTCCAGTAGTCATGGTGTTCTTCTTGAAAGGTAGGGACTGACTTGGCGAATACTTGAAACTGGTTGGGGCTGAATATGATGCCATCAGTAGAACTAGGTTTGGAAATATGGAATGAAAAAACTGTTTAGTATGCTCTAATACCAAATTTGTTGGCGCGCGCAATAGATGTATATTTTCCTTAGAATGTATTCTTGGGTACTTGAGATTACATCATCTCCTATTTATAATGGATAGAAAATCTAGATTGGACTAACTTTTGATCTTCCAACTTCTAGATAAGACTTCTAGACCATTGTACAAATATATCTATGGAAAGACTCGTCACACATCCTTGTAGAACAATTAGAAATTAACTTCTAACATGTGTATCCCCCTTTTAATCTTTGTTTCTATCCTCAAAAGATTAATAAAACAAATTTACCAATAAAAAAAGCAATTGAGGTAAATTGGAGATAACAGCGAAGGAAAATCCGACGTTGTTTGATTTTTCCTTTTGAGACCATCATTGGTGCAAGCAAGTAGTGTGTTGTGGACAAGGTAAAAAAGCGCATCCATTTTATAACGGGGTCATCTTATCATTTTATTTACAACAGCAACAAGTTCGAAGCAAATCCGACATCTATTACGATTGTAGGACTTAGCTTTCTATTGTAATAATTGTTTTATGAGACTGCATTAGTTGTTGAGCGCGACTACACAATTTTAGAGATGACCTCATATGAGGTGGAAGAAATATGAAGCCAAAAGCCATTTCCGTTGTAATTGGCGCCCATTTATCGTACGGGTGGTCACCCCACCATCACAGTATGAATTTTTTACATTCGCCCATTACTTTGTAAGATAAGTCGACTTTGAAGAAGAAAAAAAGGTTTGCTTTAGGAATTTTTCTTGCAAAATATTTGACCAAAGATGGAGAAATGGATTGATGATGGAGTACTTAATATGGCAACACAAAACTCACAATCGGGCAAATAAAATTTCAACCATAGCTGTAGGAAACATGAAATGATTCACAAATAAAGATCCATATTATCTTTTTTATTAAGATGTTGGGAACACATCTATGGATTCTTGAAAAGAGGGCAGTTGTAGAAGCAAAAACACTTGTATGCAAAAGAAGTATTGGCAACACAAGCTCCATTTCCATTGTAAGTCTGTAAACATTGTTGACGACAAGTAGAAAGTTCGCAGCCATTGGGATCTAGCACGACTTGACATCTTTGTTCAGCTTTCACTTGAAACAACATAAGTACAACTGCAACAAAATTCAACGCCAAAATCAAGTTATTTGGATACATATGTATATCTATTTTGATTCTAAATAAAGTCAATCACTTGTGTACAAAAACCATCTAATAGAAACGGTTGTTTGGGTTGATGGCATATCATATGGATAGAATGCATATTACAAAAATCGGTTTGCAGGTGGTGGAGCAAAATCATTGTCTAATTGGTTTTCAACTACAAAGAGAAAAAAGATTAAAAAAAGAAAAAAGATACAAGTTTTCTAATCATATAAATTTTTGTACAATAGCTATATACTAGACATTGCCATCTCAACAACACAGATACATTTGTTTTTCAAGTACAAAGTATTCCAACGTTTGTGATGGAGTAATTTCTAATAACAATACTCTAATTCTATTTTTACCTAAGCGAAGAAAAAATTTCATTGGTCTTTCAGATTTAAAGTTACAAAGATTAATGCAAAACCAAGGATGGAAGACATCACAATAGAAAGCCCCGAATCCCAACTAAGTTAGTACCCATACTTTCGACAATCATACAATAGTACTCAAATTCCGAAGTGATTTTCAAACCATTGTAGATGTTTACAGGCTTTACATAGATTTTAGGGTTTGTTTCAAGCTCATTTTTTCGACTTAGAATTCAAAGAAGTGTAAAAACAAAAAGAAAACAAACCTGTTAAAAGCAAGACAAAAAGCCTATAATTGAAGCAAGAAAAGTTGGCCATCTCAACGAAAACATAATGTGAACTTCTTTTGCTCTGTTTACTTATTAGAAAGAACCAGGGCAATATTTATAGGGTAAAAGGCTAGTTCGAGTTGTATACTACGCACAATTTGTCATAACTCTTTCACGTTAGAGTAGCAGATACGGATGACGAGCCGAGTCATTAAAAATGGAAATAAAGTGATGGTAATTTGGGTGCATCCAAACAAAATGATACATCATTTATATATTTTGGTAAATCTTCGTAATTACTTTCAAAACTTCTAGTCTTTTGCCTTAGTTGTTCTATTTAATAAAATTGATTCTCTTTTTGCATAATGTGTACGTATAATTCTATTGATAGTGTAAGAATAAATGGAAAGAAATAATATTAAGTACAAGGAAGGAAATCCCAAAATATTAATGAAATAGACAAATTCAATAAGAAAATTGAAAAAGGGGATATTGTTGTACCTAAAATGGGAAATTCAATAATTTCATGCCACATGGATTTTAGGTTGGTAATTCTACCCACAGCAATAGATATTTTAACAACTTTGTACAATAAGGATAAAAAAGGAGTGCATGAGGCTAAAATGAGTGTGTGAAAATCAATTCCCAAAATAAACTAAGAACAGTAAATTTTCGTGAAAAGAAATAATAATCAGTTCTTACATTTGCTACCGTTGCTCTTTTTATAAAATGTTGTCTGATTGCTATTGTCAGAAACCAATGTATTTCGGGAAGAGGGAGGAGGAACCTATTCCTCAAGCACCTTTGGTGAGACGATAAATTTGTCTTTAAGATATCATGCAATACACATGAATCTTGTTTCGACTGTTCAATGTACACTCCTTAAGTCCCACATTCTATTTTTCCAGTTCTGTAAATTTTTAAATATGATTGTAGTTAAGCCTTCGCTAATTTCTTAATACCAGAGTTTATGATATTCAGATTCTATCTTTCCCATTGCTTTTACTAACAAGGTGTGCTCTTTTTCTTCTTCTTGTATATAAAGAGCTAAGGAATCAAGGTGGATATTTAAAAACTAAAAAACGAACACTTTTCCTCTTAGTATTATTAGCTGTTGGAAAAAAACTTGAGAAGATTGTTTAATAGTTGGTGTGAAAGTTGAAGACATTCAGCAATAGAACAAATCAGTTTGTAATTTTATCCTACTGGGCATTCAACGAGGCAAAGTTGAACATTTTTAAGTTTGTATTCGAAACATACTGCTTAATTGGTGTATATTTTTCTTTAGTTTAAAAAAGTTTGGTTGACTACATTTTATGTCTCGTGACTTCGAATACTAGAATTTTGTTTACGCTTGTTTAAACTAAATTGTTGATATCTCACCTGGCTAGCAAACAAAGCGTGAATTTTTTTCTTCCTTTTATTATTTTTTACTTTACTAGTTAATCATTTTTGTTCAATTCCTGTTTTGTAATCATATGATTGCTTAATCCCAGGTTCAACTGACCCTCCAAAGAGAATGAGTAAGCGATTTGAGATTGCTTGCTCATTCTCTTCTGTTGCTGCTCCTCTTCCTCTACGACATTGTTATGCTAAAAGTTTATTTGCTGCTGCTGTCTTGAATGAGTTTGCTGTTGTTACCCTCATTCTGTTACTGCACCTATTCCAATTTGAGATTGCTATGCTAAAAGTTGGTGTGGTCTGCTTACGTTTCTGCCTTTGAGCTCTGTTATCCTCATTTTGCTGCTATATAGTTGGGTTTCATGTTCTAATGTTTGTTAAAAAAAAAAACTAATGCTTGGATATCATCGGGGTTTGACGAAATTGAGTTTGCAGTTGAATTGGATTGTAACGTACTGGATGAAAATAGATTTGTTTTTAAATTGAATAAGGTGAGTTTTTTGTATTTGTGTATGTTGAAGTGTCATGTTGGGTGGTAGAACACCTAGTTCATATCGGAACATTTGGTCAAGATGAATTAAAAAATCTTTTTATTTTTAATAATTTTGAGTTGTGTTATTGATATGTTAAATAATCACATTTATCTTTTTGTGATTTTGTACATGTAAGTAGGAGATAGAGTTATATTTTGGTAGTTAACTGAAACACTTGTTTTGAATTCTTTTAGTCATTAGAAACATGCAATATGCATGGATGTTTCATAGTTTTGGTAATACTATTAATTAGTTTGAAGTTTTTATTGCTGGAGGATGAATGTTTTGAAGTTGGATAGTAAATGTTGGCTTGTTGGATATTTGATTTGATTGATTTCTTAAGAGTGAATTATAAGATACAAATATTGAAAACTTTGTAAGTAGATGAAAAATGATATTCTAGTGGCACAATTATGTTGAGTGTGGTATCGCTAAAGTTATATTCTTTTGTGATAAAAAATATTTGTCATCCTTGTTTATCGACCAGAAAAAATATTATCGGTGACACATTTTGTTGTCATGGTATATAATTTGGGTGACAACTCTTGTCACTGAAAATCTCTCTTCCGTGACATCATATTCCTGACACTATTGACACATTCTGCGACAGCTACACAATTTTGTCATGCTTGACTTTTAGTGTCACGGCTACAATCTCACCTCTTCTTTTGTCGCGAAGGTGTCACCAATGATAGTAGGTGATAAAATTTCGATATTCCCTGACATGTTTTTTTGTCACTAGACATGTTTTTTTCTTGTATTACCACATAATTCACTCGTATTAGATAAAAAAATTAGGTAATACTGGTATCCAAATGACCGAATCGGATATCTATGGGTTTGGGTATAATTGCTGTCCCCAAATCCACGTGGAACAAAATTAATGAAATTCCCATTCTGTGTAAAACAATATCCCCTTTTTCTTTATTTTCTTATTGAATTTGTCATTTTATTAATATTTGAGATTTCCTTCCTTATTTAACTACATTCGTTGGGACCACGTACTCCAGGATATGTTTCTATAAATGGTTTCTATATATTCTACAGTGTGAACAACTCAATTATATATGTTTAATATTGTCCTTTGCATTTATTCAAACACTATCAATAAAAATATGTAATATATATAGAATTAAGTTCATTAAGTTGACCTTATAAGGGAAAAGACTAGAAGTTTTTAAAGCAATTAATATGAATATTTACCAAAATATATATGTGGTGTGTATCATTTTGTTTGGATGCACCAAATTACCATCATTATATGTCCATTTATAATGACTCGGTTCGTGATCCCTGTATGATAGTAATACCGATATCCAAATGACTGAACCGGATATCTATGGGTGTGGGTATAATTGCCGTCCCCGAATCTACGTGGCACAAAATTAATGAAATTCCCATTGTGTAAAATAATATCCCCTTTTTCTTTATTTTTCTATTGAATTTGTCTCTTCATTAATATTTGGGATTTCCTTCCTTATTTAACTACATTCGTTGGGACCAATCTAGGATATGTTTGGATAAAGGGTTACTATGTATTGTACAATGTGAACTACTCAATTATACATGTTTAATATTGTCTTTTGCATTTATTCACACTATCAACAAAAATATATATTACATATATATAGAATTAAGTTCATTAAGTTGACCTTATACGGGAAAAAGACAAGAAGTTTTTAAAGCAAATATTAATATTTACCAAAATATATATTTCCTGCATCATTCCTTGTATGGTAATCTTGCGTGAAAGAATTATGACAAGTAGTACACAGTTTACAATTCAAATTAGCTGTTTACCCTATAAATATTGCCTGGTCTCCTTTTATTAGGCAAACAAAGCTAAAAAAGTCCAATACGTTTTGGTTGGGATGGCCACTTTTTCTTACTCTAATTATAGGCTTTTTGTCTTGCTTTTGACAGGTCTGTGTTCTTTTTGTTTCTACAGTACTTCTTTGAATTTTAGGTTGAACTGATGAGCTTGAAACAATCTCTAAAAGATATCTAAAGCCTGCAAGCATCTACAACTATTTGAATATAACTTGAGAATTAGAGTACTACTTTATGATTGTTGGAAGTGTGAGTGATAACCTAGTTGGAATTCGAGGCTTTCCGTTGTCATGTCTTTGATTCTGGGTTTCCCTTTAATCTTTATAACCTTATCTCAAAGATTAATGAAATATTTTCTTTGCTTAGGAAAAAAAAAAAAAAGAATTCAAGTACTGTTCTTATAAATTTATCCATCACAAACATTGGAATATACTTTGTACTTGAACAACAAATGCATCTATAGGTTGTTGATATGGCAATGTCCAATATATTGGGCTTTTGTATCCAAATGATTAATTTTATTTAGAGTTAAAACAGATATACATATGTATCCAAACAACTTGATTTTGATGTTCAATTTTGTTGCAGTTGTACTGATGCTGTTTCAAGTGAAAGCTGCACAAAGATGCCAAGTCGTGTTGGATCCCAATGGTTGCACACTTTCAACTTGTCGTAAACAATGTTTTCAGACTTACAATGGAAATGGAGCTTGTGTTGCCGATCCTTCTTTCTCATATAAGTGTTTGTGCTTCTACAACTGTCATTTTCTCAAGAAACCATAAATGTATACCCAAAATCTTAATAAAAAGGATATGAATCTTCATGATTCATTAAGCTTCTCATGTTTCCTACAACTATGGTTGAGATTTGATTCACTTGATTGTGACTGTTTTGTTGCCATAATAAGAACTCCATCACCAATCTTCTTCCCCTTTCTCTCTATGTGCAAATACTTAGCAAGAAATTTCTGAAGCATGCCTTTTTTTCTTCTTCAAAACAAATTTATCTTACAAAGTAATGGGCATTGTGGGGTGACCAATGAGGGTCTACTTGTGTGCACCAATGAAGGTCTCAACACACTACTTGCGTGATAAGCTGACACTATTAAAAAAAGGCTTAATTATTTGGACATTCCTAAAATCATCATCCAAAAAATCACTTAACACCGTAAAATTTTTTTGAATCACTTTCACCCCCTGAAGTATTGAAATGTGTCACTTAACCCCTTCTGTTAGCCTTCCGCGAGATTTCTGAATGGTAAAATAATTTTTAAGAGAAAATTTGATTTTCAGACCTGAAAATGACCTTTTGTGATTTTCCTAGTCAAAAATCCAAATCCAATTTGCTCCTCACTACTTACTACCCATCAGATCAACTGTTGTATCAAAATTCCCAATCACTCTTCAGGGAATTGACGAGAGAGAGAGAGAGAGATCTATATTTGGAACACCCAAAACCTCAATTTTGTCTACCCTTCACTTGACTGGGAATTTTGAGGTTTTGAAATTACAACACCAATCAATTCCACTAGAGAGAGATATGTATTTGGAACTAATGGACTGTATTGTAATTAAAACCCAATTTTGATTGCTTCTCTCTCTCTTGCTTCAAAATTGAGGAGCAAATTGCCAATTGAAATGACTTTTAATAACGCAGTTTTACAACAAAAATGACTTTTAATAACGCAATTTTATAGCATTTTTATATTATGCTATAATAAATGGGTAACAATAGCGTTTCTTCTACATGAAGAGCAACAATAGCATTTTTCTCAATATTAAAGGGTAATAATAGCGTTTTTTAATCTAAAACTTTTTATAGCTATAGAGTACAACCTTATCACAACGTTTAGTAATGTATAGCGTTAGGTTTTATATCATAGCGTTCGTCACAGGCGCCATGTAAGGGCCCAAAAATTTCATAAATTTATACGATCAAAAGGTCATTAATTGATCCATATTGAAGTGTACGACATAAATTTGGTGGATAAATATGTTTGAAGTGAAGTGGGGAGTGAAAAACGAGTGAAAATCGATCGGGTCAGATTTTTGGGCCATTGGGTCAGATTTTGGACCAACAGGCCAGTTCTTAAATTCATCTAGTCAGATTTGAAAAATTCGGATAGAAGACAGATCTGACCGGTCAGATCTGTGTCCAACCAGTCAGATGTTCCGGTCAGATTTCGACTTTTGCCTAAAAATTTTGGAAATTTGCGAAACCTGAGCAGTCAGGTTTTGGACCATCCGGTCAGGTTCTGGATGCGCATTTTAAAGGATAAAAATTAGATTTTTTGGAGAAATATCTAACTTTTCCAAAGAAGACTTCTCTCTCTCTCTCTCTCTCTCTCTCTCTCTCTCTCTAGGGGTTCTTCTTCCCCAACCAAACCCTCCCTCCTTCCAAACCTTTGATCCTCTTGATTAAACCCAAATTCCTTCAAGATCTATCACTAATACTTCAAGATTAGTGGATATTTGAAACTTTGAAGCACCATTTTCACTTGAACCAAGATCTTGGGAGATCTCCACCTCCATTGTTGCTCAAGCTTGGAAGCTCAACTCATTTGAACCAAACTTTGAGGTAGGGATGTTTTCTCTTCTATTTATGGGTTTTCAACATGTTTTGACCCATATCTCCTCTTTTTGAATGTTTTCTGGAGTTTTGTTCTATATCCCTTCATGTTGGGTTTTTCTTAGATTTGTGTTTCCATTGTTCGATTCCGGTGCTAAATCACCATTGTTCCGTCTTTGATTGGGTTATCTTTTCCTTGGATTGGGTTTGTCTTAGTTGGGTTGAATCATACTTGTATATGACTTTGGAGAGTTGAAAATAGCTTAGGGTACTATGTGTGATGTTTTGTCTTAGATAGACATGAATTTTGTATATGACGAGTATTTGTGAGAAATACGTGAAATCATAAATCGTGAAATACCTACATAGTAGGCTTGTGATTTTTACGCCTTTGACATAAGGCGTAATGGTCTAGCCTCCGTGAGGAGATGTGCTAGGGATCATAATATCGTGGTCTAGCCTCCGATGGGAGTGGTGCTAGTGAAATGAAAAATGTTCCTAGCCTCCTTATGGGAGCGGTGCTAGTTATGAAATTTGACTGGCTTTCCAAGGAAATTGTGCTAGTAGGCATTTATTTATGTTGGGCCACCTTCGGGTGAGGAGCCGTTATCGATCATTCGATTTGAATGGATTTTATCAAATAACGAAATAGTTAAGGATAGTGACAGAACGAAATCTTGAATCGTGAGACTAATTTGGATGAAATTGTATCATTTACTATCGGTTTAATGTTACTACTTGTACATCATATGTGATATCACTCGTGCCTTATGCCATGTCATTTGAATGCGTGTGACATTGGCATAGACATTCCTACTGGGCTTTGTAAGCTCACCCTATCCTTTTTAGGTACAATTTCGGAGACTTAGCATATGGTGCGTGATGTGCATAAGGTGCTGCATGATTTTGAAGACCTTGACTAGAGTTACCTAGCATCGTTGTATTAACATTTTTTGAAAAGATGTATTGTAACTCATTTTCAATTCTGTACTTTATTTTCACAAGAAGTGTATGACGACTGACTCATGTTTATTTTTGGATCCCTTTTGGAATTGGGAGTACTTTGTTGTAATATTTCTAGACTTGACTTCCGTACCTCATTGAATGAAATATTTTGGGATCATGGGTGAATCTTTGAGTGTTGCGAGGTTTCTTTTAATATATATTATTGTGATATTATGTAGAAAATCGAGGGTGTGACACGCCAAACTAGAAATTTTTCCCCAAAACAAGGGCGGCAACATTCGCGCCACATCAGTCCATCAACATGCGCAAAACAGCCATCACACATTTGATTCGTGCCAAATCAAACCAAGAACACGCGAAAATTTGCCGATTGATTCATCTTCATGCGCGTTTGAGTCATCTCAGAAAAGAAACGCGTTTGATTCATCTCAAACCAGAAACGCCCAAACCGTTCGCTTCAGGTTTGATTCATTCGATTCCTTCGATCGACTCATGACAGTCGCACCTTTCATTGAATGATCCTTCTAAGTTTTGTTTGACCAATCGAAAAATCTCAATTGATAACCAAAATACATTTGTCGATCTGACTGACGAAAATACGTTTGTCGTTGGTTGCAGGTTTGCTTCATCTGCTTCTAGGTTTATTACTCAATGTTTGGTTTTGATTTGCTACTCAATCTAGTGTCTGCTTAATCTGGATTTGATACTCAATATCTTGTTCTACTTCCTGGTTTGCTGTTCAATCATGTGTGCTGCTGAATCTCTTTTTGTTACTCAATATCTGATAGATGTTGTTTTGCTACTTAATAGCTTATTTTGGTTTGCTGCTCAATCTAGTGTTCTCAATGAGCAATCATGTTTTGTATAAAAAAGTGGTTGATTTGTATGTATCTATTGGTGCTTGTATGAACATGTACGTATATACTGGTTAAAATAAGTAAATTGGTAGTAATAGATCCTTTCGCAATTGGCAATATATTGGTTGAAATAAGTACATTGTAATTCTTGAACCGAAAGAACTTGTTAGTTTCTAACTTATTAGTTGCTCATAAAATCTAGAGTTGCATTTTGGGTGAAAGCTAAGTTTCAATTGGAGGCTTATTCGGTTAATGATTTCAAGAGATGCTTGTCTGGTATAAGAAAACTGAAGTGTAAAAAAGTCATGTTGATCTGATTGGAGGTTTGAGGCTGGAGGGGTATTGTCTTTGCTATTGTCTAGTTTTGTTCTCTAAATTTTTGGGGCTTGTCGGTGTTCTCTTCTTATCTTTGGTAGTGGGCTTCTTTAGTTTTTTGCTATCTACTTTTGTTATTTTGGGTTCAATTGCTTTAACCATTTATTTGGTGGTATTTTTTTGCGTTTTGGTTTGAGGTTGTCTTTTTCAGTAGTCGATGGCGTGTTTCTTTGCTCGCTTCAAGTATTGTTGTCGTGTTTTGTGTTGAGTCTTTGGCATCTTGTGTGGTATGTTTCCATATTTGGTTGAGTTGGTGTCCAATCTCTGTTTGGAGAGTCTGGTTTTCAGCCTGTTGTTGGGTCTGGTGAAGATATTCCATCTATCTTTGGATCTATCTGTGTTTGCTTCTATGGCTACTTGAAGTGCGATTCACGGTTATGTCTATGGATGAGGGTATGGTCAGACGGCCTTTTGTTGGATGCGCTGTCGTGGAATGCTCTTGAGGTGCTTGGATCCGTTATCATATTTTGATGGTTCTACTGCTATTTTGACAACTCTGCAATATTTTAAGATCATTTGATGGTTTCCTTTCGCCGATTAGTCTGCTTCTGGTTCTGTTCTTGTCATTCTGCTTCTGGTTCCATACTGCTGCTATTCTCCACATATTTGCTAAGTCTCTTTTCCATGGAATCAGAATTGGTATGGATTCGGTATGTTGCTACTAGCTTGCGTGCTGTTGTCTCCTTCAAATGTCCTTAAAGAAGTGGATAGTTTCCTCTTTCCGGTTGGTGCAAATGTCCAATATTGCGCATGATATTCTTGAACTAGTAACTCTATTTGGTGTCTACCTAGGATGAATTAACCATATTGGTGTGTAATGTCTGCTTGTTTCCAGTGTAGGAAGTGTCTTTGGATTGTTTTCTTTTTTGTCTCTAATTGTATTTTTTTTGGTTGGTCCCTTGCCAACCTCTACCCATGTATTTCTTTCCATCTCCTGTAATTTCAGTTGCTTATCAAAAAAAAAAAAAAACTTAGTAGTTGCTATTGCTTCTTTGATTAGTCTAGTGCTTAATAGTTAGACTTTTGCATTGCAATTAAGTGTGTTTTCTTGATGGAAATATTTGAAGAAAGAATGTTGAAAGAATTGTGTCCTTAATATGCTTAACGTTGAATCAAATATGACAAGAACTTAATAGTGATAACACGTCTCTCACAGTGTATGAGTTCAATTCTTTGCTGACACGCTAACCTATATAAGATCCAAAACCAGACATGAAACTCTTAAGGGCAAGCTCTAGCATCACTTTCTATTATAGCCATGTGTATCTCCTGCCTTTTTTTTAATTATTTTTGTCCCTTTTGTCTTCTATTTGCTAGCCTTATTAGTTGGTCAAGCGTTGCTCTTTAGTTGCATTTATTCTTCTCCCTTGTTGACTGAAGTGAGAAATGTGACAAGAATATCCACACTATAGTAGTTAGTGCATCGTGCTGTTAGTTGGGACCTGAGTTCAAATTTATTGGGTACATCCAGCGTAGTTTTTGATTTGTTAAGATAAGTTTGAAAATTTATGAAAGTATTTCATAAACGTTAATTAGAAATGGGGAAGTCTTTCATACACTCAATAATCTTCCTATCTCAAACAGGTCTTCAGTGAATCAAGAATCGTGAAATACAACGTACAAGAAAATCCGATACCACCAAGCAAGAGGTTTGATGTCCCTCCTTTTTCTGATTGTTGTATTTGGAGCACCTGGTTACAAGGCCTATCCCAAAGTTGAAAGACTCTTTGGAGCAGAGCACCAGGTTGCAAGACTCCTTAATAATGTTAATAATACTGTTGATAATGAATCTTAGTGGAACGTTGTTTAGTTTAGGAATATTACAAAAGTATTATTATGTGTACGAGGTAATCTCATTCTAGTACTTATAATGAGGAATATGTATTACTTTTGTAGGATTTTGATTTTAATAAACTCCTGTGGCACTCTTGCGATTGCTGCTCTTAAGATTATGGACAAAGATTGGGTGCATTTGATTAAGTAATAGAAAACATACTTTCAGGCTATTATGCATAAAGTAGTTATAGATATTAAATGTTTAACCTGTTTGCACTACAACAAAGTTGGCCTATTGCGACAAAAATTGGTGACGAAATTTGATTTCGTCTCTAATTAAGATAATAGGCGATGAAATAAATGGATTCGTTGTCATTAACAAATGGGTATTCACTAATAGGTGACGACATTTCGTTTCCTCGCGAAACATAAAATATTAGCGACAAACTTTTGAGTTTCCTCGCCAAAGCACCCCGAAAGGGCGACAAATGTGAGCAATTTCTCGCCAAAAAAATAGCCGCGTAAAATTTTTTTTGGCGCCGAATTGGAAGAAGAAATAGGCGACGAAATATTTTGTCACTAAAAAAGCTTTCTTTAGGCGAGGAAAAATTTTGTCACCCTTGTTGAGCAAAATTTGGCGCACCTTCATCTAATATATGGCGGGATTTTGAAAAGTTTTGGCTAGGAAATATTTTGTCTCACAAAGGACTGGGAGAGGAAAATTTTTTGGTCGCCCTTGTTATATTTGTTTATGCTGTTTGTTGATATTAGTCTTTAGAATATATGAAAATGTTATTGAATCTTCGCGCCAAATTGGAAGAAGAAATAGGTGACGAAATATTTTGTCACTAAAAAAGCTTTCTTTAGGCGAGGAAAAGTTTTGTCGCCCTTGTTGAGCAAAATTTGGCGCGCCTTCATCGAATATATGGCGGGATTCTGAAAAGTTTTGGCGAGGAAATATTTTGTCGTGATAAATTTGGACGAAATTTGAGAAAATATTTTGTCTCACAAAGAATTGGGAGAGGAAAATTTTTTGGTCGCCCTTATTATATTTGTTTATGCTGTTTGCTGATGATTAGTCTTTAAAATATATGAAAATGTTATTGAATTTTGAAAATGCTATGGACTGTTCTCCTAATGTAATTCTCCGAGACTTATGAGAGAGTTAGTGGGTGTTTGGGAGGAATTTTTTTAGGTGTTTTTAGATTTTGATATTCTCACTTCCTTTCTGTATAAGCCTAAGGGCTAAGTGGTTGTTAATTGATTAATAAAAAATAGAGTGTTTTACTCAATTCGTTTGTTCAAGGAGGGAGTACCTCTATTTCAAATAAAATTTAAAATTGTCCTCGTGTTACACTCATTAAAATATACGCTTCACTGCATCACCTTATCTAAAAACAAAACCTTATTAAATTGCATTATATTTTCAAAACTACAAAAATATATTTTTTAGTTAATCTAAAAATATTCTAAAAATAAAACCTTTTTAAATGTATTCTTATTTTTATCTTTTACTAAGGCCTCACGCTTAGTTTACTGTCTCAACCTTGGGTCTCTCTGACAGCCCTGGTCTCTCTTTATCAGCAGCGAAGAAACGCCGACCGTCGCAGAGAAGAAACGCCGGCCTCCGCAAAGCAGGAACGCCGTTTGTTGCAGAGGCGTTGTGCATCTTGAGCCGTTGAGCAGATTTCCATCTCAGGTCGTCAGTGCTCTCATCGTTCGATTCCTCCAATGGCGGCTCCTCCTCCTTCGCTTGTTTTATCTACACTCGGTACTTTTGATTTTACCATTTCTATTCATTGACTAAGGTTAAGTACTCTATATCCTCACTATGAATTTGACATGAATCTGATTTCTATTTTGTGTGTGTTTTTTATGGCGAAAATCAGGGGTGTAGAAAATTTAGGGCTTGAATCCGTCTGATATGATCAATAATGAAAGATTCATGTGCTGTGTTTGAAGTTCTTGCTGATGTTGACTGTTTTTTTCACTATATGGATTATCTAGGTTGAATTCAAGAACTGAGATCACTTTTGTCAAATATTTTCTTTAATGTTCTATCATTGTCATGCTTGTGATTCCTCACATTAAAGAAAAATTATTTGATTTTAGGTGTTTCTAGTATCTATCTAGTATGTAGTATCTATCTAGTATGAACTCTCTGCACATTTTGTTTATGTACTCTCTATTTTCAAATTGTGCTCCACATGTTTGAGAAAATGTTAGAGAGACACATACATGTATATGTGTGTCTACTAAGGTTCTATTCAAGTGTGTACTTTTCATTTCGTCAGATTAGCTTTTGAATTGTCTTTTTCCTCATATGATCATAGGGTTATTACATTTGCTATTTTATGAGAGAAACTTATTCAGTTTTGCACATAATTTCATGTTTCTACTATGACTTACGGCTAGCATCTTGGATTTTGAAAAAAAGTATTCATTTAGGTGGATTCTACAAGTTAGATAAAATGACAGCTTCATGGAAAGCAACTAGAGAGTCCTGAAGTATCATGATAAGCATAGGTTGGAACAATGAAATCAATTCAAAAACTAAGGGTTCAAACTACATGTTTGTCATTTAGATCTTTGGTTCCGTCCGAAAATCGTTAATTCGGCTACCATCTTTATTTGACTGAAAGGTCAATCGTTTCTTTTTTTGTCCTACTTTTTGTATCCCGTCTCTCTCACCCTTTCAGCTTCTTTGGCATGAAGAGGGTCCTTTGTGTTAGGAGGAAGTAGAAGATCCTCCTCCGATCGGGTCCTCTCTTGAAGATGCCTCCGATTTTTAAATTAGGCTTGGATCAGATTTTTAACTTCATTTGCAAGTGGAGATTAACGCCCTAGCAATTAGGCCTCTTATTCTAGGATCTAACATTCATCAACCTAATATTTTAGGTGTTTCTAGTATCTATTCCATGTAGAGAGAAACAGTGGGCTTCGCAAACCCAAGTTACTATCTAGTATCTGTCACGCCCCCATTTTCATAAAAATTAAATAAAGAGAACCGGAACCTTAAGTACATTAAAAGAAAATGTTTCCATAAGTAAAGTACATCACTATTCCCTTTGACTATCAAAAAATATGGGTACCCGAGCCCCCAAAGGGATGATCAAAATAATAGTTCATAAGTTGTTACAATCCCATAATCAAAAGATGGATAAAAGATTAGAGTTACAAAATTATTTTCCCAAAAAGAAGTTAATACAAGGAAAATGAGCAAAATAACTCCATGCCATGTATGCTCCTCATCCAAGTCATGCAATCCAAACCATGTTCGATCAACGCTGGGTACCTGAAAATTGATAGGTTGAGCTACACTAGCCCAGTAGGAAAACATTCTACAAACGCTAGGCATATAAACATGATGCATGCATATGAGATGATGAGATGTCAAGTGGATGTCCTAGTGTCCAAGAGTCCAAGCCAAAGAATGGAAATATAGAAGGTTTTCCACACAGACAAGTGTCCAAGTGTCCGAGTCATTTCACAAACCAAAACCCATGTCTTAAAAAAAACAAGTTTCGACAAAACCAAAAAGGGAAACCAAACCATTTCTTTCACACGAGAACCACCATCCTTTTTCTTATTCATTTGGTTATAGAGATTTAATCCCTCTGCCGGGTTCTATAGGCCCCGCGTGCCTCTGCCGGGTTCAATAGGCCCCGCGCGCCTCTGCCGGGTTCGATAGGCCCCGCGTGCCTCTGCCGGGTTCGATAGGCCCCGCGTGCCTTCACCAAAATAATTTTTCAAGTGAATGGTATCCGTGAAAACACATCTCAGTATCCCCAAAACGTTCGTGGTAAAAAAGAAATGGTATTAGTGAAGTGAATTCAATGGTTTATGAAGGGATAACGCTAGGGAACCAATTAAACGTCAAAGGGTGATCAAAGGGCCATCACGAAATCGGGAAATGACCGAAATTTTACCAAAAAATCTGCTATCAACAGTGATTATGCAGAATCTGCCCAAAAACAGTGGAAAAATGCATAATTTGGCATTTTCGGAGTGGAATACACGTTAGGGAATCAAGTGAACATCAAAGGGGGATCAAACGAACTTTTCTGTGAATAGTGAAATTCGGCCATGAACAGTAAATATGCAGAGAGCTGAGTGAACAGTACCGAAATGCAGAAATTTGACATCTTTGGTGTAAAAATCCAACCCAATCACAATCTAGTTGGTTTAGGCTCAAATTTGAGATGCTACGCAACAATTAAGCATGAAGGGAGGCCAAGTTCACTCCCAATTTCATCAATCAACAAGAAATTTAAAGATCTAAGAATCAAAAAAATGGAACTATATCAAATTTGGGGAAAACTTCGAAATTTAAGAATAACAACGCCCTAACCCGAACATATTCCACACCTCATGAATATATAACTAGAAAGAGTAGAATTGGTTCACCTACCTCAAGGTTTTGTGTGAAATTTGATGAAGAACAAAGCCCTAATGGTAGAATCCGAATTTTGAAGCTTTCGGCGCGATTCCAAGGTAACCCAAGCTCCTTACGACGCGTAGAACGTAAAAATGGCCTTGGTTCTTGAAGAGGTTGAGAGGAGAGGGAGTTATGAGCTTGAGAGAAGAAAAAAAAATGGAGGAGAGGAGAGAGAGAGGGTTTCGGCAGTCTTCAAGGGAAGATGGCTGATTGTGGGTTTGTTTTGTTTCCAAATTTAACCCCACCCACTTCTCTATTTACCCCCTTTCTTTACTTGTCACACCCAAATCTTATTTTTTTTTACCCAAAGTAATAAAAATCACATTTAATCAACTTTCTTTTACTATTCTCTAATTAAATAAATACGGGTTCTTACATCCTACCCTCCTACGAAAAATTTTGTCCTCAAAATTTCGTACGCCAATGCATGAATGTGTAACATGTGATATGCATGACATGCAATCATATTGCTAGTCTATCCAACACCGTGTCAACGAAATGCACAACTCTTAAATCGAAAACTCACATAGATTATGCAGTGAACAAACCCGGATATTTCTCTTTCATCTCATCTTCCCGTTCCCACGTGGATTCCTCGCTACCAAAGTTATTCCACAAGACTCTCACCAAACGAATCGTTTTACCCCTTAGCACTTTCTCCTTCGAATCCATCACCCGTATCGGTTTCTCTCCATAAGATGCATCTGCCTCTAGCTCTAATTCGGACCACTCAAGGACATGCGACGGATCCGGTTCGTATTTCTTCAACATGGAAACATGAAAAACATCATGAATGCCCGATAACCTTGGCGGTAGTGCCAATCGATACGCTACTTCCCCAATCCGCTCTATGATGTCAAACGGCCCAATATAACGTGGTGATAATTTACCTCCTCGCCCAAAGCGTCTCAATCCACGGCGCGGTGATACCTTGAGAAACACATGGTCTCCCACCTCAAATGACAACGGTCGTCTACGTCGATCGGCATAACTCTTTTGTCGACTCTGAGCGGTGAGCAAACGTTGGCGAATCACTTTGATCTTCTCGGTGGTTGCCTCTTGCGCGTCCTTAAGCTTCTTACGAATTATACTCATGCTCTCGGCGGTTTCGGTGACTAACTCTGGCCCCACAATGGTAGTTTCGCCCAACTCGGACCAACATATCGGCGATCTACAAGGTCTACCATATAATGCCTCAAAAGGCGCCATCTCAATGCTCGATTGGTAACTATTATTATACGCAAATTCGGCCAATGGCAAATGATCCTCCCAACTACCCCGAAATTCCATCACGCATGCTCGCAGCATATCTTCTAAAATTTGAATCATCCTCTCGGATTGCCCATCGGTCTGCGGATGATAAGCGGTGCTAAAGAGCAAATTCGTACCAAGTGCGGATTGCAAACTTTGCCAAAATCGAGCGGTAAAACGCGGATCTCTATCGGATACTATCGAAACCGGAATCCCATGAAGTCGGATTATCTCCCGAATGTACAAATGACTAAGTGTCTCAATAGAATCGGTCACTTGAATCGGTAAGAAATGTGCGGTTTTAGTCAATCGATCCACAATGACCCATATGGCATCATGTCTCCTCGGCGATCTCGGCAAACCCGTAACGAAATCCATGGTCACATTCTCCCATTTCCACTCGGCTACCGGTAACGGTTGTAGTTCCCCCGCCAGTCGTTGATGTTCCGCTTTCACTTGTTGACATGTCAAACACTTAGAGACAAAGATGGCTATGTCCCTTTTCATCCCCGGCCACCAAAATTGCCGACGCAAGTCATGATACATTTTCGTCCCCCCCGGATGTACGGCCAACGGTGAATGGTGAAATTCTCGCAAGATTTCCTCTCGGCACGAAATAGGTACAAAAAGCTTCCCATGAAAACGAATACTTTGATCGGCGTAAATCATCCAACCTTCGCTTGCCTCTCCACTAAGGAACTTAGCACGAAACACCCCCGTTTCCTCGTCCGTTTGTTGTGCCTCCACTACACGAGTCGATAGTGTTGAATGAATGGTTAGGTTGCATAAGGTAACTCCCTCACGAACCTCCTCGCCATACAATGCACAAAGACTTAACTCCTTCATCATTTTCCGCTCTCTAATTGCCAAACTCGCCAAGCTAGCCCGCTTTCTACTCAAGGCATCCGCTACTACATTCGCCTTACCCGGATGATATTGGAGATCAAAGTCATAATCTTCTATGTGTTCCATCCACCTGCGTTGCCTAAGGTTCAATTCTTTTTGGGAGAACAAATACTTCAAGCTCTTATGATCCGAAAACACCTCAAACTTCTCACCATAAAGATAATGCCTCCAACTCTTCAATGCAAAGACAACAGCCGCCAACTCTAAGTCATGCGCGGGATAGTTACGCTCATGTGTCTTAAGTTGTCGAGACCCATATGCCACAACTCGCCCATTTTGCATTAACACGCAACCAAGCCCCTCCCGAGAAGCATCACAATAAACGGAGTAGCCAACCCCACGCTCGGGTACAATCAAGATAGGCGCGCTAGTCAATCGTTTCTTCAACTCTTGAAATGCCGACTCACACTTGTCGTTCCATACAAACCGTGTACCCTTACGTGTCAACTGTGTTATCGGTGCCGCTAGTCGCGAAAAGTCAAGAACAAATCGTCGATAATACCCGGCCAAACCCAAAAAGCTCCGAATCTCAAACACACTCTTCGGATGCTCCCAATTCAAAATCGACTCTATCTTGCCCGGATCTACGGAAACCCCATCCTTAGATACCACGTGACCTAAGAATTTAACCTCGGACAACCAAAACTCGCACTTGCTCAACTTAGCATACAGCCGGTGCTCTCTCAAGATTTCAAGAACAATGGTAAGGTGAGACTTGTGATCTTCCTCAGTAGGTGAATAAACGAGAATATCATCAACAAACACAACCACAAACCGATCAAGATAGGCACGAAAGATGCGATTCATCAAGTCCATAAAAGTAGCAGGAGCATTAGTGAGACCAAAAGGCATGACCACAAACTCATAATGACCATATCGAGTACGAAAGGCGGTTTTCGGAATATCTTCTCGACGAACTCTAAGTTGATGATAACCGGATCTCAAATCAATTTTAGAAAAGCAAGTCGCGCCCCTTAATTGATCAAACAAATCGTCAATCCTAGGCATGGGATACTTGTTCTTAATGGTGACCCGATTTAGCTTACGGTAGTCGATACATAAACGGAGAGACCCATCCTTCTTTTGCGCAAAAAGAGCCGGTGCGCCCCATGGCGAAGTACTAGGGCGAATGAAGCCTAAGTCCTGTAACTCTTGGAGTTGGGTTTTCAATTCTCTCAACTCGGCCGGTGCAAAGCGATAAGGTGACATAGATATAGGTGCGGTGCCGGGCACTAAATCTATCATGAACTCAACCTCCCGCTCAGGTGGTAAACCCGGTAACTCTTCCGGAAAAACGTCCGGAAAGTCACAAACGACCATCGGTAACTCCCCACGGGTGGATAAATCCTCATCAAGTGTCAAACCCGCTAACAAACATGCAATCGATTCCCTTTCCCGAGACCCACAAAAATACGGCTCTAGCGGTTCCCGACGTTCCCCAAAAAACTCAAAACAACCCCCTTCCGGCGGACATATCCGAACTTGACGCTTGAAACAATCAATAGTTGCGTGAAATGTTGATAACCAATCCATCCCCAAAATAAGATCAAACCCGGACATACCCAAGACGATGAAATCAAACAAGAATCTACGGTCAAGGATCACCAACTCACAACCCCGACATATACGGTCTAGCGAAGTTCTACCACCCAACGGTGTGTCAACAAACAATACGGGACTAAGCTCCTCGGTTTCTAACTCTAGTGCATGAACAAATGATGCAGCAATGAAAGAGTGCGATGCTCCAGAATCAAACAAAATCTTAGCAAAGGAATTGGAGAGGAGGAAAGTACCCCTCACAACAGAAGCATCTGGCGCCGGAGTAGAGGTCGGAAAAGGAGGTGATGGTGGTGTGGCTGCCGTAACGGCATAAGCTCTGCCCTGAACTGTCTGAGCTAGTGTAGATGAACTCGTCCCCCTATCAGCCCGTGGCCCCGGAACTGTGGTGGTCTGACGGTAGTACGGCTGACTCTGTGTGCCCCTCTGCTGACTGAAACCCTGTCCAACCCTAGGCTATTGAACTGAGCCCGACTCACTATGCGAAACCCCTCTCTGAGAACAATACCTGGCAATGTGGCCAAACCCACCACACTCAAAACAAGCCCCTGGAGTATGAGGACGCGGTGGTGGAGGAGGAGGCCTAGACTGAGACTGAGACCGAAGCTTAGGGCAGTTAGCCCGAACATGCCCCTCCTGTCGACAATAGAAGCATGTGGCCTGGGACCTCGAAGAATGAGAAGATGGTCCTCCAGAACCCGAAGAAACAAATGTACGAGAGCCCGATCGATTCGGTGGTGGTGGCACAGCATCCCTCTGTCTCTTCCTATTTTGACTCCCAAAGCTCCCCGTAGTCACGCTTGCGTTCCCAGTTGCGTGCCTAACATCCGAACCCCGTGAGTTCCTCACTGCATCCTTCGGCAATTCCAAGTTCCTTGCTAGTTCAACAATATCCGTAAAGGAGTTCACCTGGCTACTAATAACTAGCCTCTTAACAGACGAATTCAACCCCCTTTCGAATCGGCGACATTTCCTCTTCTCGGAGCTAATCAACTCCGGTGCATAACGACTCAAGGATTGGAATTTGAGTGCATACTCATTAACGGTCATGTTCCCTTGCTCAAGATCCTCAAATTGCTCCCTCAAATTCTCGCGGTATGATTGTGGAAAGTATTGGTTTTCAAACAAACTCTCAAACTCCGCCCATGTGATGCTTTCAACATCCGGTTCCACAACATACCTCGCCGCCCTATCGGCTCTCCGTGCATCCCTACGTGCCGCCAAAATAGATTCCCACCACTCATTCGGCTCGCCGAAGAGTTGACAAGCCATCAAACGAATCTTCGTCATGTCACTAGTGATGTCCATGACATCAAAACGCTTCCTCATCTCCGCAAGCCAATGGTTAGCATCAAGCGGATCCCCGGATTTCCCATCAAATTGTGGAGGGTGCAACCTACCAAATTTCTCGGCAATCTCCATGGCGCTAGGTGTGTGGCTCACTCTTGGTTGGTTGATGGCGGTTGTTAAAGCGGTGACCAATTGAGCCAAAAGTGGTCCTTGAGAGTCTTGCGCTCCCGTTTCGTGCCTTTCCTCATCCCTCGGATTTTCTCCATGCCGACTAACTTCATCCTCAACCCGTTGAGTATGGCGACCGCGGCCCCTACCTCTCCTAGGTCTCCCCACACCCCTAGCCGGTGGGTTACGTCGAGGTGGCATAGTTCTAATATAAGATAAAAAGAAGATATGTTTAGTCCCACAATATCTCAACAACGTCAAAGCATCCAACACCAATTCCCATCACGGGTACAACTCAATACTATGCCTTCACATGAGATGCAATGCTACTACCATGACTTCATGCTCGTGAATGTCACACAAGCACACAATGATGGACAACAAAGTTTTTAACTCCCGAAATTTAACGTTTTCCCACGGTCTCAAAGTTTTCGAAAACCATTGCTTTGATACCAAGTTGTCACGCCCCCATTTTCATAAAAATTAAATAAAGAGAACCGGAACCTTAAGTACATTAAAAGAAAATGTTTCCATAAGTAAAGTACATCACTATTCCCTTTGACTATCAAAAAATATGGGTACCCGAGCCCCCAAAGGGATGATCAAAATAATAGTTCATAAGTTGTTACAATCCCATAATCAAAAGATGGATAAAAGATTAGAGTTACAAAATCATTTTCCCAAAAAGAAGTTAATACAAGGAAAATGAGCAAAATAACTCCATGCCATGTATGCTCCTCATCCAAGTCATGCAATCCAAACCATGTTCGATCAACGCTGGGTACCTGAAAATTGATAGGTTGAGCTACACTAGCCCAGTAGGAAAACATTCTACAAACGCTAGGCATATAAACATGATGCATGCATATGAGATGATGAGATGTCAAGTGGATGTCCTAGTGTCCAAGAGTCCAAGCCAAAGAATGGAAATATAGAAGGTTTTCCACACAGACAAGTGTCCAAGTGTCCGAGTCATTTCACAAACCAAAACCCATGTCTTAAAAAAAGACAAGTTTCGACAAAACCAAAAAGGGAAACCAAACCATTTCTTTCACACGAGAACCACCATCCTTTTTCTTATTCATTTGGTTATAGAGATTTAATCCCTCTGCCGGGTTCTATAGGCCCCGCGTGCCTCTGCCGGGTTCAATAGGCCCCGCGCGCCTCTGCCGGGTTCAATAGGCCCCGCGTGCCTTCACCAAAATAATTTTTCAAGTGAATGGTATCCGTGAAAACACATCTCAGTATCCCCAAAACGTTCGTGGTAAAAAAGAAATGGTATTAGTGAAGTGAATTCAATGGTTTATGAAGGGATAACGCTAGGGAACCAATTAAACGTCAAAGGGTGATCAAAGGGCCATCACGAAATCGGGAAATGACCGAAATTTTACCAAAAAATCTGCTATCAACAGTGATTATGCAGAATCTGCCCAAAAACAGTGGAAAAATGCATAATTTGGCATTTTCGGAGTGGAATACACGTTAGGGAATCAAGTGAACATCAAAGGGGGATCAAACGAACTTTTCTGTGAATAGTGAAATTCGGCCATGAACAGTAAATATGCAGAGAGCTGAGTGAACAGTACCGAAATGCAGAAATTTGACATCTTTGGTGTAAAAATCCAACCCAATCACAATCTAGTTGGTTTAGGCTCAAATTTGAGATGCTACGCAACAATTAAGCATGAAGGGAGGCCAAGTTCACTCCCAATTTCATCAATCAACAAGAAATTTAAAGATCTAAGAATCAAAAAAATGGAACTATATCAAATTTGGGGAAAACTTCGAAATTTAAGAATAACAACGCCCTAACCCGAACATATTCCACACCTCATGAATATATAACTAGAAAGAGTAGAATTGGTTCACCTACCTCAAGGTTTTGTGTGAAATTTGATGAAGAACAAAGCCCTAATGGTAGAATCCGAATTTTGAAGCTTTCGGCGCGATTCCAAGGTAACCCAAGCTCCTTACGACGCGTAGAACGTAAAAATGGCCTTGGTTCTTGAAGAGGTTGAGAGGAGAGGGAGTTATGAGCTTGAGAGAAGAAAAAAAAATGGAGGAGAGGAGAGAGAGAGGGTTTCGGCAGTCTTCAAGGGAAGATGGCTGATTGTGGGTTTGTTTTGTTTCCAAATTTAACCCCACCCACTTCTCTATTTACCCCCTTTCTTTACTTGTCACACCCAAATCTTATTTTTTTTTACCCAAAGTAATAAAAATCACATTTAATCAACTTTCTTTTACTATTCTCTAATTAAATAAATACGGGTTCTTACAGTATCTATTCCCTTGGACTTGCAATTGTAGTGTGCTACTCCAGAGATCAATTCTTTTGCAATCACCAATTGGGAAAAGAAATCTGTTTGTTTTAAATTTGATGCATTGCATTAGTTTGAATTTGGGTTGATGTTCATTATGTGTTTCTGATATGTGTAGAATCTGGAATGCGAAAAAGGATGATGAATGCCAAGTCAATAGAAAAGCATTCTTGAGCCGTTGAGCCGTTGAACGCATTTCATTTCATCTCAGCTCACCGGGGCTCTCACCGTTCTACTCCTCCAAAGGCGGCTTCTCAATCTTTCTTTGCTTGGATAGGTAGGTTTTATCTACACTTTCCAATTTTGATTTTACCATTCTATGTATTTTAGTTTTATCTAACAGATTTTAGTTTTGTAGTTTCATAACTGACTAAAAAAATACAGATTTCAGTTTTCACAACTGACTAAGAAAACTGAAAATACAGATTTCATATTTCTGTATTTTAAAACTGAAATACTGAAATTATAACAGATTTCACAACTGACTAAGAAAGCAAGTGAGCAAAATACAATTCCTTCTAACTAAAAACCATTTGGAACTTGCAAAATTTATAGTGGTTGTTTCTTGTGTTGTGGAAATCGATTTATGCAAGGAATAAAAGTGGTGATTGTGTGCTTTAGAATGGGAAAAAACACAGAAAATAATGGAAGCTACAAGATATAGCTTCTTTTTTTCTTCAAATATATGAAAAACTTTCCATATATATATGAGAGATTTTATTTGTGTGAATGAATTCCTTTTTCTGAGTGCCAATTTAGTTAAGATTTTTGTTCTTGGAGTTGTGATGACGTCGTGTCTATGGTTGTTTTAATCTTTGTAATCGTTTCAGTCAGGAGCTTGGCTTCAATACGAGTCCATTAAACATGCACAAGATTGTTTTAATCTTTGTAATCTTGAATTTACTGTTTATCTCAAGGGGGGCCTAAAATTGCTAATTGAGGTATATTTAGATTATACATAAATTTATTGGATAATTTTTTTGTTTTTGCTTTGACCCATTTTTGAAGTTTAACCATTCCCTTGAAGCAAGGCATGTTATATATTCTATGTGTTCCTTGAATAAGCAGTAAGATGGTTGCGTTAGCATGTGCATTTTTGTGGTTATATTCTCTTTTGTATGGTATGTAAACATGCTCGGTTATTCCCGTTTACTTTTCACATGCTATTTATTCACTTTTACTATTTTGTTCATGAGTAACTTTTTCTTTTGATTGATGTGAAACCATAGGCATCAAACATAAGCTACAATATGTTTGCGTGTTTTCGGTTAGCGATGAAATTGTTATCATAAATAGAAATTATAAGACCACATTTTTGTGCTATGCATTGCATGTGTACTGCAGGGGTATTCCCCTAGGATTTGTGTATAGAGATAGATAGATAGATAGATAGATAGAGAGAGAGAGAGAGAGAGAGAGAGAGAGAGAGATTCTATTTCTATAGTTTAGTTTGGGTTAGAACGGTTACTATTAAAGCAGGATAAAGGACCATATGGTCTGTATTTACTATTTGGTGACAACTTTCAGTTGTCGTTCCAAACCTTATTTGGTGTCCTGATACAAATTGACAATTTTGACTCCAAGCTCAACTTCAACTTGATGATTTAAACCTCACATTGCATTCATGAACAGAAATGGACAAGAGTTGGATGAAATTGGGCCTCACAGTTGATGGCAGGATGAGTGAGCCATATTTTGCTGGTGTGAATTCATTTCTTAATTTTGTTAAGGCAACTGCTGATCCACAAGGTAATATTTTGTGTCCATGTCGGAAGTGTGTGAACTATCGACGACATAATTCTCGAGATGTGCACTTCCATTTGATGAAGCATGGGATTATGCAAAGTTACACTATTTGGCATGAGCATGGGGAACATCGTCCATCAAACCAAGCTCAGCCTCATGAAATGGGAAATAATGAGAATGCAGATCTAGGTGGTATTGATGCCTTGGTGGAAGATCGAATAAGAGGAGAATCAACAGATACAACCCAGAGGGAGGAGGTTCAAAAGTTCAATAAATTGTTAGATGATGCCAAGCGTGAAGTATACCCAGGATCTACAGATTATGCATTGTTGAAGTTTGTAATTGAGTTACTTAATATGAAGGTAATGAACAGTTGGAGCAACACTTCCGTTGACACTTTGCTGACGTTCTTGACTAAGCTCTTACCAAAGGTTAACTTGGTGCCTAAGTCAACTTATGAAGCCAAGAAGATACTTCGTGACTTGGGCTTATCATACGAGCTCATTGATGCATGCAAAAATGACTGCACACTCTATTGGAAAGAGAATGAAAGACTTGATAAATGTCCTAAATGTAAGGTATCTAGGTATAAGATCAATTGTGGTAGGGGTAAGAAGATTCCTCATAAGGTTTTGCGTTACTTCCCTTTGACACCAAGGTTGAAAAGATTGTATATGTCGAGGAAGAGAGCCGAGGACATGAGATGGCACAAGGAAAAACGCGTGGATGATGGTGAATGGAGACATCCAGCTGACAGTCAAGAGTGGAAAGACTTTGATATGCAGCATATTGAGTTTTCCGAAGACTCGCGCAATGTAAGGCTTGGGCTGGCAGTTGACGGATTCAACCCTTTTGGGAATATGAACAACTCCTATAGCATGTGGCCTATCATACTTACTCCTTATAATCTCCCACCCTGGTTGGCTATGACAGAGCCCTTCTTCATGTTGGCACTACTTATCCCTGGATATAAGCAACCGGGGAAAGATATTGATGTCTACATGAGACCTTTGGTGGATGAATTTAAGGAGCTATGGCAAAATGGTTCTCTAACTTACGATGCCTCAAGTGGTGAGACTTTTCAAATGCGTGCAGCTTTGTTGTGGACCATACACGATTGGCCTGCATTTGGTGATTTGTCTGGGTGGAGAACAAAGGGTCATTATGCTTGTTACACTTGCAATGATGAACCTTATTTTGAATCTTTGAGAAATAAAACTGCATACATGAACCATCGATGTTAATTACCTGAGAATCATCCTGAACAGCGAAAGAGGGGGGCCTACAATGGTAAGCAAGAGAAGCGAAAGAGATCTTTGGAGTTACCATTGGAAAAAATACAAAAGCAGTTGGATTCTATTAAGGGTTTCAGCTTGGGAAAGGATCCATTCAACAAGAAAAGACCTCGTTTTGAACCAAACTGGACAAAAGTAAGCATTTTTTATTAGGTACCATACTGGAAGAAATGGAAGCTAAAACACAATAATGATGTCATGCACGCAGAAAAAAATTTCTGTGAAAATGTCATTGGAACAATGTTGGGCATTGATGGGAAGAACAAAGACACAGACAAGGCACGTAAGGACTTGGAAGATATGGGTATACGGAAAGAGTTGTGGTTACAAGCACTTCCTAATGAAAAAAATATAAAGCCACGAGCGAGCTTTTCATTAACTCCTAAAGAGAGGGAGGCTTTCTTTGATTTTTTTAAATCAGTCAAATATCCTGACGGTTACGCAGCAAACTTATCCAGGACTGTGAATTCAGCAAATGGTAGATTGACTGGCTTGAAAAGCCATGATTGTCATGTACTCATACAATAAATTTTGCCAATAGGCATGAGGGGTTTTGTGGACAAGGAGATTAGTACAACACTATTTGAGTTAGGTGGCTTCTTCCAAGAGTTGTGCTCTAGGTCATTGAGGCAGAGTGATTTAGAGAAACTAGAGGAACGTATAGTCTACATACTATGCAAGCTTGAAAAGATTTTCCCTCCAGCTTTCTTTGATGTGATGGTGCACTTAGCTGTTCATTTGCCGCGTGAGGCTATTCCTAGAGGACCAGTGCAATATCGATGGATGTATCCAATCGAAAGGTAATTGATCGCAACCTAAGTGTGAATTGAAATGTAATCGTGTCGCATGTATAATCTTAGTTTGAAATTGTTTTAGGTTTCTTGGAAAATTAAAAGCTTTGTTTCCAACCGAGCTCGACCAGAAGGTTCGATCGTAGAAGCTTACATTGTCAAGGAGTGTATTACATTTTGCTCAACGTACCTAAACAGGATTGAAACAGTGCATAGTCATCCCGAACGGAATGAAGATCATGGTGAACGTCGACAAGGGTTGACAGTATTCACAGGAACAACTCGACCTATTGGGCTGGGCACAAGGGATAGTGACCAGCCGCAGGAGCTTCGTGATATTGCTCATTGGTTTGTGTTGTACAATAGCCCAGAGTTGGAGAAGTATTTAGAGTACGTGTTTCTAATATTTAGACATGTTTGTCTTTTTTAAAGCATTATCGGTAGCGGTTAATAGTTGTATTCACCCATTTGTCACATTCTTCATGTAGGGAGCACAAGAGTCTATTACATGTTCCAAGTGGACAGCAAATAACAAATATACAACGAAAAGAATTTCCCAAGTGGTTCAAAGAGAGAGAGTAAGACTTTTCAAAAATTGCGACAAGTTATGCTATAGAGTTGTTTTTAGCAAACTTAATCATTTTTTTGCCCGTCTGTGGTTGTAGATAAATAGGCTGAGGCTTGATAAGCCTAATTTGCTAGTGAAAGAGTATTCGGGTTGCATTATTAATGGTGTGAGGTTCCATACTAGAGAACTTGATAATCGTCGTACAAGTCAGAATAGTGGTGTGCTTGTAGAAGGGGATCACGAAGGAGAGATGCGCAACTTTTACGGTCATTTGAGCAATGTTTGGGTGGTTGAGTATATGTTTGGTAATAAAGTAGTTTTGTTTGAATGTGAATGGTATAACACCAACAACAAAAATGGGAGGAGTAGAGCAATACGCACCGATACATATTGTACAAGCATTGATGTCAACAGTCGTTGGTATCAAAATGATCCATTTATTCTACCAAGTCAAGCGAAACAAGTATTCTATGTAAATGATACAAAATGGGGCGAACCTTGGCAAGTCGTGCTACTGGTTCAACATAGGGGTATGTTTGATGTACCAGAACTGGGTGATGTAGAACGACTAGATACCCCATAATCTAGTATAATTGCATTCCAACAAGAAAACATGACATCAACTGCCCCAATTAACATTGAAGATGATATTCGATGTTATAGGGATGACGCTGAAGCTGAGGATATTTTGGGGACTGGGCCATTAGATGAAGCAATGGAAGGGGAAACAGACGACGAACTTGATGGAGAACATGAAATACCTAATGATGATATGGATTCATATATGGATTATGATATGTAATTCTCATTTATGGGATGTATATGGACGAAATTTCTTAATATTGAAGTCATTTATGCATACAAATAATTGTTCTTTAGTTTTTAAGTCATTTTTGCATGTACTTGATTTCACTATTTGTTCATCTTTTTGTTTCATGACTGTTCTTAACTTCTCATGTCAATTTATGGTTCATAGTTGTGCAAAATGTCCAAAAGCGGAAAACCATGCCTCCACTAGGTTTTCTAGCCCGACAGGAGAAACTAACAGAGTATGAGAAGCAAAGAAACAAGAATATTAAATCCAACAATAGGAAAATGAAAGAGTTACGCTTGAAGCAGACATCGATTTCTTTGATGGGTTCGAGTGAGCCCAACCGTGCAAATGAGAATGGAAAACGAACAAGGGTTGAGGTGGATGATGGTGATTATAGACCATCAGATGATGAGGATGAAAGCGATGACGATTCTATTGGTTCTAGTGAACATGAGGTACGTACTATGAAAATGAATAATAGAAGGATGGTGTATGTCATTTCATATTTGTATATGTCCGAATGATACATGCAAAATGATTTTTGCTTCTTTTGAGTTATCGTTTATTCATATTGATTCTCTTGTATTATCTATTTATGCTTATGTAATTCCTATTATTTTATGTTAGGGCACAAAGATGCCGTATGAGCAGCTTGAACCTTCACGACTTCAATTACAATATGAGGCAACTAATGTCCCTGAAAGGCTAACAAAGTCAACTACGTGTCTAGAAGTGTGTTTCCAACCTTCACCGTCTCCCAATGTTGAGGTGCAAAGTGAGGTAGCACCAATTACCCAACCCTCACCATCTGGCGGTAAGATTTTAGCAGAATGAACATGAGGCAACTAATTTAAGAAGTTAAGCTTGCTCACTTAATTGATATGATGTCATTATACTAGCAGTTGATAGACGTGGTCGTGGACCAACGCGGGGCTTAGAGGTGCAAGAATTAGTTGAAAAAAAGAGGAAACTTGCTCGTTCCCATCCCACAGGAGTTCTGTGCGCCCGTAGGGAACTTTGCTGCTAAACTATCCTCAAAAATTGGCCTCGAAGTTCGGACTCATTTGGCAGATCTCAGCGTCCCCAAATGGAAGGCAATGGACGAAGCTGTTAAGGCTCCTATGCTTCAACGTATAGAGGTAATATATGAAGTTTCTAACTTATTTTAGCATTGTGTGTCTTATCTAGCAATAGAGAAGCTTCCATATTTTGCGTCTTTCCTTTGTAATTGCAAGATCTAACTAATTATTTCTTTCATAAATGTACGGTATTCCTGACTTCTAGTATTGTCTTTGGTAGGATCAATTTAACCTACAAGGTGATCCCATTGATGTTAGTAAGGCACTAACAACACACTTTGGCCGAAGATTGAGTGACTTTTCCCACAGGCTTTACAGAAAATACAAGCAACTTAAGAAAGTTAAGGGGGAAGAGTATGCTAGAAACCACCCACCACCTCAAGTCAACGTCCAACAATGGACAAGTCTAATTGATGACAAGTGGAGTAATCCAATGTTTCAGGTAACCTCTTTGACCAATGACCACTTTGGCAGGAATCTTTGATTCTACTTTCAAATGGAAACATTGCGTTGGCTTCATTTTGACTTCTTTTGCTTATATTATTCCCTATCTAACTATGACACTCGTTTGAGTGTTCTCCTTGCAGAAGAGATCAGAGATAAATATTCAAAACAAGAGTAAAAGTAAGTCAAAACATAGATGCGGATCGAGGTCCATCCCGGTAAGGGTACATAAGGTATATTTTCTTTTACCTCTCAATTTTAATAAAATTGTGGACATGCTTAATGAATTGACTTTTTTCAAATTCAATTAACCAGATGAAACAAGATAGTGGTCTTGAGCCCCTGCTGAAAGACGTTTACAAATCCACACTATAATGAAAAGACACAATAGTGGATCTGCGAGGAAAGCAAGAAGAATTTCGTATGTATATCTACTTACTTGTTATGTTAGCTAAATTTTTATAACAACTTACCTTTGTATGTTGTTCCATTATTTTTTAATGACAGGATAAGATGGAACAGACAGAGGCCGAACAATCTTCCCACCCTGATGCAACTCCAATGACACAAGAGGAGTTGTCCAAGACTGTACTCAAGCCAAGGGCAGGCTATGTGAAAGGACTAGGTATGAGGCCTACGTCCTCTCTGAGGACCAATATTGTAGTTCCAAACAACGACGAATATGTGTCATGCCTGGAGGTAAAGGTACAAGAGCAAAATGAGGAAATTTTGGCACAAAAACTGCAAATATCGGCTCAAAAGGAGGAAATATCAGCACACAAGGCAGAAATATTGGCGCACAAGGAGGAGTTCCAAACACACAAGGATTCCATAGCAGAACTTTTGGAGAGTAAAAAACAGCAAGAAGAAGCCACATCCATGATCATGGGTTTCTTAAGACAACAAGGGGGTGGGTTTAACCAGTACTTTGCATGTTCGAGGACCATAGCTTGTTGGTTAGTATACTAAATTAATTTACTCTGCAAAATTTAGGTTTTTTGTTGGTTGCACACATTCACATAATTCCATACTTTGTAAAATTAAAAAAATGTACAGAACACGATTTACTAGGTTCAAGAACCTTCAATTACTTCTCGGGCCTAATTAACTTCTACCTCTTCATTGTTAGTGTGGTAGGTGAAGGAAGGTTTCAAAATAGGGTTAACATATTGCTAAGTTCCTTATCAGTTCCAAGACTTAGGAGACATAACTTTGTACCTAATAGGCCATGTGTCATTACTTAACCCCAGTACCAACCATCATAGCTAGTCTTAGTGGGACATTGCAAATTGTCGCACTCGAATTCATTTAACACAAGCTAGTAATTGACACCAATATGGTACATAAACTACCTGATATATACGGCTATTGTATCATATTCTACTTTCATGCGGTTTGAATTGAATAACATGCTTGGAAGGATTTTAAAATTGTCTATGCTTTTTGGGTTTCATTGATGGTAGATGGTTTATGTTAATGATTCTTGGTTCTATGGTCTACTTGGAGTGATTTTTATGGCTCTATGGTTTAGTCTGTTCATGTCAATTGAATGTAAATTGATTCACCTACTTGAGGCTTCTGTTCTACTGATGTTTAAGCTCTGGGTGATCATTATGTGGGGGTATGACTCGGTGAACACCGCTCCTTCCAGAGTTGAATCCATTGGAATTTGGATTGGTCTTCCACGTTAAAAACTTTTCTTTTAATCTGCAACACTTGATGGTGCTTCCACAATCTTGATATTAGGCTTGACTCATTTAAGAAACTGGGTATACTGAGACCCATTAGGCGTGCATCAAGAAGATCCCATGTACCCACTTCAGTGTTGTGCTGGTTCTGCTGTTTGATATGTTGTAGTTGGTATTTTGTTGCTATGCTCAAGTTGATCTAAGCTCATTTATCTTGATTCTGTATGAATATGTAGTGATCGAAAGTATTTATGCACCATGTGAAGATAACCCAATAATACTACTAAATAATTTTCAATACACGTGCTAGCCTCTATTAAGAGAGAGAGAGAGAGAAAGAGAGAGAGAGATTGGTTTGAATGCATTGCTTGTAGTTTATGATTAAAGTCAAGTGTCATGCCATTAAGGGTAAGTTTCTTAACAAAGGCTAGTAAATTGGACACCCCACTTTTGTGTCAATACGAGGAACATCCCTCTCTTATTGCTAGAAAAATGAAAAAGAAGTGGAGTTTAGTCTAGATGCATAATGCTCCTGTAGTGCTTCTTCCCCTTGGGTTTGATGACATCTTTTGGTAATAGTAGATGGGTTTGTAGAGAGGTAAAGTGGAAGTGTTAAGGACATTGGCTTCATTTAAGAGTTGATCGAGAATCATGTTTTGGAAATAGAGATTTTGGCCATCCATTTATAATTTTTGTCAAATTTGATTTTCGGTTGATGTGACTTTCGGTGGGAGTTTTCTGATGTCTAATTTCATGCCGATTTAGTCCAATACTATTCTTTTGTTTTCTCATTATCCCTGTTTTTGCATTAGATGTACTCAACTATTGCCATAGATTGGCATAGAAAATGGCTAACAGTGGTTAACATTTATTTGCTCCACATATAGCCTCATGAAATTTACTTGCGAGAATGGTACTTTAATGCTTTTCTGTCATGGTATATAGTTGCTAGATGTGCGACAATTGGTACTTTTTGACTATTTAAAATGACTAGTAGCGTTGGAGTTGCTTTAATACTTTTCTTTTGATTTTGTTTGTTGTTTTGATAGATTACATAAGCACAAGGGTTGGCGGCTTAATTAGGTGTGGCAGGAACTTTTTTTGATGGTGCCAACACTTATTTTTGAGATGACGCCAACAGTACATTTTGGTTTGCTTTTGTGATCTTTCATTGTTATTAACACGTGTTAATTTTGAAGGGGAATATTAGTAGTTTTTTGCTACTTGTTTTGGCGATTAATGAATGTACATGTTGGTTTGACTTTGTTGGTTAATGAACTTCTTTTTGAAATAATGTCCAAAGTTTGTATGCTGGTTTTTTGGGTTGTATGAGTTTGTTTGAGCAGGGATAAGATGATACAATTGAGTATCATTCCATATATTTGAAAAATATATATAATTTTAAATACTTAATATATGTTGCTACAAACTAATTCCTCACCAATGCCTATCCTTCAAGTAGTTGGCTACGAAATATTTCCTCACCTAATGCTTTGATTTTCATGATTTCAAATACTTAATATATGTGGCTACGAACTAATTTCTCACCAATGCCTATCCTTCAAGTAGTTGGCGACAAAAGATTTCTTCGCCTAATGCCTTGATTTTTCACGACGGAACATTTTTATCGTGTAATGTAAGTATTTGCGAGGAAATTTTTTGTCGGGAAAATGAAAAACTTTTCAGCGACAAACATTTTCGTCGTGAGTAGGTTTACCTAAACCAATTAGCTTAAAAAACAAATTCTAGGCTGTTTAATAACAACAAATATTTTCGTTGTCAAATCTGTTTAGCTAAACAGATTAACGACAAAATAATTCCTCGCCATTATTAATGACAAACATTTTTGTGGTCAAATATTTTTTTATCTAAACTAATTAGCGTCAAAAATATTCCTGATGGTTAAAAAATGTTTTTAGGGACAAAAGTTTTCGTTGCTATTATTATTTATGTTAATACCATATCTACGACGAAATGGTATGGGGCAAGGAATTATTATCATTTTTTGCGAGGAAAAATTTCGTCGTTAAATCAAAGTTAACGTCGACAAAATCTCAGTTTCCTCGCCTAGGGGTTTTTCGTGTGAAATTATACGCAAGGAACGTGGACGATGAATACTTTCGTGGCCTATTTGATTAGCGACAAAACTGTTCTATTTGGCGACAACTTTCAGTTGTCGTTACAAATCTACTTTGTTGTAGTGTTGCCTTTTACAATGGTAGATCCACTAGTGAGTACCGGAACGCCACATGGAATTTTGTGGAAATGGTTAACCAAAATTCAAGAAATCTATGAAAAATTCTATGCCTTTGCAAAGCTTGTCGGAATATGAGTCACCATGGTGTTGATGATGTTTATGAGCACTTGGTCATAAATGGAATGGATCCCACATACACTACATGGTTTTATCATGGTGAGCACCCAAGTGTATCAGAAAAACCTAAAGTAGTGGAAATGTCAGAAGCTTATAACTTGTATAGTGCGACATGTGCACGAGATGAGGAGCTTGTTGAACCATTTGAAGAGAGGAGAGATAGGGAGTTTGCTAAATCTTCAGAAGATGCAGAAAAACCATTACACCAAGGTTGCTCAAACTATACCAAGTTATCGGCAATTGTAACTTTGTACAAGACTAAAACTCATGGTGGATGGACTGATGAGAGTTTTGATGGCCTTATGGAGACATTACATGATATGTTCCCTGTAGAAAATGTATTGCCATGCTCTACACGTGAAGTTAGACGTTTCCTCAAGTCGTTTCACTTGGGTTATGAGAAAATCCATGCTTGTGAGAATGATTGTTGTTTATTTAGGAAAGAGAATGCAGTATTGGAGAATTGTCCAAAATGTGGTGGGTCAAGATGGAAGGTAGATAAACGCACACACAAAATTAAAAATGGAGTTCCAGCCAAAGTGTTGAGATATTTTCCTATAATTCCAAGGTTTAAGAACATGTATCGGTTAGGAGAAATGGCTAGAGATTTGACATGGCACTCCACTCGTAGAAACAACAATGGAAAGATGTGACACCCAATTGATTCTCCCACATGGGAAACCATAAATGATAAATGGCCTTCTTTTTCTATAGAACCACGTAATTGAAGACTTGGTCTTGCTACTGATGGTTTCAATCCATTTAGAAATTTGAGCTCGATGTATAGTTGTTGGCCTGTTATTTTGGTCACATACAATTTGCCACCTTGGTTATGGATGAAAAGAGAAAATGTCATGTTGACATTATTAATCCTAGGACCCAAGCAACCCGGTAATGATATTGATGTATATTTACAACCGCTAATTGAAGACCTTAAATATTTGTGGAGCACCGGAGTAAGTGTTTATGACAAATTCACTGACTCTTTGTTCAATCTAAGGGCAGTTTTGTTGTGGACAATAAATGATTTTCCAACATTTGGAAATCTTGTTGGGTGTAGGACAAAGGGTTATTTTGCATGTCTTATATGTGGAGAAAATACACGTGCTCAATGGTTAAAATTCAGTATGAAGACTGTGTATATGGATCATAGATGCTTTCTTCCACCGTCTCATGCATTTCAGAAGAAGAAATCATGGTTTGATGGAAATGAAGAAAAAGGAAACAAACCTAGAATCATGACTGGGTCTAAAATTTTAGCGGCTCTTAAGATTATAAGAATGACTGGGGGAAAGGCAAAAAGGGAAAAGGTGGAAAGAAAAAGTGGAAGCGGGACGATGAACAAATGTGGAAAAAGAGATCAATTTATAATTGGGACGTAATTAACTGTTGTTAAACTACATTTTGATTGTATGCATATATGTTTCATGTTGTTCTCTTATACAATTTATCATTGTGTCTATTTTTCAATGTAGGAATTTCCAGTTCGTCATAACTTGGATGTAATGCACATTATAAAAAATGTTTGCGGGAGCATTATTGGCACATTATTAGATATCAAGGGGAAGTCTAAGGATGGCCTAAATGCTCGTAAGGATTTACAAGAATTGGAAATAAGGCATGACTTGCATCCACAAGAACGAGGGTCAATGACAGATCTTCCTCCAGCTTCATGTACACTTTCCAAGTCTGAGAAGCAAATCTTTTGCAAAAGATTATTCGATTTGAAAGTACCCGATGGATATAGCTCAAATATTGAGAGTTGCATATCAATGGAAGATTCGACGATCATAGGTCTCAAATCCCACGACTATCATGTCCTAATGCTACAATTGTTGGCAGTAGCCTTAAAAGGATTACTACTGAAGGGACCTAGAAATGCAATACTTCGCCTTTGTTCATTCTTTAATAGATTGTGTCAATGAGTCATTGATCGAGAAGAAATGGCTGCCATTGAAGATGAAGTAGTGGAAACCATATGCATGTTTGAGAGGTTCTTCCCTCCTTCATTCTTCGATATCATGGTTCACTTGCCAATTCACTTAGGACGAGAAGCACGGCTTTGTGGCCCAGTCCAATATCGTTGGATGTACCTTTTTGAGAGGTAAGCAATTTTTTAATTTTTAGAGCGTCATCGGTCATAGTTCTATAATCTTAATATACTTTGTTCATTTTAGGCATATGAAGATATTCAAAGGCAATGTAAGGAATCGTGCACGACCTGAAGGTTGTATAGCAGAATGCTATCTTGCGGAAGAGTGTGTGACGTTTTGTAGTGCACATATAAAGCAAGCTATGGGACTAAATAACCAAGAACGTAGAAATCAAGATTTCGAGAATATTGTAATTCTTGAAGGTCGTCCAATATATGTTGGCAAATCAATCACTTTGAGTGACAATCTATTAGAAAGTGCACAACGTTACTATTATTCAATACAGCCATGGTGGAGCTATATTTGGAGTAAGTTTGATGTATATTTATTAAGGCTTAATCTATAAATAGTTGTATACATTACTTACTTTTCTTACCTTTTTCCCTACTAGGATACACATAAAGGAGTTAAAGAAATCCAATCCAAGTCTTGGACTACAAAAAAATAAAAGTTTACTCTTGAGGAGACACGGTGACAACTTTCCAAAATGGTTACAAAAAAAGGTTACATATTTACTTGTATTGGGTGTTTATGAAGATAAAGAGTAGCGAATAATTCGTATTAACTGACGTGGACATACATGAACATATTTAGGTATAGGTTTGCACAAATAATGAATTGGAACGACTCCAATGGCTTGCAAATGGTCCTAGAAAGCATGGAATGAGCTATACTGGATATATCATCAATGGAGAGCGGTTTCACACAAAGGATGTTGAAATGTCAACCCAAAATAGTGGTGTTTCTATTGATGCTACAACCATGTGTAGATCAAGTGTGAAGAACGCTGCACAAGTTGTTGATGTAGTTTCATACTATGGGGTGATACAAGATATAATTCTCTTAGATTATCACACATTCCAACTTCCCATTTTCAAAAGTGATTGGGCAAATATTGGTCATGGGGTAAGGGTTGAAGATGGTTTCACACTTGTTAACCTTCACCAAGGTCAGACTCTATTTGACAAAGAGCCCTTCATCCTTGCAGCACAAGCGAAACAAGTTTTTTATTCGAGAGAGACCGATTCTTCCAATTGGTATTTTGTACTAAAGGCATCACCTAGGAGTTTCTATAACTTGAAAATGTACGAGGAAAGCGTTGATACATCTTTTAGGCCGCAAAATGTTTCAGCACTTGCTATGGACATTGACAATGATAATGATCATGAAGGAATAACTACTGTCAGAGGAGATTGTGAGGGTAACACAAGGGGAAAATATGGAGAACGTTATTGACGAGCTAAACAAAAACCAAGTAAGTAATCTTTAATTTTCTACATTAAAATTTATTGCTGACTATTTTGAATTATATTTTCGTGTCATTTTATGTTTTTCAGTAACATGTATATCAAGCTGGGGTACTTGACTAAGTAATTGAAAGGATACGAAAGGGAAAAGCAACAAACTATTCAACAAAACTTATTAGAATTGATTGCTACTGGAATCAATGACCCGTCGAGGTTCCTATTTGCTTCAAATCAAAGTGGTAAAGGTAAAGGTACTAGTAAGAGAAAAAATAAGACCGGACACAGAGACGGAGACAGCGATGAAGACTATGTGCCATTCAATGGTGAAGAAAGGTTGAGTTCTGGTAATGACAATGGTAATTCCTTTGGGACCAAAATGAATGAGGTAATAGTTATATGTAGGGTATACTCTTTAACAAATAAATGGTCCTTGTTTTTCTATATACATGCTATTTGTATAGCAAATAATGTTGATCCGTTTTGCAGCGCCCCACATCACCCACGGAACCAACTGACCCGCTTTGCAATCCAAGTACGGATACGAAATGATATTATGTGATCTTTTATTCTTAGTTTTATTGTTACGGAATAATCATGAAGTGCAATCATATCTAATGTTGAATTCTACAGCAACTCCTGAAATTCCTTCAAAAGTGTCACAAAATCAAAAACGTAAAAGAGGCCCGAGCAAACTTAATACAATTGCTATAGATGAAGGTAGTCAGGTTGAAGTGAACTATGATGAATATGGTCCTCCAATTGGTACGGGATCAGTCAAGTTGTCTTCTTTCTTAGGATGTTTAGTTCGAGAGATTGTGCCATTCATAGTTTCGGATTGGCAAAATCTTCCTTCGGGAATGGCAGAAATCTTATGGAAATCAACTCAGGTACGGTATGTTAACTTAATTTAATTCCTCCGATAGTGAAGATGATAAAATTTTGCCTAAGTTACAAAAAACTTGTAGGCACGGTTCAATTTGAATGAAGAATGGGAGACAAAAATGGTTATGAAGCACATGGGTATCGTATGGAGGGCCTCAAAGTCGAGATCTCTCAAACAAATAAACAAATGCTTCAAACGAGGATGAAAGACTAAAGCTGTAGCCATCTAACGTCAAATCACCGCGTGATTGGAAGGATTTTTTGAAGGAAAAGAGCAGCCAAAAGTTTAAGGTACGTGTAGTTAGGTATATGTTTAGCTTTAAGGATTATACAATATAATTTTGGTTTTGTATGTTGCTTTCCACTTCTAGTCCGCATGAGTGTTCAAACTATGATTATGGTGATTGTGATTTCTTTCAATTAGGAGAAGAGTGCTATCTATAAAAATATGAGAAAGAGACAATTCCAGCATACCCTGAGTCGTAAGGGATACGCACGGTTGCAAGATGAATTGGTAATATTGCAATGGTTTATGTTTTTTCCAAAGATTCTCTTACTTTGTTTGCAAATGTAGAACCTAAATCATATTCTAACTCTATACTTGCTTTTGCATTTAGGGGCAAAAAATGAAGACCCCACTTCCATCACTAGAGTTGCTGTTTGGATTAAGGGACATACAAAAAAAAAAAAAAAGGTGAACCTATAAATACAAATTTCGATGAAACAATTGTAAGGAAATGACTCCTTGTTTACTTGTATGATTAAATTTGTTATATAGTTTAAATTGTTTTTTTGTTATACAATTTGTAGAAGGAATTGAAGAATGTTGAACAACAGACACCAAAGTCATCTTTGACTAATCTGAAGGAAGATGCTCTTTCTAAAGTCCTGGGTCCCAAGAAGCATGGCCGTTTAAGAGGATTTGGGAAAGGGGTCACACAAACAAGATTGGGTGTAGTATCACATGTGAGTAGCCAAGTAGCTTATCTACGTGAAGAAAATGCTCAACTTAAGTCTCAAATTCGAAATATACAGATTGTAGTTGACGGGCTAAGTAAAAACCATGTAAGTATCCCATAGTTTTCTACATTGACATTTATCGTGGACTTTTTTGCATATTATTTTTTTACCTTTTGTTATTATACTTTGTAGAGTAAGGAGCAGCAAATAGCTAATAAGGTAGCACCACCTACACCCATTGTTCTTCGCCCAGCAGTTAATGAGGTACTACCACTTATACTGACTCACGAAGTTGGGTATATTATTGTAATATCAAAAGTATTGTTTCTAACAACTTAAATTGTCGATTTGTTTTTTGTCACCTTGTTGCTAAAGAGTGTGAACACCAACAAGTGGAAATTGCTTGATTGGATGGGGACAGGAGAAGTAGTCGCTGAAGGGCGTTGGTCTTCTAGTGATCCAACTGCACTTGTTCATCATATTCCTATTGGGCCTGATGCAATGAGAGTTTGGGTGGATGTTGTAAAGAAACTTGAAATATTTTTATAGAGGGGTGCAAGTGATATGATTTATCTTCAAGAAACTCTTGGAACTACTGTTGTTTGGCCTGCTGACAAAGTTACGATAGACTCTACAATGGGGTATAATTTCTTTCCTACAAAATTTCTTTTTTACATTTGAACAAGTATACTTTCTTTAGCAGAAACCTCTAACTTAAGTTCTTATAGACTTGAGGTGTAACACAAGCTAGGGGAAGTATACTTGCCTATATTTTTACTTATTCAAAATCAAGAGGTGGCGGCATAACCCCTCGGAACTATTTTGAGAAGGTGGCGGCATAGCCCCTCTAGTTTGTTTGAGGAAGTATAATTGTCTTCTTTTACTTGTTCAATATCATGAGGTGATGGCATAACCCCTCGGAACTGGTTTGAGGAGGTGGCGGCATAGCCCCTCTAGTCTTCCTGAGACATATGTTTGCATTTTCATTTTAGGTTGGTATCTTAGCACTTCTTTCATATGCTTGAACCCGCTGCTTTTCAATATGTTTGCATTTGCATCTAGTCTTCTTGCATTTGTGAGGGTATATTAGTTCTGCTGTTGTTGTTGTTGGCTTGACATATGCTTGAACCTGTGTTTCTACGCTTTTTGGCACGCTAGGCTCGATATTGGGTCTTAGCCATAAATACAACTATGTTCTCAACCCTCCTCTCTCTATAACCACGTTGAGTTCTCACCAAATTGACTAATGCAAACAACCTCACCCCCATATCCGTGAATTATACCCTTGTTAAACGTACGATATTCACTTACTGCAGGATTTCCTTTTTGGTGAACAAATTGATGTTTATGCATTTAAATCTAGGAGCAAAATTTTGTTTCAACAACACTAAAACTTGCGACTCAGTGGTAGTATTCTTGATGCGAATGTCAAATTTGGATTGTGTGTTGCTGCTGCGTGCTATGCGTCTGCGTGCAATCATACAATAGCGCTCGAATTCATAAGTGATTTTCAAACCACTGTAAATGCTTGCAAGCTTTACATAGATTTTAGGGTTTGTTTCAAGCTCATTTCTTCAACTTAGAATTCGAAGAAGTATAAAAATAAAAAGAAAATAAACCTGTCAAAAGCAAGACAAAAAGCCTACAATTGAAGCAAAAAAAATTGACCATCTCAATAATTTGAACTATTTTTGCTCTATTTAATTACTTATGAAAATGAACCAGGGCAATATTTATAGGGTAAAATGCTAATTCGAGTTGTATATTGCGCACAACTTGTCATAATTCTTTCACGTTAGAGTACCATATACGGATGACGAGCCGATTCATTAAAAGTGAAAAGACAATGATGGTAATTTGGGTGCATCCAAACAAAATGATACATCATGTATATATTTCGGTAAATGTCACGCCCTCAATTTTTCATAGAATAAATATACGTCTGGATATTGATCAAATCTCACAAGACATACATCATCCTCAAAATAATTATCCATAACATGCCAGTAAGTTAATGATCATACATATTTCTCAAAAGGGGCCATCACACACCCAAAAAGGCCATTGTAGTTACACAAATGTTTAGGTGAGTTACATCACATCTTTCTCAAAAACAGTTGGACTAAAGATGTTGAATAACTCTAAAGAAATCTTCCTCAAAAGATGCAACACGCCAAGCATGCCATGCTCTACCAACTACGGCTCCGGAAGGGTACCTGAAATGAAAGACGGGGTGAGCCAAAAGCCCAGTAGGAAAGTTTTCACAAATGCTATATGAATGCTAAATGTAATGGTACCCACTCCATCTCCGGGTCACAACATAACTACGGTGTACAAGGTGCGACAAGCAAATAACAAGAGAGAGAAGAACCTTAAGATCCACTTCATGTATATACATAAGATACTCCATGAAGAGGAGTCGCTAACCTCATCCAGAGTCATTACGTTACCTCGAACGTACCATCATGCCATTCCTAGCATATCCGAAGGTGTCTAGTTCACTTCCTAGCATTCCCGGTAGGGAGTCTAGTACATTTCCTAGCATACCCGAAAGGGAATCTAGTTCTCTTCCTAGCATACCCGAAAGGGAATCTAGTTCTCTTCCTAGCATACCCGAAAGGGAATCTAGTTCGGATGGGTGTCTCATTTGCATGAATTACTCGGATCTACTTTCAGGACCTATCATAGGTAGATCATTATATAACCATGCATCATTCAAACATTCAATACGAGGGTCACAGGAATGCAAATTTGGAGGTTCACCTCAACCTTAGCATGTGTAATTGAGACCCAACATCACATGAAACGTTCATAAACAATACGATTGAACGAGAAATCACGAATAAACGTCTAGATGCGAGACAACAACACTAGCACACAAAGAGAAATGAATAGGTAAAGTTTCTGGAATTTCCGTTCAGAAGCCCCAGGAGCGCTACACCGTATCACATGGAGCGCTACCTTTTATCTCAGAAGCCTAGGTATCGCTACACCTTAGAATATGTAGCGCTACCTTTCATCTCAGAGGCCTCGGTATCGCTACACCCTAAAACCTGTAGCGCTACCCCTCGTTCAGACGCAGGTCGCAACACAGCAGAAAACGCAGAAATCCGATTTGTACCCAAAATGCTCCAAAATGAATCACACACCCACATATATGTTTAGAACAAGTCATACACATATAGAATAGGTGAAAACCCCCTACCTCAAGCTTGAAATGGTTGTGAACAAAGCTTCCAAAGAGGAGCTCCAAGTCTTCAATGGTGGAAGCTTCAAAGTTGATCTCCGGGAGCTTCCACGTGCTCTAGCTTCGGATATCACGCGAGGATGGCGAAATGGTGGAGATTCTAGACCTATTTTGGGTGGTTTAGGTGTTAGATCATGGAACCCCAAAGCTAGGGCTAAGAGAGAAGGAAGAGGGGTTTTAGAGAGAAGAAGCCATTTTTGTGCTTTTTCTCAAAATGGGCTCCCTTAAGCCAAAAAAAATCTGATGGAAAGGGGATGAGGCATAAAAGACTTCAATGCCCCTCATTGCAAAAGCTCAAAACAAGTCTTAAAGGTCAAACCTCAACTCACCCGAACCTAAATTTGACATTCTATTACAATGAGACTTACTAACAAATGTTCCGAGCATAAGTCCAAAATAAAATCAAATAAAATAAATTACAATAAATTCCGGGTCGTCACATCCTCCCCCCCTTAAAGGAATTTCGTCCTCGAAATTTAAAACAACACTTCGACACCGATACTTCTAAACACTATACACAAGTCAGACACAGATACTCCCAGATACAGACACACCGCCATTTTCTCAATCGTTACTATGGACCAATCCGTGCTTTCACAAAGCGCAACGGATACCGACTGTCAGGTCATTGTGTTCAAACCAAAATCAATCAAGCACATAACAATCATGCACACACCGTGCTCATTAAATACGTAATACCCAACGCATAATCAAATTTCCAAATTATACAGTTCATTCTCCAGAACATACTATAAGTAAGTACACAACATGATGGCAACACGCCTAACTTATCAACCCAATAATAAGCACCTAGCGATCAAGGATTGAACAAATGCGGGTATTTCTCCCGGACCTCGTCCTCACGCTCCCACGTAGATTCCTCCTTACCTTGGTTGTTCCATAGGACCCGAATCAAGGAGATCGTTTTACCTCTAAGCATCTGCTCTCGAGAGTCTAAGATGCTTACCGGTTTCTCTTCATAAGATACGTCGGCTTCCAACTCCAAATTAGACCATTCTAGCACATGTGAAGGATCAGGCTCATACTTTCTTAACATCGACACGTGGAATACATCGTGGATACCCGACAATCTTGGCGGTAAGGCCAAACGGTACGCGACCCCTCCAATCCTCTCAATGATGTCAAAAGGCCCAATATAACGAGGTGAAAGTTTCCCTTTTCGCCCGAAACGGGTCAAACCTCTTCGCGGTGACACTTTTAAGAATACATGATCACCTATTTCGAATGATAGTGGTCGACGACGACGGTCTGCATAGCTCTTTTGGCGGCTCTGAGCGGTAAGTAATCTTTCACGAATCACCTTGATTAGTTCCGTTGTCCTCTCTTGGGCGGCCAAGAGTCTTTGGCGAATTGGTCTTATACTATCGGTAGTTTCGCTGATCAAGTCTGGCCCCACAAGGGTCGCCTCTCCCAATTCCGTCCAACACACGGGTGATCTACACGGGCGCCCATACAAGGCTTCATATGGCGCCATCTCAATACTGGATTGGTAACTATTGTTGTATGCGAATTTGGCTAATGGTAGATGGTCTTCCCAATTCCCTTGAAAGTCCAAAGTGCACGCTCGAAGCATATCCTCCAATATCTGTATCGTCCGCTCGGATTGCCCATCTGTCTGAGGGTGATAAGCTGTGCTAAACAAAAGGTTTGTACCAAGTGCTGCTTGTAAACTCTGCCAAAAGCGTGCGGTAAATCGCGGATCTCGGTCAGATACAATAGACACGGGAACGCCATGAAGTCGAACAATCTCTCGAATGTACAAACGGCTAAGCTTCTCAACAGAATCCTTCACTCGAATCGGTAAAAAGTGAGCCGTTTTAGTCAAACGATCCACAATCACCCATATAGCATCATGTCCTTTCGGTGATCTTGGCAATCCCGAAACAAAATCCATCGTGACATTCTCCCATTTCCATTCGGCCACAGGCAATGGTTGCAACTCCCCAGCAGGTCGTTGATGTTCGGCCTTCACTTGTTGACATGTAAGGCACTTGGACACAAAGATCACGACATCCTGCTTCATCCCCGGCCACCAATATTGTTGACGGAGGTCATGGTACATCTTTGTTCCTCCTGGATGAATGGCTAATGGTGAGTGATGAAACTCTCTCAAGATCTCTTCTCGACATGAGACGGGTACAAATAATTTTTCCTGAAAACATAGACTTCGGTCGGTATGAACCATCCATCCATCTCTAGCGTTGCCACCAAAGAATTTCTTGTGTATCTCATCCGTCTCCTTGTCCTGGAGTTGGGCATCTATAACTCGAGTTAAAATAGCCGAGTGGATCGTCAAGTTGCACAAAATCACCCCTTCTCGAACTTCCTCAAGGTATGGCGCATAAATCCCCAAGTCTTGAGCAACCTTCCACCTATGGATTGTTAGACTTGCCAACTGTGTCGGCTTTCTACTCGAAGCATCTACGACCACATTGGCCTTCCCGGGGTGGTATTGTAAATCAAAATCGTAATCCTCGATATGCTCCATCCATCGACATTGTCGCAAATTCAACTCCCTTTGGGTGAACAAGTATTTCAGGCTCTTATGATCGGAGAAAACTTTAAATTTCTCACCATACAAATAATGTCGCCAAATCTTCAAGGCAAAGACTACAGCTGCAAGTTCTAAATCATGAGTCGGATAATTTCGTTCGCGGGTCTTCAATTGTCGTGACCCATATGCCACCACTTTACCCCCTTGCATTAGCACGCACCCCAGCCCTTCCTTTGAAGCGTCACAATACACCGCATAACCAGCTCCCCTTTCTGGTACAATCAGTACTGGTGCACTGGTAAGACGTTTCTTTAATTCCTCGAAGGCTGTCTCACACGCTTCATCCCAAACGAAGCGCGTCCCCTTACGAGTCAACCGAGTCATTGGGGCTGCTAATCGAGAAAAGTCAAGAACAAAGCGTCGATAATACCCAGCTAAGCCTAAAAAGCTGCGAATCTCAAACACATTCTTCGGTCGCTGCCAGTTCACAACAGACTCAATTTTCCCAGGGTCAACGGATACACCTCCTCTACAAACAACATGTCCCAAAAATTTCACCTCCGATAGCCAAAACTCACACTTACTAAGTTTGGCATGCATCAGATGTTTCCTCAAGAGCTCCAACACGATGGTCAGATGGGTTTTGTGCTCCTCCCTTGAGGATGAATAAACCAGAATGTCATCAACAAAGACCACAACAAACTGGTCAAGGTACTCGCGAAAGATGCGGTTCATAAGGTCCATGAACGTTGCAGGCGCATTTGTCAATCCAAAAGGCATAACCACAAACTCATAGTGTCCATAACGCATTCGAAAAGCAGTCTTCGGAATATCCTCGTTCCGAACCCTCAATTGGTGATAACCCGACCTCAAGTCAATCTTCGAAAAGCATGTTGCGCCCCGCAGCTGATCAAACAAATCGTCAATCCTCGGCATTGGGTATTTGTTCTTCACCGTGACCCGATTAAGCTTTCGATAATCTATGCACAAGCGCAAAGAACCATCTTTCTTTCGTGCAAACAGTGCCGGTGCTCCCCACGGTGATGTACTAGGGTGAATGAAACCCAAATCTTGCAATTCTTGCAGTTGTGTCTTCAATTCTTTCAACTCAGCTGGTGCAAAACGGTAAGGTGGCATAGAAATAGGGGTGGTACCGGGATGTAATTCTATCGTGAACTCGATTTCCCTCTGTGGAGGTAAGCCAGGTAACTCATCCGGAAACACATCTGGAAATTCGCTCACCACCTCTGGTAACTCCCCACGTACAGATAAGTCCTCATCAAGAGTTAAACCTGCTAACAACGCATAGACTGAATCCCGCTCTCGGGATGTACATGGGTGGGGTTCAAATGGTTCTTGGCGCTCTCCCAAGAACTCAAAACAACCATCCGTGGGTAAACACATACGGACCCTACGCTTGAAACAATCAATGGTGGCATGAAAAGTCGACAACCAATCCATACCCAAAATAAGATCAAACCCCCGCATGTCAAGCACAATGAAGTCGAAAGTAAAGCAACGATCAAGGATGGTGAGTTCGCAACCTCTACAAATATGGCCTAGTAACGATCTCCCTCCAAGAGGTGTCTCAACGAATAATGGGGGATCAAGCAAGTCGGTTGGTAATTCCAAGACACGAACAAGGGATGCAGCAATAAAAGAATGAGATGCTCCAGAATCAAATAAAACTTTCGCAAATGAGTTAAACAAGAGGAATGTACCCCTCACAACCGAAGTCTCTGGAGCCTGTGAAGAAGTTGGTGCAGCGGTGGATGCAATGTTGAAAACCCTCCCTTGGGTATGCTGAGCCGGCGCATATCCCCCTCTTTGTCCTGAACCCAGCGTAGGTGCCGACGAACTTGCACCCCTATCGACATAAGTACCCTGAACTGATGTAGTCTGCCGGAAATGGGGCTAATGTTGCCGCTGAGCACCCCTAAACTGCTGTCGTCCGCGGCCTTGTCCTGACTGTTGGACAGAACCCGCCTCACTGCACCCACTCGTCCCCTGGGGACAGCTCCTAGCCAAGTGACCCGGTTGGCCACAAGAATAACAAGCCTTGGGTTGCACAGTACATTGATTACGGACATGGCCGGGTTGGTTACACCGATGGCACACAACAGGTGGTCTCGGAGTGTTGTTCCTCGAATCCGAAAAAGCTGGTGACCTAATATTTGAGTGGTTAGATGGAGACTGAAATTGCTCACTTTGTCGCTTGCGCCCCTGACTCCCGGAGCTTCCTGATGATGACAGAGTTTGCACAACGTTTGATTGCCTTGGTTCCCAAGCTCGAGCACCCCGCAGTGCTTCCCTAGGCAATTCCACACTCCTGGCGCACTCAATGATTTCTGCAAAATCCATCTTGTGTTGGCTCACAACAAGTCTCCTAACAGAAGAATGGAGACCCCTCTCAAAACGATGACATTTTCGATCTTCAATAGTCACAAGCTCCGGTGCAAAGCGAGATAAGTTCTGAAACTTTGCTGCATATTCTGAGACTGTCATATCCCCTTGCTCCAACCTCTCAAATTGTATACGTAACTGCTCACGGTAGGATTTCGGAAAATATCGATTTTCAAAAAGAACTTCAAAATCAGCCCAAGTTATATCCTCAACATCCGGTTCATCACTCCCTACCGCTCGCCTAGCGGTCCTCCGTGCATCCTTCCTTGCTTCAAGGATTGACTCCCACCACTCATTTGCTTCTCCTATCAATTGACATGCCATAATAGAGACCCGAAGGTCATCCTCCACTATCCTCAAGGCCTTAAACAGCTTGCGAATTTCGGTAAGCCAGTGATTTGCTGCAAGAAAGTCTCCACCTTCTCCGCTAAATTGAGGAGGGTTAAGGCGCCGAAATTCCCTCATAGCATCGATAGCCCGATCACTAGCCTGGGCCCTAGCAGCCTGACTTTGCCGGTTGGCCTCGGCAGCCTGATTCAGCCTATTGGCCTCGGCGAGCACAGCCATAAACTCCCTAGCGAAGGCACTCGGGTCAATTTGCAGTTCAACGTTCTGTTCCACTTCTTCCTGAGCTTCCCCAGTCCGCGAAACCTCCCTCCGTTGACTTACAACATCTTCCAATGGTCTTTCTCGATAACGACCTAGACCCCGACCTCGTGACCCACCTAATCTCACTCCACGTCTTGGAGGCATAACTCTACAACGGTAAACACCACACGATCAGATTTAAGTAGCTATAGTCATCACAAAGCCAAAGCCAATTTGGGACTCCTAACAAGGATCAACAATCCTACACAGTCCCACTTACATGCTATGCAATACCAATGCATGTCATGCACACAAGCACACGCAGATCATGTCTAAATGCAACAAGTTTTGAACCCAGTGAGACTAAATGCCTTCCCACGGCCTCAAGGTATTCTGACCTATGCTCTGATACCAAGTTGTCACGCCCTCAATTTTTCATAGAATAAATATACGTCTGGATATTGATCAAATCTCACAAGACATACATCATCCTCAAAATAATTATCCATAACATGCCAGTAAGTTAATGATCATACATATTTCTCAAAAGGGGCCATCACACACCCAAAAAGGCCATTGTAGTTACACAAATGTTTAGGTGAGTTACATCACATCTTTCTCAAAAACAGTTGGACTAAAGATGTTGAATAACTCTAAAGAAATCTTCCTCAAAAGATGCAACACGCCAAGCATGCCATGCTCTACCAACTACGGCTCCGGAAGGGTACCTGAAATGAAAGACGGGGTGAGCCAAAAGCCCAGTAGGAAAGTTTTCACAAATGCTATATGAATGCTAAATGTAATGGTAGCCACTCCATCTCCGGGTCACAACATAACTACGGTGTACAAGGTGCGACAAGCAAATAACAAGAGAGAGAAGAACCTTAAGATCCACTTCATGTATATACATAAGATACTCCATGAAGAGGAGTCGCTAACCTCATCCAGAGTCATTACGTTACCTCGAACGTACCATCATGCCATTCCTAGCATACCCGAAGGTGTCTAGTTCACTTCCTAGCATTCCCGGTAGGGAGTCTAGTACATTTCCTAGCATACCCGAAAGGGAATCTAGTTCTCTTCCTAGCATACCCGAAAGGGAATCTAGTTCGGATGGGTGTCTCATTTGCATGAATTACTCGGATCTACTTTCAGGACCTATCATAGGTAGATCATTGTATAACCATGCATCATTCAAACATTCAATACGAGGGTCACAGGAATGCAAATTTGGAGGTTCACCTCAACCTTAGCATGTGTAATTGAGACCCAACATCACATGAAACGTTCATAAACAATACGATTGAACGAGAAATCACGAATAAACGTCTAGATGCGAGACAACAACACTAGCACACAAAGAGAAATGAATAGGTAAAGTTTCTGGAATTTCCGTTCAGAAGCCCCAGGAGCGCTACACCGTATCACATGGAGCGCTACCTTTTATCTCAGAAGCCTAGGTATCGCTACACCTTAGAATATGTAGCGCTACCTTTCATCTCAGAGGCCTCGGTATCGCTACACCCTAAAACCTGTAGCGCTACCCCTCGTTCAGACGCAGGTCGCAACACAGCAGAAAACGCAGAAATCCGATTTGTACCCAAAATGCTCCAAAATGAATCACACACCCACATATATGTTTAGAACAAGTCATACACATATAGAATAGGTGAAAACCCCCTACCTCAAGCTTGAAATGGTTGTGAACAAAGCTTCCAAAGAGGAGCTCCAAGTCTTCAATGGTGGAAGCTTCAAAGTTGATCTCCGGGAGCTTCCACGTGCTCTAGCTTCGGATATCACGCGAGGATGGCGAAATGGTGGAGATTCTAGACCTATTTTGGGTGGTTTAGGTGCTAGATCATGGAACCCCAAAGCTAGGGCTAAGAGAGAAGGAAGAGGGGTTTTAGAGAGAAGAAGCCATTTTTGTGCTTTTTCTCAAAATGGGCTCCCTTAAGCCAAAAAAAATCTGATGGAAAGGGGATGAGGCATAAAAGACTTCAATGCCCCTCATTGCAAAAGCTCAAAACAAGTCTTAAAGGTCAAACCTCAACTCACCCGAACCTAAATTTGACATTCTATTGCAATGAGACTTACTAACAAATGTTCCGAGCATAAGTCCAAAATAAAATCAAATAAAATAAATTACAATAAATTCCGGGTCGTCACAGTAAATCTTCATAATTACTTTCAAAACTTCCAATATTTTCCCTTATTTGGTCAATTTAATAAAATTGATTCTCTATTTTCGTAATGTGTACGTATATTTCTATTGATAGTGTTAGAATAAGTGGAAAAAAATAATATTCAATACAAGGAAGGAAATTCCAAAACAATTAAGTTAAATAAGGAAGGAAATCCCAAAATGTTAATGAAATAGACAAATTCAATAAGAAAATAGAAAAATGGGATATTGTTGTACCTAGAATGGGAAATTCAATAATTTCGTGCCACATGGATTTTAGGATGGTAATTATACCCACAGCCATAGATATTCCATCCGATCCAATCTAGTCATTTGAGTACTGGTATTACCTGATTTTTTATCTAATATGTTTGAGTTTGGGAGTAATAATAGAACACACATTGGGATATAGAGAGGGTTTGATTTTGTTCTTGTACTAAAATATTCGTACCAGCACGTTCATACTGGTTCCTCATTACATGTATCCTTTTTATATGTATATGCCACGTACAATTTTTTTTTCGTTAACATAGCCACGGAATTCTAATTTCATATTGGTGTTGTAGTAGCTACTGGGTTGTTTTAGAGTTTTATTTTACTATTTTTTGGAGTTTTATATCATTGTTTTAATTACTACATCTTTGTCAGTATTTGCAAACGTGTTGTGTAATTTTTCTTATCATGTTTGTTTTGTTATGCCTTTTCCTTTTATGTTTTGTTAATACTAGCATAGTAACAAATTTTGCGGTATGATGTGATTCATACCGACTCATTGCGATCCACAAACTTTGATGTAGCGCAGCCTATGGAAATGAAATCGATCGTGCAAGAAAAACACGAACAAAAAGATCGACCCAGAGGTACTCCCTCCTTAAACGATCAAATTATGAGTAAAACTCGTTTTCTTTAATTCAATCACCACCTCCCTCTGCCGTAGGGCTTACAAGCATATAAATAAGGTGAAAGAAACCCTAATTAATTTAGGAAACCTTTTAAGGTCACTAATCAACCCTAAATCGGAATAAATACGAAAATTACCAAAAAAGGAAAGTTCTGATTTGACTAGTAAATCAGAAACTAGAAAGAATTATAAGGTTGCCAAAACAAACGGCGAATAAAACAGAGTTTCCTAACAAAAGTAATTAGCGATCTAAATATTACTATAAACGGCAAAATTGGCCTTTTCGGGGCCTAAACAGCGACGAACGCCCGAAATCCATCGTGCATCATCTTGCATAGCAAGATGACTACTGATCCTTGGGCCGATTCCAATGGACCGTGCGAAATTCAGCCCATTCTGACAACGTCGATTCTTAGGCCTTTTTAGGCCTACGTGGACGCAACCGGTCCAACCACGTTGACGCAACCCGGTCTGCATCAAACTTGATCTATTTCGGGATCAGTATACGTTAAAAGCTTTCATGGGTTCCTCAAAGCTAGCCCTTTCTTCTCGTCAATTTATTAGCAACACAAGTGATAACGAAGACAGTATATGTTCCACATCAATCACAAGAGAAATCTTGGTTTTAAGTCAATCAAAACGCAACTACCACATGAGTATTGGAAAGTTTTATGAGATTGAATTCCTAAGCAAAAACATTTGATGACGATATAATCATGTTCGTGTAAAATACCCTCAGCTCTTAATGCATGAAAATTTACTTTTGACGTAAATTGTCACGCCCTCGATTTTAAGCAAGATAAATATTCATATTTTAAATAAAATCTCACAATTTACACAAAGAATTCCCAAATTATTATTTTTTCATAATCCAATTAAGTTCACATGCTCTAAGTATTATAATCAAAAGGACACCCCCGGCCCGATAACCAAGTAACATGTTCAAATATAACAACAATTTGGGTTTGGGTACGTGGTTCTGCAAAAGAAGAGTTACTTTACATCTTTCAAAAATGAGTCTAAAGATGATATATAACTCCTATCATGACATTCCTTCAAAGCATGCATCGCTATGCATACACACAAGTCTATATCATGTCTCCGAAGCAGTACCTGAAAGAATGAAAGGGTGAGCCACAAAACCCAGTAGAGATCCCTGGGCCAATATTATATGAATATGCAATGATGTGGCTCCGATAGTGAAGATGAAAAAATTTTGCCTAAGTTACAAAAAACTTGTAGGTGCGGTTCAATTTGAATGAAGAATGGCAGAGAAAAATGGTTCTGAAGCACATGGGTATCGTATGGAGAGCCTCAAAGTCGAGATTTCTCAAACAAATAAACAATGCTTCAAATGAGGATGAAAGACTAAAGCTGTAGCCATCTAACGTCAAATCACTGCGTGATTGGAAGGATTTTTTGAAGGAAAAGAGCAGCCAAAAGTTTAAGGTACGTGTAGTTAGGTATATGTTTAGCTTTAAGGATTATACAATTTTGGTTTTGTATGTTGCTTTACACTTCTAGTCTGCATGAGTGTTGAAACTATGATTATGTTGATTGTGATTTCCTTCAATTAGGAGAAGAGTCCTATCTATAAAAATATGAGAAAGAGACAATTCCTACATACCTTGAGTCGTAAGGGATATGCACGGTTGCAAGATGAATTGGTAATACTGCAATGGTTTATGTTTTTTCCAAAAATTCTCTTACTTTGTTTGCAAATGTAGAACCTAAATCATATTCTAACTCTATACTTGCTTTTGCATTTAAGGGCAAAAAAATGAAGACCCCACTTCCATCACTAGAGTTGCTGTTTGGATTAAGGGACATACCAAAAAAAAAAAAAAAACGGTGAACCTATAAATACAAATTTCGATGAAACAATTATAAGGAAATGACTCCTTGTTTACTTGTATGATTAATTTGTTATATAGTTTAAATTGTTTATTTGTTATACAGTTTGTAGAAGGAATTGAAGAATGTTGAACAACATACACCAAAGTCATCTTTGACTAATCTGAAGGAAGATGCTCTTTCTAAAGTCCTGGGTCCCGAGAAGCATGGCCGTTTAAGAGGATTTGGGAAAGGGGTCACACAAACAAGATTGGGTGTAGTATCGCATGTGAGTAGCCAAGTAGCTTATCTACGTGAAGAAAATACTCAACTTAAGTCTCAAATTCGAAATATACAGATTGTAGTTCACGGGCTAAGTAAAAACCATGTAAGTATCCTATAGTTTTCTAGATTGACATTTATCGTGGACTTTTTTTGCATATTATTTTTTTACCTTTTGTTGTTGTACTTTGTAGAGTAAGGAGCAGCAAATAGCTACTAAGGTAGCACCACCTACACCCATTGTTCCTTGCCCAACAGTTAATGAGGTACTACCACCTATACTGACTCACGAAGTTGGGTATATTATTGTAATATCAAAAGTATTGTTTCTAACAACTTAAATTGTCGATTTGTTTTTTGTCACTTTGTTGCTAAAGAGTGTGAACACCAACAAGTGGAAATTGCTTGACTGGATGGGGACAGGAGAAGTAGTCGCTGAAGGGCGTTGGTCTTGTAGTGATCCAACTGCACTTGTTCATCATATTCCTATTGGGCCTAATGCAATGAGAGTTTGGGTGGATGTTGTAAAGAAACTTGAAGTATTTTTATAGAGGGGTGCAAGTGATATGACTTATCTTCAAGAAGCTCTTGGAACTACTGGTGTTTGGCCTGCTGACAAAGTTACGATGGACTCTACAATGGGGTATAATTTCTTTTCTACAAAATTTCTTTTTACATTTGAACAAGCTAGGGTTCTTATAGACTTGTGGTGTAACGCAAGCTAGGGGAAGTATACTTGCCTATATTTTTACTTATTCAAAATCAAGAGGTGGCGGCATAACCCCTCGGAACTATTTTGAGAAGGTGGCAGCATAGCCCCTCTAGTTTGTTTGAGGAAGTATAATTGTCTTTTTTTACTTGTTCAATATCATGTGGTGGTGGCATAACCCCTCGAAACTGGTTTGAGGAGGTGGCGGCATAGCCCCTCTAGTCTTCCTGAGACATATGTTTGCATATTCATTTTAGGTTGGTATCTTAGCACTTCTTTCATATGCTTGAACCCGCTGTTGTTCAATATGTTTGCATTTGCATCTAGTCTTCTTGCATTTGTGAGGGTATATTAGTTCTGCTGTTGTTGTTGTTGGCTTGACATATGCTTGAACCTGTGTTTCTACGCTTTTTGGCACGCTAGGCTCGATATTGGGTCTTAGCCATAAATGCAACTATGTTCTCAACCCTCCTCTCTCTATAACCAGGTTGAGTTCTCACCGAATTGACTAATGCAAACAAGCTCACCCCCATATCCGTGAATTATACCCTTGTTAAACGTACGATATTCACGTACTGCAGGATTTCCTTTTTGGTGAACAAATTGATGTTTATGCATTTAAAACTAGGAGCACAATTTTGTTTCAACGACACTAAAACTTGCGACTCAGTGGTAGTATTCTTGATGTGAATGTCAAATTTGGATTGTGCGTTGCTGCTGCGTGCTATGCGTCTGCGTGCAGCTGCTGCTGCTGGTGCAGCGTGCTCTGCTATGTGCGCGTGCAGCTGCTGCTGTGTGTGTGCGTGCAGCTGCTGCTGCATCTGTGTGCAGCTCCTGCTGCTGCGACGTACAGCTTCTACTGCTATGTTTTTGGCTGCTTTTGAGGCTAAGTATGAATTAGACAACCTCTGATGTTTGTTGCAATAATCCCAATTGGTTTGCTGCATTTGGGTGCTTACGCCATGTTTCAATGTCTATAGTTGGAGTTGATTTTATTATTGTGCAGACTGCTCCTATTATTTTCTTTGGTTTTGGTCCATAGAAGTGTTTGTTGCAATAATGGGTGCTGAAGTAATCTCAGCTGGTGGTTGATTTTCTTCGGGGTCGCAAGTGGCATCTTTTCTTGGCTTTTCCATGCTATGTTCATTCAAATTGAAATGTTCTCCTCTTGTGCATTGTAGGTTTGTGGGTTGAAACTGAAGATTGGTGTTTTATGACTGTTGATAGAGACGTAGAAAGATGAACCAGTGCCGACCAACACACTATAGTTGAATATTTTTCTTGACGTATATTGATTTCTTTTGGGTTGGGTATATTTCTGGATACATATATCGGGTTGTGTCAGTGATGGTTGGACATAGTTGAAGACTTTTTCCTTAATGTATATCATTTTCTTTTTGTTATCAAGACTTGTAGTCTACTTTTGGGATTTAAATGTTAATATATAACTTTATTTTTAATTTTAATATTTGCGGATATGTATATTGTTTCGAAATGCGTATTCAATTTGGTTACCAATTATGTTTTTTATGAGCTTGGCTTGAATGAGATTAAGGTTATCGAAGGTGTTCGGTACAGGTTGCAAGAATACGCTAATCAAATGCCAAGGAAAAAATACTGTCAAATAAACACAATTGTGGAATAAATTTATGATACTTTCATTCATTGTAGTCTTACAATAATATAGTACAAACATTTACAAGGAAAGAATCAACGATACAAGGAAATATTTACAAGGAAACATTTACAAGGAAAGAATCAACGATACGAGGAAATATCCTACAGTTAAGGTAGAAAATAAAGGCGAATACTTAATCAAGGATATTGACCATATCAAATCAAATCCTTAATTTTAACACTCCCCCTCAAGTTGGAGCATGGATATTGCACATGCCTAACTTGTCTAAAGAGACATCAAAAACATTGCTGGCTACAGCTTTAGTAAGAATATCGGCTAGTTGATCTTCAGACTTCACGAATGGAAAAATAATGATCCCAGCTTCAAGTTTTTCTTTGATCATGAAGTGCCTATCAACTTCTACATGCTTCGTCCTACCGTGTTGAACTGGATTATGAGCAATTTCTATAGCTGAAGTGTTGTCACAATACAACTTCATTGCGTCCTGATAGTCAACACCCAATTCCCTAAGCAAGTTCCTCAACCATAGTAACTCACAAACTCCAAAAGCCATCCCTCTATACTCAGCTTCTGCACTTGATCTTGCCACTACTGGCTGCTTTTTACTCCTCCAAGTCACAAGATTTCCCCCTACAAAAGTAAAATATCCTGATGTAGATCTTCTGTCATTAGCTGAACCAGCCCAATCTGCATCAGTGTAACCTTCTACCTTCAAGTGATTATTCTTGGTGAACAATAACCCTTTACCTGGAGCAGACTTCAAATATCTTAAAATACGTTCCACGGCATCCATGTGAGGTTTACGAGGATCATGCATAAACTGGCTCACTACACCCACTGAATAAGCAATATCTGGCCTTGTGTGGGACAAATAAATCAATTTTCCCACAAGTCTCTGGTACCTTGCCTTATCAGTAGAAGTTCCATCCAAACAGTGAAACAACTTATGATTTTGTTCAATAGGAGTATTTGCAGGCTTACATCCAAGCATACCTGTTTCAGTTAACAAATCAAGAATGTATTTTCGTTGAGATAAGAAAATATCATTCTTTGAGCGCGCTACCTCAATCCCAAGAAAGTACTTCAAGTGTCCAAGTTGTTTCATTTCAAACTCCAAAGCTAAGTATTGCTGTAGGCTCTCAATTTCATCTTGATCATCACCTGTCACCACCATATCATCAACATAGATAATCAAAGCAGTAATTCTACCATTTTGGTGCTTCAAAAACAAAGTGTGATCTGAGTTGCTTTGTTTATATCCAAAGTTCTTCATAGACTTGGTGAATCTGCCGAACCAAGCTCTTGGAGATTGCTTTAACCTATATAAAGCTTTCTTGAGTTTGCACACCGTTGGAATATTGGAGTATTTCTCTATACCCGGAGGGGGATCCATATACACTTCTTCTGTAAGATCTCCATGCAAGAAAGCATTTTTTACATCAAATTGAAGAAGTGGCCAGTCCCGGTTAGCTGCCACAGACAGGAGCACTCTAACTGTATTAAGTTTGGCAACAGGTGCAAAAGTTTCTTGATAGTCAATCCCATAAGACTGCGTATATCCTTTTGCAACCAACCGAGCTTTATACCTTTCAATTGTCCCATCCGCCTTATGCTTGACCGTAAACACCCATCTACATCCCACGGTTTTCTTTCCCTTTGGTAGACGCACAAGCTCCCAAGTATGATTCTTTTCAAGTGCTGCCATTTCTTCTGCCATGACTTGGATCCATTTATCATCTGCTAAAGCTTCCTGCATTTTACTAGGAATAGGAACAGGCGATAACTGTAGCACAAAGGACGCATATGACTTGGATAGCTTTTGGAAAGACACATGATTACTAATGGGATATTTAGCTTTGCATTTAGGATTAGACTCATATTGAATGGGTGGTATACCACAATTAGAACGAGCTGGAAGACGATATTGAGACACTTGAGATTCAAAAATAGTACCATGATTGAAAATAGGATTAGGAATAGTGGATACCTCTAAAGGAATCTCAGGAGAAGATTGACCCAGTGGTTGTGTTGGATTATCAAGAGACATTGTACTATCATGGAGAGGATTATCTTCGATGTTTGAAGTCGTTGGTTCAGCAATTGGTAACTCTTCCCTTTCATCTGAAAATTTACCCTTGTCTGTAGAATCTCCAGACAGAAAAATATTTTCTGAATTTCTAGGAAAAAATGCCTCCACTTCTTCATGATTTATCACTTTTTCCTGATTCTCCCCCTGAAGTGAAAAATCTGTAGTCACTGGCCTATAAAACAGTTCTTTCTCATGAAAGGTAACATCCATGGAAACATAAAGCCTCCGAGAAGATGGATCATAACACTTGTACCCCTTTTGATTGACCCCATATCCCACAAAAATACACTTTAAAGCCCGAGACTCAAGCTTATTCCGTTGACGCGGATGTAAATGTACATAGACCACACACCCAAAAATTCGAGGGGCCAAAAGCACTACTGGTGGAAGAGTGTAGTGATCAGAGAGAGCATCCAATGGCCTTCTAAAATTGAGAACGCTAGATGGCGTACGGTTTATTAAGTAGACCGCTGAATTCAGAGCTTCACCCCACAAGTAAGAGGGAACATGACCCCCAATCAAGAGAGATCGAGTAACTCCCAATAAATGTCCATTTTTTCGCTCTGCAACACCATTTTGTTGAGGGAAATCTGTACAAGTTGTTTGGTGAATAATCCCTACTGAGTGCATGAAATCCAACAATTCTTGCTTTATGTATTCTTTGCCATTATCAGAACGAAGGACTTTTATTGGAATGCCAAACTGAGTAGTCACCATTTGATGGAACATGCGAAAAATTGAGCAAACCTCACTCTTGAGCTTAAATTGATAAAGTCAAGTCATTCGAGTGCAATCATCCACAAAAGTTACAAACCACCTCATCCCATTAAGAGTAGAAATTGGTGCCGGTCCCCAAACATCCGAATGAACTAATGAAAAAGGTAGATTTGTTTTGCTATTACTCAAATGGAAAGTAGTACGGTGGCTTTTCGCCATCACACAAGTTTCGCAAATAAAATCTGAAAGATTACATCCACTAAACAGTGAAGGAAATAATCTCCTAAGATAGCCAAAAGAGGGATGTCCTAGTCTCTTATGCCACAACCAAATTTCCTCCTTTTTCTTATTCACCAAATCTTCAGTCACCACATGAGCTTGCCCATTCTTGTTGAGATGTTGGAACCCATTCTCCAGATAGTACAATCCTCCAACTTGTCTACCACTGCCAATCTTCTCCTGAGTATGGATGTTCTGAAAGACACAGTGAGTAGGAAAAAATAGAGCAACACAATTATGAGATTTGGTTAATTGATTTATGGAGAGAAGATTACAATTTAATGATGGCACAAATAAGACATCTTTGATAGCTAATGTGGGAGATAACGGAACTGTACCAACTCCAATAACTGGAGATGATACACCATTGGCATTGGTAATGGTGGTTTTGGAACATTTGGGGGATAAGTGACTAAATCTATAACGATCACAAGTCATATGATCTGTTGCGCCAGAGTCAATTATCCAATCACTATTTCCAATAAAAAACATACCAGTCTTAGCAGTAAATCCAAGAGTTGTGGCTAGATTCCCTTTTGAATTAGGGTCCTCCTCCTTAGCATTGGAAGACACATAAAACGCCTTTTTGCCCTTTGGATGCCAATCTGGATACCCATGGAGTCGAAAGCACGTATCCACCGTATGACCAGTACCATAACAATGAGTACACTTCCGATCCTTCTTTGAAGTAGGAGTTTTCAAAGAGGCCATTACAGCCCCTTCTCCCATCTTTCCTCCAAGCATAGCATCTTGGCGATTAGCTTCCGCACAAACCATAGCATAAACAGCTTGTATGTTGGGAAGTGGTTTGGCAGCAAGTACACGGCCTCGAACCCCATCTAATTGAGGGTCAAGACCAGCCAAAAACATATACACACGTTGGGAATTAACCTTTGTGGTATATGTTACAATATCATTGGCACATTCCATCGTACAATCATCAATTTCATCAAGTTCCTGCCATATTTTCTGCAGGTTGCCAAAAAAAGAAATAACCGAACCTCCATTCTGGCGGACAAAAATTACCTCGCAGTGTAGTTGATAAGCTTTTGATGCATCTTGATCAACCGAATATGTCTGTTTAACCGCCTCCCATATCTCCTTCGCTGTACCCAATCGAAGAAAGAGAGATCGGATATCCTTCATCATTGCATCATATAGCCAAGATTTAACCAAGCAGTTTTCATCCTCCCATGTTTCATATTCCTCCGATTTAACATCTTGTGGCGTAGCCTTAGTCCCCGAAATAAAACCCCAACGTTTTCTCCCACGGATTTTATTTCGAGCATTCAAGGACCACTCAACATAATTGGTACCATCAAGCGGTTCTGGAGTGATTCGGGAAGAAGTTTCCTGGATATGGAACCCAGGGATACTAGTAGGTTCATTTTTCTTTACAGAACTACCACTTTCTTCAGTCATAGTGGTAAAAACAAAAAAAAACTTCGCAGCGGAATGGTATGAACAGAAAGAACAATTGTGAATACAGGACCAAACTTCAATTCCTAGGGTAAAGAAGAGGATATTGAAGAAGGCTCTGATACCATGTCAAATAAACACAATTGTGGAATAAATTTCTGATACTTTCATTCATTGTAGTCTTACAATAATATAGTACAAACATTTACAAGGAAAGAATCAACGATACAAGGAAACATTTACAAGGAAACATTTACAAGGAAAGAATCAACGATACAAGGAAATATCCTACAGTTAAGGTAGAAAATGAAGGCGAATACTTAATCAAGGATATTGACCATATCAAATCAAATCCTTAATTTTAACAAATACCTTTTAAAATGGTGGTTTGCAATATGTAACGTAAATAGCATAGCATTCTTGAAAGGCTAACGCTAGCTTTTTTGTATAGCGTACTAAAAAATGCTATTAAAAGCTGAACCTCTATATATAATAGCGTGCACAAAACGATATAAAAAATATGCCATGTCAAGACTTAATATAGCATTCCTAAAATGCTATAAAAATATACCTACAATAGCATTCCAAAAATGTTATGGAATGTCAAGACTTAATATAACATTCATAAAACGCTATAGAAAATGCACCTACATTAGCGTTATAAAAATGCTATGGCATGTCAAAGCCTAATATAGCGTTCACAAAACGCTATCAAAACGTACCTACAACAACGTTCTGCAAATGCTATGGAATGTCAGGATTTTTTATAGAGTTCACAAAACGCGATAAAAATATACCTATCATAGCGTTTGGCAAACGCTATGGTTGAGTTGAATTTTAATAGTTTGGGCTACGATAGCATTTGTAAAAAATGCTATGGAAGGGTTACCATAGCGTTTTTGACACGCTATGGTGTGTGTTTTTTCTTGTAGTGACTCTAAATAAAGTTATTCACTCGGGCATGAAAGCCATCTAATTGAAACGGTAGTTTGGGCTGATCGCATATCATATGGATCGAATAAATATTGAAAAAAATTATTTTACAGGTGGTGTAGCAAAATGATTGTCTTGGTTTTCAACTACAAAGAGAAAAAGGATTAAAAAAAAGAAAAAAGAGACTAGTTTTCTAATCATATAAATTTTTGTGCAATAGCTATATACTAGACATTGCCATCTCAACAACATATAGATACATTTGTTGTTCAAGTAGAAAGTATTCCAATGTTTGTGATGGAGAAATTTCTAAGAATAGTACTCTAATTCTATTTTTTCCTAAGTGAAGAAAAAATTTCATTGGTCTTTCAGATTTAAAGTTACAAAAATTAATGCAAAACCAAGGATGAAAGACATCACAACAGAAAGCCCCGAATCCCAACTAAGTTAGCACCCACACTTTCTACAATCATACAATAGTGCTCGAATTCATAAGTGATTTTCAAACCATTGTAGATGCTTGCAAGCTTTACGTAGATTTTTGGGTTTTTTCAAGCTCATTTCTTCAACTTAGAATTCAAAGAAGTGTAAAAATAAAAAGAAAATAAACCTGTCAAAAGAAAGACAAAAAGCCTACAATTGAAGCAAGAAAAATTGACCATCTCAACGAAAATGTAATTTGAACTATTTTTGCTCTGTTTAATTACTTATGAAAATGAACCAAGGCAATATTTATAGGGTAAAATGCTAATTCGAGTTGTATATTGCACACAACTTGTCATAATTCTTTCACGTTAGAGTACCATATACGGATGACAAGCCGATTCATTAAAAATGAAAATACAATGATGGTAATTTGGGTGCATCCAAACAAAATGATACATCATTTATATATTTTGGTAAATCTTCATAATTACTTTCAAAACTTCCAATATTTTCCCTTATTTGGTCAATTTAATAAAATTGATTCTCTATTTTCATAATGTGTACGTATATTTCTATTGACAGTGTTAGAATAAGTGGAAAAAAATAATATTAAGTACAAGGAAGGAAATTCCAAAACAATTAAGTTAAATAAGGAAGGAAATCCCAAAATGTTAATGAAATAGACAAATTCAATAAGAAAATAGAAAAATGGGATATTGTTGTACCTAAAATGGGAAATTCAATAATTTCGTGCTACAAGGATTTTAGGATGGTAATTATACCCACATCCATAGATATTCCATCCGATCCAATCTAGTCATTTGAATACTGGTATTACCTGATTTTTGATCTAATATGTTTGAGTTTGGGAGTAATAATAGAACACACATTGGGATATAGAGAGGGTTTTATTTTGTTCTCGTACTAAAATATTCGTACCAGCCCATTCATACTAGTTCCTCATTACATGTATCCTTTTTATATGTATATGCCATGTAAAATTTTTTTTCCGTTAACATAGCCATGGAATTCTAATTTCATATTTGTGTTGTACGTAGTAGCTACTGGGTTGTTTTAGAGTTTTGTTTTACTATTTTTTGGAGTTTTATATCATTGTTTTAACTACTACGTCTTTGTCAGTATTTGCAAAAGTGTTGTGTAATTTTTCTTATCATGTTTGTTTTATTATGCCTTTTCTTTTTATGTTTGTTAATACTAGCATAGTAACAAATTTTGCGGTATGATGTGATTCAAACCGACCCATTGCGATCCACAAACTTGATCTATTTCGGGATAAGTTTTTTCTTATTCATATGATTTTGCATTTTAATCGTCAGATTTCACACCATTGAGAGTGGTAGCCATCTCCATAGATAACAAAGCCTAAGATTATTGAGGAGCATAATATGTTAAAAGCTTTCAAGGGTTCCTCAAAGCTAGCCCTTTCTTCTCGTCAATTTATTAGCAGCACAAGTGATAACGGAGACAATATATGTTCCACATCGATCACAAGAGAAATGTTGGTTTTAAGTCAATCAAAACGCAACTACCACATGAGTATTGGAAAGTTTTATGAGATTGAAGTCCTAAGCCAAAACATTTGGTGACGAGATAATCATGTTCGTGTAAAATACTCTCAGCTCTTAATGCATGAAAATTTACTTTTGACGTAAATTGTCACGCTGTCGATTTTAAGCAAGATAAAGATTCATATTTTAAATAAAATCTCACAATTTACACAAAGAATTCCCAAATCATCATTTTTTCATAAATCCAATTAAGTTCACATGCTCTAAGTATTATAATCAAAGGGACACCCCCGGCCCGATAACCAAGTAACATGTTCAAATATAACAACAATTTGGGTTTGGGTACACAGTTTTGCAAAAGAAGAGTTATTTTACATCTTTCAAAAATGAGTCTAAAGATGATACATAACTCCTATCATGACATTCCTTCAAAGCATGCATCGTTATACATCCATACAAGTCTATATCATGTCTCCGAAGTAGTACCTGAAAGAATGAAAGGGTGAGCCACAAAGCCCAGTAGAGATGCATGCGCCAATATTATATGAATATGCAATGATGTGGCATGGTTCATGAACAACTCACAATAACACATGTATGGCAAATAATCCATAAGTCTTCGATTTATTATCACAAAATCTAGAATATAATACTGCAAGTCAACCTGACTAATCAACTCATGGTTTTCATCTCGATTCAATTATCATATTCCAACTAGCACATCACCCTTTGGTGGCTAAACAATACTGAAATATACTAGCATATCTTCCATCAGAGGCTAGACATCACATAACTAGTACATCTCCCGTCAGGGGCTAGACATCACATTGTGTCAATGTAAGGCAACTACTACAATTCAATAACTTAACATTTACCGACCAATCACATATCACACAAAGAGAAATAATGTCCCACACCCAATTAATAAGCAAGATCTCAATCTTGTAGTAAAAGAAAAACGAGCATTTGAATAAAGGCGCACGAGATTTATAGAAATGTCCTAAGCCCGCTCAAGTCAAACGTCCCACATACCACCTAAATGAGTGAAAATGTTATAAAACGTCCATAATCTCAAAATAAGATGAAAATCATCAGTTAAATTCACCCAACAAGTTGCTGGAGTGAACCCAAAGTCGCTGGATGCACCAAAAGTCAGAAGAAGTCGCTGGAGTGACATCAGTAAAGGTCAAGTCGCTGGAGCGACTTCAGGGTTGTTGGAGCGACTCCTGCGATCTCTAGAATTGCCAGATAGTTCGCAACTCGTCCAAATCGGCAAAAAATGCAATAATACACAATCTAAACACGAATTCAACTATCAATACCATGGATATACACATAATAAGGGTGAAACATCCCTACCTCGAGCTTTGAATCGAAAGATTTGGTTAAAGGTAGAAGCCCTAGTTCCAAGCTTTGGATCTATCCTTCTCAAGCTCAAATCGCGATCCGTCTTTGATTATAGTCAAGCATGTTCTAAACTTCCTATATCTCAAAGGAATTTGAAAATGGTGGTGTGGATCACTGGTGGTGGTAGGGAGAAAGTAGAGCTCAAGGAGGAGAGAGAGAGATGAAGGATATGAGCCATGGGCTTTTGCTAAACCCCTTCTGAAAATCTGATTTTCAGGCACCAAGGGCACTCACGAAAAACACCATGTAGTGTGATGCGCGTGAAATAAAATGGAAACCCCATGCTCGGGTCTCATAACTGAAATTCAAAACATGAATTAATAAACCATACGATTATTCCGCGATAAAAAAATTAAAAACTTAAATTTTTTTTTTTGCAGGCCCTCACATAAATAAATTTTTCAATTGATTCATGAATCAAATATGTGTATTATCAATGATGACGATCTTATGAAAATTTATAAAAGATCATTATATCATAAAAAAAACTGCATGATATAGACGTCACACAAGGTAAACGGAAAAAACAAAAACAAGAACTTTGAGAAAACCTACCAACAAAAACTTGTTATTCAATTTTTGGGGCCTTTTTAATTTTTTGAATCCTTATTTTTATGGAAAAATAGTAATACTACCAAAGTCGACACGAATACCAGAATTAAACAATGGAGTAAATTCCTATCGAATTCGTAAAATATTAAAACTGCAGAGAATCCAAGGGTTCAGTAAAAATGTCAGTTTCATGGTTTTAGTTTTGATAACAAGACAATGTAGATTAGATTTTCTAATCACTTTCCTAAACTTGATCTTTTCCACTTCCTTATGAGCATCCAAACGTGGCTTTATAGGTTTAGCTAATCACCATAACGTCTCCTACCGTACATGTCGGTCAGACATCAGAGGGTAACCATGGAGCTGAAAATAATTTGATTGTATATAACTCTTAACCACGTAATAATGACGAACTGCAAAGAATTTGTTTTTATGAGAAGTTTGCCCTTGATTTCCTTGTCTTTGTTTTACAACTTGAACAACACTTTCAACAACACTAGCTTTCACAAAAGGAATCACTTTGTTTACCTGTTACACTTTACTTTTACCTTCGTTTGCGATAAAAATCGATAAATGCTCAAATCAAGGACATGTTCAATCTCCTTGCGTTTGCAGTGAATCAAGTATATTATCCAGGGATTTTGATACGGCATTTAAACACTCAAACGTAGTGTAGCAATTTTTCGCTCATCAAATAACTAGACAATTTCAACAGCATCCCTTATGTCTACAAAGATATGAAAATATACCTTTTTGAAAGGCATCCCTTATGTCTTCGGATATGAAAAAACTCTCCATTATGTTACTCCAATAGTCATGGTGTTCTTCTTGAAAGGTAGGGACTTGACTTGGCGAATACTTGAAACTGGTTGGGGCTGAATATGATGCCATCAGTAGAACGAGGTTTGGAAATATGGAATGAAAAAAATGTTTAGTATGCTCTATGTCACACCCCAAAATAGAGGACATGACCGGCCGTGAACCGCAAGGCCTCAACTTGCAGAACACGTAGCCTCAAAATAATAAAAGTAATTAAATTATTATATAATATCGATTACCAAGAGACCAAGTTTCTATTCCCAAAATTCCAACCAAAAATTCCAAACCAACCGTGAGGCAAAACCACCATACGAACCAGCCAATAAAATGTACCTCCAAAGAATAAATAAATCAACGAAATCTAGTTACTAAAATCTTAAAAGAAATGCGGAAGCTAAATAATAAAATTCTAAAACTAAATTTAATGTCCTATGGAGGTCAATAAAATAAATCCCACAATTCCGCCAGAGTCCTTGCCTAACCTCCTGTCTCGCCTGAAAATGAGGTGGAATAAATCCGTCAGCTGAAAGCTCAGTGAATGGCAAATCATGTATATTACAATAGGTTTCTAAAACAGGGATTAAAATAATTTAAGCTATCAACATAAAATAAGGCATAAGAGTGTACCACAACCAAATAAAATAAACAATTTTCCGTTTAACCAATAATAAATCTCAATGGTGATCACAATCAGATATCCAACCAAACAACAAGGGGAACCACAAATACCAAATAGTACCAAATGCCAGTGAAATAAATAACTCAAAAATTGGATCCAATATCGAACTTAGAGTCACCACGAGTAGGCAGCCCGTGGAACTTTTCCCTAAGACGATCCGGTTAAGGTCACCAGGACGCACCAGGAACTTTTCCTTTAACCGTTGAGCATTAGGGTCACCCGGCCTAACCCGAGAATCTTCCTTAATGGCCAGAGTCACCCGCACACAGAGGATTAATTTCTCTGGACTTCCAAAATATATTCCCAAATAATATCCACAAAGTATTCACCAAAAAGACCATTCAGAAAATTAAATGATTCAAAGAACACCAACCATATGCCGTTTGATTAACGAGATATCAAATATACTTTCCAATTTTATAAGAAATAAATACAACTTTTAAAGGGATATTTTTAGGGGAACAGATAGATTTCGAAAGTATGTAACATGTTTAACCACTCACCTGAATCGGAAGACAACGCAATTCAAATAGGGAAATAAGACTACCCTGTTACAAAATAAATGATGCATAAAATCATTACCTATTCCAAACATAACAATAACTTAATTAACTTAAAAGTGTAATCACTATTAAAATTCCTAAACCTGAGTTATATTAAAAACTTAACAACTATGATTATATAATACAAACCTAAATCATATCCTTAAACTTCCCCACTGTACCAGAATAATGTTTATAGACTTTGACTTTTCCCAACCTCCTAAACTATTGTTATCCCTATGTTCTATATCAGCTACATGGGACAGCAACAAGAAAAAGGACGCTGACCACTTACATGATTTGGGGCCCAATCACTACTTTTTTCTATTTCTCTTCTCTCTCTTTATTGGATCAAAGCTCACGCACTGCCATTCTTTTGTTTCTCTCTCTCGGAATCAACCCACCCACTAGTTATTTCTATTCTTTCCTTGGCAATTGACAGAGAAAGAGACAAAGAATTTAGGAAGATCTGATTCAACTTACCAGGTGATCGAGCAAAAGAACATGCACTGTTGCGACTGCTACTCTGTTACAGAAAACCCTAATCCCAATAAAAACCTAGGCTATCAGTCTATTTATATACTAAACCCTAATACCCAAAAGTCCATTATCTATGTATCGGTTTATCGGGCCTTAAAAGCGGAAACCCTAATAGTCCTATATTAAACTATAACACCCAAAAATATATAATGAACCCAATACAATTATTTTACTAGAATAAAACTTAAGACTCCCAAAATTACATCCATGCCATTACTGAAAATAATATGAATTAAGTATTCAATAAGGAGCCTAAACTATACAAGTCTAAATAAATAGCAAATACAAAATAATTTGTACCATAAAAAAAACAGTGCTTCTAATATATAAAAATAATAATTAATTTAGGTCCAGACAAAAAATAAAAATTTTAATTTTAAATTCTAAGTTAAATATATCAGGCAAAAGTTGGGGTGTAACACTCTAATACCAAATTTGTTGGCTCGCGCAATAGATGTATATTTTCCTTAGAATGTATTCTTGGGTACTTGAGATTACATCATCTCCTATTTATACTTGATAGAAAATCTAGATTGGACTAACTTTTGACCTTCCAACTTCTAGATAAGACTTCTAGACCATTGTACAAATATATCTATGGAAAGACTCGTCAAATTAACATCCTTGTAGAACAATTAGAAATTAACTTCTAACATGTGTATCCCCCTTTTAATCTTTGTTTCTATCCTCAAAAGATTAATAAAGCAAATTTACCAATAAAAAAAGCAATTGAGGTAAATTGGAGATAACAGCAAAGGAAAACCAGACGTTATTTGATTTTTCCTTTTGAGACCATCATTGGTGCAAGCAAGTAGTGTGTTGTGGACAAGGTAAAAAAGCGCGTCCGTTTTATAACGGGGTCATCTTATCATTTTATTTACAGCAGCAACAAGTTCGAAACAAATCCGACATCTATTACGATTGTAGGACTTAGCTTACTATTGTAATAATTGTTTTATGAGACTGCATTAGTTGTTGAGCGCGACTACACAATTTTAGAGATGACCTCATATGACGTGGAAGAAATATGAAGCCAAAAGCCATTTCCGTTGTAATTGGCGCCCATTTATCGTACGGGTGGTCACCCCACCATCACTGTATGAATTTTTTACATTCGCCCATTACTTTGTAAGATAAGTCTACTTTGAAGATGAAAAGAAGGTCTGCTTTAGGAATTTTTCTTGCAAAATATTTGACCAGAGATGGAGAAATGGATTGATGACGGACTACTTAATATGGCAACACAAAACTCACAATCGGGTGAATAAAATTTTGACCATAGCTGTAGGAAACATGAAATGATTCACGAATAAAGATCCATTTTGTCTTTTTTTATTAAGATGTTGGGAATACATCTATGGTTTCTTGAAAAGAGGGCAGTTGTAGAAGCAAAAACACTTGTATGAAAAAGAAGTATTGGGAACACAAGCTCCATTTCCATTGTAAGTCTATAAACATTGTTGACGACAAGTGGAAAGTTCGCAGCCATTGGGATCTAGCACGACTTGGCATCTTTGTTCAGCTTTCACTTGAAACAACATCAGTACAACTGCAACAAAATTCAACGCCAAAATCAAGTTATTTGGATACATATGTATATCTATTTTGACTCGAAATAAAGTCATTGGGTACAAAAGCCATCTAACATAAACTGTTATTTGGGTTGATGGCATATGATATGGATCATATGCATATTGAAAAAATCGTTTTGCATGTGGTGGAGCAAAATCATTGTCTAATTGGTTTTCAACTACAAAGAGAAAAAAGATTAAAAAAAGAAAAAAGAGACTAGTTTTCTAACCATATAAATTTTTGTACAATAGCTATATACTAGACATTGTCATCTCAAAAACACATAGATACATTTGTTGTTCAATTACAAAGTATTCCAACATTTGGGATGGAGAAATTTCTAAGAACAGGTCTCTAATTCTATGTTTCCCTAAGTGAAGAAAAAATTTCATTGGTAGTTACAAAGATTAATGCAAAACCAAGGATGGAAGACATCACAATAGAAAGCCCCGAATCCCAACTAAGTTAGCAACTACACTTTCGACAATCATACAATAGTACTCGAATTCAGAAGCGATTTTCAAACCATTGTAGATGTTTGCAGGCTTTACATAGATTTTAGGATTGGATTCAAGCTAATTTTTTCAACTTAGACTTCAAAGAAGTGTTAAAAAAAAAAAAACAAACAAACAAATTAACCTGTCAAAAGCAAGACAAAAAGCCTATAATTGAAGCAAGAAAAATTGGTCATCTCAACGAAAACGTAATGTGAGCTTCTTTTGCTCTGTTTACTTAATAGAAAGAACCAGGGCAATATTTATAGGGTAAAAGGCTAGTTCGAGTTGTATACTATGCACAACTTGTCATAATTCTTTTACGTTAGAGTAGCAGATACGGATGACGAGCTGAGTCACTAAAAATGGAAATAAAGTGAAGGTAATTTGGGTGCATCGAAACAAAATGATACATCATTTATATATTTTGGTGAATCTTCATAATTACTTTCAAAACTTCCAGTCTTTTCCCTTATTTGGTCTATTTAATAAAATTGATTCGCTTTTTGCATAATGTGTACGTATAATTCTATTGATAGTGTTAGAATAAATGAAAAGAAATAATATTAAGTACAAGGAAGGAAATCCCAAAATATTAATGAAATAGACGAATTCAATAATTTAATGCCACATGGATTTTAGGATGGTAATTATATCCACAGCAATAGATATTTCAGCAACTTTGTACAATAAGGATAAGAAAAGGAGTGCATGAGGCTAAAATGGGTCTGTGAAAATCAATTCCCAAAATAAACTAAGAACAGTAAATTTTCGTGAAAAGAAATAATAATCAGTTCTTACGTTTGCTACCATTGCTCTTTTTATGAAGTGTTGTCTGATTGCTATTGTCAAAAACCAATGTATTTCGGGAAGTGGGAGGAGGAACCTATTCCTCAAGCACCTTTGGTGAGACGATAAATTTGTCTTTAAGATACCATGCAATACATGAATCATGTTTCGATTGTTCAATGTACACTCCTTAAGTCCCACATTCTATTTTTCCAATTCTGTAAATTTTTAAATATGATTGTAGTTAAGCCTTCGCTAATTTCTTAATACCAGAGTTTATGATATTCGGATTCTATTTTCGCATTGCTTTTACTAACAAGGTGTGCTCTTTTTCTTCTTCTTATATATAAAGAGCTAAGGAATCAAGGTGGATATTTTAAAACTAAAAAACAAACACTTTCCCTCTTAGTATTATTAGCTGTTGGAAAAAAATTTGAGAAGATTGTTTAATAGTTGGTGTGAAAGTTGAAGACATTCAGCAATAGAACAAATCAGTTTGTAATTTTATGCTACTGGGCATTCAACGAGGCAAAGTTGAACATTTTTAAGTTTGTATTTGAAACATATTGCTTAATTCAAAAAAGTTTGGTTGACTACATTTTATGTCTCGTGACTTCAAATACTAGAATTTTGTTTACGCTTGTTTAAACTAAATTGTCGATATCACACCCAACTAGCAAACAAAGCCTAAATTCTTTCCTTCGATCCTTTTATTATTTTTTACTTTACTATAGATGAATTCTGGTATTCATTCATATTCAATAATGGATACAAAGTACAAGATTTATACACATCAATTCTCCTAAACTACCTCCTATATTTACGGTAACTGACTCCTAAACTATCTCCTATATTTGTACGGTAACTGATATACAAGGGGAAAGTCAAGGATTCTCCAATATTATCTCCCATAATATCTCCAATGATATCTCAACACTCCCCCTCAAGTCGGCGCATAGATGTCACACATGCCCAACTTGTCCAAGAACTTTATGAAGATTCGACTCGAGACTGCTTTGGTGAGAATATCAGCCAATTGGTCTTCTGATCGAATCTGAGGTAACTCCAAAATCTTCTCATCCAATTTCTCCTTAATGAAGAACCGATCAATCTCCACATTTTTGTACGATCGTGCTGTACGGGATTATGAGCAATATCTCGAGCCGCTTTATTATCACAATACAATCGTATTGGCTTCTGAGGAGGATATCCCAAATCAGTCAAGAGTAGTCGTAACCACAATGCCTCACAAACACCCAGTGCCATGCCTCTAAACTCAGCTTCGGCGCTAGATCGCGCCACCACCTCCTGCTTCCTATTTCTCCAGGTCACCAGATTACCTCCTACGAAGGTGAAGTACCCAGATGTGGATCGTCTGTCATCAATCGATCCAGCCCAGTCGGCATCACTATAAGCATCCACATTCTGACAATCTACATTCTTAGTGAACAAAATACCTTTTCCAGGTGCAGACTTCAGATATCTCAAAATTCGCGTCACGGTGTTCATGTGCTTTTCCCCAGGGTTATGCATGAACTGGCTAACTACACTCAATGCATAGGCGAGGTCCGGCCTAGTATGAGCTAAATACATCAATCTGCCAACAAGTCTCTGATATCTCCCTTTATCAACCGGCACTTGATTTTTTTCGAAGCACAATTTCAAACCCTCTTCTATTGGAGTATCAGCTAGTTGACTTGCGAACATCCCGGTTTCCTGCAGCAAGTCTAAAGTATATTTCCTTTGAGATAAGAAAATACCTTTATTCGAACGGGACACTTCGATGCCAAGAAAATATCTTAGGCTCCCAAGATCTTTCATCTCGAACTCTCTTGACAAGTATTCTTGAAGCGCCTTTTGCTCATCAGGGTCATTCCCTGTTACAACCATGTCGTCAACATACACAATGAGGGCAGTAATCCTACCATGTCGTTTCTTCAAGAACAACGTATGATCCGAGTTGCTCTGGCTGTAGCCGAAGGATCTCATCGATTTTGTGAACTTTCCAAACCAAGCCCTTGGTGATTGTTTCAGTCCATATAACGATTTCTTAAGCTTGCACACTTTTCGTCGATGCTCTTCAGGTATCATACACCCTGGAGGTAAATCCATATACACTTCTTCGGACAAATCGCCATGCAGGAAGGCGTTCTTCACATCAAACTGCTGTAGCGGCCAATCTAGGTTCACAGCAAGGGACAATAAAACTCGAATTTTGTTGATCTTTGCGACTGGTGCAAAGGTGTCGGTGTAATCGATGCCATAAACCTGGGTATATCCTTTTGCCACTAGCCTCGTCTTGAATCGCTCCACTGTCCCATCTGCTTTGTGTTTCACAGTATACACCCAGCGACATCCAACAGGTTTTTTCTCAGGGGGTCGATCAACTAACTCCCAAGTCCCATTTTTCTGCAGGGAGTTCATCTCCTCATTCATCGCCGCCTTCCACCTAGGGTCAGTTAAGGCTTCCTGCACATTGTTAGGAATAGCAACAGTAGATAATTGATAAACAAATGACTTATTCGATTCAGACAAGCGATGGTCAGACACATACTGGCTCATAGGATATTTCACCTTACTCGACAGATCAGGTTCATAGGCAAGTTTGGGAATACCTTGTGTTTGTCTCGGCGGTAGTTGTTTCCGGGGAGGTTCAGATATAACAGTAGGATCATCCGACAATGGTGCTGACGATTGGTTATTTGGTGTTTGGCCATAATCTTCATCGCTGCCAAGTTCATCGTCCATCTCCCCTTCACTGCCGTTTCCATTGTTCAAATCTTCAAATACACCATCCAAACCCTCACTGTCAATTTCAGAAGTATCAGCGGCGATCTGTTCGGATTCAGAGGGATCAGAGTCGCGATGTTCCGACCGGAGTCCCTCCGTAACAACGTCGGGAACAATATCGGGAAGTTCAGGGCGACCGGGGTCGGCCGATTCTGACCGGGGTCGGTCCAGAGGGCGGTCTAGAGGGTAGTCCAAACTCTGAACGTCGTCCAAACTCTGAACTTCATGCAAATTCTCCCCCTGAAGTTCATGGCTATGTGTGGGTGCGAAGTACATGTCCTGCTCATGAAAGACCACATCCATGGTAACAAAGGTTCGTCGGCTCGGAGGATGATAACACCGGTACCCCTTCTGATGAGCAGGATATCCCAAGAACAAGCAGCGTATGGCCCGGGGTTCCAACTTATTTTGGTGATGTTTATGGAGGTGTACAAAGGCAACACACCCGAAAACACGGGGTGGTAAGTTTGGGAACAACCGGAGAAGTGGGGACCGCCTCTTGAAGTGCCTGAAACGAAGTCCGAAAATCAATAGTACTTGAGGGCACGCGATTGATCAAGTATGCTGCCGAGGTGAGGGCACATCCCCAATATGACAACGGTAGATGGGCCTCAATGAGGGAAGCCCGAACAACTTCCAAGAGGTGACGATTCTTGCGCTCGGCCACCCCGTTTTGTTGGGGTGTATCGACACATGTAGTTTGATGAACAATACCATGTTTGCTCAAGTACCGTTGCAAGTCAGAGCTCATGTATTCATGGCCATTGTCACTTCGGAGGACCTGGATTTTAGCATTGTCCTGACTAGCAACCAACGTATGAAATCGCTGAAACAAAATATTTACCTCACCTTTGGACTTCATCAAGCATACCCTGGTCATCCGGGTGCAATCATCGATAAACGTAAAAAACCACCACGAACCATCTAAAGCAGCATATTTAGATGGTCCCCAAACATCAGAGTGAATGACCATAAAAGGAACAGAACTCTTATTCAAAAACAAAGGAAATGAGGTCCGATGACTCTTGGCCAGTTCACAAACATCACATTTAAAATTAGAAACGTCACAGTGCGTAAATACACTCGGAAATAATTTTTTTAGATAACCGAAAGAAGCATGTCCCAAGCGGCCATGCCAAAGCCATATCTTGGATTTTTGTTTCGCATCATCCTCAGACATGTCCACCTGCAAGGCTTGGCGCAACTGATCTGAGCTTGTAGAAACCAAATCCAAATAGTACAACTTCCCTCGCCTAACACCATAACCAATCGTCTGCCTTGTCCGTATATCCTTAAAAACACAAGAGTTGGGCCAAAAAATAACAACACAAAATAAGGCAGCAGTTATTTGAGAAACAGACAATAACTGATAACTCAAAGAAGGAACAATCAGGACAGAATCCAAATTCAAGGTATTAGTAAGGGTTAGAGACCCTTCACCAATAATGGGGATTGAGGTACCATCAGCTGTAGTGACAGAATTTTGGGAGGAAGGGTTTAATTTTTTCACTTGTCTAAGATCAAAAGTCATATGATCCGAAGCACCGGAATCAATTATCCATGTACTATTCGAAACAGGTGTAGAAACCTTTAAAACCTTACCTCCATTACCTGCGACCACTGCCATAGCCGAGGGACCGGAACCATCATCTCCATCAGATCTAGTTCCAGCAATTGCACCAATAGGAGTAGATCTGGAGCTTTTCGTCCTGCGGCTGTCGCGCGTATGATCCCAGCCCTCAGGGTATCCCACGAGCTCATAGCATCTGCTCTTGGAGTGGCCAGGAAGTCCACAATGATCACAGGTATACTTTGGTAATTGTCACTCTTCTGATCATTCTTCTGAGAGAAGCGGCGGTTCGATCTATTCTGGGCAGCCATAGCGGAAGCTTCGGAATTCGTCTGTTGGCCATTCATCGCCCCGCGTCTGAGATCCTCCCGTCGTACAAAAGCATAACATTCTTCCAATCCCGGAATCGGATCTTTGCACAGAATCTCACCACGGATTTGTTCAAAATCATCATCCAAACCTGCAAGAAAAATGTGAACTCGCTGCCGCTGGATCGAATTTCGGTAGGCTTCAACATCCGAGGAATCCTTCATCACAACCTTGTCACGATGATCCAATTCGCTAAAAAATTTTGTCAATTCACCATAGAAAATGGACAAAGGTCGACCAATCTGCTTGGCCGAAAAAGCACGCTGGTTCAAGGAGAAAACCCGCAACTCGTCAGTTCCATCGTAGAAGGCTTTGGATAGAGCCTTCCAAATCTCACGAGCAGTCGGAAGTCGGATATATCACTTCATGATGTCCGGACTCATTGACATCAAGAGCCATCGTTTCACTCGCTGGTTGTCGGCATACCACTTCTCGTATCCACTATCTCCATCCTTCGGCGGAGTCGCGTCGTCACGGATGAAGGAAAGTTTTTCCTTCTCGGCAATCTGCATTTCCAACATCTGGGACCATAGATCATAATTTGTTTCATTCAGAATGATTCCAGTGTTGAAGGAACTCTCATGTTGAATCACGATCGGAATCGAAATGGTCGAAGTGGTCGTCCGTGGATTGGTCATTGCTTGGCAAGATCAGAATTTTTTCAATGGAGGAAGACGGAACTCAAGAGCTTTTCGCTAGGCTCTGATACCAAGATGAATTCTGGTATTCATTCATATTCAATAATGGATACAAAGTACAAGATTTATACACATCAATTCTCCTAAACTACCTCCTATATTTACGGTAACTGACTCCTAAACTATCTCGTATATTTACGGTAACTGATATACAAGGGGAAAGTCAAGGATTCTCCAATATTATCTCCCATAATATCTCCAATGATATCTCAACAACTATTTAATTATTTTGTTCAATTCCTGTTTTGTAATCAAATGATTGCTTAATCCCAGGTTCAACTAACCCTCCAAAGAGAATGAGCAAGCAAACACTTCCTCTACGACGTTGTTATGCTAAAAGTTGATTTGCTGCTGCTGTCTTGAATGAGTTTGCTGTTGGTACCCTCATTCTGTTACTGCACCTATTCCAATTGGAGATTCTATGCTAAAAGTTGGTGTGGTCTGCTTATGTTTCTGCCTTTGAGCTCTGTCAATTTGCTGATGTTATCCTCATTTTGCTGCTATATAGTTGGGTTTCATGTTATAATGTTCGTTAAAAAAAAACTAATGCTTGGATATCATCGGGGTTTGATGAAATTGAGTTTGCAATTGGATTGGATTGTACTGTACTGGATGAAAATAGATTTGTTTTTAAATTGAATAAGGTGAGATTTTTGTATTTGTGTATGTTGAAGTGTCATGTTGGGTGGTAGAACGCCTAGTCATATTGGAACATTTGGTCAAGAGGAATTACAAAATCACTTTACTTTTAATAATTATGAGTTGTTTTATTGATATGTTAAATAATTACATTTATCTTTTTGCGATTTTGTACATGTAAGTAGGAGATAGAGTTATATTTTGGTAGTTAATAACCAAGATGGAGTGATAGGCGCGTCAAATACATGTGTTTTAGCGCCTAAGTAGGGGTTTTAGCGCATTAGATGAGCGGTTTATTTCTTATTTTCCTGTTAATGCGTGCACGTGGTTGGTATTTGTGTTTATGGTTATTTTGCAGGAAAAATGGGTTAATTTTGGTGCTATTTGATGATTGTGTGGGCCCGTGAAGGAGAGGGGCAGTGGAAGAGAAGCGTGGAGGCCAAGCTATCCGAAGAAAAGACGTAAAAGCATCGGTAGCGCTACCCAGAAAGTCCAGGAGCGCTCCAAAGCTGTTACAAAAGGTCCAGAATGTCTAGGAGCGATACACCATTATGCCAGTAGCGCTCCGAATTGGTTACAAAACCTCCAGAATGTTCACGAGCGCTACCCCAGTTCTTTGGTAGCGCTACTTATCCAAGAATTGAAACGCCGTCGTTCTAGTAGTCAACAGGCCGAAGAAGACGAGAAAAGGAACCGGGAGCGCTACCCCCAAATACCTGTAGTGCTACCGGTGCTGTTAAAAGACCAAAACGCGGTCGTTTTTGGGGTTCAAAGGTTCAAAAAGGGTCACCCGAAGAGCCTCGGGAGCGCTACCCCATTTTGCCTGTAGCGCTACCGAGGTAGTTAGTAAGCCAAACGTTGCCGTTTTCAAGCATTTTCCGTGGATTATTATTATTTTTAATTAGTTTTATTAGGGTTAAGTATGTTTTAGTATAAATATGCGTGATTAGGTGTATTAGGTTTATGTTTTTCATTAGTTAGGGTTCATTTCTCTTAAGCATCAGCAGCTGTTCTTCCAGACCTTGTTCTTCCATTATTCCAGCTTTCAAGTTTAATTTAATCGCACTCCGGTAACGTTTATGCTATTTTCACCTTCATTAAAGTTGTTCGTAATCATTGGTTTGTTATAGATCCTTGCTTGTTTTTTTTTATCTATCATTCTTTAGATGATCATGTTCCGATCTAGGATGCTATCTATTGTGTTTTTCGTCATGTGTGAGTAGTTTTCCAGAGTATGGTCGCGGGACGAAGGCGTTTCGTGACTGACTTAATTGATTTCGTGCCTCGGTTTCGAATCTTCCATACTTTCCAGCATTTTGGGATTCCTATTATGAGAACCCTTTAATAAACGAAACCTACGGGTGGGCTTTTATTCGAGAACCTTTTTAGCTTACTCCAAAGTCAGTGAAAGGATTATTGTGGCCCGAGCAGGAATCAGTTGAGTTCGTTGCGGACGCTGGGTTTCCGTGACTGTACTCGTCTTTAGTTTATTGTTATTCAATTAATTGTCAAGTTTCTAGTTAATTAATCAACCAAATCGAAGTTTATGGGTGGCTACCTGAGAACCAAGTAAAACTAGTGCTCGCAGTCTTGGGTTAAAACACCGTCCGTCCGTCTCAGTGGTTCGACTCCGGTACTTCCGGATATTTATTATGCTACATCAGTCGAGAGTCTTACGCTTGGGACGCCATTTTTAGAGTCTTATTTTGTAAACACCTGAACGGTCAAGCATTTTTGGCGCCGTTGCCGGGGACGGCGACGAGTGTTTTGGAGTGTGAGCCCCAGTTTTATTTTTGTTTTAGTTGAGTCATCATAGGTGGGAAGAAGGGAGTTCCCCAAGATCGGGACCCCCTTTATTTCCGCAACCTAACCCATCGGTTAGTTAGAAGAGAGTCAGGGTCGAGTCAGCCTGTGGCGTCTAGTCCGACGTCTTTAAATTTAGAGTCAGAGTCAGTTCCAGTTGGTGGTCTTTTCGTAGAATTGTCTTTCGAGTCAGTTAGTGTCAGTAACCCGCTTTTTGAGTCTAGTTCAGTTTCGGAGTCAGAGTCAGATTCAGGTACGATGGAGGACAACCACTTGGTTAATCCACCATCTCTGAGGCAACACTTGCATCCAGAGAGGACCACTCCTCTCGGACCAATTGTGTTCCCTCGAGAGACACTAGCAGCAGGAAATGCATTCACCGTAAAGTTCGGTGTTCTGAATAACTTGCCCCACTTTTACGGGCGAGAGAATGATGACCCGCACGAGCATGTGCGAACCTTTGAGGGGTTGGTGCGCAACCTTGAATCCAGCACCCAGTATGAGAATGCCTGCCTCAAGCTGTTTGAGTCAACTTTGAAAGACAGTGCCCTCATCTGGTTTAGACTGCAGAAGTCTCAGTCTTTCACCACGTGGGCACAAGTGAGAGAGGCGTTTTATAGGAAGTATTTTTCTGAAGCCAAAACTAAGAAGTTTAGGCGACAAATTCAGGGCTTCAGACAGGAGAGGGGGGAGTCAATTTTAAAGGCATGGGAGCGCTTCAAAGAGCTGCTCCTCAGATTGCCTGATCACGGTTTTGGTAAGATCCAACTAGTGGAATTCTTTCATCTGGGCCTCAACGCTAAGACAGTCCAGCTCATCGAGTACTCCTGCGAAGGAGACGACTTCATGTCTAAGACAGCAGATGAGGCCTGGGATTTTCTAGATGACCTGGCCGATAGGCAGAGAGCTTTAGAGCCCTCAGAATATGAGAGAGCTGGACCTTTTGGGTCCGGCATTGTCCCTGTGGCTATGCGTGACAAAGAACTTTTTACACAGATAGATAAAATAGCCCAGAAATTAGAGGACTTAGGGGTTAAGCAGAGCCGCCAGGTCAACGAGGTCAAAATAGAGGAAGTTTGCGAGTGGTGTGAGTGTAGAGGACACACCACCTCTGTGTGTCCGGGATTCATTGCTAGTAAGCCATCGAATCATGCAAACCAGTCCATTCAGGGGAATCAGTCCAGTCAGGAAGATGTAAATGCTGTGAGGGAGTATAACCCATACTCCAACACATACAATACAGGGTGGAGGGACCATCCCAACTTTGGGTGGTCAGACTCCAAGCTTGTTGGTGGAGGCCAAGTACAACCCCATGCACCACCTCCGCCACAGCAGCAATACCAGCATCAGCAGTCTTACAGGCCCCAACAGGGCCAGATAGTTCCTTATCAGTACATTCCGCAGCCAGTTAGGGGGCAAGGTCCATCCGATCGTGGACCTCCCCCAGGGTACAACCAAGTGGCCCCCAGAGAACATAGGTGGGAAGAGAATGTCACTTCTCTGTTACAGTCCCAAGCTGCATTCCAGAATGAGACCAAAACCCAAATAGGCCAGATTCAGCATAACATGACCGCTCTCACCAATATGATACAACAGATGCAGCAGGTTAGGGGGCAGTTCCCATCTCAACCCCAAGCAAATCACGCAGGAACCCACTTGATAGGGGAGAGCAGCAGTCAGAACCCTAACACTGGGGAGGCTAATGCTGTGACCACTCTTCGGAGTGGGAAAATTATTGACAAGACTGTTGCTCCCAAGCAGAAACCTGTTCCACCCACGGAACCAAAGGTTGTTCCTGCAGTAGTTCCGGACTCAGGAAAGGAGTCTGAGGAGGAGGAGAATGAAAGAGAGGAGTTACCTGAGGTGGTGGTGCCTGCACCTGCGGCCCCCACGACTCCAGTGGTACCGGCTGCCCCATTCCCCCAAAGGTTGGCGGCAAGGCCGAAGGTCAATGCGAACTCTCAAATTGTTGAGCTGTTCAAGAAAATTCAATTTCCGATTTCCTTGCTAGAGGCCATTGACACTATTCCTCAGTTTGCCAAGGTCCTCAAAGACTTGTGCACAACTAAGAGGAAGAGCAAGAACCAGGACAAGGTGTTCCTGGCGGAGCAAGCGAGCTCCATCTTTAAGGCGGATCTTCTAGAGAAGAGGAAGGATCCTGGTTGTCCCACCATTTCCATTGTCATAGGAGGCCAGCGTTTTGACAAAGCTTTACTTGATTTGGGAGCAAGCATCAACTTGCTCCCCTATTCTGTTTTCCTCAAGCTAGGCCTCGGAGATCTAAAGACCACACCCGTCACGCTACAGTTAGCTGACCGGAGTGTGAGAGTCCCAAAGGGGGTGGTGGAAGATGTTCTGATTCAAGTTGGGGAATTCATGTTCCCCGCAGATTTCATTGTGTTGGACATGTGTCCGGCTACCGAGTCTTTTGAGAAGACTCCCATCATCCTAGGTCGACCATTCTTAGCCACTTCCAGTGCCATGTTCAATTGCTCAACTGGCCAGGTCCAGTTATCTGTGGGAGAGTCTAAGATGGAAGTAAACATGTACTCCATCGAAAGCCTAGAGGAGGATGATGATGAGATTTATGATGTGGGTCTGATCGACACGCTAGTTCAAGAGCACGTCGAGAGTGTTTTGTTGAGTGACCCACTGGAGAAATGCCTGACGGCCGAGGAGAGGGCCTTCATGGATTCTCCAGACATGGGAGATTTGTTTGAGATGTTAAACGTCGAGGACGTGTGCGCTGCCAACCCTTGGGTTCCAACCAAGGAACCCTTGGGAGAATCCACCAAGGTGTTTCCATCATCTGTTGAGCCGCCCAAGCCTGAACTTAAGCCATTGCCTACCCATTTGAATTACGCGTTCTTGAAAGGCGATGAGACATTCCCTGTGGTGATCTCCTCCACTTTGGAGGGGGATCAAGAGAGTAGATTGCTCGATGTGTTAAGAGAGCATATAGGCGCGATTGGCTGGACTATAGCAGATATCAAGGGGATTAGTCCCGCAGTGTGCACACACCATATTTATCTTGAGGAGAACGTGACCCCTTCTAGGCAACCTCAGCACCGTCTGAATCCACATATGAAAGATGTTGTGAGGGCTGAGGTACTTAAGCTTTTAGATACGGGCATCATTTACCCAATTGCTGATAGCAAGTGGGTAAGCCCTATTCAAGTTGTGCCTAAGAAGGCAGGGGTCACTGTTGTGCAGAATGAGTATGGGGAAGATGTCACCACTAGGGTCCCAAACAAGTGGCGTGTGTGCATAGACTACCGGAAGCTCAATGCGGGCACCCGGAAGGATCACTTTCCCCTACCATTCATTGACCAGATCCTAGAGAGGATAGCTGGTAAGGCTTTTTATTGTTTCCTGGATGGTTACTCGGGCTACAATCAGATAGAGATAGCCCTAGAGGACCAGGAAAAGACCACGTTCACCTGCCCGTATGGCACATTTGCCTACCGTCGCATGCCTTTTGGCTTGTGCAATGCCCCTGGCACCTTTTCGAGGTGCATGATGGGGATTTTCAGCGACATGGTAGAGAGGATAGTGGAGGTGTTCATGGACGACTTCTCCGTGTTTAGAGAGTCTTTTGAGGGGTGTCTTGACAACCTCAAGCATGTGTTGAGGAGGTGTGAACAGAAGAATTTGCTCTTGAATTGGGAGAAGTGCCATTTTATGGTACGTGAGGGCATAGTTCTGGGACACATTGTCTCAGAAAGAGGACTTGAAGTAGACAAGGCCAAGGTTGGCCTCATTGCTAGTTTGCCATCTCCCAAGAGTGTGAAGGATGTCCGGTCATTCCTTGGGCACGCTGGTTTCTACCGGCGTTTCATCAAGGATTTTAGTGCGATTTCACGACCGTTGTGTCTATTGTTGGCGAAGGACGCACCCTTTGCGTGGTCCGAGGCCTGTGAGGAGGCCTTCCAGAAGTTGAAGCGGAGCCTCACGACTCCGCCCATTGTCCAGGCCCCTGATTGGGACCTCCCATTTGAGCTCATGTGCGATGCCTCTTACTATGCAGTGGGGGCAGTGTTGGGGCAAAGGAGAGACAAGGCCCCGTGTGTGATTTATTATGCGAGTAAGACATTGAATGAGGCACAGTTGAACTACACCACCACGGAGAAAGAGATGTTGGCGGTGGTGTTTGCCTTAGATAAATTTCGGTCCTACTTGGTCGGTATGCAGATCACAGTCTTCACTGATCATGCGGCATTGAAATATCTAATGACCAAGCAGGACGCGAAAGCTCGCTTGATTAGGTGGATTCTGCTCTTGCAAGAATTCCACCTAACCATCAAGGATAAGAAGGGGGTAGAGAATCTAGTGGCCGATCATTTATCTCGTTTGGAACCCGAGGACCCTTCCTCGGATGTTCCCATTAGAGATTCCTTCCCGGATGAGCAGCTGTTTGCTGCTAGTGAGTGCCCATGGTAACTGGGCAGATTCCTCCTAGTTGGTCCACCCAGGTAAAGCAGAGGTTTTTGAGAGATGTCCGGCAGTACATATTTGATGACCCATATTTATTCAAACACTGCCCGGACCAGATTGTGCGTAGGTGTATCCCTGAGTCCGACCAACAGAGTGTTATAGAGTTTTGTCATAATGAGGCGTGTGGTGGTCACTTCTCTGCGAAGAAGACCACCGCAAAAATTTTACAATGTGGTTTTTGGTGGCCTGACATGTTTAAGAGGGTGCATGCTTTTTGTAAGGCGTGTGAGCGTTGCCAAAAGCTTGGCAAGATAAGTGCGCGTAATGAGATGACACTCCAGCCTATCCTTGTACTTGAGGTATTTGATTGCTGGGGTATTGATTTTATGGGTCCGTTTTCGAAGTCCCATGGTTTTGAGTATATTTTGCTGGCTGTGGACTATGTGTCCAAGTGGGTTGAGGCGATCCCCACTAAGTCCATAGAGTCCAGGTTGGTCTTAGATATTCTCAGGACCAACATATTGACGAGGTTTGGCGTACCACTTGCCATTATCTCAGACCAGGGTAAGCAGTTCACAGGGCGGTTGTTCGCCAAGTTGATGGGGGAGTATAAGGTAAATCATAAGGTGTCCACATCTTACCACCCCCAAACCAATGGGCAGGCCGAGTTGGCCAATAGGGAGATTAAGAGAATCTTAGAGAAGACCGTAGGTGTGACCAGGAAGGATTGGTCCAATAGGTTGAGTGATGCGTTGTGGGCCTACCGCACAGCTTACAAGACCGTGTTGGGTGCTTCACCCTACCGGCTCGTTTATGGTAAGGCCTGCCACCTGCCAGTTGAGTTAGAGAAGAAGGCCTTTTGGGCCATTAAGAAAGTCAATGCAAGTCTAGAGAGGGCAGGTGAGCAACGGAAGTTGGAGTTGTGTGAGCTCGAGGAGCTTAGGAATGAGGCATATGAGAACTCGGTGATTTACAAGTCGAAGGTTAAGGCGTACCATGATAGGACCATTCAGCGCAAAACCTTTATAGTAGGTCAAAAGGTGTTACTCTACAATTCGCGCCTCCACATCTTTCCGGGTAAGTTGAGGTCACGTTGGGAAGGTCCCTACATAGTGCTTAAGGTGTATCCGAATGGTTCAGTCGATCTCCGTGATCCTAGGGATGGTAGTGAGTCTAAAGTAAATGGGCAGCGTTTGAAACCATTTTTGGAATTTGTTGAAGTAGGTGAAGCTAATGAGGAGTTGGTCGATCCAGTTTACACGGACGACCTAGCTGAATAGGCTTGTTTAGCCTGGTTTTTACGGGTAGCTCACGCGTACCATCCTCTTGATTGAGCGGTGGACCCGACCCCCAGTTTTGTGCTTATTGCTAAAACACATAGGGGTACCCATCATTGACTTGGGTCTTTTAGCTCCGCACGCCGCTAGTAAAATATGAATCGTGTGCCCGGTCCCGGTTAGGAAGGACAATTGTGTGTCATTTCATTCATGTTATTTCTTTCTGTCATTCATTTCAGTTGTTCTGTTATTTGCTAAAAAAAAAAAATCAAAATCCAAAAAAAAAAAAAAAAATTGTCTTGATGGTCTTGTATAGCCACCCACACCTTCCTTCAAGTTGAGGGAAGGCGTGGGGAGAAAAGTATGACACGTGAGGCTGCGTGAATGCGTGGTGGAGTATTTTTATTTTGTTTTTGTGGAGCCCGGATAACACGAGCCGGGCGTGCTAATGTCATTTGCTCTCAGTAGGTAGTTGGCAGGTAAATCTTATTGCAGGGGATGTGCTACCACACCAGCCTTGGTAGTTTAGATCTCACCGACAGGGTGATTGAGGCATTCAGGAACCCAAAGCCATGGGTGCCACTATGTGTGGCGGTTGTTAGTCCAAAAAGCCTTGTCGCGGTCTTGTGTGACTAGCTGTGGTCTCGTAAGGGGGGCCGAAGGAGCAACCCTTGAAAGTTCTGCCAATGACGAAAGGCAGCGGTGGTGACAAATTCCTCAAACATCGGCCGAGGTCATAGGTGGTTGGCTGCCACCCATCGGTCCACTCTTCTCCCTTGTTCTCCTTATTTTTCCTGTTCTCTAGCTCTGAGGACAGAGCGCATCTCAAGTTGGGGGAGGGATCACTTTGTTCTTTATTTTGTAAAAAAAAAAAAAATTAAAAAAAAAATGGTGGAAATCTTTTTGCATGAGACTTGAAGACTGTGAGATTGGCTCATGATTGATTGAGTTTGAGATATGATATTGCATATGGTGGCATTATAGTTCTTTTTGCTAGTTTGTTGCGAAAAATTTGTCATGGCATTTATTATGAGTACTTTTGCACTACACATTTCTTGGGGCTTTGGTTATTTGTGAGTTATGACTTGATTGTTCTCGATGGCCAGTTTAGTGGAGACTTATGCCCATGTGAGTTTAGAGCCTTATCTATTTCTTGGAGTGGTGTCAAATAAACTCTTGCTGTCACAAAAGAGCAAATTCGTTGTTGATCTCATTATCTTTGTCGTCGAGTATTGGGAATGTTTGGAATTGCCCACTTATCTCTTGGGTTTGGAAATTGTATGGTTGTATTGCCCCTTGGAGAGGATTATAGGCCATCTTTGCTATTTTGAGCCGGTTCTTTTCTTTGTTTCTTACATTTATCTCTTATGAGCCCATTTGAGCCTCACGCATGATAACCTTTTTCTTGTTGAGCTCCTCCATCTATATTGTGCTTTGAGAAGCCTTAGATAATTGTTTGAAGGTATATTTTAGAGAGAGAGTTAATATAGTGTGATTTGAGTTTTATTGATTGGTGATCTTTCCCATAGACAAAGAAAAAAAAAACAAAAACAAAAACAGAAAGGGAAGACACCAAATTATTGTGGAAAGAAGAAATATTTGTTCTAAATATGGAAAGGAAGGTGTGAAAGAGAGATGAGGCGGAGTTGAAAAAAAAAAAAAAGAAGAAGAAAAAGAAGGCACACATTGTTATATTTGCCTATGTGAGTTGTTGTTGGCCTATTCTCGGACACTTGAATGTTTTACCCTAATCTTGTAATACTTTCCCTTACCTTACGTTATAACCGAAATGAAAGTCCTATTTGATCCTAAGGGCAATGGGCTGTGAATTGGTGGATAAAGAGAGTTTCCAATACTTGACATTCCGTTCATGAGATCGTGTGTCCACTTTGTAGAGCTTTCTTTTTGTGTCAACTTGTGCAGGGTACTTTGCTTTCATTTACATAATTTCTGCCTGCACATATTGAGAGTAATATGCACCTTGTTTTGAGTGATTTCATTTGTTGAGTGCATGACATGGTGAGATTTGAAGTCGAGACTCGGTCCGGAGAGAACTTTTGATTGTTTTTCACTTGTGACCGAAGCCCTTGTTCACACACGCTGAGTTAAGATGCCATGACTTATTTTTTTGACTTGATAGTATCTAGAACTGCTTATGCCCATTATCTTATTGCAATGACTTTATATTATTTACTTGAGATATCATTGAGCTGTCTGACAGGTTTTTGGGTTTCACGTGAAAAGGATTCGTGGTGTTTTGTGGGTAATCACTGCTGAAAACCCTCACGAGACTTCACTCGTCCTACCGGGGCTGCCCGGGGGTTTAAAAGATCTATCCGTATTTTTATTTGCTTTATCCTTTTCGTTGCTAGGGACTAGCAACGCTCAAGTTGGGGGAGATGATAGGCGCGTCAAATACATGTGTTTTAGCGCCTAAGTAGGGGTTTTAGCGCATTAGATGAGCGGTTTATTTCTTATTTTCCTGTTAATGCGTGCACGTGGTTGGTATTTGTGTTTATGGTTATTTTGCAGGAAAAATGGGTTAATTTTGGTGCTATTTGATGATTGTGTGGGCCCGTGAAGGAGAGGGGCAGTGGAAGAGAAGCGTGGAGGCCAAGCTATCCGAAGAAAAGACGTAAAAGCATCGGTAGCGCTACCCAGAAAGTCCAGGAGCGCTCCAAAGCTGTTACAAAAGGTCCAGAATGTCTAGGAGCGATACACCATTATGCCAGTAGCGCTCCGAATTGGTTACAAAACCTCCAGAATGTTCACGAGCGCTACCCCAGTTCTTTGGTAGCGCTACTTATCCAAGAATTGAAACGCCGTCGTTCTAGTAGTCAACAGGCCGAAGAGGACGAGAAAAGGAACCGGGAGCGCTACCCCCAAATACCTGTAGCGCTACCGGTGCTGTTAAAAGACCAAAACGCGGTCGTTTTTGGGGTTCAAAGGTTCAAAAAGGGTCCCCCGAAGAGCCTTGGGAGCGCTACCCCAATTTGCCTGTAGCACTACCGAGGTAGTTAGTAAGCCAAACGTTGCCGTTTTCAAGCATTTTCCGTGGATTATTATTATTTTTAATTAGTTTTATTAGGGTTAAGTATGTTTTAGTATAAATATGCGTGATTAGGTGTATTAGGTTTATGTTTTTCATTAGTTAGGGTTTATTTCTCTTAAGCATCAACAGCTGTTCTTCCAGACCTTGTTCTTCCATTATTCCAGCTTTCAAGTTTAATTTAATCGCACTCCGGTAACATTTATGCTATTTTCACCTTCATTAAAGTTGTTCGTAATCATTGGTTTGTTATAGATCCTTGCTTGTTTTTTTTTATCTATCATTCTTTAGATGATCATGTTCCGATCTAGGATGCTATCTATTGTGTTTTTCGTCATGTGTGAGTAGTTTTCCAGAGTATGGTCGCGGGACGAAGGCGTTTCGTGACTGACTTAATTGATTTCGTGCCTCGGTTTCGAATCTTCCATACTTTCCAGCATTTTGGGATTCCTATTATGAGAACCCTTTAATAAACGAAACCTACGGGTGGGCTTTTATTCGAGAACCTTTTTAGCTTACTCCAAAGTCAGTGAAAGGATTATTGTGGCCCGAGCAGGAATCAGTTGAGTTCGTTGCGGACGCTGGGTTTCCGTGACTGTACTCGTCTTTAGTTTATTGTTATTCAATTAATTGTCAAGTTTCTAGTTAATTAATCAACCAAATCGAAGTTTATGGGTGGCTACCTGAGAGCCAAGTAAAACTAGTGCTCGCAGTCTTGGGTTAAAACACCGTCCGTCCGTCTCAGTGGTTCGACTCCGGTACTTCCGGATATTTATTATGCTACATCAGTCGAGAGTCTTACGCTTGGGACGCCATTTTTAGAGTCTTATTTTGTAAACACCCGAACGGTCAAGCATGGAGCTGAAAACTTTTTGGTAGTTAACTGAAACATTTGTTTTGAATTCTTTTTGTCATTAGAAACATGCAATATGCATGGATGTTTCATAGTTTTGGTATTACTTTTAATTACTTTGAAGTTTTTATTGCTGGAGGATGAATGTTTTGAATTTAGATGGTGAATGTTGGCTTGTTGGAAATTTGATTTGATTGATATTTTGCTTCTTTGCAATCTAAGATTTTCTTAAGAGTGAATTATAAGATACAAATATTGAAAACTTTGTAAGTAGATGAAAAATGATATTCTAGTGGCACAATTTGAGTGTGGTATCGCTAAAGTTATATTCTTTTGTGATAAAAAATATTTGTTATCCTTGTTTATTGACTAGAAACAATATTATCGGTGACACATTTTGTTGTCATGGTATATAATTTGGGTGACAACTCTTGTCACTGAAAATCTCTCTTCCGTGACATCATATTCCTATCACTATTGACACATTCTGCGACAGCTACACAATTTCGTCATGCTTGACTTTTAGTGGCACGGCTACAATCTCACCTCTTCTTTTGTCGCGAAGGTGTCACCAATGATAGTAGGTGGTAAAATCTCGATCTTCTGTGACATGTTTTTCTGTCACCAGACATGTTTTTTTCTTGTATTACCACATAATTCACTCGTATTAGATAAAAAAATCAGGTAATACTGGTATCCAAATGACCGAATCAGATATCTATGGGTTTGGCTATAATTGTTGTCCCCAAATCCACGTGGAACAAAATTAATGAAATTCCCATTCTGTTTAAAACAATATCCCCTTTTTCTTTATTTTCTTTTTGAATTTGTCTTTTTATTAATATTGAGATTTCCTTCCTTATTTAACTACATTCGTTGGGACCACGTACTCCAGGATATGTTTCTATAAATGGTTTCTATAATATTCTACAGTGTGAACAACTCAATTATATATGTTTAATATTATCCTTTGCATTTATTCAAACACTATCAATAAATTAAAATATATATTACATATATATAGAATTAACTTCATTAAGTTGACCTTATAAGAGAAAAGACTAGAAGTTTTTAAAGCAATTAATATGAATATTTACCAAAATATATATGTGGTGTATTATTTTGTTTGGATGCACCAAATTACCATCATTATATGTCCATTTATAATGACTCGGTTCGTGATCCCTGTATGATAGTAATACCGATATCCAAATGACTGAACCAATGTGAACAATGTGACTTAAGATTCTATGTATTGTACAATGTGAACAACTCAATTATACATGTTTAATATTGTCTTTTGCATTTATTCACACTATCAACAAAAATATATATTACATATATATAGAATTAAGATTCATTAAGTTGACCTTATAAGGGAAAAGACAAGAAGTTTTTAAAGCAAATATTAATATTTACCAAAATATATATTTGCTACATCATTCCTTGTATGGTAATCTTGTGTGAAAGAATTATGACAAGTAGTACACAGTTTACAATTCAAATTAGCTGTTTACCCTATAAATATTGCCTAGTCTCCTTTTATTAGGCAAACAAAGCTAAAAAAGTCCAATACGTTTTGGTTGGGATGGCCACTTTTTCTTACTCTAATTATAGGCCTTTTGTCTTGCTTTTGACAGGTCTGTGTTCTTTTTGTTTCTACACTTCTTTGAATTTTAGGTTGAAGTGATGAGCTTGAAACAATCTCTAAAAGATATCTAAAGCCTGCAAGCATCTACAACTGTTTGAATATAACTTGAGAATTAGAGTACTACTTTATGATTGTTGGAAGTGTGGGTGATAACCTAGTTGGAATTCGAGGCTTTCCGTTGTCATGTCTTTGATTCTGGCCTTATCTCAAAAATTAATGAAATATTTTCTTAGCTTAGCAAAAAAAAAAAAAAAAGAATTCAAGTACTGTTCTTATAAATTTATCCATCACAAACGTTGGAATATACTTTGTACTTGAACAACAAATGCATCTATAGGTTGTTGATATGGCAATGTCCAATATATTGGGCTTTTGTACCCAAATGATTAATTTTATTTTGAGTTAAAATAGATATACATATGTATCCAAACAACTTGATTTTGATGTTCAATTTTGTTGCAATTGTACTGATGTTGTTCCAAGTGAAAGCTGCACAAAGATGCCAAGTCGTGTTGGATCCCAATGGTTGCATACTTTCAACTTGTCGTCAACAATGTTTTCAGACTTACAATGGATATGGAGCTTGTGTTGCCAATCCTTCTTTCTCATATAAGTGTTTGTGCTTCTACAACTGTCATTTTCTCAAGAAACCATAAATGTATACCCAACATCTTAATAAAAAAGATATGAATCTTCATGATTCGTTAAGCTTCTCATGTTTCCTACAACTATGGTTGAGATTTGATTCACTTGATTGTGAGTGTTGTGTTGCCATAATAAGAACTCCATCACCAATCTTCTTCCCCTTTCTCTTTGTGTGCAAATACTTAGCAAGAAATTTCTAAAACATACCTTTTTTTCTTTTTCAAAACAAACTTATCTTACAAAGTAATGGGCATTGTGGGGTGACCAATGAGGGTCTACTTGTATGCACCAATGAAGGTCTCAACACACTACTTGCGCGATAAGCTGACACTACTAAAAAAAGGCTTAATTAGTTGGACATTCCTAAAATCATCATCCAAAAAATCACTGAACACCCTAAATTTTTTTTGAATCACTTTCACCCCCTGAAGTATTGGAATGTGTCACTTAACCCCTTCTGTTAGCCTTTCGCGAGATTTTTGAATGGTAAAACAATTTTTAAGAGAAAAGTTGATTTTCATACCTAAAAATGACCTTTTGTGATTTTCCTGGTCAAAATCTAAACCCAATTTGCTCCTCACTACTTACTACCCATTAGCTCAACTGTTGTATCAAAATTCCCAATCACTCTTCAGGGAATTGACGAGAGAGAGAGAGAGAGAGAGAGAGAGAGAGAGAGAGAGAGAGAGAGAGAGATCTATATTTAGAACACCCAAAACCTCAATTGTGATTGGGAATTTTGAGGTTTTGAAATTACAACACCAATCAATTCCACTAGAGAGAGATATGTATTTGGAACTAATGGACCGTATTGTAATTAAAACCCAATTTTGATTGCTTCTCTCTCTCTTGCTTCAAAATTGAGGAGCAAATTGCCAATTGAAATGACTTTTAATAACGCAGTGTTACAACAAAAATGACTTTTAATAACGCAATTTTATAGCATTTTTTTATTATGCTATAATAAATGGGTAACAATAGCGTTTCTTCTACATGAAGGGCAACAATAGCATTTTTTTCAATAATAAAGGGTAATAATAGCGTTTTTTAATCAAAAACTTTTTATAGCTATAGAGTACAACCTTATCACAACGTTTAGTATTGTATAGCGTTAGGTCACAGGCGCCATGTAAGGGCCCAAAAATTTCATAAATTTATACGATCAAAAGGTCATTAATTGATCCATGTTGAAGTGTACGACGTAAATTTGGTGATTAAATATGTTTGAAGTGAAGTGGGGAGTGAAAAACGAGTGAAAATCGATCGGATCAGATTTTTGGACCATTGGGTTAGATTTTGGACCAACAGGTCAGATTCTGAAATTCATCTAGTCAGATTTGAAAAATTTAAATAGAAGATAGATCTAACCGGTCAGATCTGTGTCCAACCAGTCAGACGTTCCGGTCAGATTTCGATCTTTGCCTAAAAATTTTGAAAATTTAAATCAGTGGCGAAACCTGACCGGTCAGGTTTTGGACCATCCAGTCAGGTTCTGGATGCGCATTTTAAAGGATAAAAATTAGATTTTTTGGAGAAATATCTAACTTTTCCAAAGAAGACTTCTCTCTCTCTCTCTCTCTCTATCTCTCTCTAGGGGGTCTTCTTCCCCAACCAAACCCTCCCTCCCTCCAAACCCTTGATCCTCTTAATTAAACCCAAATTCCTTCAAGATCTACCACTAATACTTCAAGATTAGTGGATATTTGAAGCTTTGAAGCACCATTTTCACTTGAAGCAAGATCTTGGGAGATCTCCACCTCCATTGTTGCTCAAGCTTGGAAGCTCAACCTATTTGAACCAAACTTTGAGGTAGGGATGTTTTCTCTTCTATTTATGGGTTTTCAACATGTTTTGACCCATATCTCCTCTTTTTGAATGTTTTGTGGAGTTTTGTTTTATATCCCTTCATGTTGGGTTTTTCTTAGATTTGTGTTTCCATTGTTCGATTCCGGTGCTAAATCACCATTGTTTCGTCTTTGGTTAGGTTATCTTTTCCTTGGATTGGGTTTGTCTTAGTGTTGGGCTGAATCATACTTGTATATGACATTGGAGAGTTGAAAATAGCTTAGGGTACTATGTGTGATGTTTTGTCTTAGATAGACATGAATTTTGTATATGACGAGTATTTGTGAGAAATACGTGAAATCATAAATCGTGAAATACCTACATAGTAGGCTTGTGATTTTTACGCTTTTGACATAAGGCGTAATGGTCTAGCCTCCGTGAGGAGATGTGCTAGGGATCATAATATCGTGGTCTAGCCTCCGATGGGAGTGGTGCTAGTGAAATGGAAAATATTGCTAGCCTCCTTATGGGAGCGGTGCTAGTTATGAAATTTGACTGGCTTTCCGAGGGAATTGTGCTAGTAGGCATTTATTTATGTTGGGCCACTTTCGGGTGAGGAGCCGTTATCGATCATTAGATTTGAATGGAATTTATCAAATAACGAAATAGTTAAGGATAATGATAGAACGGAATCTTGAATCGTGAGACTAATTTGGATGAAATTGTATCATTTACTATCAGTTTAATGTTACTACTGTACATCATATGTGATATCACTCGTGCCTTATGCCATGTCATTTGCATGTGTGTGACATTGGCATAGACATTCCTACTGGGCTTTGTAAGTTCGCCCTATTCGTTTCAGGTACAATTCCGGAGACTTAGCATATGGTGCGTGATGTGCATAAGGTGCTGTATGATTTTGAAGACCTTGACTAGAGTTACCTAGCATCTTTGTATTAACATTTTTTTGAAAAGATGTGTTGTAACTCATTTTCAATTCTGTACTTTATTTTCACAAGAAGTGTAGGACGACTGACTCATGTTTATTTTGGGATCCCTTTTGGAACTGGGAGTACTTTGTTGTAATATTTCTAGACTTGACTTCCATACCTCATTGAATGAAATATTTTGGGATCATGGGTGAATCTTTGAGTGTTGCGAGGTTTCTTTTAATATATATTATTGTGATATTATGTTGAATCGCCAAACCAGAAATTTTTCCCCAAAACAAGGGCGGCAACGTTCATGCCAAATCAGTCCATCAATATGTGCAAAACAGCCATCACACATTTGATTCGTGCCAAATCAAACCAAGAACACGCGAAAATTTGCCGATTGATTCATCTTCATGCGTGTTTGAGTCATCTCAGAAAAGAAACGCGTTTGATTCATCTCAAACCAGAAACGCCCAAAACGTTCGCTTTAGGTTTGATTCCTTTGATTCCTTCGATTCCTTTGATTCATTCGATTCCTTCGATCGACTCATGACAATCACGCCTTTCATTGAATGATCCTTCTAAGTTTTGTTCGACCAATCAAAAAATCTCAATTGGTAACCAAAATACATTTGTCGATCTGACTGACGAAAATACGTTTGTCGTTGGTTGCAGGTTTGCTTCATCTGCTTTTGGGTTTATTACTCAATGTTCAGTTTTGATTTGCTACTCAATCTGGTTTCTGCTTAATCTGGATTTGATACTCAATATCTTGTTCTACTTCCTGGTTTGCTGGTCAATCATGTGTGCTGCTGAATCTCTTTTTGTTACTCAATATCTGATAGGTCTTATTTTGCTACTTAATAGCTTATTCTAGTTTGCTGCTCAATCTAGTGTTCTCAATGAGTAATCATGTTTTGTATAAAAAAAGTGGTTGATTTGTATGTATCTATTGGTGCTTGTATGAACATGTACGTATATACTGGTTAAAATAAGTAAATTGGTAGTAATAGATCCATGTTTTCGCAATTGGCAATATATTGGTTGAAATAAGTACATTGTAATTCTTGAACCGAAAGAACTTGTTAGTTTCTAACTTATTAGTTGCTCATAAAATCTCGAGTTGCATTTTGGGTGAAATCTAAGTTTCAATTGGAGGCTTATTCGGTTAATGATTTCAAGAGATGCTTGTCTGGTATAAGAAAACTGAAGTGTAAAAAAGTCATGTTGATTTGATTGGAGGTCTGAGGCTGGAGGGGTACTGTCTTTGCTATTGTCTAGTTTTGTTCTCTGAATTTTTGGGGCTTGTCGGTGTTCTCTACTTATCTTTGGTAGTGGGTTTCTTTAGTTTTTTGCTATCTACTTTTGTTATTTTGGGTTCAATTGCTTTAACAATTTATTTGGTGGTATTTTTTTAAGTTTTGGTTTGAGGTTGTCTTTTTCTGCAGTCTATGGCGTGTTTCTTTGCTCGCTTCAAGTATTGTTGTCGTGTTTTGTGTTGAGTCTTTGGCATCTTGTGTGGTATGTTTCCATATTTGGTTGAGTTGGTGTCCAATCTCTGTTTCCGGAGTCTGGTTTTCAGCCTGTTGTTGGGTCTGGTGAAGATATTCCATCTATCTTTGGATCTATCTGTGTTTGCTTCTATGGCTACTTGAAGTGCGATTCATGGTTATGTCTATGGATGAGGGTATGGTTAGACGGCCTTTTGTTGGATGCACTGTCGTGGAATGCTCTTGAGGTGCTTGGATCCGTTATCATATTTTGATGGTTCTATTGCTATTTTGACAACTCTGCAATATTTCAAGATCATTTGATGGTTTCCTTTCGCTGATTAGTCTGCTTCTGGTTCTGTTCTGGTCGTTCTGGTTCTGGTTCCATACTGCTGCTATTCTCCACATATTTGCTAAGTTTCTTTTCCATGGAATCAGAATTGGTATGGATCTAGTATGTTGCTACTAGCTTGCTTGTTGTTGTCTACTTCAAATGTCCTTAAAGAAGTGGATAGTTTCCTCTTTCCGGTTGGTGTAAATGTCCAATATTGCACATGATATTCTTGAAGTAATAACTCTATTTGGTGTCTACCTAGGATGAATTAACCATATTGGTGTGTAATGTCTGCTTGTTTCCAATGTAGGAAGTGTCTTTGGATTGTTTTCTATTTTGTCTCTAATTGTATTTTTTTGGTTGGTCCCTTGCCAACCTCTACCCATTATTTCTTTCCATCTCCTGTAATTTCGGTTGCTTATCAAAAAAAAAATAAAACTTAGTAGTTGCTATTGCTTCTTTGATTAGTCTAGTGCTTAACAGTTAGACTTTTGCATTGCAATTAAGTGTGTTTTCTTGATGGAAATATTTGAAGAAAGAATGTTGAAAGAATTGTGTCCTTAATATGCTTCATGTTGAACCAGATATGACAAGAAATTAATAGTGATAACACGTCTCTCACAGTGTATGAGTTCAATCTTTGCTGACACGCTAACCTATATAAGATCCAAAACCAGACATGAAACTCTTAAGGGCATATTAATATGTGCACTATGCAGTTTATTTTGTATTTATAAGTAAAGAAGAAGCTCTTATTAGCAAGCTCTAGGATCACTTTCTATTATAGCCATGTGTATCTCTTGCCTTTTTTTAATTATTTTTGTCCCTTTTGTCTTCTATTTGCTAGCCTTATTAGTTGGTCAAGAGTTGCTCTTTAGTTGCATTTATTCTTCTCCCTTGTTGACTGAAGTGAGAAATGTGACAAGAATATCCACACTATAGTAGTTAGTGCATCGTGCTATTAGTTGGAACCTGAGTTCAAATTTATTGGGTACATCCAGCGTAGTTTTTGATTTGTTAAGATAAGTTCGAAAATTTATGAAAGTATTTCATAAACGTTAATTAGAAATGGGGAAGTCTTTCATACACTCAATAATCTTCCTATCTCAAACAGGTCTTCAGTGAATCAAGAATCGTGAAATACAACGTACAAGAAAATCCGATACCACCAAGCAAGAGGTTTGATGTCCCTCCTTTTTCTGATTGTTGTATTTGGAGCACCTGGTTATAAGCCCTATCCCAAAGTTGAAAGACTCTTTGGAGCAGAGCACGAGGTTGCAAGACTCCTTAATAATGTTAATAATACTGTTGATAATGAATCTTAGTGGAACGTTGTTTAGTTTAGGAATATTACAAAAGTATTATTATGTGTACGAGGTAATCTCATTCTAGTACTTATAATGAGGAATATGTATTACTTTTGTAGGATTTTGTTTTTAATAAACTCCTGTGGCACACTTGCGATTGCTGCTCTTAAGATTATGGACAAAAATTCGGTGCATTTGATTAGGTAATAGAAAACATACTTTCAGGCTATTATGCATAAAGTAGTTATAGATATTAAATGTTTAACTTGTTTGCCTTTTACAATGGTAGATCCACTAGTGAGTACCGGAACACCGCATGGAATTTTGTGGAAATGGCTAACCAAAATTTAAGAAATTTACGAAAAATTCTATGCCCTTGCAAAGCTTGCCGGAATATGATCAGTCACCATGGTGTTGATGATGTTTATGATCACTTGGTCATAAATGGAATGGATTCCACATACACTACATGGTTTCATCATGTGAGCACCCAAGTGTATCAGAAAAACCTAAAGTAGTGGAAATTTCAGAAGCTTATAACTTGTATAGTGCGACATATGCACGAGATGAGGAGCTTGTTGAACCATTTGAGGAGAGGAGAGATAGGGAGTTTGCTAAATCTTCAGAAGATGCAGAAAAACCATTACACCAAGGTTGCTCAAACTATACCAAGTTATCGGCAATTGTAACTTTGTACAAGACTAAAACTCATGGTGGATGTACTGATGAGAGTTTTGATGGCCTTATGGAGACATTACATGATATGTTCCCTGTAGATAATGTATTGCCATGCTCTACACGCGAAGTTAGACGTTTCCTCAAGTCATTTCAGTTGGGTTATGAGAAAATCCATGCTTGTGAGAACGATTGTTGTTTATTTAGGAAAGAGAATGCAGTATTGGAGAATTGTCCAAAATGTGGTGAGTCAAGATGGAAGGTAGATAAACGCGCACACAAAATTAAAAATGGAGTTCCAACCAAAGTGTTGAGATATTTTCCTATAATTCTAAGGTTTAAGAACATGTATCGGTTAGGAGAAATGGCTAGAGATTTGACATGGCACTCCACTCGTAGAAACAACGATGGAAAGATGCGACACCCAGTTGATTCTCCCACATGGGAAACCATATAAATGATAAATGGCCTTCTTTTTCTGCAGAACCACGTAATTTAAGACTTGGTCTTGCTACTGATATGTTTCAATCCATTTAGAAATTTGAGCTCGATGTATAGTTGTTGGCCTGTTATTTTGGTCACATACAATTTGCCACCTTGTTTATGGATGAAGAGAGAAAATGTCATGTTGACATTATTAATCCCAGGATCCAAGCAACCCGGTAATGATATTGATGTATATTTACAACCGCTAATTGAAGACCTTAAATATTTGTGGAGCACCGGAGTAAGTGTTTATGACAAATGCACTGACTCTTTGTTGAATCTAAGGGCAGTTTTGTTGTGGACAATAAATGATTTTCCAGCATTTGGAAATCTTGCTGGGTGTAGGACAAAGGGTTATTTTGCATGTCTTATATGTGGAGAAAATACACGTGCTCAATGGTTAAAATTCAGTAGGAAGACTGTGTATATGGATCATGGATGCTTTCTTCCGCCGTCTCATGCTTTTCAGAAGAAGAAATCATGGTTTGATGGAAATGAAGAAAAAGGAAACAAACCTAGAATTATGACTGGGTCTGAAATTTTAGCGGCTCTTAAAGATTATAAGAATGACTGGGGGAAAGGCAAAAAGGAAAAAGGTGGAAAGAAAAAGCGGAAGCGGGACGATGAACAAATGTGGAAAAAGAGATCAATTTTCTTCGAACTACCATATAATTGGGACGTAATTAACTGTTGTTAAACTACATTTTGATTGTATGCATATATGTTTCATGTTGTTCTCTTATACAATTTATCATTGTGTCTATTTTTCAATGCAGGAATTTTCAGTTCGTCATAACTTGGATGTAATGCACATTATAAAAAATGTTTGCGGGAGCATTATTGGCACATTATTAGATATCAAGGGGAAGTCTAAGGATGGCCTAAATGCTCATAAGGATTTACAAGAATTGGAAATAAGGCATGACTTGCATCGACAAGAACGAGGGTCAATGACATATCTTCCTCCAGCTTCATGTACACTTTCCAAGTTTGAGAAGCAAATTTTTTGCAAAAGATTATTCGACAAGAAAGTACCGATGGATATAGCTCAAATATTCAAAGTTGAATATCAATGGAAGATTTGACGATCGTAGGTCTCAAATCCACGGCTATCATGTCCTAATGCTACAATTGTTGCCAGTAGCCTTAAAAGGATTACTACTGAAGGGACCTAGAAATGCAATACTTCGCCTCTGTTCATTCTTTAATAGATTGTGTCAACGAGTCATTGATCGAGAAAAAATGGCTGCCATCAAAGATGAAGTAGTGGAAACCATATGCATGTTTGAGAGGTTCTTCCCTCCTTCATTCTTCGATATCATGGTTCACTTGCCAATTCACTTAGGACGAGAAGCACGGCTTTGTGGCCCAGTCCAATATCGTTGGATGTACCTTTTTGAGAGGTAAGCAATTTTTTTAATTTTTAGAGCGTCATCGGTCATAGTTCTATAATTTTAATATACTTTGTTCATTTTAGGCATATGAAGATATTCAAAGGCAATGTAAGGAATCGTGCACGACCTGAAGGTTGTATAGCAGAATGCTATCTTGCAGAAGAGTGTGTGACATTCTGTAGTGCACATATAAAGCAAGCTATGGGACTAAATAATCGAGAACGTAGAAATCAAGATTTTGAGAATATTGTAATTCTTGAAGGTCGTCCAATATCTGTTGGCAAATCAATCACTTTGAGTGACAATCTATTAGAAAGTGCACAATGTTACGTGTTATTCAATACAGCCATGGTGGAGCCATATTTGGAGTAAGTTTGATGCATATTTATTAAGGCTTAATTTGTAAATAGTTGTATACATTACTTACTTTTCTTACCTTTTTTCCTACTAGTATACACATAGAGGAGTTAAAGAAATCCAATCCAAGTCTTGGACTGCAAAAAAATAAAGTTTACTCTTGAGGAGACACAGTGTCAACTTTCCAAAATGGTTACAACAAAAGGTTACATATTTACTTGTATTGGGTGTTTATGAAGATAAAGAGTAGCGAATAATTAGTATTAACTGACGTGGACATACATGAACATATTTAGGTACAGGTTTGCACAAATAATGAATGGGAACGACTCCAATGGCTTGCAAATGGTCCAAGAAAGCATGGAATGAGCTATACTGGATATATCATCAATGGAGAGCGGTTTCACACAAAGGTATTTGTAGATCAAGTGTGAAGGACACTACACAAGTTGTTGATGTAGTTTCATACTATGGGGTGATACAAGAAATAATTCTCTTAGATTATCACACATTCCAACTTCCCATTTTCAAATGTGATTGGGCAAATATTGGTCATGGGGTAAGGGTTGAAGATGGTTTCACACCTGTTAACCTTAACCAAGGTCAGACCCAATTTGACAAAGAGCCCTTCATCCTTGCAGCACAAGCAAAACAAGTTTTTTATTCGAGAGAGACCGATTCTTCCAATTGGTATGTTGTACTAAAGGCACCACCTAGGGGTTTCTATGACTTGAAAATGTACGAGGAAAGCGTTGATACATCTTTTAGGCTGCAAGATGTTTCAACACTTGCTATGGACATTGACAATGATAATGATCACGAAGGAATAACTACTGTCAGAGGAGATTGTGAGGGTAACACAAGGGGAACATACGGAGAACGTAATTGACGAGCTAAACAAAAACCAAGTAAGTAATCTTTAATTTTCTACATTGAAATTTATTGCTGACTATTTTGAATTATATTTTTGTGTCATTTTCTGTTTTCAGTAACATGTATGTCAAGCCGGGGTACTTGACTAAGTAATTGAAAGGATACGAAAGGGAAAAGCAACAAACTATTCAACAAAACTTATTAGAATTGATTGCTGCTGGAATCAATGACCCGTCGAGGTTCCTATTTGCTTCAAATCAAAGTGGTAAAGGTAAAGGTACTAGTAAGAGAAAAAATAAGACTGGACACGGAGACAGAGACAGCGATGAAGACTATGTGCCATTCAATGGTGAAGAAAGGTTGAGTTCTGATAATGACAATGGTGATTCCTTTGGGCCCGAAATGAATGAGGTAATAGTTATATGTAGGGTATACTCTTTAACAAATAAATGTTCCTTGTTTTTCTATATACATGCTATTTGTATAGCAAATAATGTTGATCCGTTTTGCAGCACCCCGCATCACCCACGAAACCAACTGACCCGCTTTGCAATCCAAGTACGGATACGAAATGATATTACGTGATCTTTTATTCTTAGTTTTATTGTTACGGAATAATCATGAAGTGCAATCATATCTAATGCTGAATTCTACAGCAACTCCTGAAATTCCTTCAAAAGTGTCCCAAAATCAAAAACGTAAAAGAGGCCCGAGCAAACTTAATACAATTGATATAGATGAAGGTAGTCGGGTTGAAGTGAACTATGATGAATATGGTCCTCCAATTGGTACGGGATCAGTCAAGTTGTCTTCTTTCTTAGGATGTTTAGTTCGAGAGATTGTGCCATTCACAGTTTCGGATTGGCGAAATCTTCCTTCGGGAATGGCAAAAATCTTATGGAAATCAACTCAGGTACGGTATGCTAACTTAATTTAATTCCTCCGATACTGAAGATGATAAAATTTTGCCTAAGTTACAAAAAACTTGTAGGTGCGGTTCAATTTGAATGAAGAATGGGAGAGAAAAATGGTTCTGAAGCACATGGGTATCGTATGGAGAGCCTCAAAGTCGAGATTTCTCAAACAAATAAACAATGCTTCAAATGAGGATGAAAGACTAAAGTTGTAGCCATCTAACATCAAATCACTGCGTGATTGGAAGGATTTTTTGAAGCAAAAGAGCAGCCAAAAGTTTAAGGTACTGTAGTTAGGTATATGTTTAGCTTTAAGGATTATACAATTTTGGTTTTTGTATGTTGCTTTGCACTTCTAGTCTGCATGAGTGTTGAAACTATGATTATGGTGATTGTGATTTCTTTCAATTAGGAGAAGAGTCCTATCTCTATAAAAATATGAGAAAGAGACAATTCCAGCATACCCTGAGTCATAAGGGATATGCACGGTTGCAAGATGAATTGTTAATACTGCAATGGTTTATGTTTTTTCCAAAGATTCTCTTACTTTGTTTGCAAATGTAGAACCTAAATCATATTCTAACTCTATACTTGCTTTTGCATTTAGGGGCAAAAAAATGAAGACCCCACTTCCATCACTAGAGTTGCTATTTGGATTAAGGGACATACAAAAAAAAATGGTGAACCTATAAATACAAATTTGGATGAAACAATTGTAAGGAAATGGCTCCTTGTTTACTTGTATGATTAATTTGTTATATAGTTTAAATTGTTTATTTGTTATACAATTTGTAGAAGGAATTGAAGAATGTTGAACAACATACACCAAAGTCATCTTTGACTAATCTGAAGGAAGATGCTCTTTCTAAAGTCCTGGGTCCCGAGAAGCATGGCCGTTTAAGAGGATTTGGGAAAGGGGTCACACAAACAAGATTGGGTGTAGTATCGCATGTGAGTAGCCAAGTATGTCACGCCCTCAATTTCAAACATATAAATAATACATATCCTTTAAGAAAATCTCACAATTCTCTCCAATAAGCCCAAATATTTTGCTCATAATCAACCATCCAATCAACATGAAGCCTATAGTGTACATAGATTTAAAAAAATAACATTTCGGAAGAGTTTACAAGACTCAACATGCAATCTATAGTGTAGCCCTCCAGAAGGATGCATCATCTCATGCACTCCAAGCTCTCCATGCTAAACCCCAAGAAGGTACCTGAAAGGAATAGGGTGAGCTATACAGCTCAGTAGGAACATCTACACAAGTATTATGAATATATAAAATGAATTAGCATGCAACGCAACACTCAATAATAACATATGCATGAGCTTACGCAATATATCTCCAATTATGCATGCACAATATATCCACACATTGCCTCATCAACCTATCCATTGCTCCACATGATATCCACCCAGGACTTTCAAATCTTGTCATCAAAACGTTGTCATCCATTCCTTTCATGAACTTAGGACGCTCTCGTGCCAAGTATTTCACATTACTCAATTCTCACTACTCGTATCGTCTCGAAGATTTTCTCTCCAACTAGCACTTCACCCCACGGTAGCTAGGAAACATCGAAAGATAACTAGCATGTATCCGAATGGAAACCAGACAATATTAAGATTCGACTTGCACATCTCCCGCCGGAGGCTGGAAACTATAAACATCCACCTAGCACATCTCCCACCGGAGGCTAATCAATGTTAATATCCACCCAACACATCTCCCACCGGAGGCTGGTCAATGGTGTTATACATTTCTCATTTAGTTTCTTTCGTTCATACTTTACCATCCAATGTCCAAGGTTACACAAGAATGGTCTATAAATCCCATGCAGTCAGCAATTTACGGAAAACAACACTATACAGTACTAACACAATTGTCCGTTCTAGCAATAAAGGAAATGAACGACAAAAGCACATAATAACAACCGTGCCCCACACGTCATGTATTGACAAACTAACGTCACTTTCACATCTAATCCTCATAACACGTTTCACAATCAAGTCGTTCCGTTAGAACTCATCATGAACTCACATACGCGGCTTAATCACGACAGACAAGGCATATCAACATGCCGGGACATCAACCGTACTCTACTCCGAACTCCATTCATCCTAAAGTCTCAAGGCACGCCAAGGTTTCTCATTCTTTCACGGAACCAAAGAACCCTTCACAACACTAAGACATAGTAGATCACCTCTAGACATGATAACAAGGAGCATAAACTCAAGGAAGAAGAATCTCTCCCATGAATATCTCACAACCCGACTCAACCCACAGTCAAAGGTACGGTACCTCGCAAGCAAGTCTAGACCCAAGGATAGGTAGACAACTTTCCTATGAGGGACACATGGGTGATAGTAATCTCGATGCGGGTTCACCTCAATACAAGGGCATACTAGTCAACTCAACTTGCTTTTCACCGAATGCAACCAATTCCAGGTAATCCCGTTCCGGGGTGTCCTACCTCATAATTCCAACTCTTATTTCTTACCAGGCTTAGGCATATTTTCGTTAAAGCTTTCGGAATGTTCATGTCATAAGTCAAAAAGGTGATTTATATCCAGTGCCGGCATTATCCGATAACTTCACAAAATATAAGATTTTCTCAGTAAAACACCATTAATTCTTGTTTAAAGCTCTAAGATAACTTTTATCTCGTAGGTCAAAACATCGTCCTTACCCGACTCCCAACTCAACCCAACCATCCTCAAGATGTTATTGAATTCTTCCAATCCCTCATGGTCCATTATATAATTTCTTCAAATCAAAAGTTATATCGAACAAATGTCCTTCGACACTCTCTAATCATGCACAACTAGCCCAAACTCATAAACTTGACGTGATGTGCAAGCGATTGAGCTACGAGCCCAGTGGGAAAATCCATGCCAAGATTATGTGCATGTGAGGTGCATGACATGCACAGATGAGCATAGTATAGCAATGTAATAATTTCATAAGTCATGCACTACAACACGAATCATAATTCACGGTTCGCCAATACACACAACAACACCTTGTAATTAACTCGGCACCCACATCCAATGTCAATCGAACACCATCTCACAAAGGTCAAGATAGGCTATACCCTAGCACTTCTCCCAACGGAGGCTAGACAATGCATCAAGTCGTGCCAAACAATGGTCATACATGTATCCTAGCACATCTCCGAAAGGAGGCTAGCCAAGCCAATTCATGGCATTTCCTAGCACATTCCCGAATGGGAGCTAGTCTCTTGGTTTTCCTAGCACCACTCCTGATGGAGGCTAGTATTGCACTTCTATCATTCACGAACAACATATACATAGTCAAGCGGATCCACACCACGTTCAAATTATATCAACTATGCATAACAAGATACCAACGGTCCACGATCACGTTAAACTACCAATTAAAGATGGTTTAGGGCATAATATGAAACAGAAATACAGTCAAATGAGAAAAATGGCATATCCACCCGGTCCCGTCCGGTCGCCGTCCGGACGCCGGGCAGTCCCGTCCGGATGCCCAAACCACTAACTCTCTGTCCGATTTCCTGGGCCAGCCGTCCAGACGCCCATGGTCTTCGTCCGGACGCCCCGATGCGATCTGCACAAATCTGCGCGATTTGCAGATTTCGCCATTGCTCCAAATCACTCCAAGACAACAATATAATCACGAAATATGCACCAAAACACATCACATACACATAATACAAGGTAGAAATCCCTACCTCAAGCTTCGGATTGACGGATTTGATGAAGAACACAAGCCCTAGCTTCCAAATCCTCTTTGAGCTTCCAATCCTCTCCTCCGAGCTTCGAATCAACGATCAAGTCTCGAATACTTGTCAACCACGATGCCATCCCGCACTATCTTGAAGGAATTCGAAAATGGAGCACAACCCCATGAGATATGGTAGAGAGAAGAGAGAGCCCTAAGTTAGAGAGAGAGGGGAAGTGAGCCAAATGAAGGGGTGCCCCCTCTCCCCCTTCAAAAATCTGATTTTTAAGCCCCCAAAGGGCACCCACGTAATAAGCCAAGTGAAGATACGCGCGCGAAATAAAACGAGAGACTCCGGGCTCGGGTCCTATGACCAAAATCCGATACATGTCATAATAAATCAAATTGTTTACCCGAAATAAATTTTCAAATAATTATTTTTTTTTAAAAATTCAAATTTTCCGGGTCCTTACAAAGTAGCTTATCTACGTGAAGAAAATGCTCAACTTAAGTCTCAAATTCGAAATATACAGATTGTAGTTGACGGGCTAAGTAAAAACCATGTAAGTATCCTATAGTTTTCTACATTGACATTTATCGTGGACTTTTTTGCATATTATTTTTTTACCTTTTGTTGTTGTACTTTGTAGAGTAAGGAGCAACAAATAGCTAATAAGGTAGCACCACCTACACCCATTGTTCCTTGCCCAACAGTTAATGAGGTACTACCACCTATACTGACTCACGAAGTTGGGTATATTATTGTAATATCAAAAGTATTGTTTCTAACAACTTAAATTGTCGATTTGTTTTTTGTCACTTTGTTGCTAAAGAGTGTGAACACCAACAAGTGGAAATTGCTTTATTGGATGGGGACAGGAGAAGTAGTCGCTGAAGGGCGTTGATCTTCTAGTGATCCAACTGCACTTGTTCATCATAGTCCTATTGGGCCTAATGCAATCAGAGTTTGGGTGGATGTCGTAAAGAAACTTGAAGTATTTTTATAGAGGGGTGCAAGTGATATGACTTATCTTCAAGAAACTCTTGGAACCACTGGTGTTTGGCCTGCTGACAAAGTTACGATGGACTCTACAAAGGGGTATAATTTCTTTCCTACAAAATTTCTTTTCTACATTTGAACAAGCTAGGGTTCTTATAGACTTGAGGTGTAACGCAAGCTAGGGGAAGTATACTTGCCTATATTTTTACTTATTCAAAATCAAGAGGTGGTGGCATAACCCCTCGGAACTATTTTGAGAAGGTGGCAGCATAGCCCCTCTAGTTTGTTTGAGGAAGTATAATTGTCTTTTTTTACTTGTTCAATATCATGAGGTGGTGGCATAACCCCTCGGAACTGGTTTGAGGAGGTGGCGGCATAGCCCCTCTAGTCTTCCTGAGACATATGTTTGCATTTTCATTTTAGGTTGGTATCTTAGCACTTCTTTCATATGCTTGAACCCGCTGCTGTTCAATATGTTTGCATTTGCATCTAGTCTTCTTGCATTTGTGAGGGTATATTAGTTCTGCTGTTGTTGTTGTTGGCTTGACATATGCTTGAACCTGTGTTTCTACGCTTTTTGGCACGCTAGGCTTGATATTGGGTCTTAGCCATAAATGCAACTATGTTCTCAACCCTCCTCTCTCTATAACCACGTTGAGTTCTCACCGAATTGACTAATGCAAACAACCTCACCCCCATATCCGTGAATTATACCCTTGTTAAACGTACGATATACACTTACTGCAGGATTTCCTTTTTGGTGAACAAATTGATGTTTATGCATTTAAAACTAGGAGCACAATTTTGTTTCAACGACACTAAAACTTGCGACTCAGTGGTAGTATTCTTGATGTGAATGTCAAATTTGGATTGTGCGTTGCTGCTGCGTGCTATGCGTCTGCGTGCAGCTGCTGCTGCTGGTGCAGCGTGCTCTGCTATGTACGCGTGCAGCTGCTGCTGCGTCTGTGTGCAGCTCCTGCTGCTGCGACGTACAGCTGCTACTGCTATGTTTTTGGCTGCTTTTGAGGCTAAGTATGAATTAGACAACCTCTGATGTTTGTTGCAATAATCCCAATTGGTTTGCTGCATTTGGGTGCTTATGCCATGTTTCAATGTCTATAGTTGGAGTTGATTTTATTATTGTGCAGACTGCTCCTATTATTTTTCTTGGTTTTGGTCCATAGAGGTGTTTGTTGCAATAATGGGTGCTGAAGTAATCTCAGCTGGTGGTTGATTTTTTTCGGGGTCGCAAGTGGCATCTTTTCTTGGCTTTTCCATGCTATGTTCATTCAAATTGAAATGTTCTCCTCTTGTGCATTGTAGGTTTGTGGGTCGAAACTGAAGATCAGTGTTTTATGACTGTTGATAGAGACGTAGAAAGATGAACCAGTGTCGACCGACACACTATAGTTGAATATTTTTCTTGACGTATATTGATTTCTTTTGGGTTGGGTATATTTCTGGATACATATATCGGGTTGTGTCAGTGCTGGTTGGACATAGTTGAAGACTTTTTCCTTAATGTATATCATTTTCTTTTTGTTATCAAGACTTGTAGTCTACTTTTGGGATTTAAATGTTAATATATAACTTTATTTTTTTAATATTTGCGGATATGTATATTGTTTCGAAATGCGTATTCAATTTGGTTACCAATTATGTTTTTTATGAGCTTGGCTTGAATGAGATTAAGGTTATCGAAGGCGTTCGGTACAGGTTGCAAGAATACCATAATCAAATGCCAAGGAAAAAATACCTTTTAAAATGGTGGTTTGCAATATGTAACGTAAATAGCATAGCATTCTTGACAGGCTGATGCTAGCTTTTTTGTATAGCGTACTAAAAAATGCTATTAAAAGCTGAACCTCTATGTATAATAGCGTGCACAAAACGATATAAAAAATATGCCATGTCAAGACTTAATATAGCATTCCTAAAATGCTATAAAAATATACCTATAATAGCATTCATAAAACGCTATAGAAAATGCACCTACAATAGCGTTATAAAAATGCTATGGTATGTCAAAGCCTAATATAGCGTTCACAAAACGCTATCAAAACGTACCTACAACAATGTTCTGCAAATGCTATGGAAGGTCAGGATTTTTTATAGCGTTGACAAAACGCTATAAAAATATACCTATCATAGTGTTCGGCAAACGCTATGGTTGAGTTGAATTTTAATAGCTTGGGCTACGATAGCATTTGTAAAAAATGCTATGGAAGGGTTACCATAGCGTTTTTGACAAGCTATGGTGTGTGTTTTTTCTTGTAGTGACACTAAATAAAGTTAATCACTCGGGCATGAAAGCCATCTAATTGAAACGGTAGTTTGGGTTGATCGCATATCATATGGATCCAATAAATATTGAAAAAGATTAGTTTACATGTGGTGTAGCAAAATGATTGTCTTGGTTTTCAACTACAAAGAGAAAAAGGATTAAAAAAAAGAAAAAAGAGACTAGTTTTCTAATCATATAATTTTTTGTGCAATAGCTATATACTAGATATTGCCATCTCAACAACATATAGATACATCTGTTGTTCAAGTAGAAAGTATTCCAATGTTTGTGATGGAGAAATTTCTAAGAATAGTACTCTAATTCTATTTTTCCCTAAGTGAAGAAAAAATTTCATTGGTCTTTCAGATTTAAAGTTACAAAAATTAATGCAAGGCCAAGGATGAAAGACATCACAACAGAAAGCCCCGAATCCCAACTAAGTTAGCACCCACACTTTCTACAATCATACAATAGTCCTCGAATTCATAAGTGATTTTCAAACCACTGTAGATGCTTGCAAGCTTTACGTAGATTTTAGGGTTTTTTCAAGCTCATTTCTTCAACTTAGAATTCAAAGAAGTGTAAAAATAAAAAGAAAATAAACCTGTCAAAAGCAAGACAAAAAGCCTACAATTGAAGCAAGAAAAATTGACCATCTCAACGAAAATGTAATTTGAACTATTTTTGCTCTGTTTAATTACTTATGAAAATGAACCAAGGCAATATTTATAGGGTAAAATGCTAATTCGAGTTGTATATTGCACACAACTTGTCATAATTCTTTCACGTTAGAGTACCATATATAGATGACGAGCCGATTCATTAAAAATGAAAATACAATGATGGTAATTTCGGTGCATCCAAACAAAATGATACATCATTTATATATTTTGGTAAATCTTCATAATTACTTTCAAAACTTCCAATATTTTCCCTTATTTGGTCAATTTAATAAAATTGATTCTCTATTTTCATAATGTGTACGTATATTTCTATTGACAGTGTTAGAATAAGTGGAAAAAATAATATTAAGTACAAGGAAGGAAATTCAAAAACAATTAAGTTAAATAAGGAAGGAAATCCCAAAATGTTATGAAATAGACAAATTCAATAAGAAAATAGAAAAATGGGATATTGTTGTACCTAAAATGGGAAATTCAATAATTTCGTGCCACATGGATTTTAGGATGGTAATTATACCCACAGCCATAGATATTCCATCCCATCCAATCTAGTCATTTGAATACTGGTATTACCTGATTTTTGGTCTAATATGTTTGAGTTTGGGAGTAATAATAGAACACACATTGGGATATAGAGAGGGTTTAATTTTGTTCTCGTACTAAAATATTCGTACCAGCCTGTTCATACTGGTTCCTCATTACATGTATCCTCTTTTAATTGTATATGCCACGTACAATTTTTTTTCCATTAACATAGCCACGGAATTCTAATTTCATATTGGAGTTGTAGTAGCTACTGGGTTGTTTTAGAGTTTTATTTTACCATTTTTTGGAGTTTTATATCATTGTTTTAACTACTACATCTTTGTCAGTATTTGCAAAAGTGTTGTGTAATTTTTCTTATCATGTTTGTTTTATTATGCCCTTTCTTTTTATGTTTTGTTAATACTAGCATAGTAACAAATTTTGTGGTATGATGTGATTCAAACCGACCCATTGCGATCCACAAACTTGATCTATTTCGGGATCAGGTTTTTCTTATTCATATGATTTTGCATTTTAATCGTCAGATTTCACACCATTGAGAGTGGTAGCCATCTCCATAGATAACAAAGCCTAACACTATTGACGAGCATAATATGTTAAAAGCCTTCACGGGTTCCTCAAAGCTAGCCCTTTCCTCTCCTCAATTTATTAGCAACACAAGTGATAACGGAGGCAATATATGTTCCACATCGATCACAAGAGAAATGTTGGTTTTAAGTCAATCAAAACGCAACTACCACATGAGTATTGGAAAGTTTTATGAGATTGAAGTCCTAAGCCAAAACATTTGGTGACGAGATAATCATGTTCGTGTAAAATATCCTCAGCTCTTAATGCATGAAAATTTTCGTTTGAAGTAAATTGTCACGCCCTCGATTTTAAGCAAGATAAATATTCATATTTTAAATAAAATCTCACAATTTATACAAAGAATTCCCAAATCATCATTTTTTCATAATCCAATTAAGTTCACATGCTCTAAGTATTATAATCAAAGGGACACCCCCGGCCCGATAACCAAGTAACGTGTTCAAATATAACAACAATTTAGGTTTGGGTACACAGTTCTGCAAAAGAAGAGTTATTTTACATCTTTCAAAAATGAGTCTAAAGATGATACATAACTCCTATCATGACATTCCTTCAAAGTATGCATCGCTATGCATCCATACAAGTCTATATCATGTCTCCGAAGCAGTACTTGAAAGTATGAAAGGGTGAGCCACAAAGCCCAGTAGAGATGCCTATGCCAATATTATATGAAGATGCAATGGATGTGGCATGGTTCATGAACAACTCACAATAACACACGTATGGCAAATAATCCATAAGTCTTCGATTTATGATCACAAAATCTAGAATATAATATTGCAAGTCAACCTGACTAATCAACTCACGGTTCTCATCTTGATTCAATTGTCATATTCCAACTAGCACATCACCCTTTGGTGGCTAGATAATACTGAAATATACTAGCATGTCTCCCATCGGAGGCTAGACATCACATAACTAGTACATCTCCCGTCGGGGGCTAGACATCACATTGTGTCAATGTAAGGCAACTACTACAATTCAATAATTTAACATTTACCGACCAATCACATATCACACAAAGAGCAATAATGTCCCACACCCAATTAATAGGCAAGATCTCAATCTTGTAGTAAAAGAAAAACAAGCATTTGAATAAAGGCGCACGAGATTTATAGAAATGTCTTAAGCCCGCTCAAGTCAAACACCCCACATACCACCCAAATGAGTGAAAATGTCATAAAACGTCCATAATCTCAAAATAAGATGAAAATAATCAGTTAAAGTCACCCAACAAGTTGCTGGAGTGAACCCAAAGTCGCTGGATGCACCAAAAGTCAGAAGAAGTCACTGGTAACTCGCTGGAGTGACTTCAGTAAAGGACAAGTTGCTGGAGCGACTTCAAGGTTGCTGGAGCGACTCCTACGATCTCTAGAATCGCCAGATAGTTCGCAACTCGTCCAAATCAGCAAAAAACACAATAATACACAATCTAAACACGAATTCAACTAGCAATACCATGGATATACACATAATAAGGGTGAAACATCCCTACCTCGAGCTTTGAATTGAAAGATTTGGCATAAAGGTAGAAGCCCTAGGTTCCAAGCTTTGGATCTTTCCTTCCCGAGCTCCAAATCGCGATCCGTCTTTGATTACACGTCAAGCATGTTCTAAGCTCCCTATATCTCACAGGAATTTGAAAATGGTGGTGTGAATCGCTGGTGGTGGTAGGGAGAAGATAGAGCTCAAGGAGGAGAGAGAGAGAGATGAAGGATATCAGCCATGGGCTTTTGCTGAACCCCTTCCCAAAATCTGATTTTAAGGCACCAAGGGCATTCACGTAAAACACCATGTAGTGTGATGCGCGTGAAATAAAACGGAAACCCCAGGCTCGGGTCTCATAACTGAAATTCGAAACATGAATTCATAAACCGTATGATTATTCCGCGATAAAAAAAAATCAAAAACTTAAATTTTTTTTTGCGGGCCCTCACATAAATAAATTTTTCAATTGATCCATGAATCAAATAAGTGTATTATCAATGATGAAGATCTTATGAAAATTTATAAAAGATCATTATATCATAAAAAACTACATGATATAGACGTCACACAAGGTAAACAGAAAAAACAAAAACAAGAACTTTGAGAAACCTACCAACAAAAACTTGTTATTCAATTTTTGGGGGCTTTTTATATGGAAAAATAGTAATACTACCAAAGTCGACACGAATACTAGAATTAAACAATGGAGTAAATTCCTATCGAATTCGTAAAATATTAAAACTGCAGAGAATCCAAGGGTTCAGTAAAAATGTCAGTTTCATGGTTTTAGTTTTGATAACAAGACAATGTAGATTAGATTTTCTAATCACTTTCCTAAGCTTGATCTTTTCCACTTCCTTATGAGCATCCAAACGTGGCTTTCTAGGTTTAGCTAATCGCCATAATGTCTCCTACCATAGCGAACATGTAAATGTCGGTCAGACATCGGAGGGTAACCATGGAGCTGAAAATAATTTGATCGTATATATCTCTTGACCACGTAATAATGACGAACTACAAAGAATTTGTTTTTACGAGAAGTTTGCCCTTGATTTCCTTGTCTTTGTTTTACAACTTGAACAACATTTTCAACAACACCAGCTTTCACAAAAGGAATCACTTTGTTTACCTATTACACTTTACTTTTACCTTCGTTTGCGATAAAAATCGATAAATGCTCAAATCAAGGACATGTTCAATCTCCTTGCGTTTGCAGCGAATCAAGTATATTATCCAAGGATTTTGATACGGCATTTAAACACTCAAACATAGTGTAGCAATTTTTCACTCATCAAATAACTAGACAATTTCAACAGCATCCCTTACGTCTACAAAGATATGAAAATATACCTTTTTGAAAGGCATCCCTTATGTTACTCAGAGTAGTCATGGTGTTCTTCTTGAAAGGTAGGGACTTGACTTGGCGAATACTTGAAACTAGTTGGGGCTGAATATGATGTCATCAGTAGAACTAGGTTTGGAAATATGGAATGAAAAAAATGTTTAGTATGCTCTAATACCAAATTTATTGGCGCGCACAATAGATGTATATTTTCCTTAGAATGTATTCTTGGGTACTTGAGATTACATCATCTCCTATTTATACTTGATAGAAAATCTAGATTGGACTAACTTTTGACCTTCCAACTTCTAGATAAGACTTCTAGACCATTGTACAAATATATCTATGGAAAGACTCGTCAAACATCCTTGTAGAACAATTAGAAATTAACTTCTAACATGTGTATCCCCTTTTAATCTTTGTTTCTATCCTCAAAAGATTAATAAAGCAAATTTACCAATAAAAAAAGCAATTGAGGTAAATTGGAGATAACAGCAAAGGAAAACCAGACGTTATTTGATTTTTCCTTTTGAGACCATCATTGGTGCAAGCAAGTAGTGTGTTGTGGACAAGATAAAAAAGCGCGTCCGTTTTATAACGGGGTCATCTTATCATTTTATTTACAACAGCAACAAGTTCGAAACAAATCCGACATCTATTACGATTGTAGGACTTAGCTTACTATTGTAATAATTGTTTTATGAGACTGCATTAGTTGTTGAGCGCGACTACGCAATTTTAGAGATGACCTCATATGAGGTGGAAGAAATATGAAGCCAAAAGCCATTTCCGTTGTAATTGGCGCCCATTTATCGTACGGGTGGTCACCCCACCATCACTGTATGAATTTTTTACATTCGCCCATTACTTTGTAAGGTAAGTCTACTTTGAAGAAGAAAAAAAGGTCTGCTTTAGGAATTTTTCTTGCAAAATATTTGACCAGAGATGGAGAAATGGATTGATGACGGACTACTTAATATGGCAACACAAAACTCGCAATCGGGTGAATAAAATTTTGACCATAGCTGTAGGAAACATGAAATGATTCACGAATAAAGATCCATTTTGTCTTTTTTTATTAAGATGTTGGGAATACATCTATGGTTTCTTGAAAAGAGGGCAGTTGTAGAAGCAAAAACACTTGTATGAAAAAGAAGTATTGGGAACACAAGCTCCATTTCCATTGTAAGTCTGTAAACATTGTTGACGACAAGTGGAAAGTTCGCAGCCATTGGGATCTAGCACGACTTGGCATCTTTGTTCAGCTTTCACTTGAAACAACATAAGTACAACTGCAACAAAATTCAACGCCAAAATCAAGTTATTTGGATACATATGTATATCTATTTTGACTCTAAATAAAGTCAATCACTTGGGTACAAAAGCCATCTAACAGAAACTGTTATTTGGGTGGATGGATATGATATGGATCAAATGCATAATGAAAAAATCGGTTTGCAGGTGGTGGAGCAAAACGATTGTCTAGTTGGTTTTCAACTACAAAGAGAAAAAAGATTAAAAAAAAAATTAATGAATAGATACATTGGTTTTCAACTAGACATTGTCATCTCAACAACACATAGATACATTTGTTCTTCAATTTCAAAGTATTCCAACATTTGTAATGGAGAAATTTCTAAGAACAGTGCTCTAATTCTATTTTTCCCTAAGAGAAGAAAAAATTTCATTGGTCTTTCAAATTTAAAGTTACAAAGATTAATGCAAAATCAAGGATGGAAGACATCACAATAGAAAGCCCCGAATCCCAACTAAGGTACACTTTCGACAATCATACAATAGTACTCGAATTCAGAAGCGATTTTCAAACCATTGTAGATGTTTGCAGGCTTTACATAGATTTTAGGATTTGTTTCAAGCCAATTTTTTCAACTTAGAATTCAAAGAAGTGTAAAAACAAAAAACAAAAAAAAAACAAACCTGTCAAAAGCAAGACAAAAAGCCTATAATTGAAGCAAGAAAAATTGGCCATCTCAACAAAAACGTAATGTGAACTTTTTTTGCTCTGTTTACTTATTAGAAAGAACCAGGGCAATATTTATAGGGTAAAAGGCTAGTTTGAGTTGTATACTATGCACAACTTGTCATAATTCTTTTACGTTAGAGTAGCAGATACAGATGATGAGCCGAGTCACTAAAAATGGAAATAAAGTGATGGTAATTTGGGTGCATCGAAACAAAATGATACATCATTTATATATTTTGGTGAATCTTCATAATTACTTTCAAAACTTCCAGTCTTTTCCCTTATTTGGTCTATTTAATAAAATTGATTCGCTTTTTGCACAATGTGTACGTATAATTCTATTGATAGTTTTAGAATAAATGGAAAGAAATAATATTAAGTACCAGGAAGGAAATCCCAAAATATTAATGAAATAGACAAATTCAATAAGAAAATTGAAAAACGGGATATTGTTGCACCTAGAATGGGAAATTCAATAATTTAATGCCACATGGATTTTAGGATGGTAATTATATCCACAGCAATAGATATTTCAGCAACTTTGTACAATAAGGATAAAAAAGGAGTGCATAAGGCTAAAATGGGTCTGTGAAAATCAATTCCCAAAATAAACTAAGAAAAGTAAAATTTCATGAAAAGAAATGGTAATCAGTTCTTACGTTTGCTATTGTTGCTCTTTCTATGAAATGTTGTCTGATTGCTATTGTCAGAAACCACTGTATTTCGGGAAGAGGGAGGAGGGAGGAGGAACCTATTCCTCAAGCACCTTTGGTGAGACGATAAATTTATCTTTAAGATACCACGCAATACATGAATCTTGTTTCGATTGTTCAATGTAAACTCCTTAAGTCCCACATTCTATTTTTCCAGTTCTATAAATTTTTAAATATGGTTGTAGTTAAGCCTTCGCTAATTTGTTATATATAAAGAGCTAAGGAATCAAGGTGGATATTTTAAAACTAAAAAACGAACACTTTTCCTCTCAGTATTATTAGCTGTTGGGAAAAAACTTGACAAGATTGTTATATAGTTTTCTTTAGTTTAAAAAAGTTTGGTTGACTGCATTTTATGTCTCGTGACTTCGAATACTAGAATGAATTTTTTTTATGGTCGTTTAAATTTTTTTTGATATCACACGCAACTAGCAAACAAAGCGTGGATTTTTTTTCTTCCTTTTATCATTTTTTACTTTACTAGTTAATTATTTTGGTTCAATTCCGGTTTTGTAATCAATGATTGCTTAATCCCAAGCTCAACTGACCCTCCAAAGAGAATGAGTAAGCGATTTGAGATTGCTTGCTCATTCTCTTCTATTGCTGCTCCTCTTCCTCTATGATGTTGTTATGCTAAAAGTTGATTTGCTGCTGCTGTCCTGAATGAGTTTGTTGTTGTTATCCTCATTCTATTGCTGCACCTATTCCAATTTGAGATTGCTATGCTAAAAGTTGGCGTGGGCTACTTATGTTTCTGCCTTTGAGCTCTGTCAATTTGCTGCTGTTATCCTCATTTTGTTGCTATATAGTTGGGTTTCATGTTCTATGTTTGTTAAAAAGAACTAATGCTTGGACATCATTGGGGTTTGACGAAATTGAGTTTGAAATTGGATTGGATTGTACTGTACTGGATGAAAATAGATTTGTTTTTAAATTGAATAAGGTGAGTTTTTTTTTGTATTTGAGTGTGTTGAAGTGTCATGTTGCGTGGTAGAACGCCTAGTCATATTGGAACATTTGGTCAAGATGAATTATAAAATCACTTTACTTTAATAATTTTGAGTTGGGTTATTGATATGTTAAATAATTACATTTATCTTTTTGCGATTTTGTCCATGTAAGTAGGAGATAGAGTTATACTTTGGTAGTTAATAACCAAGATGGAGCTGAAAACTTTTTGGTAGTTAACTGAAACACTTGTTTGAATTCTTTTCGTCATTAGAAACATGCAATATGCATGGATGTTTCATAGTTTTGGTAATACTATTAATTAGTTTGAAGTTTTTATTGCTGGAGGATGAATGTTTTGAAGTTAGATAGTGAATGTTGGCTTGTTGGATATTTGATTTGATTGATTTCTTAAGAGTGAATTATAAGATACAAATATTGAAAACTTTGTAAGTAGATGAAAAATGATATTCTAGTGGCACAATTATGTTGAGTGTGGTATCTCTAAAGTTATATTCTTTTGTGATAAAAAATATTTGTCATCCTTCTTTATCGACCAGAAAAAATATTATCGATGACACATTTTGTTGTCATGGTATATAATTTGGGTGACAACTCTTGTTACTGAAAATCTCTCTTCCGTGACATCATATTCCTGTCACTATTGACACATTCTGCGACAGCTACACAATTTTGTCATGCTTGACTTTTAGTGTCATGGCTACAATCTCACCTCTTCTTTTGTGCGAAGGTGTCAACAATGATAGTAGGTGATAAAATTTCGATCTTCCGTGACATGTTTTTCTGTCACCAGACATGTTTTTTTCTTGTATTACCACATAATTGACTCATATTAGATAAAAAAAAATCAGGTAATACTGGTATCCAAATGACCGAATCGGATATCTATGGGTTTGGGTATAATTGCTGTCCCCAAATCCACGTGGAACAAAATTAATGAAATTCCCATTCTATGTAAACAATATCCCCTTTTTCTTTATTTTCTTATTGAATTTGTCATTTTATTAATATTTGAGATTTCCTTCCTTATTTAACTACATTCGTTGGGACCACGTACTTCTAGGATATGTTTGGATAAAGGGTTTCTATGTATTGTACAATGTGAACAGCTCAATTATACATGTTTAATATATATTACATATATATAGAATTAAGTTCATTAAGTTGACCTTATAAGGGAAAAGACAAGAAGTTTTTAAAGCAAATATTAATATTTACCAAAATATATATTTGCTGCATCATTCCTTGTATGGTAATCTTGTGTGAAAGAATTATGACAAGTAGTACACAGTTTACAATTCAAATTAGCTGTTTACCCTATAAATATTGCCTGGTCTCCTTTTATTAGGCAAACAAAGCTAAAAAAGTCCAATAAGTTTTGGTTGGGATGGCCACTTTTTCTTACTCTAATTATAGGCTTTTTGTCTTGCTTTTGACAGGTCTGTGTTCTTTTTGTTTCTACACTTCTTTGAATTTTAGGTTGAAGTGATGAGCTTGAAACAATCTCTAAAAGATATCTAAAGCCTGCAAGCATCTACAACTATTTGAATATAACTTGAGAATTAGAGTACTACTTTATGATTGTTGGAAGTGTGGGTGATAACCTAGTTGAAATTCGAGGCTTTCTGTTGTCATGTCTTTGATTCTGGGTTTCCCTTTAATCTTTATAACCTTATCTCAAAGATTAATGAAATATTTTCTTTGCTTAGCAAAAAAAAAGAATTCAAGTACTGTTCTTATAAATTTATCCATCACAAACGTTGGAATATACTTTGTACTTGAACAACAAATGCATCTATTGGTTGTTGATATGGCAATGTATATACATATGTATCCAAACAACTTGATTTTGATGTTCAATTTTGTTGCAGTTGTACTGATGCTGTTTCAAGTGAAAGCTGCACAAAGATGCCAAGTTGTGTTGGATCCCAATGGTTGCATACTTTCAACTTGTCGTCAACAATGTTTTCAGACTTACAATGGAAATGGAGCTTGTGTTGCCGATCCTTCTTTCTCATATAAGTGTTTGTGCTTCTACAACTGTCATTTTCTCGAGAAACCATAAATATATACCCAACATCTTAATAAAAAAGATATGAATCTTCATGATTCATTAAGCTTCTCATGTTTCCTACAACTATGGTTGAGATTTGATTCACTTGATTGTGAGTGCTGTGTTGCCATAATAAGAACTCCATCACCAATCTTCTTCCCCTTTCTCTCTATGTGCAAATACTTAGCAAGAAATTTCTGAAGCATGCCTTTTTTTCTTCTTCAAAACAGATTTATCTTACAAAGTAATGGGCATTGTGGGGTGACCAATGAGGGTCTACTTGAGTGCACCAATGAAGGTCTCAACAATTGCGTGATAAGCTGACACTATTAAAAAAAAGGCTTAATTATTTGGACATTCCTAAAATCATATCCAAAAAATCACTTAACACCCTAAAATTTTTTTGAATCACTTTCACCCCCTGAAGTATTGAAATGTGTCACTTAACCCCTTCTGTTAGTCTTCCGCGAGATTTCTGAATGGTAAAACAATTTTTAAGCGAAAATTTGATTTTCAGACCTGAAAATGACCTTTTGTGATTTTCCTGGTCAAAAATCCAAACCCAATTCGCTCCTCACTACTTACTACCCATCAGCTCAACTGTTGTATCAAAATTCCCAATCACTCTTCAGGGAATTGACGAGAGAGAGAGAGAGAGATCTATATTTGGAACACCCAAAACCTCAATTTTGTCTACCCTTCAATTACAACACCCAAAACCTCAATTGTGATTGAGAATTTTGAGGTTTTGAAATTACAACACCAATCAATTCCACTAGAGAGAGATACGTATTTGGAACTAATGGACTGTATTGTAATTAAAACCCAATTTTGAATGCTTCTCTCTCTCTTGCTTCAAAATTGAGGAGCAAATTGCCAATTGAAATGACTTTTAATAACGCAGTTCTACAACAAAAATGACTTTTAATAACGCAATTTTATAGCATTTTTTTATTATGCTATAATAAATGGGTAACAATAGCGTTTCTTCTACATGAAGGGCAACAATAGCATTTTTCTCAATAATAAAGGGCAATAATAGCGTTTTTTAATCTAAAACTTTCTATAGCTATAGAGTACAACCTTATCACAACGTTTAGTAATAATGTATAGCGTTAGGTTTTATATCATAGCGTTCGTCACAGGTGCCATGTAAGGGCCCAAAAATTTCATAAATTTATACGATCAAAAGGTCATTAATTGATCCATATTGAAGTGGACGATATAAATTTGGTGATTAAATATGTTTGAAGTGAAGTGGGGAGTGAAAAACGAGTGAAAATCGATCGGGTCAGATTTTTGGACCATTGGGTCAGATTTTGGACCAACAAGTCAGATTCTGAAATTCATCTAGTCAGATTTGAAAAATTTGATAGAAGACAGATCTGACCGGTCAGATCTGTGTCCAACCAGTCAGATGTTCCGGTCAGATTTCAACTTTTGCCTAAAAATTTTGGAAATTTAAGTCAGTGGCGAAACCTGACCGGTCAGGTTCTGGACGCGCATTTTAAAGGATAAAAATTAGATTTTTTTTGAGAAATATCTAACTTTTCCAAAGAAGACTTCTCTCTCTCTCTCTCTCTCTCTCTCTCTCTCTCTCTCTCTCTTTAGTGGGTCTTCTTCCCCAACCAAACCCTCCCTCCTTCCAAACCCTTGATCTTCTTGATTAAACCCAAATTCCTTCAAGATCTACCACTAATACTTCGAGATTAGGGGATATTTGAAGCTTTGAAGCACCATTTTCACTTGAACCAAGATCTTGGGAGATCTCCACCTCCATTGTTGCTCAAGTTTGGAAGCTTAACCCATTTGAACCAAACTTTGAGGTAGGGATGTTTTCTCTTCTATTTATGGGTTTTCAACATGTTTTGACCCATATCTCCTCTTTTTGAATGTTTTGTGGAGTTTTGTTCTATATCCCTTCATGTTGGGTTCTTAGATTTGTGTTTCCATTGTTCGATTCCGGTGCTAAATCACCATTGTTCCGTCTTTGATTGGGTTATCTTTTTCTTGGATTGGGTTTGTCTTAGTATTGGGTTGAATCGTACTTGTATATGACATTGGAGAGTTGAAAATAGCTTAGGGTACTATGTGTGATGTTTTGTCTTAGATAGACATGAATTTTGTATATGGCGAGTATTTGTAAGAAATACGTGAAATCATAAATAGTGAAATACCTACATAGTAGGCTTGTGATTTTTACGCCTTTGACATAAGGCGTAATGGTCTAGCCTCCGCGAGAAGATGTGCTAGGGATCATAATATTGTGGTCTAGCCTTCGATGGGAGTGGTGCTAGTGAAATGGAAAATGTTGCTAGCCTCTGAGAAGAATCATGAACAAAGTCTCATTCCTCTTAATTTATTTCATACTAAAAACAGAAGAACAACATTCTACTTATAAGCTAAACAATCAGCTATAACAACCTAACTAACCTCCCGTAACAGCCTAACAAATTCTAACCAATTCTGTTACACAAAGGAAGGAATCCTCTACATTGGAACATAAGAACTAGGTGTACTCCCTTCTTCTAACAACCGTTGATGAGAAGACTTGGGAGCTGGCTGATTAGTCAGAGTTAGCAAAGGCAAAGAGCTATGTTCACTATCATTCCCCCTCAAGCGAGTGGGTGAAGAGCACACCAGGAGCTTGTCACGCAAATAATGAAAACGAGAGATGGGCAGAGGCTTGGTAAAGACATCAGCAATCTGGTCCAAGGAAGAAATATGACGAAGTACAAGCTGTTTGGCTGCAACTTGTTCCCGAACAAAATGGTAATCGATCTCGATGTGTTTGGACCTGGCGTGAAACACCGGATTAGCAGCTAAGGCCAGAGTACTGAGATTGTCACACCAGACAATTGGTAAGGAGGTGGTAGTAATAGCAAAATCTCTCAGCAGCATTTGAATCCATCTCAATTCAGCCACAGCATGAGCAAGAGCTCGATATTCAGCTTCGGTGGACGATCGAGATACTGTGGTTTGTTTCTTAGCAGACCATGAGATGAGATTGGAGCCCAAAAAAATACAAAACCCAGAGGTAGATCTTCTGTCATGAGAGTCACCGGCCCAATCTGAGTCAGAGAAGACTTGCAATTGAAACGGACCAGGAGTAAAAGTAAGCCCATAATCCAGAGTTCCTTTAACATAACGAAGCAATCGTTTAACAGCACTAAAATGGCCAATAGTAGGAGAAGCCATATGCTGACAAGCTTGATTAACAGCATAAGCCAGATCAGGGCGAGTAATGGTTAAGTATTGAAGGGCACCAACCAAACTGCGGTATAGAGAAGGGTTATCAAATGGTAGAGTATCATCAGAAGAGCAAGAGGGTTTGAGAGCTATAGGTGAAGCATAAGGCTTACAAGATTGCATACCAGCCTTCAACAGAATTTCAGTAGCATACTTACGTTGAGATAACAAGTAATCAGCACCTTGACGTTGAACAGAAACACCAAGAAAGTGAGAGACAGGCCCCAAATCCTTGAGGGCAAAAGCTTCTTTCATGTGATGTAGGAGGTCTGCAATAGCATGAGAATCACTTCCAGTGACCAATATGTCATCAACATAAACAAGAACCATAACAAGAGAAGAGGCAGATTTGTGAACAAAAAGAGAGTTATCACAATGACTGTTGAGAAAGCCTCGTGAAATAAGAAATGAGGAGAAGGTAGAGTACCAAGCTCGGGGAGCTTGCTTGAGACCGTAAAGAGCCTTGTGAAGCTTGCAAACTAGGTGAGGTTGAGAACTATCAGTAAACCCAGGTGGCTGAACCATAAAGACCTCTTCTTCAAGAATACCATGTAAGAAGGCATTGGAAATGTCCAATTGACGAATAGGCCAATTAAAGGACAAAGCAAGACTGATGAAAATCCGAATTGTAGGCTGCTTTGCAACAGGACTAAAGGTTTCATAATAGTCAATGCCTTCCTCTTGGAGATATCCCTTTGCCACAAGACGAGCTTTATGCCTAGCAATAGTACCATCAGCATTAAGCTTCAATTTGAACACCCATTTACAGCCAATGGCAGTTTTATGAGACGGGAGAGGCACAAGAGACCAAGTGCCCTGTTTTTGAAGTGCTTGAAATTCTTCTAGCATAGCCTGAGACCATTTCGGGGACTGAAGAGCCTCTTTAACAGTTTGAGGTTCAGAATCAGAGGTCTGGGTAATAGCAGTGAGGCAAGAAGGGGTAGAAATAGGACCTTTAGACCGAGTATGCATAGAATGCTGATTAAGAGGTATACAAACAGGTATAGGTAGTGAAACGGACAATGAATTGATGGGGATATGACCACTAGGAATGGTAGGAGGAGAAGAAGAGGAGAGAGACTGAGAGGAAGTACTGAGTGCAGGAGAAGGAGGAACAGAAGATCCAATCGAAGATGAAGAGGAAATGGGTAACACTGAAGAAGGAGAAACGGATGATGAATCATGGGAAACTGGAGATGGGGAATATAGAGGAGACCAAAAGAAAGTGGAAACCTGGTCAAATGACGGAGGAGAAGGATGAGAGGAAGAGTTCTTATATGGAAAAATGTGTTCATGGAATATAACATGGCGGGACAAGTAGATTTTACCAGATTTGGGATCCAAACATCTGTAGCCTTTCACAGTAGGGTGATAGCCAATAAAAACACATGGAGTAGAACGAGGTTGTAACTTGTGAGAAGTATAGGGCCTCAACCAAGGGTAACACTGACAGCCAAAGACCTTGAAACTGGCATAATCTGGAGAATGATGGAACAAAGCTTCATAGGGGCTAATATGTTGTAAAGAGGTACTGGGCATTCGGTTTATGAGGAAGATGGTAGTAGCTATGACTTCAAACCAATAGGTGAGAGGAATACCCGATTGATAGAGTAAGGCCACGGCTGTGTCAGTGATATGTCTATGTTTCCGTTCAGAAATACCATTCTGAGAGGAAGTGTAAGGGCAAGTATGCTGGTGAACGATGCCATGATGAACAAGAAATTGATCCATTTTATGATTGATATATTCTGTGCCCCCATCAGTACGAAAAATCTTGAGAGTGGTAGAAAACTGAGTTTCAGCATAGGATTTAAATGCAACAAACTTATCAAACACTTCACTTTTGTAAGTAAGGGGATACAACCACGTAAATCTGCTGTAATCATCAATAAAAAGAACATAGTATCTGAATGAAGAGTTGGATTTATTAAACGGACCCCAAACATCACTATGCACCAAAGCCAAAGGTTGATTAACAGAGGAATTGGAAAGTTTAAATGGTAATCTATGACTTTTGGCCACACAACAAGAAGTACAAGAAAGAGAAACAGCAGATTTCCCACATGACACTTTAAGAGTGTTAAGCATATACTGAAATTTTAAGGTAGAAGGATGTCCCAAGCGTTGATGCCAAACCTCAGGAGAGACTGAGTTTGTATGAGACGTAATGAAAGCCCTGGGTGCAGATGGTGGAGCCAAAGGAAAATGATAAAGGCCATTGAGATTAGAGCCCTTGTGCAGGACCTGACTCGTAGCTTTGTCCTGAACCACGAAGGAATCAGAATCAAAAGTGATTGTACAATGGTTATCTTTGGTGAGTTGATTAACTGACAAGAGATTAGTTGACATGGAAGGAATATGAAGAACATTTTTCAATTGAAAAGAGTGATGTGGAGTAGGTAAAAGACCGTTACCAGTGTGATGAATTGGAAGAGAAGCCCCATTACCCACTGTGACTTGATCTGATCCAGAATACGGTTGATAGGTCTCAAGTCCTTGGAGATCATTGGTGATGTGATTGGTAGCTGCAGAATCTAGGTACCAATCAGAAGTTCCTGAATTACCAGATGACCAATTGCCAGATGCAACATAAGCTTTAGGTTGGGAAGTAGGATGCTGAGAAGAGCCAGTGGACATATTATTATCCATTCTATACCAGCAACGCTTGGCTGTGTGCCCAGGCTTATCACATATTTGACAAACCACGCCATCAAGGGCACCACCAGAACCTGAAAATCCACTAGCAGACTTGAATGGCCTTGAATTATGTCCCTGAAATGTGTTATGGCCGCCCCCAAAATTACCACGATGAGAGCCATGAAAACCACCACGATGTGAACCATGAAAACCACCACCGCGAAAATTATTGCCATTGTTTCGACCTCCTCCACGAGAATGTCCTCCAAACGATCCAAAATTACCACGATGAGAACTAGAACCTCTAGACATCGTGTAGGCAACATTTAATTCAGAACCAGACTTGCGTTTAGTTTTGGCTTCTACATGAATTTCCTCAGCACAAAGTAGAGAAAACACCTGTTCCATAGTAATTGTTCCTAATTGAGCCCTAATTGTGGTTTTTACAGGATCATATTCATCTGGTAAACCATTTACAGCAGCAAGTATCATATCTTCATCATCCACAGAAGACTTAACAAGGGACAATTGATTAGCTAGATCTCGGATTTGATTAAGATAAACTTCCATAGAAACGGATTTCTTGGAGATATTATTGAGTTTATTGGTCAGCTGATGGACGTGTGATCGGGACATGGAGGTGAATTTCTTTTCAAGGAAACTCCAGACTTCATTACTAGTCGAAAGGGTGAGAACAGAGGTATAAAAGGATGGTGTTAGGGTTGCAGTAATACAGCTCAGAAGATGAGTATCAACAAGATTCCACAGGTGATATGCCTCATTCTCAATTTCTTTATCAAGGTTATCCTTAATTTTGAGAGGAGGACGTGGGATTGTACCTTCAACATAGCCAATCAACCCATTCGCACGTAGGATATTCTGGAATTGTCGACTCCAGATGAGGTAATTGGAGGAGTCGAGCTTCACTGTGACGAAGGAACCCAAATTTGAGATAAAATGACTGAGGTACGAAGGAATTGTAGAAGGCGAAGACATCGCCATGATTTCGGATCGAAAAGCTCGTGGGAGCTTCAGTGCTCTGATACCATGAGAAGAATCATGAACAAAGTCTCATTCCTCTTAATTTATTTCATACTAAAAACAGAAGAACAACATTCTACTTATAAGCTAAACAATCAGCTATAACAACCTAACTAACCTCCCGTAACAGCCTAACAAATTCTAACCAATTCTGTTACACAAAGGAAGGAATCCTCTACATTGGAACATAAGAACTAGGTGTACTCCCTTCTTCTAACAACCGTTGATGAGAAGACTTGGGAGCTGGCTGATTAGTCAGAGTTAGCAAAGGCAAAGAGCTATGTTCACTATCAGCCTCCTTATGGGAACGGTGCTAGTTATGAAATTTGACTGGCTTTCCGAGGAAATTGTGCTAGTAGGCATTTATTTATGTTGGGCCACCTTCGGGTGAGGAGCCGTTATCGATCATTAGATTTGAATGGATTTTATCAAATAACGAAATAGTTAAGGATAGTGACAGAACGGAATCTTGAATCGTGAGACTAATTTGGATGAAATTGTATCATTTACTATCGGTTTAATGTTACTATTTGTACATCATATGTGATATCACTCGTGCCTTATGCCATGTCATTTGTATGCGTGTGACATTGGCATAGACATTCCTACTGGGCCTTGTAAGCTCACCCTATCCTTTTCAGGTACAATTTTGGAGACTTAGCATATGGTGCATGATGTGCATAAGGTGCTGCATGATTTTGAAGACCTTGACTAGAGTTACCTAGCATCTTTGTATTAACATTTTTTGAAAAGATGTATTGTAACTCATTTTCAATTCTGTACTTTATTTTCACAAGAAGTGTAGGACGTCTGACTCATGTTTATTTTGGGATCCCTTTTGGAACTGGGAGTACTTTGTTGTAATATTTCTAGACTTGACTTCCGTACCTCATTGAATGAAATATTTTGGGATCATGGGTGAATCTATGAGTGTTGTGATGTTTCTTTTAATATATATTATTATGATATTATGTTGAAAATCAAGGGTGTGACACGCCAAACCAGAAATTTTTCCCCAAAACAAGGGCGGCAACATTCGCGCCAAATCAGTCCATCAATATGCGCAAAACAACCATCATACATTTGATTCGTGCCAAATCAAACCAAGAACACGCGAAAATTCACCGATTGATTCATCTTCATGCATGTTTGAGTCATCTCATAAAAGAAACGTGTTTCATTCATCTCAAACCAGAAACGCCCAAAACGTTCGCTTCAGGTTTGATTCATTTCATTCTTTTGATTCATTCAATTCCTGCGATCGACTCATGACAGTCGCACCTTTCATTGAATGATCCTTCTAAGTTTTGTTTGACCAATCAAAAAATCTCAATTGATAACAAAAATACATTTGTCAATTTGACTGACGAAAATACGTTTGTCGTTGGTTGCAGGTTTGCTTCATCTGCTTCTGGGTTTATTACTCAATGTTCGGTTTTGATTTGCTACTCAATCTGGTGTCTGCTTAATCTGGATTTGATACTCAATATCTTGTTCTACTTCCTGGTTTGCTGTTCAATCATGTGTGCTGCTGAATCTCTTTTTGTTACGCAATATCTGATAGGTCTTGTTTTGCTACTTAATAGCTTATTCTGGTTTGCTGCTCAATCTAGTGTTCTCAATGAGCAATCATGTTTTGTATAAAAAAGTGGTTGATTTGTATGTATCTATTGGTGCTTGTATGAACATGTACGTATGTACTGGTTAAAATAAGTAAATTGGTAGTAATAGATCCTTTCGCAATTGGCCATATATTGGTTTAATTCTTGAACCGAAAGAACTTGTTAGTTTCTAACTTATTAGTTGCTCATAAAATCTAGAGTTGCATTTTGGGTGAAAGCTAAGTTTCAATTGGAGGCTTATTCGGTTAATGATTTCAAGAGATGCTTGTCTGGTTTAAGAAAACTGAAGTGTAAAAAAGGCATGTTGATCTGATTGGAGGTTTGAGGCTGGAGGGGTATTGTCTTTGCTATTGTCTAGTTTTGTTCTCTGAATTTTTGGGGCTTGTTGGTGTTCTCTTCTTATCTCTGGTAGTGGGTTTCTTTAGTTTTTTGCTATCTACTTTTGTTATTTTGGGTTCAATTGCTTTAACCATTTATTTGGTGGTATTTTTTTGAGTTTTGGTTTGTTTTGTGTAGTCTATGGTGTGTTTCTTCGCTCGCTTCAAGTATTGTTGTCGTGTTTTGTGTTGAGTCTTTGGCATCTTGTGTGGTATGTTTCCATATTTGGTTGAGTTGGTGTCCAATCTCTGTTTGGGAAGTCTGGTTTTCAGCCTGTTGTTGGGTCTGGTGAAGATATTCCATCTATCTTTGGATCTATCTGTGTTTGCTTCTATGGCTACTTGAAGTGCGATTCACGGTTATGTCTATGGATGAGGGTATGGTCAGATGACCTTTTGTTGGATGCGCTGTCGTGGAATGCTCTTGAGGTGCTTGGATCCATTATCATATTTTGATGGTTCTACTGCTATTTTGACAACTCTGCAATATTTCAAGATCATTTGATGGTAATTTCCTTTCACCGATTAGTCTGCTTCTGGTTCTGTTCTGGTCGTTCTGCTTCTGGTTCCATACTGCTGCTATTCTCCACATATTTGCTAAGTCTCTTTTCCATGGAATCAGAATTGGTATGGATTTGGTATGTTGCTACTAGCTTGCTTGCTGTTGTCTCCTTCAAATGTCCTTAAAGAAGTGGATAGTTTCCTCTTTCCGGTTGGTGCAAATGTCCAATATTGCGCATGATATTCTTGAAGTAGTAACTCTATTTGGTGTCTACCTAGGATGAATTAACCATATTGGTATGTAATGTCTACTTGTTTCCAGTGTAGGAAGTGTCTTTGGATTGTTTTCTATTTTGTCTCTAATTGTATTTTTTTTGGTTGGTCCCTTGCCAACCTGTACCCATGTATTTCTTTCCATCTCTTGCAATTTCGGTTGCTTATCAAAAAAAAAAAAAAAACTTAGTAGTTGCTATTGCTTCTTTGATTAGTCTAGTGCTTAATAGTTAGACTTTTGCATTGCAATTAAGTGTGTTTTCTTGATGGAAATATTTGAAGAAAGAATGTTGAAAGAATTGTGTCCTTAATATGCTTAACGTTGAATCAGATATGACAAGAACTTAATAGTGATAACACATCTCTCACAGTGTATGAGTTCAATTCTTTGCTGACATGCTAACCTATATAAGATCCAAAACCAGACATGAAACTCTTAAGGGCATATTAATATGTGCACTATGCAGTTTATTTTGTATTTATAAGTAAAGAAGAAGCTCTTATTAGCAAGCTCTAGGATCACTTTCTATTATAGCCATGTGTATCTCCTGCCTTTTTTTTAATTATTTTTGTCCCTTTTGTCTTCTATTTGCTAGCCTTATTAGCTGGTCAAGAGTTGCTCTTTAGTAGCATTTATTCTTCTCCCTTGTTGACTGAAGTGAGAAATGTGACAAGAATATCCACACTATAGTATTCAGTGCATCTTGCTGTTAGTTGGGACCTGAGTTCAAATTTATTGGGTACATCCAACGTAGTTTTTGATTTGTTAAGATAAGTTCGAAAATTTATGAAAGTATTTCATAAACGTTAATTAGGAATGGGGAAGTCTTTCATACACTCAATAATCTTCCTATCTCAAATAGGTCTTCAGTGAATCAAGAATCGTGAAATACAACGTACAAGAAAATCCGATACCACCAAGCAAGAGGTTTGATGTCCCCCCTTTTTCTGATTGTTGTATTTGGAGCACCTGGTTACAAGGCCTGTCCCAAAGTTGAAAGACTCTTTGGAGCAGAGCACTAGGTTGCAAGACTCCTTAATAATGTCAATAATACTGTTGATAATGAATCTTAGTGGAACGTTGTTTAGTTTAGGAATATTACAAAAGTATTATTATGTGTACGAGGTAATCTCATTCGAGTACTTATAATGAGGAATATGTATTATTTTTGTAGGACTTTGCTTTTAATAAACTCCTGTGGCACCCTTGCGATTGCTGCTCTTAAGATTATGGACAAAGATTGGGTGCATTTGATTAGGTAATAGAAAACATACTTTCAGGCCATTATGCATAAAGTAGTTATAGATATTAAATGTTTAACCTGTTTGCCTTTTACAATGGTAGATCCACTAGTGAGTACCGGAACGCCGCATGGAATTTTGTGGAAATGGCTAACCAAAATTCAAGAAATCTACGAAAAATTCTATGCCCTTGCAAAGCTTGTCGGAATATGAGTCACCATGGTGTTGATGACGTTTATGAGCACTTGGTCATAAATGGAATGGATCCCACATACACTACATGGTTTCATCATGGTGAGCACCCAAGTGTATCAGAAAAACCTAAAGTATTGAAAATGTCAGAAGCTTATAACTTGTATAGTGCAACATATGCAAGAGAGGAGAGATAGGGAGTTTGCTAAATCTTCAGAAGATGCAGAAAAACCATTACACCAAGGTTGCTCAAACTATACCAAGTTATCGGCAATTGTAACTTTGAACAAGACTAAAACTCATGGTGGATGGACTAATGAGAGTTTTGATGGCCTTATGGAGACATTACATGATATGTTCCCTGTAGATAATGTATTGCCGTGTTCTACACGTGAAGTTAGACGTTTCCTCAAGTCGTTTCACTTGGGTTATGAGAAAATCCATGCTTGTGAGAACGATTGTTGTTTATTTAGGAAAGAGAATGTAGTATTGGAGAATTGTCCAAAATGTGGTGGGTCAAGATGGAAGGTAGATAAACGCACACACAAAATTAAAAATGGAGTTCCAGCCAAAGTGTTGAGATATTTTCCTATAATTCCAAGGTTTAAGAACATGTATCGGTTAGGAGAAATGGCTAGAGATTTGACATGGCACTCCACTCGTAGAAACAACGATGGAAAGATGCGACACCCAGTTGATTCTCCCACATGGGAAACCATAAATGATAAATGGCCTTCTTTTTCTGCAGAACCACGTAATTTAAGACTTGGTCTTGCTACTGATGGTTTCAATCCATTTAGAAAATTGACCTCGACATATAGTTGTTGGCCTGTTATTTTGGTCACATACAATTTGCCACCTTGGTTATGGATGAAGAGAGAAAATGTCATGTTGACATTATTAATCCCAGGACCCAAGCAACCCGGTAATGATATGGATGTATATTTACAACCGCTAATTGAAGACCTTAAATATTTGTGGAGCACCGGAGTAAGTGTTTATGACAAATTCACTGACTCTTTATTCAATCTAAGGGCAGTTTTGTTGCGGACAATAAACGATTTTCCAGCATTTGGAAATCTTGCTGGGTGTAGGACAAAGGGTTATTTTGCATGTCTTATATGTGGAGAAAATACACGTGCTCAATGGTTAAAATTCAGTATGAAGACTGTGTATATGGATCAGAGATGCTTTCTTCCACCGTCTCATGCATTTCAGAAGAAGAAATCATGGTTTGATGGAAATGAAGAAAAGGAAAAACCTAGAATCATGATTGGAAATTTTAGCGGCTCTTAAAGATTATATGAATGACTAGGGGAAAGGCAAAAAGGGAAAAGGTGGAAAGAAAAAGCGGAAGCGGGACGATGAACAAATGTGGAAAAAGAGATCAATTTTCTTCGAACTACCATATAATTGGGACGTAATTAACTGTTGTTAAACTACATTTTGATTGTATGCATATATGTTTCATGTTGTTCTCTTATACAATTTATCATTGTGTCTATTTTTCAATGTAGGAATTTCCAGTTCGTCATAACTTGGATGTAATGCACTTTATAAAAATTGTTTGCGGGAGCACTATTGGCACATTATTAGATATCAAGGGGAAGTCTAAGGATGGCCTAAATGCTCGTAAGGATTTACAAGAATTGGAAATAAGGCATGACTTGCATCCACAAGAACGAGGGTCAATGACATATCTTCCTCTAGCTTCATGTACACTTTCCAAGTCTGAGAAGCAAATTTTTTGCAAAAGATTATTCCATTTGAAAGTACCCGATGGATATAGGTCAAATATTGAGAGTTGCATATCAATGGAAGATTCGACGATCGTAGGTCTCAAATCCCACGACTATCATGTCCTAATGCTACAATTGTTGCCAGTAGCCTTAAAAGGATTACTACTGAAGGGACCTATAAATGCAATACTTCGCCTTTGTTCATTCTTTAATAGATTGTGTCAACGAGTCATTGATCGAGAAGAAATGGCTGCCATTGAAGATGAAGTAGTGGAAACCATATGCATGTTTGAGAGGTTCTTCCCTCCTTCATTCTTCGATATCATGGTTCACTTGCCAATTCACTTGGGACGAGAAGCACAAGTTTGTGGGCCAGTCCAATATCGTTGGATATACCTTTTTGAGAGGTAAGCAATTTTTTAATTTTTAGAGCGTCATCGGTCATAGTTCTATAATCTTAATATACATCTTGGTTGATCCCACCACCACTAGAGATTGGAGATATATATAATCTTTCTTCTAAAATATATATACATATATATATATATATTTTATATTTAAATAGCTGCAAGACCAAAACAGGGTGCAAAGAACCGAAAGCCCTTCTTTTAAGTTCCTCCCAGATGGGAGAAGAAGGATCCACTGGGAATGAATGGGAAGATTGGAGTAGTATCTTCATTAGCCGTCGTGAACTTAGCCGATACAAAGCTATATGATAGCACCCAATTTTTCAGATTCGGCGGTCCGATCTATGATTTTTCATTCATGGACGTTGATAAGATCCTTCCATTTAGCAGCACCTTAGGATGGCATAGCCTTAAAGTGAGTTCATTTTAGGCATATGAAGATATTCAAAGGCAATGTAAGGAATCGTGCATGACCTAAAGGTTGTATAGCAGAATGCTATCTTGCGGAAGAGTGTGTGACGTTTTGTAGTGCACATATAAAGCAAGCTACGGGACTAAATAACCGAGAACGTAGAAATCAAGATTTCGAGAATATTGTAATTCTTGAAGGTTGTCCAATATATGTTGGCAAATCAATCACTTTGAGTGACAATCTATTAGAAAGTGCACAACGTTACTGTTATTCAATACAGCCATGGTGGAGCCATATTTGGAGTAAGTTTGATGTATATTTATTAAGGCTTAATCTGTAAATAGTTGTATACATTACTTACTTTTCTTACCTTTTTCCCTACTAGGATACACATAGAGAGTTAAAGAAATCCAATCCAAGTCTTGGACTACAAAAAAATAAAAGTTTACTCTTGAGGAGACACGGTGTCAACTTTCCAAAATGGTTACAACAAAAGGTTACATATTTAATTGTATTGGGTGTTTATGAAGATAAAGAGTAGCGAATAATTAGTATTAACTGACGTGGACATACATGAACATATTTAGGTATAGGTTTGCACAAATAATGAATTGGAACGACTCCAATGGCTTGCAAATGGTCCTAGAAAGCATGGAATGAGCTATACTGGATATATCATCAATGGAGAGCGGTTTCACACAAAGGATGTTGAAAAGTCAACCCAAAATAGTGGTGTTTCCATTGATGCTACAACCATGTGTAGATCAAGTGTGAAGAACGCTGCACAACTTGTTGATGTAGTTTCATACTATGGGGTGATACAAGATATAATTCTCTTAGATTATCACACATTCCAACTTCCCATTTTCAAATGTGATTGGGAAAATATTGGTCATGGGGTAAGGGTTGAAGATGGTTTCACACTTGTTAACCTTCACCAAGGTCAGACCCTATTTGACAAAGAGCCCTTCATCCTTGCAGCACAAGCGAAACAAGTTTTTTATTCGAGAGAGACCGATTCTTCCAATTGGTATGTTGTACTAAAGGAACCACCTAGGGGTTTCTATGACTTGAAAATGTACGAGGAAAGCGTTGATACATCTTTTAGGCCGCAAGATGTTTCAGCACTTGCTATGGACATTGACAATGATAATGATCATGAAGGAATAACTACCGTCAGAGGAGATTGTGAGGGTAACACAAGGGGAACATATGGAGAACGTAATTGACGAGCTAAACAAAAACGAAGTAAGTAATCTTTAATTTTCTACATTGAAATTTATTGCTGACTATTTTGAATTATATTTTTGTGTCATTTTATGTTTTCAGTAACATGTATGTCAAGCCGGGGTACTTGACTAAGTAATTGAAAGGATACGAAAGGGAAAAGCAACAAACTATTCAACAAAACTTATTAGAATTGATTGCTGCTGGAATCAATGACCCGTCGAGGTTCCTATTTGCTTCAAATCAAAGTGCTAAAGGTAAAGGTACTAGTAAGAGAAAAAATAAGACCGGACACGGAGACGGAGACAGCGATGAAGACTATGTGCCATTCAATGGTGAAGAAAGGTTGAGTTCTGATAATGACAATGGTGATTCCTTTGGGCCCAAAATGAATGAGGTAATAGTTATATGTAGGGTATACTCTGTAACAAATAAATGTTCCTTGTTTTTCTATATACATGCTATTTGTATAGCAAATAATGTTGATCCGTTTTGCAGCGCCCCACATCACCCACGAAACCAACTGACCCGCTTTGCAATCCAAGTACGGATACGAAATGATATTATGTGATCTTTTATTCTTAGTTTTATTGTTACGGAATAATCATGAAGTGCAATCATATCTAATGCTGAATTCAACAGCAACTCCTGAAATTCATTCAAAAGTGTCCAAAAATAAAAAACGTAAAAGAGGCCCGAGCAAACATAATACAATTGCTATAGATGAAGGTAGTCGGGTTGAAGTGAACTATGATGAATATGGTCCTCCAATTGGTTCGAGAGATTGTGCCATTGACAGTTTCGGATTGGCGAAATCTTCCTTCGGGAATGGCAAAAATCTTATGGAAATCAACTCAGGTACGGTATGCTAACTTAATTTAATTCCTCCGATAGTGAAGATGATAAAATTTTGCCTAAGTTACAAAAAACTTGTAGGCACGGTTCAATTTGAATGAAGAATGGGAGACAAAAATGGTTCTGAAGCACATGGGTATCGTATGGAGAGCCTCAAAGTCGAGATTTCTCAAACAAATAAACAATGCTTCAAATGAGGATGAAAGACTAAAGTTGTAGCCATCTAACGTCAAATCACTGCGTGATTGGAAGGATTTTTTGAAGGAAAAGAGCAGCCAAAAGTTTAAGGTACGTGTAGTTAGGTATATGTTTAGCTTCAAGGATTATACAATTTTGGTTTTGTATGTTGCTTTACACTTCTAGTCTGCATGAGTGTTGAAACTATGATTATGGTGATTGTGATTTCTTTCAATTAGGAGAAGAGTGCTATCTATAAAAATATGAGAGAGAGACAATTCCAGCATACCCTGAGTCGTAAGGGATACGCACGGTTGCAAGATGAATTGGTAATATTGCAATGGTTTATGTTTTTTCCAAAGATTCTCTTACTTTGTTTGCAAATGTAGAACCTAAATCATATTCTAACTCTATACTTGCTTTTGCATTTAGGGTCAAAAAAATGAAGACCCCACTTCCATCACTAGAGTTGCTGTTTGGATTAAGGGACATACAAAAAAAAAAAAACGGTGAACCTATAAATACAAATTTCGATGAAAGAATTGTAAGGAAATGACTCCTTGTTTACTTGTACGATTAATTTGTTATATAGTTTAAATTGTTTTTTTGTTATACAATTTGTAGAAGGAATTGAAGAATGTTGAACAACATACACCAAAGTCATCTTTGACTAATCTGAAGGAAGATGCTCTTTCTAAAGTCCTGGGTCCCAAGAAGCATGGCCGTTTAAGAGGATTTGGGAAAGGGGTCACACAAACAAGATTGGGTGTAGTATCGCATGTGAGTAGCCAAATAGCTTATCTACGTGAAGAAAATGCTCAACTTCAGTCTCAAATTCGAAATATACAGGTTGTAGTTGACGGGCTAAGTAAAACCCATGTAAGTATCCTATAGTTTTCTACATTGACATTTATCGTGGACTTTTTTGCATATTATTTTTTTACCTTTTGTTATTATACTTTGTAGAGTAAGGAGCAGCAAATAGCTAATAAGGTAGCACCACCTACACCCATTGTTCCTCGACCATCAGTTAATGAGGTACTACCACCTATACTGACTCACGAAGTTGGGTATATTATTGTAATATCAAAAGTATTGTTTCTAACAACTTAAATTGTCGATTTGTTTTTTGTTACCTTGTTGCTAAAGAGTGTGAACACCAACAAGTGCAGGGACAGGAGAAGTAGTCGTTGAAGGGCATTGGTCTTCTAGTGATCCAACTGCACTTGTTCATCATATTCCTATTGGGCCTAATGCAATGAGAGTTTGGGTGGATGTTGTAAAGAAAGTTGAAGTATTTTTATAGAGGGGTGCAAGTGATATGATTTATCTTCAAGAAGCTCTTGGAACTACTGTTGTTTGGCCTGCTGACAAAGTTACGATGGACTCTACAATGGGGTATAATTTCTTTTCTACAAAATTTCTTTTTTACATTTGAACAAGTATACTTTCTTTAGCGGAAACCTCTAAGTTAAGTTCTTATAGACTTGAGGTGTAACGCAAGCTAGGGGAAGTATACTTGCCTATATTTTTATTATTCAAAATCAAGAGGTGGCGGCATAACCCCTCGGAACTATTTTGAGAAGGTGGCGGCATAGCCCCTCTAGTTTGTTTGAGGAAGTATAATTGTCTTCTTTTACTTGTTCAATATCATGAGGTGGTGGCGTAACCCCTCGGAACTGGTTTGAGGAGGTGGCGGCATAGCCTCTCTAGTCTTCCTGAGACACATGTTTGCATTTTCATTTTAGGTTGGTATCTTAGCACTTCTTTCATATGCTTGAACCCGCTGCTTTTCAATATGTTTGCATTTGCATCTAGTCTTCTTGCATTTGTGAGGGTATATTAGTTCTGCTGTTGTTGTTGTTGGCTTGACATATGCTTGAACCTGTGTTTCTACGCTTTTTGGCAGGCTAGGCTCGATATTGGGTCTTAGCCATAAATGCAACTATGTTCTCAACCCTCCTCTCTCTATAACCACGTTGAGTTCTCACCAAATTGACTAATGCAAACAACCTCACCCCCATATCCATGAATTATACCCTTGTTAAACGTACGATATTCACTTACTGCAGGATTTCCTTTTTGGTGGACAAATTGATGTTTATGCATTTAAAACTAGGAGCACAATTTTGTTTCAACAACACTAAAACTTGCGACTCAGTGGTAGTATTCTTGATGCGAATGTCAAATTTGGATTGTGTGTTGTTGCTGCGTGCTATGCGTCTGCGTGCAGCTGCTGCTGCTGGTGCAGCGTGCTCTGCTATGTGCGCGTGCAGCTGCTGGTGCTGCGTGTGCGTGCAGCAGCTGCTGCGTCACGCAGCACCAGCAGCGTCTGTGTGCAGCTCCTGCTGCTGCGACGTACAGCTGCTACTACTATGTTTTTGGCTGCTTTTGAGGCTAAGTATGAATTAGACAACCTCTGATGTTTGTTGCAATAATCCCAATTGGTTTGCTGCATTTGGGTCCTTATGCCATGTTTCAATGTCTATAGTTGGAGTTGATTTTATTATTGTGCAGACTGCTCCTATTATTTTCTTGGGTTTTGGTCCATAGAGGTGTTTGTTGCAGTAATGGGTGCTGAAGTAATCTCAGCTGGTGGTTGATTTTTTCCGGGGTCGCAAGTGGCATCTTTTCTTGGCTTTTCCATACTATGTTCATTCAAATTGAAATGTCTCCTCTTGTGCATTGTAGGTTTGTGGGTTGAAACTGAAGATCAGTGTTTTATGACTGTTGATAGAGACGTAGAAAGATGAACCAGTGTCGACCGACACGCTATAGTTGAAGATTTTTCTTGACGTATATTGATTTCTTTTGGGTTGGGTATATTTCTGGATACATATATCGGGTTGTGTCAGTGCTGGTTGGACATAGTTGAAGACTTTTTCCTTAATGTGTATCTGTAAAGACCCAGAAAATTTTGAACTTTTTATAAATAAAATTTATTTTTGGGGTTATTCGATTGATTGGTTATCGTGTGTTTCGCAATTTTAGTTACAAGACCCGAGCCCGGGGTCTTTGGTTTTATTTCGCGCGGGTTACGTATGTAGTATTTTTATGTGGGAGCCCATGTGGGAGAAGGGGCTTATAATCAGATTTTTGGGGGCTTTCGGGGGGAGGAGCAAAAACACTAACACACCTATCTCTTCTCTCTCTCTCTCTCCACCATATCTCCCTCCACCTTCTCTCTACCACCACCACCAAACCATCCCGCCATTTTCCAATTCCTTCGGGATAGAGCTTGCTTGGGTCGTGCTTGACGTGGAATCGAAGACGGATCGCGATTTGGAGCTCGGGAAGAAAATATTTGAAGCTTGGAACTTAGGGTTTTCACCTCTTCGCCAAATCCTTCGATCCAAGGCTTGAGGTAGGGATGTCTCACCTCTATTATGTGTGTATTCATCATGTTGGTAGTTGATTTCGTGTTTAGATTGGATTTTGTTGCGTTTTTGGCCGATTTGATCGAGTGACGAACTATCTATGCGAACTGAGATCGACCAAGTCGCTTGAGCGACTTGGGCGTCGCTCGAGCGACCTTGGATGTCACGCCCCCATTTTCATAAAAATTAAATAAAGAGAACCGGAACCTTAAGTACATTAAAAGAAAATGTTTCCATAAGTAAAGTACATCACTATTCCCTTTGACTATCAAAAAATATGGGTACCCGAGCCCCCAAAGGGATGATCAAAATAATAGTTCATAAGTTGTTACAATCCCATAATCAAAAGATGGATAAAAGATTAGAGTTACAAAATCATTTTCCCAAAAAGAAGTTAATACAAGGAAAATGAGCAAAATAACTCCATGCCATGTATGCTCCTCATCCAAGTCATGCAATCCAAACCATGTTCGATCAACGCTGGGTACCTGAAAATTGATAGGTTGAGCTACACTAGCCCAGTAGGAAAACATTCTACAAACGCTAGGCATATAAACATGATGCATGCATATGAGATGATGAGATGTCAAGTGGATGTCCTAGTGTCCAAGAGTCCAAGCCAAAGAATGGAAATATAGAAGGTTTTCCACACAGACAAGTGTCCAAGTGTCCGAGTCATTTCACAAACCAAAACCCATGTCTTAAAAAAAGACAAGTTTCGACAAAACCAAAAAGGGAAACCAAACCATTTCTTTCACACGAGAACCACCATCCTTTTTCTTATTCATTTGGTTATAGAGATTTAATCCCTCTGCCGGGTTCTATAGGCCCCGCGTGCCTCTGCCGGGTTCAATAGGCCCCGCGCGCCTCTGCCGGGTTCGATAGGCCCCGCGTGCCTCTGCCGGGTTCAATAGGCCCCGCGTGCCTTCACCAAAATAATTTTTCAAGTGAATGGTATCCGTGAAAACACATCTCAGTATCCCCAAAACGTTCGTGGTAAAAAAGAAATGGTATTAGTGAAGTGAATTCAATGGTTTATGAAGGGATAACGCTAGGGAACCAATTAAACGTCAAAGGGTGATCAAAGGGCCATCACGAAATCGGGAAATGACCGAAATTTTACCAAAAAATCTGCTATCAACAGTGATTATGCAGAATCTGCCCAAAAACAGTGGAAAAATGCATAATTTGGCATTTTCGGAGTGGAATACACGTTAGGGAATCAAGTGAACATCAAAGGGGGATCAAACGAACTTTTCTGTGAATAGTGAAATTCGGCCATGAACAGTAAATATGCAGAGAGCTGAGTGAACAGTACCGAAATGCAGAAATTTGACATCTTTGGTGTAAAAATCCAACCCAATCACAATCTAGTTGGTTTAGGCTCAAATTTGAGATGCTACGCAACAATTAAGCATGAAGGGAGGCCAAGTTCACTCCCAATTTCATCAATCAACAAGAAATTTAAAGATCTAAGAATCAAAAAAATGGAACTATATCAAATTTGGGGAAAACTTCGAAATTTAAGAATAACAACGCCCTAACCCGAACATATTCCACACCTCATGAATATATAACTAGAAAGAGTAGAATTGGTTCACCTACCTCAAGGTTTTGTGTGAAATTTGATGAAGAACAAAGCCCTAATGGTAGAATCCGAATTTTGAAGCTTTCGGCGCGATTCCAAGGTAACCCAAGCTCCTTACGACGCGTAGAACGTAAAAATGGCCTTGGTTCTTGAAGAGGTTGAGAGGAGAGGGAGTTATGAGCTTGAGAGAAGAAAAAAAAATGGAGGAGAGGAGAGAGAGAGGGTTTCGGCAGTCTTCAAGGGAAGATGGCTGATTGTGGGTTTGTTTTGTTTCCAAATTTAACCCCACCCACTTCTCTATTTACCCCCTTTCTTTACTTGTCACACCCAAATCTTATTTTTTTTTACCCAAAGTAATAAAAATCACATTTAATCAACTTTCTTTTACTATTCTCTAATTAAATAAATACGGGTTCTTACATTGGAAGTCTCTCCAGCGACTGTCCAGCGACCTTTACTGATTTTTGTCCCGTCCAGCGACTTTTTAGCCGCTCGAGCGACTTGTCGGACGACTTGTACTGACTGTTTGCACCCTAATTTGGGACTTTTGGACATTTAAGAGTACCTCCACTCATACATATGGTATGTGGGACATGTGACACAAGCGGGACCTTATTGTGACGATAAATTTCGTAGGGCTCGATGACGTTGAAATTATATCCTTGCGCCTTTATTTGTATTTTCGTTTCTCTTTCACTATGAGATTGAATTGTGATGGGCGTGACATGTGTATGACCGGTAAAGGGTCAAACTATGAATTTGTATTGCATTGACATAATGTGATTTCTAGCCTCCGACGGGAGTTGTGCTAGTTATGTGATGTCTAGCCTTCGACGGGAGATGTGCTAGTTATATAAATGATCTAGCCTCCGACGGGAGATGTGCTAGTATGTTTCAATGTTGTCTAGCCACCAATGGGTGATGTGCTAGCTGGAATATGATAACTGAATCGGTCTGGAAACCGCGAATTGATCAAAGTGGTAGACATGCAATATTGTTTATGGACTAATGGATTACCAGTCATACCTGTGTTATTATGAACTGTTCACGAAGCATGCCATATCATTCATATTCATGTAATATTGGCGTAGATATCTCTACTGGGCTTTTAGCTCACCCATTCATTCTTTCAGGTACCGTTCCAGAGACTTGACATGGATTGCATGGATGCATGGTGGTGCATGTTTTGAGGAGGCTTTCGTATAGGAGTTATATAGCATCTTTAGGACTATTTTTTTGAAAGATGTAAACTAACTCCTCTTTTGTCCCTTCATTGTATTTGAAAGCAAATGGTGTTATATTTGTTCAAACTATATTTTGGGGTGATAGGCCGGGAGTGCCACCCATGGATTGTGATATTTGAAATATTTTATCAAATGAAGGATTTTAGAAATTGCATTTTGGGCAATTGTGAGATTTTGGAATGGTAAATAGGATTATACCATATATCTGAAAATCAGGGCGTGACAGTATCATTTTCTTTTTGTTATCAAGACTTGTAGTCTACTTTTGGGATTTAAATGTTAATATATAACTTTATTTTTTTAGTATTTGCAGATATGTATATTGCTTCAAAATGGGTATTCAATTTGGTTACCAATTATGTTTTTTATGAGCTTGGCTTGAATGAGATTAAGGTTATCGAAGGCGTTCGGTACAGGTTGCAAGAATACGATAATCAAATGCCAAGGAAAAAATACCTCTTAAAATGGTGGTTTGCAATATGTAACGTAAATAGCATAGCATTCTTGAAAGGCTAACGCTAGCTTTTTTGTATAGCGTACTAAAAAATGCTATTAAAAGCTGAACCTCTATATATAATAGTGTGCACAAAACGATATAAAAAATATGCCATGTCAAGACATAATATAGCATTCCTAAAATGCTATAAAAATATACCTATAATAGCATTCCAAAAATGTTATGGAATGTCAAGACTTAATATAACATTCATAAAACGCTATAGAAAATGCACCTACAATAGCGTTAAAAAAATGCTATGGCATGTCAAAGCCTAATATAGCGTTCACAAAACGCTATCAAAATGTACCTACAACAGCGTTCTGCAAATGCTATGGAATGTCAGGATTTTTTATAGTGTTCACAAAACGCTATAAAAATATACCTATCATAGCTATGGTTGAGTTGAATTTTATAGCTTGGGCTACGATAGCATTTGTAAAAAATGCTATGGAAGGGTTACCATAGCGTTTTTGACACGCTGTGGTATGTGTTTTTTCTTGTAGTGACTCTAAATAAAGTTAATCACTTGGGCATGAAAGCCATCTAATTGAAACAGTAGTTTGGGTTGATCGCATATCATATGGATCGAATAAATATTGAAAAGAATTAGTTTACAGGTGGTGTAGCAAAATGATTGTCTTGGTTTTCAACTACAAAGAGAAAAAGGATTAAAAAAAGAAAAAAGAGACTAGTTTTCTAATCATATAAATTTTTGTGGAATAGCTATATACTAGACATTGCCATCTCAACAACATATAGATACATTTGTTGTTCAAGTAGAAAGTATTCCAATGTTTGTGATGGAGAAATTTCTAAGAACAGTACTCTAATTCTATTTAATTTTCCCTAAGTGAAGAAAAAATTTCATTGGTCTTTCAGATTTAAAGTTACAAAGATCAATGCAAAACCAAGAATGAAAGACATCACAACAGAAAGCCCCGAATCCCGACTAAGTTAGCACCCACACTTTCTACAATCATACAATAGTGCTCGAATTCATAAGTGATTTTCAAACCATTGTAGATACTTGCAAGCTTTACATAGATTTTAGGGTTTGTTTCAAGCTCATTTCTTCAACTTAGAATTCAAAGAAGTGTAAAAATAAAAATAAAATAAACTTGTCAAAAGCAAGACAAAAAGCCTACAATTGAAGCTAGAAAAATTGACCATCTCAACGAAAACGTAATTTGAACTATTTTTGCTCTGTTTAATTACTTATGAAAATGAACCAGGGCAATATTTATAGGGTAAAATGCTAATTCGAGTTGTATATTGCGCACAACTTGTCATAATTCTTTCACGTTAGAGTACCATATACGGATGACGAGCCGATTCATTAAAAATGAAAATACAATGATGGTAATTTGCGTGCATCGAAATAAATTGATACATCATTTATATATTTTGGTAAATCTTCATAATTACTTTCAAAACTTCCAATATTTTCCCTTATTTGGTCAATTTAATAAAATTGATTCTCTATTTTCATAATGTGTACGTATATTTCTATTGATAGTGTTAGAATAAGTGGAAAAAAATAATATTAAGTACAAGGAAGGAAATTCCGAAACAATTAAGTTAAATAAGGAAGGAAATCCCAAAATGTTAATGAAATAGACAAATTCGATAAGAAAATAGAAAAATGGGATATTGTTGTACATAGAACGGGAAATTCAATAATTTCATGACACATGAATTTTAGGATGGTAATTATACCCACAGCCAAAGATAATCCATCCAATCCAATCTAGTCATTTGAATACTGGTATTATCTGATTTTTGATCTAATATGTTTGAGTTTGGGAGTAATAATAGAACACACATTGGGATATAGAGAGGGTTTGATTTTGTTCTCGTACTAAAATATTCGTACCAGCCCGTTCATACTCGTTCCTCATTACATGTATCCTTTTTATATGTATATGCCACGTACAATTTGTTTTCCATTAACATAGCCACAGAATTCTAATTTCACATTGGTGTTGTGGTAGCTACTGGGTTGTTTTCGAGTTTTATTTTACTATTCTTTTGGAGTTTTATATCATTGTTGTAAATATTACATCTTTGTTAGTATTTGTAAAAGTGTTGTGTAATTTTTCTTATCATGTTTGTTTTATTATGCCTTTTCTTTTTATGTTTTGTTAATACTAGCATTGTAACAGATTTTGCGGTATGATGTGATTCAAACCGACCCATTGCGATCCAAAAACTTGGTCTAGTTCGAGATCAGGTATTTCCTATTCATATGATTTTGCATTTTAATCGTCAGATTTCACACCATTGAGAGTGGTTGCCATCTCCATAGATAACAAAGCCTGAAACTATTGCCGAGCATAATATGTTAAAAGCTTTCATGGGTTCCTCAAAGGTAGCCCTTTCTTCTCGTCAATTTATTAGCAAGACAAGTGATAACAAAGACAATATATGTTCCACATCAATATCACAAGAGAAATGTTGGTTTAAGTCAATCAAAACGCAACTACCACATGAGTATTGGAAAGTTTTATGAGATTGAAGACCCAAGCCAAAACATTTGGTGACGAGATAATCATGTTCATGTAAAATACCCTCAGCTCTTAATGCATGAAAATTTACTTTTGACGTAGATTGTCACGCTCTCGATTTTAAGCAAGATAAATATTCATATTTTAAATAAAATCTTACAATTTACCCAAAGTATTTTCAAATCATTAGTTTTTCATAATCCAATTAAGTTCACATGCTCTAAGTATTATAATCAAAGGTGCTCTCCCGGCCCGATAACCAAAATAACATGTTCAAATATAACAACAATTTGGGTTTGAGTACATAGTTCTACAAAAGAAGAGTTACTTTACATCTTTCAAAAATGAGTCTAAAGATGATATATAATTCCTATCATGACATTCTTTCAAAGCATGCATCGCTATGCATCCATGCAAGTCTATATCATGTCTCCGAATCAGTACATGAAAGAATAAAAGTGTGAGCCACAAAGCCCAATAGAAATGTCTATGCCAATATTATATGAATATGTAATGATGTGGCATGGTTCATGAACAACTCACAATAACACGCGTATGGCAAATAATCCATAAGTCTTCGATTTATGATCACAAAATCTAGAATATAATACTGCAAGTCAACATGACTAATCAAACTCACGGTTCTCATCTCGATTCAATTGTCATATTTCAACTAGCACATCACCCTTTGGTGGCTAGACAATACTGAAATATACTAGCACATCTTCCGTCGGAGGCTAGACATCACATAACTAGCACATCTCCTGTCGGGGGCTAGACATCACATCATGTCAATGTAAGGCAACTACTACAATTCAATAATTTAACATTTACCAACCAATCACATATCACACAAGGAGCAATAATAGGCAAGATCTCAATCTTCACTACAACAAATAAGGTCTATAGCGACAATTGAAAGTTGTAGCCAAATCCAATACTTTCGTCACCAATCCAAACAGCGACGAATAAATTTGTAGCTGCTATTCCTCGCGTATAGTTTCACGCAAAAAACCCTACGCGAGGAAACTAAAATTTTGTCGCCTTTAATTTTGATTTCACGACGAACTATTTCCTCGCAAAAGATCATAGCAATTCCTCGCGCCATACCTATTTCGTCGCAAATATCGGTACTTTAAAATAATAACTATATTCATAGGCGAGGAAATATTTCGTTGGGGAAGTGTTTTACCAATGACGAGAAATTTTATTTGTAGCTAATTGGTTTAGCTGAATCTGTTTGACGGTAAAATCTCCTAGCCATTTTGTTGCTGATTTTATATTAAAATAATAATTATATTAAGAGGCGAGGAAATATTTTGTTGCGAAATATTTTGTTAATACCGACAAAGTTTTTTGTCGCTAATTGGATTAATAAATGAGAAAATATTTCCTCGCTGAAGGGTTTGTTAATTCCGTGGACGTGTTTTCTCTCTAATCTGTTACTTTTTTGTTGTAGATATTGTATTAAACTAAGAATATATATTAAGAGGCGAGACAATATTTCGTTGCGAAAGAGTTTTGTTAATGGCGACAAAATTTTTTGTCGCTAATTGCTGGAGGATTTGGTACAGAAAGTGATTTCTGGGTCCTATTTGGCGACAAAGCACCATACTCATTTCCTCGAAAAGAGTTTTGTTAATGGCGACAAAATTTTTTGTCGCTAATTTCTGGAGGATTTGGTACAGAAAGTGATTTCGGTCCTATTTGGCGACAAAGCACCATACTCATTTCCTTGCAAAAGAGTTTTGTTAATGGCGACAAAATTTTTTGTCGCTAATTTCTGGAGGATTTGGTACAAAAAGTGATTTCTGGGTCCTATTTGGCGACAAAACAGCATACTCATTTCCTCGCAAATGTTGTATTTAATTAATATTCATATATTGATTAATTTGGTTTTAGCTAAACCTGTTTGATGACCAAAAAACCAATGTACTTCTTGTTAAACTGAAATACACAACTTGCACAGCTCAAATACGAATAATTAAGTTTCATTAACTAACAAAGTCAAACCAACATATACATTCCTTAATTCCCAAAAGATAGCACAAAAAAAACCAAAAACTAATGTTTCCTATCAAAATTAACATGTATTAATAACATTGAAAGATCAAAACGGCAAACCAAAGTTTGCTCATGAGGACATGATCTCAAAAAAAAGTTGTTGCATCATCTCAAAAAGTCTGCTCATGAGGACATGATCTCAAAAAAAAGTTGTTGCATCATTTCAAAAAGCCACCAACCTTCTGCTTATATAATCTGTCAAAACAAACAAACAAAAGAAAATCATCAAAATGTTATTCAATATTCTATTATAAACGCCTACATTAAGTTACAAAAATTCAAGCGCTCAATGATATATCTTTCACAATTTATGTCTATAAAATCAATCTACACATTGAGGTGAAACCATAGGCCATAAAAGTCAAGTAGAGGAAAACTGATTCCACACCATATGTAAATGACCGGACCGGCAAAGTGCGTGTCGTTAGGGTGTCGGCCTCGAAGTCAGTGGTTTAATTTTATAAAACTGGACTTTCCTCAAAATATTTAAAATGAGTATAGGGATAGTCCGGAGTATCGATCCACAGGGAAAAGAACGTTGATATTAGAGAATACGCAAATTGGTGTTTTCGACGTTTCGGACGTCAACCTCAAGGTTTTGTTTGGTGCGGTTAAGCAATTATATCAACTAAAAGGAGGATTAAAACTAGATTAAGGAGTGGGGTTAAGTCTTAAAGTTTGGTTCATTCAAATCTTTCGTTGGTCTATCCCTTCTCCTTATAACTCGATCTAAAACCCGGGACCGGGGGTTAGATTGAGTTATAAGGAGAAGGGATAGACCAACGAAAGATTTGAATGAACCAAACTTTAAGACTTAACCCCACTCCTTAATCTAGTTTTAATCCTCCTTTTAGTTGATATAATTGCTTAACCGCACCAAACAAAACCTTGAGGTTGACGTCCGAAACGTCGAAAACACCAATTTGCGTATTCTCTGATATCAACGTTCTTTTCCCTGTGGATCGATACTCCGGACTATCCCTATACTCATTTTAAATATTTTGAGGAAAGTCCAGTTTTATAAAATTAAACCACTGACTTCGAGGCCGGCACCCTAACGACACGCACTTTGCCGGTCCGGTCATGTTTTTGGCGCCGTTGCCGGGGAATTAGTACAGTTGATTTAGAGAATCGTAGATTTTGCAAAGTGCAAGTTTCTTTGGCGGAAACCTTTAACCTACCCATATTGGTAAACCTAAGGTGTAACGCAAGCCAAAGGGACGTGTAATTTGCAGATTTTATTTTATTTTCTTTTTTCACTCACACTTGATTGATTCGGAGACTGTCTTTGGTGTATGAGTGTTTACACTCGTGACGCGACAAATCGGCTAATTCGCCAAGACAATCTTCCTTTCAATCCAATGGCCGAACACCATGATGAAAATGATGCACCCATGGGACGCACCATGCGGGATTACTTGCATCCCACTCACACCACCACCACCTCATGCATACGCTGTCCAACCGATACTCCCGAAGGTCAACAATTTCATGTCAAGCCTAACATGCTTGGCATGTTACCAACCTTCTATGGGATGGAATCGGAGAACTGCTATGTCCATATTAAAGAGTTCGAGGAGGTGGTGAACACTTTCACCAACGTGTCCGCTCACCTTGAGATGGCGCGTCTTAAACTCTTTCCCTTTTCTCTCAAGGAGAAGGCCAAACGATGGTTTCTCTCCTTGAGAGCTCATTCGGTGACAAGTTGGGTGGAGATGCAGGTGGAGTTCCACAAAAAGTGGTTCCCACTCCACCGTACCACCACCTTAAAGAAGAAGATTCAGAACTTCGAGGAAATACCCAACGAATCTTTTTGTTCATGTTGGGAGAGATACAAGGAGCGTCTCCTCGCTGTCCCTCATCACGGATATGAGGATTGGCAGATTGTGGCATTTTTCTACGAAGCCATCTCAGTCCGCAATCGCCAATTTATCAACCTCATGACAAGTGGGGAATTTCTGAACCAAGGAGCCTCCGCGGCTTTGGCTTATCTAGATGAGCTAGCGGAGAATAACCAATCATGGGATTATTCGGATCCCAATGACCGCTCCTATAAACCCCCCACTAGTCACGGAACCATGGGCAAATACGTGCCTAGGGACGAGGAGGACATCAGTAAACGCCTCGACCACCTCTCTAGGAAACTAGAGAAATTGGAGATAAATAGGGTGAATGAGGTCTCTTCTATTTCAAAGCCCGGGGAGGCTTGTGCCATTTGTGACACCATGGACCACACGACCAATATCTGTCCAACCATACCTGCTTTCAAAGAGGTACTTCATGGTTCGGACCAAGCTGAAGTCCATGCTCTTCACCAAGGGCAAAAGCCTACCAACGTGCCTTTCAACAACACCTACCATCCGGGATTGAGAAATCATCCCAACTTTAGTTGGAGGAACAATGAGGCGGGTGCACAACCCCAAGCACCCCCGGGATTCCAAGGACAATACCCGGCCCATCAAAATGCACAAGGGCCGGCACCACCGCGGTATCCACCAAATGCCTACAATCCTCCGGGTCCCTCCACGGGTCCCAACTCTTACCAACCGCCTAACCGGCGAAGCTTGGAGGATACCCTGCAAATGTTCATGCAAGGGCAAGCTAATGTCAACGAACAGAACACTCAAGCCATTGGGGACATCCGATCCCAACTCACTAAGTTGACCACCACTTTGGGTACCATGCAACATGAGAAAGGGAAATTTCCCGCACAACCACAAGCAAATCCCCAAGGTCAACATTTTGTACAAGGAAATTCTCCTTCGGGGTCAAATGTGGAACAAGCTAAGGCAATCACCACTTTAAGGAGTGGGAAAGAGGTCGATAAGACCATTCTCCCGAAAACAATCCCCACTCCTCCTCCGGTGCCTACTCCACAACCCCATGAAAATGAACCGCTGAGTGTTTTGCCTCAACCTTCCCCCATTTCCACATCCACATCTGCTCCTATGGGAGACCCCATAGTCTCAACTTGCCCAATGCCGGCCCCATTCCCACAAAGATTGAGGCCTTTACCCAAGCTGACGAACTCCAGCGAGATATTCGAGCTCTTCAAGCAAGTGAAGATCAATATCCCGTTGCTTGATGCAATCAAGCAAATACCTTCATATGCCAAATTTCTGAAAGACTTGTGCACAATCAAGTGCAAGCACAACGTGCAAAAGAAGGTGTTCTTGACTCAACAAGTGAGTTCGATCATACAGACCCCCATTGCGCCAAAGTACAAGGACCCCGGGTGTCCTACAATTTCTGTGAGAGTTGGGGGGAAGGTTGTGGAGAAAGCTCTGCTTGACTTGGGGGCTAGTGTGAATTTGTTGCCATACTCGGTGTATGAGCAACTTGGGTTGGGGGATATGAAACCAACCTCGGTGACCCTCCAATTAGCTGACCGTAGTGTCCGGGTACCGAGGGGTTTGGTGGAAGATGTGCTTGTCCAAGTGGACAATTTTGTGTACCCGGTGGACTTCATAGTCCTTGATACTTGTCCCACGTCCAATCTACAAGCTCAAACGCCCATCATACTTGGAAGGCCTTTCTTGGCCACATCCAACGCAGTGATCCATTGTCGGAATGGGCTGCTTAAAATGACGTTTGGGAACATGACCCTCGAGCTCAACATTTTTAACATTGGGAGCCAAATGGGGGATGATGATGACATCCGTGATGTGAGCGTTATAGACGCACTTGTTCAAGAGCACGTTGATTGTCATCTCTTTTCCGACCCCCTAGAGGCCATGCTTACTGTGGAAGAGACAGAATTTTTAGACTCTCCCGAGGTTGAGTACATTTACTCCCTCCTGAATGAAGAAGAAGTGATGGGTACCGAGAGGTGGGTACCCACTTTTGAAGCGTTACCATTGGCAAAACCCAAAACTCTGCCTTCTACCATCAAACCACCCAAGCTTGAGCTCAAAACTCTTCCCTCTACTCTCAAGTATGCTTTTCTTGGTGATTCCGATACCTTTCCGGTAGTGATTTCATCTAGCCTTGATGATCACCAAGAACAAGCCCTCTTGACAATCTTGAGGGATCACAAGAGAGCTATAGGGTGGACCATAGCTGACATTCAAGGTATAAGCCCCCTACTTTGCAAACACCATATATACCTTGAGGATGATGTCAAACCATCTCGCCAACCCCAACGCCGTTTGAATCCCATCATGAGAGACGTTGTGCGAGATGAGGTGTTAAAATTGTTGGATGTGGGAATCATCTACCCTATTGCCGATAGCAAGTGGGTAAACCCCATCCAAGTGGTTCCAAAAAAATCCGGGGTGACTGTAGTGGCTAATGAGGGGGGGGGGGGGAGGGGGGGGGGGGGACTTGATCCCCACACGTGTTGTCACCGGGTGGAGAGTATGCATTGATTATCGGAAGCTGAATACCTCCACTAGAAAAGACCACTTTCCTCTCCCCTTCATTGACCAAATGTTGGAGAGGGTAGCCGGTCACCCATTTTATTGCTTCCTAGATGGTTATTCTGGATATAACCAAATAGAGGTAGCCCTAGAGGACCAAGAAAAGACCACTTTCACTTGCCCTTTTGGCACTTTCGCCTACCGTCGCATGCCCTTCGGGCTTTGCAATGCTCCCGGCACCTTTTCTAGGTGTATGACGGGTATCTTCAGCGACATGATTGAAAAAGTGGTGGAAGTGTTCATGGACGACTTCTCTGTCTTTGGTGACTCCTTTGAGTCATGTCTTAATAATTTGGAATCTGTACTTGTGAGGTGTGAAGAGACTAACCTTGTGCTCAACTGGGAAAAATGCCATTTCATGGTTACCCAAGGTATCGTTCTTGGGCATATAGTCTCTTCTAGGGGGATTGAGGTAGACAAGTCCAAAGTGGAACTTATCTCTAAGCTACCCACTCCTAAGTGTGTCAAGGATATCCGTTCTTTCCTTGGGCATGCCGGGTTCTATAGGCGCTTCATCCAAAATTTCAGCGCCATTTCTCGTCCCTTGTGTCACTTGCTATCAAAAGACAACCTTTGTGTGGACGAATGATTGTGAGGAGGCCTTTTCAAAACTCAAAGTCGCTCTCACGACTCCTCCAATCATGCAATCCCCTAACTGGAGCTTACCATTTGAGCTTATGTGCGACGCTAGTGACTATGCCATTGGGGCGGTCTTAGGTCAAAGGGATGGGAAGGTGCCTCATGTCATTGCTTATGCAAGCAAGACCCTGAATGATGCCCAATTGAACTACACGACCACTGAAAAGGAGTTGTTGGCGGTGGTATTTGCTCTTGACAAATTCCGGTCCTATCTCATATGATCACCCATTGTGATTTACACCGACCATGCCGCCCTCAAATACCTCATGACCAAGCCTGATGCTAAAGCTCGGCTAATTAGGTGGGTATTACTCCTACAAGAGTTTGACTTGACCATCAAAGACAAAAAGGGGGTTGAGAATGTCGTGGCGGACCATTTGTCTCGCCTCGAGTTTGAGGATCATACCTCTAACATACCCATTCCCGACTCCTTTCCTGATGAGCAACTCTTGACCATTTCGAGTTGCCCGTGGTATGCTGATATTGCCAATTACTTGGCCACGGGACAACTCCCTTCACATTGGACTCCTCAAGATAGGAGAAAATTTCTGGCTGAGGTGAGGAGATTCGTCTTCGATGATCCCTATCTTTTTAAATTCTGCCCGGACCAGATTGTCTGGCGGTGTGTGCCCGATGATGAACAAAAGTCAATCTTGACCTTTTGCCACACCGAGGCATGTGGCCGGCATTTTTCCTCAAAGAAGACGGCTGCTAAAATTTTGCAGTGTGGCTTCTATTGGCCTCACATCTTCAAGGATGCCTTTGAATTCTGCAAGGCTTGCCCACGCTGTCAAGAGTTAGGTGCCTTGTCACGGCGTAACATGATGCCCCTCCAACCCATCTTAATCATTGAAGTTTTCGATTGTTGGGGCATCGATTTCATGGGTCCTTTTCCCAATTCTTTTGGGAATCTCTATATTCTGTTAGCCGTGGACTACGTGTCCAAATGGGTAGAGGCCATTCCAACCCGAACCAATGACCACATTGTGGTGGTCCGATTCCTTAAGGAGAACATCTTCTCCCGGTTTGGGATGCCTAAAGCCCTAATAAGTGATCAGGGCACACACTTCTGCAATCGCCCTATGGAAGCCTTAGTTAAGAAATATGGGGTCAACCACAAAGTTTCCACGGCCTACCACCCACAGACCAATGGCCAAGCTGAATTGGCCAACTGTGAAATCAAGCACATCTTAGAAAAAACGGTGAACCCGAATCGCAAAGATTGGTCTCTTAGACTAATTGATGCTTTGTGGGCTTACCGTACTGCCTACAAGACTGTGTTGGGCATGTCTCCCTACCGCTTGGTATATGGCAAGGCTTGCCACTTACCGGTGGAAATGGAGCACAAGGCTTTTTGGGCTATCAAACAATTGAACTATCGGATGCCCGAAGCCGGTGCCCACCACAAGCTCCAATTGGATGAGCTTGAAGAAATCCGTCGGGATGCTTACGACAATGCCCACATTTACAAGTGTAAGGTTAAGGCCTTTCACGATAAGAACATTGTCCGGAAAATATTCACCCCGGGCCAAAAGGTCTTACTGTACAACTCTAGGTTGCATTTATTTCCGGAAAAATTGCGATCCCGGTGGGGAGGTCCCTACATTGTGAAAACCGTCTCCACTCATGGAGCGGTTGAACTTGAGAACCCCAAGAATGGAACAGCTTTTAAGGTGAATGGTCACCGGTTGAAGCCCTACATTGAAAAATTTGATCTTGAGGAATTCGTTGAGGAATTGAGAGACCCGGTCTATGACGGGTCCGATGTTGACCATGTGGACCCCAATCCTTTGGGTCCGTGAGCCTTATTTGAAGTCTAGGAGACTATAAATCCATAGAGTATGTGATACCTCCAGTGTTGGCCGTGCTCGAACGGCATCAGATGGTCTGGTATAGCCACCTTGTCAAGCTACGTATGTAGTACCTTGAGGTTGGGTCTGACGGCAGGCGCGTGGACAATGAGAAATCTGTCTGAACCCTTTCGGCTTTAGTGTATCCTTCAACCGGATCGAACCATATCTTCAAACCCCGATTCCGAATGCTCAACACCACTTCAGTCTCCCCAATGTGTTGCCTATCCACCATACGTTCGCAAGTAACCTTCCTCCCTGCCATGGACAATTCCCATTTTCCCTTGGTTTTCTTTGAACCCTTGGTTTTCTTTGTCTTACTTGTTGAAGAAGAGGCCTTTCTTTTTCCCCTTCGTACTTCCTCCCTACGCGCGGTGACAGCCTCTTCTTGCCTCAACACCTCTTCTTCTTCCTCTCTCACATTTGGAATCTTGCTTCTAGCCATGGAGGAAAGTGGAGGAACAAGGGTTTGGTGTTAATTTTGAGTGGAAGATGAACAGTGCTTGGAAATGGCCTATCGGTAGTGAGGAAGTGAGGGGGATGGGTGGGTATCGATATTTATGGTTGGAATCGGAAAGGGTTGTGATTTTTGGGTGTATCGGTAGTGGGGAGGTGAGAAATCGTGATGTATGGAGAGAGAGAGAAAGTTGGATCGGTAGGAGAAAGGGTTGTGTCGTTTGATTTTTTTCAGATCTGGGGTTTTATTCCGAATTTTCCCGTCTCTACCGATAGAGACAATTCCTCTACCGGTAGAGAAGTCTACTGACTTTTTCTGGTTTTTCTTTCTACCGATAGGACTGAACCATCTACCGGTAGAACATCTTTGAATGGCCTTAATTTCTTCTTCTCTACCGATAGGACTTGCTTCTCTATCGGTAGAGCAACCTTCTGAGTGAATTTTCTGGGCTTCTTTATTTTTTTATCCCAACTTCACTTCCGTCATTCCCAGGCCTTTCTTGGCTCTCAAAAAAAAAAGTCGTAATTGGTCCGAGCCTTTGGTTCGTGCTTGAGCTTTACAACATTCTTTTAATGCCTGGAAATCTGCAAAGAGTACAAAAACAACTACGCGTGCAATATCAACTAGATAAATATACTTGCCTACGCATAATTGCTAAAACGAGTAAATTGAGCCACATTAATACGCAATATAGTGCGCTCATCAGTAAACATTCACTGCATCACTCCTCATTTGGTTTGTCTTCCATTTCCATTTATATGCTTGTGGTTTTTCCGAAAGTTTTTGTTCATAGTAAATTTTTTCATATTTCAGTCATAAAATTTTTACTTTTCTTAACCATCTGACTAGAACATAAAATCATTTGTTCATAGTTAAAAGGAAGACCTAATTTTGGGTATTCTAATATTACAAGATAATCTCTATTATATTCTTCATCCATATGAGTAGTTTCTGTTAAAAATCTGTTAGGTTTTAGGTTGTGCTAAAGAATCTAAGGAGATGAACCTTCAATTCCTTAAACGCAAGCATTAGTCGTTTTTACAGCTTGGAGGATCCAATGCTGTCAAATATGGAGTGGGGTGCTGTGTTTCTTGAGAGGTTTGTAAGTATGCATTGTTCTCATTTTGATACCATAGATCTGCAGACCAGCTCAGAGTGTATGGGTGGATGACTTGTTTTACCTATCTTGAATATTTCAAGAATACTTGAGCAGAGGATAACCAATAACCCATGAAACAGAAACACCAAAACTAACTTACTAAAATCTACCAAAAGGATAAGACCTACATATAAGCATGTAACAATATTACTACCGCTGGCAAAGAGAATGACATTGTCTCCTTCATAGCCTGACATTGGGAAATGGACTTATCTTTACCCGTTAACCTTACTGCAAGAATTCTTTAGTTCCTGGAGAAATCTCATTCACAAAAGTCAATGAGTGGATCTTAGTTACGAATATTCTTATCCTATAGTAAGAGTGATCAATATCAATGAAGTCTGCTTCGAGCGGGCATCAATCCTATCGCTGGACGGAAAGCATACTTAGCATCAGTAGAAGAAGAATTAGGAGAGTTGACGATAACATTTCATTTCCTATTTTACAGGTTCAGTCACTTGCCTTTGCCAAACCTAGGAAAGAGATAGCCTCAACTCGGCCACTAGAAGCAATATCTGAGTAGCTATCTTGGAGAAACTAGAAGTGAGAATACTTTCTTTTCTTGTATATTAATTGCTTGCATGCTATCTTGGACGAGAAATTATAGGTTTTTTACGATATTTCCAACACCAAAAGGAAATAGAAGCCAAAGATACCAAATCAATGATTTGGAAAAGGAAAAAATCTTGCAAATGTTGAAAGAATTAGCATACCGATTGACTTTTGTCCTTCCTGTGGTAACAACTTTCTCTTCTTGTCTTTAGTTTTATAGGAAAGTCATTTAGTTAGATTGTAGTATTTGAAACATGTTGAGCTGTATCACTTAGGATGATTGAGTATGATTAACACCACACTTTTCCATGGTTTTTACTGCTATATTATCATATAGGGATGTTGTACAAACAAAACTTCTATACAGACTTTTCATGCAGAAGGAAGGGCCCTTAACCAAACACGTACGCACGATATAGCACGAAGAAGAATCAGGCAAATACAAAAGGAAATACGACACACTAAGATTTGCGTGGTTTGACAACAATGTCTGGGTTCATGGAACACACCAAATTCACTATACTCTCAAACGAGGAAGAGAAATTACAAAGAGGCAGCTGGGATTAATAGCACCACATTGTGGTGGGGCTTAACAAATTCCAGTAATCTCATTAGTATTCCTATATTAAGGACTACTTAGATTTCCCGACTTGCCTGAAAGCTAGATGTCGCCACCAGACTTGCCCAACAACTAGACCTGACCGGCCTGACTCAAAGCATTCCTTTAGGCTTTCCCTCTTTGTTCATTTCATCCGAAGCCTAGAATCCACTTCAGTTTGAGTACCTAAAACCGGAGAGCTGAGGCTCTAGACTCTAACCTGTCAATAGAAGGATAGGCTAAAGACTTCACAGATAAGTGCTCTCCATCAAAGGATCATGGTTTCATTCAATCACTAATTTTTTCAGGCCCAACGACCTCAGTGGGGTGGGTGGGTGGGGGAGAAGACTAACACTTGTCAAATCAACAATGGCCAACAAGGGCTACAAATAAGAGTTTTAGGAGGGGTACAAACTAAATTTTGGCATCATCAGTGGAAAGGAGGCATGACATTATGCAGTGGAATTGGAATTTAGGAGGGGCACAAACTAAATATTGAGGATAATGTAGCTTCCCCAAGACCTAATGGACAAAAAGCCTATATGGCCTCAACCCAATATAAGGTGGTCTCTTCAAAACTAGAGGACTACCTAGAACACACAATCAAAGCAGCTTATGGGCCAAAACAAAATCAGTAGAGCAAAACCAACAACACACAAAACAGTTAGCTACTGAGGCGGTGGCAGCAGCAGCAAGAAGGAAATTGGAACCAACAAAAGATTAACAAATTTTGCGAAGTAAATAAACTTTAGATACTAACCAGCATGCTGTGGTCCTCGAACATCCAAAGTACTGGTTGAACCCACCCCCTTGTTGTCTTAAGAAGCCCATGATCATAGATGTGGCTTCTTCTTGTTGTTTTTTACTCTCCAAAAGTTCTGCTATGGAATCCTTATGTGTTTGTAACTCCTCCTTTTGCGCCAATATTTCCTCTTTATGCACCAATATTTCTGCCTTGTGTGCCGATATTTCCTCCTGTTGTGCCACTATTTGCTCCCTTTGCGCCAAAATTTCTCCATTTTGCTCTTGTACTCTTGCCTCAAGGCGTGACACATACTCATCATTTGCAATGACAGCGGTGGTCCTAAGAGAGGACTTAGGCCTCATGCCTAGTCCTTTCACGTAGCCTGACCGTGGCTTAAGTACAGTCCTAGACAGCTCCTCTTGTGTCATGGGTGTTGCATCAGGCTGGGAAGACTGTTCGGCCTCTATTTGTTCCATCTTATCCTGTAATTTAAAAATAATGAAACAATATACGAATGTAAGTTGTTAGCTATTAAAATTTAGCAAACATAACAAATAAGTAGATATACATACGAAATTCTTTTTGCTTTGCTCACAGATCCATTGTTGCGTCGTTTCATTGTAGTGCGTGGATTTGTAAACGACTTTCAACGCGGGCTCAAGACCACTATCTTGTTGCATCTGGTCAATTGAATTTGAAAACAATCAGTTCATTAAGCATGTCCACACATTTATTGAACTTGAGAGGAAAAAAATATTACCTTATGTACCCTTACTGGAATGGACCTCGATCCGCATCTATGTTTTGACATACTTTTGCTCTTATTTTTAATGTTTATCTCTTATCTTTTCTACAAGGAGAGCACCCACAACATGTAATAAGAAAAAATATATATATATAAATTGGCGTACAAAAAGAATGTTATTTTGAGGCCCTAAAGTTGATGGTCACGTTTGGTTGGAATAAAAATAAAACATTGGTTTTTTTGTGGATGCTTACAATTTTTGTATAAGAGTGTCATTGGTCAAAGAGGTTACCTGAAACTTTGTATTACTCCACTTGTCATCAATTAGACTTGTCCATTGCTCAAGGTTGACTTGAGGTGGTGGGTGATTTCTAGCATACTCCTCCCCCTTAGCTTTCTTAAGGTCCTTGTATTTTTTGTAAAGCCTATGAGAGAAGTCACTCAGTCTCCGTCCAAAGTGAGTTGTCAGCGCCTTACTAACATCAATGGGATCACCCTGTAGGTCAAATTGATCCTACCAAAGACAATAGTAGAAGTTAGGAATGTTGTGCATTTGTGAAACAAACAAATAGACATTGCAACTACAAATGGGAAAGAAGCAAAATATGAAAGCTGGGTAATTGTTGGCTTAGAAGCAAACAATGTTAAAAATAAGTTTGAAAGTACGTAGATTACCTCTATACGTTGAAGCATAGGAGCCTTAACGGCTTCGTCCACTGCCTTGCATTTAGGGACGGTGAGATTTGCCAAATGAGTCCGGACCTCGAGGCCAATTTTTTAGGCCAGTTTAGCAGCATAGTTTCCTACGGGCGCACGAAATTCTTGTGGGACGGGAACGGGCAACTTTCCTCTTTTTTCAACTAATTCTTGCACCTCTAAGCCCCGTGTTGGTCCACGACCCCGTCTATCAACTTCTAGTTTAATGACATCATATCAATTAAGTTCGCAAGATTCAATTAGATATAAATAAAACAAAAAACTAAACATCATTAGACGTTCAGTCTACTAAAATCTTACCAGTAGATGGTGAGGGTTGGGTAATGGGTATTGCCTCACTTTGCAACTCAACATGCAAAGACGGTGAAGGTTGGGCACCCACGTCTAGACATGTAGTCGATCTTGTTAGCCTTTCAGGGACAAGAGTTGCCTCATGTTGTACCTGGATGCCATAACATAAAATATTACGAATTGCAAAAGCATAAATTGATAACACAAGAGAATCAATATGAATAGACGATAACTAAAAAAAAGCACAAACCATTTTGCACCTATCATTCATACATATAGAAATGTGAAACAGACCAAAAGAACCAATAGAAAATCTACGATTATTCATTTTCATAGTACGTACCTCATGTGCAAAAGAACCAATAGAGTCATCATCGCTCTCACCCTCGTCATCTGATGGTCTGTAGTCACCATCATCCACGTCAACCCTTGTTCGTTTTCCATTCTCATTTGTACGGTTGGGCTCACTTGAAACCATCAAAGAAAATGATGTCTGCTTCAAGCGCAGCTCTTTCATTTTCCTATTGTTGGAATCAATATTCCTCTGTCTTTGCCTCTCATACTCTGTTAGCCTATTCTTAGTGCATAGAAAACCTGGTTTGAGGCATTGTTTTCCGCTTTTGGACATTTTGTACAACTCTAAACCTTAAATTGAAAACCTAAAGTAAGTTTGGACTGGTGCAAGATTGAATAAGACATAAGACAGCCATTCTAATGTTAGAAACCAGTCTGTTGCAGTGTCAAACTGTCTGCAACTCAACTATTAAAAACACACTTTCTAGGGATGTAGTATTTTGTGCGAAAAGATGATGCATTTAAAGATTACCACACTAGGACAATCACAATTTGACAATTTAATTATTGCTCATGTCAAGAAGGGCATGGCCCCAAACTTTTAGAAAAACTACTGTTGTTGGAAACTTAGATGCTCTTAGTTGCGAGTTGCAACAATTAGATAAAAGGTTCAAAAGTTACTCTACCTGTTCCATGACTTGTTTCAAGAATGTAATGTAATACATGACATTTTGAAACAAACTTGTTATAAGAATGTCATGTATTACATGACATATAAGAAGCTAAGCACTTGAGAAAATACTACCTGCACAACGCTACAGTAAGTGCAGGTATAAGATCTGCAAAAACAAAGAGGAAGAATCATTCAGTCATTGATACAATGTTTAATATGTCGCTACGTCAGCTTATTCATTGACTAATAGAACATGCACTTTACGCCACAGAAATAAAGTACTGAACTAATGGGATAGGAGACTTAACCATACAGTGAAAATAAAGTGCATTCAAATACATCACATAAATGAGAAATACATATTATGTAAATGAGAACTACATAAGGGCTTCAAAACTGAGGAACAGTCATCCATATACATCACATAAATGAGAACTACAAATCATAATCCATATCGGGATCCATATGATCAGGTAATTCATGCTCTTCATCAGGTTCGTCGTCAGTTTTCCCTTCCATTGCTTCATCTACTGGCCCAATCCCTATAATATCCTCGACTTCAACATCATCCCTATAACATCGAATATCGGCTTCAATGTTAATTGGGACAGCTGATGTCATGTTTTCTTGTTGGAACGCAACACTAGATTCCGGGATATCTAATCGTTCTACATCACCCATTTCTGGTACATCAAACACACCTCTATTTTGGACCAGTAGCACGACTTGCCAAGGTTCGCCCCATTTTGTATCATTTACATAGAATACTTGTTTCGCTTGACTCGGTAGAATGAACGGATCAGTTTGATACCAACGACTGGTGACATCAATGCTCGTGCAATATGTATCGGTGCGTATTGTTCTACTTCTCCCTTTTTTGTTGTTCGTGTTATACCATTCACATTGAAACAAAACAACTTTATTACCAAACATATACTCAACCTCCCAAACATTGCTCAAATGACCGTAAAAGTTGTGCATTTCTCCCTCATGGTCCCCTTCTGCAAGTACACCACTATTCTGACTTGTACAACGACTATCAAGTTCTCTAGTATGGAACCTCACACCATTAATAATACAACCTGAATACTCTTTCACTAGCAAATTGTGACCATTTGCTAACGACCATAGTTCGTCGGTTGCCTCTGGTGACTCATCAAGCCTCAGCCTATTTATCTACAATCACATGCAAGATAAATACATGGTTAAGTTAGCTAAACACAACTCTATATTGGTTTTATAATATTTAGCTTGTCGCAAAATTTGAAAAGTCTTACTCTCTCTCTGAACCAGTTGGAAAATTCTTTTCGTTGTATATTTGTTATTTGTTGTCCACTTGGAACATGTAACACACTCTTGTGTTCCCTACACCAAAAATGTGAGAAATGGGTAAAGTACAACTATTAACCGTTGCCAATAATGCTTTTGCTAGAAAAATAATTATACTTTTTGTGTTACTGGGACAAACATGCCTAAATATTAGAAACACGTACTCTAAATACTTCTCCAATTCAGGACTGTTGTATAACACAAACCAATGAGCAATATCACGGAGCTCTTGTGGTTGGTCACCGCCCCTTGTGCCAAGCCCAATAGGACGAGCTGTTCCTGTGAATACTGTCAATCCCTGTCGATGTTCACCATGATCTTCATTCCGTTCAGGTCGATTATGCACAGTTTCGATCCCGTCTAGGTACATGGAGCAAAAAGTAACACACTCCTTGACAATGTAAGCTTCTGCGATCGAACCTTCTGGTCGAGCTCGGTTGGACACAAAACTTTTTAATTTTCCAAGAAACCTAAAACAAGTTCAAATTAATATTACACATGTGACACAATTACATTTCAATTCACACTTAAGTTGTGATCAATTACCTTTCAATCGGATACATCCATCGAAAATTGCACCGGTCCTCCAAGAATGGCCTCACGCGGCAAATGAACAGCTAAGTGCACCATCACATCAAAAAAAGCTGGAGGAAAATTTTTTTCAAGCTTGCATAGTATGTGGATGATGCGTTCCTGTAGTTTCTCAAAATCACTCCGCCTCAATGTCCTAGAACACAAGTCTTGGAAGAAACCACCTAACTCAAATAGTGTTATACTAATCTCCTTCTCCACAAAGCCTCGAATGCCTATTGGCAGAATTTTTTGTATGAGTACATGACAGTCATGGCTTTTCAAGCCAGTCAATCTGCCATTTCCTGAATTCATAGTCCTAGATATGTTTGCCGCATAACCGTCAGGATACTTGACTGATTTTAAAAATTCAAAGAAAGCATCCCTCTCTTTAGGAGTCAATGAAAAGCTTGCCCGCGGCTTCGTATATTTTCCATTAGGAAGTTCTTGCAGCCACAACTCTTTCCGTATGCCCATATCTTCCAACTCCTTGCGTGCCTTATCTGTGTCTTTGTTCTTCCCATCAATGCCCAACATTGTTCCAATGATATTTTCACTGAAATTTTTTTCTGTGTGCATGACATCCGTATTGTGTTTTAGCTTCCGTTTCTTCCAGTATGGTACTTCATACAAAATGCTTACCTTTGTCCAATTTGGTTCAAAACGAGGTCTTTTCTTGTTGAGTGTATCCTTTCCCAAACTAAAACCCTTAATAAAATCCAATTGCTTTTGTATTTTTTCCAATGGTAACTCCAAAGATCTCTTTCGCTTCTCTTGCTTACCATTGTAGGCCCCCCGTTTTCGTCGTTCAGGATGGTTCTCAGGCAAATAGCAGCGGTGATTCATGTATGCAGTTTTATTTCTCAAAGATTGATAATAAGGTTCATCATTGCAAGTGTAACAAGCATAATGACCCTTTGTTCTCCACCCAGACAAATCACCAAATGCAGGCCAATCGTGTATTGTCCACAACAAAGCTGCACGCATTTGAAAAGTCTCACCACTTGAGGCATCATAAGTTAGAGAACCATTTTGCCATAACTCCTTTAATTCGTCCACCAAAGGTCTCATGTAGACATCAATATCTATCCCCGGTTGCTTATCTCCTGGGATAAGTAGTGTCAACATGAAAAATGGCTCTTTCATAGCCAACCAGGGTGGGAGGTTATAAGGAGTAAGAATAACAGGCCACATGCTATATGAGTTGTTCATATTCCCAAAAGGATTGAATCCGTCAACTGCCAACCCAAGCCTCACACTGCGAGGGTCTTCGGAAAACTCAATATGTTGCATATCGAAGTCTTTCCACTCTTGGCTGTCAGCTGGATGCCTCCATTCACCATCATCCACGCGTTTTTCCTTGTGCCATCTCATGTCCTCGGCTCTCTTCCTCGACATGTACAATCTTTTCAACCTTGATGTCAAAGGAAAGTAACGCAAAACCTTGTGAGGAATCTTCTTACCCCTACCACAATTTATCTTGTACCTAGATACCTTACAGTTTGGACATCTATCAAGTCTTTCATTCTCTTTCCAGTAGAGTGTGCAATCATTTTTGCATGCATGAATGAGCTCGTACGATAAACCCAAGTCACGAAGTATCTTCTTGGCTTCATAAGTTGACTTAGGAACCAAGTTAACTTTTGGTAAGAGTTTAGTCAAGAACTTCAGCAACGTGTCAACAGAATTGTTACTCCATTTGTTCATTACCTTCATGTTAAGTAGCTCAATGACGAACTTTAACAATGTATAATCTGTACATCCTGGGTACACTTCACGCTTGGCATCATCCAACAATTTGTTAAAGTTTTGAACCTCCTCCCTTTGGGTTGTATCTGTTGCTTCCCCTCTTATTCGGTCTTCTACCAAGGCATCAATACCACCTAGATTTGGATACTCATTGTTTCCCGTTTCATGAGGCTGAGCTTGGTTTGATACACGTTGTTCTCCATGCTCATGCCAGATAGTGTAACTTTGCATAATCCCATGCTTCATCAAATGGAAGTGCACATCTCGAGGATTATGCCGACGATAGTTCACACACTTTCGACATGGACACAGAATATTACCCTGTTGGTCAGCAGCTGCCTTTGCAAAATTAAGAAACAAATTCACACCATCATAATATGACTCACTCATTCTGCCATCAACTGTGACGCCCAGTTTCATCCAACTCTTGTCCATTTCTGTTCATGAATGCAAGTTGCAGTTTAAGTCATCAAGTTAATAACATGCAAGTCTCCTACTCCTTTCCATCCAGTTCCTAAATGATAATTTATAAGAAAATATTCTAAGTTGAAATAAATAAAGCTTGAATTGAAATCCTGAATCATATACTATCCACCACTACACAAAAGACTCCAATTTGGCATGCACCAAATACACCCATCAAAACACCTTATAATATGGGAAAGTTTGTCGCTAAAATAAACTGATGGAGAAGACACACTCCACACACACACACAGAGACTAGAGGGGTGGTGGGGGACCAAAGTATCAAATCAAAGACAAACTTTACTCATCAATAGTTGACCATATTGCACCCCCACAAACAAAGTCAAGAGAAAGATCTCTTATTTCAAATTTCTTTTCTTTTTTTTAGAGGGCGGACTAATTTCCCATCACATTCTACGTACAAAATTAGCCCCTAAAGAAGTTCTCTACTTTTTGAAATTGGAAAGACAATTTTGACTTTTTAATCCTCTACTTTTTGAAATTGAAAAGGATACCAACATTATTACAAAGTAAGATCAAAAAGCATAAAAGCACAGAAGGGACCGACTTGCTGATTAAAGAACTCAATATCAATACGCATTAGCCATACTACTTGATTCTGCTTATTAAAGCCAATCTGATTATGCTCATTAGAGCCAAGGGCTACATTTATTTATGAGCCCATCCAACAAGGTAACATGATCATCTTAATATTTAACTGCAAGGGTGGAAGAGGAATAAAAATCCCAGTACAGCTATAAAGCCATAAATTTGGCAAATTCAATCATTAATAGGAAACTATATTTAAGAAAACATGACAGTATAAGGAGTCTATACAACTTTATATATATATATGTGAAGACATCTTTTTAGCTGTGTTGTAGACCAGGAAAGAGGTTTAACAAGTTTTAAACTAAAAGTTTACCCGCTCAAGTAAGTACATATTCAGATAAAAACTGAAATAACTAGTTATAGTAGGCATTGAGGAGCTAATTGAAATAGTATAAAGACCATAGTGTATCTCTAGAAAATTAACAATGGAGACTTCAAGCAAAATAATAGACACATATATAATTGCCACATGAAGATAAACCATAAAGATGAATTTAAAAACAACCACTTAGCTATATGGTATGCTTTTTGAAAGATCAAATAGGTAAGCACGTCTTAATTTTCAGGCAAAAGTGATTTCATTGGCAAACCTTAACATCTCCAACCGTATATTTGCCGGAAATAATTTGGATGCAAATGTTGTAAATGAACAACTTACACTACAACAAAATATTTAATCAATAGCATTTATTTATATCAGTTTTTTAATAATGTTATAAAAAGTGACTTCACAATTGCATTTGCTAAAAAATGCAACAATTTAATACTAAGGGAAAAACTAACTGTGTTTGTTAACCTTAAGATATTGTGCTAATGGAAAAGAATTTTCCGGTACTACCTTATATTTGTTTCTGTTCTGTTGGGTTTATTTGACTAAGAAGATAGCATCAAGGAGGTACCATGTGCAATAGAAGGGTGCGGCCAAACTACAATTCCATACATTTTGAGGATGGTTAATACCAATACAAGGCGTAATGCAAGACAAGTGCAGTGAACACTCTCCTCTTAGTAGTTGAATTTTATTTATTGAGATTATGCGTTCAATTCTTGGTCTTCATAGTCGTTGTATTCTTTGCTTAACATGAATTATCTGGTGTCATGTCATGTTGGGTGACTTCGGTCAATACGCACGCCAAAGTCAAGCATTCTAGCAAGAGGCTTTGCCTTTTTTCATTATTAAGGCTCACCAACACCGCAATAGTTGTTAGCCTTCAGAGAATATGTTGATCTCTAGCTTAAAGTTCGTGTTCCTCCAAAAGACTACTATCTTGACTCCAGCTATATATGTAAATGTACCAAGTATATACCAATGATTTATACTCTCGTATGTGGATAAGGTCGCATAAGGTGTTTAACATGGGTAGTTGGACATTCACCTAACAAAAATTCTAGTAATTCGAGTTCACTAAATAAATATTCATGAAACCTCTATATATGCATAAAGGCTCTATGGCACCATGTAACCATTTTCCTAGTATATAAAAGAAGCGTAGTAAGAAATATGAATGTTTGTTTCCATCTCAATGTACTTAGATATAGGAGATAGATAAGTAACACACTTACATACAGACCCCAAACCTAAAACTTGTACTCGGGCCTTTGCAACATAGATCTCCAATGCTACTTAATTACTCATATTATTTGTTGCTTCTACTGTCAATATCTAATGGTTCTGTTATCTTGTTTACAGATTCTTGTGTTTCATGGGATTGGGATAGGTGGGAAAAAGAGAGAGATTGGATGACTCTTCAAGGGACTAACTTGCCTCTAGCATTCACTTGGCAAGAAACCGTTTGACAAAATTTTTTAACACAAGTAATTCTTTTTTTTCTCTCACTCCCATCTTCCTCTTATATGCTTGGAGTTGCTACATTATATTCTACACATACAAATACACAGTTATATAAATCAACTTTGGGGCTGCGTAAAAAAAATCACAAGAAATCAAATTAGGGCTTAACAATTAGGAACAAACAGAATCGGGAGAGAGAGAGAGAGAGAGAGAGCGAGGGAGAGAGATACCTGAACTGCTTGAGCGATGCGAGAGAGCACAAGCACGACAAATTTCCAGAACTATGTTACATACTGATGCATCGCTTCTATACATACAAATACAAATAAGTATATAAATCAACTTTTTGCCCAAAAAAATCACAAGAAATCAAATTAGGGCTTAAGAATTAGGGAAAAAACAATTGGAAGAGACACACAGAGAGAGATACCTCAACTTGAAGGTGCAAGAGTGGGAGGCGACAGAGAACAGACCAAGAGAGATTGGGAGCAGAGGACGGTGCGAGAGAGGGAGGTGCGAGAGACGGTGCGAGAGAGGGAGGTGCGAGGGAGAGACAGAGGGGTGCAATATTAGGATGAGTGTGTGAGGATTTGGATAGTCTGGAAGTCCAATTTTTAATTTTTTTTTCTGAAAAAATTTTAAGTCCCCGACAAAACATTTCCTCGCTAATAACTTTTACAATCCTGCCAACTAATGCACTGGGCCGCGCCAAATTTCATGTACTAAGGGCGAGGAAACTTATTCCTCGCCTAAAATTTTATTTTTAGCCGACGAAATATTTCCTCGCCTATTCCTGCCTCCAATTTGGCGCCAATATACACTTTACGCGGTTCTTTTTTGGCGAGGAGTTACAAATAATTGTCGCCTCTTCGGGAACTTTTGCGACGAAAACTCAAATTTTTGTCGTTAAAAATTTGTGTTTTGCAAGAAAACTCAATATCCTAGCCAAGTATTGAATGTGATTTATTAATAGAGACGAAATTTATTTTTTCGTAGCCAATTACATCAATTAGAGACAAAATTAAATTTTGTCTTGAGTTTTCCTTGCAATAGGCCAACTTTGTTGTAGTGCTTGTAGTAAAAGAAAAACGAGCATTTGAATAAAGGCGCATGAGATTTATAGAAATGTCCTATGCCCACTCAAGTCAAACATCCCACATACCACCTAGGTGAGTGAAAATATTATAAAATGTCCATAATATCAAAATAAGATGAAAATTATCAGTTAAAGTCGCCCAACAAGTCGCCGGAGTGAACCCAAAATCACTGGATGCACCAAAAGTCAGAAGAAGTCGCTGGTAAGTTGTTGGAGTGACTTCAGTACAGGTCAAGTTGCTGGAGTGACTTCAGGGTCGTTGGAGCGACTCCTACGATCTCTAGAATCGCCAGATAGTTCGCAACTCGTTCAAATCGGCAAAAAGCGCAATAATACACAATCTAAACACGAATTCAACTACCAATACCATATATATACACATAATAAGGGTGAAACATCCCTATCTCAAAATTTGAATGAAAAGATTTGGCGTAAAGGTAGAAGCCCTGGGTTCCAAGCTTTGGATCTTTCCTTCCCGAGCTCCAAATTGTGATCCGTCTTTGATTACACGTCAAGCATGTTCTAAGCTTCCTATATCTCAAAGGAATTTGAAAATGGTGCTGGGGATCGGTGGTGGTGGTAAAGAGAAGATATAGCTCAAGGAGGAGAGAGAGAGATGAAGGATATGAACCATGGGTTTTAGTTAAGCCCCTTCCCAAAATCTGATTTTAAGGCACCAAGGGCACTCACGTAAAACACCATGTAGTGTGATGCGAGTGAAATAAAATGGAAACCACAGGCTCGGGTCTCATAATTGAAATTTGAAACATGAATCAATAAATCATAAGATTATTCCACGATAAAAAAAATTAAAAACTTAAAATATTTTTTTTTGCAGGCCCTCACATAAATAACTTTTTCAATTGATCCATGAATCAAATAAGTGTATTATCAATGATGAAGATCTTATGAAAATTTATAAAAGATCATTATATCATAAAAAACTACATGATACAGACGACACTCATGGTAAACAAAAAAAACAAAAACAAGAACTTTGAGAAACCTAGCAACAAAAACTTGTTATTCAATTTTTGCGGGCTTTTTAATTTTTTGAATCCTTATTGTTATGGAAAAATAGTAATACTACCAAAGTCGACACAAATACCAGAATTAAACAATGGAGTAAATTCCTATCGAATTCGTAAAATATTAGAACTGCAGAGAATCCAAGGGTTCAGTAAACATGTCAGTTTCATGGTTTTAGTTTTGATAACAAAACATTGTACATTAGATTTTCTAATCACTTTCCTAAACTTGATCTTTTCAACTTCCTTTTGAGCATCCAAACATGGCTTTCTAGGTTTAGCTAATAATTCTAATCCCCATAATGTCTCCTACCATAGCGAACATGTAAATGTCGGTCAGACATCGGAGGGTAACCATCGAGCCGAAAATAATTTGATCGTATATATCTCTTGACCACGTAATAATGACGAACTACAAAGAATTTGTTTTTAAGAGAAGTTTGCCCTTGATTTCCTTGTGTTTGTTTTACAACTTGAACAACATTTTCAACAACACCAGCTTTCACAAAATGAATCACTTTGTTTACCTGTTACACTGTACTTTTACCTTCGTTTGCGATAAAAATCGATGAATACTCAAATCAAGGACGTGTTCAATCTCCTTGCGTTTGCAGGGAATCAAGTATATTATCCAAGGATTTTGATACGGCATTTAAACACTCAAACTTAGTGTAGCAATTTTTTGCTCATCAAATAACTGGACAATTTCAACAGCATATCTTACGTCTACAAAGATATGAAAATATACCTTTTTGAAAGGCATCCCTTATGTCTTCGGATATGAAAAAACTCTCCATTATGTTACTCCAGTAGTCATGGTGTTCTTCTTGAAAGGTAGGGACTTGACTTGGAGAATACTTGAAACTGGTTGGGGCTGAATATGATGCCATCAATAGAACTAGGTTTGGAAATATGGAATGAAAAAAATGTTTAGTATGCTTTAATACCAAATTTGTTGACGCGCGCAATAGATGTATATTTTCCTTAGAATGTATTCTTGGGTACTTGAGATTACATCATCTCCTATTTATACTTGATAGAAAATCTAGATAGGACTAACTTTGGACCTTCCAACTTCTAGATAAGAGTTCTAGACCATTGTACAAATATATCTGTGGAAAGACTCATCAAACAACCTTGTAGAACAATTAGAAATTAACTTCTAACATGTGTATCCCCCTTTTAATCTTTGTTTCTATCCTCAAAAGATTAATAAAACAAATTTACCAATAAAAAAAAGCAATTGAGGTAAATTGGAGATAACAGCGAAGGAAAATCCGACATTATTTGATCTTTCCTTTTGAGACCATCATTGGTGCAAGCAAGTAGTGTGTTGTGGACAAGGTTAAAAACCGCGTCCCTTTTATAACGGGGTCATCTTATCATTTTATTTTACGACAGCAACAAGTTCGAAGAAAATCCGACATCTATTACGATTGTAGGACTTAGCTTACTGTTGTAATAATTGTTCTACGAGACCGCATTAATTTTTGAGCGCGACTACACAATTTTGAAATGACTCATATGAGGTGAAAGAAATATGAAGCAAAAAGCCATTTCCGTTGTAGTTGGCGCCCATTTATCGTACAGGTGGTCACCCCACCAACACTGTATGAATTTTTTACATTCGCCCATTACTTTGTAAGATAAGTCTACTTTGAAGAAGAAAAAAAGGTCTGCTTTTGGAATTTTTCTTGCAAAATATTTGACCAGAGAGGGAGAAATTGATTGATGGAGTACTTAATATGGCAACACAAAACTCACAATCGAGCAAATAAAATTTCGACCATAGCTGTAGGAAACATGAAATGATTCACGAATAAAGATCCATATTATCTTTTTTATTAAGATGTTGGGAATACATCTATGGTTTCTTGAAAAGAGGGCAGTTGTAGAAGCAAAAACACTTGTATGAAAAAGAAGCATTGGCAACACAAGCTCCATTTCCATTGTAAGTCTGTAAACATTGTTGAAGACAAGTGGAAAGTTCGCAGCCATTGGGATCTAGCACGACTTGGCATCTTTGTGCAGCTTTCACTTGAAACAACATAAGTACAACTGCAACAAAATTCAACGCCAAAATCAAGTTATTTGGATACATATGTATATCTATTTTAACTCTAAATAAAGTCAATCACTTGGGTACAAAAACCATCTAATAGAAACGGTTGTTTGAGTTGATGGCATATCATATGGATCGAATGCATATTGAAAAAATCGGTTTACAGGTGGTGCATCAAAATGATTGTCTGATTAGTTTTCAACTACAAAGAGAAAAAAGATTAAAAAAAAGAAAAAAGAGACTAGTTTTCTAATCATATAAATTTTTGTACAACAACTATATACTAGACATTGCCATCTCAACAACACATAGATACATTTGTTGTTCAAGTACAAAGTATTCCAACGTTTGTGATGGAGAAATTTCTAAAAACAATACTCTAATTCTATTTTTCCCTAAGCGAAGAAAATATTTCATTGCTCTTTCAGATTTAAAGTTACAAAGATTAATGCAAAACCAAGGATGGAAGACATCACAATAGAAAGCCCCGAATCCCAACTAAGTTAGCACCCACACTTTCAACAATCATACAATAGTACTCGAATTCAGAAGTGATTTTCAAACCATTGAGATGTTTACAGGCTTTACATAGATTTTAGGGTTTGTTTCAAGCTATTTTTTTCAACTTAGAATTCAAAGAAGTGTAAAAAGAAAAAGAAAACAAACCTGTCAAAAGCAAGACAAAAAGCCTATAATTGAAGCAAGAAAAATTGGCCATCTCAACGAAAACGTAATGTGAACTTTTTTTGCTCTGTTTACTTATTAGAAAGAACCAGGGCAATATTTATAGGGTAAAAGGCTAGTTCGAGTTGTATACTGCACACAATTTGTCATAACTCTTTTACATTAGAGTAGCAGATACGGATGACGAGCTGAGTCATTAAAAATGGAAATAAAGTGATGGTAATTTGGGTGCATCCAAACAAAATGATACATCATTTATATATTTTGGTAAATCCTCATAATTACTTTCAAAACTTCCAGTCTTTTCCCTTATTTGGTCTATTTAATAAAATTGATTCTCTTTTTGCATAATGTGTACGTATAATTCTATTGATATTGTTAGAATAAATGGAAAGAAATAATATTAAGTAGAAGGAAGGAAATCCCAAAATATTAATGAAATAGACAAATTCAATAAGAAAATTGAAAAACGGGATATTGTTGTACCTGGAATGGGAAATTCAATAATTTCATGCCACATGGATTTTAGGATGGTAATTATATCCATAGCAATAGATATTTCAGCAACTTTGTACAATAAGGATAAAAAAGGACTTCATGAGGCTAAAATGGGTGTGTGAAAATCAATTCCCAAAATAAACTAAGAACAGTAAATTTTTGTAAAAAGAAATAACAATTAGTTCTTACGTTTGCTACCGTTGCTCTTTTTATGAAAAGTTGTCTGATTGCTATTGTCAAAAACCAATGTATTTCGGGAAGAGGGAGGAGGAACCTATTCCTCAAGCACCTTTGGTGAGACGATAAATTTGTCTTTAAGATACCATGCAATACATGAATCTTGTTTCGATTGTTCAATGTACACTCCTTAAGTCCCACATTCTATTTTTCCAGTTCTGTAAATTTTTAAATATGATTGTAGTTAAGCCTTCGCTAATTTCTTAATACCAGAGTTTATGATATTCAGATTCTATCTTTCCCATTGCTTTTACTAACAAGGTGTGCTCTTTTTCTTCTTCTTATGAGCTAAGGAATCAAGGTGGATATTTAAAAACTAAAAAATGAACACTTTTCCTCTTAGTATTGTTAGCTGTTGGAAAAAAACTTGAGAAGATTGTTTAATAGTAGGTGTGAAAGTTGAAGACATTCAGCAATATAACAAATCGGTTTGTAAGTTTGTATTTGAAACATATTGCTTAATTGGTGTATATTTTTCTTTAGTTTAAAAAAGTTTGGTTGACTGCATTTTATGTCTCGTGACTTCGAAAACTAGAATTTTGTTTACGCTTGTTTAAACTAAATTGTTGATATCTCACCTGGCTAGCAAACAAAGCGTGAATTTTTTTTCTTCCTTTTATTATTTTTTACTTTACTAGTTAATCATTTTTGTTCAATTCCTGTTTTGTAATCATATGATTGCTTAATCCCAGGTTCAACTGACCCTCAAAAGAGAATGAGTAAGCGATTTGAGATTGCTTGCTCATTCTCTTCTGTTGCTGCTCCTCTTCCTCTACGACGTTGTTATGCTACAAGTTGAATGAGTTTGCTGTTGTTACCCTCATTCTGTTGCTGCACCTATTCCAATTTGAGATTGCTATGCTAAAAGTTGGTGTGGTCTGCTTATGTTTCTGCCTTTGAGCTCTCTCAATTTGCTGATGTTATCCTCATTTTGCTGCTATATAGTTGGGTTTCATGTTCTAATGTTTGTTAAAAAAAACTAATGGTTGGATGTCATCGGGGTTTGACGAAATTGAGTTTGCAATTGGATTGGATTGTACTGTACTGGATGAAAATAGATTTGTTTTTAAATTGAATAAGGTGAGTTTTTTGTATTTGTGTATGTTGAAGTGTCATGTTGGGTGGTAGAGCGCCTAGTTCATATCGGAACATTTGGTCAAGATGAATTAAAAAATCACTTTATTTTTAATAATTTTGAGTTGTGTTATTGATATGTTAAATAATTACATTTATCCTTTTGCGATTTTGTACATGTAAGTAGGAGATAGAGTTATATTTTGGTACTTAATAACCAAGATGGAGCTGAAAACTTTTTGGTAGTTAACTGAAACAACACTTGTTTTGAATTCTTTTTGTCATTAGAAACATGCAATATGCTATTGGTTTCATAGTTTTGGTAATACTATTAATTAGTTTGAAGTTTTTATTGCTGGAGGATGAATGTTTTGAATTTAGATGGTGAATGTTGGCTTGTTGGATATTTGATTTTGCTTCTTTGCAATCTAAGATTTTCTTAAGAGTGAATTATAAGATACAAATATTGAAAACTTTGTACGTAGATGAAAAATGATATTCTAGTGGCACATTAAGTTGAGTGTGGTATCGCTAAAGTTATATTCTTTTGTGATAAAAAATATTTGTCATCCTTGTTTATCGACTAGAAAAAATATTATCGGTGACACATTTTGTTGTCATGGTATATAATTTGGGTGACAACTCTTGTTACTGAAAATCTCTCTTCCGTGACATCATATTCCTATCACTATTGACACATTCTGCGACAGCTACACAATTTCGTCATGCTTGACTTTTAGTGGCACGGCTACAATCTCACCTCTTCTTTTGTCGCGAAGGTGTCACCAATGATAGTAGGTGGTAAAATCTCGATCTTCCGTGACATGTTTTTCTGTCACCAGACATGTTTTTTTCTTGTATTACCACATAATTCACTTGTATTAGATAAAAAAAAATCAGGTAATACTGGTATCCAAATGACCGAATCGAATATCTATGGGATTGGGTATAATTGTTGTCCCCAAATCCACGTGGAACAAAATTAATGAAATTCCCATTCTGTGTAAAACAATATCCCCTTTTTCTTTATTTTCTTATTGAATTTGTCTTTTATTAATATTTGAGATTTCCTTCCTTATTTAACTACATTCGTTGGGACCACATACTCCAGGATATGTTTGTATAAATGGTTTCTATATATTCTACAGTGTGAACAACTCAATTATATAAGTTTAATATTATCCTTTGCATTTATTCAAACACTATCAATAAAAATATATATTACATATATATAGAATTAAGTTTATTAAGTTGACCTTATAAGAGAAAAGACTAGAAGTTTTTAAAGCAATTAATATGAATATTTACCAAAATATATATGTGGTGTATCATTTTGTTCGGATGCACCAAATTACTATCATTATATGTCCATTTATAATGACTCGGTTCGTGATCCCTATATGATAGTAATACCGATATCCAAATGACTGAACCAGATATCTATGGGTGTGGGTATAATTGCCGTCCCCAAATCTACGTGGAACAAAATTAATGAAATTCCCATTGTGTAAAATAATATCCCCTTTTTTCTTTATTTTTCTATTGAATTTGTCTCTTCATTAATATCTGGGATTTCTTTCCTTATTTAACTACATTCGTTGGGACCAATCTAGGATATGTTTGGATAAAGGGTTTCTATGTATTGTACAATGTGAACAACTCAATTATACATGTTTAATATTGTCTTTTGCATTTATTCACACTATCAACAAAAATATATATTACATATATATAGAATTAAGATTCATTAAGTTGAGTTTATAAGGGAAAAGACAAGAAGTTTTTAAAGCAAATATTAATATTTACCAAAATATATATTTGCTACATCATTCCTTGTATGGTAATCTTGTGTGAAAGAATTATGACAAGTAGTACACAGTTTACAATTCAAATTAGCTGTTTACCCTATAAATATTGCCTGGTCTCCTTTTATTAGGCAAACAAAGCTAAAAAAGTCCAATACATTTTGGTTGGGATGGCCACTTTTTCTTACTCTAATTATAGGCCTTTTGTCTTGCTTTTGACAGGTCTGTGTTCTTTTTGTTTCCACACTTCTTTGAATTTTAGGTTGAAGTGATGAGCTTGAAACAATCTCTAAAAGATATCTAAAGCCTGCAAGCATCTACAACTGTTTGAATATAACTTGAGAATTAGAGTACTACTTTATGATTGTTGGAAGTGTGGGTGATAACCTAGTTGGAATTCGAGGCTTTCCGTTGTCATGTCTTTGATTCTGGCCTTATCTCAAAAATTAATGAAATATTTTCTTAGCTTAGCAAAAAAAAAAAAAAAGAATTCAAGTACTGTTCTTATAAATTTATCCATCACAAACGTTGGAATATACTTTGTACTTGAACAACAAATGCATCTATAGGTTGTTGATATGGCAATGTCCAATATATTGGGCTTTTGTACCCAAATGATTAATTTTATTTAGAGTTAAAATAGATATACATATGTATCCAAACAACTTGATTTTGATGTTCAATTTTGTTGCAGTTGTACTGATGTTGTTTCAAGTGAAAGCTGCACAAAGATGCCAAGTCGTGTTGGATCCCAATGGTTGCATACTTTCAACTTGTCGTCAACAATGTTTTCAGACTTACAATGGATATGGAGCTTGTGTTGCCAATCCTTCTTTCTCATATAAGTGTTTGTGCTTCTACAACTGTCATTTTCTCAAGAAACCATAAATGTATACCCAACATCTTAATAAAGAAGATATGAATCTTCATGATTCGTTAAGCTTCTCATGTTTCCTACAACTATGGTTGAGATTTGATTCACTTGATTGTGAGTGTTGTGTTGCCATAATAAGAACTCCATCACCAATCTTCTTCCCCTTTCTCTTTGTGTGCAAACACTTAGCAAGAAATTTCTGAAACATACCTTTTTTCCTTCTTCAAAACAGACTTATCTTACAAAGTAACGGGCATTGTGGGGTGACCAATGAGGGTCTACTTGTATGCACCAATGAAGGTCTCAACACACTACTTGCGTGATAAGCTGACACTACTAAAAAAAGGCTTAATTAGTTGGACATTCCTAAAATCATCATCCAAAAAATAACTGGACACCCTAAATTTTTTTTGAATCACTTTCACCCCCTGAAGTATTGAAATGTGTCACTTAACCCCTTCTGTTAGCCTTACGCGAGATTTCTGAATGGTAAAACAATTTTTAAGAGAAAATTTGATTTTTAGACCTGAAAATGACCTTTTGTGATTTTCCTGGTCAAAAATCCAAACCCAATTTGTTCCTCACTACTTACTACCCATCAGCTCAACTGTTGTATCAAAATTCCCAATCACTCTTCAGGGAATTGACGAGAGAGAGAGAGAGAGATCTATATTTAGAACACCCAAAACCTCAATTGTGATTGGGAATTTTGAGGTTTTGAAATTACAACACCAATCAATTCCACTAGAGAGAGATATGTATTTGGAACTAATGGACTGTATTGTAATTAAAACCCAATTTTGATTGCTTCTCTCTCTTTTGCTTCAAATTGAGGAGCAAATTGCCAATTGAAATGACTTTTAATAACGCAATGTTACAACAAAAATGACTTTTAATAACGCAATTTTATAGCATTTTTTTATTATGCTATAATAAATGGGAAACAATAGCATTTCTTCTACATGAAGGGCAACAATAGCATTTTTTTCAACAATAAAGGGTAATAATAGCGTTTTTTAATCTAAAACGTTTTATAGCTATAGAGTACAACCTTATCACAACGTTTAGTATTGTACAGCGTTAGGTCACAGGCACCATGTAAGGGCCCGAAAATTTCATAAATTTATACGATCAAAAGGTCATTAATTGATCCATGTTGAAGTGTACGACGTAAATTTGGTGATTAAATATGTTTGAAGTGAAGTGGGGAGTGAAAAACGAGTGAAAATCGATCGGGTCAGATTTTTGGACCATTGGGTTAGATTTTGGACCAACAGGTCAGATTCTGAAATTCATCTAGTCAGATTTGAAAAATTCGAATAGAAGACAGATCTGACCGGTCAGATCTGTGTCCCACCAGTCAGATGTTCTGGTCAGATTTTGATTTTTGCCTAAAAATTTTGAAAATTTAAGTCAGTGGCGAAACCTGACCGGTCAGGTTTTGGACCATCCGGTCAGATTCTGGATGCACATTTTAAAGGATAAAAATTAGATTTTTTTGGAGAAATATCTAACTTTTCCAAAGAAGACTTTTCTCTCTCTCTCTCTCTCTCTCTCTCTCTCTCTCTCTCTCTAGGGGGTCTTCTTCCCCAACCAAACCCTCCCTCCCTCCAAACCCTTGATCCTCTTAATTAAACCCAAATTCCTTCAAGATCTACCACTAATACTTCAAGATTAGTGGATATTTGAAGCTTTGAAGCACCATTTTCACTTGAAGCAAGATCTTGGGAGATCTCCACCTCCATTGTTGCTCAAGCTTGGAAGCTCAACCTATTTGAACCAAACTTTGAGGTAGGGTTTTCAATCTATTTATGGGTTTTCAACATGTTTTGACCCATATCTCCTCTTTTTGAATGTTTTGTGGAGTTTTGTTTTATATCCCTTCATGTTGGGTTTTTCTTAGATTTGTGTTTCCATTGTTCGATTCCGGTGCTAAATCACCATTGTTTCGTCTTTGGTTAGGTTATCTTTTCCTTGGATTGGGTTTGTCTTAGTGTTGGGTTGAATCATACTTGTATATGACATTGGAGAGTTGAAAATAGCTTAGGGTACTATGTGTGATGTTTTGTCTTAGATAGACATGAATTTTGTATATGACGAGTATTTGTGAGAAATACGTGAAATCATAAATCGTGAAATACCTACATAGTAGGCTTGTGATTTTTACGCTTTTGACATAAGGCGTAATGGTCTAGCCTCCGCGAGGTGATGTGCTAGGGATCATAATATCGTGGTCTAGCCTCCGATGGGAGTGGTGCTAGTGAAATGGAAAATATTGCTAGCCTCCTTATGGGAGCGGTGCTAGTTATGAAATTTGACTGGCTTTCCGAGGGAATTGTGCTAGTAGGCATTTATTTATGTTGGGCCACCTTCGGGTGAGGAGCCGTTATCGATCATTAGATTTGAATGGAATTTATCAAATAACAAAATAGTTAAGGATAATGATAGAATGGAATCTTGAATCGTGAGACTAATTTGAATGAAATTGTATCATTTACTATCGGTTTAATGTTACTACTGTACATCATATGTGATATCACTCGTGCCTTATGCCATGTCATTTGTATGCGTGTGACATTGGCATAGACATTCCTACTGGGCTTTGTGAGCTCGCCCTATTCTTTTCAGGTACAATTCCGGAGACTTAGCATATGGTGCGTGATGTGCATAAGGTGCTGCATGATTTTGAAGACCTTGACTAGAGTTACCTAGCATCTTTGTATTAACATTTTTTGAAAATATGTATTGTAACTCATTTTCAATTCTGTACTTTATTTTCACAAGAAGTGTGGGACGTCTGACTCATGTTTATTTTGGGATCCCTTTTGGAACTGGGAGTACTTTGTTGTAATATTTCTAGACTTGACTTCCATACGTCATTGAATGAAATATTTTGGGATCATGGGTGCATCTTTGAGTGTTGCGAGGTTTCTTTTAATATATATTATTGTGATATTATGTCGAAAATCGAGGGCGTGACACGCCAAACCAGAAATTTTTCCCCAAAACAAGGGCGGCAACGTTCGCGCCAAATCAGTCCATCAATATGTGCAAAACAGCCATCACACATTTGATTCGTGCCAAATCAAACCAAGAACACACGGAAATTTGCCGATTGATTCATCTTCATGCGCGTTTGAGTCATCTCAGAAAAGAAACGCGTTTGATTCATCTCAAACCAGAAACGCCCAAAACGTTCGCTTCAGGTTTGATTCCTTCGATTCCTTTGATTCATTCAATTCCTTCGATCGACTCATGACAGTCGCGCCTTTCATTGAATGATCCTTCTAAGTTTTGTTCAACCAATCAAAAAATCTCAATTGGTAACCAAAATACATTTGTTGATCTGACTGACGAAAATACGTTTGTCATTGGTTGCAGGTTTGCTTCATCTGCTTCTGGGTTTATTACTCAATGTTCAGTTTTGATTTGCTACTCAATCTAGTGTCTGCTTAATCTGGATTTGATACTCAATATCTTGTTCTACTTCCTAGTTTGTTGTTCAATCATGTGTGCTGCTGAATCTCTTTTTGTTACTCAATATCTGATAGGTCTTATTTTGCTACTTAATAGCTTATTCTAGTTTGCTGCTCAATCTAGTGTTCTCAATGAGCAATCCTATTTTGTATAAAAAAAAAGTGGTTGATTTGTATGTATCTATTGGTGCTTGTATGAACATGTACGCATATACTGGTTAAAATAAGTAAATTGGTAGTAATAGATCCATGTTTTCGCAATTGGCAATATATTGGTTGAAATAAGTACATTGTAATTCTTGAACCGAAAGAACTTGTTAGTTTCTAACTTATTACTTGCTCATAAAATCTAGAGTTGCATTTTGGGTGAAATCTAAGTTTCAATTGGAGGCTTATTCGGTTAATGATTTCAAGAGATGCTTGTCTGGTATAAGAAAACTGAAGTGTAAAAAAGTCATGTTGGTCTGATTGGAGGTCTGAGGCTGGAGGGGTACTGTCTTTGCTATTGTCTAGTTTTTTTCTCTGAATTTTTGGGGCTTGTCGGTGTTCTCTTCTTTTCTTTGGTAGTGGGTTTCTTTAGTTTTTTGCTATCTACTTTTGTTATTTTGGGTTCAATTGCTTTAACCATTTATTTGGTGGTATTTTTTTAAGTTTTGGTTTGAGGTTGTCTTTTTCTGTAGTCTATGGTGTGTTTCTTTGCTCGCTTCAAGTATTGTTGTCGTGTTTTGTGTTGTGTCTTGGCATCTTGTGTGGTATGTTTCCATATTTGGTTGATTTGGTGTCCAATCTCTGTCTGGGGAGTCTGGTTTTCAGCCTGTTGTTGGATCTGGTGAAGATATTCCATCTATCTTTGGATCTATTTGTGTTTGCTTCTATGGCTACTTGAAGTGCGATTCACGGTTATGTCTATGGATGAGGGTATGGTCAGACGGCCTTTTGTTGGATGCACTGTCGTGGAATGCTCTTGAGGTGCTTGGATCCGTTATCATATTTTGATGGTTCTATTGCTATTTTGACAACTCTGCAATATTTCAAGATCATTTGATGGTTTCCTTTCGCCGATTAGTCTGCTTCTGGTTCTGTTCTGGTCGTTCTGGTTCTGGTTCCATATTGCTGCTATTCTCCACATATTTGCTAAGTCTCTTTTCCATGGAATCAGAATTGGTATGGATCTAGTATGTTGCTACTAGCTTGCTTGTTGTTGTCTCCTTCAAATGTCCTTAAAGAAGTGGATAGTTTCCTCTTTCCGGTTGGTGCAAATGTCCAATATTGCACATGATATTCTTCAAGTAGTAACTCTATTTGGTGTCTACCTAGGATGAATTAACCATATTGATGTGTAATGTCTGCTTGTTTCCAGTGTAGGAAGTGTCTTTGGATTGTTTTCTATTTTGTCTCTAATTGTATTTTTTTGGTTGGTCCCTTGCCAACCTCTACCCATGTATTTCTTTCCATCTCCTGTAATTTCGGTTGCTTATCAAAAAAAAACTTAGTAGTTGCTATTGCTTCTTTGATTAGTCTAGTGCTTAACAGTTAGACTTTTGCATTGCAATTAAGTGTGTTTTCTTGATGGAAATATTTGAAGAAAGAATGTTGAAAGAATTGTATCCTTAATATGCTTAATGTTGAATCAGATATGACAAGAACTTAATAGTGATAACACGTCTCCCACAGTGTATGAGTTCAATTCTTTGCTGGCACGCTAACCTATATAAGATCCAAAACCAGACATGAAACTCTTAAGGGCATATTAATATGTGCACTATGCAGTTTATTTTGTATTTATAAGTAAAGAAGAAGCTCTTATTAGCAAGCTCTAGGATCACTTTCTATTATAGCCATGTGTATCTCTTGCCTTTTTTTAATTATTTTTGTCCCTTTTGTCTTCTATTTGCTAGCCTTATTAGTTGGTCAAGAGTTGCTCTTTAGTTGCATTTATTCTTCTCCCTTGTTGACTGAAGTGAGAAATGTGACAAGAATATCCACACTATAGTAGTTAGTGCATCGCGCTGTTAGTTGGAACCTGAGTTCAAATTTATTGGGTACATCCAGCGTAGTTTTTGATTTGTTAAGATAAGTTCGAAAATTTATGAAAGTATTTCATAAACGTTAATTAGAAATGGGGAAGTCTTTCATACACTCAATAATCTTCCTATCTCAAACAGGTCTTCAGTGAATCAAGAATCATGAAATACAACGTACAAGAAAATCCGATACCACCAAGCAAGAGGTTTGATGTCCCTCCTTTTTCTGATTGTTGTATTTGGAGCACCTGGTTATAAGCTCTGTCCCAAAGTTGAAAGACTCTTTGGAGCAGAGCACCAGGTTGCAAGACTCCTTAATAATGTTAATAATACTGTTGATAATGAATCTTAGTGGAACGTTGTTTAGTTTAGGAATATTACAAAAGTATTATTATGTGTACGAGGTAATCTCATTCTAGTACTTATAATGAGGAATATGTATTACTTTTGTAGGATTTTGTTTTTAATAAACTCCTGTGGCACACTTGCAATTGTTGCTCTTAAGATTATGGACAAAGATTGGGTGCATTTGATTAGGTAATAGAAAACATACTTTCAGGCTATTATGCATAAAGTAGTTATAGATATTAAATGTTTAACCTGTTTGCCTTTTACAATAGTAGATCCACTAGTGAGTACCGGAACACCGCATGAAATTTTGTGGAAATGGCTAACCAAAATTCAAGAAATTTATGAAAAATTCTATGCCCTTGCAAAGCTTGTCGGAATATGAGTCACCATGGTGCTGATGATGTTTATGAGCACTTGGTCATAAACGGAATGGATTCCACATACACTACATGGTTTCATCATGGTGAGCACCCAAGTGTATCAGAAAAACCTTAAGTAGTGGAAATTTCAGAAGCTTATAACTTGTATAGTGCGACATATGCACGAGATGAGGAGCTTGTTGAACCATTTGAAGAGATGATAGATAGGGAGTTTGCTCAAACTTTACCATGTTATCGGCAATTGTAACTTTGTACAAGACTAAAACTCATGGTGGATGGACTGATGAGAGTTTTGATGGCCTTATGGAGACATTACATGATATGTTCCTTGTAGATAATGTATTGCCATGCTCTACACGCGAAGTTAGACGTTTCCTCAAGTCGTTTCACTTGGGTTATGAGAAAATCCATGCTTGTGAGAACGATTGTTGTTTATTTAGGAAAGAGAATGCAGTATTGGAGAATTGTCCAAAATGTGGTGGGTCAAGATGGAAGGTAGACAAACGCACACACAAAATTAAAAATGGAGTTCCAGCCAAAGTGTTGAGATATTTTCCTATAATTCCAAGGTTTAAGAATACATGTATCGGTTAGGAGAAATGGCTAGAGATTTGACATGGCACTCCACTCGTAGAAACAACGATGGAAAGATGCGACACCCAGTTGATTCTCCCACATGGGAAAGCATAAATGATAAATGGCCTTCTTTTTCTGCAGAACCACGTAATTCAAGACTTGGTCTTGCTACTGATGGTTTCAATCCATTTAGAAATTTGAGCTTGACGTATAGTTGTTGGCCTGTTATTTTGGTCACATACAATTTGCCACCTTGGTTATGGATGAAGAGAGAAAATGTCATGTTGACATTATTAATCCCAGGACCCAAGCAACCCGGTAATGATATTGATGTATATTTACAACCGCTAATTGAAGACCTTAAATATTTGTGGAGCACCGGAGTAAGTGTTTATGAAAAATTCACTGACTCTTTGTTCAATCTAAGGGCAATTTTGTTGTGGACAATAAACGATTTTCAAGCATTTGGAAATCTTGCTAGGTGTAGGACAAAGGGTTATTTTGCATGTCTTATACGTGGAGAAAATACACGTGCTCAATGGTTAAAATTCAGTAGGAAGACTGTGTATATGGATCATGGATGCTTTCTTCCACCGTCTCATGCTTTTCAGAAGAAGAAATCATGGTTTGATGGAAATGAAGAAAAAGGAAACAAACCTAGAATCATGACTGGGTCTAAAATTTTAGCAACTCTTAAAGATTATAAGAATGACTGGGGGAAAGGCAAAAAGGGAAAAGGTGGAAAGAAAAAGCGGAAGCGGGACAATGAACAAATGTGGAAAAAGAGATCAATTTTCTTCGAACTACCATATAATTGGGACGTAATTAACTGTTGTTAAACTACATTTTGATTGTATGCATATATGTTTCATGTTGTTCTCTTATACAATTTATCACTGTGTCTATTTTTCAATGTAGGAATTTTCAGTTCGTCATAACTTGGATGTAATGCACATTATAAAAAATGTTTGCGGGAGCATTATTGGCACATTATTAGATATCAAGGGTGTAAGGACCCGGAAAATTCGAGTTTTAAAATAATTATTTGAAGGTTTATTTTGAGTAAATAAAATTAATTTAGTGTGTTGATTACCGGATTATGATTTTAGGAACCGAGCCCGGAGTCCCCTGAGTTATTTCGTGCGCGTATCCTTAATTGGCTATTTACGTGGGCACCCTTTGGGAAGTTAAAAATCAGATTTTTTGAGGGAGAGAGAGAGAGCTTCCCATATTTTCCCAAAACCCCTCTCTCAACCCCTTTGAGCTCTCACCCCTCTCTAGCCAAATTCACCTTTTCCCCTCACTGTTTACGAATTGCTCGGGGATATAGGAGCTTTGCACCGTGCCTAGCAAGGACTTGAGGTTGTATCGTTGATTCGAAGCTCGGAGGAAAGGATTTGAAGCTCAAAGAGGATTTGGAGGCTAGGGTTTGTGTTCTTCATCAAATCCATCAATCCGAAGCTTGAGGTAGGGATTTCTACCTTGTATTATGTATATATGACGTGCATTGCTGTCTATTTCGTGGTAGTTTTGATGTATTCGAAGGTTTTGGCCCAAATGCGAAATCTGCGATCGCGCAGTTTTTCTGCAGATCGCGCTCGGGCGTCCGGACGGGACCCAGGGGCGTCCGGACGGCTGGCCCAGGATTTTGGACAGAGAGGTGGTAGAACGGGCGTCCGGACGGGGAAGCCCGGCGTCCGGACGGAGCCGGCCCGGCGTCCGGACGGTGACCGGGCGGCCGGTTGTTTTGCGGGCTGAGTTCATTTTTGTTACGTATTATGCCATGGAATGTCGTTATTTGGTGCTTTGATATGAATATAGAATACTTGGGATTGGTTGCGTATGAATGAATTGTGGAGTGTGATATGGATTTTCTTGGTTTGTCGTACATTGTTGGGAATGAAATGCGTATTGTCTAGCCTCCTTCGGGAGTGGTGCTAGGAGAACAATGAGACTAGCTCCCGGATGGGAATGTGCTAGGAGAACAATGAGACTAGCTCCCGGATGGGAATGTGCTAGGAGAACGATGATACTAGCTCCCGGTCGGGAATGTGCTAGGAGACGCCATGAATCGGCATTGGCTAGCCTCCATTGGGAGATGTGCTAGGACTTGCTTATGACAATGGTTTGGCACGGCTTGGTGCATTGTCTAGCCTCCGTTGGGAGAAGTGCTAGGGTATAAACTATCTTGAACGCCATGAATTGGCATTGGCTAGCCTCCATTGGGAGAAGTGCTAGGATATATGTATGACATTCGATTTGGCACGACATGATGCCTTGCCTAGCCTCCGTTGGGAGAAGTGCTAGGGCATAACCTATCTTGACTTATGTGATTGTATTCGATTGGCCTCGGATGTGAGCAATGGGTGAATTGCGAGACATGGTTGTTGTATGTGTATTGGCGAACGGTTGATTGTTATTCGTGTGGTTGTGTATGATATATGAAAACGATGCATTGTTATACCATGATCATTGTGCATGCCATGTATCTCATATGTGCCTAATCTTGACATAGATTTTCCCACTGGGCTCGTAGTTCAATCTCTTGTACATCACGTCAAGTTTATGAGTTTGGGCTAGTTGTGCATGATTACAGAGTGTCGAAGGACATTTGTTTGGTGAAACTTTTGATTGGAAGAAATTATACAACGGACCATGAGTGATTGGAAGAATTCAACAACATCTTGAGGATGGTTGGGTTGAGTTGGGAGTCGGGTGAGGACAATGTTTTGACCTACGAGATGAAAGTTATTTTGGAGTTTTAAACAAGAATCAATGGTGTTTTATTGAGAGAAAATCTTATATTTTGTGAAGCTATCGGGTAATTCTAGAATTGGAGGTGAATCACATTTTGACGAGTTACAAGTATGCCCCTTGTATTGAGGTGAACCTGCGTCGAGATTACTATCACCCTTGTGTCCCTCATAGGAAGGTTGTCTACCTATCCTTAGGCCTAGACTTGCTTGCGAGGTACAGTATCATTGATTGTGAGTTGAGGCGGGTTGGGAGATGTTCATGGGAGAGATTCTTCTTCCTTGAGTTTATACCCTTTGGTATGATTTCTAAGAGGTGATCCACTATGTCATGGTGTTGTGAAGAGTTCCTTGGTTCCGTGGAAGAATGACAGACTTGGACTGGACATAGCTATTGTACCATGAGGAGTTTGGGGTTTACGTGTGAGCTATTGGCCCTGGCATATGAGATACTTTGTCTTGCCCTTCCGACCCCTGGAAATATGGTAACCCTAGCTTGCCTTGAGATTTTAAGATGAGTGTAGTTTAGAGTGGAGTATGGTTTGATATCCCGACATGTTGAGATGCCTTGTCTGTCGTGATTGACCCGCGTATGTGAGTTCATGATGAGTCCTAAGGGAACGACTTGATTGTGAAATGTGTTGTGAGGATTCGATTTGAAAGTGATGTTGGGTTGTCGGCGAATGACGTGTGGTGCACGGGTGCTATTGCATGCTTTGTCGTTCGTTTTCTTTATTGTTGAACTGCATGGGATAGATAGATCGTTCTTGTGTGACCTTGGACATTGGATGGTAAAGTAAGAATGAAAGGAACTAGATGAGAAAGGTATAACACCTTTGACTAGCCTCCGAGGGGAGATGTGCTAGATGGATGATTATAGTTTTCAGCCTCCGGCGGGAGATGTGCAAGTGAATCCTAGTATTGTCTGGCTTCCATTCGGGTACGTGTCAGTTATCTTTCGATGTTTTCTAGCCACCGTGGGGTGAGGTGCTGGTTGGAGAGATAATCTCCGAATTGATACGAGTGGTGAGACTTGAGTAAAGTGAATATACTTAGCACGAGAACGTCCTGAGTTGATGAAAAGAATGGAGGATAAAGTTTTAATGATGAGACCTGAAGGTCTTGGGTGGATATTGAGTGGAGCAATGAATGGGTTGATGAGGAAATGCGTGGATAGGTGGTACGTGCATGATTTTGTGATATAATGTGTAGGTTCATCTTTATGTGATTATTGAGTATTGGGTGGCATGCCATTTCATGTCATGTGTTCATAATATTTGTGTAGACTTTCCTACTGGGCTGTATAGCTCACCCTATCCTTTTCAGGTACCGTAGCAGAGGAGTCGCATGGTTTTCTTGGCATGACATCTTTGACTAGACTACCGGAGGAGTTATTTAGCATCTGCATGGGCAACTTTTTTGGGTAGATGTAATACAACTCCCATTTGTATTTTGTTAAAGCAAGTAAAACTTCGAATCTTTTGATGATCATGATTATGTAACTTGGGCCGATAGTGCCCCTTGACTTTGGAATGGAACTTTATGGAGTTATGAGTAATATTTTGTGATTTTAATTATATGGAAATTTGGGGCGTGACAAAGGGGAAGTCTAAGGATGGCCTAAATGCTCATAAGGATTTACAAGAACTGGAAATAAGGCATGACTTGCATCCACAAGAACGAGGGTCAATGACATATCTTCCTCCAGCTTCATGTACACTTTCCAAGTTTGAGAAGCAAATTTTTTGCAAAAGATTATTCGACTTGAAAGTACCCGATGGATATAGCTCAAATATTCAGAGTTGCATATCAATGGAAGATTTGACGATCGTAGGTCTCAAATCCACGGCTATCATGTCCTAATGCTACAATTGTTGCCAGTAGCCTTAAAAGGATTACTACTGAAGGGACCTAGAAATGCAATACTTCGCCTCTGTTCATTCTTTAATAGATTGTGTCAACGAGTCATTGATCAAGAAGAAATGGCTGCCATTGAAGATGAAGTAGTGGAAACCATATGCATGTTTGAGAGGTTCTTCCCTCCTTCATTCTTCGATATCATGGTTCACTTGCCAATTCACTTAGGACAAGAAGCACGGCTTTGTGGCCCAGTCCAATATCGTTGGATGTACCTTTTTGAGAGGTAAGCAATTTTTTAATTTTTAGAGCGTCATTGGTCATAGTTTTATAATCTTAATATACTTTGTTCATTTTAGGCATACGAAGATATTCAAAGACAATGTAAGGAATCGCGCACGACCTGAAGGTTGTATAGCAGAATGCTGTCTTGCAGAAGAGTGTGTGACGTTTTGTAGTGCACATATAAAGCAAGCTATGGGACTAAATAACTGAGAACGTAGAAATCAAGATTTCGAGAATATTGTAATTCTTGAAGGTCGTCCAATATCTGTTGGCAAATCAATCACTTTGAGTGACAATCTATTAGAAAGTGCACAATGTTACGTGTTATTCAATACAACCATGATGGAGCCATATTTGGAGTAAGTTTGATGTATATTTATTAAGGCTTAATTTGTAAATAGTTGTATACATTACTTACTTTTCTTACCTTTTTCCCTACTAGTATACACATAGAGGAGTTAAAGAAATCCAATCCAAGTCTTGGACTGCAAAAAAATAAAAGTTTACTCTTGAGGATACACGGTGACAACTTTCCAAAATGGTTACAACAAAAGGTTACATATTTACTTGTATTGGGTGTTTATGAAGATAAAGAGTAGCGAATAATTCGTATTAACTGACGTGGACATACATGAACATATTTAGGTACAGGTTTGCACAAATAATGAATTGGAACGACTCCAATGGCTTGCAAATGGTCCTAGAAAGCATGGAATGAGCTATACTGGATATATCATCAATGGAGAGCGGTTTCACACAAAGGATGTTGAAAAGTCAACCCAAAATAGTGGTGTTTCCGTTGATGCTACAACCATCTGTAGATCAAGTGTGAAGGACACTGCACAAGTTGTTGATGTAGTTTCAAACTATGGGGTGATACAAGAAATAATTCTCTTAGATTATCACACATTCCAACTTCCCATTTTCAAATGTGATTGGGCAAATATTGGTCATGGGGTAAGTGTTGAAGATGGTTTCACACTTGTTAACCTTCACCAAGGTCAGATCCAATTTGACAAAGAGCCCTTCATCCTTGCAGCACAAGCAAAACAAGTTTTTTATTCGAGAGAGACCGATTCTTCCAATTGGTATGTTGTACTAAAGGCGCCACCTAGGGGTTTCTATGACTTGAAAATGTACAAGGAAAGCGTTGGTACATCTTTTAGGCTGCAAGATGTTTCAACACTTCCTATGGACATTGACAATGAAAATGATCATGAAGGAATAACTACTATCAAAGGAGATTGTGAGGGTAACACAAGGGGAACATACGGAGAACGTAATTGAAGAGCTAAACAAAAACCAAGTAAGTAATCTTTAATTTTCTACATTGAAATTTATTGCTGACTATTTTGAATTATATTTTTGTGTCATTTTCTGTTTTCAGTAACATGTATGTCAAGCCGGGGTACTTGACTAAGTAATTGAAAGGATACGAAAGGGAAAAGCAACAAACTATTCAACAAAACTTGTTAGAATTGATTGTTGCTGGAATCAATGACCCGTCGAGGTCCCTATTTGCTTCAAATCAAAGTGGTAAAGGTAAAGGTACTAGTAAGAGAAAAAATAAGACCGGACACGGAGACAGAGACAGCAATGAAGACTATGTGCCATTCAATGGTGAAGAAAGGTTGAGTTCTGATAATGACAATGGTGATTCCTTTGGGCCCGAAATGAATGAGGTAATAGTTATATGTAGGGTATACTCTTTAACAAATAAGTGTTCCTTGTTTTTCTATATACATGCTATTTGTATAGCAAATAATGTTGATCCGTTTTGCAGCGCCCCACATCACCCACAGAACCAACTGACCCGCTTTGCAATCCAAGTACGGATACGAAATGATATTACGTGATCTTTTATTCTTAGTTTTATTGTTACGGAATAATCATGAAGTGCAATCATATCTAATGTTGAATTCTACAGCAACTCCTGAAATTCCTTCAAAAGTGTCCCAAAATCAAAAACGTAAAAGAGGCCCGAGCAAACTTAATACAATTGCTATAGATGAAGGTAGTCGGGTTGAAGTGAACTATGATGAATATGGTCCTCCAATTGGTACGGGTTCAATCAAGTTGTCTTCTTTCTTAGGATGTTTAGTTCGAGAGATTGTGCCATTCACAGTTTCGTATTGGCGAAATTTCCTTCGGGAATGGCAAAAATCTTATGGAAATCAACTCAGGTATGGTATGCTAACTTAATTTAATTCCTCCCATAGTGAAGATGATAAAATTTTGCCTAAGTTACAAAAAACTTGTAGGTGCGGTTCAATTTGAATGAAGAATGGGAGAGAAAAATGGTTCTGAAGCACATGGGTATCGTATGGAGAGCCTCAAAGTCAAGATTTCTCAAACAAATAAACAATGCTTCAAATGAGGATGAAAGACTAAAGCTGTAGCCATCTAACGTCAAATCACTGCATGATTGGAAGGATTTTCTGAAGGAAAAGAGCAGCCAAAAGTTTAAGGTACGTGTAGTTAGGTATATGTTTAGCTTTAAGGATTATACAATTTTGGTTTTGTATGTTGCTTTACACTTCTAGTCTGCATGAGTGTTGAAACTATGATTATGGTGATTGTGATTTCTTTCAATTAGGAGAAGAGTCCTATCTATAAAAGTATGAGAAAGAGACAATTCCAGCATACCCTGAGTCGTAAGGGATATGCACGGTTGCAAGATCATGAATTGGTAATACTGCAATCGTTTATGTTTTTTCCAAAGATTCTCTTACTTTGTTTGCAAATGTAGAACCTAAATCATATTCTAACTCTATACTTGCTTTTGCATTTAGGGGCAAAAAAATGAAGACCCCACTTCCATCACTAGAGTTGCTGTTTGGATTAAGGGACATACAAAAAAAAAAAAACGGTGAACCTATAAATACAAATTACGATGAAACAATTGTAAGGAAATGACTCCTTGTTTACTTGTATGATTAATTTGTTATATAGTTTAAATTGTTTATTTGTTATACAATTTGTAGAAGGAATTGAAGAATGTTGAACAACATACACCAAAGTCATCTTTGACTAATCTGAAGGAAGATGGTCTTTTTAAAGTCCTGGGTCCCGAGAAGCATGGCCGTTGAAGAGGATTCGGGAAAGGGGTCACACAAACAAGATTGGGTGTAGTATCGCATGTGAGTAACCAAGTAGCTTATCTACTTGAAGAAAATGCTCAACTTAAGTCTCAAATTCGAAATATACAGATTGTAGTTGACGGGCTAAGTAAAAACCATGTAAGTATCCTATAGTTTTCTACATTGACATTTATCGTGGACTTTTTTGCATATTATTTTTTTACCTTTTGTTGTTGTACTTTGTAGAGTAAGGAGCAGCAAATAGCTAATAAGGTAGCACCACCAACACTCATTGTTCCTTGCCCAACAGTTAATGAGGTACTACCACCTATACTGACTCACGAAGTTGGGTATATTATTGTAATATCAAAAGTATTGTTTCTAACAACTTAAATTGTCGATTTGTTTTTTTGTCACTTTGTTGCTAAAGAGTGTGAACACCAACAAGTGGAAATTGCTTGATTGGATGGGGACAGGAGAAGTAGTCGCTGAAGGGCGTTGGTCTTATAGTGATCCAACTGCACTTGTTCATCATATTCCTACTGGGCCTAATGCAATGAGAGTTTGGGTGGATGTTGTAAAGAAACTTGAAGTATTTTTATAGAGGGGTGCAAGTGATATGACTTATCTTCAAGAAGCTCTTGGAACTACTGGTGTTTGGCCTGCTGACAAAGTTACGATGGACTCTACAATGGGGTATAATTTCTTTTCTACAAAATTTCTTTTTTACATTTGAACAAGCTAGGGTTCTTATAGACTTGAGGTGTAACGCAAGCTAGGGGAAGTATACTTGCCTATATTTTTACTTATTCAAAATCAAGAGGTGGCGGCATAACCCCTCGGAACTATTTTGAGAAGGTGGCAGCATAGCCCCTCTAGTTTGTTTGAGGAAGTATAATTGTCTTTTTTTACTTGTTCAATATCATGAGGTGGTGGCATAACCCCTCGGAACTGGTTTGAGGAGGTGGCTGCATAGCCCCTCTAGTCTTCCTGAGACATATGTTTGCATTTTCATTTTACGTTGGTATCTTAGCACTTCTTTCATATGCTTGAACCCGCTGTTGTTCAATATGTTTGCATTTGCATCTAGTCTTCTTGCATTTGTGAGGGTATATTAGTTCTGCTGTTGTTGTTGTTGGCTTGACATATGCTTGAACCTGTGTTTCTACGCTTTTTGGCACGCTAGGCTCGATATTGGGTCTTAGCCATAAATGCAACTATGTTCTCAACCCTCGTCTCTCTATAACCACGTTGAGTTCTCACCGAATTGACTAATGCAAACAACCTCACCCCCATATCCGTGAATTATACCCTTGTTAAACGTACGATATTCACTTACTCCAGGATTTCCTTTTTGGTGAACAAATTGATGTTTATGCATTTAAAACTAGGAGCACAATTTTGTTTCAACGACACTAGAACTTGCGACTCAGTGGTAGTATTCTTGATGTGAATGTCAAATTTGGATTGTGTGTTGCTGCTGCATGCTATGCGTCTGCGTGCAGCTGCTGCTGCTGGTGCAGCATGCTCTGCTATGTGCGCGTGCAGCTGCTGCTGCTGTGTGTGCGTGCAGCTACTGCTGCGTCTGTGTGCAGCTCCTGCTGCTGCGACGTACAGCTGCTACTGCTATGTTTTTGGCTGCTTTTGAGGCTAAGTATGAATTAGACAACCTCTGATGTTTGTTGCAATAATCCCAATTGGTTTGCTGCATTTGGGTGCTTATGCCATGTTTCAATGTCTATAGTTAGAGTTGATTTTATTATTGTGCAGACTGCTCCTATTATTTTCTTTGGTTTTGGTCCATAGAGTTGTTTGTTGCAATAATGGGTGCTGAAGTAATCTCAGCTGGTGGTTGATTTTTTTCGGGGTCGCAAGTGGCATCTTTTCTTGGCTTTTCCATGCTATGTTCATTCAAATTGAAATGTTCTCCTCTTGTGCATTGTAGGTTTGTGGGTTGAAACTGAAGATCGGTGTTTTATGACTGTTGATAGAGACGTAGAAAGATGAACCAGTGCCGACCGACACACTATAGTTGAATATTTTTCTTGACGTATATTGATTTCTTTTGGGTTGGGTATATTCTGGATACATATATCGGGTTGTGTCAGTGATGGTTGGACATAGTTGAAGACTTTTTCCTTAATGTATATCATTTTTTTTTTGTTATCAAGACTTGTAGTCTACTTTTGGGATTTAAATGTTAATATATAACTTTATTTTTTTAATATTTGCGGATATGTATATTGTTTCGAAATGCGTATTCAATTTGGTTACCAATTATGTTTTTTATGAGCTTGGATTGAATGAGATTAAGGTTATCAAAGGCATTCGGTACAGGTTGCAAGAATACGATAATAAAATGCCAAGGAAAAAATACCTTTTAAAATGGTGGTTTGCAATATGTAACGTAAATAGCATAGCATTCTTGAAAGGCTAACGCTAGCTTTTTTGTATAGCGTACTAAAAAATGCTATTAAAAGCTGAACCTCTATATATAATAGCGTGCACAAAACGATATAAAAAATATGCCATGTCAAGACTTAATATAGCATTCCTAAAATGCTATAAAAATATACCTATAATAGCATTCCAAAAATGTTATGGAATGTCAAGACTTAATATAACATTCATAAAACGCTATAGAAAATGCACCTACAATAGCGTTATAAAAATGCTATGGCATGTCAAAGCCTAATATAGCATTCACAAAACGCTATCAAAACGTACCTACAACAACGTTCTGCAAATGCTATGGAATGTCAGGATTTTTTATAGCGTTCACAAAACGCTATAAAAATATACCTATCATAGTGTTCGGCAAACGCTATGGTTGAGTTGAATTTTAATAGCTTGGGCTACGATAGCATTTGTAAAAAATGCTATGGAAGGGTTACCATAGCGTTTTTGACACGCTATGGTGTGTGTTTTTTCTTGTAGTGACTCTAAATAAAGTTAATCACTCGGGCATGAAAGCCACCTAATTGAAACGGTAGTTTGGGTTGATCGCATATCATATGGATCGAATAAATATTGGAAAAAATTAGTTTACAGGTGGTGTAGCAAAATGATTGTCTTGGTTTTCAACTACAAAGAGAAAAAGGATTAAAAAAAAGAAAAAAGAGACTAGTTTTCTAATCATATAAACTTTTGTGCAATAGCTATATACTAGACATTGCTATCTCAACAACATATAGATACATTTGTTGTTCAAGTAGAAAGTATTCCAATGTTTGTGATGGAGAAATTTCTAAGAATAGTACTCTAATTCTATTTTTCCCTAAGTGAAGAAAAAATTTCATTGGTCTTTCATATTTAAAGTTACAAAAATTAATGCAAAACCAAGGATGGAAGACATCACAACAGAAAGCCCCGAATCCCAACTAAGTTAGCACCCACACTTTCTACAATCATACAATAGTGCTCGAATTCATAAGTGATTTTCAAACCATTGTAGATGCTTGCAAGCTTTACGTAGATTTTAGGGTTTTTTCAAGCTCATTTCTTCAACTTAGAATTCAAAGAAGTGTAAAAATAAAAAGAAAATAAACCTGTCAAAATCAAGACAAAAAGCCTACAATTGAAGCAAGAAAAATTGACCATCTCAACGAAAATGTAATTTGAACTATTTTTGCTCTGTTTAATCACTTATGAAAATGAACCAAGGCAATATTTATAGGGTAAAATGCTAATTCGAGTTGTATATTGCACACAACTTGTCATAATTCTTTCACGTTAGAGTACCATATACGGATGACGAGCCGATTCATTAAAAATGAAAATACAATGATGGTAATTTGGGTGCATCCAAACAAAATGATACATCATTTATATATTTTGGTAAATCTTCATAATTACTTTCAAAACTTCCAATATTTTCCCTTATTTGGTCAATTTAATAAAATTGATTCTCTATTTTCATAATGTGTACGTATATTTCTATTGACAGTGTTAGAATAAGTGGAAAAAAATAATATTAAGTACAAGGAAGGAAATTCCAAAACAATTAAGTTAAATAAGGAAGGAAATCCCAAAATGTTAATGAAATAGACAAATTCAATAAGAAAATAGAAAAATGGGATATTGTTGTACCTAAAATGGGAAATTCAATAATTTCGTGCTACAAGGATTTTAGGATGGTAATTATACCCACATCCATAGATATTCCATCCGATCCAATCTAGTCATTTGAATACTGGTATTACCTGATTTTTGATCTAATATGTTTGAGTTTGGGAGTAATAATAGAAAACGCATTGGGATATAGAGAGGGTTTGATTTTGTTCTCGTACTAAATATTCGTACCAGCCCGTTCATACTGGTTCCTCATTACATGTATCCTTTTTATATGTATATGCCACGTACAATTTTTTTTTCCGTTAACATAGCCACGGAATTCTAATTTCATATTGGTGTTGTAGTAGCTACTGGGTTGTTTTAGAGTTTTATTTTACCATTTTTTGGAGTTTTATATCATTGTTTTAACTACTACATCTTTGTCAGTATTTGCAAAAGTGTTGTGTAATTTTTCTTATAATGTTTGTTTTATTATGCCTTTTCTTTTTATGTTTTGTTAATACTAGCATAGTAACAAATTTTGTGGTATGATGTGATTCAAACCGACCCATTGCGATCCACAAACTTGATCTATTTCGGGATCAGGTTTTTCTTATTCATATGATTTTGCATTTTAATCGTCAAATTTCACACCATTGAGAGTGGTAGCCATCTCCATAGATAACAAAGCCTAACACTATTGACGAGCATAATATGTTAAAAGCTTTCACGGGTTCCTCAAAGCTAGCCCTTTCCTCTCGTCAATTTATTAGCAACACAAGTGATAACGGAGGCAATATATGTTCCACATCGATCCCAAGAGAAATGTTGGTTTTAAGTCAATCAAAACGCAACTACCACATGAGTATTGGAAAGTTTTATGAGATTGAAGTCCTAAGCCAAAACATTTGGTGACGAGATAATCATGTTCGTGTAAAATATCCTCAACTCTTAATGCATGAAAATTTTCTTTTGACGTAAATTGTCACGCCCTCGATTTTAAGCAAGATAAATATTCATATTTTAAATAAAATCTCACAATTTACACAAAGAATTCCCAAATCATCATTTTTTCATATCCAATTAAGTTCACATGCTCTAAGTATTATAATCAAAGGGACACCCCCGGCCCGATAACCAAGTAACATGTTCAAATATAACAACAATTTGGGTTTGGGTACACAGTTCTGCAAAAGAAGAGTTATTTCACATCTTTCAAAAATGAGTCTAAAGATGATACATAACTCCTATCATGACATTCCTTCAAAGCATGCATCGTTATGCATCCATACAAGTCTATATCATGTCTCCGAAGCAGTACCTAAAAGTATAAAAGGGTGAGCCACAAAGCCCAGTAGAGATGCCTACGCCAATATTATATGAATATGCAATGATGTGGCATGGTTCATGAACAACTCAGAATAACACACGTATGGCAAATAATCCATAAGTCTTCGATTTATGATCACAAAATCTAGAATATAATACTGCAAGTCAACCTGACTAATCAACTCACGGTTCTCATCTCGATTCAATTGTCATATTCCAACTAGCACATCACCCTTTGGTGGCTAGACAATACTGAAATATACTAGCATATCTCCCACCGGAAGTTAGACATCACATAACTAGTACATCTCCCATCGGGGGCTAGACATCACATTGTGTCAATGTAAGGCAACTACTACAATTTAATAATTTAACATTTACCGACCAATCACATATCACACAAAGAGCAATAAAGTCCCACACTACAACAAATATTACTTTTAATAACACAATTTTAATAGCGTTTTTGAATTAATGCTATAGTATAGGGGCTAATAATAGCGTTTTTGAAATACTGCTATAATAGATGGGGTAATAATAGCGTTTTTACAGTATTGCTATAGTAGAGCGGGTAATAATAGCGTTTTTTGCAATATTGCTATAATTGCTATAATAGATGGGGTAATTATCAATTATGAGACCCCAGGCTCGGGTCTCATAATTGAAATTCGAAACATGAATTAATAAACCATACAATTAAAAACTTAAATTTTTTTTTGCGGGCCCTCACATTAATAAATTTTTCAATTGATCCATGAATCAAATAAGTGTATTATCAATGATGAAGATCTGATGAAAATTTATAAAAGATCATTATATCATTAAAAACTACATGATATAAACGTCACACAAGGTAAACTGAAAAATTAAAAACAAGAACTTTGAGAAACCTACCAACAAAAACTTGTTATTCAATTTTTGGGGGCTTTTTAATTTTTTGAATCCTTATTTTTATGGAAAAATAGTAATACTACCAAAGTCGACACGAATACCAGAATTAAATAATGGAGTAAATTCCTATCGAATTCGTAAAATATTAAAACTGCAGAGAATCCAAGGGTTCAGTAAAAGTGTCAGTTTCATGGTTTTAGTTTTGATAACAAGACAATGTAGATTAGATTTTCTAATCACTTTCCTAAACTTGATCTTTTCCACTTCCTTGTGAGCATCCAAACGTGGCTTTCTAGGTTTAGCTAATCGCCATAATGTTTCCTACCATAGCGAACATGTAAATGTCGGTCAGACATCGGAGGGTAACCATGGAGCTGAAAATAATTTGATCTTGTTGGAAAGTGCATTGAATTTGGAGAAGGAAAGTATTTGGGTGGTAGCTTGTATTACCGGTAGTGGTGTTGGAACTACCGGTAATAGGAAGTTCAGTGTTTGTGCAATGACCAGTACTACCGGTAGTAGTGTTGGGACTATCGGTAGTAAAAGATACTGATTTTGGACAGCTTGTTTTACTACCGGTAATAGGTGTCCTATTACCGGTAATAAGGTGTACCCGCGAGAATCCTAGAAAAGTTTGGGTAATTTGTTTTCCTAGTTTATTTAGGATATTTTCCTACTATTTAGGGATTTATATTTCTATTCTTTAGGGATTGATAGTCTTCCATATTTTTTGGGATTTCCTATAAATATGATAGACATGGTTCCCTAAAAGATATCCCTAAATTTCTAGTTGAGATCTAAATTGATTGGGCACCTCACATTAGGGTTTCGGAACATAGCCGGCCCTTGTAATCTCTCTTAATCATAGTGAAAGAAATCTCTCTCCTCCCGTGGACGTACGTTTAAGCTATTGCTTATTCGGAACCACGTAAATCTCTGTGTCTTTCCGTTTTCTTGTTGATTATTTCTTTGTTTTATCGTATTTGTTGCAACAAACTGGTATCAGAGCTTTGGTGATCGATCCATCGATTACGGTTATGGCGGCCAAATACGAAGTTGAGAAGTTCGATGGACAGAGTAGCAGCTTCAGTCTATGGAGAGTGAAGATGAAGGCTTTGTTGGTTCAACAAGGGTTGCAGAAGGCTTTACTTGGATCTGCCAAGAAGCCAGGAATGATGTCAACAGAGGATTGGGAGGTTGTTGATGAGAAGGCACTCAGTTCGATTTAGTTGAGTCTAGCAGATGATGTGTTTCGCGAGGTTGAGGAGGAGACTACAGCGGCAGGATTATGGTTGAAGTTAGAGAGTATCTATATGACCAAATCACTGACAAACAGGCTATATCTGAAACAACGCCTCTACACGTTTCGTATGAGGGAAGGTACGCCAGTTAAAGATCATCTTGATGAGTTGAATAGAATTATTATGGATCTGAAAAATATTGATGTTAAAATTGATGATGAAGATCTGGCTCTAATTATTCTGTGTTCCCTGCCCCCATCTTATGAGCACTTTGTTACTACTTTACTCTACGGAAAGTATACAATCTCAATGGAGGATGTAAAATCTAGTTTATATTCTAAAGAATTGAGGAAGAAGGTATCTGGTGAGAGTGAGGAGTCCGGTGAGGGGTTGTTTGTGCGAGGGAGAACAATAGAGAAGAATAAGGAAAATAGAGGAACATCTAGATCGAAGTCGAAAAACATGAAGAAGATTCGCTGTTTTAACTGTAAACAGAAAGGCCACTATAAGAGTGAATGTACAAAACCAAAAAGGGATAATAAGAAGGAAAAGGTAGTTGCTGGTGTCGCTGAGGATTCTGATGGGCTGGAAAACGTTTTATCAGTTTCAGCCGGTGATGTTCTTTCAGATACAAAGTGGATTTTGGATTCTGGTTGTTCCTATCACATGTGTCCGATTAAAGATTGGTTTAACACCTATGAATCGATACATGGTGGTTCAGTTTTGATGGGCAATAATATGGCCTGCAAAACAATTGTTGGGCTTGGAACTATTCGGATTAAGATGCATGATAGTATTGTGAGGACACTATCAGATGTTCGGCATGTTCCGGATTTGAAAAAGAACCTTATCTCTTTGGGTACCCTTGATTCGAATGGCTGTAGGTACACAGCTGAAGGTGGAGTTCTGAAGGTCTCGAAAGGTGCACTGGTTCTTATGAAAGGTTAGAAGGTGGGTAACCTCTATGTTCTACAGGGCAGTACAGTTTCAGGTGCTGCAGCAACAGTCTCATCATCAAAGGTATCAGATTCAAATTTGACTCAGTTATGGCATATGCGCCTTGGGCATATGAGTGAGAGGGGAATGACAGAATTGAGCAAACGGGGTTTGCTTTGTGAACAGAAGACAGAGAAATTGGATTTCTGTGAGCATTGCGTGTATGGCAAGCAGTGCAGGGTGAAGTTCAGCACAGCTATTCGTCGGACTAAAGGTACAGTGGATTATTTTCATTCAGATCTTTGGGGTCCTTCTGTTGTTAAATCTAAGGGTGGTTCTCGATATTTTATGAGCTTGATCGATGACTATTCCAGGAAAGTTTGGGTGTATTTGTTGAAAAACAAGAGCGAGGCTTTTGTTACATTCAAAACGGTTTAAGGTCATGATTGAAAAGCAAACAGGTAAGAAGATTAAGAGATTGAGAACTGATAATGGTCTGGAATTTTGTTCCGGAGAATTTGAAATATTCTGCAAGGATGAGGGCATCGTGAGGCACCACACGGTGAGGAAGACCCCTCAGCAGAATGGTGTGGCTGAATGGATGAATATGACTCTTTTGGAGAGGGCTCGTTATATGTTATCCAATGCAGGTTTGGGTAAAGAGTTATGGGCTGAAGCAGTTTTCACTGCTTGTTATTTGGTGAATCGATCTCCATCAACTGCCATTGAGTGCAAGGTTCCTATAGAGGTATGGTCTGATTCTTCGGCTGACTACTCAAATTTGAGGGTGTTTGGTTGTCTCGCTTATGCTCATGTCAATGAGGGTAAGTTTGAGCCTAGAGCTAAGAAGTGTATCTTCTTGGGTTATGGATCTGGGGTGAAGGGGTACAGATTATGGCTTTCTAATGGAAAGTCATCCAAACTTCTTATCAGCAGGGATGTGACCTTTGATGAAAACTCTATGATCAAAGGAAAGGCAAGTGCAGATGTTCAAGACAGTGGTGAGAGGATTCTGAAGCAGGTGGAGCTAGAATGTGAAACTTCCGAAGGGGAGAAGAACAGTGATCAGCCAGTTGAGGAAGAAGTTCATGATTCAGACATAGAAAATGGTGGAGAGCAGCAACAACCATACAGTATTGCAAAAGATAGGCCAAGGAGGGAGATCCGTCCACCTCAGAAATATGCTTATGCAGATATGGTTGCTTATGTGTTGTCTATAGCAGAAACAGTGGAGTATGAGGAGCCTTCTTCCTACCGTGAGGCTGTCACGGGAAAGGAGGCTACACAGTGGACTGTTGCTATGAATGAAGAGATTGAGTCTCTTCATAAGAATCAAACTTGGGAGTTGGTGAAACCGCCTAAGGGGAAGAGAATTGTTGACTGTAAGTGGATTTACAAAAGAAAAGCAGGTATCCCGGGAGTGGAAGATGCAAGACTTAAAGCTCGGTTAGTGGCGAAAGGCTATAGTCAACAGGAGGGAGTGGACTTCAATGAGGTATTCTCACCAGTTGTTAAACATAGTTCTATTCGTGTTATGCTTGCCATTGTTTCGCATTTCGACTTAGAGCTGGAGCAGCTTGATGTCAAAACTGCATTCTTGCATGGTGAGCTTGAGGAGCAGATTTATATGCATCAACCGGAGGGATTTGCAGTTTCTGGTAAAGAAGATTTTGTTTGCTTGTTAAAGAAATCTTTGTATGGCCTTAAACAATCACCTAGGCAGTGGTACAAGCGGTTTGATACATTCATGATAGGTCAAGATTACTCTAGGAGTGAATATGACAGTTGTGTGTATTTTCGAAAACTTCCCGATGGTTCATTTATCTATTTGCTGTTATATGTTGATGACATGTTAATTGTTGCCAAGGATATGTCGAAAATCAACAGGTTGAAGGAACAGCTTAGTGGAGAGTTTGAGATGAAAGACCTAGGTGCAGCAAAGAAGATTTTAGGTATGGAAATCAGGAGGGATCGAAAGGCTGGAAAGTTATACTTGACTCAGAAGGGTTATCTGGAAAAAGTATTTGAGCATTTTGCTATGCAAAGTTCCAAGCCTGTGCCTACTCCAATGGCTGCGCATTTTAGACTTTCTTCAGACTTGTCACCACAGACGGAGGATGAGATGGAGCACATGTCAAAGGTTCCATATGCCAGTGCTGTTGGGAGTTTGATGTATGCTATGGTATGTACTCGCCCTGATATTTCACATGCTGTTAGTGTTGTTAGTCGGTATATGGCAAATCCGGGGAAGACACATTGGGAGGCAGTGAAATGGATACTGAGGTATTTGCGAGGGACTGCGGATGTTGGTTTGGTGTTTGACAGTGGTGCCGATAAAGGTGGACTTGCTGTTGGTTATGTGGATTCTGATTTTGCTGGAAATCATGACAAGAGAAGATCCTTGACGAGATATGTGTTCACTCTTTCGGGCAGTGCTATTAGTTGGAAAGCTACCTTGCAGGTTACAGTTGCGTTGTCCACTACAGAAGCAGAGTATATGGCGGTGACTGAAGCTGTTAAGGAAGCATTATGGATGAGGGGACTTCTTGGGGAACTTGGTCTAAAGAAGGATGGAACTGTCGTTTATTGTGATAGTCAAAGTGCTATACATTTGACTAAAAATCTTATGTACCATGAGCGGACGAAGCACATTTATGTGAGGTATCACTTTATTCGAGATATTATCTCTCAGAAATAGGTTGAGGTGAAGAAAATAGGTACGGCAGAAAATCTAGCGGATATGATGACTAAACCAATTCCGATTATCAAGTTCAAGGTTTGCTTGGACTTGATTGGTGTTCACAGTTGCTGATTGCCCTTCGGGGCTTTGGAGGAGAGAGAGGTGCAAGATGAAGGTTCCTTGTTGATTGAGTTCGTTGGAATTCAAGTCAAGGTGGAGATTTGTTGGAAAGTGCCTTGAATTTGGAGAAGGAAAGTATTTGGGTGGTAGCTGGTATTACCGGTAGTGGTGTTGGAACTACCGGTAATAGGAAGTTCAGTGTTTGTGCAATGACCAGTACTACCGGTAGTAGTGTTGGGACTATCGGTAGTAAAAGATACTGATTTTGGACAGCTTGTTTTACTACCGGTAATAGGTGTCCTATTACCGGTAATAAGGTGTACCCGCGAGAATCCTAGAAAAGTTTGGGAAATTTGTTTTCCTAGTCTATTTAGGATATTTTCCTACTATTTAGGGATTTATATTCCTATTCTTTAGGAATTGATATTCTTCCATATTTTTTGGGATTTCCTATAAATATGATAGACATGGTTCCCTAAAAGATATCCCTAAATTTCTAGTTGAGATCTAAATTGATTGGGCACCTCACATTAGGGTTTCGGAATATAGCCGGCCCTTGTAATCTCTCTTAATCATAGTGAAAAAAATCTCTCTCCTCCCGTGGACGTACGTTTAAGCTATTGCTTATTCGGAACCACGTAAATCTCTGTGTCTTTCCGTTTTCTTGTTGATTATTTCTTTGTTTTATCGTATTTGTTGCAATAGATCTTATATAACTCTTGACCACGTAATGATGACGAACTACAAAGAATTTGTTTTTATGAGAAGTTTGCCCTTGATTTCCTTGTCTTTGTTTTACAACTTGAACAACATTTTCAACAACACCAACTTTCACAAAAGGAATCACTTTGTTTACCTGTTACACTTTACTTTTACCTTCGTTTGCGATAAAAATTGATAAATGCTCAAATCAAGGACATGTTCAATCTCCTTGCGTTTGCAGCGAATCAAGTATATTATCCAAGGATTTTGATACGGCATTTAAACACTCAAACGTAGTGTAGCAATTTTTCGCTCATCAAATAACTAGACAATTTCAACAGCATCCCTTACGTCTACAAAGATATGAAAATATACCTTTTTGAAAGGCATCCCTTATGTCTTCGGATATGAAAAAACTCTCCATTATGTTACTCCAATAGTCATGGTGTTCTTCTTGAAAGGTAGGGACTTGACTTGGCAAATACTTGAAACTGGTTGGGGCTGAATATGATGCCATCAGTAGAACTAGGTTTGGAAATATGGAATGAAAAAAATGTTTAGTATGCTCTAATACCAAATTTGTTGGCTCGCGCAATAGATGTATATTTTCCTTAGAATGTATTCTTGGGTACTTGAGATTACATCATCTCCTATTTATACTTGATAGAAAATCTAGATTGGACTAACTTTTGACCTTCCAACTTCTAGATAAGACTTCTAGACCATTGTACAAATATATCTATGGAAAGACTCGTCAAACATCCTTGTAGAACAATTAGAAATTAACTTCTAACATGTATATCCCCCTTTTAATCTTTGTTTCTATCCTCAAAAGATTAATAAAACAAATTTACCAATAAAAAAAGCAATTGAGGTAAATTGGAGATAACAGCGAAGGAAAATCCGACGTTATTATTCTTATCAAAAAAAAAAAATCCGAAGTTATTTGATATTTCCTTTTGAGACCATCATTGGTGCAAGCAAGTAGTGTGTTGTGGACAAGGTAAAAAAGCACGTCCGTTTTATAATGGGGTCATCTTATCATTTTATTTACAACAGCAACAAGTTCGAAGCAAATCCGACATCTATTACGATTGTAGACTTGGCTTACTATTGTAATAATTGTTTTATGAGACTGCATTAGTTGTTGAGCGCGACTACACAATTTTAGAGATGACATCATATGAGGTGGAAGAAATATGAAGCAAAAAGCCATTTCCATTGTAATTGGCGCCCATTTATCGTACGGGTGGTCACCCCACCATTACTGTATGAATTTTTTAAATTCGCCCATTACTTTGTAAGATAAGTCTACTTTGAAGAAGAAAAAAAGGTCTGCTTTTGGAATTTTTCTTGCAAAATATTTGACCAGAGAAGGAGAAATTGATTGATGATGGAGTACTTAATATGGCAACACAAAACTCACAATCGAGCGAATAAAATTTCGACCATAGCTGTAGGAAACATGAAATGATTCACGAATAAAGATCCATATTATCTTTTTTATTAAGATGTTGGGAATACATCTATGGTTTCTTCAAAAGAGGGCAGTTGTAGAAGCAAAAACATTTGTATGAAAAAGAAGCATTGGCAACACAAGCTCCATTTCCATTGTAAGTCTGTAAACATTGTTGAAGACAAGTGGAAAGTTCGCAGCCATTGGGATCTAGCACGACTTGGCATCTTTGTGCAGCTTTCACTTGAAACAACATAAGTACAACTGCAACAAAATTCAACGCCAAAATCAAGTTATTTGGATACATATGTATATCTATTTTAACTCTAAATAAAGTCAATCACTTGGGTACAAAAACCATCTAGAAACGGTTGTTTGAGTTGATGGCATATCATATGGATCGAATGCATATTGAAAAAATCAGTTTACAGGTGGTGCATCAAAATGATTGTCTGATTAGTTTTCAACTACAAAGAGAAAAAAGATTAAAAAAAGAAAAAAGAGACTAGTTTTCTAATCATATAAATTTTTGTACAACAACTATATACTAGACATTGCCATCTCAACAACACATAGATACATTTGTTGTTCAAGTACAAAGTATTCCAACGTTTGTGATGGAGAAATTTCTAAAAACAATACTCTAATTCTATTTTTCCCTAAGCGAAGAAAATATTTCATTGGTCTTTCAGATTTAAAGTTACAAAGATTAATGCAAAACCAAGGATGGAAGACATCACAATAGAAAGCCCCGAATCGCAACTAAGTTAGCACCCACACTTTCGACAATCATACAATAGTACTCGAATTCAGAAGTGATTTTCAAACCATTGAGATGTTTACAGGCTTTACATAGATTTTAGGGTTTGTTTCAAGCTATTTTTTTCAACTTAGAATTCAAAGAAGTGTAAAAAGAAAAAGAAAACAAACCTGTCAAAAGCAAGACAAAAAGCCTATAATTGAAGCAAGAAAAATTGGCCATCTCAACGAAAACGTAATGTGAACTTTTTTTGCTCTGTTTACTTATTAGAAAGAACCAGGGCAATATTTATAGGGTAAAAGGATAGTTCGAGTTGTATACTGCACACAATTTGTCATAACTCTTTTACGTTAGAGTAGCAGATACGGATGACGAGCTGAGTCATTAAAAATGGAAATAAAGTGATGGTAATTTGGGTGCATCCAAACAAAATGATACATCATTTATATATTTTGGTGAATCTTCATAATTACTTTCAAAACTTCCAGTCTTTTCCCTTATTTGGTCTATTTAATAAAATTGATTCGCTTTTTGCATAATGTGTACGTATAATTCTATTGATAGTGTTAGAATAAATGGAAAGAAATAATATTAAGTACAAGGAAGGAAATCCCAAAATATTAATGAAATAGACAAATTCAATAAGAAAATTGAAAAACGGGATATTGTTGCACCTAGAATGGGAAATTCAATAATTAAATGCCACATGGATTTTGGGATGGTAATTATATCCACAACAATAGATATTTCAACAACTTTGTACAATAAGGATAAAAAAAGGAGTGCATGAGGCTAAAATGGGTGTGTGAAAATCAATTCCCAAAATAAACTAAGAACAGTAAATTTTCGTGAAAAGAAATAACAATCAGTTCTTACGTTTGCTACCGTTGCTCTTTTTATGAAATGTTGTCTGATTGCTATTTCGGGAAGAGGGAGGAGGAACCTATTCCTCAAGAACCTTTGGTGAGACGATAAATTTGTCTTTAAGATACCATGCAATACATGAATCTTGTTTCGATTGTTCAATGTACACTCCTTAAGTCCCACATTCTATTTTTCCAGTTCTGTAAATTTTTAAATATGGTTGTAGTTAAGCCTTCGCTAATTTCTTATATATAAAGAGCTAAGGAATCAAGGTGGATATTTTAAAACTAAAAAACGAACACTTTTCCTCTCAGTATTATTAGCTGTTGGAAAAAAACTTGAGAAGATTGTTTAATAGTTGGTGTGAAAGGTGAAGACCTTCAGCAATAGAACAAATCAGTTTGTAATTTTATCCTACTGGGCATTCAACGAGGCAAAGTTGAACATTTTTAAGTTTGTATTTGAAACATATTGCTTAATTGGTGTATATTTATGTCTTGTGACTTCGAATACTAGAATTTTTTTTACGCTCGTTTAAACTAAATTGCTGATATCACACCCAACTAGCAAACAAAGCGTGGATTTTTTTTCTTCCTTTTATCATTTTTTACTTTACTAGTTAATTATTTTGGTTCAATTCCTGTTTTGTAATCATATGATTGCTTAATCCCAGGTTCAACTGACCCTCCAAAGAGAATCAGTAAGCAATTTGAGATTGCTTGCTCATTCTCTTCTATTGCTGCTCCTCTTCCTCTACAACATTGTTACGCTAAAAGTTGATTTACATTGTCCTGAATGAGTTTGTTGTTGTTACCCTCATTCTGTTACTGCACCTATTCCAATTTGAGAATATTGCTATGCTAAAAGTTGGTGTGGTCTGCTTATGTTTTTGCCTTTGAGCTCTGTCAATTTGCTGCTATATAGTTGGGTTTCATGTTCTAATGTTTGTTAAAAAAACTAATGCTTGGATATCATCGTGGTTTGACAAAGTTGAGTTTGCAATTGGATTGGATTGTACTGTACTGGATGAAAATAGACTTGTTTTTAAATTGAATAAGGTGAGTTTTTTTGTATTTGTGTATGTTGAAGTGTCATGTTGGGTGATAGAACGCCTAGTTCATATCAGAACATTTGGTCAAGATGAATTAAAAAATCACTTTATTTTTAATAATTTTGAGTTGTGTTATTGATATGTTAAATAATTACATTTATCTTTTTGCGATTTTGTACATGTAAGTAGGAGATAGAGTTATATTTTGGTAGTTAATAACCAAGATGGAGCTGAAAACTTTTTGGTAGTTAACTGAAACACTTGTTTTGAATTCTTTTTGTCATTAGAAACGTGCAATATGTATGGATGTTTCATAGTTTTGGTAATACTATTAATTAGTTTGAAGTTTTTATTGTTGGAGGATGAATGTTTTGAAGTTAGATGGTGAATGTTGGCTTGTTGTATATTTGATTTGATTGATATTTTGCTTCTTTGCAATCTAAGATTTTCTTAAGGGTGAATTATAAGATACAAATATTGAAAACTTTGTAAGCCGATGAAAAATGATATCCTAGTCGCACAATTATGTTGAGTATGGCATCGCTAAAGTTATATTCTTTTGTGATAAAAAATAGGGTAAATTAAATCAGGATCCTATTTACCTTTACAGTGTAGTGTTTCATCACATACACTTTTTTAACTTATGTTTTCATCCCCATTTTTTATGGTACGACAAGTTTGCCCTTATTTTCGGGTGTTAGATTACCCTCTTATCCTTTTTTAATTTGGATCCTATATTCTGATTTGGTATATTTATAATTATAATTATAAATATGGCTACAATTAGGGGTTTAAATAAAGTAACGAGTGGTCTAATTATAGTTAGATTGTCGTTGGATTTTGTTCATGGATATGCATTCGATTATGGTAAATTCATGGCGAAGTTTACCAGATATTTTTCCAGATTATAGTAATTTACCATGTTATGTAAGTTAAATTTTGGTAAACTATATTGTATGTTCAAATTAACCATGGAATACAAATTTACCATAACAATCAAATATACCATTACAAATTTGGGAAGATTTACCATTCAAAAACCAAATTGTGTAATGACATTCCTCATTTGCCTCGTATACATAACCCCACGCAAGTTTACTTATCTGGTATTCAAATTCACCATACAATCGCAAAAATCTTACACGACCGTGTGGCTGAAATTTATCATCAATGTCATGTGCTGAAATTTACCATAAACGTAATTGTGTTTCATAGATTCGGGTGCAGATATGGGAGCCTCTAAATACTGAACTATAATTGTCTTTCTCTAAATTCAATAGATTTGGGTACTGAAATTTACCATCAACCTAATTATTTTTTATGAACCCCATACTAAAATTGATCACATCCATTGAATTTTACCATCAACATGATTAGTAGCATTCGGTCCACAAAAAATGCATAGAGACCATGAATATCATGTGGTGAAATTTACCATCAACTTAACTACAATTACCACCCCTTCTATGAAATTTACCACCGCACACAAAGGAGTCTAACATCAACATCATGTACTAAAATTTACCATCAAAATTAACTGACCAAAATTGAATACGAATCCCACACTGAAATTGACCACATCCATTGAATTTTACTATGATATGCAGATTGACCACCGTTAAAGGTTTAAAAAATTAAAATTTTAGGAATTTACTATAATATACAAATTTACCATGATATGTAAAGTACTATTGCAAAATAGAGATTAAATTTACCATCGCAAAATGTAGAATTTTATCATGAGCTGCCAATTTACCATATATTTGGTAATTATAGTGTACATTCCTATAGAACATGGTAAACTAACCATCTCAAATTTACCATCAATGGTAGAAACGAGCTGCAAGTTTATCATCACAATTTGTCTTCACCAAATGTACCATGATTGTATTTGGAATGATATTATTAGGGGGTGCAAACTGAAAAGGAAATGATTGACTGTATCCCTTTTTCTTAGAAAGAAAATTGCTGAAATTGGGCTAAATTAGAATATAGGGCAAATCGGGTATTTTTTAAAAAATAGGACCAAAACTTAAGTTCCAAAAGTCTATAGGATCAAACACTAGTTATAACTTATAGATAGGACCAAACAATAAGTACCCCAAAATATTATCCTTTACATTTATTCAAACACTATCAATAAAAATATATATTACATATATATAGAATTAAGTTCATTAAGTTGACCTTATAAGGGAAAAGACTAGAAGTTTCTAAAGCAATTAATATGAATATTTACCAAAATATATATGTGGTGTATCATTTTGTTTGGATGCACCAAATTACCATCATTATATGTCCATTTATAATGATTCGGTTCATGATCCCCGTGTGATAGTAATATCGATATCCAAATGACTGAACTAGATATCTATGAGTGTGGGTATAATTGTCGTCCCCAAACCCACGTGGCACAAAATTAATGATATTCCCATTCTGTGTAAAATAATATCCCCTTTTTCTTTATTTTTCTATTGAATTTGTCTATTCATTAATATTTGGGATTTCCTTCCTTATTTAACTACATTCGTTGGGACCACTCCAGGATATGTTTGTATAAAGGGTTTCTATGTATTGTACAATGTGAACAACTCAATTATACATGTTTAATACTGTCTTTTGCATTTATTCAAACACTATCAACAAAAATATATATTACATATATACAGAATTAAGTTCATTAAGTTGACCTTATAAGGGAAAAGACAAGAAGTTTTTAAAGCAAATATTAATATTTGCCAAAATATATATTTGGTGCATCATTCCTTATATGGTAATCTTGTGTAGAAATAAAGATGAGAGATAGTGTAATAATTTTAAATTTAATATTTTGAGAGAGGGGGAGAGATAGAGAGAGGGGAGAGAAGAGACGAGAGAGGAGACGAGAGAAGAGAGATCAGAGATGAGAGATGAGAGACGAAAGAATAGAGAAATATAGAGAAAAAAATTAGAGTAATAATTTCAAATTAATAATCTAATTAAGAGAGATGAGGGGGGGGAGAGAGAGAGAGAGAGAGAGATGAGGTGTAATAATTTTAATTTAATGTCCTAAAAGAGAGAAAAAGAGAGAGAGAAAGAAAGGGGAGAGAGAGAGAGAGGACAGAAATAGAGGAGCAAAGGGGGAGAGAGAGAGTGGAGAGAGAGATAAAAATATATAATATTATTATGTTTAATATCTATTTAAAATTAAGTCAAAGATAGAGAGAGAGAGATTATAATGTTTAACATATATTTAAAAATAATAATGTTAAACATATGTTAAGTATTAAATATTGTAAATAATTTACGAATATTGTGTTTGGCGCAGTGGTCAGAGAGGGTGTAGAGAAAGTGTTAGTGGGGTGGAGGTCTAAGGTTCGAATCCTAGGAAGGGGAAGATAATGAGATTTTCGGGTAATTTGTTTTGAAATAGAAATCAATTTAACGACGAAAAAAATCGTCTCAAAATCTAGCTATTAACGACGAAAATAAATTCCTCGCGAATGACGGTAGCTAGCGACAAAATAGTTCGTCGCGGAATACTAATATCAGCGACGAAAAAATTGCTCGCTAAATACCTACATTTGGCGACGAAATATTTTGTCGCCAATATAATATATTAGGCGACGAATTGTATTTTTCGTCGCCATGACCTTTTGCGTGAAACTGTGGGCGACGAAAATTAGAGACGGAAATTTTCGTCGCCTAATGATTTGGCGACGAAAAACGTAATTTTTGAGACGAAAATGTTTCTTCGTTATACACCAATTTTGTTGTAGTGACACCACGTCATTGCATCAAACTTAACCCACTTCTTATAAAGCTAGGCTTTCTTATCGATTGCCCCCTCATCAAGTTTTTATGGACAATTCTCACTGAGCACATATTTGTACTCTTCAACAGTCAACACTATATCTAATTTTTTTTCAGTTAATATAATTAGGATCAATGAGTTTGTTTCCTTTGAGAATGACAAAAAGTGGATTGAAAGAGTCCATTCTTGAATCTGAGAATCACATAATAACAATTACGAAGCGCAAATAAAAACTTTCAAATTTTATTTAAAATATTGGTTTTCTCTACCAAATTATTTTAAAAAAAGCATCGGCAATCCGCTATACTGTGAAAAGGATGATTTCGATGGGAAAGTCCACTACTTTTCATCATTTGTGCAGATAGCCCTATTACTTTTTAATTTTGACTATCTAGACCAAAAAAATTATTGTCAAGCAAAATTAAATAGCCGACTCAACTTTGGTTCCACAAATAATAGTAGTGACTCAAATAGAGAGTATATTATTATTTATAACTAAGTATACACCATCAACTCACACTAAATTAATTATTCCGTAATGAATTATTTCAGATAGAGACATGATTCACACAATAATTAACTTAGAGCTATCTCAATGAAGTTTGTACCGATGATTCTACAATTAATTTCAATTAATTTTGTCCAATGTGGAGAAAGTTTCAAAGTCAACACACAAAATTAATCATATCATCTAAAACTAGTGATGGAGACCACGAGATTTGTACGTGATAAACACTCTCTCCCACTTAGTTATTTAAAAATATTCTTGCATGAGGTTTATTTGCATGTGAGTGATCTAGGTATAGATCAATATTCCATATTGTCCAAAATTAGAACTATAATTACAACGAAACAATATCAATCACATATGAATAAGGAAGTATAAACATAATAGGAATCCCACTATTATGGTTAAATCATCAGTTTTCAAAACAAGCTTGATTTTTGCCGTTGACTTATCCCCCAAAGCAAAGATGATGCTGACGTTGGGGTCGAAGTGGGTCGAGCTATTTCTTCAACAGAAACACATCGATTCCTCCAAAATCGCTAATTTCTTCGATCATCAAAACTCGTTATTACATATCGATTCTATGCCTCCAAATAGGAGTTCACAAAACTATATAAGTAAAAACAAATGCTGAAAACATTACGTCAAACCATAAGCCTTCATATGAACGGAATTCACATGCTACGTATTGATATTACAAACCCCAAAACTGGTGATAATAAAAAAATCGTAACCACACATAAAAATAGTGTGGGATCCAATCACAAAGAAATTGATTATCACACAATCATACATGCGTGACCATAATAGTGGAATAGGAGAAATTACAAAACAAACGTTAATTAGCACAATACTACGTCTTATTTTATGTGGACAACATGGTTTGTGTAAACCACAAGCGTTATCATAGCCAGCTCTGATACCACTGCTAGGAATCATTTCCTGAGACCCAATGATAAACACGCACAGATTATACGACAAAAGAAATATGAAACTCTACTAGGTGAAACTAGGGTTCATACCTTCTAGATCTCTCTGGTTTGATCTCAATAATTTTCACAGTTTGATCTTTTTCGAACTTTGAGTACAGCTGGAACAATTTTGCTCGATGACCTCAAGATCTTCTGCTGTAATTCTATTGCACCTTGATCACGTACTAAGTGTGAGCTAAAAAACGTGATCTTCTTGCCTTCACAGAAGCTCTCTCAATATTTCGAGTATTAAGTTATCACTGACCTAGAAGCTAGTATAGTAGTGTATAATATAGACAACGATAATGACCCCCGGGAGAAGTATTGGTTGGGCTTCTTGTATAGTTTGGGATTTCAAATCCAACCTGGATTAGTTCCAAATTCTATAAATTACAATTCATACCACTACCGAATTATAATTGTATTTTCTTCTCATATCTCAAAATTATATTTCGAACTTTATATTATTAAATGCTTATTTATTTCTCCATGTTAAGAGTATAGATACTCGTTGATTAAAATATATTACTAAAGAGGATATCATCAATCCTTATAAAGAGATGTGAATTCAATTAATAATTAACAGTTGTCATACATTTAATATTTTGACTCAACTCATCAAGACTATTGGCTCACAAGGCCTCATTCTATAATAAATCAAAGTCAACAATATTAAGTGTACACATCTATTAATTATCTTTGGATTAAGAGCATAAGTATTCATAGTAGCTATGAGGTGCGAATTGTATTATATTGTTAGTGTAAATACAATTACTTCAAAGTGGTCATGTTTAATACACACAAAATGTACTAACATAGTGAGTTAAAACTATACCATTTTCTGTAATTAAGACAGACAGACCTGTTGAAACATTGTGTTACAATCCTACTGATGGTGTGTCCAATTTCACATAAGACTATGAACTAAAAACTTATATTCTATAAGAACTGATAATCAGATCCTCTGTGTGTAAGTCAAACTCTGCATACCAGATTATGTACTATGTGACATAAGAGATACCATGTACAATATGATATGATATAATGTAAATATTGTGCATAAAAATTCTCATCAAGAAAAAAATTATTATTTAAATAAGTCAAAATAAATATTAATCCATTACATAAAGTCGTGACTTTTAATATAAAATCTTAACAATTATAAAAGCCCACTTTAAATTTTAAAATTCATTTCATAAAAAAAAACGATTAGTTCACAAAAATTGATATGGATCTATACAATTTTTAAAAATAGCAAAAAACAGTGACAATAGTAATTTAAAATAGTTTAATCCAAAAAATATTTTTTGTGGACGCTAGATGCTTTGTTTTTTGTCTAGTTTTTGATTTAACCAACAAATTGGGTCACGTTAGGGTTGACAATTTTATCCGATCCAACCCACTTCATCCCGTTCCTCATCCCAAACGGATTGAGGATTCGATAATTTTTTCAGGGATCAAATAAGATTTGGAGATAAATCTAGAAAAACATTCATGAAACGGGTAGGATTCAGGAATATGTACTTTCATCCCCAGATCCTCACCATGACCCGTCCCACCGAATGTTTCCCTGCATTTTAAGTCTTTTAATCTTATATTCCTAACTGTGTTTTGCATTGGTGGTCTAGGTATCATGACTCTTCCTTCACCTATATTCATATTGATATTTTATATTTTTTTATATTTTTCTTTCTATGCTGCAATTTCTATATTTAGAGAAACAATAACCTCATTTATCTTTCTTATGCTTTAGGTTTCAAGTAATGCAATTTTTTTTATATTTTTTTAAATTTTAGTTGTAAAAATGTATGATTTTTATTGAAGAGTATACATATTTTATTCATTCTTTTTTATGAAAATGAGAACCATTTCAAATTTGAAGTAATTCATATTTTAATTTTATTTTAAATTGAAAAATTATTTTTGTTTTTAAATTTTTTTGATATTCGTTTCCCATTTAGAGATCTCTAGTTTCCGTTCGAGGATGAGGTAGAGGTTAAAAAAATCTTTGTCGGGAATCGGGTCAGAGACAGAGATAGAATATCAATTTAGAGATCGAGGACGGGAATAATAATATTACCTCCATTCTGTCTCGTTGTCATTCTTAGGTTACATTTCGAGGCTTGTTGGTGGTCTACGCGTAAAGGGCTATACATCGGCCTTGGAACATCGAAATAGAATACACCATAATGGCTTTCGGCCCACTAAAGCTATTGCCCAACATAGCCCGGCCCGGCATATTTGTAGCCCTAAGTACCGGCCTTTGCCCTTATAAATTAACAGTTGTTGCCTGAATTGAACACCCATTTCAAGCAAGGAGTGGCCTCGTAATAATTGTGGAATTTGACGTCCAAACTTACATTTTGAGGCCTATTATTAATGCTATGTTTGTGATTATGACCGACAAAGGAGTCGAGTATCTGATTTTCTAAATTGATTTAATAATTTAACGAGTTTTATAAAAATATTCAAGGCTTAGCTTTTCCACGAGATGTGTCGATTTTAAAAATCGTATTTTAATCAAATCGATCCCAAGTCATTGTCAATCAATTTGAATTTTTTATACATTACAAGCCAAACGAGTACCTATTTACCATGTAACTTTCTTCAATTTAATTTAAAATCTGTAATGAATTTGTCATTTTAATTAAATTTGTTAATTGATTCATCTTAATCAAAAGGAATGGAAGAGTGAAATATCATGGGCCTATAATTGCTTCTTTTTTTTTTTTTAATAGAAAAAGCAATTGTTAACCAAAAAAAGGGCCAAAAGACAACGAAACTTGTCTTCTTTTTTTTTTTTGCAATTGGAAATTGTTTTTAAGAAGAGATAAAGCAAGTCGTAAAAAGAAGTAAAGAATAAGTTGGGGAGATGTAATAGCTATTCCATCTCAAAACTAAGATTTGCATCTCAACCAATTTATGTCGGCTATCCCACAAAGTTAATTACTTCATCACAAATTAAAAGACTTGTATTTTTTAAATGAAAAATAATGTACTTTTGTATATTTTATAAGTGTGTGTAGCTCAGTTGTAGATCTGGTCGAGTAGAGATAAATGTTCAGTTTCGAGACACCAAAAGATCTGTCGGCAACTGAAAGATTCTGTCCATTATGCATCTTAAGGATTTCCACTTTCTATCATTCATGCCTCCACTTTTTACTATTCATGGAATGCAACCAAAGGGTTTTGATTTTAGAACTCAAAGGTTCTTTCATATCTATTTATATGGTGGTTTCGCATTTTAAGAAGAGGTCAAAAAATTTGTCTCATTTTTGAAACATAATTTTATTTAATTTTTTTTTTTGACTTCTCAAAGTTATTGGATGTCACTTGACTTTACGTCATCAGTACCGAAGTAATTCCGGCCTTTGATGAGGATGAGTGCTGCTTTGGTTCCATGGATTGAATGTTCAAATTCCTAAGCTCATGGAAATTAACAAGTTCAATTATGTTTTTGTTTGTTAGATTATTGTCTTATTAATTTTTTGTTTTTATTTAATAAAAAAGTTATATTTTTTGGTTTTTATTTATTTTTGGTTGTTTATTAGTTCACTGGACGAAATAAATTTAAGAAGTATAAAATTATGTTTAAAAACTAAAAAAATTTAGAAAATACGAAAACTAAATCAAAACAAGATTTGTGGTGACTAACTAACGAATCTTAAAAAATTGATTAAAACATAACAAAAACATTTTTTTTAAAATAAAAACAACCCCCTTAAAATTAGATAATCTAGACCTTTCGAGCGAACCATATTGAGGGCATGTTTGGTTTTTACTGTTTATTATTTGATTGATTTTATTTGTTTATGTTCTCTCTCTGTCCACACGTATATATACACATATATTATCCCTCTGGTAATGAAGCCGTAGAAAGTAAGTTAAAAATGACAGAGAAACAGAAAAAATAAGATTCTTTTATTTATGTCATCATCAATCATTCATTTTCAAGAACAATATAATAAATGTTGAAGACTCTTGAAAAAAAAAAGTGGTAAAACAACTGCCTTGCACGCTCCACTCCACGACACGCGGTGGTCGATTCAAGATTTTAACTTACAGTTGTCAGTGTGTCACCATCAAAATAAATTGACAACTAAGAATAAAATTTGTAGTTAATAACCAAAAAATAAAAGTGTCCAAAATCTAATTGGTAAATATTATAAAAATAATCATATAATCATATTTTGAAATAAATTAAGCAAATATGATAAAAATAATAATGAATAAACAAACAAACGGTCCCTGAATTCACCGAGCATCATGTAACCTCTTTTTGTTAGAAAGAAAGTGACACAATTCATGAGATAAGTATGGACTACCAACCCAACAAGCCCCTCAATATCAACAACAACAACAACAATAGCAGCAGCAATAACAACAATAAAAATATCTAAGGTCCCATAAAAATATGCTACTAAACTTTATTTATTAGATCTCAAACCAAGTTTAATGTCTCTCCACAAGCAAAATGATATAGTTTTACAAGGTTTATCAATGGGACAATAGAAATATAAATTAACTCTTATAGGTTATAATTAAGAAATATATATATATAGATAAGCATCAATATTATTTATAATTTTGAGCATTATTAATAGAAAACAAATACTCAATTTTGTGGATCAAATGGGACCAAAAGTTGCTTCAATTATAAGACTTGAACTTGTAGATCAAGCTAGGTAGTTCCTTTTCTCTTCTCTTTTATTTTATAATAATAATCCTTTGATTTAGATGGAATTGTCTTTGTTTACGCTAAACACGCACATAATTTACGTAACACTCTCTTAAAGTCCACTTTCAACTTTTAAGATTTAAAAGAAATTCACGCAGAATTAATTTTAACAAAATTAATTGAGATAGGTGTGTGTTGACTTGGACACTCCAAGTTATAAAATAGAGAAATTCACGTGGCATCTCTCGCTAGATCTGCTTCTGCTATTAATTAAATGAACTTCTTTGCAAGAACAATTGTGTTCTCAAAGCATATGTAATAAAAAATTGCTTAATTAATATATTCTTTTCCTGAAATTTGATTGCATATATGGTTTCAATAAGGAATACCAAATCCAAATATTAAGAATCCCAACCTAATTCTCTCCTTTTCTAATTAACAAGTTATAATGAACTCAAATGTTTTTTCTAATGAAAAAAATTAGTTCTCTCCTCTCTCTCTCTCTCTCTCTCTCTCTCTCTCTCTCTCTCTCTCTCTCTCTCTCTCTCTCTCTCTCTCTCTCTCTCCGATTTTTCGTTTACATATTTTTTATTCTGATTCCTACCTTGACTTCAAATTCACAAATTGTTCTACACATTAAAGTTTAAATTACACTTGCCTTGGACCAGATTCACATAAGATGTGTTCCGCACATACATATTTCGAGTGGGTACTTCATCTTTTTTTTCTTTTTTAAAGGCTAAAGAAGAATTTTATTAATCAAAGATAATATACAGTGATCAAAAGGACTATGACTGAAACGACATCATTGCAAATCCAGAAGATCCCAATTAAAATGGAACCTAAACAATCGATGATGTGACATTTCGTCTCATATTGAAAGTCTATATGGGTGATTTTGGATATATAATGAACAATGTATACTACTACCAATAACTTGAGTTTAAGTATTTTGAATCATGGGATTGGACTCCAATAAGTTATTGGACTAGTAGTATACATGGGGCGTTACTATTGGTATCAGAGCGATCCGTGTACATGATCGAGTGTGGGGCCGGGACTTTATTTGATCAATAGGGAATAGACTCGGGATTAGGCCTGTAACGATCCGAAATTTAAAAAATGTAATAACCTGATGTTTTAAAAAGAAGAAGTATTGATAATAAAAATTAATTGTTCATTACGAAAATAATTTAGTCATTTCTAGCCATTTATTTATTTATTTATAATGTACGGACGAGATCTTTTGAGGAATGGACGATTGGGAACGGACTGGGAATCATACCATCATTTTTCTAATTTCGTCTTAATTAATCTCTCTTTAGCCGTTGGAATTGGGAGGACAGCGATATTCTCTGATTTCAATATAAAGCCATACATCTATACCACATTCTCACGGTTACCTACAAAAAATTGGGAACCAGTGAGTTGAAGGGACAAGAGAGTGATCCTTGACAAACATATTATTGTCCAAGAGTTTTCATCTAAGTTCTTCACGTTCGAATTTGCATCATTTCCTGAGATTGCCATTGAGTCCTTTACATCTATCGCATCAAGGAATGCTCTAAGAAAAAATGTTATACTGTGGGAATTTTCAAACAATAATTTCAAATCGATTCATCGTTCAATCACGTTTTTGAGGAAGGGATCTATACCTTCTAACCCTTAGGTTTTAAATTTTGTTGCTAATCGATCTAATATTTTGAGACTTAAATCTATGATTTCGTGATATGTTTTCAAAGAAAATGACAACTCACTTGGTATTGCAATTCTTAGACGTCCATTTAATTGGTATTCTTACTACTGTTGTTCATCTATTGACTTTTCAATATGCTCCCTAAACAAGTTTCCATAGCAAATCTCCTGTTTCTTGGCAATATTAAATATATTTGATGATTGAGTTTGAAGTCTAGACTTTATTTTTATTTATTTATTTGTTTCCCTTTTATTCTTTTAGCTTTCAAGAAGACCTGGAAATAATAGCTTTTGAATTGCACTTGTTTTCCTTCATTTAGTTGATTTCCATTTTAAATGAGGAAAGAATTAGGTGGGCAAAAGAATAAATCTTGCTGATTTTTGTATTTATTAAAAACAAGTAAAGTAATAATCTTTGGGATAGTTGTTTTATCATTTTTTTAAAAAACTTGTTTATGAACTCTTGTTGCAATCGTACATCAGTGATTGGTAGCAAATTTTTAGGTTTTTAATTGTATGTTGATGTGCCGGGTTTTTAAGGATCTTGTAAGAGCAGGGTTACCACTCAAGACCCTAATTTCAATGTTTATGTTTCATTATGCTCTTAATATTATATTCTGAATTGTTCTTGTGTTGATTGGGACTTCTTAACGTTTTAAAATTATTAGTAATGCTTGGGTACGTACAGCTGTTTGATTTTCCATAAAATTGATGTTCACTGTACTTTTGTGGGAAAATCTAGACTTGAACACTAGGGGCATTGGACATTGATCGACTGACATAGTTGAGCTTTTTGAGAAAAACATATGTATGCATTAGGAACATTGGGCATTGACTCATATGACACCCGAAATTTAGAAAATGAAGGATGATTGATTGGTTGGTAAAATGTGGTCATTAGTAGAGACAAATAAGGCTAATGGAATAACATTGAAATGATGATTGGTTTATATAACGTGGGGATCGTTTGGGATTCCAATGAGTTTCTTTTGGGGTGATGGTCGAGGTGCTGGGCGATCATGATATGTTGTACTGTGCTCGAGGTGGTGGACGGTCTAGATGCGTTGGACTGTACTTTGTGTGTTGGACGGTTTAGATGTGTTGTACTGTACTCAGTGTGCTGGACGGTTGTGATGTGTTATATTATACCTGATCGAAGTACTGGATGATCTTAATACGTTGAACTGTGCTTTGTGTGCTGGATGGTCTTGACGCGTTGAACGGTACAAGGATTATATTTACGGATTAGATTCTTGAGTTGGGTCGGATTCTTACTAGTCGTCGAGCCGAATTATTATGGATTTGATTCCCAAGGCGTCATCCCGTTAAAAGGAGAAAATAAATTCATAATGTATCTACATGTTCGTTACTGTGCGTAATGTTTCAGATACTGGTGTTGTTCAATTATTCTGTATATATTGTTGTACATGTTATTATCTTTGGGTTCGATTTTTCGGATATATTTTTCTACTGAGTTTCATTACTCATTGGAGTAACTTCTCTATCCCTGGCATTTCATGCCAGATTTATACGAGCAGATAGAGAGAGTACAACAGGATCGGATGGTCGGACTATTAGAAGCTCTGAGTTTTATAATTTTTTCTTTTATGTAAATCCGAAAATGTATTTATATTATTTCAAATGTATTTTCGTTGCCGTTTGTTTATTAATAAAGGAAAAAAATTATGCTATTTCTTTTAAATATTCACTTCAATTATATAACAAATGACTTAAAAATAGTTTAAATAACGTACCAAAAAGTCGGGACATTACAAGGCCGTTGTGACTCTAGTGTTGAACTCCTTGCGAGGGCGCAGGGTCTTAGAGGTAGGGAGACTATGATATTCTGTCTCACATCGAAAGTTTACATAGGTGATCTTGAGTATATAATGAACTATGTCTACTACTACAAATAACTTTGATTTAAACATTTTGAACTATGTAATTGGACTCCAATAAATTATTAGGTTAGTAGTATACATGTGGCGTTATGAATCATATGCGAGCGAGGGACAAGAAAGGAGAGTCCTAAAAATCATTGCATGTCCACTTAAACAAGACTCCTAAATCAGGCCATTCTGCTTGGCCAACCTCAAACCTTAAGTACCCGCAGGTCTCTGAACAGTTGATTACAAGAAATGTGAGACTGTTGATTTCACACACGTCTCCAAACTCCCTGCCATCCTGGCATGGTAACCCAAAGAACAAAGTGAGCTGTAGTAGATGTCGTAAGCTGTAGCAGAAAGTAGGCAGGACAGGTTCAGAAATTTTTGGAGTCCTAGACGAGTTAATAAATAAAGCATCCTATGAATTACATAAAAAACAATAAAAATAATTAACTTTAACATGATACTCAAACATGTATTTTTAAATTTTCTTTCTAGAGTCATGCTATTATTAGGACAAAAAAGCAAACAACTCTCTCGCAGTTTTTTTAAAAATTTGTTCTTTATCAATCAAAAGAATTAGTTAAAATCTTTAAAGTGATGTAAAAAAGTTAAGAAAATATGCACAAAATTACATTATTTTCTCTTTATAAAAAATAAAATAACATGAGACAAAGATAGTATATGGCATTTCTTTAAATATATAAAATAAACTTCAAAAAGATTACAATAGACAAATGTATGATCCTTTTCTTTACATTTTCAGTTTAAGCTTTGTATAGAATTCAAGTCAAGTGATTTTAGTTATTTTACTAAAGAAATTAAGATTAGGTAGGAGTATATTTTTCAAAACAGTACAATATTTACCCACACAGCTAATTTTTACTTAAAATTTAATAAAATAAATGCATCTCTCAATATTAAAAAATAACAAATTATTTTTAGCAAAGAAATCCACTTATATTAAAATTAAGCTATTATTTTCAAATACAATATATTTTATATCTATTTCGATAACTTTGACCAACAACAATACAAAAAATTATAACAACCAAATCAAGTATTTATGCCTTAGGATGAATGGTGAGATGTATGCCCTAGGATGAATGGTGAGATGTCATGGGGTATGATTCGCATGTGCCTTGATTTAATTATCTCAATTTTGCTCAAATTGTTTAAATAACGTCGTTGTCTCTTAATTGATCGTTCATTATTTTGGATCTGTGAAACTATACGATATAATGATATATTTGACCTCTAGAGTTATTTTTGGGTGAGATGATGGTTGTGACATAACGTCAATCGATTGCGTACCTAGGCCACTAGCATGGTATCGATATTCAAAACATAATTTTAGCACTGGAATTACCATGTTTTACTCTCCGTATACGGTCTTTTGTCCTATTCTACATGTTGTGATTGGTTCTCTAGATTGGCCTCATGCCTCAATTAATTGCTTTATGTTTCATGGGCCTTGAAGATGTTGTTTCTTATACACCTTGATTGTTTGTCTCGTATAAATTGTTAAGATTGACGAAGCGTTAAGACATGTTATGAATAAGTGAAAGTTGGTATAAAGCGTGGGACACGCGTTAGTATTGGAACCACCTGGTATTAACCCTCTACCCTTCGCGTAAGACCATTTTCCTACCCTGAGGTTGAGACTTTCTCTAGGGGGTGTCTTCATGTTTGACTAGGAGTCAAACTCTATTGTGGGACGGTGGTGTGAGGGGTCCTTTCCCATAAGTTTGTCCTTCATGATATTATTAACGGAAAATGATTTCACCCTGATCTAGTGTTATAAAATTAGTTCCTTTGTTCCCTAGGTTGATGTCGGGTCGTGTCTTGTCGTATGGTGTTAGGTCGAGTTATGGTTTGAGGTGGAAAAGTAAGATGGTTAACTTTTAGGAGTGATTGGTAGGTAACTTGTTGGTGGAGGATCATTCATATGCCTTCATTTCTGGTCTTTTATATACTCTAGACTGTTTGTTGTTTTTATGCCTTACTTGTCAATACTCCACCGATTATTGGGATAGTGTGAAACTCTATTGTATATTATGAATGAAGATTCTATGATGCGTTATGATAGAATAGAGCATGTCATTGTGACACGATACTAAATAAAAACAGAATAAGTGAAATTATGATAGTTACATTGACAATTGATTATGTCTAACAAAAGTTGCGGAGCGTATAGTTTATGTTGATATTTGCATGAAGTTAGTCAATAGTTATAAGACACATAATATATGTGAGCATTGATACTGTAAAAGATGATTGTTGTGAGATGCGTGCTATATGAGAACAATGTACTAGATTCATTCAAGAATGCTAGCAATGTATTAGACTCGTTTTGGAAAATGCTAGGAGAGAAAAGTGTACTAGACTCTCTCTTGAAAATACTAGGGATGATATGAACTGGTCCCATTAAGGAGAATGCTAGTTTTGACAATTTGTTACACAACAAGAATATGTTAATGATGCACGTGAGTAGTGATGTGAATTAAGTGACCTGAAGGATTATGAACAAACCTTGTGGAGTTTAATGTGCATCCTTAATTCATCATTGCTTCCTGCTTGTATTCTTATTTGTATAATCTTTTGGTGTTTGAAAAGCGAGACGTGACCATCTGGAAATAAATTGATAATAAACGATAATGACATCCTAACCTTCATTGGGAGTAAGTTACACTATAAACTTATGTTGTTAGCCTCTGGTGGGAGTGAGCCATGAGATGATGATGGAACACATGTTGAATAAGGTTAATGAGAAATCATAAGTTATAGAATGATTAGATGGGTTCATGGATAACAAAACGGTTTTGTGATCCACAACGGTGTTGTGATGAGAAATTTGTCTACACTCTTATCTTTGTACTTCATATAAGCCCCTACTTATGTCTTCTTTTGAGGTTTATGTTGTTTGGCAAATCATTTCATCCCCATATACTATTGGTGTAAATGGTCCTACTGGGCCGCGTAGCTCAACCATTCTTTCTTTACAGGTACAACTTTGGAGTAGAAGCATAAATTTGCATGGCGTGACTTGGATGACATGTTTTGAAAGCGTGCACGGGAAACTCATTTTACACATTTTTATCTTCATTATTTTTCTATAAAAGATATGTTGTACTTTGCAACAAGTCATTTGACTCATATGATATAATGCTTTTAAACCCTCCAAATTTGTGATGGTGTTCATAGGTTGATACGGCCTCTCTTGTGATTTATCAAAAATGTGAAATATTTTGACTTGTCATAAATGGACTTTTGGGAACTTGGTGAGTTTTGTGAGGATTTTATAAATGTTAAATGTATCATTTATTAGGTTGAAAATCGAGGGTGTGACAGAAGAACTTCTGGAATGTTAGCATTGAATGCAAGCCCAAGGATACAGTAAAAACTGGAATTAGGGCAGTAAACTCGATATTGGCCTTAGGGTTTTGCCTTCGCCAAATTTCTCAATGATGAAGGGAATCGAGAGATTATATCCTGTTTCTTAGAAGGTTTCAAAAGGGTTTCTGAACTTTTCTTGGGTGCCGTGGTGGAAGATATTGTAATTAGTTGGAACGTAGAAATCTAATGTTACAGAGTTTGTATCATTCACTGAAGTTAATGTTCGTAACTCAAGCGAATCAGGGGGGTATTGTTTATACCACAAAAAATTATTTTATCCATATTGGTGACGTGGCAATTGCGTAGCAGCTTATACCTCCAGGTGTCGAAGAAGTTTATTCGGATACAACTGAATTCCCGAAACAATGGTATACTTGCAATGCACATGTAATTTCCCATAAGGACAAAGTCGGATATGTGTTCAAACTTAGGCATGGAAATCACACGTACTTGAAGGAAGTTTATAAAGGTAGTTTTTGTCCCATAAACCGCCTGCTTTGATTCAAATTTGAAGGAGGAAACGATAGGATAATTATCTGGCCTTATTATGAATAGGAATATTTAGATTTTAGATATCATCGACACACTGATCACCCATATTATTTTTGTCCTTGTATTAGGAGTAGTTTCTATGTAGCATTAATAATTTTGTAGCGTGTCGAAGTCATCAGATGAAGTACTTAATAAAGTTAAGTTTGTTGCCTTTCTTGTTTGATTTCAAACTTTGTTGTGGTTCTTGTGAAGTACTAAAGTACGACATTAAACTACCTTTCAACAAACCATATTCTAAAAAATGCCATTTTGTTTATTGTTGTTCCAGAATTCCTCATCCTTTGTCGATTAAGTAAATTTTTGGGTAACAGGTATTAAGAAATATCCTACTTTCTACAATGCATTTGGGGGTACTGTAGAGCTCCATGAGAACATTGACGCTGATTATGTTTTCATTTTCTAAGGGACTTAGTCATGAACATTGACGCTGAAATGAATTAGAGAACTATTTATCGATAAAGTAGTCATGGAAATGTTTCAATTTTACAAGGCTTTACATGTCATTTGCATGTATGTATAGAAAGGCCATGAATCATTGATGGTTGTCCCCATATCAAAAAAAAATATTGAAGTCTCCCCACCTTTTCTCATTGACTATATCCCATGTAAAAATTATCTTTTATTAATTAATTTCGTTTACTTCTCAAACTATGTTCTCAATAAAATAATTAAAATATAAATATATTTATGCTATCTTCTTTTATACTTAAATTTTTAAACATTTATATTTCTTACATATTTTTTATAAGGCGTACATTGAACGGGATTTCGCTTGTTAGTTACTATAGAAGAGTATAAAAGAACTTTGATTTTTTCGATCAAATGAGTTTTCTTGTATCTCATAAAAGTCAGAAACGTGCATGAACCCTAATTAATGTAAGAAAAAAAGTCAAAAGTCAAAGATGATTTTAATAATAATAATCAAAAGTCTATAGTCAATAGTCAAAATAACACATTCATTCAATAGAGACAAAAATATTATATATTCTTGGAGGAAGTTGAAGATGAAAATTATTTCCATATATTTGAAACATATGATGCATACACTAATATGCTACAGTCAACGATATCCTGCATACCTCTTCCCATCAAATACACCACTTCTTCTAGATTAAATATACGAGGCTAAGTTCGAAAAATACACCTCGTGCATGTAGCTAACACTTGTGATCAGTTAAATACAACTAAAAAAAATGAAGTTTTTGCAGCTTTACATATCGAAAGCTCCAAAACCAGCATTAAAAAAATAGAACGCGAAAACCATCAATTATCGATTTCAACGACACATTAAGTGTTTATTTATTATTCAATGTTATCTTTTTTACCTAACCATATAAACAAAAGGAAAAGTCTGTGTACACAGATTTAGAGATACAGACCGGACACAGATGTCCGGCATCATTGGATGCACGTGGGGCCCTTGAATTATTGAGGGTCCCACGTGCATCTAATGGTGCCGAACACATCTATGTCCGGTCTGATTCCATAGGTCTGTATACGTAGCATTACTCATAAACAAATGTTGGCTTTTCTCTCTATGCCTCATCCCACTTTAATATTCAGAAAGGTACCTTCTTACCAAACTTAACGGGCGTCTGTTTTTTTTTTTTTTAACTTTTTTGGTGGTCCAATGCTGAAAAGGAAGAAAAAACTGGACGGTTTCGGTAGACAAACGACAGGGAGGATTTCATCTTAAAAGATGTCCAACTTTATGGCACAAGAAAAAAAATTTAAAAAAAAGGGCTAAGATCGTGTAATATTTTTTTAGGAGATACGAATTGTCCAATGCATTGGATTTAGTAAATAAAAGTATTGACAATAAATAAGGTTAATACTGAGGAGATTTGACGAATCAATCGGAGAGTCCAGAGGTGAAAATTTACCATAATTATTCTGAACAATATGAAATATTTCAGTACACCTCTGCTTTTAATTTGTTCGAAAATTATGTATATCTTTTGTGTTATCGTGACATAAACAAGAAAATTAAAGATAACGAAATCGTAGAAAGACCGAACCTAAAAATTGCGTGAAAACAATCAAATCTAGACACTATGTCCTTACAATAAATTTCGCCCTTGCTATAGTGCTCATAATTTGATGGGCACATGCCTCTTCCAGGATAAAATGATTGAAATCATATTGAAGCAGCACTACAATCAATGGGCCTAGCGAACCAAAGTATATTTATGTACTTTCTCATATGAAAACTCAAAACTTGAAAGAATAAATAGAAAACAGTTCAAAAGTAGTATTTAAATAGATGTCAATGACTAGACACTAAAAGAAATGACATGACTGTAGTAATAACCTTAATTTTAATTAACAAAAATAAAATTTCTATCAATAGTTTAATATTTATTGCTTTAATTCGGGCTTTGTAAGTTTGGAGCTCGCTCGAGCGAGCTATAGGCCGCTCGAGCGACAGTTATTTTTGGAGACTTTCAAGCGACTTGTTTAAATTCCAAAACACAACAACTTCTGTGATATTGTCATTAATGGATGAATCCGTTTGTTTTCGATTTTTATATTTGTTTTCAATTTTTATACATTGACCTTTATCATGCACGTATTGATGTTTTTGTTATATAAACATAGTCTAGGTTCATTTTCGGTACGATTTCATATTATACTCAGAACTTTTAGAGAGAGAAGGGAGAGAAAAGGTTAAGAGTATTCTTGGATTGTTCTTCAAGAAAGAGGTTATGTCCTTGATCGATCCGTCAATCCGAAGTACGTTTGTGCTTAATCTTCAAGATTGGGGTAGGGAAATTCGTTACCAACCCTTAGGTTACGATTTACAGAAGGTTGTTGTTAAATTGTATGATAAAAATGCTTGCTGGGGCTTATGTTTGTTTATCTTGAAGCGTGAAATTGATCCTAATCGATGATAGATTGACTTAATAAGTAGAGGGGTTTTAATCCATGGTTGATTAAGTTTCTGTATGTACTTTTAATTTCTATTTTACATAAGGAAATCATAGTTTGAAGTTTGGATTGAGCAGTTTAATAAAAACTCTAAAAGTTAGAGCTGCTGAAAAAGATAGCACACTCGAGGAAACTCTAGGCCGCTCGAGCGACCTGTCAAGAGTTTGATAGATTCTGGCAATTTTGAAAATATAATTCAGAACACGAAATTTAAGTAGACCACTCGAGCGAGCGCTAGGCCGCTCAAGCAACCTATAGGCCGCTCAAGCGACCTATTAAAGACCATAAAGAATTCAGATTGTTATCGAACTTCCAGACAGTAGAACTAGATCGTAATCGCCATTGTTTTGCATGTTTACATAGCACATGCATCCACGAACACCCACGCGTCCCCATGGGACTCCGTGTGAGCGATTTGACCCATTCTGACCATGAATTGTATGTTATCGTATGCTAGTGGTGCTACGATTATGTTTGTGGTTTAGTAGTTGAAGGTCGTGTGAATCATATTGTAATTATAACGACCCCACTTTTTGACCATTTAATTAAAAAAGAATATTAAACATTTAGTGATTTTTTTTAAGCATTTAATGGTACATATCTAAATTGTTTATAATTATCTAGTAACCCGAACAAATGGACCAGAATGCGAGTGTACATGAGAGAAGGTTAGAGCGAGTAACATGGGATTATTGCCATGTTCTTCACCCCAAAACCTTGGTACGTGAATGGAATGAATCTTGGAGGCGAAGACTTTCCCCATCTTTTTTATTTTCACGATCATTGATGGTGCTCTTTAAATCCCTCCCTAATCACTTTGTTTTTTTTCCCACCATATTGAATGCAATTCCATTAGTTTCTCACTATAAATATGAAGACCTCTTCACAACAAACAGTTTGCCGAGAGAAAGAATTAGAGAGAGAGAGAGAGAGAGAGAGTTCTTGAAGGAGAAAGCCACTGTCGAAGCTAAGCGTTGTTGAACTGCCATCAGAATCGACACCGCGATGTACCGAAACTCGCGTATGAGGTAGTATCTACTACCTTCGGCCCTTGATTTGCATGATTTTGTATTTATCGCGTTCAATTTTAACCGGAGGCACTACACTTGCACATGCATGCACTTTCATTGCATAGTGATTATGTGAGAGCAAAAATGTCAACTCGACCCAATTTTGAATGCCAAATTATGTCGTTATAATCGTCTTGTGTTGTTGGAATTCTAGAAGAAGCTTATGATAGTGTTAAGATTCTAAACGTAAGAAGGTTCTATTGAGATTCTGAACGTAATAATGTTCTTTTGAGATTCTGACTAGTTTAATTTATAGCTATTATGTTGCCCGAGTTTTGTGTAAATTAGGTGATAAGTAGGGTTTGTATGAGTGTCAATCGAAGTGCTGGATGGTCTAGATGTGTTGAATTGTACCTCTCGGGGTGCTGGATGATCTTAATTCGTCGAAAAGTACTTGATCGGGGTGTTGAATATTTCGGATTCGTTGATCTGTACATGAGGTGCTACACGATCATGACACGTTGAACTGTACTCTTCGTAGTACCGAATGGTCTTGATTCGATGAACTATGCCCAGAGTGCTAGACAATCTTGGGCATTGAACTGTACCTGAACTGCTACAATGGTTTTGAAAGTTAAGTTTTGGGGTTTTTTTTTTTTTTTAGGATGGAATTTTGGAAAAGTTAAATGACAATACTTAATGAACCTATGTACTATTTTCAATTGTTTATTTCTTTATGATATTTCCTATGTTGTTCATATCTTTGGGTTTGTTATTCGGGTAGTATTTTCTACTAAATGTCACAACTCATGGAGCAATTTTCTTGCCCCTAGCAATATTTCATACCAAATGTAGAATAGTAGCTGGAGATTTCACCCAAGTAGAAAGACCTGGGCAATGAAGACGAAGGATTTAACAAGACCCAGTTGTCATTCTTTTAAAGACTCTGAATTTTATAAATTGTCTTTTATGTTTACCCGCAAGGGCATTTATGTCAATTCAATTTTAATTCTACTATAATATTTTTTTATAAATGGGCTAATTTAGGTTTTTCTTTTAAATATATATATGATTCAAATAATAATAATGATATCTGAAAAAGTCCTACCAAAGCATGTTTCTTAAAAAACTTGACCTACTGTTCCAAAAATTGGAAAGACACGAAGTCAACAAGGTCAGTGAGGTTTCTTTTCCCTCCAAATCTAAGGCGGTGTGTGGTTTGTGAGATGTCGGTGCATCTTTCTCATGTCCCTACTATACACCCTTTCAAAGAGGTATGGCATGGTTCGAAGCCTACTAAAGTTTATGCTCTTAATAAAGGCAGAACCCTACCAATTCTCTTCACTCCAACACCTACAATTCGCGGTAAAGGAACCATTTGAACATCAGGTGGAAAAATAATGAGTCGATTGGGCCACCCCCTTGTCCACTGGGAATTCTAAACCAAGGCTTGCCAAACTTTCATGGCCAGAGTTAGTTTCAGAGCCCAAACTAGACTTACTCAATTCTGCAAGGGCAGGCATCACACCGATACCCACCCAATACTCTGTAGTTTTATGCTCCTCAAGGACCATTTATGGGTCCCAATACTTACCAACTGCTGGCCAAGCGTAGTCTTGAGCACATGTTGTAAACCTTCATACAGGGCAGACCATGATCAATAAGCAGCACTCGCAGATCATAAGGGAAATGCAATCCTAGTTGACTAAATTGACCACTTCTCTGGAGGCTTTACAGAAAGAGAAGGGCAAGTTCCCCATCCAACCATTAGCTGGTCCCAAAGGTTGGGATTATGTGAGTGGTTCGTCCTAGTCCAATTCTAGATGGAGCAAGCCAAGTCCATCACTACCTCGAGAAGTGGAAAAGAGATTGACTAAGACCATCCTTTCTAAATCTGTCCCTCCTCGGATTTTCCCTACTACTCCAATCAAGGGGAACCTCATACTCACTTCCATTTTTGTTGGAGACCCCACTATCTCCACTCGTGTTGTTCTAGTATCATTTTCGAACAAAGCAGGGGTGCAACCCAAACTCTCAAATGATGATGAGATCCATGATCTTCAAACAAGTCAAGATCAACATTATCATACTCGATGCTGGAAAGCATACCTTCTTTCTAGCTTCCTCTTTTATGCTCCCAACAACATGGGTACCTTATGAGAAATCTTAGTCTTAGAACTCCTAAGAAACATCCATACGTTTGGAGATGATTGCAGAGACTTGAAAGTCATGTCCTATGATAGCAGTTTATACCCCTCGAAGAACTCAGGTTGGATTTGCTTTAAGAACTAGTTTGGCATCCAATTCACAATGGTGAATTCATCCTAGTTTTCCTCCTATTTCTTCCCAACATCTAATGGTGGGAAATCCCTTTTCAGAGCTTGTAGAGCTGGACTTTTGGGTACAATCCTCTTCTGAGAACCAAAGCTGTGAATCTACATTCTCTATCCTATCTTTCCTTAATGTTCTAGGGTTCATTTTCTAGTGATCCTTTCTTCCACAGTGTACTTGGGAAAATCTTCTCACCCACATGTCCAAATCTTGAACCATAAGTAAATGACCATGCATTCCTTCATTAGAATTCCAAGTATGAAGCTTCCAAAAGCAGAGGGGTTGTCACCTTGTTCTGTGGCATTGGTTCACTGGATGTGGCACTAGTGCCCACCTGAGTGCATACATTATTCTCCACTATCTTACTCCTAGGCCTTGTATAATAGGACTGGGAGTATTCATCTTGATTTGGAATTCCTTACCTTGCAGGCTATTCTGTACTCTTTCAGCCAATGACATGACATTGGTACAGTTGTGTTGACAGAAACTTCTTTGATTATGTAAAAATAGATCTCAACCTATTCCCATAGTCTTTTATGAGAATTTCAGCCTTCCTTTCCTAATCTATTGCTATACCCTATCACGAAAAATATTGCAATTCTTAGTTAAATGAAACTAAGAATCAAAACAATTACAATATGGATTTGCTTTTCTTTCTTCCAAGGTAGATATTTTAAGGGTAGGAGGAAGCTTAATTAGTCTTTTAGCTAACAAGAAGTCAAAGATTTTATTTACCTTAGACACATCGAAGGAGTAAACTTTCTTAATACCCTTTTTCCTAAATATGTAATAAATTGTTGTGTCTTTTCCAATTGAGACATCACAAACACAAGGTTCTTGGCCCTATTATTTCAATAACATCGGTCTCATAATTTAGATCCTTGTAATAAGTCGAGCAAGATGAATTATTCCAATCTAACTCTTCTTCAAGTAGGGAGACATATCGAGATACTTTATAAGTTAAGTCTACTAGGTCCCTAAATTCTGTAGAATTAAACTCCTTTTGAAACTCTCTATCCAACCCATCTTGGACTAGTCGAACAAACTCAGTTTCAGAAAGTGTCACTATGGACTTGTTCCTAATCCTTTTGAATCTTGTGATTAATTGGATAACCTTTTCATCATGCCTTTGTCTAAGTCTAGCTAAATCAACCATGGAGACTTTTTGGCTTTTTTTGGAAGAACTAAGTATAAAAATCTTCTTTCATTTTTTGCCATTTTGTGATGGTTCAAGAACCTAGACTTGTGTACCATGCGAAGGTTGTGTTAGACAAAGAGTTTTAGAAAAATCTAAGTTTCATATAATCACTATTATCTAGTTATATTGTGTTGTGAATCTAGCCACATGTTCTAAAGTAGATTATCTCACAAACCAATAAAATAAGGGGAAATAAGAGACCTTCAATTCCTTGAGATGTTATTGGCAATAATCCACTCAGAATATGGTTTTCTGTGAAATGGGGTTTGGATCCCTGAGCTAATGGACCACACACTTCTCGTATGGGGTCTAAGACTCAGTCTCGAAGCAATGGATCCCTTATCAAAGAAGCATTCCCAATATTCTCTTGGTTAACATTAGCCAGGGGTGTAACCATAATGGGTGGTTCCCTAGGGATTGGTATTCCAGGTGTCCCTTGGAAGGGCTTATAAGGCCCTGAAGGTGGTACTCCACAGTGCGCGTGTGGGGATTCCACAAGTGGTGTTATGGGTGGAAAACTAGGTAATGCCTCAGTAAACATTCCAAATCCTATATCAATCGTTATTTCTTTTATATTTGGCCTTGAGTCCTCCTCCAACCTACCAGGTATTGGTTCAAAGAGAGCGTTTTGAGTAGTTACATTCCATCCAACCCCTTTCTGGGCAAGTCATTACCTTCGGTGGAGGCCATATGGACATAATGAACCCTTCCATCCCCACTCTTGGGCGTCACACTAGTGGTCCAAGCTCTAACTGGTTCATACTAAGACTAGGGTGTTCTTGTAGACCTAGATGGTCCATTTTCCTCATTCGATCTTCCCCTATGTGAATCAATTTTATCTCAAACATGTCCTTCAAGATGTTCATGCTAAGATGACTTTGTTTTTCTATGGCCTTGATTACCATAGTATTGACTTCGAGAATGTTGGTACCCACAAACATGTTTCAGGGCTGGATCACATTCTTCCACGTGTTTCAAAAGAGATCTCTGTGATGAAGAAATTTCCTTCATTGAGTTTAAATTTAGTGGCTAAAATATTGTAAAGACTCAACATCTATTTAGTCTCCAATAGTAGCTTCCCCTACCACATTAGGATTAGTTCGACCAATTTCATTGGTCTGAGCTACTTGTAGGTTGTGGTCGCTTATGTCAAACTGAATTTGAGTGAGTTGTCATGCTCTAGTAGGAACTTATAACTACCCTAGCTTATGAAACGATGTTGGCTCATATTATGTTCGCGTGATTTTGATTGTTTGTGTATGTTAGTGCCACATGTATTTTTCTTATTGGATGACGGGTTTGGATGTAAATAGTAGGTTTTATATGGACATTGCCACCCTTAATAAGGATTTGGCTCGATTGGTTTCCGCCAAATAAAAAGCTATTGCCCAAAATAGCGTTATAGATTTATTCATCTAAATCAAGACCGGGAAAAAGGCCAAGAACAAGGAAAATAGTCCTTTTTCATAAAACTGGTGGCAAAAATGAAAATTATATATGTTTACCACATAAAAAGAATAAGGTCGGCAGATGTAATATCCATTCCAATTCAGAAGTAAGTTTTGCATCTCAAGCAATTAAGTTGGCTTACCGTTATTTTTAAGTTATCTAATAATTAAATCATCAAATGTAAGAATTTCCTTTCCCCCATAAACCTCGTGCTCTTTCGTTTCTTTTGTTAATTAATTCAGCATCCCCGCATAACACCTTATAAGATGAGTTCATACAGGACAAAACCCTAGCTTTAAATGGGTCCCGCAAGTGAACGGTGAGATTGATTCTCCGAGGACTAATGGGCAATAAATTAAGAGTAATTCTAAAGCTGACAAGATACCTCGGCTATTAAAAAAAACACTTACAAGATGAGGGCATGTGAGTAGTCTGAAATTTAAACTGGTAGCGTTAACAACTAGAAATGTACAGAGTTTGGTTTCTTTTCCATTTGATAATCGAGAGAAAAAACTCAACATACTAATTACATCTAAACATATCAAAGTTTAAGTTACAACCTCTTCGATGACTTTTCATGGTTTAAAAGGAAACCTTAAATGGCCTCATTTACATTGTTATTAAAGTTATTTTGTGACAATTTGAGGTTAATGGCCTCAGATTTTGAACAAATTTATTGTTTTGTTGAAGTAAAAGTAGTTAAATATCTAAAAATAAAAAAACTTTTTATTTTATTTTATGACTTTTCAAAATCTTTGGGTCAAGTGACGACGCTTGACTTTTTTCTGCCATTTGATGACGATGAGAGATGCTTTGGTTCAGACCTAATTCAGAAGTCCCTAAGCACATACTCATCGAGCACAATAATCATAATTGTATAACCTCTTTTTGGGTAGAAACGAAGTGACGCAATTCATGTGATTAATATGTCTTACCAACCCAACTTACTCATCACTATCAACAACAACAAAAACTAAATGTCTACTTTGCGAGATGTGGTGAGATATGGTATGTAGATAATCTTGAGAAAAATAAAATAAAAAGAAACATAAGGTTAATTGAAATACAAGAAAAGAGAGAAGAAAATAGTTATTGTAAAAAAACCAAAAGAAGAAGTAAAAAAATGTTAGCACTGTCTATAATCTTATTTCAAATAAAGGGTAAAGAAAAGATGTTCCAGTTATGTGAGTAGAAAATATTTAACACTTCAAATTTTCATTTAGTTTGCTCTATTTAGCAAAGAAATTGATCTATATACATCTATATGGACCATGTACTAAGTATATGTAGTTTACAAATTACACCTCACCCATCCACTCCTCTACCTGCTTCCTCCAACCTTATTTTCGACAAGTTCTTCTTCTTCTTCATTTTATTCTGAACAAAAGATCGTTGACCACCATTTTAGATTAATTAATAGCATTTAAAATTTCAAACACTAGTATCCGGCGAAGATCTCCATAAAAATATGTTACTAAGGAGGCATTGAAAGAATGGAGTAAAGGGGCATTATGCACTATGAGGAATAAGCTAAAAGAATCAGAGAAGTTAATGTCCACCCTTGATACGAAGGCGGAGATTGGCGTCTTATCAGAGGAGGAATCCTCTCAATATATGGAAGCCAGGAAGGATTTTTGGAGGTGCAGCAGGGCTCTGGAATGGATGTGGCTTCAAAAGTCCCGTCTGGATTGGAACATGAAGGGAGACAAAAACACAAAGTTTTTTCATTTGGTAGCCTCAGGGAGACAGAGGAGGAATGTGATTAATTCAATTAAGTTTCGAGGGAGGGTGGTGGAGGACCCAATGCAGATCAAGCAAGGAATTTTTGAACACTTTAAGGAGGGCTTTTCAGAGGAATGGCCTATTAGACCAAGACTTCTAATGACGGGAAATAACCAGATTCCAATGGATTTAAGGGATCAATTGTTGGTGCCTTTTACTGTGGAGGAAGTCTGGGAAACAATTGCAAAGACAGATGGGAATAAGGCCCCTGGACCTGATGGTTTTAACCTAATGTTCTACAAGCAATGCTGGCCTATAGTTAAGGAAAATGTCATGCAGTTTATGAGGGAGTTTCATGCTAATGGAAGACTGGGCAAAGGGGTTAAGTCAGCATTCATAACCCTCATCCCAAAAAGGGACAACCCAGTTGCAGTAGGGGATTTTAGACCGATCAGTCTGATTGGAAGTGCTTACAAGATTCTTGCTAAAGTCTTAGCCAGAAGACTAGCCCCTGTAATGTCCAAGGTGATAGGTAAGTTCCAGTCAGCTTTTGTAGCAAACAGAGGAATCCAAGATGGGATTTTGGTGGCGAATGAAGTGGTTAGCTACTGGAAGCAGAAGAGGAGAAAAGGAATACTTATAAAGTTGGATTTTGAGAAAGCCTATGATCATTTGAACTAGAATTTTTTGCTAGTAATGATGAAGGACATGGGATTTCCGCCCAAATGGGTGGAGTGGATGAAGGAATGTATAACTGCGAATTACCTATCTGTTCTAGTCAATGGATCACCTACACAAGAATTTCGAATGGAAAGAGGGGTTAGACAGGGGGATCCTTTATCCCCTTTTCTATATATTGTGGCAGCTGAGGGGCTGAGCTTTAGATATGAAGCTAATTTCTGGTGCCAATATAGGACCCTTAACCGGTAATCTTACACATCTTCAATTCGGAGACGACACATTGCTATTTTGTGAAGGGGAGATTGAGGAAGTTTGGAACATTAAAAGGATACTTACAGGATTTGAGGTAGTTTTTGGCTTGAAAATTAATTACAAGAAGTCAGCAGTGTGCGGAGTGGGGAGGGAGGAGAGTTTTATGAATGCATGCACTGGAATTCTTAATTGCTCACAAACTAAGATGCCATTTAATTATTTGGGATTACCTTTGGGAGCCAATCCACTAAAGTTCTGCACTTGGAGGCCAGTGTTGGATAAAATAAGATCAAGATTAGCCAGCTGGAAGAGGAAATTCTTGTCAGTAGGGGGAAGGGTAACTTTGATCAAGGCTGTTCTTGCGAATTTGCCAATATACTATCTGTCATTGTTTAAAATGCCATCAAAGGTGGCAAAGGAAATCCAGAGGACTCAAGCGAATTTTCTATGGGGAGGAGCTCAGGGGGATAAGAAGGTAAACTTAGTAAAATGGAGGCAGATCATAAGCCATAAAGACCAAGGTGGGCTGGGAGTAAGGGATTGCAGACTAATGAATACGGCCTTGTTGTTGAAGTGGTGGTGGCGGTTTGCAAAGGAACCAACTAGCCTATGGAGAAGGGTCATCTGTGATGTGAATAGAATGAATGCGGATTGTTGGCTACCCTATGGCTGGAATAGAAGGAGGGGGTCTCCGGTTTGGAAAGGGATTATGAGCATTCAACATAAGGACCAAAAAGTATATGACATGTTCATCCAAAAACTAAGTCTTTCAGTGGGTAATGGAAGGAAAATCAAACTGTGGAAGGATCAATGGGACCAAGATGGGCAACCTTGGTGTGACAGATTTCCATCCCTTTTCCAGTTAGCTATGGATAAACAAGCAAACCTAGCAACTATTCTCCAGGCAACGGACGTGGGGGCAGCGCTGGGTCTAAGGAGGCAACTATTCTCATGGGAGGAGGAGGAATTGGATCTGCTGTTAAGGGCATGGGAGGGGCTAGGCATGCGGGCAACTGAAAGGGAGGATCAGTTGTGTTGGAAATCAGGATCTAATTCAATATTCATGGTTAAAACTCTATGTGAATCTGCTCAAAAAGAATGGGACCAGGGAAGATTAGGCCCACCCGCGTGTGTATGGAGGACATTATGCCCCCCTAAGGTACAGTTTTTCACATGGCTGGGGTGGCAAGGAAGAGTCAAAACAGGAAATTTGCTCCTTAACAGAGGTATCATTCAACCACAACAGGCTAATTTCAGATTATTCTCCTCATGTGGTGGTCCAGCTGGAAGGCCAAAGCGGGCTCTGGGAAAGTCTTCACTGATCTCTGGATGGCGGCTCCGTCAGCCCTAATCTGGTCCATTTGGAAGGTGCGCAACGACAGAATCTTCAATTGGGAGAGACAGACGTGGCCTCAGCTGATGGAGGTATTCAAGGTCAGGTGGATTAGCTGGGTCATGGATCATCACAAGGAGGGTAAGGCGATGGTCGGAGGGGTGTTATTCAATTTGAGTGGTTACTTGCATCAGGCTCGGTTGGGATAGGAGAGAGGTAATGCTAGGGTCTTTCTTCTGGTACTTAATGCTAGGGTCTTTGTATTTAGGTTTTGGGTAGCAAGGAATGGGGCCTCTTAGCCAGTTGGTATGGGGTCTCTGTTTTGGTTTTGGTTAGCAATGTATTGTTAAGTAGGCCTCCTAGCCAGTTGGTTCCTTGCCAACCTGGTTTGGAGTTAATGCTTGTAACCTTTTCCTTGTTCCTTTATTTATATATTTGCCTTTCAAAAAAAAAAACATTATTTATTACATCTTGAACCAAATTTATTGTCTCTCTATAACCAAAATGATGAAATTTTCAATGTTTACTATACAAATGTAAATTGATTGTTTTAAGTGAAAATAGATGTATAGATAAACATTAAGATACATGATTTGGATGTTAATTGTGGGCAAAATAGAAAGCCGAAACATCCCTTGGATAAACGAAAGTTGGTCTGGACAGAGAAATGGGCCGTGTCAGCAATATGGGGCTTGGGTTGACATATTGTTGAATGGATCCTTCTTGGGACAGGTCAACGTGATTATACCAGTCCGACTTCGGTATCATGAGGCTTCGGCCAATGAGAGCCGAATGAGTTTACCACGAGAAAGACATTGGCTTTATCGAGTGCTGACCTGTCAGCCTGCCATTTGGGTAGGGCGGTGGAGCTTTGTGGAATATTGGCAGGTCCCGAATAAGAAATTGCATGTAAGGCAATAGCCAAGTTTGACAATGCACTATGTTTGGGAAGGTCACCTTGCAAGGAAAGATTACAATTTGATATCAATAAATAAGAGAAGATTCTCTAGAGATTGTGTTACCAAATATTGCACTCGATGACTTATAAACACTACAACAAAATTAGTCTATAAAAACGAAATATTTTTGTCTCAAAAATTACGTTTTCCGTAGCCAAATCATTAGGCGACGGAAATTTTCGTCGCCCATAGTTTCACGCAAAAGGTCATTGCGACGAAAAATGCAATTCCTCGCCTAATGTATTATATTGGCGACACAATATTTCGTCGCCAACGGTAGATAATTAGCGAGGAATTTTTTTGTCGCTAATATTTGTTTTCGCGACGAAATACTTTGTCCTTAACTACCGTCATTCACAAGAAATTTATTTTCGTAATTAATATCTAGATTTTGCAGCGATTTTTTTCGTCGCTAAATTGATTTCTAATTCAAAACAAATTACCCAGAAATGCCATTATCTTCCCCTTCCTAGAATTCGAATCTTAGACATTCACCGCACTAATACCTTATGAACACCTCTTTGACCACTGCGCCAAACACAATGTTCGTCAATTATTTACAATATTTAGTATTTAACATATATTTAACATCATTTTTTAAATATATGTTAAACATAATCTCTCTCTCTCTACTCTCTCTCTCTTCTTATCTCCTCTCTCCACTCTTTATCTCTCTCCCTCTTTTAGAACATTAATTCAAAATTATTACACTTTCAATCTCTCTCTCTATCTCTCTCTAGTTAGATATTAATGCGAAATTATTACTCTAAATTATTTATCTTTTTTCTCTATATTTCTCTCCTCTTCCTTTTTTCCTCTCTCCCCCCTCTCTCTCTTAGAACATTAAATTTAAAATTATTACACTATATCTCTTGTATTTCTTTCTACACTCTCTCTTCCTCTCCTCTTTCTTTCTCTCTCTCTCTCTCTTCCTCCCTTTCTCTCTATCTAAAATCCAAAATCTATCTCTCTTTCTTCACTCTCTCTCTCTCTCACAACCCTAAATTCTAAACCCTAAACCTATCTCTCCACCCTCTCTCCCTCTCTCTATCTCCCTCCTCTTAGTATCCACTTATAGTTATACCAATTCAACATATGCATATTTGTATTTATATATACATATATAGGAGATATACATATACATATATATACACACACATACATACACATATATATATACACACATACATACACATATGTATACAATACATACATACGTGTACATATGCATTATACATACATATGTATTATATATGTATGTATAATATATACATTATACATACATATGTATTACATACATACGTACGTATGTATACATTATTATATATATATATATGTATATATGTACCGTCACTGAAGTGATATATTTGACAATGAAATATGTCTTTCCGTTAGCGACAAAATTATATTTTTCATCTCTAAATATGTTATTTGGCGACAAAATATATATTTTTCCTCACCAAATACATCGATGTAACGAAAAACTATATTTTTCGTCTCCAAATAGGCATTTTGGGCGAGGAAATATTATTTTTGCCTCTAAATATGTCATTTTGCATGGAAATATTTTTTTCCTCTCAAAAAGTACCTATTTGGAGACGAAAAATAAAATTCGTCACCACATGTATACATCTGGTAAGGAAAAAAATATTTCGTCGTCAAATAACATATTTAGAGACGAAATTTTATTTTCGTCGCTAACGTTGTACTTTTGGCTAGGAAAATAAATTCCTTGCAATTGTTTTCAAAAAGACGATAAAATATTTTTTTCGTCGCCATATATGCCCATTTGGTGACGAAATTATATTTCGTCTTTCAATTTCGTTGTCATCAATGGTTTTTGTTGTAGTGAAATAAGAGATCATAGGCCATTAATCAAGTACGTCATCATTCATTGTGCAATTACTATTGTGCTTCGATCTCTCAGTGTTTTGACTTGAGCATCAGAGTGCCATTAGGTTGGAGACAATCTGTTGGTGCTAATTGGTTGTTCACTATGCAAGCTATTGGAGCGATTCAAAGAAAAGAATATTCGCAACCCCATAATTGGTGACTCTGCTAGGAAAGAGTTTTAGTCATCTAAAAAGCAAGAATGGCTAAAATCAGAACTACCAGAGTCAAGGGAGAATGTGCGCGCTTCAGTCTCCAAGGACAAAGGCCCCTTTCTCGTCGACGACGCTCGTTCAGAGGAATGACCTCCGACTGCTCCTCAGAAGCCGACCACATGTGAATACATCAAGCAACTGAAGCGAGATATGGAGAAAAGTGATGAAGCTCTGACTAATCTGCATTTGGAACTCATTCTGCTAAGGGCAGATGTGCGCAGAAATCAGGTTTTGGTGGCGGGTCGACCATAGTGTAAAGAATACACCAGAACGATTACTCCACCCCATGGAGAGCGTTTTGAATGAGAAAATGTGTCAAAGAGGTTAGGCTCTAAAACACTGACCAACTATCCGATGGTGGAAAAAGAGCGCGCCGAGCACGAACCCCGTCGCCTGACCAACAGCCACGCAAACGAAAGGAAGGCACCAGGACCTCAGCATTCGACAGGTTGGGTGATTAAGAGGTGGACAACTGTCCGGCAAGCAACTTCGAAGCTGTAGGCCAAACCGAAAAGTGGTACCAAGAGGACCCACGAGATAGGTTGGACAGAAATAGGCATGGGACCAAGAACGATCCACTTGTAGCCCGACCTCAAGTTTTGGCTCATTCTCGGTCATAAGCTGCAGAAGAACATCTTATTTCTAGCCAGCTAAAAATTGAGTTGATGAAACCTCCCGTTGGGTTCCATCACCCTAAATTCAATAAGTACGAGCTGTAGACCGACTCATACACCTATCTAGTACATTATAGGTAGATGATGTCATTATACTCCACCAATGGCGCGCTTAGGAGCAAACTATTCCCATCTATCCTGAGGGAGCTCAGCCTCCTATGGTTTGATTGACTCCCAAAAGGATAGATCAGCTGTTGGAAGAATCTTTGTCTGGCATTCTCTGCGCAATTCATCACAAGTACTAATGTCAAGAAGGAGGTGGATGCCTTGCTCGAGCTACGCAAATTGAAATCCGAGTCGCTCTGGGAATATGCGGCTCTGTATTGGGAGTTCTACAACGAGATCAAAGATTGCGATCCCAAGCTTGTCGTCACTTCCTTCAAGCACGACCTTGATACAAAGAGCAAGATATTTGAGAATTTTCTCCTAGTCCAACCCATGCATATGGACGAATTGATAGGCCTAATCGAGCAACATGCTCGGTTTGAGTAGACAAGGGTCAAGGAGGAAAGAAGCAAGGCCGAATAGAATGTTAGGGGCTGAAATGATCCAAATAGGAAACGCTGAAGGGAAACAAATGTTGTACACATGAGAGAAAAGAAAGAGATCCGCCCATTCGAATACGTGACCGAGAAGACGGTATTCAGAATCCTTCTATACTAACTTATCCAAAAAATTGAGCACGAGCCCTTCTTCAAATGGCCAAACAAGCTGATGGGAGATCGAAGTTAAAAAATTAAAGGCTGCAATGTTCATATCATAGGGATCGAGGATACATGACAACAAACTATTGGCGTTTCAAGACATTCCTAGAGGAAATGGTAGCTAAGGGCCGCTTAAAAGAATGGATTGATGAGGAAAAAATATGGGCCGGCGTACAAAAGACGATGGTGCTCGGACAACGAGTACCGAAGAGGTACACACCATCGACTTATCCACGGTATGGTAGATCCATTGCAGGATAGGAGGTTATGTGCATGGAGTCGGCCCCCGGAAAGCGCCGAAGGGGGTAATCACTTTCACAGACAGGAACCTAGAGCGAGTATGGTATACACATAACGATGCCCTATGTATAAAATTGGAAATGAACACGTGGTTTGTCCAAAGGATCCTGGTGGATCTTGGTAGCTCGGCCGAGATAATGTATTACAACCTATTTAGAAAGATAGGGTACAAAGAAGCCAATCTTCAACCAACCAAAGTGCCATTGGTCGATTGCAATGGAGCCCTGGTCTAGCCGCTTGGCAAATTCACGATCCCTGTGGTGGCAGGATCGGTGACATTGTCGACAAAATTCATTGTGGTAGACGTCCAATCACCATATAATGCCATTGTTCTTAGGGATTGGGGGCACAAGTTAGGAGCGGTGGCTTCCACCTATCATTAGGTTCGTCTGGCTGAACGAGTTGGAAAGCATTTACAGCAACTAGGTGTCGACCAAGTAGTGCTACATTGCTTCATAAAAGTAATCCACTCTGGGGCAGGTCAACTAGGTTAAGATACCAGACCTACCAGTGCTAGAGGATGTCAGCATACTAGCAGCCAAAAAGGTTGTTGAAGATCCAGTCACAGTGCCTTTGGATGAACAAGATCTTGGAGATTTTTCTTGATTGGCTCCAGACTGGCCAAACAAGAGAGAAAGAAGCTGGTAAAATTCTTGACCGCCAACATCTCTTTATTTGCATGGACTCTATATGAGATGCCTAGCGTTGAACCTGAGTTCATTTGCCACAAACTCAAGGTTGATCCTGTCCATCGTCCAATGATGCAGAAAGCGCGACGGTCGACCGCAGCTCACTTGGATGCCGTTATCGAGGAGGTCAATAAATTATTGGAAGCAACAGCCACTAGAAAAGTAAAATACCCAAGCTAGTTAGCAAACATGAAGGTGGTTAAGAAGAAGAAGGGCACTTGGAGGGTCTGTGTAGATTACACTGATCAGAATGACGCTTGCCCCAAGGACAGCTTCCCAATTCCCAGGATTGACCAGCTGGTGGATGCAACAGCCAGACATGAGCGTATGAGTTTCATAGATGCCTATCGAGGTTACCATCAAATTGCTATGTTTGGCCTGGACTAGGACAAGACGACATTCATCACACCGAGGGGCCTTTACTGTTACAGAGTGATGCCCTTTGGCCTGAAGAATGTCGAGGCAACATACCAATGGATGGTGACTAGGACATTCAAAAAGAAGATTGGCAAAACTTTGGAAGCATATATCGATGACATGGTGGTTAAGAGCACCAAGGTCGAACGCCATCTGAGGGACCTGCAGGACGTATTCGATAATCTTAAAAAACACAAGGTATGGCACAATGCCTCCAAGTGCACCTTCGGCGTTGGCTCCAGAAACATTTTGGACTATCTGATGGCACGAAGGATAATTGAGGCCAATCAAAATCAAATCCGGGCCATCCAGTAGCTCACCTAGCTGACCGTAGTTAAGAAAGTGCAGAAGCTGACCGGCATGGCAGCCACCCTCAACCGATTCATCAGTATGTCGTTTGATAAATGCCGACCATTCTTTGAATTCTTGAACAACAATAGCCGTCTTAATTTTCTGTGGAATGAGGAATGTGACGAAGCTTTCATTCAGCTCAAAGAGTATCTCACCACGGCTCCCCTCCTAACTAAGCCCGTTGTCGATGAAACCCTCTTTTTTTACCTGGCTATATCTCCCCATGCTGTCAGCTCGACACTAGTCCGACACACTAAATTCAGGGATAGCCCCGTGTATTATGCGAGGAAAATCCTATTGGACATTGAAAAGCTCGCTTTAGCACTTGTAGTGGCATCCAGGAAGCTTGCCCCTTACTTTTAGGGGCACAAGATGATAGTCCTTATTGAATACCCACTCAAAGCTATCCTCAGAAGGGCTGACCTCTTAGGGAGGATTTCTAGATGGGCGATTGATTTGGGAAACTTCGACATCAAATATGAGTCCCGAAAGGGCATCAAAGCTTAGATACTGGCCGAGTTTGTGGCCAAATTCACGCATCGGCCAGATACCGTTGCCACTACTAAAAAGATGGAAGCGCCTCATGTTGACAAAGATGGATTCGACAAAAATATTTGGACGCTATAATAGGATGGAGCGTCCAACGACAAAGGAGCAGGAGCAGGGGTGTTACTCATTTCACCAAAGGGCATCCTTCATGACCATGCCATTCAGCTTCATTTTCAAGCCACCAATAATGAGGCCAAGTATGAAGCACTTCTAGTAGGACTCCAGATAGCCAAAGCAATCGGTGCAGACGAACTTGTCATCCACACCGATTCATAGTTGGTGGTAAATCAAATTTCAGTAGAGTACAAATCAAGGGACGGACGGATGGGCAAGTACATGAGCAAAGCTATTGAATTGATTCAAAAAATTTGAAAGGTCTAGGTCGCACAAGTTGCCAGGGAGCAGAACTCACATGCCGGTGCATTGGTAGGCATGGCTTTGGCCGCAGAAGTCAATGGTCACTAAACTGTTTCGATTGACTCACTTTCCCGACCAAGTATCAAACCCTTGGAATTCATTGAGGTATTGATGACAGAACACGATCCAAGCTGGATGGACCCCACCATCACCTATCTGATAGAAAACAAGCTGCCTATTGACAAAAGGGAAGCACACCGCATAATTCACAAGTTGGCCCAATTCTAGGTCTCTCTAGAAACCAAACTCTATTGACGGTCGTTCACTAGCCCGTACCTATACTGTGTACACCTGGTAATGATCGAGAATGTCCTGTACAAAATTCATTTCGGAAGTTGTGGCTACCATTTAGGGGGACGGTTCTTAGCCCACCGAGCAATCACTCAAGGCTACTGATTGCCAAAGATAACGGTAACTCACAAAAGTTAGAGCAAAAATGCGATAAGTGCCAATGTTTTTCTCTACTCATTCGGCATTTGGCCGAGGCACTTACCCCTATGACAAGCCCATGGTCGTTTGCACCATGGGGATTGGACATAGTGGCAAAACTATTGACGGCACCAGGCGGGTTCAAGTTTCTCATCATAGCTACCAACTACTTCACCAAATGGGCAGAGGCCGAACTGCTAGTCACCATTGAAGAAAAGGATGTCAAGTGGTTTGCTTGAAAAAATATTATCTCCAGATTCGGCATTCCTTACGCCTTAATTTTGGACAACGGAGTTCAATTTGTGGGAGGTCTCTTCACCAACTTCTGTGTCGAACATAGGATCAAATTCTACAATTCCACACCGTGTTATCCATAGAGTAACGGATAGGCCGAAGCTTCCAACAAGACGGTGGTATTGAAAATCAACAAAAGGTTACTGGCAACAAAGTGACGATAAGCAGAAGAATTACCAAGCGTGCTTGGGTGAACCGAACCACACCAAGGCGATCCACAGGACAAACTCCATTCTCCATAGCATTTGGCATTGAGGCCATCATCCCGATCAAAGCAGGCCTATCGACCATCTGAACCACACATTTTAATGAAGATCAAAATAGCCAAGAAATTGCCAAGGATCTGGATTTGGTCAAAGAACGACGTGACTAAGCCCGCATCCGTCTCGCCATCTATTAGCAAGAGGTGGACAAAGGGTACAATCAGGGGGTCCGGCAGCAGACATTTTGGCCAAATTATTTTGTACTGAGGAAGGTAGTGGCCAACACAAAGAAGCAGTCCGATAACAAACTTGGTCCAAACTGGGAGGGGCCTTACAAAATTATAAAGTAGATTGGCATGGGGGCCTACTGCCTAAAAGACATGATAGGGAAAGTTGTGCAAACCCCCAGAATGCAATCAACCTTAGAAAATATTACCAATAGTCATTTTCTTTTATTAAAATTACAACTTTTGTAGCTAGTTACAGCTCCTTTGTGTCAATAAATTCTGGTTTTCTAATTTGCCATGCTTACGAATGTACAAATACTACAACATTGAAGTTTAGGGTCTTTGACGAAAGGAGCCGTAGACCGATCGAGGAGCTTGCGAAAGGCTAGGGTCCACTTTTGGGGCCCTGAGACCGATAGGTGGGTAGCTGAGACACTCGAGCCACTAAGAGTTTGCAAGAATGCATGTAAGGACCCGGAAAATTTGAGTTTTTTAAAAATAATTATTTGAAAATTTATTACGGATAAATAATTTAATTTATTATGTTATGTATCGGATTTTAGTTATAAGACCCGAGCCCGGGGTCTTTGGTTTTATTTCACGCGTGAGGTATTCGTGGCTTATTACGTGGGAGCCCTTAGGGGCCTTAAAAATCAGATTTGGGGCTGGGGGGGGGGGGGGGGGGGGGGGAGAGTAAGCCCTCATTTCTCGTCATCCCACTCTCTCTCTACCGATGGCTCCACCTTCTCTCTAACCTCTCCACCAATCTACTCCACCATTTTCAAATTCCTTGGAGATATAGGAAGCTTGCATCGTGCTTAACGTGGCATCGAAGACGGATCGTGATTTGGTGCCCGGGAGGTGCGAATTTGAAGTTTGGAAGATCATCAAGCTAGGGCTTTCATCTCCTTTGATCAAATCCAACATTTGAAGCTTGAGGTAGGGATTTCTACCTTGTATTATGTGTATATGATGTGTTTTGGTCTTCATTTCGAGTATATTTTGAGGTTTGGAAGTGATTTGGTGAGTTTGCAAAAATGGAGATCGCGCAGAATTTCTGCAGATCGCGTGGGGGGCATCCGGACGGGAACCCTGGGCGTCCGGACGGCTGGCCCAGGAAATCAGACAGAGAGCTGGTAGTTTGGGCGTCCGGACGGGACCGGACGAAAATCCTATATTCTCCTTTGACTGTGTAATTGTTTCATATTATGCCTTGAACCATCCTTTAATTGGTAGTTTGACATGATCGTGGATCATTAATGCCTTGTGTGAGTGAATGGAACATAGTTGATATAATTTGAACGTGGTATGGATACACATGACATATTCCTATATTGTTAGTGAATGATATAAGCGCAATACTAGCCTCTATCGGGAGTGGTGCTAGGAAAATTATGAATCTAGCTCCCGTTGGGGAATGTGCTAGGAAATGCCATGAATTGGCTTGGCTAGCCTCCGTTGGGAGATGTGCTAGGATATAAATATGACAATTGATTGGCACGACTTGATGATTTGTCTAGCCTCCGTTGGGAGAAGTGCTAGGGCATAAACCATCTTAACCTTATGTGATTGTATTCGATTAGCATTTGATGTGGGCGATGAGTTAATAGCGAGGTGTAGTTGTTGCACGTGTCTTGGCAAATCGTGGGTTGTTATTCATGTTATAGTGCATGACGTATGGAAATATCACATTGACATACAATGCTCATAGTGCATGCCATGCATCTCACATGCACATAATCTTGGGCCGGTAGTGCCCCTTGTCTTTTGAAAATGGTTGGACACTTAGGCCATGTTTGGTAACCATTCCGTTTTCTGTTTTCTGTTTTTATTTTCTAAATTTTCTGTTTTTAGAGAAAAAAACATGTTTGTCTTGATGTTTTACTTCCAAAAAATCGAAAACAGTTTTCATTATTTTCAAAAAAAAGTGAAAGTATGAAAAGTGAGCTTTCATTTATTTCAAAAACAGTTTTCATTATTTTCAAAAATAAACTATGTGTATATGTATATGTATACATATATGTCTATACTTGAATATGTAGTACATGTATAATTATACATGTACATGATACATACATACATACATATATATATATATATACATATATATATATATACACACACACACACACACACACACATATATATATATATATATATATATATATATATACATTATATATATATACATACATAGTGTGTGTGTATGTATATATACATTATACACATATGTATATAATTATACATGTAATTGTATAATGTACATGTATAATTATATACATATATGTAATTGTATATGTATAATGTATATATACATGTATATATGTGTATATAATTATACGTATATACATGTATATACATTTATATGTATGTATATGTATAATGTACATGTATAATTATATACATATATGTATATAATTATACATATATATACATTTATATACATATACTTATACTTATGTATTATATAATATACATATATACATGTATATTCATATATGTACATACTTATAATATACTAATATACTAATATATATATATATTATATATATATATATATACTAATATATATATATATATATATATACTAATATATATATATATATATATATATATATATACACACGCACACACACTTAGATATATGATAACATATACTTATATATATATGATATATATAATCTTAGATATATTATAATATATACATTATTATATGTATATATTATACTTATACATACATAGATACGTACATGTATCTATATACTTAAATATAAGTATGTACTTATATACTTTGATATATATTTATATACATGTATATTATATAAAATATATATATACTTTGATATATACTTATATACATGTATATACTTATATGTATATTTATATACATGTATATACTTATATGTATATTTATATATATACTTACACACACACACACACACACGGACATATATATATACATATATATATATATATATATAAGTATTATACTTATATATATTATACACTTATATATACATACAGATATACTTATATAAAATATGTACACTTAGATATATTATAGCATATACTTATATATATATATAATATTATATACATATATATACTTATATTATATATATAATATATTATACATTATATAATATATACTTATATATAATATAGTATATATATTATTATAAGACTTATATACTTATATATATATAATAAACTAAAAACAGGTTAACACAAACAAGTTTTTTATTTTTGTTTTTTTAAAAACAAAAACAAAAATTAGGGAACAAAAATAGAAAACAGAAAACAGAAAACAGGAAGTGTTACCAAACAAGGCCTTACTATTTTGGGTATCACAATTATGAAGTAAATCGGGTTATTAAACGGTGCTTGGTGAAAGTTGTGAATATTATATTGTGTTTTTATAATATTGAAATTCGGGGCGTGACAATGCACCAGTCTCCAAACCCTCAGTGGGGGAGGGAAGGGGCAAGTGGCTTATTGGCTGTTGAAGCTATAAAATTAAAAGGCGTGTCGGCCGAATGACATATCAACCACTACCAGTAGAACATAAAAAGGTACATTGGCTGAAAGAACTAGACAAAAGAGATTAAAAGTCAACATGAAGATCAAATAAAAGATAGCAAATACGGGGGACAACAAGTACACAAACTACTGACCAGATGTCACAGTTTGATGTCGATTAAGCAAGAAGAAATGGCAAAAGCAACAATGTCAAAGAAAATTAAAGCTATTGATCAGTGAAAGGCTCCTCCCCTTAAGGGACAACAGGTACCACCTCCTCCTCTCAAGCAGTTGGGAGATTGCGTTCAGTGGCAGAAGTAGTGGCCAGAGCTGCACTTGGGAAGGTAGGAATGTCTTGTATGAGTGGCAAGTCACCAGAAACAATGGCAATCTTTAGAGCATCGACCTAGCCACGCTGATACATAGTATCCTGAGCCTTTTTGAGCTCGTTCTCGCACTAGCATTCGGCCTCACCAAAACTGACATTGTAGGTTGTCGTCGCCACTTTTTTATGCTTCTCTCGTAGCTCTTTGACCTCCTTCAATAGAATGTCATTGGCATTTTGAACGATGTTCATATTTGAGGTTAGCTGAGCCACCTCATATTTCAGTTGGGCGATCTCCAGCTCCCATTGTCTTTGCAGCTCTTTCTCGGTGGCCAACCGTTGAACTAATCAACTGGTAATCTTCATCGTCTCGAAAAGATGTTGATCAAAGGTTGAGAAAGCCTAGATAGTCTGGAAGAAAAAGGTGTATGACATTAGAAATAACAAAAGTTTGAGCCTGCTAAAAACATAAGGCAGGCAAAACTCACTGAGAAGGCGTCCTTTAGGGTCTTTGGTGAAGGGCCTTTATGGTCGTCGGCATCACTTCTTTATCCTTTGGCGTTGTGACCTATGTCTTGCCAGCCCTAAAATTAGGCCTCTGCGGCTCAGCCTCAACAGGACCTGTCTATTCTCCACCGGAGGCAATGGACCGAACAGGGGATGAACATTCAACCTCTTCCTCGGCAGACTCCTCTCGAGGTCACTTGCAAGTAGCAGGGAGAGAAGTGGTTGGTGTCGTAGTGTGAGACCGAGTGATGGCCAATGGAGGAGACAGAGTTGCGAATGCTGATGGGTCGACGAAGTGAGAAGAAATTGACTTGGATGTTCGGTGCGGTACGTGCTCCATGCTTGGTTGCGCGACATCGGCTGGGATGTCTGTCTGATCAAGATATTGTAGAAATTTACTGGAAGAAGCCTGTTTGGCTCAGCGGTCTTCAAGCGTGTGCTTATAGTGGGGCTCAAAAGCACTATTAAAGAATTGATCTGCACATCCTCGACCATGGTTACGGAAATACGAGTATGATCAGGTAAAATACTTGGATTCCGTATTGGCCATAAAGAGATAAATGAATCGGCAGTAGAACAAATATGCTTAGAAGTGCCGAAATCTATAATCTAGTATCTCGGTGAAGAAAAAATATTGTTAAAAGCAACTGATGAGCATATACCTATGACACAAGACATAGCAGGAATGTCATGTTGAGCGGCAGAGGCCTTAGATGAAGTGTCCAAATGGTTGGAAAACAAAGTTGCCAATTGTTGACATTGATCAGAACTGAGGTTATAAAGTATGTTGCCAAAGGTATTAGGATGATCAGGTGCAGCAGTACTAGAATTAGTGTCACTGGAGACTTGGCTGATAACATTGCGTTGATGAGGATTATTGCGATATCTAGGTTTGTAACCAGGAGGATATCCATGAAGCTTATAGCATTTTTCAATTGTATGACTTTGGAGATTACAGTGAGTACAATAAGGCCGGTCTTTCTTCGGACAGCTACCATGGTTTTGGTTTCCAAACTTCTTGAAACCTTCATTTTTTACTGCAAAAGCTAGAGAAGATGCAAATTCTGGATTCAATGAAGTACTAATAATCCTTTGTTTTTTTTCTTGAGAAATTAGGGCAAAAATTTATTGATAGGAGGTAACGGATCCATAAGAAGAAGTTGACCGCAAACTTGGGCGAAAGAGTCATTCAATCCCATAAGGAATGACAAGATGTATTCCATCTGATAGTGTGAGATCAGATTTGTAACACCGCCACAAGTACATGTTCCACAAGTACATATAGGGTGGAAATTATTCAATTCATCCCAAATCGTTTTCAATTTGGTGAAGTATACGCTTACAGAATCATCATTCTGAGCCAAATTCATCAGTTCACGACGTAATTGAAAGATCCTTGGTCCATGACTATGTAGAAATCGTTCGCGCAGATTTAACCAAATCTCATATGAAGACTCAAAAAAGATAACACTAGCAGAAATTTCTTTTGAAACAAAGTTTAAGATCCAAGAAATAACCACATTATTGTTCCTAATCCAAGCATTGAGAAGATTAACATCAGTACCTTCAGGTTTCTGGATAGTTCCATCAATGAAACCTAATTTGTTTTTGATCGATAGTGCAATTAACATTGCTCAACTCCATGAAGCGTAGTTATCGCCTGTAAGGGATTGTGAGACCAGCAGCAGACAAGGACCATCTGAATGATCTAAAAAATAGGGACTTGATGGATCGTCAATAGCAGAGCGTCCATTACCGACTCGTTGATTCGCCATTACAGAAGAGGAGAACTTGAATCAGAGAAACGGAGCATTGAAGTGCTCTGATACCATATTATTTCTAGAGCATGTAAGAGTTAACAGAAGGAAAGAGTAAAGTCATTCTCTTATTACCCTGGAATACTTGAACTACAACTTATTTATACTGAAGTCCTAACAAACTTCCTAATTAACTAACTAGCTAACAAACAACAAACTGACGAACTATTTAACAGATGGTAACAAACTTCCTAACTAACTCTAACTAGGTGTTAAAGTATGGATTGAGTGGTACCAATTTGGTTGGGAAATATTAAAGTCCTACTTTTTCTTGGCCAAAAAGATTAATTAAGTGGCCCAAAGCCCACCACCCGGCACGACCAACTGGACAGACATCGGCGGCGCACATGTGGTCAAAGGAGCAATAAAGAGCACATTCACCCACTCATAAAAATTGTATGACCCATATGAAAATTTTCACGGGTAGAGTCTTGTCTCCCCTCCAAAAATGTTGTCCCCTTTCTGGCATAATTCTTTCAATATTTAATTGTCTGTAGTATATGTTAAGCACACGCAATCTATGTAAAATACTCTTAAATTTTACTTTCAATTTTTAAAAAATATAAAAGAAAATCACGCAGCATCTCTCGGTGAATGTGCTTCCGATATTAAATGAACTTCTTTATGGAAGCAACTGTGTTCTCAAAGTATACATAATCTTAAGATTCTTAATCTATTCTTTTCCTGATTTGATTACTTATTATTTCAATTAGGAAAACCAAATCCAGTTATTAAGAATCCCAACCAAATTCTCTCCTTTTCTGATTAAAGGGTTATGAATTCAAATATAAAAAAGTTATTTCCTCTCTCCCTCAACTACTTTTTCGTTTACATATCTTCAAATTCACTGCTTGTTCTACCTATTTAAAATTCAACCATGAAAATATTTTAAATTATGTTTGTCTTAGTCCAGATTCACATATCACCCATGCAAAGTTCTAATATATACTTTGTCTTCAAAGGGTGCTAAATTAGAAAAAGTAAACTAATTTCTTTTATTCTAATCTCATTTCCTATATATTAAAATAAAAATTATCAAAAATTGAATACACAAGTTTAAGTATTTTTATAAAGAAAAAACTAACTACTTCTTTCGTGTATCGCACTTGCCTTATGTTCTGAATATTTAAGTGAAAAAGTGGAAAAGAGTCGATTGTATTGACATTTGAAAATAATTTACTGAATATGGGAAAAAAAACTAGGAAACTTTGGAATCAAATGTAAGGACCCGATATAATTCATCCAGTAATAATAATTTTTTGATTTAGAATTTTTATTCCGGTTGCTCAAATTATACACATCCATGTCATTTAAAAATAGGGACTAAACCAAAACTTTAAAAAATAGTAGGGATAGATCTATAATTTATTTAACTTAGGGGTTAAACTATAATTTAAAGATTAAGGTTAAAATCTTAATTAATTAATAGTACATAAAAGTCTAAGATCGTCTTTTCAACTGATCAAACTGAATTTCTAACTGGTCAAAATGGCAACTGTCTAAAATAGTAATCACACTTTAACGGGTCTTGACTTGTTGACTGGTCAGGCCCTACCCCAACCACTGGAATATATCCTTACCCCTGCGTAATCATGTTTAGATAACATATATAGATTTATTTATTTATTTTATTATTATTATTTTCTTTTTGCATATCCATTGGGTGCTTGCTAAGAGATCCTTGAATTAGTCCTTATATGCTTCATCTCTTCTCCTTCGTTTACCTCTAGTGTTGTTGGTGTTTGTGTTGTTTGTGTTGATTTGTCTAGGTGTTCCATGGCTCGCGGTAAAGGGCAAGATTCCAGGGGCAAAGGTCCTGAAATTAACCATTTTCCCTCCAATGAGTTTAAGGAAAAATATGCCCATTTTGAAAATCGCACTGTTCTGATTGAATGCACTCTCAACCTAGCCTCCTTTAAGGATGCTAACCTAGTTCCCTGCATAAACCATCAAGGTTGGGGTAACTTGCTGCTCTCAAAGGAATTGTAAATCTCAATATGGTTCGAGAATTTTATTGCAATATCTCATGCGTGGATTTTGTTACTGAGACTATTACTACTTGGGTTTTGGCCAAGAAATCCTTATAACGCCCCATGTTCTCGGCCACCTTGTTAGTCCTGAACCACTACCTGAATTTGGCTACCCAGTCCCTACCCATACTGACGTGCTCCAACTCAAGAGGTTTGCAGTTCCATCCTTGGGTGAAAAACAAAATCAATCAAGGGGTTCTACTGGCATCCTATCGGATTCTTAATCTCTTCTACTAGAGCTCCTGTGAACCAACCTCTCACAATTCCAATGTGCTCTCCCTTAGGGGGTTAGCCCTCCACCGCATTGGCTGCCAATCTACCATTGATTGGACTCGGATTGCATTTCGCCAGCTTGGGAAGTTTGATTCCCACAAATTTCCAAAGAAAGCCTCTCTCCCATTTGGTGTCCTTGTGTCTCACCTCCTTCTAAATGTTCTCCAAGTTCTAGTGATTAAGGGTGAACCAATAGTTTTATCTCGCGTTCACATCAATCTTCCCAATCCCGTGTTCTTAGCTCCGCTCATAAGGCTCTCAATGTTTTTGCTGCTAAATTTGATGATGATGATATGGATGCTCTTTTTGCTGCTGGAGAGGAAGTCTTTGCCGAGGCTATTGGCACTCCTTCTCCTCTTTCTCTGGCTCGTCGTCGTACTCGCCAATCTATAGCTATTGCCTCCTCCTCTTTGGCCCCAGCCCCCATGACCATGGAATCCATTACTGCCAATTAGACTCGTTTATTTGAAATGATGGGCCAGTTCCAACAATCTCAAGGCAGTATTATCACCCAAATGAATGAAATTCAGGCTACCCAACTTCATGCTCAACAAGAATCATCTCGCTCTACTGCCACTATCCTTCGTCATAAGCCAAATCACTACCTTGCTGAACCTTGTTACTATCTTTATCTCACAAAATCTAGAGGTGCCCCAGTTTTCTGGATACCAAGTGTTTTTGCCTGAGCACATGCGACAATATCAGTGGCTATGCAGTTCCATTTTTCCTACGTCCTCTCTTATGGTTTTGATACTGTCTAGCCTTTGCTTTTGTGTTTTTACTTATTGTTCATTCGTTTCCCTTTAGCTTATCCAATGCTAACTCGTAGATGTTGTTTTTGGTATGCTTTGGTTTTTTACGTTCTTGATTCGTTTATTTCTTGCTTTACCAGGATTTATATCTGCTTTTGCCAGGATTTATATATCTTTTGGCTACACTATGTTGGGGATTCACATGGAACTGGAGGTCTCGTGACTTGGGTAACGAAATCTGAGATTGTGCCCAAAACATCTCAACTTTTGGCGTGGGAGCGTTTCGGTTAAAACGTACACGACTTTTCCACCCGGAGGACGTTCTGGACGAAATGCAAATGATCGATCTCGAGATTTCTCATAGAACTGGACATCTCGTTAATTGGGTATCAAAATCCGAGACCGTGCACAAAACATCACAACTTTCGGCTAAGGGAGTGTTTCGATTAAAACACGACTTTTCCATGTGGAAGACGTTCCAGACGAAACGAGAATGATTGATCTCAAGATTTTTTGTAGAACCAAATGTCTCGTGATCTGGGTATCGAAATTCAAGATCGTGCCCAAAACATTGCAACTTTCGGCTGTTTCGGTAAAAACACGATTTTTCCACCCAGAAGACGTTCTGGACGAAACGCGATTGATTGTTCTCGACATTTCACATAGAATCGAACGTCTCATGAATTGGGTATTGAAATCCGAGACCGTGCCCAAAATATTGTAACTTTCCGCGCTGGTGCATTTCGGTAAAAACACGACTTTTCTACCGGTGGATGTTTTGGACGAAACGTGATAGATCGCTCTCAACATTTCACGCAGAACCTGACGTCTCATCAATTGGGTATCAAAATTCGATACCGTGCTCGAAACATCGCAACTTTCGACGTAGGGGCATTTCGGTTAAAACACAACTTTTTCACCCGAAGGACGTTCTGGACGAAACACGAATGATCAATCTCAAGATTTCGTGAGGAACTGGACGTCACATGAACTGGATTTCAAAATCCCAGGTCGTGACCGAAACATCGCAACTTTCGGCGCAGATGACATTATGGTAAAAAGTTAACTTTCCCACCCGGAGGACGTTCAGGATGAAACGCGAGTAATCAATCTCAAGATTTCACGCCGAACCAGATGTCTCGTGATCTGGGTAACGATATCCAAGATCGTGCCCGAAACATCGCAACTTCCGGCGCGGGGGGTGTTGCTGTAAAAATACAACTTTCCCACCGAAGGACATGCCAGACAAAACGCGAATGATCGATCTCGAAATTTCATGCAAAATCAGACGTCTCGTGAATTGGGTATTGAAATCTAAGACCGTGCCTGGAACATCGCAACTTTCAGGCGCAAGGGGCGTTTCGATTAAAATCCGACTTTCCCACCCAAAGGATGTTTCAGACGAAACGCAAATAATCGATCTCGATATTTTTCCACGGAACCGAATGTCTCATGATCTGGGTATCTAAATCCAAGACCGTGCCCAAAACATTGCCATTTTCAGGGTGGGGGCGTTTGGTAAAATCACAACTTTCCCACTTGGAGGACGTTCTGGACGAAACGCGATTCATCGTTCTCGACATTTCATGCAGAACCGGACGTCTCATGAATTCAATGCCGAAATCCGAGACCGTGCCTGAAACATCGCAACTTTCCGTGCAGGGGCATTTCCGTAAAAACATGAGTTTTTCACCCGATGCACGTGCTGGACGAAACGTGATTGATCGTTCTCGACATTTCATGCAGAACCGGACGTCTCGCCAATTGGGTATCAAAATTTGAGACCGTGCTCGAAACATCGCAACTATCGGCGTAGGGGGCGTTTCGGTTAAAACACGACTTTCCCACCTGGATGACGTTCGGCACGAAACATGAATGATCAATCTCGAGATTTTCTATGGAATCGGAACGTTCTCTGGGTGGAAAAGTCATGTTTTTATCGAAACGCCCCTGCGCGAAAAGTTGCGATGTTTTCGGTACAGTCTCGAATTTCAATTCCCAATTCACGAGACATCCAGTTCCACGAGAAATCTCGAGATCGATCATTCATGTTTCGTCCAAAACGTCCTTCGAGTGGAAAAATCGTGTTTTTAGCGAAATGTCCCCCGCGTCGAAAGTTGTGATGTTTCGGGCACGGTCTCGGATCTTGTTACCCAGATCACGAGTCATTCGGTTCCATGTGAAATCTCTAGATCAATCATTCATGTTTCGTCCGGAACATCCTCAGGGTGGAAAAGTCATGTTTTTACCGAAATGCCCTCTGCGCCGAAAGTTGCAATGTTTCGGCCACGGCCTCATATTTTGATATCCAGTTCATGAGACGTCTGGTTTCGCACGAAATTTCGAGATCGATCATTCGCGTTTTGTCCCGAACGACCTCCGGGTGGAAAAGTCATGTTTTAATCGAAACGCCCCCTGCGCTGAAAGTGGCGATGTTTTGGGCACGATCTCGGATTTGATACCCAATTGGCGAGGCATCCAGTTCTACGTGAAATGTCAAGAACGATCAATCAAGTTTTGTCCGGAATGTCCTCGGGGTGGAAAAATCGTGTTTTTACCAAAACGCCCCGCGCCAGAAGTTGCGATGTTTCGAGAATGGTCTCGGATTTCAATACCCACTTCATGAGACGTCGATTTCGTGTGAAATGTCGAGAATGATCAATCGCGTTTCGTCCAGAACGTTGCATTTTGAGTTTTGGAAGACTTGTGGATTCAAGGCTTAAGCAATCAATCACTTGGTGCGGTGAACGAGAATTAATCAACCTTGGTTCAAGTATGAGGAATCATAGTTGTGAGTATAGTTTAATTTGTAATTGCACAATGGTGTTGATAGTGATTTGATTTCTTCCCGTGAATTTTACCCATTTAAGGATTTTCCAAGTATATCCCATTTTCTGCTTTTATGTTATTTATTTTATATGCTTATGTTTAGTGCATGTTAGGTTAGTACAGTTTTTCAATATTTACGAAAAAAAACATGATGTGGTGTGCGTAGTTTATAGGGCAGCTGTAACACGAAAGTGCGAGAGCAAAATTAAAGTGATATAAAAGTTTGAATCCAAAAGTGATATCCTTAAGTGTTATTCATTAAATTTATATCACGATTATTGTCGACATTCAATCACACACCACTGATCTAACCAAATGCCACATCATGGTATGTAACGCCCTGATTTCCAGACATGTTAATAAAAGGATAAATAAGTAAAATTTTCATTTCTTAACACCACTCCTCAGGTGTTGGAAACGCCATCCTAGAGATTCTCTTCTTTATCGATAGGATTCTCGAAAGGAAGAATAAAAAAGGTCTAGGAAATATGTTTGTTCGCTAAACATGCATACATTTGCTCACATTTTGAGCGAAGAATTTATTAAAGCATGATCTAGGCTAGGTGAAACGAATGGCTAAATAGCACCAGTGATTCTCTGAGCCGGTCTGGATTTCGAACGCCTCGGGTACACTCAGGCAAGCTTATATGTAAGGGGGTGCGGCGGTCAACCAATAGCAAATCAAAATCAGTATACCTTGTCACTTCAATATCTTCATATTAGCCAAACAACACACGAGTTCAAAAATAAAGTTGTTTGTCAAAAAGTACATCAAAAACACTTTTCAAAGAAAGTCTGAGCAACTCTAAGGCTAACTAGATGAACCAACAATGCTCGACGATGTCGTCTTCTAGAAAGGTATCCTCTTGGATCGGGTACTCGGGTTCTGCTCTATCTTCATCCCTACTTGTCATGAAACTCCAGGGGCAAAAATGAAGATACACCATGAGTTTGACACTCAATAAGAAGATCCTACCCTTTAGACCTTCTTTTTAATGTTTGAAGCATCATGATGTGCAACTATGAATGAATAGTATGTCCAAAAACGATAACAAGTAAATACTAAAATAAAGTATCAAAATGTTAACTCTTGTTGGATTGGTGATATTGCAATATTCCAGATACTATTAGAGTTCTCAATTCAACCAATTCAAGTATGACCAGGTCATATCACATTCGTTCATTTAATCTCAATATGGTATTCTCATCAGGTAACGATCACGACCTCTTTGCTAACCGTGCTTCCCAACCACTATGCTCCCAAACCACCGTAATCCTTTTGTCGTGTTCCCAATCAATATGCTCAGCCTAACTGTTACATTCTCCCTTATCATGACAGTAACAAAAGTACGCCAAAAAAACTTGACATCAATAGACTGAATAAAAGGCATGCTAAGTTCATATATAATAAGGCATGAGCATAACTTTGCTAAATGCATGACACGACTAAATGCACAACTTGGGTAATACATAACTTGCGTTCATCACACCTCTGATTTAGTCAAAAAATTTGGCTCAAGTCGTATCATAATCAAGATAACCAGAGATATTCTAATGGAGAATATATTTACAATAATATCCAACATTCACAAACAAGTTTCCAAAAACATCCACGAGAGGCCCGCATATTGATTATCAACTTCACGTTCTATATTCACAGGTCAATATACAAAGATTTAGTTAAACATTCTTTCATGGTGATCAAGCCATTGATTGCCATAGCATAAGCATATATCATCATAGCAAAAATAAGATAGTAGGATATATTCATGGACAACATTCTAACATGATAGGATGACATGGCATAATGTAATGTAATTAGTTTCAAATGTGAAATTGCAATAGCTATCTAAGTATGTTTAAGTGCATTAGCATGGGTTAAGGTTAAGTGGTCCTGGCATCATATGCAATGGAACAATTGGATATTTGCTAGTTGGTTTGGAGCTAGTCATTTGAATGGGGTATCTAGGTTCATCTAGTTGGATTTGGTGTGTACAAGGTGAAAGAAGTGGTCACGGGATAGGGGTCATCCAGATAGATGACTCTTAAGTCATCTGGTTGGATTTCATCTTCCTCGAATTTTAGTTTATGTATCACAAGATTAAGGCATCCATTCAACTCCAATATTCTATAATTTTACAAGGACGTACTTCAAAATGTTGGGAATACTCCTTATGAAGGACTTGAGACTAGGGGGTGTGTTTATGTTGGGCAAAACATGATAATAGTAGAATGGTTCAAAACCTAACACATTTTATGGAGTTCTAGGTGTCCAAAAGAGTTATTCAAATTGGATATGTAATATAATACATAAATTTATCGTCATACAAAATTTGAGCTCATTCTGAGTCTCGCAGCATTCACATGGTTGTCTCGAAGTTTGGGTTAGAAATCTATCTAAAACAGAAAACGTCATTTACAGAGGTGAAGTTCATCAGGATGGGCCACTTTTTGACCAACCGGTTGACATGTGTTTTCAACATAAAAGTAAGATACAGTGATGAGATTCATTTGGATGGGCCATTTTTAGACCAACCGGTTAAGATAGTTGTCTTCTTCAATAAAAGAGCTACTTCTTCCATTGAAGCACTTGAAGCTTATGAATATTCTCTAAACATTAAAATTGCATTTTCAAGGATAGGAAGACTTACTTCTAGGTGGTGAGTAAGAATGAATTGGATTGATTATAAGTTGGGCTGAGCACTGAATTGGGGAAAACATCAAGTGGGTTCTCTTCCTTCTCCTTCTCCTTCTTCTTCTTCTTCTTCTTCTTCTTCTTCTTAATTGATGCCTCCTTCTCTCTCACTCTCAAACTCAGGATATCAATTCATTGGTGTCCATGAACCAAAGGAAGCTTACTATTTATAGGCAAGGAATGGAAACTCATCCAACGTGTGGGAAGAAACCATGGAAATCCGAGGGAGGAGAAGCGATGGAGTCGGGGTGAAGACTTTGGCTGCCATGGATGGGAGTGAGAAGACAGCCATGTAGGTTGAGTTGATATCAATTGTGGGATAAGGAGCGAAGAGCAAGAGTTGGAGAACAAAGATGAGGTCACGATGAGGGAAAATGTATAAGGCTAGGAATACGATATATGCATCATAGGTGATATATATATACACACACATGTGTGTAAAAACTGTTTAATTATGTATTTAAACCATATAAATGCAAAATTTCAAATTAAATTTCTTATATTAATCTACATTACGATAATTTAATGGTTCATTCAAGTTATGGCTCAAAAATACAAAATATTTATTTATTATAAATTAATTTAATACGGGTCCTTACATTGTAAATACAATGTTTCTCATCATATAGTGTTTTCTTCTAATAACGACCCGACTACCATGCTAACGTGTTCCTGACTGCTGACATTCCAAGCCATCATGTTCTCTTCTGCCATGTTTCCAAACTTTATGTTTCCGAACGTTATATTTTCAAACATCATCCTGATGCCAATGTACTACCTAAACTTCACTTCCACAGTGACTAGACTTTGCTAAAATGGTAAACAATGTAACTTGGTTAAATGCATAGCAAGGCTAAAGACTCGGCTTAAGATGTAGCTCGGCTAAAGATACCTCATGGTCCAAGAGATAGCTCAGCTAAAGTCTCATCATGGATAAAGACACCCAAAAAGAAGGATGGAATCTATGTTATCTAGACATGCTTAAGAAAGCGATACCGACAATGAAGTACCCAAAAAAATTAGTGGAGAGCATGGGAGAGGGAGGGGCAAGACCAACACGAAGCAAAGCCCCAAATCGCCAAAACAGAGAGAGACGAGAGAGAGATTCATATTAGTTAGCAAATCGAAGAGGTCCAGAGGAAACCGCATCAAAATTGCTCAAAATCACCCCTCGGTAAACCTAGAAAGGTGAAGATGATATAAAATACGAAACTTGGGTATAAATCCATATCGCACAAGTGACTGGAGCGACGAAGTTGTCGTTGGATGGATCGCTGGTGCTCTTAGGGTGTTTTTGGATGATAGGATAGATAGAGAAGGTCATTTGTGATGTCGCGGAGCAATCTAAAGTCGCTCGAGGTACGTTCAAGGCGAGAGACTATCACTCATAAGGTCGGTGGGCATGGGTCAAGCGACACAACGTCGCAGGTTACAAGTATAACAAAAATAGGATAGAGATTGTCACCAGTTCGTCGCCCATTGGTTGGTGGAGCGACACAAAAAAGCAAAGTCACTGGAGCGACAGTCTTGTCGTTGGAGCTATGGAAAAAACAAAAGAATCTGCATAAATGTCAGTCAAAGAGCAAAATAACAAAGGAATTGACTCAAAACCCACACAGAAATTTAAATATCAGGTCATGACGATGCAATGATAGTTTAATCACAAACACACACGCGAGTGAGGATGGAAAAATGTCAAACACAAGAGGGACAGTAGACCAGACAAGAAATAGTAATTCCATGAGCAAGTGACGGTGTGTGGGTGGTAAGTCGTTTGTATTAGGCACGAGGAGCCTATTTTAATCCATATAGTGCCTTGTTTAAGCGATACACATGATCTGGTTTATGTGGGCCTTCAAACCCGTTAAGCTGTGATACATAAACTTCTTCTTTGATGATACCATTAAAGAAACTGCTTTTAATGTCCAGTTGATGTAGTTTGAAACCTAGAAAGAAGGCTATGGCTAGCATGATATGAATGGATTCAAGTCTAGTAACAGGGGCAAATGTCTCATCAAAGTCTATCCCTTCTACTCGTGTGTATCCCTGAGCAACTAGACGGGCTTTATTTCTAACTACACTCCCTTGTTCGTTAGATTTATTCTTGTAAATCCACTTTTGTTCCGATTATGTTCGTGTGTTTAGGGCGAAGAACTAATTTCCATACATTATTTCATTCGAATTAGTTTAGTCTTCATGCATGGCATCAACCCAGTTTTCATCATTTAAAGCTTCATTTATATTTTTCGGTTCAAGTAAGGAGACATAGCATACATAAGATACCTCATCACACATTTGCTTCCGAGTTTTCATTGGTTCGTTAACCTTACCAAGAACCTGAATTGTTGGATGATGGAGTTTGATGCGGGATGATGGCTCTAGTGTTTCTTCCTCACTTTCTTTGTGATTTTCTTTTTCATCTTCAGCTTCATCTTCATTCATATCAGATGTCAGATTATTGTGTCTATTTTCTGTGTCCTATTCAAAAACCTGCTCAAATAGTTCATTAGTAGTAGTATCACTTTCATCTACATATTTTTCATCGACAATCACATTGATAGATTCGATAATTGTATGAGTGCATTTGTTATACACGCGAAAGGCTTTACTATCAGTACCATGCCCAAGGAATATTCCCTCATTACTCCGAGCATCAAACTTACCAAGTTGTTCTCTATCTCGCATAATGTAACATCTACTACCCAAGGTTCTGAAGTATTTGACATTTGGTTTCCTACCTTTCCACAATTCATATGAAGTATTTTTAGTGCCAGCATGGAGATACACTCGGTTAATAGTATAGCATGCAGTAAACACTGCTTCTGCCCAAAATTTTAAAGCAACAAGTTTGGCATGCAGCATAACACGATCCATTTCTTCAATAACTCTATTCTTTTGCTCAACAATCTTGTTTTATTGAGGTGTCTTGGGAGCTAAGAATTCATGGCTAATTCCTAGTTCATCACAAAACAAAGCATACTCTACATTCTCAAATTTCCTTCCATGATATGAACGAATGCAAATGATACATCCAATTTTCACACCATTTACATTTTGAAATTTTAACAAGTGATTTAAATAAAGATAGTGTTTAAAATTTTTCCTGAAGAAATCTCACCAATGTTAAACGTGTAAAATCATCTACAATAATAAGAATGTACCATTTTCCTCCAATGCTTTCTTCTATATGGTCCCGTCAAGACCATATGGAGCAATTCGAGGGCTTTTCTAGTCATACTACTAGTCATCTTTTTATGTTGTGCCCTCATTTGCTTTCCAAGTTGACACGGACCTCATATCTGGTTCTCAATATTACCTTGTCTAGAGACGCCACGAATCAATTCTTGTCTAGTTAACATAGATAAATCTTTGTAGTTGCTATGTCCTAGATGTTGATGCCATAGTTCAGTGTCCAACATCATATTAGATTGACATAAAACTTCATTTTTTGGGGATGATCCCATAACAGTTGTCAAAGGTGCGAGTGTCATGCATAATTTTTTTTCCTTGGTCCATCACAGATATAGCAGTCATTTCTAGATAATCGAACTTCATGATTAGAGTCACACATCTGGCTTATGCTAATAAGATTTCCCTTGAGACCATCCACATATAGAACAGTTTCTAAGTGCAACATGCTGGGAGTGCTAATAGTGCCACGTCCTACAACCCGAGATGTATTGCCATCGCAAAAAGTGACAACCCCGCCATCATATTTTTCTAACTTAATGAAGATTGACTTATCACCGGACATATGTCGAGAGCATCCACTATCAAGATACTGCATGCGAGTATTTCTAGTTTTAAGGGTTGTGTGAGCGACTTGGCAATATAGGTCATTTTTCTTAACCCGTATATGTCTGGTTTTAATGTGTTGAACAAAGTTCTTGATTGGGTTTGTCATGACATTTGGTACACCACTCCGTTTGTTGCATTCAATAGTTCAAACATTGTTAGCTTTAGCAAGGTCTGTAGTTATGATTTCTAGTTCCTTCTCTAGATTTTTGGTGTGATTTGGTTAAGTTGTCATTTTCAGCGCAAAGCTTAAAAACCTGCAATTTCAGATTATCCCTTTTTGTGGTAAGTTTCTCTGGATAGCATTCTTTTTTCCAACCTACTTTAACAAGTTTATGTACTTTTCTTCATATTTCTTATATTTCTCAACAATTTTGATGTTGTACATATTGATTTTAACACTTTTTTTATAAATCAAATTATATGCTTCTAGAAGTTCTTCATAGTTATTAATCTCATTTCCTTCTTCACTTCTACTATCTTCAGAGGACTCCTTATCATTAGGTTCAGAGGTAGGATGTGACAACGATAAAATTTGTATTGTTTTTAGTTTCTTCTTCCAGTTTATCACTATCACCGTCATCATCCCATGTAATGCTAACCTTAAAGGTAGCTTTCTTTTTCAGCTTATTTGCACAATCGTGTGCAAGATGACCATGCCCAAGGCATTCATAACATTTAGGTCCAACAGGAGGTCCTTTTACGAATTTTTTTTTTTGGTTCCAGAAGTATCTTCTTTCCCTTATTGAAAGGACAACAGTTATTCATTTTACTAGGAGTTTTCTTCTTAAATAATTTCTTAAATGTTTTAGTAACTAAAGCCATAGCTTCAATGTCATACTCACCCTCACTGTCAAAATCATTTGTCATGCTTTGGGAAGTGGTAAATGCTATAGGTTTTGGATTGACTTTAGGCTTAGGTTTATGAGAAATCGGTAATTGCATATCTACCTCATAAGTTTGAATAACGCCTACAACTTCTATAGATTTCTCCTTGAGCTTATGTTTTCCCTCGAGCATAGTGACTTTTGTGTTAAAACGTTCAGGCAGAGAGAGACCTAAGAATTTGCTTGAAGTGTTGATTTTTCAGCAATAGTTAAACTAGAGAGAGTTTTACGCACTACTGCTCTCTCAATGGTGACCAGGGGATAATTGTATTTAGTAATGCAAGAGTTCCATATTTCTTCGTCAGTTGATCTCAAGATAACTTTAATCTTAGATTTTCAGTAATCAAAATTATCACTGCCTTGAATAGGAGTGCGACCCGTGACGTGGCTCATGTTTATATTAGTACTCATATTAACAGGTCCAACTCTATGAGAAATGAGTAACCCACTCTGATACGAATTGAAAAACTGTACTAACCTAACATGCACTAAACATAAGCATATAAAATAAATAACATAGAAGCAGAACAAGCGGTATACGTGGAAAACCCCTAAATGGGTAAAAACCAAAGAAGAAATCAAATCACTATAAATATCATTGTGCGACTACAAATTAACATATACTCAGAACTACGACTCCTTACAGTTGAACCAAGTCCTTGAATCCATGAGTCTTCCAAAACTCAAAATGCACAAATGACTGATGTTTAAGCCTTTGATGCTAAAAATGATATCTCGTGGTCTTTAAATTGAGTCATCAAAGGGCATAGTAACATAGCTACCAAAAACTCCTATTTTGCGATCACCTCATATCTCTTGAAGGTCTGAGAACGTGTGTGCTCTACCAGAAACCATAAAATCTATTTTATAAACACCTCGATCATGTCACTGGAGCGACGTACACGTTGTTTGCAAGCGACCCTCTCGCTTGGGCAACTCTAGCTTAATAAATTTTAAATGACTTCTTCCCCTTCCTTGACAGACGCTCTAAAAAATAATAAACATACAACTCGATAAATGTGGAAAAATCGGAGCCTATCATAACCAAGCGCAACAAAGCCTATGGAGCTTACAAATATCATATCATGCAATTGGGACTAATGATAGGATAACTTATTCTGTCTCATAGATTGCGGTGTAATTTTTATTCTCTTGATATTTCACGTCTGGTACTGAAGAAGACAGAGCAAATGAGAAATACACGATCCTTCACGACATCAACACTGAGGATGACACTATTGAGCCTTGATTTACCTTGTTAGAATTAGAACCTCCAAAGTCTCCACGTAAAGTCTGTTGTAGAAAAATTCTTTTTTGAGGGACTTTACTCATGTATTTCATATTTTTATAAGAGTAAACATGTAATTCCCATATTTTATAAATGAATATTTTGGAGTCTAATTACTTTAATATTTTAAATTAACATTTTTGAAATTTGAGGGGTTACGTCGAATACGTCTTTATTAATATATTATGCATGTATACTCATGTATTTTTTCATTAATCGATTTGACTTTGAGACTTCAATTTTTATAAGAATAAGTCTACTAAAAAATCAAGTTATACATCAAATGGTACATCACGGCTATGTGGCATTTCATTTTAAGTCTAAAGTGTAAAAGCGGGTTCCATAAATTTTGATATGTGTTCAAATTATGAAAATTTGGTCAGAAGGATAAATCTCGGGTGATTTGGCTCATTAAGGACATGTTAATTTAATTTATGAGTTAGAATTCATGATTTGGGAAGTTTTAATGCCAGAGTTCCTTTTACAGACGGATTTGTCCCTAAACGCGAAGAGATAATTTTATCTGATAACATTATTTCTTCAAAAACTAACAAATAACGTTGTTCGTTAAGATATCTGTTAAAAGCAACAGATGATATTAACGGATAAACACTAACATGTAACTTTATCTAATAAATTTATTGTTTCAAAACTAAAAGATAAAGTTATTTTTTAATAAGTGAGTCAGATAACATAATATGTTGGTTTGATATATGTATTAATTAAATTAGAAAATAAAACATATAATTTTATTTGATAATATTATTACTTTGAAAACTAATAGATGACTTTGTTTGTTAAGGTATCTGTTTAAATAGACAAAAATGTTAACTCATAAACATTAACAGATATAGTGATCTAATAAAATAGATAAAGTTATTTGTTAAGCTATCTGTTAAAAACGACAAATAATGTTAACTGATAAACACTAACAGGTAACTTTATCTAATGAAATCATTATTTTTACATTTAACAAACAGATAATATTATCACGTGTTTATTAAAAGGATATCTAACAAACAGATAACGTTATCGCGTGTTTAGTACAAGGGATATGTAACGAACAGACAACGTTATCGCGTGTTTTACTATAAGAGTATTTTTGAAACTTATGCGCCAAAAGAATTTTTGCCCAAAATTTAGTTTGAGATGAACTTAATGGGTTAAAACTCTATTCAGATGGACTTTTGACCAAGTCTCCCTTCAAATTAATAGATACCACATTGACATGATATATAACTTGATGTACAAGATGAATATGTTTTAGTAGCATTGCTCTTTTTATAATACATCTCCAAACATAACACTCAGATAAACATTTATTATCTCCCTTAATTAGTATCACAATTTACTTCTCAAAAGTTTTTCCCAATCATATAACTAAACAAGAAATTTAATTATACTATCTACTTTTATATTTATATTTCTTACATATTTTTTTATTAAATACGTATATAGAACGTAACTGTCGCTTGTTAGGTTTTATATACCAGATCGCGATATATCCCTAGGAAGAGTAGAAAAGGACTTTGACCCTTTTTCGGTGAAGCAACAGAAATATTTTCTTGTATCTCATTAAGCTAAGGAACAACAACCACAATGTAAAACAGAGATATTGATAGCTCTAGGGCTATGGACTAGATTTTAAGTGGGTGCTCGAAGTTATTCTAGAGGTGTTTTTAGAATTTTAGAATTTTAGAATTTTCATTTTGGCAATTTGAGGTGTTTTGGATTCTGATTTTGAAATTCTGATTCTTGGATTTTGATTTTGGAATTCTCAAAATAAGACATTAAAGCTATTATATTAAAAGTAGGTCCGGAGCTAGTTTTGAGATTCTGGTATTGGATTATGAAATTTTGTTACTATACTACCCTTGAACTTTTTAATAATTTACAACACGCGTAGATAATATATTTTGTGTGCCGTGGTAATAGTAATGTAGTAGAAGACATCAAATAAATTTTACACATTTTTATCATTATTATATTTTAAGATTAATTCAATTTGTAAATATAAAAAGTGACCATATTTCAAAATACATAAGGGAAAATTATCAAATTTATAAATTAAGAGCCACAATATAAACGCATTATGGTCAATTGATCACCCATAATTTCATAATCTATAGTTCTACCAAACACATCACAAATTTTAATTATGAATTTTTTCGGATCTAAAATTCGAGAATTAGAATTCCAAAATCTAAAAACACCTCAAAAAATCTCTTCCAAACACAAATGAGCATCTGGTGATGGTTTATTCTTAAGATTATAGTAGATGCAAGATTCTCGTTTAAAAAAGAAAATTCCTAATGTAAGGAAATCAAAAGAAGATTTTAGTAATAAAAAATCAAAAGTCAGAACAACACGTTCATTCAAGCATGAAAATTATTACCATATTTTTAAAACATATTATGCACAGAGTAGTATGCTAGTCAACGATATACTGCATATCACTTCCACCAAGTACACTATTTCTTTCTGTAAGTTACATATATGAGGCAAATTTAGAATAACATTGTTGTAACTTTACATATCGAGAGCAATTAAAAAAATGGAACACGAAAATCTATTATTTTCAATGATATTAAAAATATTATTTGTGTTTAATTATATTATCTTTTTAACCTAGCTAATCTTATACAAAAACAAATGTTCACGCTTTCATCTATACCTTTTCCCACTTTACTCTTTCAAACTCTATTTCGTGGTTCTCGTTCCACATTGATGATCCGAGTCAATGATCTCGTATAAATTGTAGAAAAAATGTATCCGGATAAAAGAGATTGATAATAAATGAAAGTGCGTGAAACAAATTGTACTCAAGTTCAATATTATATATACCATCTGTTTCTTTATTAAAGCAACATGTAAATTGTTTTGTTCATGTCAATATGCGACGAAGTCGACTTTTTGTTGATATTTTCTCCTCTAGAGGATGTACAAGATAAACAGTTCAGATCATTGATGTGAACTAATATAAGGCTCATGTCACTAATCATGAATAAAAATTGTTTAGGGTAGCGAAGGAAGGTTTAAATGAAAAAGAAGGGCAGCATATCCTTAGTTTAAAACTTGAAATCTTATAATGCTAAATGTAACGCTCCGATTTTTTCAAATATTAATTTATTTTATTTTAAATCTATTTATTAATTAAACCAAAAATTACAAGAAATTTATTATTTATTTAGGAAAAACGACATAACAATAGATTTGCAGAGTTTGGAATTTAAATTGACAAAAATACCATTTTGCGTTTACTTTGTAATATGAAAACAAATAAACAAAGCAGCTTATCTAGGATATGACAGCCAAATACTGTTGAAATCTTCTCGTTTGGCACCAACTTCTTCTTGCTCGAACGAAATCAACATCGGCTCTTCTTCATCTGGTATGAAACGCCATGGACAGATAAGTTGCTTCAATGAGTAATGAAATTCAGTAGAAAAAAATACTCGAAACCAAACCCAACGGAAAACAAATAAGTACAACAGGATATATGACAGGTTAAATAATAAATAAAGTTGAATTTCGTTCTTTCATGTTTCTAAGAATTCCACGTACCTAGGGAGTCTGAATCTTATCTAACATATCTAGCCTAGGACCCATAGTTCGAGACTATTTACTCGACTTGAATACCAACTTGGCAAGAAAGGAACTTTGTAGCATCAACTCGATCGGGTTAATATATAACTACTTCACCCAAACTGGATCCTAACGAACGTGTCGTACAATTCTTTCAGCCGAACGATCGACATAATAATCCTATAAAAAATTGATGGATACTTGGAAGGGAGCAAGATTGAGCTCACAAAGGGCTCGCTGAAGCCATGGATGAAGAGGGAACCGACCCCCCTCTTCAATGATGGCCATCATCGGGATGTGTAAGCAATCGAGCCGATAGTTAGGAACGGCGTCAATCTCTAAAAGAGAAAGGTGCACGTCATCAGGAACATTGTATCTAATTCAGAAGACCTGCCTGTCGACATAACAAGCAAACCAATCTCGAAACTTGCTTCTCTTCGGTGCCATGGAAGACCTAACAAGGGTACAAGTGTTCAAAGGAGTCAAACATTAGGGATGAGAAAGCCAACGCTGAAGACGTTTGGCAAAAGTACCAAACGAATAGAATGAGGTTTTAGGGGCCTTAAGGGAGCGATGAGGCAAGATCGCCAGAAAAGGTGTTATCGATGGAACTTACTCACCTGGAAAGATGGTGGGACGGTTACCAAGGCACTATTCATACGCGAACAACTCCGAAAAACTGAAAATCTAAGTGTTCTAAAATAGGAAACAAGTTAAACTACAGACTCAATGCATGAAACAATGTTGAAATGTAAAAATTAGCCCAATAATGTTACCTGAGTAGTGGAAGATGCGAGATAAAGCTTAAAGAAACTCCGATGAGAAATGCAGAGCAGCGAGAGAGATGAAGTAGGAAAAGGATGCGAGAGAAAAAGTGCTCTATTTCCCCTCTTTCCTCATTATATAGATATGGAACCAAATATCAAAGCGGCACGCGGGAAATGAAGTGACGCAAAAAAGGGTTGTTCGATGAGTGACATGGAACAATCTGGTACACTTGACAATCAATGACTTTGGAATGGCGCATGCAAAGGCGAAATGATGGCGGGACACACGGCAAATCAATGAGCGACGCGTGTCCATAACCGTTACAGCTTTATGCATTCAACCATTTACATCAACCAATCGCCAACCGCATCGATGCTCGGTTGAGGGGCTATTGTGGAGGGCTGACCCAACGTGTGTTAAACAAAGACTCCTTGGTAGACAATGGGTCATGTTGGCAGTGTGGGACATGGGCCGATATATTGCCAAACGGGCCCCTCTATGATAGGTCGGTATGATGACATTGATCTGACTCGGTTGTCATGGGGCTTCGGCCAATAAGAGCCGAACGGGTTTACCACATGTGAAGACCCAGAAATTTTCTCGTTTTTAAATTGTTTTTGAGATGTTTATTAATGAGATATATCGTCGGAGGATATTTATCTTGGGATCGGGCAAGTTAGGACTTGACCCAGGGGCTTAGTTTTGTCAATTTTAGGAGACGAGGACATTTTAGTCTTTTGGCCAATCCTCATATTTTGTGCTTAAAATCTGATTTTGGGGGAGATCGAACTAAAATAGAAGCTCAAGCCTTTCTCTCTCTCAAACCCCTCCAACTTCTCTCTACAATTGCCACCTATCCAACCGACGGATTTTGAATTCCTTTGAGATATGGAGAGGCCTATGCGTGTTTGATGCATACCCAAAGACGTATCGTCGATTTGAAGCTTGAGGAAGGAGAATCGAAGCTCTTGAGGTCATCCGAAGCTAGGATATGATCTTCTTCGCCAAATCCATCATCTCAACCTTGAGGTAAGGACATATACCATATATAAGCTTGTGTGAGTGTGTAGAGTGGTAGAATTACATGATTTTGTTGTATTAGAGTAGAAAAGTTAGTTTTGGTTCGTGTTCTTGAATCTGCTGAAAAACCCAGAAATCTACCCGACCGCTCGAGCGGCCTCCATCTCACTTGAGCGGCCTTCACAAATTCGGACACCACTTGAGCGGTTTTCAAGTGGTCTCTCGGGCGGTGTTTTCTTGATCTCTAGAATTTTTGGTTCCAGTAGACCAGTAGATAGATCGGGCGGCCTCCAACTCGCTCGAGCGACCTCCCCTAATTTTGGCAGATTTTGTTAATTATTCTAGATGGTTTTCCTTATGGATTTGGGCCACTGTTACATACTATTAGCGACATTCCTAGGATCAATGCACGTTTAACTCTACGTGAACTTGGTAGAGTGAATCACGTCAATATTTACCTTGTGGTCTATCATGTGTTGGACAACTGAATGAATGATTATACTTGGAAGGTACTAGACTCCTCCGGAAATGCTAGGAAGGTAAGACTCCTCCGAGAATGCTAGGAAGGTACTAAATCCCTTCAAGAATGCTAAGAGAGTACTAGGTTCCTTAGGGAATACTATGGACACAATGAGATTTTCCTGGGTGCGTTTGCAAAATGTTAAGTCGCCGATTTTCCTGGGTGCGGAAGAAGCTCATGAAGTAGTACAGCAAAATGTTAAGTCGCCGATTGTCCTGGGTGCGTTTGCAAGAGAGTTTATGGCAGTGCTTGTCAAGGCAAATAGGTTGAATCAAGCTGCTAAAACCCATGCTGGTGACCGGGCAATAGACGCGATGAGAGAATTTCGTCGTCTAAATCCCCCTCAGTTCGATGAAGAGGGTGGTGATGCTCTAGCAGCCAACCATTGGCTTTCTAAGATCCGTAAGCTGTTCAAGCCCTTGACCGAAGAGGCAAATGAATGGTCGGAATCAATTTTTGAAGCGAGAAAGATGCGCCAAGGGTTGCTAGATGAGTAGCTAGAGTCGACAAGCCGGATGTGGAAGACATGACATGGGCCGATTTTGAGGTACTTTTCGAGAATCGATATTTCCTAGAGTCTCATCATGAACAATTACGTATACAGTTTGAGAGGTTGGAACAAGAAAATATGATAGTGTCGGATTATGCTGCAAAGTTTTAGAACTTATCTCGTTTTGCACCAGTGCTAGTGACGATAGAGGATCGCAAGTGTCGTCATTTTGAGAGCGCTCTTCACTCCTCGGTGAAGGGCTCCTAGTGAGCCAGTACAAGATGGATTTTGTTGAAATCATCGAGTGTGCTAGAGGTGTGGAGTTGCCTAGGGAGGCACAACAAGGGTCTAGAGCTTAGGAACCGAGACAGTTAGGTGTTATGCAAGATTCATCATCTTCCGATAGCTCTGGGTGCCAGGGATGTAAGCGGCAGAGGGAGCAGTTTCAGCCCCCACAGGGCCATTCAAACCGTAGGCCATCCAACTTCTCTGATGCTAGGAGTAATGCTTCGAGATCACCGATAGTTTGTCATCGGTGCAATCAACCTGGCCATGTTCGTAGTCAATGTACGATACAGCTGAAGGTCTGCTACTCTTATGGCTAGCCTGGACACCTGGCTAGGAATTATCCCCAGGGGATAGGCGTGCACAGTGAGGTAGGTTCTATTCAGCAATCAGGGCAGGGTCATGGGCAGCAGTAGCAGCAGTTTAGGGGTACTCAGAGACAGTAGCAGCTCCACTTCCGTCAGACCACTTGGGCATAGGGCTCTCATGCTGATAGGGGTACAAGTTCGTCAACACCTCTATTAGGTTCAGGACAACGTGATGGTTATGCACAGTTTCAACGTACCCAAGGGAGGGTCTTCAATATCACATCTACTGATGCACCTTCTTCTTCTCAGACTCCAGAGGCTACATTTGTGAGGGGTACTTTCCTCTTGTTTAACTCTTTTGCAAAAGTTTTATTTGATTCCGAAGCATCTCATATTTTTATTGCTACATCTTTTGCACGTGCTTTGGAGTTAGAAACTGAGTTGCTTGAAGCTCCGTTATTTGTTGAGACTCCTCTTGGAGAAAAATCACCACTTAGCCATATTTTTAGGGATTGCGAACTCATTATCCTTGATCGTCATTTCACTTTTGATTTCATCATGTTAGACATGTTTAGGTTTGATGTTATTCTAGGTATGTATTGGTTATCCACGTTCCACGCCACTATTAATTGTTTTAAACGACGGGTTCGCATGTGTTCGCCCACAGATGGGTGATTTGAGTTCTTTGGAGAACGCCGGGAGTCAACAGAACCCTATCTATGTGAACCACGGTAGCAGGATTTGATTTATGCATTGCTGGCCAGTTTTGATCTTGGATGAGGATGTGTCGGTACGTAAGGAGTTGCTAGAGGTGGTTTGTGAATTTTTGGATGTATTTTCGAAAGAGTTATCCGATTTACCTCCCGAAAGAGAGGTTGAATTTTTGATAGAGTTAGACACAGGCACTACTCCCATTTTCGTGGTACCTTACCGTTTGCACCGGCTGAGCTGAAAGGGTTGAAGGTGCAACTACAAGAGTTGCAGAATTTGGAATTTATTCATCCTAGTACATCGCCGTAGGGAGCACCGGCCTTATTTGCACAAAAGAAGGATAGTTCTTTGCGTTTGTGCATTGATTGTCGAAAAATTAACCATATCACGGTGAAGAACAAGTATCCGATGCCGAGGATTGATGATCTTTTCGATCAACTATGGGGTGCTACGTGTTTTTCGAAGATTGACTTGAGGTCCGGTTGTCACCAATTGCGAGTTCGGAATGAGGATATTCTGAAGACTACCTTTTGGACGCGTTATGGACACTATGAGTTCGTGGTCATGCCTTTTGGGTTGACTAATGCGCCAACAACATTCATGGATCTCATGAACTGCATTTTTCGTGAGTACCTTGATCGGTTTGTTGTGGTATTTGTTAATGATATTTTGGTATATTCACTTTCAGAGGAGGAACACAAGTCCCATCTCGCCAATGTTCTAGAACTTTTGAGGAAGCATCAACTATACGCCAAACTTAGCAAGTGTGAGTTTTGGTTATCTAAGATGAAGTTTTTGGGACATGTGGTGTCTAGGAGTGGTGTGTCCATTGACCCTGGGAAGATTGCGTCAGTTGTAAGCTGGCAACGACCGAGAAATGTGTTTGAGATCCGTAGCTTTTTGGGCTTGGCTGGATACTACCGACGTTTCGTTCATGACTTCTCTCGATTAGCGGCTCCGATAACTCATTTGACTCGAAAGGGGACACGATTTTTGTGAAATGATTCATGTGAGACAACCTTCGAGGAATTGAAGAAATGCTTGACTAGTGTACCAATTTTGATTGTGCCCGAAAAAGGAGCCGGATATGCCGTGTATTGTGATGCCTCGAGAGAAGGATTGGATTGTGTATTGATGCAAGGAGGTAGAGTGGTAGCGTATGGGTCGAGGCAGTTAAAAACCCACGAGCGGAATTACCTAACCCATGATTTATAACTCGCGGTTGTAGTCTTTGCCTTGAAGATTTGGTGGCATTATTTGTATGGTGAGAAATTTGAAGTCTTCTCTGACCATAAAAGTTTGAAGTACTTGTTCTCCCAGAAGGAGTTGAATCTACGACAATGCTGGTGGATGGAACATATTGAGGATTATGACTTTGATCTACAATACCACCCGGGAAAAGCCAATGTGGTTACGGATGCTTTGAGTAGAAAACCTACGCAATCGGCAAGCCTGGTCGTTCGTGAATGGAAGGCAATTCGAGATTTGGGAGTTTACGCTTCGTGTTTTGAGCAAGTTCAAGAAGGAGTGACTTTTTACAATTTGATGGTTAAATCTACTCTATCCACTCAAGTGATTGACGCCCAACTATGTGATGGGGAAACAGATGAGTTACGGAAGAAGTATTTCAGTGGCAATGCTGGAGAGGGGTGGATGGTGTATACCGATCAAAGTTTGCGCTTCCAACAAAAGTTGTTTGTACCTGTTTCATGTCGGGAGGGGATTTTGAAAGAGTTTCACCACTCGCCATTGGCTATTCACCCAAGAGGAACAAAGATGTACCATGACCTGCGTCGCCAATTTTGGTGGCCCGAGATGAAACATGATGCAGTAAGTTTTGTGTCAAAGTGCCTTACGTGCCAACAAGTGAAAGCTGAGCGCCAACGACCCGCGGGAGAACTGCTACCTTTGCCCGTGGCTGAATGAAAATGAGAGAATGTCACGATGGACTTTGTTTCGGGATTGCCAAAGTCACCGAAGAGACGCGATGCTATTTGGGTGATTGTGGATCGCCTGACTAAGTCTGCTCATTTCTTATCTATTCGAATGACTGATTCCGTGGAGAAGCTTAGTCGTTTATATATCCGTGAGATCATTCGACTTCACGGAATTCAGGTGTCTATCATGTCCGATCGAGATCCGCAATTCACAACATGTTTATGGCAGAGTTTGCAAGTTGCACTCGGTATGAATCTTTTGTTTAGCACAGCTTATCACCCTCAGATAGCTGGGCAATCCGAACGAACGATCCAAATATTGGCGGATATGCTTCGGGCATGTGTTTTGGACACAAAGGCGACCATGTAAATCATCCATGTGTTGAACTGAGATGGGTGAGACTACTATTATGGGACCAGACTTAATTGGGAAGACTACTGACAATATGAGATTAATACGCCAACGACTATTAGCCGCCCAAGAGAGAACAACAGAACAAATTAAGGTGATTCGTCAGAGGTTACTTACAGCGCAAAGCCGACAAAAAAGCTATGCCAATCATTGTCGTCGCCCTTTGTAATTCGAAGTGGGTGACCATGTGCTTTTGAATGTGTCACCATGACGGGGTCAATCCCGTTTCGAGCGAAAGGGGAAACTTTCACTGTGATATATCGGATCCTTTAACATCCTTGAGAGGATTGGGGAAGTTACATATCATTTGGCTTTACCTCCAAGATTATCAGGCATTCATGATGTGTTTCATGTCTGGATATTGAGAAAGTATGAGCCAGACCCATCGCATGTACTTGAATGGTCCAAACTTGAGTTAGATGCGGATGCCTCTTATGGAGAGAACCTGTGAGTATTCTTGACTCAAGTGAGCAAGTGCTAAGAGGTAAGGCGATCTCTTTGGTTCGTGTTTTGTGAGACAACCAAGGTAAGGAAGGGTCAACGTGGGAGCGAGAGGATGAGGTTCGGGAGAAGTATCTACACTTGTTTACTTCTTGACTATAGTGAGTGTCCTTCATTTTGATGGTAATTAGTCACACCTGTTGTATTGATTATTGGCATTGTTTTTATGCACTTGTTTTGGATGCACTTTTGCGGTTAGAATGCTCTGAATGTCATTGAGTTTGGACTTTGTTGAGCATTCCTTATGCACGAAGTAGATAGTGGAGTATCGTTAGAGGTGTTGTATTGATAGACATGTATCTATGTCAGGATACTACGCTTTAAATTTCGTGGACAAAATTCCTTTAAGGAGGGAAGAATGTGAAGACCTGTAAAATTTCTCATTTTTAAATTGTGTTTGAGATGTTTATTAATGAGATATATCATCGGAGGATATTTGTTTTGGGATCAGGCAAGTTAGGACTTGACCCAGGGGCTTTGTTTTGTCAATTTAAGGAGACAAGGACATTTTAGTCTTTTGGCCAATCCTCATATTTTGGGCTTAAAATCTAATTTTTGGGGAGATTGAACTAAAATAGAAGCTCGAGCTTTTCTCTCTCTCAAAACCCTCCACCTTCTCTCTACAATTGCCACCCATCCAACTAACGGATTTTAAATTCCTTTGAGATATGGAGAGGCCTATGCGTGCTTGACGCATACCCGAAGATGGATCGTCAATTTGAAGCTTGAGGAAGGAGAATTGAAGCTCTTGAGGTCGTTCGCAGCTAGGAAATCATTTTCTTTGCCAAATCCATCATCTCAACCTTGAGGTAGGGACATAATACCTTATATAAGCGTGTGTGAGTATGTAGAGTGGTAGAATTACATGATTTTGTCGTATTAGAGTAGAAAAGTTAGTTTTGGCTCGTTTTCTTGAATCTGCTGGAAAACTCAGAAATCTACCTGACCGCTCGAGCAGCCTTCACAAATTCGGACACCGCTTGAGCGGTTGTCAAGCGGTGTTTTCTTGCTCTTTGGAATTTTTGCATCCAATAGACCGCTCAAGCAACCTCCCCCGATTTTGGCAGATTTTATTAATTATTCTAGATGGTTTTCTTTATCGATTTGGGCCATTGTTACATACTATTAGCGACATTCCTAGGATCAATGCACGTTTAACTCTATGTGAACTTGGTAGAGTGAATCATGTCGATATTTATCTTGTGGTCTATCATGTGTTGGACAACTGAATGAATGATTATACTTGGAAGGTACTAGACTCCTCCGAGAATGTTAGGAAGGTACTAGACTCATTCAGGAATGCTAGGAAGGTACTAGAATCCTTCAGGAATGCTGGGAGAGTACTAGGTTCCTTAGGGAATACTAGGGACATAATAAGACTTTAGAGAATGTATTGGGGAGATATCAAAACCTTCCCAGTGTCGGATTGGAAGCAAACTATCACTTATTATCCGAATCAATCTATCAAGCTTTTGACTAATGTGTTTACTTGATTGCTCTTAGAACGTTTTGTGACATGTTTATTCACTTGGGCTATTTTCTTAGCTTGATTAACTCATTATCATATTATTATTCGCATCAACATTTAATACTGGTATCGATGTTCATATAGGGCTGTGGCTCACCCCTCCCTTTTGACTTGTTGGGGCCCCTCCGCAAGGTTTTCAGGTACAAATCCCGAGCAGTAGATTGATCGACATGGCATGCCTGATTATGAACATCTTTTGTAGATTTTGCATGGAGTTATCCAACATCTTTTGACTTAGAATTTTGAAAAGATGTAATATAACTCTACTTTTGATTAAACACAACTCGTGATGTAATCGTCCGACTCTATGGTTCGAAAATGACTGAATGGGGTACCGATGGCCTATTTTGAAGAACTGTTCCTTTTATAAATTATAGTCTTGATGGTCTCTAGTTATTCCAGATTATTACTAAATTTTTGGGGCGTGACACCACTAGTAAGACATGGACTTTGCCGAGTGCCGACTTATTGGCCTGTCGTTCAGCTAGGGCGGTAGAACTTTCTGGAATATTGACATGTCCCAAATAAGAAATTGTACATATGGTAATAGCCAAGTTTAGGAATGCTGTAACGATCCGGGATTTTGGTGAATTAAAAATTTAATTACGATTTTTTTAAATAATTAGTTCATAATAATTTTTAATTTTTTTCGAATGGACAGATGAAATTTAGTGACCTAGTAGGACGTGTTACACTCGATAATGTTTCTTTTTCTTTACCAAAGAATTGCCTCATCCCATTTTAGCCTTCATTGCCATTTCATTACTTTGGTATCAAAGTAATGGTAATGATTTATGAATGAAATCAATTTTTAGAATAGTTTTAATGATAGAATAATGGCTTTTGGGAGTTAATCAGTTTTTTTTTTTAATTTGGGGATTTTTATTATGTTTTGTGATTAATTATTGGTAGGAGTGTTATGAGGGTTTTACTCCTTTTTAGTATATGAAATTCAATAAGAAACTTTTATGTCCTTCACCATATTTCATAATATTAGTATCTTAGAGAGTTAGAGAGAGAGAGAACTTTGAGAGGGAGGAGAATGATTGCCAAGTGATCAGTTTTCCTAGAAGTTCGAGTCCTTCTGAATCCACTTTTGTTCTCCGATACTTTGTTTCTTCATCAACCGAGGTAGGATTCCGTACCTACCACCCTTAGATTCATGTACTTTTTGTTTTGTGTGAAAAAAATTTGGTCTTGTTCTTTATTTTTATTTGTTTTTATATAGCATGTGCTCATTAGATTGTATAGTAATCAGTATGTTCTAATGGTCTTCCTAAATTATATATTGATATGTTTCAAATGCATCTCGTACGGATGATTACCTTCAATGCTTAGGTGTTGTGTTTCTATTTTTTTTTATTGCTACAATTTCAATTCACATCGTATATTTTAGGTTCCTATTAGATCATTGATTTTAAATCAGGAAAACCTGAAAATCAATTGGTTGCAATCTAGTTTAATCGGTAAGACTAATATGTATTTTTCTGTGACAAATGGGAAAAAAACAATGGAGATGAACTTTACCTTTAACCCTTAAATGTGTTGTTCGATTTTAGATCCATAACTCAGAAATTATATATATGAGACCTAGAAGTCAAATATTAGGCAGACACAAAAAGGAAAAGGAAAAAAAAGACAGACTTCTTAGATCCATGTAGAACAATTACCTTATGTTTAATTGTTTATACATTTCTTTCCATTTCCGCATGGCATCAGTCTTAGGAAGAAAATAATGAAAGCTTAGACACTTTCCTTTAGGTGGGACTGGGTCCCTAAACTAAACACCAGTGGGTTAAAGAAAAAAATAGGTGATTAACACTTTCCTTTTAAATTGTAAAAAGTCAATGTTTATGTCCAAGTCAAATGAGTTAAAATATTGCAAATCATAATATATTACTGTGCAAATTTAGATTTTGGGAATTATATGTATTGGTGTAATTAAAGATGGTGGTGATCTACATTTTTGTTATTCATAATATATAACATTTTTGTTATTCTTTTTCTTATTATTTGCCTCTGGATTACATAAAAAGAAAGCATGAAAAAGACATCTAGTCATTAGTGGCCTTTGGTGTCTTGTAATTGAAGGACATTTGAAAAAAAAAAAGAAGAATTCTTTCTTTTAAACTAGCAAGCTCCAAGTGATCAATATTCTTAGTTAGTAAAAGAAAATTATTAATTTTGGGCGGTATTATAATCATGTCATCTTATAAAACCGTAGACCAAAGCCCCACACATTTGGCGCACATGTACACATCATACCTATTTACGTCCACGGGTTTTGTAGGATTCTATGCGAGCAGGTTTATCACTCGAGACTTTTGATCAATAACATGTACAGTTTCACTGATGATACTCTGTTACTCGATGCTTGTGTTCTATTTTGAATATTGTTGTTGTTGTCGTGTTGTTGGGCTTCTGAACCGGTTACTTAAAATATTAGAAACGTCCGGATATAGTCATTATGTTGTCCGATTTTATGTATTATTGACTTGACTGGATTGTGGGAAAAACATAGATGAACGTTAGAGACACCGGTTCGAATGACACTTGGATAAGGCAACGGAGAGTGTCAAGTGTGCATTATAAGTAGTTAAACTGTGTAGAGACAAGTAAGTGAACGTTAATCAAAAAGAGTAAAATTGGTTTTGGATGGCCTGTCGTGGCAAGATTATTGTTGGGCGTCGTCCCATGTTTGATTTTGTAGATATGTTAAAAGGACCCTAGGAGTTGTTGAAAACGGTTGAGGGTGACTTCGGGGACGCCTGCGAAGGCAGCTCTGGACCCCGAGGGAGTGACGCCCAGTATCTTGAGCGTCCTTGAGCTGATTAAGAGAAAGCGGCTAAGGTTCGTTGGTACCTGACCTGCTGATGCCACGTTCGGTCAGATCTAACTACGGTGAGGTGGTTATTGACCTGAGTGAACGGTAGAAGGTTCCTTCCTTACCGGGTCAGTATTCAAGTCAGGTACATAACCTCAGACTATAAGCCTTGGGTAGGTAAGGATTGGTCAATATTAACTGAGTGCTTTATGTTAGATAGTGGGGTAAGAAATGGCGTTCCTCGGTGGAATTCCTAGAAATTTAAAAAAGACGAATTGATAACATACCTTTGTGTTTATCTTTTATTATTTATTTATAGTTTATTCTGTTATCATTTGTGTTGTCCATGTATATCCTATTGAGCATGCATGTTATCTCTGGATTTGGTTGTCGGGTATTGTTTCCTACTAAGTTTTATTACTCATTTAGAGCAACTTCTCTGCCCCTAGTGTTTCATACTAGATGTCAAGGAGCGGTTGGAGAATCCACCTGGGCAGGAAGAGTTGGGAGTTGCTGGAGAAGATCTTGACAGCGTTTGGCTACCATATCCCTAGATGCTCTATTTTCTTATTTTCCAAATAAATGTAAATCTCGAGGGGTATTTCTGTCAGTTTTACTTTCGTATTTTAAAACTCTGATTTATCACATTTTTGTTGTTTTAATAAGAGTGACATTTCTCTAATTTATGCTTTAATAATAAAATAAAGAAGAAAATATTTTTAATTAATGTCTCGAAAAATTGGGGCATTACAAATGCAGTGTGCTTGGGAAAGTCACCTCACATGAAAAGATTGAGATATGATATCAGCAAATAAAGAAAGATTCCCTGAAGATTGTGTTACCAAATATTGCACTCGATGGTTTTTAAATAAGAAATCATAGGTCATTAATCAAGCAAGCTATTATTTATTGTACAATTACTATTGCGCTTTGATATCTCAGTGTTCTGACTTTAATATGAGAGTGTCATCAGGTTGGAAACAATCCGTTGGCGCTAATTAGCTGTTCCCTGTGCAAGTTATTGGAGTGATTCTATCGAAAGTATATTCTCAACCTCCACAAATGCAATAAAAATAACGTACATAAGAGGCAAATGTTAACAAACAAGCTGTATTTTTTTTTTTATCCATATTTTTATTACATCCTAGTGATTGTACTCCATAATGCTATAAGGGTTCTGCTTTTTATTTTAATTTGACTGTTCGAGAAGCATCTCCGACCTATCTAATATTATAGGTATTATTATTTGATATCAAATAAAACAATAAGTTGAAATAAAAAAGGAAACTGCAGATGGTTCTTTGTATGTAGTGCGAGGGTTTTCAAATACGGAGATTACAACTTGAGTTTGGGAGAAATTTTAGATTCTGAAAATTCATAATCAGAATTTGTGAAGTGTTCGGTAAAATGGTTAGTAATATAATCAAATTATTAGATTATAGTGAGCAATTATGGGTAAAATGATAAAAAAAAAAAAATTTATAATCCAAAATTAGGATCTCAAAAGTAACTCAATCATATTTTTTAGATTGTGGCTCTAAATGCCTGTTTTGAGAATTCCACAATCAGAATATCATAATTGGAATTCCAAAATCAGTATTCTAAATACTTAAAAATCCCAAAATCAAAATCCCGGAATCAAAAAAACCTAAAAAAATTGAACTTGAACTTTATCTGGTGCGGAGTTAGGTTTCACGCCAATTAGGAAAGCAATTTTTTTCATGACGTGCTATTTGAAATTGAACTTTAGCTCTTTTAGTTTTGAAGATTATTTAACTCTCATAAGATCATTGATATCATTAAATAATAATAAACTACCCTGTGTGCCTTCTAAGTTTAATATAATAAAATTCACGTTGGTCCATATATTTTCATTGTCGGTATAAACAATTATAGTTTTTACGTATGTAATGAAATTATGGAAGTATTATTGGTCCTCCAATAATTAAATACCTACCTAGAGAGACAGAGATCCTCCAATAATTAAATACCTAGCTAGAGAGACAAAGAGATGTAACAAGTATTCAAAACTTAATTTTGGAAGGGATGATCAAATTTTCTATGTGGTTTGCATTGTTTATTGTCGTATTTTTTTTATGGATCTAGACTGACAACATAAATAAATAAGACAAGAAAAAAATTAAAAATAAATAACCAAATAGACCCTAAACAAAACTGTACTTTTTGTAAGAACCAGTGGGGAAGTCGGAGCAACGCAGGAGTTAATTAGTAAGAGCATACATTTAGGTCTTGTTTGGACCACTTTGTAAGCCATTTTTTAAAATTTTTTTGCACTTCATTTTCATTTAACGTTTTAGATACTATTAATATCTTTATAGTCGAAGTGGCAATGTCTCAACCTCTCAATATGGAGGTTGCTTGTTGGAGAGTGATCCCCATTCTCTTTCCAGCTCTTATATAGGCTACGGTAGGTTTTTTGTACATACACAAAAACGAAATTTGCTCCGATCTAAACGAACTAAAAGGTAAATTAACTTTATTCGAAATAAGTTATATCTATCTTTCAACATATGGCAAGTTTTCAAGTCCATAATTTCAAATACAATCAAAATCATGGATGGCTGAGGCCTAAGTTTTATTCCATAAGTACTTTTTCCCGTAAAATTCGTATATCTATTCACTGTAGTATGTCGACTCCGTACTAAATTGTGCGAGCTGATCCAGCGATCAAGTCCAATGGGGCTAACCGAAAGCCCAACACAGTCCGCACAGTCTTGCGCAACCATCCTACTTTGCGGGCATGTGTTATGTGGCCAAGACAAAGTAATATCTGATCCAGATGACCCAACCAACATGGCTACACCCATCTTTCACATGTCCTTTGGGTAGCTTGGTCCTGGCATTCGGTGCATCATGCATTACTTCAATGGCAGTGACGATTAATACTAATGTTATCGATAGCATGCTCCACACATGCTAGCTTTGAACCCAAGCTAGGTCCGACTATATATGATAACTCGAGGTTTACAAGTGCATTATGCTTATCTCTCCATAGAAGTTCTTTCAATTAAACCCTTTTCTTTCATGGACTAACTTAAAAATTAGAGTGTTTTTTGACTAACATCGGTCGGACGACAAAAACTAGTTCTTGCTTTTGCAGTTCAATAGAGATGTCAAAGAGCCTTTAAGAATAAGTAACATGTCAGACGATCAACCAAATAAGGGACTCTACAATTTGGCAACCACAATGGGAGCTTTTATCTTCATCTTCATCTTCATCGCCCTTCGTTACATCCAATCTTGCCAATTTCTCTTTAGTTTAGTGCAATGTCTCCAACTAGCAACAACCAGAGCTGAACCGACATTGCGCTCGAGAAGGCAATTGTTTACCCACAACATCTGGCCAGTGCTTCACGAGAACCTTTGTCATCTCCAAAAGAAGCAATCGCAGATTCCGACTCTTGGTCTAACACGGGGTGCCTAAAAGCTAGAGTCTATGAAAATGATCAAATCTTTCTTAACATTTAGGAAGAGGTTATGAAGCTACAGACAAAGGCGCAATAAGTGCTCCAGTAGTGGATCTCACTTGGGAGGGCACCACAACCACAGATACAAAACGTTGTTCCTCGAATGATGACACCATGCCAAATACGCAAGGATATTTGCTAAGGGTAGGCTAGGAGAACCTGATAGCGCCACGGGGATGGTGGTAGGGGTAGGCTTCGAGAAAAGCATAGCCTTGCCCCTAATCAAGGTTCACACAATGAGTGTAGAGATCACCCATATGTGTCGTGCAATCAATATTGGCTATCTTTAGTTTAATATGACGCCTCCAACTGGCAACAATCAGCGCCGAACTAGCGTTGTGCTTGAGAAGTCTATTATTCACTCTCAACATCTGGCTAGTGGTACACAAGAAGCTTTACCGTCACTAGAGGGAACTATCACAAATCTCCACTATGGTGCTCACATTGGGTGCCTAGAAGCCAGAATTTATGAGAATGATCAAATCCTCCTTCACATTCAAGAAGAGGTTACGAAGCTACGAACAGAGGTCAAGTATCAGCGCTCCATCAGTGGATCTCGCTTGGGAGGGCACCACAACCAACAATACAAATGTTGTCCCTATAATGACGACACCACTCCAAACACGCAAGGATCTTTGCTAAGGGCAGGCTAAGAGAACCCGACAGCATTGCTGAGATGGTGGTAGGGTAGGCTTGGGAAAGAGCGTAGCCTGCACTTGATCAACTTTTACGCAATGTGTCGAGAGCACCCACATGTGTTAGCCAACGAATGGCTCAGGGAGCCCTCATTTGATAGGTCCCTCTACCACTATGTCTATGGCGTGTCTATTGGAAGAACGGCTACCAATGAAAGCCAGCTTGATCGACAACAAAAGAATAGGCACCTTGACGATCGATTGGATGACCGCCACAAACACTAGGAGAAATCTCCTCGGTTAGAGAAGCATCAAAGTGATCTCCTCGACATGAGCGCCACAAGCCCCACAAGCCTCAGGTCGATCTTTGTGAGAAACTAGAACACAAACAGAGGAGACCAATTGAGAAAAAGATTCGACCAATGACATATCACTTGCACATCATCCCCCTTAGCTCATGCCCTCACCATTTTGTAGAGAGATTGAGTCGATAAAGTTGTCTCACAAATTCAACCCACGAAAATTCTGGAAGTACGTCCCATAAACCGAAGCCTAAACTCACATAGTACATTTTTGGCAAATGATGTCTTTTACAACACCAATGATGCTCGGATGTGCAAGATGCTCCCCTCCAACCATGAAGAACTTAGCCTCCTATGTTTTGACAAGCGTTCAACCAAGTGAATCTCTTCTTTCACAGAGCTGTCAAGAACGTTCTTGGCTCAGTTCATAATAAGCATCTAGCAAATGAATGAGGTCAATTCTCTACTTGGCCTTCAAAAAAAAGCAAATAAAATACTCCAACAATGCCTACCATACAAATCATAACTGCTGTGGATAGATTACAACAAAAAAGTTAGATTTCCCCACAAAAATATTGCCATGTGTGCTTATTATGAGTTAGAAATTCTAAAAGAAGTAACAGGTTGCTCGAAAGGTTTAAAACTATTTTGAAAGGACTTAACAATATTACTACTAGTTTTGAAATGGAACAATTTTTTTATAAAAAGACCTAGGAGCCTAGGAATGATGATTCAATGTGGTAGAATAGCCTCTCAGAAGAAGAATGACACAATGTTGAAAATATAATCAAATGTCAGGCCCTACCAACATAGTTGGGTTACTGGGCGAATGCCCGTAACTTTGTCTAGTACACGCTACCATTCTGCTCAAACTAGTGCACCTATATTTACTTTAGCCATGTGAACGGGTCATGATTCATGTGAATGTGTTTGTCTTTATGTCTTTATTCTATCCTTAGAAATCTAATGGGTCAATAAGTAGCCTTGTTTTAGTGATAAGGTTATGTAAAGGTCTGAAATTCGAACATGAGGGCTTCCTTCATTCCGTAGGCATCGATTTTCAAAAGAAAAGCCTAAGTGTGAGAGTACTTTGAGTTTTTAATAGTTAGTCCTGCAAGCATTGTACGAAGTTTCCTATGTGTGAGTCCAAGTGCCTTGAGTATCATGAATCACTTGTAAAACTGCGTGAAAGTCTTGTAAAATATTGTACTATTTTCTTGGAGTGAAATGTTTTCAGTGTGATCTAGCTTCATGTTATTGTTGTTCTGAGCCGAAACCATCTATACAACTAAGATAGAATAGTTTTCAAAGTCATGGAATCGGAGACATTCGTACCCAATTAACTGCTCTTAATGCATCTTTGGGGGTTTTGCACCAAGAGAAGGGTCAATTCGCGGTCCAACGACAAGCAAATTCCCAAGGACAACATTATGTGAATGTGTCATCTATAAAAAAATTCTAATATTGAACAGGTAAAGGCTATCACTATCTTAAGGAGCGATAAGGAGGTCAACAAGACCATCCTACCCAATTTTACACCTCTTCAGGTCCCCACATCTATTTCTGATTCCATAGGAGCAAAGAATAATGAACCAAACACATCCACACCAGTTTGAGATCTTGCAGTCTCCACTTGTTCTTTTCTGGCACCATTCCCATAAAGACTACAGGTGCAACCTAAACCTACTAATCATGTTGAAATATATGAGGTATTTAAATAGGTGAAGGTGAACATTTCTCTACTTGATGCCATAAAAGAAGATACCTGCTTATGCAAGATCACCCGTGTAGACTTTTGTGGGACAGAATGTCACAATCTTCTCACATTTAAGATCTTACGCCCTCGCAAGTGATTGTACACTAGAGTCACCACAGCCTAACCCCGGGTCTGATTCCTAGTGACTAAACAAAATCTCAACCCCACACTTGATTCTGTACACGGATCGCTATGATACCATCCGTAACGCTCCATGTATACCACTGGCCTAGTAACTTGTAGGAGCCAAACTACATGGACCAAAGTGTTTAAGCTCAAGTTACTAGAGTAGCATACGTAGCTCATTATATAACCAAGATCACCCGTGTAGATTTTTGATGTGGGACAAAATGTCACATGAACAACTTATTTTGTGAAAATTTAAATATATGGACGTTTTAGTAAATAAATGAACAAAATACTTGCACCTATCAGATATTGGCTCTACCACTAAGAAAACATCTACAATGGACACTAAAGTAGCCAGTAGGGTCCCAATTGATGTAGCCAGTATTACCCAAGTCCCAACACTACCACATCATATCATATTGACCCGTATTTAGATTATTATATCAATTTTTCATACTCAGCATTAATTATACCCATTAATTAAAATAAAAGTTTAAAAAAATTTTGGTCTCTACATTCTCCCCTCCTTAAAGGAATTTCATCCATGAAATTTAGTAAAACATACCAACGTAAACCATGCATCAACGATGCCAAGTAGAATAACATAGATCAATGACTACTCATCAAGTTCATGTGAAAGTTACAATGCTCAACTAGCATACAATATGGATAATTAGACGAACCAACAACTATCATGCTCGAAATAAACATTTTACAACAATCATGATGTAAACAAATATGGGTATTTTGTCCTAATTTCATCTTTTGTTTGCTCCCAATAATCCAACATACATATTGGCTCCTCTACATAGGACACATCAGCTTCTAACTCAAGTTCGGACCATTCTAGTACATGCCAAGGATTCAGCTCGTACTTCGTCAACATCGACATGTGAAATACATCGTGTACAGCCAACAACTTTAACGGTAAGGCCAAACGATATGTGACCTCTCCAATCCTCTCAATGATATCAATAGGCCCAATATATAGCGGTGAAAACTTTTCCTTTTGCCCGAGTCGTGATAAATCCCGTTGTGGTGACACATTCAAAAACACGTGTTTCCCCACTTCAAATGACAATGGGCGACGACAATGGCAACGATCAGCAACTCTGTGCGGTTAACAATCTTTGGCAAATTACCTTAATTTACTCAATTGTTGGCAAATCATTCTCATACTTTTGATAGTCTTCCCAACCAAGTTTGTTCCGACAAAAGTCGTCTCTCCCAACTCAGTCCAACACAAGGGCAATCTACAAGGTCTCCTATACAAGGCTTCGTATGGAACCATCGCAATGCTAAATTGATAACTTTTTCTACACGCAAATTCGACAGGATGTAAGTGATCCTCCGAGCTACACCCAAAATCCATCACACAAATCCGAAGCATATTCTCCAAGATTTGTATAATCCATTCTGATTGTCCATCTATATGAGGGTGATAAGTGGTGCTAAAATAATATATGCGTACAAAGCACTACTTGCAAGCTCTGCCAAAAACCTACGGTAAACTGCGAATCTTTATTGAACACAATAGACACGTGAATCCCATGAAGATGAATGATCTTGCGAATGTACATGTGACTAAGCTTCTTGACTAAATCGGTTACCTAGACTAGTAGAAAATGAGCAGTCTTGGTCAAAGGGTCCATGATCACCTAATCGCATCATGCCCTCTTAGTGACCACGGCAAACTCAAAACAAAATCCTTCGTGACATTCTCCCACTTCCACTCAGCCACTGGGAATGGTTGCAACTACCCAGCGGGTCTTTGATGTTCATCTTTGATTTGCTGACACGTAAGACTCGTTGATACAAAGCTAACTACATTTTGCTTGATCCCTGGCCACCAAAATTGTCTGCACAAGTCATGATACATTTGCATTCCTCCTAGATGAACGACTAATAAAGAATGATGAAACTCTCGTAAAATCTCTTCTCGACATAAAATGAGCACAAATAACTTGACTCAGAAATATAGGTTGCGATCGGCGTAGATCATCATTCCATCCTGTGCATTCCCATTAAGGAATCTCGTGCGCAACTCTTCCACTTCTTCATCATATTGTTGGGCTTTAGTGACACAAGCCAATAAGATTGATTGGACCATCAAATTGCACAAAGTCACTCCATTCTGAACTTTCCCAAAGCATGTTGCATAAAGTCCCAAATCCCATATTATCTTCCACGCATGAACTACCAAACTCGCTAGGTGTGTCTGTTTTCTACTCAAGGCATCCACCACAACATTGGCCTTTCCTGGATGATAATGCAAGTCAAAATCGTAATCCTCAATGTGTTTCATCCAACAGCATAGTCACAAGTTCAACTCTTTTTGAGAAAACAAGTACTTCAAACTCTTATGATTGAAAAAGACTTCGAATTTCTCACCATAAAGGTAGTATCGCCAAATCTTCAAGGTAAAAACAATAGTTGCTAGCTCCAAGTTGTGTGTAGGGTAATTCCATCCGTAAATCTTCAATTATCGTGACCCATACGCTACCATTCTTCTTGTGTGCATCAACACGCACCCCAATCCCTCTTTAGAAGCGTCACAATACACGGACTACTCCCAGCTCAGGCACAATCAAAATCAGTGCACTAGTCAATCATCACTTCAACTCCTCAAATGCCGCTTCACAAGCGACGAATCCACACAAAATGTGTCCCCTTATGCGTCAATCAAGATATAGGAGCTGCCAAATGAGAAAAGTCAAGCGCGAACCGATGCTAATACCCAACTAACCCGAAGAAACTATGGATCTCAAATACGTTCTTTGGTCATTGCCAACTCATGACAGGCCCTGGATCAAGGGACACAACGCTCTTCGAAACCATATGACCCAAAAACTTCATCTCAACAACCAAAACTCGCACTTACTAAGCTTGGCATATAATAAATGTTCTCTCAAAAGCTCAAAAACAATGACAAGGTGAGACTGATGCTTTTCCTTCGTAGGCGAGTAAACCAAAATGTCATCGATAAAACTCCAACAAATCAGCAAAGGTACATACAAAAAATAAGGTTCAAGAGATCCATAAGTGTTGTCGGTGCATTCATCAACCCAAAAGGCATAACCATTAGCTCGTAATGCCCATAACGCGTGTGAAAAGTAGTCTTTGGAATGTCGTGCTTCCGAACCCTCAATTGGTGATAGCTTGACCTCAAGTCAATCTTCAAAAAATACGTCGCAACTCAAAGTTGGTCAAATAAGTCATCAATTCTAGACATTGGATACATGTTCTTAACGGTAACACGATTAAGCATATGAACGATAATACATAGGCGTAAGGACCCATCTTTCTTCTGCTCAAACAAGGTCGGTGCTTTCCATGATGAGGTGCTAGGGAGAATGAAACTCAAGTCTTGCAACTCTTGCAATTGAATTTTCAACTCCTTCAGCTCGACCGGTCCGAAACGATACGGAGATATCAAAATAGGAACGAAACAATAGACACATGCACCCCATGAAGTCAGACTATCCCATGGATATATAACCTACTGGGTGCCAACCCCAACTTCATGAGGGCATGAAGTGAGCAATAATGAAAACAAATACGTTCCCATAAAATAATTAAAACCTCTTAAAAATGTAATTGTAATAAATCTCTCCATCGAGGTTGCCTTACCACACTTATTCTTGTGGCCTTTATAGCATCCAATATTAGAATGAATATATAAGCAACTTGTGAAATAAGTAATAGTTGGCGAGCAAGGTTGAAAATAGCTCTGCAGCTAGCTTTTCTCGTAGCTCCTTTGATGAAGCTAGCAACTTGTGATAGTATATCATGGTTCTTGGTGCCATTGTAACCTGTTAAAGCAAACACCAAAAGAATTCAAATTATTGTTGAAGATAAAAATAAAAATGGGTCCCATCTGACGTGTCAAAAATCATGGTATGCAAAAAAATAAAATTTTTATTTAGCATAATCTCACTTACATTAATAATTTGTGTAAGTTTTTTCTTATTATGTATGTTGGATCCATTCAAAATGTAGCACTTTTTTGGTTTTAAAAGAAAATCTTTCGATTTCAAGCATAATAATTACAAGTCTGAAGGAGCAAAGAAAAAGAAAATAAGCATTTTATTTATTTAACGGGATGGACCTGGATTACTTATCGAGGTTGCCTACGTACCTCTTATTTGGGGCTCAACCAAATGTAGTTCATAACTCTATGAATTTATTTTAGTGAACCTTTACAACTCATTTGATAATTTGACGAATCCTTGAGATTCATATATAAGTTCGGAAGTTTATGATTTAAGGACATCACTGTAAAATTGCACATCTTAATTATGTTGGCACCCAATATTTTACTAATTATACGTCAATCCTGATTTTTAAAATTTTGTCATCGCACCCATTTTAGCAGGTTGCCTACGTAGTCGAGTCAAGAGTAAATCTGGACCAGAATCAAGTCAGCTCTTAGTTCTCAAATTTGAATTTTGATTTTAAGTGAACATTTGAGATTCACAATATTTATGACTGGACCTACTTGAATAGGTTGCCTACATATCTAATTTAACAAGTCACAAATTAAGTCTGGACAAGTTTAAACTAGAATAAAATCAAACTTTATTTCTCATTTAAAATATATATTTAGCTTTGGTGTGAAGGTTCACAAAATTTATGACTATAGCCATATGAATGAGTTGCCTATGTATCCGAGTTTAATTAGGAATCAAGTCAAATAGTTCTCAAAATTTAATTGTACATATGCTTTTAATATTAATTACTACTTTGAAAGTTTAAACCTTTCAACTTAATTTAACTTTGACAGACTAAACTGGTAATTATATAAATATAAGTACTTAGCATGCACCAGTAAAATGGTCTTTTAGTATTTTGCTGTCATAGCCTTAAGAGGCAATTTAAATAAAAAAGGAAAATGGATCTGATCAAAAGAAAAATTCAATTGCATTTTGGTTCTTCATAGCCAAACAAATTTTGCATACTTAAAGCTTTGACAAGCTAAAAAAATGCCACAACTTATTTTACTCAGTAATTTACTTTGTAGGTAACGATGAGCCTAATATTTTAAAGGCCACAAGGGGTCATTTTTCATGCCATGGCAAGGTCGTTATAAAGGCCACGAGAGACAATTTCTTGAGGATACAAGGGGCATCATATCAGCGCTAGAGGCAAATTTTCAGACCATGAGAAATGTCATTATGAATGCCACAAGGAGCTTTAAAGGCAGCAAAGTGGCCATTCGTGTTTTATTTTCTTGGAACCAATGACGCTGATATTTTTGGAGTCGCAAAAATCTGTCCATTATATGGCCACAAGGGGCGCCATAATAAAATAGTATTTTGTACAATTGAATCACCGTCAACTTTTTGTGGCGTATTGGGATTTCATTTGTGAGAAACTACTCATTAATTTTGAGTCATGTAAGTGCCTTTTGTAGCAAATTTTGGAACCAAAAACTCTTAGAATATAGAGAATAAAAGTCTTGAGTTTTCAACATCAATAGCAATAGCACGTTATTTTTATTTACGAAATTATTTCATTAATAAAATGGTCTCTTCATTCCTTTTCACCATTATTTCTTCTTGGACATGGAGACAGAAAATAGTCAAATGAAGAAAACTATTTTTTTTTTTTACTATCAGTAAATTCTACTTAAAATTCCATTGTCCTTTTCTTTTATGAGCTATGTGTATATGATCAATAAAATATGTGTTATTTGAGCTATTGGGATATGTCCGTATTATCGTCACTTCTTTTTGGTTATTTTTTAATATTATGTTAAATTTGTGTCAAAAATTTTAATACATATGAATTCAAATGCATAAAGTCAAATTACGATAACTATATATATTCAGAGAGATAGCATTGAACCCTTTTCTTGAATTCTAACAAACATGCCTTTGGAAATTAGACTGAAAAATTATGTGTAAGCTTTATTTTATTTTACTTTTAGAGATCAAAATTCATTATTGTTTTAATATTTAATTTAAATATTAATCTTATCAAAATTCTTGTAAGACCATATTAAAATTCTTCTTTTCAAAAAGGAAAAAAACTCGAGAATGAATTGAAATTTATTTTTCAATAAAAATATGCTTTTATCTGATATTTATCAATATACTATTGAATAAACAATTCAAAAAAGACAGAAAAATGATGGACCAAATTTGAAAAAAAATGAAAAAATGAAAAAATAATTCAAAAATAAGGTTTTTTTTAGCTTATTTGTCATCTTTAGTGATATTGTTTTTGCTTTGAGCATAATTTTTTAATTTTTAAATTATTTTCATCAAGACAGACCAATAACTCATAAAAAATTAAGGCAAAACAGCAAATGTGAATTTTTTTAATACAGACAAAAAACATTTACTTTAATATTCAAACATATATGTATATGTGTGTGTGTGTATGGGTTTGGCATGTTTAGTATTCACACATATACATTTGTATGTGTGTGTGTATTGGGTTGGGGGGGGGGGGGGGGGGGGGGGGGGGGCGGGGTGTTGGGGGTGAGAGAGAGAGGGTCTGGAAAGTTAAAAATAAATAAAAGAGGACATAAAAGTACCATAATTATCGTCAGACTTGGTCATGTACAGAGCACATGGTCACTTTTCGTTAGCCAATTTGAACAGAATTAGGCGGTTGGGCTATATTGAACAAAATATCAAAGATTGAGGGGCTTACAAGAAGAACCTAAATAGGATTCGACTTAAAGTCGAAGAAATATAAAAATAATTATCTCATAATAATTGGTGAGTTAGGTTGGACCTATTCAAAATATAGCATATTGTTTTTGTTTTAAAAGAAAATCTTTTGACTTCAATCATAATAATTACGAGTCTCAAGGAGAAAAGAAAAAGAAAATAAACAAATAAATACATTTTATTTATTTAATGGATTGGACCTGGATTAGTTATTCAGACTGCCTACATACCTTTTATTTAGGATTAAGCCAAATGTGGTTCATGAACCTTTGTGAGTCATTTAATAATTTGACAAATCCTTGAGAGTCATTCATCGAGACGGACCAATAACTCATAAAAAGTTGAGGGCAAACAGCAAATGCGAATTTTTTTTAATACAGACAAAAAACGTTTACTTTAATATTCAAACGTATATGTATATGTGTGTGTATGGGTTTGGCATGTTTAATATTCACACATATACAAACATATATATATATATATGTATATGTATATGTGTGTGTATGGGTGGTGTGTGTGAGAAAGAGAGAGATAGAGTCTGGAAAACTAAAAAGAAATAAAAAGAGGACATAAAATACTATAATTATCCTCAAACTTGGTCATGTGCAGTGCACATAGCCACTTTTCGTTACCTAATTTAGACAGAATTAGGCAGTTGGGCTACATTGAACAAAATATCAAAGATTGAGGGGCTTACAAGAAGGACCAAAATAGAATTCGACTTAAAGTCGAAGGAATATAAAAATAATTATCTCATAATAATTTGTGTAAGTTTTTTTTTTTTATTATGTAGGTTGGACCTACTCAAAATATAGCACATTGTTTTTGTTTTAAAAGAAAATCTTTGGACTTCAAGCATAATAATTACGAGTCTCAAGGAGAAAAGAAAAACAAAATAAACAAATAAATACATTTTATTTATTTAATGGGTTCGACCTGGATTAGTTATTCAGACTGTCTACATACCTTTTATTTGGGATTAAGCCAAATGTGGTTCATGATTTTCTGAATTTCTGTCGGTGAACCTTTATGACTCATTTAATAATTTGACAAATCCTTGAGATTCATTTATAAGTTTAGAAGTTGATGATTTAAGGACATCACTGCAAAATTGCAGCACATCTCAACTAGGTTGGCACTCAATATTTTACTAATTATATGTCAATCCTGATTTTTAAAATTTTGTAATTGCGCCCATGTGAGCATGTTGCCTACGTAGCTGAATCGAGAATAAATCCTGACTAGAATCAAGTCAACTCTTAGTTCTCAAAGTTGAATTTTGATTTTAAGTGAACATTTGAGATTCACAATATTTGTGACTGGACCTACTTGAATAGGCTGCATACGTATCTAATTTAACAAGTTAAAAATGAAGTCCGGACAAGTTTAAATTAGAATCAAATCAAACCGTAGTTCTCATTTAAACTATGTAGCTTTAGTGTGAAGGTTCACAAAATTTATGACTATAGCCATATGAATGAGTAGACTACATATCCGAGTTTAACTCGGAATCAAGTCAATTAATAGTTCTCAAATTTTAGTTGTACATATGTTTTTCATATTAATTATTAATTTAAAAGTTTAAACCTTCCAACTTAATTTAACTTTGACAGATAAATTAACTGGTTATAAAAATATAAGTATTTAGCATCCACTAGTAAAATGGTAGAATTGCCTTAGGTCTTTTAGTATGTTGATGTGATAGCCTTAAGAGGCAATTTACATAATTAAAAAAAAAAATGGATCTGTTGAAATGCAAGCAAGACTTCTTGTTCAAAAGAAAAATTCAGTTGTTCTTCGTAGCCAAACAAATTTTGCATACTTAAAGCTTTTGACAACGTAATAACATGCCACAACTTATTCTACTCAATAATTTACTTTGTAGGCGACAACGAGCCTAATATTTTAAGGCCATGTTTGGATGGGGATATCCCCCCTCCAAAAATTATCACCCCTTATTATTAATTTTGGCATGGTTTGGATGGGAAAAAAGTACCCCTCCAAAAATTATCCCCCCCTCTTCTCCCCTATTACCCCCTCTTATATTTCACCCCCTCCCAAAATTATATTTTTCTCTTTTTTATTGTTAACTAAATTTTTCTCTTTTTCTCTTTTTTATTGTTAACTAAATTTACGCGAGCTAAATTATATATTTTTTCTTTTTAACTAAATTTTTTATTGTTGATTTATATTTTGTTGTTATTTTTTTCTTTTTTTTGTTAATTGGTAAAACAAAGTTAAAAAACCCTTAAATTATTCAAAAATAGTCATTTGAGAGGCTGATTGGATAAGGGATTATAGGTCTCATTTGGGCTATAGTTTTTATTTATTTGTTATTTTTGTCTTTATTTATTTATTTTTTGTTTGCTATAGTTTATTAGTCCTCATTTGGATTATAGGCCCTATTTGGATTATTTTTTGCTATAGTTTATTAGTCCGTCTTGATGAAAGGAATCTAATGAGTATAAAATTATGTCCAAAAGTTAAAAAAAAGTCACTAAAGACGACGAATAAGTACAAAAAATTTTATTTTTTGATTTATTTTTGTCTTTTCTGAATTTTTTTCAAATTTAGCCGATGATTGATAACTTTTCTGAAAGCTCTTGTCGAGATGAATCAACAAATCAACAAAAATGATGAAAAACAAAAAATTACAAAAAAAGTTCAAATAAGGACGAAAAAAGGGGGATAAGTTATTGAGGGGATAAGATAAGAGGGGTATTATTTTTAAAGGGTTGGCCCACATTGATGTGATATTTATAGAGGGGGTAATAAAAAGTAGATAGTTTAGATGAAGTATTAAAAAAAGGGGATAAAATAGTACTTAATTTGAATGGAGCATAAAATAGGGGATAAGGTTATTTTGTATTTGTAATGAGGAAGAAGGGATATTATCCAAGAATAATACCCCCTCCCCTCTTTTTCCCTCCCCTCCAGGATAATTTTTGGGCACCCCCCCCCCAACCCAAAAATTATCCCCCTTTATCCCTCTCTGGGGGATTATTTTTGGAGGGGTGAAAAATTATCCCCCTGCATTTTTTGCACCCAAACCATGCTAAACATGTCACGTCGATCATTTTACCCCCTCCAAAAATTATCCCCCTTCTTTTGTCCCTCATCCAAACGAGCAACAGTTTTTTTCCTTATTCACCCCTCTTATCCCCCTTTATCCCCTATTTAAACCATCATCCAAACCATCTATTTTTTTACCCTCCCTCTATAAACATCACATCAAAGTGGGCTCTCCCTCTAAAACTAATACCCCCTCTTATCTTATACCCCTTCAAAAATTATCCCCCTGAAAATATTACCCCATCCAAACGGACCCTAATGGAGTAATTTTTCATTCCATGGGAGGTGTCATTATAAAGGCCATGAGAGGCAATTTCTTGAGGCTATGAGGGACGTCATATCAAGGCCATAGAGGCAAATTCTCACACCACGAGGAATGTCGTTATCAATGCCACAAGGAGCATTAAAGGCAGCAAAGTGGACATTCGTTTTTATTAATTCCTTGGAACCAATGACGATGATATTTTTTGAGTCACAAAATCCCGTCCATTATATGGCTACAAGGGGTATAAGGTCTATTTGGCCTGTGGTTATTTTTTGTTTATTTATTTATTTATTTATGATGTTTGGAATAAATATAAAAGTAGTTGATGCCATTTGGACTAATTTATTTATTGTGTTGTTTGACCGAATGAATTAAGTAATTTGTTTGACTTTGACGGACAAATGACCATATTGCCCTTGTCCGTACGGAGTCTGATGGGAAAGGGCATCAATGCTTGAAGGGTAATTTCGGCTTTTTCCTCACCGTACGGAGTCTGAGAAATATATGGGTTCAAAAAATAAATTAGGCCAAATGGTTTACTTTCATTAGCCAACAAATAAATAAATAAACAAAAAATAACCACAAGCCAAATAGGCCCATAATGAAATAGTATTTTGTACAATCGAATCACCCTCGACTTTTTGCATGTATTAGGATTTCATATGTGAGAAACTGTTATTGATTTTGGGGAGCTAAAAAAACGACAATTTGACCTCCTATGCCACATTGAACGTCATGTAAATGGCCTTTGCGGCAAATTTTGGAACCAAAAACTCTTAGGAATATGGAGAATAAAAGTCTTGAGGTCCAAAATCAAGTTTATGGAGGTTTTCGCGCCATGAATGATTGCTTGCTTGTACTTTAAATAGAGAGGATCAAGTAACTACCCTATGTCTAGGAAATTAGTAGTACTTTCTCCATGATCACAAAGAAAATGGCCATGTTGGCTTCCACACCAAAGTGGGTGATTTATGTGATTTATGCATATTTCCTTCAAATCAGATACAATTGAATGCATACGTGGTCCCCGTATACCAATCTTTATATGTAGGGTGGACATCATGGACAACCTTATATAAACTCAACTACTCTCTTATTTTATTTTTTCTATTTTTTGGTTTAGTCAATTTTTTATGATGTGACCAAAACAATTTGCACATCTTTAATTAAGTGGTGTGCAAATATATATATACATATATATATAGGGAAATGCTATATAGACCAATACTTTTTTAAACCAATATTAGACCAATATCTAAACTCTTCATTCCTGATTAAATTTTAATGGTCCGAACAATTCAATGTGTTTAAAACACGTTTTTAAGGGCACCCGCCAAAAATCAGCTCAAAATATTACCGAAAAGGGCTTGATCCAAACAGTGGCTCATAAAGCATTTCCTGTCAGCATTTTTAACCACTGTTTGGATCAAGTCTTTTCCGATAATATATTGAGTTGATTTCTCGCGGGTACCCTTAAAAATATATTTTAAACACATTGAACAATTTGGATCATTAAAATTTAATCAAAAATGAAGAGTTTAGACGTTGATCTAATATTGATCTAAAAAAGTGTTGGCCCCTTAAGCTTCTCCTATATATATACATACATACATACATACACACTTTTTGGCTTACACCTTCTCACACCTTGCCTACATGTCTAAGATTTTTACTTTTTATTTTTTGATTTTTGATTTTCTTTTAAGTGTTAAGAGGTGGGGGCCATGTGACATGTAAGTAAGGTGTGAGAGGGTGTGAGCCAAAGGTTGTTTATTTAGACTTGTTGGAAAAAGAATAAGTCTATATACAGGAATAGTTTTATGAAAATTATTTCTATCAAGTCCTTCTCTATAATATTTTGAGTTAATCTTTCGTAGGTACTCTTAAAAATATTTTTTATACATATTAAAAGATTTGAATTATTAAAATTTGATCAAAAAATTAAACGTCCACATCTTAAAAAATAAAGAATCTCGAAGTTTTATATATACAAACATACCACCACTGAGGTTAAGGTCGTGGACATACTTAAGTTTTATTTATACAAACATACCACCACTGGTTCGGGATTTTATTATTTTATGTAATTTCCTGTTATTTTCAACAATTTTATAGATTATAGGAGTCATTGTGGCTTTTAGTGAACTTTTAAAGTTTCTAGCTAAGTATGAAATTGTCGAAACCTTTGGGTTAATGTATAATTACCAGTTTAGTTGATATAAAAACTTATTGAAACCCCGAAATCAGTTTTATTCAGAACAAAATACAGACATTCGCTTTCTTTTTGGTTCATTTCATGTTTCGGTCGATAGAAAGGGACCAATGGTCAATCAAACCCAGGAATATCGTAAAATGCCTAACTGGAGAGTTGATTCCGGTGTCGAGAGCTTTGAGTGGAGCCTAGAACCAACCAGATATGTGGAGGAAACGGGAGGTTTTTGCACAACAAGGGTTTTCATCCATTCTTCGAGATTAAAGTAGGATTTTGCACAGATTTCCATTATAGTGTTGTTTAAATCGTGTTTCGGTCATAAATATAAGCGTGAACATCTTTGAGATTGAGTTATCTATGATCTGATATGTTTTCATCGTGTTTTGGACAGTTCAGACGAAAAAGTGGGGTTGTTCGTGTTTTGTTGCGACAGAACAAAACCTGAGAATTTAACTAGCCCGCTCAAGCGAGCTCTTTAAATTTTTAAAGTTCTATTTTGGATAGTGAGCATGTTTTTTGGTGCTCAATCGAGCTTCTGGCTACTCGAGCAACCCCGACAGATTCAGAAAACTATTTTATTTCCTCAGTCTATTACTTTGCTTTTTATGTCTATTTGTGCATATTATTTGGGTCTAGAATAGTGATTTAGATGTCATATGGTCGAAGGGTATGGCCTGAATATACACCTAGGCCATTGGACTTGTGTGCAAGAATCCTTGGTGGAGCATCTGAGTCATTATCCAGTATTTGGCAATATCTTTGGGATTGACTTTTGTTTCTATAATCCAACTAAAGATCCAAAGACATGATTATGACTACCAAATTTGCCACATCTCAAGCAAGTCGCCAAGGGGTGGAGGCTTCGCAAATGCTTAGCCCCTTGGAGGCCTAGGTGGGCACCCTCGCACAACTTGTGACTCAGCTTATGAAACAAAATGAAGCCATGAATGGAAAGCTCGATGTAGCCTCCCCTATTGAACCCAAACAAGAGAAAAAGGAAGAGGAGGTTAACACTTATTGAAGGGACGAAGGGAGAAAACCAGCACAAAACAAATGGACACTGAATTTTGGGGCAGAAGGGGGCGGAAATCATGGAACACCACGAGAAACTCGAAGGCATAATAAAGCAAGTGAGAGAAAAAAAAGGTAGGATAATCGACAACGTACGTGGTGCGCAAGACTAGTTTTCCCTTTGCAGAGAGGGTAATGGAGAGACCCCTCCCACCAAAATTCAAAATGCCACAAATGGATATCTTCAATGGTTCGCGGCGGGGTGGGATGTGTAAAGACCCGGAAAATTTAAAATTTTTATATTAATGTTCGGGTTAATAATCATAATTAATGTGGGGTATGTGAAAATTGGTGTTAAAACATGACTTGGGGTCAATGTGATATAAGGTGATAACCTTGGGGGCTTGTGGTAGCATGTGGCATACTTGAGGGGTGTAAGTGTAATTTTGAGGATTTTATTTGGTCCATATCAGACTTATTTCATTGGTCAAGAACAAAACCCACTTCCCTCTCTCTTTCTCTCTCACGTGCTCTCCCTCTCTCAAAACCCATCCGAAAAATTTGCTCCAAACCTCGATTCCTTGGAGATCCTTCGCATTTCTATCCTCCTTGGTGGATATCCGGTGTTGGTTTGCGACCATTTGCTTGGAGGAGGAGTATTTAGTCTTTTTCAACCCTTGGGAGTTAAAGCTTGAAGTTGGAGCTTGTTTTCTTGCACCCGGAAGTTGAGGTAGGGATTTCTCACATCTATTACGCGCGTATAACTTGATTTGGTAGTCATTTGATGTTTAGAAATGATTTGGAAAAGCCCTAAAACTTAGGGTAGAAACCTGTTGAAATCTGCTTTGTGCGTGCCCGTTACACCGGTGTCAAATTTTGGTGACACCGGTGTCTCTTGTTCTCTGGATCTTTGTTTCTCTAAGTTTTGAGCCTTGACACCGGTGCTTCGATTTTGTTACACCGGTGTCACTTGTTCTCTGTATCTCAGTTTCTGAGTTTGTGCCTTGACACCGGTGCCTTGTTTTGGTGACACCGGTGTCTCCCTTTGAATTTTCCAGATTTTGGACCTTACACCGGTGCCTTGTTTTGGGTGACACCGGTGTCAAAAGCTCTCTGTATCTTAGGTGTTTGGCTGTTACACCGGTGCTTTGTTATGGGTTACACTGGTGCCTCCCCTTTGAAACTTTCCATAGTTTTGGGCTATGTTTTGCCACTTGATTTGGCGTATTCTCTCCTCAACTTTGTGACCCGTGAACCCTTAAACGTATTATCCCTTGGACATTGATTGTTGTCTTTTGTTTAACGATTTGGATTGCGATAAGCGTTGTATCACGCCATAAATGAGAACATAAGAGGTGGATTACGTGACACACTTTGAGATTGAACCAAATGGATGAAAGTGATGAATTTTATGACTTGTGTGCATGTTTTGACTACACGAACGATATGAGACACATGACATATGTGAACGAGGTACTGGAATGCCTTCGGCAGTGCCAGGAATGTACTGGAATGCCTTCGGGAGTGCCAGGAATGTACTGGAATGCCTCCGGGAGTGCCAGGGATGTACTAGAATGCCCTTTGGGAGTGCTAGGAATGTACTGGAATGCCTCCGGGAGTGCCAGGGATGTACTGGAATGCCTTCGGGAGTGCCAGGAATGACACTTTGACACATGATACGGACATATTGGATACACATGACAGTTGTGGACTTGGAATTGAATGAATTAGGAAACCAAAGTACATAAACGAGTTACCTATATGTTCCCTCTGTTGAGTATTACTTCCGTTGATTTTATCTCTCCTTGTGGTGATATAATTGTTCGTATGACATATCATATCATGTCATATGCATGTAATATTTGTGTAGACTTTCCTACTGGGCTGTCGAGCTCAACCCTTCCTTCTTTTCAGGTACAACCTTGGAGTGATAGCATGGAGTGCTTGATTTGCATGGACCGACATGCATATTTTTGAAAGCTGCATCGGATGATTTACTTATTATCTTTTATTTGTCAAATTTTGAAGAGATGTAATGTAAATCGTACCTTACCTTTTTCTATTCAAATGATGTAAACCACTAAACTCCTTTTTGGCTTTGGAGATGATTATCTTTGGTCGAAGCGACCACTTTAGTAATGTATTTCGAACTTATTTTGATTCACCTTATTATTAATGTATTTTGGGGAATTTGGTGAGATTGTGAGTCTTTATTGATGGTAAATATATTATTTAATTATGTTAAAAATTGAGGACGTGACAGGATGGGTGGGTTGTGCTCTGGACCACCTAGAGACCTACAAAGCTTACTTGACCCTTAACACCATTCCTAACAAAATTATTTTTTGAGCGTTCCTAACAATTCTTAAAGGCTTGGCTAGGGTTTGGTTTGGGAAGTTAAAGACAAAGTGCGTATGACTTAAATCGGCTCAACAAGTTTGAGACCTCGACCCAAAATATAAGTGATTAAGGATAATGGTAAAATTATTATCTAGTTTAAAGGTTAATTAAAAAATAAATCAAGAATCAAGAATATATTTTGGAATAATGTTGAGTATGGGTTATGATTTATTAACACATGTTCGTTCGTTGCTAATAGTTATCGAGCATTACCATTTTATTTACTAACTAGTGAAGGATACTGTTATTTTTGCCTGATTTATGGAATTAGTCATTCTAGGATCTAATGAGTAAGTTGGCAATGTTGAGATAGCTATGGAAGAACTCTACGTTGATTTCCACCTTCTTGTTTACCCTTCCACTTAGCTGATTACCTCCCACCTCATGCTTGCCTCTTCAAACCACAAATAAAAATCAAACCAAGTTTCTCCATAATTTCATTTTGTTCCTAATCGTTTTAAAGTACTGAGAGAGAGAGAGAGACTTGTAGTGTGGGGCACCGTTGGAAATTTGATTAACACATTTCGTTTACATGCATCTTCATCAATTATGGCTTGCAAAATAAACACATCATCGTGTATAAGCATGACTTTTCATAGTTACAAAGTAGACATCATTTGTTAAAACATCAGATGCCTAACATATTTTTATAATTTCACAAGTAAGAAAGGCATAGCAAGACTCACCTCGTGATTAAGTTAAGTAGCGTACTAGCTAATGCATCACGGGTCTTCCATTGAACCCTACATACTAATGAGAGCGTATATTGCATATTTATCGTCTCATCATCTCTATTTTGGCACACATGCGTGAGTTTTATTGCATATGAGAGTTATATTGCACGTAAGGTATTTCTTGATCCATTGCAGGTTAATTACGTTTAAGGAATATCTTGGTAGTCAATATGATACCCGAGGGTTCCTATCAAGTCCCGAAGTTTGAAAGCACGTTGTTGAACCTATCAATAGCTCGAGAAAATGCCAAAGGTTGAAGGAAGGCCGAGAGGCCAAGGTTTAAAGTCAAATAGGACAATTCTGCAATTCTGTAGAATTGTCAACTGGATGGTCTTGATGTGTAGCAAAAATTAAAAGATGCAAAGAGCTACCTCAACCAGATGGTCCAAAAATAGGCCAACCGAATGACATTAGAATGCAAAAGGTAAATCGATATACAGAGAGCAGATTGATCTGGATGGTCCAAAATCAAGCCAACTGATTGACCTGAAAATTGTGACAGCACCTTCATTCTAACTGATTGGAGATTTTTTGATCTACCTCGAGCTCCGTGCCAAGCCTACTTGGGAGACAACATGGTGCCTTGGATTAGGAGAACTTTGTATCATTTCTTGAGGGCTTTTTGGGAAGATTTCCACAAGAATAACATCGGATTATAGAGCATTCCATAGGTTACTTTACAAGTTTCTAGATTTAGTTTCTAGAGAGTGGTGAGAGCTCTCATATGCTTCCATAGTTAGGTTTTGGCTACTTTTTTCTTGTAAGTTCTTGTATTTTCCTACCTTGTAATCAAGTTTCATTGAAGAAATAGAGATTAACCTTGTAATTCTTCATTGTGTTCATCATTTCAATACAAGGTAAGTTGTCATTAATGTTATTCATGTCTTTATTTCTTAACTTGTTTTTTCATTATTTTCATTACATAATGTTAGGCTAAGTTTATAGGCTTGATCTTGAGATGATCTTCATCTCATGGCCTACGCAACCAAGATATCATCTTTTAGGGTTTTTAAAGCTTGATAGAAAATGAATGTTGTTATTACTTTTGACACTAAAGTGGAGTGTTAAACCTTTGATTGGGTGTACTCAAAATGCTTTTGAGACATCCAATGCTTAGGTCACTGACCTTCATTCTTTGACTATTTTTCTCAAACACTTCATTCTCCAACACACCGTTTGAGTTAAACAGTTTCAAAGCTTGTTAGAAAATGAGAGTTATTTTTTCCTCTTGAAACTAGAATGGAGTGACAAATCTTTAATTGTTTGTGCACAAAGTGCTTTTGGTACATCCAATGATTAGGTCAATGTCCTTCATTCTTTGACTATTTTCCTTGAACAACCTCATTCTACAACACATCTTATGATTTAAATGGTTATTATTGAAATATTTTTGGGCCACGAACATAAAACTTTGTTCTTGGTTGAGGAGTGCGAAGAAGATATCTATTGTTTAGGTTATAGATGAAGGGATTCGAAATACCACGTCTCCCCATTATCTAATCATTTTTCTCGTTTAGTATCTTATTCCTTATTCACAATACCAACAATCTGAGCTAAAGAGGATTAGCATCCTAAACACCAAATTCGCGCAAACATACCCGTCCAAGCATCATTCACTTTTTCCTTGTGGATCAATATCCGAAAATTCTCTGCTATACATTTTCATTGAAGAGTAGGAGGAGTTCAGAGTTTAAATGTGATTGATTCTGGAGCCACAACGATACACTATTCCAAGTCAACCACATACCGTCAAAATACCACATTCAATTACCAAATCTTAAATACCAAATTGTATTCCCAACTTAGGCTTAATATTGCCATAACTCCAATAATCGTCCATTAAGATTTACAAGAGTCTTGGGACCATGTAAAACTACCCTTCGGGGCTTTGTACTATGACTCATACTCCTGTTAAACTTGTAGTCATAGGTTCTATGTCACGCCGTCGATTTTTAACATATTAAAATCATAAAATACTACTTAAAAAATTCACAATCCTCACCAGTAAACCCAATATGTTTCATTCATGAAATAATATCAAAAGTTGAGTTTAAAGTGTGATACAACCGAAAGGGCATTCCCCGGCCCAAGATATCAAAATATTGTGTCAATAGTTAAGGGTTTACATCCTTTCTAAATTAACAAAAGAAAGTAATTGTGTTATATTACATCTTTCATAAATAAGTTCCTAAAGATGTTAAATTACTCCTATCTAATCAACTTTCAAAACATGCACCGTCTCATGCATTCTAAGCAATCCATGCTAGGCCTCCAGTATGGTACTTGAAAAATGAAGGGGTGAGCTATGCAGCCCTATAGAGATGCCTACACTAATATTATTTGAATATAGAATGGCATGGCATATGAGGTGAACGATTAATGATAACGTAAGTGAGGTGCAAATCTAAATATGACTAACACGCTATATAAGTCATTACATTGCTTCACAATCCAACAATCCATTTAATCAATTCTCAGTTCATATTTTATGTCTCATGTCAATCATTATTCCTAGTATGTCATATACTAACACAATTCCCAAAGGAAGCTAGAATAATTTTTGTACCTAGCACCACTCCCCTAAGGAGGCCAGCACCGTTTATCATACCTAGCACATCTCTTGACGGAGGCTAGCCCATAATGTCGCATCTTTCCAATGCAAGCATAAATCATGAATTCTATATATCATGTGTCATTCATCTAAAATAATTAATCGCATTTCATCAACTTATTCACAATCCATGAAGACGACATTCAAAATGTAAAATATGTGAATACATCCCACATTATGGCCCAAAACAATACTCAACACACTCCACATCCAAAAACATGATTGAACCAAACTAGGACAGTCGCTCGAGCGACGTTGAGGTCGAGGGACCTCAACACAATAAGGTCGCTGGAATGACCAAGAAGTTACACACGCCACTCAAGCAACATGAAGGTCGCTAGAGCAACCAAGGCAATTTTAAGAAAAATCTACAGAAATCGTAGATCACACCAAAAGTTCCAATACTCCAAATCTTCAATCAAAACATCAATATAACAATCAAAACCTACTAGGCGAAACAACCCTACCTCAAGCTTCGAATAGACATATTGAACTTCGCATGAGAAACCCTAACTTTGAATGCTCCTAGGATTTGAAATTACCTCCTCCAAGCAAAGGGAAAATGATCAAACTCCAGATATCCGCCAAGCACAAAGGAATCATGAAGAATCTCGAACGAATCGGCACAAAACCAAGGTTGGAGCAAGTATTTTGGGTGTGGGAGTGTAGAGAGAGGTAGGAGCAATGTAGAGAGGGGATATGAGCCAAATGAGGTTTGTGTTGTAACATCCCGATTCCCCAAACACGTTAATATAAAAGATCAAGTAAAAGAAATTCCCAAGTTTCCATTTCAAAACATAAAGTTTAATGCAGCCTATTGTTCTTTAACAAATACATAAATTGGAGGTGAAGTTTAGTAACAAATACATTTGAAATACCTTTTAAAAAGAATGTCAAAGCAATTTTAAAGGCTACTAGGTAAAGCAAGGCTTTACAGCGTCGTCTTCGTGAAATGCTTCTTATTGAAATTGGTACTCTGGCTCAGCTCCATCCACGTCCGTACCTGGCATAAAATGCCTGGGGCAAAAGAAATATGCGTTATGAGTTGTGACACTCAATAACCTTTAAATTCCCATTTTAATGTTTGGAACGCAGTGATATATAACAATGCATGAACAATAAACATGAAAGGGTTACACGTAAGATCTGAAGTAAAGTTATCAACGGTCGAGTTCAGTTCTATCAATCTTATCCCAACATAAAATTCTTGATACAACTCATTTCTCAAGTAATTAATTCAAGGTATGAAACAAGGCAACAATCCATTCATAGCATAACAATATAACATGGTAAAGATTTAAGGGATAAGTGACTCTCATAGTGGAAGTCATCCAAATGGGGTTCATATGGTCGAAACCTAGGTAGGGTAGAGAAGAAGTTCATCCGGATAGGTTACTGGGTCATCTAAATGGTGCAAGGGTTCTCTAGGAATAGAAATTCTAGAGGGCTAGTTCATTCAGATGGAATGGGAGTTCATCTGGATGGATGAGTTTCTCCAAGGTAAAACTAAATACAGAGGCAGAGTTCATCCGAATGGACAGTGTTGATTTCCAACTCTGTTTAAAGCAGAGAGGGAACCAAGGAGATTCGAATGGCAGTCATCTTCAAACTAGAAGAGCTTACTCCATTGATGAATACCAAGCTTTTCCAACATGTTCTAAACATTGAAAGAGAGAACCAAGAATATGAAAACTTACCTCTAAGTGACAAAGGAGGATAAAAATGATTGATTTGGGGATTAGAACCCACTCCAAACTTTGGCACATCAAGTGGGTCTCCTCGTTTTCCTTCTTCACTTTGCTTCTTTGCCTTGCTCCTTCTTCTCACACGCTAGATTTCTCTCAACTTGGAATATAGATAGATGAATGGTGAATCAACACAATAGAGGGAGGGGTATTTATAGGCCATGGAGGGAAGGTTCATCCAAGGGTGAAAAGGAGATCAAGGAAGATGGAGGGATAGAATGAGATGGAGCAGAGGTGAAGAATTGGTTGCCATGGAAGTGACTCCCATGGTAGGCTGATTTGAGATCTGTTGTGGACTAAGGAGTAGGCATGGAAACTTGAAACAAGAAAAATAGAGTGACGTATTATTTGTCGAAACACGTAAGAGTCATCCAAATAGAGTGAAGTGCATCCAGACGAAACATGTCTTGAAAGTTAATTGCAGGGGCAGAGAACCCCTCACTGTCTCGACTGTACTACCGGAGGTTCTGGGGAAGTCGAAATAGGAGAGCACTCATCTTGGGGTGGGCTTACTACTTAGATGCTTTCAGCAGTTATCTGCTCCGCACTTGGCTACCCAATGTTTACCGTGGGCACGATAACTGGTACATGAAAGGTGTGTCCTTCCTGGTCCTCTCATACTAGGTACTTGGAGATTATAGTGGAAGTGTGTTAAATCAAGGGTAGACAATAAGCGTCTTTATTATGCGCACTTTATGTTGTTTCCACTTATGAAAGGCCAAGCCGAAACAATAGGCATTGCAATGCGAAGAGCTTTGCTTGGGAAACTAGAAGGAACATGTATCACACGCGCAAAATTTGAGAAAATAACACACGAATATTCTACCATAGTGGGTATTAAAGAATCCATCCATGATATTGGAATGAATTTGAAAGAAATTGTATTGAAAAGTAGAGAAATTACAATGAAGGTTCTCCAGATGGGATGTGTAGAACATCCGATTGATAAGTGCAGAGCATCCAGATCGTGATAGGGTATTACGGATGGGATGAAATTCAAAAGATATATCTAGGAAAGGTTAAACACGTTAACAATTCTAAAGCAAGGATTAGTGGTTCAAATCAATTATGAAAATTTCGTGTGCTTACATGTGTTGTCTCAAAACCCCCAAAAATCTGATTTTGTTAAGTCCAGAAGGGTCAAAATAACACCAGCACCCATCATAACATGCGTGTATCGAAATCGAGTCCCGAGGTCAAAGTCCTACTACTCAAATACCCGAACCACACAATATATGTCAATTATTCAATCCATATAATGTTTTGAACATTTAATTAAAAATGAAAACTTTTTCGGGTGCTAACATCCTAGGTAGTCCATAGAAGAAGACAATACAGAATACAAAAACTGTCAGTTGTTGGTTGCTGGGGCGCTTGTCTGGCTGGTTGATCGGTTGATAGACCGGTCTAAAGCAGATATGAGCCAGAGGTTGGTTTTCCTCCATTGTTGACCACTCAAGCTCCAAGTCACCCTCTAAGACCTCAATGTAGTATATCCTACTACCCTTAGGTCCTAATTGCTGTAAATTAAGGATTAACAACTCATCTCTTTGGTTAAGACCAAATGCCTTAAGGTTGAAGATGAAGATGGATGCTCTCTCTCTCTCTCTCTCTCTCTCTCTCTCTCTCTCTAAATCTCCAATTCTGTAGATCTCCTTCTCTCTTAAAGCTCTCAAATATTGCAACGTGAAAATTGAAGATGAGGTGGGAGGCTGGGAGCCTTAGGTTTTAAAGGATGATTGAGGGGTGAAAGGTAATGACAAGTATACAATGAGGTGTCAAGCCTCATTTCCTTAAACTGCCACACCATCAAGCATCAGCCCAAAAATCCCCAACAGTTAATAGGTATTCTCAAAACCATATGTTAAGGTGTGGTCATTCCCATGGTCCGCTACTTAAATCACACTATAAGTCCTCTAAGTTAGAACTAATCCCTAAGATCAATTCACGTATTAATTAAATTCTCAAAATCTACCCCCGACTTTAATTAATAATTCAACAAATTCCGTACCTTTGCTTGTAATCACAGTTTTTCCTATAAACTTCCAATTTCGGGTTGGGTCTCACAACATCGATATGTACCCTACAAGCAAAAAGATGGTACACTTGCCAATACAAGATTGATAACTTTGATTGATACACTATAACGACCCAAAGCTTTGAGTTGTTTTTTGTTTTCCAAATAAATTTTGATTTTACAGATTTTCATACTTTATATGTTATTTTATTATCATAATTACTCATTCTTGCATAGTCTCTAGATTTATTGAATCTTTGGGGGATATGATGTTAGGTGATAATTATATTTTATCAAGATAATTATATTTTTATTATTTTTATTCATAATTATCCTACACCAATGTTAATTCGATTGTTCAAATCTTAATCTAATTGTTCAAAATCATAATTCGATTATACCTCTTCCATATGAATCCTAATCGGATTTCATCTCTTTCCCTCCCTCAATATATACGACCCTCCTCCTTCCCGATTTTTACTTTCTGCTGATTTTTTGGGTTGTGCATTTTGAGAGTATCAGAACATGTAACTCTTTCTCTATCTCTCTCGAGTTCTCTGTCTCCTAACCATATCTCTTCCTCCCCATCTAAGACTTGCCCCTCTCACTCACGTTCTCTGTCTCTGTCTTTATCTCTCTATCAATCTCGACCTCTCCCTCTCGGTCTCTCCCATATCTCTCTCTCCAACTTTTCTCTCTCTAGGGTTTCTCTCTTTCTTCTTACTAGTGACTGGGGCACACGTGATGCGTGTGCACATCGAGCATCTGTTATATATAAAAATTACAAAAACATGTCAATTGCAAAAAAATATATATAAACGTATTTTCACTTGCTACATATACTATTTGTAATGCAATGTAATAATATCCGAAATAGAGTGCGAATATAAGATGTTATATGAAACAACAAATTATGCTAATGCCGCCTCGGTGGGCATTAGCTTGGTACGTACCTACAACATCTTGTATTGACGGTTTATTTGGCAGATTATTATATCATGAAAGATTCATTATGTAAATTAAAGTATTTCGTAATAAAATTGAAAATGAATTTCACAAATAATTTTTTTAAACGGAAAAGGGGGGGAAATATATGTAAAAAAAAAACTAAAAAGCCAAAAGTATATCATTTTGAACCCACTGTTACTTCTTTTTAAAATAAAATAACGACAAAAAACTCTCAATTTTTAATCACTTAATGTTTGGATGTCATAGAAATTTGAGTTTTTTTGTCGTGTTTTTTTTAAAAAAAGAAGTAATAGTGGGTTAAAAATGATTAAACCACATATTTGTGCCTTTGAAGTTGTTTTTTAAACAAAAAATTTAGGATCAAGGGAAAATGGTAAGAAAATGTTTTTTAAGTTTGAAGTAGCGTTTATCCAAAATAAAAAGTTTGAAGTAGTAGAAAATTTGTTCAAAAAGAGTTTTGAAATTTATAAAGGGGTCAATTAAAATGATGAAATTAAACTGTCAAACCAGATATAATCGATTTGCTGAAATTGGAATTTTTAAAATATGAAGGTGTTGTAGATAGGTTACAGTAGGTAATGGAAAGAGTCAAAGAAATTAATTAGAAATTAAGCACTTATCAAATTTTAAACTAGTGTATAATCTTAACATCCTTTCTTCCTCTCTATCTCTATCTCTTCATTTAAAAACAGTTTATAATCCACCCACGCAAATCCTCAGAGGAAGACTTAATTTTTTTGAAAAAACAGTGAAATGATAAAAAGTAAAATCATAAAGTATGTAAAAAACTTACTATTTTTAAAGAATGTCAACAGAATTCCCAATAGCATTTGTGTTGTCATCGCAACCAACATTGTACATCAATGAAGTCTTCAATTGTCCTGTAAAATGGATGGAAGCAAACAAAATAAAGACTGCGGCAAGTTTAGGAATGGAGAAAGATGGAAATAGTAGTTATTTGAAAGGAAATAGTGGTAAAGGGAGTGGGGATGTTGTGAGGTAATGATGTTTTACATTTTTATCGTAGCAGTTATATAGTGACACATTAAAAATTATGTAATATTTGTTTGGAGGTAGGGGGCTTTAAGAGAAAATACTTTTGTGACATGGCTTCATTTTTTTGTTCATGCCAAAAAAGGTAGCCACTTTCTATATTAGAATATTATTATCTATTTAAGTTTATCATTGATTGTGTTTTATTATTGTACATATTCAAATTTGAGGAGTGGTGTGGTGTGCGACATTTGATCATTTGTGCGAGGGTGATATTAGTTACTCGCGTAGAAGAAAGATAACGTAACAAAACCAGAACCCTAAATATGTATCTAATCTGTGTGTGTGTAATTTAAATAGAAGCGTATTCATGCGTATAGATGTCATATACTTGATTGATGAGTTGATATGTTGGTATTAGGGTTGGACTAGTTTCGATCTAAACCCCAAGGTTTATTGAATGCATCAGTTGTGCTAATTTCAATAGTTATGTTGGTTATTGCATAATTGTCTCAGAGAACATTGATTGTTGAGATTGATTTGTGATCTAAGACCCGCAGGCGAAGCATGTCACCTAGATAACAATTTATGTGAAAGATAAATTGATCTGAATGTTGTTGGATTTGTCGCATGATGCATGATAGATGGTCGTATCATGTTAGCATGAAAGTGGAACTTAATGAATGATAGAGTTAGATGATATCGTTGTTGCAATAATGAGAGATAATCAGAATCAATCACTAACGCGGTAATGATAGTTCAGAAAGATTATTGATGTTCTTGAGCCATATCAATGTCTGTGATTCATGTCATGACCCATAATTGAGGGATGAGATTTGGGAGCCTAACATACAGGAAACATCAAGCATTAACAAACGTTGCATAAAATTATATGAACTTGGAAGTGGATGTCTGTGAGCCATGCCAATGTTACAGAGTCATGCGATGTGAGTGAGCTATGTTAGTGCCTTGAGCCGTGTCATGCCCTTGTGATGATGACGTACGAAAGCCTAACGTATGAGAGCATCATGTTCAGGAGCTGGGTGTATGGGAGCATCAAACAACAGGTAATAAATAAAATATACCACGACATAGCATGTTGTTGGATAATTTATTGTTCTTATGCTTGTTGGCGTTATCTACATGTGCTTGTAAGTTATGGGTAAGGTTTGCTTATACTACTGAGTGTTATCACTCGTGGAGTAAATTTTTACCTTTAGCATTTCATGCCAAGTACAGAAGAGCAGGTTAAGATGGAGTTGACTCAGGAAGTGGATGTGACAAAAGTCCAAGAGCCATAGCAATACCAACAACAGTCCTTTGGCAAGAACCTAAGAAGTCCCTAATGTCTGTTTGGGTTTAAGCAACTTATGAATTTGGAGCATTGGGTTTTGATAATATTACTTTACTTTGGAAGTTGGGTTGGTTGTTTTGCCGATAAGTAATAAATGTTAGGAAGCTGACCTAATTTCTTTATAAGAAATTTTGATCCACTGTGAGGTGTAATTCTTTATTTAATAACAAACCGTAGACATATGGAGCGTTATAGCTTGGTACTAGAGCCCCAGGTAACAAAACCTAGAGACTTTGTATTTGGGTAGCTTAGCTTTTAATGCGTGACTTACATAGTTAAAGATGTATGTATGATTTTCTCAACCAAATTATTCAAAGTCGTATGGGAAAATTATATGTATTTTGAATCTGATGGTGCATTTTTCTTTCTTTTTTTATTCGTAGATGTCGTCTTTGGATTTGCAAGATGTTAGCTATGACTCGTGGGGTATCTATCGTAACCAAGGAAGAACAATTACAGCGAGAAACCCATGGATTTTAGACTAACGATTGGAGATTGGGGCTGAACCAGCAGTAATTGCTGCACTACGTAAGGTAGAACATGTGATTGTTTGTAAGACAGGGGTTCAGAAGCACCGTTTAGTGCAACGATGTCTATAGAATTAGTACATAGAGGCTCGTCGAGCTTTATGAATTTGCAAGAATGACATAGTACATGAGACGATAGTGGAGAAGGACAGATAGAGATCTCTTCAGATGAGGTTCGTATGGAGGTTGACTCAGATGAGGAACCAGAGGAGGAGGACCCAACAGAAGAACACCCTGCAAAGGAGGACCCAAAAAAGGAAGATCCAGAGGAAGAGGACCGAGAAGAGGAGATTTTGAACACTAAGTCAATAGGCAATTGGAAGAAGTAATTGTTATGGAACATTGAGAAAAGGATGTAGGATTAGGAGGATTTTCTTTATTTTATAGTTGTTACAGTACTTCATGACTTTTTGAAAAATTTTGTTTGATTATGTCATTAGGTTTAAATAATAAACGTGACTGATTGGTTAAGAATATTTATGGCATCCCCTCAACTTGATGCATATATCTCTTGTTGGTAATTGTTAAACCATGTCTATCAAACTCATGCTATGGAGGTTAAGCCAATGACGCTTAGTTTTGTATCATGTAGATGGTTGCTAGTCTATGGCTGGGGCCTACTAACGACAATGGTGCATCTTCAGCTACTCCTGACAACAACACAGATATGATGGGTGTGCTGCCACTGCTAAACGTGAATCAATGTCATGCATGATGCAACAATGAATGACTTTGCTCAAATACTTCATAATCTAGTTGCAAACATTCAAACTGGACAACCTCATGGACATGTTATTTGCGCTCTGATATTTGCAGGGCAGACAACAACCTTCAACCTTTCATGGGGAGCCTGAGCCACAAGCAACTAATGGATGGCTTAGGCAGACTAAGAAGATTTTTGGTACAATAGGTGCCCAACAAGAAGGAAATAAGGTGACTCTTGCCACTTATCGGTTAAAAGGAGAAGCTGACACTAGTGGGAAGCGACAAAGACGACCATACTACCGAACACCCTCACTTGACATCATTTGAGGAGCGTTTTTTGGAGAAGTATTTCTCCACACCTAGTAAGGAGGCTATGGTCTAAAAGTTCTTGGGTTTGAAATAGAGGATGATAACAGCTGCCTAATACATGGTAGATGTAGTCCCACTACCTTTCCTCAAAGTGTGGGTTATAAACTCCACTTGAACTTCATTGCCTTGGCTAATTTGGTGGGAATAATCTCGATGGCATTGCAAGGAAATTCCTCAAAATGAGCCAAAGTACACATTTAATCATGTGGTGAGTGCAATGCTGATAATGAGAGGGAACTGATGGACTTCATGAGAATTTGGAATTAGAAGAAGATTGGGGCAGGAGAGCCCATTTATAATAGCAATAAGGGTAAGAGTACACAGAACTCGTACAGTAACTAGGGCTAGAGTCAGCAATGGAAGAGCATGGAAATGAGAACATGCTTTGGGTTTGACTAGGTAGGCCATATTAAGCTAAATTTGCCCTTCGGCGAGTAGGGGTAATTAACAAAGACTGATAGGAAATGTTCAACATGGCCAATGAGGTTGCCAAAAGCAACAAACACTGCAAGGATAGCACCAAGGAACTGTTATGGTAAATAACCAGCTGGCAGTTGGAGGAAGAATATTTTCACTTCATAGAGAGGAGGACCAAGACCCGATAGTTATTCAAGTTAACCTAGTACTATTTAAATCCTTGGTACAAGTGCTGTTTGATTTAAGTGCATCGCATTCTTTTATATCTGCATCTTGTGTGGCCTCATTGGGACTTAATACAGAATGACTTAAGAAGGAGTTTTGTGTGGTCACCTTTGGGAGGTCAAACATCAATAGGGTTAATCTATAAGGATTGTGAGTTAGAGGTGTTTCGATTGCATTTGACATGCGACCTACGTGTAATCGACATGATGAACTTTGATGTAATTCTTGAGATGGATTGGTTGTATGCTAATCGAGCCCTTATCGATTGCCACCAAAGGAGAGTGACTACAATCATTGTAGACAGAAGAAGCTTCACATCTAAGGGGGACAAATGAGATCCCTCATCTATAAGCAGAAGATTGCAATGGCACCATAGCCTATTAGGATGGTTAGCAAGTTTAATGCTTGAAGAGAATAATCGAAAGGATATGGGTTTGCCTAGAGTTGTGTGTGTGTATGCTAATGTGTTTCCAAGAGAGTTTTCTAGACTAGCACTACACCCAGAGGTGGATTTATTGAGTTGCGACTTAGGACTAGCCAAATCTCGATGGCACCTGATGAGTTGAGAGAATTGAAGATTTAGTTGCATGAGTTGATGGGGACAAAGGATTTATTCGACCTGTACATCTCCATAGGGAGCAATATTTGTGAAGAAGAAGAATGGATTATTGAGGCTATGTATTGACTATCAACAGTTAAACGGATTAACGATCAAGAATCGTTATCCTTTTCCAAGGATAGATGATCTTTTTGACCAACTATAGAGATCTAGATGCTAACTAAAAATTGACCTACAATTAGGTTATCATCAATTATGGATCTGAGATGAGGATATCTCAAAGATTGCATTTAGAACCCAATATGACCACTATGAGTTTATTGTGATGTTGTTTGGATTGACCAACGCCACCAACAATCTTTATGAGTCTCATGAACAAGCTTTTTGCCCCATAATTGGATCAGTTTGTTGTGGTGTTCATTGATGAAATATTAATTTACTGGTCGTCATAAGAGGAACATGAGAAGCAATTGAGGATTGATTTGCAAGTGTTACAAGACAACCAATTATATATGAAGGCCAGTCAATGTGAATTCTGGTTAAAGGAGGTGAAGTTCTTTGGTCATGTTATTTATGAACAAGGGATTGTTGTAGATTCTAACAAAGTGGAAGCATTCATAAGTTGGAAGATAGTTTTTGATATTTAGAATTTCTTGGGTCTAGTAGGCTATTACAATGGATTCATCGTACATTTTGCCAAGTTTGGGAAACTGATAACTCATTTGACACATAAGGAAGTCAAGTTTGAGTGGGACAATGCCTGTGAACAATCATTCCAGGAATTGAAGAGGAGATTGACTGCTATGCCAATATTAGTGATTCCGGCCAAGGATGAAGCATAAAATGTGTACTTGATGCTTCAAGAGAAGGCCTAGGTGGAGTTTTGATGCAAAAAGGGTGAATGGTTGCCTATGCATCTAGGCACTTAAAGCCATATGAAAGAAACTACCCAACATGCAATCTGGAGTTATGTTTGTATTGAATTCTTAGAGGTATTATTTATACATGGAGAACTTCAATATTTTCATTGACCACAAGAGTTTGAAGTATTTGTTCATATAGAATGTGAGGACATGCAGTGTTGGATTTCCATTATTTTATTTTTTATTTGGTGCTTTTGCTAAATTGATTGAAGAATTGAAATATTATGGATTTTAATGAAAGGTTTAGATATTTGGGGCTATTGTTGAATTACCATAATTGTGGGATTTTTGTGCAGTTATTGATTTTATGGCTATGTAACCTATTAGAAAGCCCTAATCCTAAATAACTTAAAAACAACATAACATTCTCCAATTTTCTCCCAACTTTCGTGTGGTCTCTCGGTCGGTGGAGAAGGAAAACGATCTTCCGAGTCCATGATTCTCGTAAAAGCATAAGAGGAAGGTTGATCCCAATAATGCGAGCTTCAAGTTGAGCCAAGGATTAATCAATCACGCAGGGGATCGAAAGGTTTTGCGAAGTTAGGGTTTCATCTGGTTCTTGAATTTCGAGGTAAGATTTTGCAATTTTCAAATATAATGTTGATTAAATCTCGTTGTGTTCATAAGTATATGCATTGATGTGCTTAAGGTTATTGTGGGCTTTCTCAACCAAAATACGCCCGGCCACCAACCACTCCATTCAATTTTCCCTATTGCGCACGTGTGGTCTCTTACTTCGCATTTGATTGGTGATTTTGTCTCATAAAGTTGCCTCGAGGTTGAGGATGTCCCCAAGGAACCAAGACAATAGAGGCATATCGAGCTACCAGTTTGTCATAACTAGAGATCACAAGGTCTGAGAGTGGGTTACAAAGTGGAAAAGTGTTAGGCATCTACCTCACTCAATCTGGGGATTGATCTCTGCTGAAGATTTATGGAATTTTGATTGCACTCTATGTCAATGACTCATATCGGGAGAGGAAAGCAATTAAAGGGGAATAAGTGATGTAACACGTAGATGTTGACTTATTTTTCCTTTATACAAAAGCATCATGCATGGAAATTACTTTTGAAAATGATGGTGATGAAATAGGGGAAATTACTATTGATCGAAATGTTGGGCACCATTATATTAATGTTGCCTTTCTATTTATGTGGTACGTATAGTTGAGCCAAACAACACATACTAGCTAAGAATTAGAGTAATGCACGTGTCACAACCCGTCCCAAAAACACAAGGGTCGCGACCGTCCGATGGGGTTTAATCCATCAAGACCTCAATTTATAAAACTGGTTTAGGAATTTCCGTAATATCAGAGTGCAATATATAAAAGAAAGTGCAGAAACATTTAAAAATACCCTGAAGTGCTAGTGATAAACTAATTATTACATAATACATGGTAGAATCTTAGCTCAGCCATAGGCGGCTCGGCCAGAAATCAAAAGTACAATAACATAAAATATGAAACGGAAAGTATTACACAGGAAAATAATAACAACAGTGAAACTAGACAACTTGATGAAGGTACTAAATCAAGCAGCGTCCTCGTCTCTGAAAGCACCTGTAATTGTAGTCAACAACAACTCTTAAGCATAGGCTAGTGTGAATTTCATTATACAGTGTTCATCGAGTTTCATGCGTAATATGATTTTTTCTTGTACGCAAGCATTGTAAACAAGTGATCATTGGCATTTGCAAGGAATCGTAATTCTTTTTCTAAAGCCTGGCTTCTCAATTATAGGTTTCGAGTGAATATTCTATTTCTAGGAATGGTTTCCATTTCAGGATAATAGCCAATTTATTTGTTCAATAGTCACCGAATATAGGGAGTTATCCTATCATATATAAAATTAGCATGACGTCATCCAGTGAATCTATCGGTCGTCGATCATTCAACCTTATTCCATTCATCTCGCCACATTTCTTATCCCCTAGCAGTCGGGGCACCGTATGATAGATTATTATTTTCATTTTAGGACAATAGTCAATTTATTCGTTCAATGGTCACCGAATTTAGGGAGCTACCCTATCGAATATAAAATCGGCATGACATCATCCAACGAATCTATTGGTCATCGATCCTTCAACCTTATTTCATTCACCTCGTCACATTTCTTATCTCCTGGCGGTCAGGGTACCGTACGAATATTTAATTGATAATTCTCTCCAAAATTGCTTTTCAATAATTACAAGTGCCATGAAAATATTATTTGCTAACCACATTTCCAAAAAATATGTCAAGTTTGCCAATTTTTCAATTATGTCAATTTTCATAATCCAATAACATGTTAAGTTTGCCAACTTCTCAATTATGCCAATTTTCATAATTTCAATAAATATCTCAATATTTCTTTACTTTATTTCAATATGAATAACATGAATATTAAAGACATTAATTTTCACCAAAAAATAATAAATATATACTTTTTTTCCCTAAAATCGGTAAATAAGGCATAACAAAACTCACCTCTATAGTCGTTCTTTCGATAGTCTAGTACCCTCCTACGTGTCACTGACCTCGGGATCTAGCATGAGAATAATAGGACTAAGCATGGTCATAATTTAAGTTACATAAAAATTATTGAACATTCCAACGGTTTGTTTGACTTGTGTCAAAGTGGTGTTCGATGTGTCCAATGATCACGTGGTCTAATTTTCTCTAAATGTTGGGGCTAAGGTACTATTTTTTTTAAGGGTTAAGTGATGAGTCTCGGTCAACCACTAAGTCTCGGGTTGGGCCTAAAAATGGTTTAGTTCAAACAAACGTTTTCGATAAAAAATAATATTTTTCGTTTCGAAACTCAAATAATGCTCATGCGAGATTAAACCCGGACTAAGTATACTAAGTTGTCGCAACTAACCGAAATCTGCCCCGGGTCAAGTCTGCCCGAACTGCCCAAACAGGGGCTGTCCAAAACTGGGAAATGTAAACTACCCAGAAACTACACCCAATTAGCTGCTGCATTCGACAGTTCATTACTCCCATTCTCGAACCCTTCGAGCCTCGGTCCAACATGCATGCGTGCTAAAATGTGTCGTCTACAACCCCTAAAGAGTATTTTTCGTAGAAAAATTGTAGAATAAAAACTCCGAGTGATCAAGCAAGGCATGTTACCGCTAAAATCTGACAATGTACATTTTGTCATTCTAACGGGCAAAACTTCATATTTTTCAACATAACAACCTCGGGTTTGAACATGTATGAGTAATATGGTGTCTTAGGTACAACTCCTATCAAAAATCTTGACTTGAAACTAAACGAGATAAAAACGAAATGTATTCGAACATAAGTGTATAAATAGAACGAATGTAAGTTAATACCTTCAATCACATTTTGCTTCAAATTTGAGTATCCCGAGCATGCCCTGAGCTCGACCACGAACTAACCCAAGCCCTCTCTCTTCCTCCCTCTTAGTTAAACCCTCTCACTCACTCACTCTCTCTCTAAAAATGCTAGAGACTCTAAGTGTGAAAGTGTAAGTGTGCAAGTGTGGTATGCATATTTATAAGCAAAATAGTGTGAATGTGTGAGCTGTCGGTTTGTTTGTGCCGTGTATGAGAAATGGGGAGTGGGGGTTGCTTCTAAAACTTCCCCATTGCATGCCTCGACATTGGTTAAATCCATATGCATGCATTATCATTGGTTTGACCTATAAACATGCATATACATAAGTGTCATACAAGTATTTGGACCCAAAAAAAAAAACCAAATACTCATCATGGTCTACTATCCCCTAGCCGTGCAAGGCCTAGGTGGGACCTACCCAGTCCCATCTCAATTACTCGATACACAAATCTGATCAATTCCGATCGCGAACAAACCTCGTAAGGTCAACATGTGTGTGTGTGTGTGTATCAACATAATCAACAAAAATATTGCGGATTCGATAATCTCAAGTGGTTAGACATAATTTCCCGCATCCCTCATTTGTTAAATTAACAACGTCGTCAACACATTACCGATATCTTCGTTAAAATTCGAATTTAGACAAAAGAATCATTCTTTTTTAACTCCATAAAATTAATACTATAACTTTAAATTTTAAATTTTTAAAATAATATAATTGATTAAAAGGATCGGGGTTTCACAACACGTGTCATGATTTCTATATATTGAAAGCGCAAGGAGAATGATAGTAAAAATAGTGAGATTGGTATATACCAAGAAGATGTAGACATTGATCGCGGGAGTGATGTGTCTCTACATCTGAGCACACAAACCACCCAGGCTCAGACCAGAGAGTTGACTCCTATCGGGATTCAAAATGGATGATAGAAAACTTAAGAATAGTTTGAATTACTATGCAAAGTTCCCGAAGTTTCCTAAAAATGAGTGCAAGCTAACACAAACTGGTTATACCTTGATTAATGCTTTGATTCAATAGACTTTGGCGCAAGTATTTGAGAATAAGGTTGGAAGTGAATAAAGTAAAAGTTAGATTACTTATTCAATGCCAATCCTTTTGCTCCTATTTTTTCTTGACTTGGATACTCCTAGTTGGCTTGGAAGTATCTTCTCAAAAACTCGCTTTTGATTCAAAATACTCTATCGGGGAGAGGTTTTTCTAACAAAAATCTCACTTTCTTGTGTCTTCGAAGAGAAAGGTTCCTCTCCTTTTTCTCATGCCTTGGGGTTTCTTATATAGGCCCCCTAAATGCTCAAAATTGTGCATATATGCTTTGACTATGCAATAGTTTGAACTGGTGTAGTTACGTAAAAAAAAACAATACACCAGTTCATGGACTGGTGCATCAAACTGCATGGTGGGCCATGTTGTGCATTAGAGTGATTTGACAAGTCATATAGACTGACATACGTCAAGACTAGGATGGTGTGTGCACTCTGCAAGGACTAGCACACGCCAAATAGATACATATGTTGGTCCAAAAATATTTTGCTATAAAATAAAGCTAGCTAGAGCATCCATGGTTAAGCCTACCAATGTCTAACGTGACCCACGACTTCTTCCAAGGATAAGAGTGTCTATTTTCCTCATCAGGATCATCCAACCATTACCTTCGGAGATCCATTGGCATCCAAATTGGAGTGTTCATGGTTTTCCCTCTTTGATAGAACTTGAGAGTCAGCAGGTGAAAAAAGTCGACATTAAAGATAAAAGGAATCCCAATTCGAATGGCCCGGGACTCTTCAAGCCCAAAATCAAACACATAAATGGTCGTGCTTTTCAAGTTGTGTATGCATTCTATTGCAAATATCAAACCAATGTAGTTCGTGGGGGCAATGCATGCATCATGAACAACCATGCAATAGTCTGAGGTGAGGGTGTGCATATACTCCCAGTACAAGACCAGCATAGGCTAAAGATGCATTGCACACATTTGTCAAAATGAGAGAGCAGGTGCGAACCTCAAGGTAAAATAGTGGGTGGAAAACTCAAGGTAACACGGTGGGCGCGGGACTCGAAGTTGAAAGATGGGTGCGGAACCCATAGGTGAAAAGGTGGGTGCGGAACCCAAAGTGACAAAGTGGATACATGACCCGTGATGACAACGTGGGTGCAAAACCCAAGGTAAAAAAAGTGGGTGTGGAATCCAAGGTAAAAAGATGAGTATGGGATCCAAGGTAAAATGTTTGGTGCAGACCCGTAGCAAAGAGACGTGTGCAGACCCTAAAGTAAAGAGGTGGGTGCAGAACCCAAGGTAAAAAAAAAAGGGTAACAAGTAGGTACAAGATCCAAGGTAAAAAGGTGGGTGTGGAACCTGAAGTAACAAGGTGGGTACGAGACCCAAGGCAAAAAGATGGGTACAGAACTTGAAGTAACAAGGTGGGTATGGGACCCAAGAAAGGGTCGGTGCGGAACTCAAAATAATGAAGTGGGTATGAGATCTAAAGTAATAAGATGGGTGCAGAACCCAAGGTAATTAAAAGGTAAGTGCGAAACCAATGGTAAAATGGTGGATGTGAAATCCAAAGTAACAAGGTGGGTGTGGAACCCAATGTAGCGAGGTGGGTGCAGGACCCAAAGTAACAAGGGGGCTGTATGACTGTTTTGGAGAACATTGATTGTCAAGATTGATCTGTGATCTAAGGCCCATTAACAAAGCATGTGACCAAGATCGAAATTTATGTGAAAATATATTGATTTGCATGTTGTTGGATATATCGCATGATGCATGAGAGATAGTCATATCATATGAGCATGAAACTAGAACGTAATGAAACAGCAAGGTTAGATGATATCATTATTGCAATAATGAGGGAATAAGAAGCAATCATTGTTGCGGTAATGAGGGTTAGCTGTGTCCGTGTCTATGAGTCGTGTCATGACACATACTTGTGGCATGGCATTTGGGAGCCTGATGTCGAGGAAACATCAAGCATTAATAAATATTGCATAAAATTATATGGACTTGGAAGGGGATGTCTGTGATCCAAGCCAGTGTTAATGAGCCACGTAATGTTAGTGAGCCGTGTTAGTGCCTTAAGTTGTGTCATGGCCATGCAAGGATGACATACGAGAGCCTAACATATAGGAGCACCGTGTTTGAGAGCCTAGTGTATAGGAGCATCAAACAAGAGGTAATAAATGAAAATCTGCATAATGCATCAAAACTTATGCATGATATTGCATGTTGTTGGATTAGTTATTGTTCTTGTGCTTGTTGGGGTTATCTGTGTGCTTGTAAGTTATGGGTATGGTTTGGTTATAATACTAAGTGTTATCACTCATGGAGCTAACTATTTCCCTTGTCTTTTCAAAGGTACAAAAGAGCCGGTTGAGATGGAACTGACTTAGGAGGTGGATGTGATGGAAGTCCAAGACTAAAAGAGCCATGGTTGTACTAATAAAAGCCCTTTGGCGAGTGTAACTCCCCAAATTTTTTTGTAGGCATTCATTTTAAAAGTAATTAACTAAATCAAACCAATTTCCAATCCATGACTCGCAAATAAGACTTTAGATTACAATGATTGAAAATAAAAAAAATTACATTTTTTAAATGGAAAGTACAAAGATTAAACTAAACTAAGTGAATCAAGGTACCATCTAATCTTCTTCGGGACTGTTGTCTTCACAGTTTAAAAGTTGGGCCCTTCAACGTTGTCTTTAGTACCTGGCGTGAAAAGTCATGGATAGAGAAATTGTAGCATGAGTGATAAGGCTCAGTAATTAATTCCTACCCATACTTCCTAACTTATGTACCAGATCAGAGTAATGTAAAGTATATGTAATGAGTAGCCGAAGCAATTACCATATATGTGTATAAATTAAATAATTTAAGTATGGCTGATAGATAAGATTGGATGAAGAATTGAAGGTCAGACACCTAATTAAATTTACGTTTCTAATTTCCAACACAAGGACCTGACAATAGCTTGGTGTCAAATCCTTTTCAAAATCCCAATCACGGGTCGTCATAAGCACTATTCGTAAATCAAAACCATTATTTTTGTGTTATGATGATACTGTCTAAAATGGTCTCGGCCCCTATGCTGAATTGTATTCCCGACCACCAACATTCACAAACGTTGGCTCCCATATGCCATGTTTCAAACCATTATGTTTCTCGTACGTCATGTCCAACATCAAAATATCCTACTTCACTTCTGCTACACTAGGATTTGTTTTGAAGGACATGACACAACTTAAAAACATAACTCAGCATAAGATATAACTTGGCTCAATACATGACATAGCTAATGACACAACTCGGCTCAAGACACAGTTTGGCTAAAGACACCTTATGAAACCAGTCATAGTTCGACTCAAGCCATATCATGGCTAAAGGCATCTTGAACACAACTCCCAAGGAGGTTAAATCATTACTCAAATCACACGTGTCCGTGGCTTACCACAAATTCAAGTTTAGTTCAATGTGTCTCGAGTAAGTTCACACCAACCTATCGTTCACTAGACCGAAGTGTACGAAAGTTGACATTATGCTATATACAGGTGCTCATCAACAATCAATATCAATATTGAGTGATATCATGGTTTTGCATGCCTATACATTTAAATAAGCATTTGAGAGAACAATTAAAAACATCCAAGCAATGCATGTGATTGAATGGGGGTCGTTAAGGTTATACATGTCACATCCTAATAATGTTCACGATGAAGTCTAGTCATGAATGAAAGGTCTGTTATTTTATATGGTCATAGTTTGTTAAGTCACGACCTTGAGATTCATGTTCTAGGCTAAGTTAAATATACAACAATTTATATGTGGACCGGTTGAGAAGGAGTATTGACCGGAAAGGAATGGCCAAAATACTTTTAGACAAACTGGTCCTTAACCAGTTAAAAGGCGAGGGTTTGACCAATCAGGGTGTTACATTTTAGATCCTAGCATAAGCTAGTTTGACCAATTAGAATGTAGCCTTGACCGGCCACAATGGACAGTTGTTACTTTGGACAATATAGGATGTTGACCCGTTAAGATTGGTCCACACAAGTCATGATGTAAGTTGGTATCTTAGGTAGTAGCAAATGTTTACCGGTCAAAGGGTAGTACTGATCGGTTGGTCTAGTTTGATATTTTACTATAGAAGCAAAGCTTGACTATATAAGGTCTGGTCTGACTAATTAAATGAAGAGATTTCAAGACATTGTAATGTAACAGTAAAGAAATTTGACCAATTAAGGGAGTAGTTTGGCCGGTCAAGGGATCGTCTTCCCCCCAAAAACAATTGGGTTTTCTACCATTGGAGCTTCGTAAAGCTCAGGTTGCTGATCAATAACAGAAATTGGAGAGGGAGAAGGGAGTTTTACCTTGAAATAGAAGATTAAAGCTTGGACTGGGGTTGGATCAAGCTCCTCAAGTGGGTTTCACCCTCTTTCTTGTTCTATTGTGATTTTTAATGTCATTCTCTCACTAAACTTAGCAGTTCAAGCCTCTCTCTAAAGCTATGGTAACTTGATTTCGCGGGTAGGAAGAAAGAAAATGAGGTTTTCATACGTAGGGAGAAAAAGTGGAGCATTTGTGAGGACCCAAGATTCGATACTTTATTTTATTACTTTTGGCCTTAGTTAGGACTTCGTAATGTTGAGATTAATAATTAATTGTGATTTGGTTGTAATGGTTTAAAACGTTAAGACTCAAAGTCAGGGTTGTGAGAGCTCAAGGAGGGTTAACGTAATTAATCGATTTTTAATTATAAAGAATTAGAAAATCTTAAAATCAGTTTCTATTACAAATTCACAGCTTTTTCTAAATATATTTTTAACCCTAAATTGCTTGAGGAATGAGAACAGGTACCTAGACTAGATTCGTGCGACAAGATCAACTAGGAAGTTGTAGGGGGTATTGAAAGCTTTGATAGAGCCCATAGTCAACCACGTACGTGGAGTGTTCGAGTGGTTTTCAATCACAACAATAGAGTCTATGTTTTCATTGAATAAGGTAAGATTTCATGTCGATTTAAAAAATGAAATATTGCGTAGATCTTGTTTATTTCAATGGTATGAATGTTGTTTTTAGCTTACGATCGAATCATGCATGATCGGTGGTATTTTTGAACATATTGGATAGTTAGGTTGTAAAAACGAAGATAAAAAATGAGATCTGTTCGACAAAACAAAACCTGAAAATTTAGCTAGGCTGCTCAAGCGACCTTTTTAAATTTCTGCTGTTTTGTTTTGGACAGCAGACTTGTTTTGACCATTTGAGCGAGCTCCTAGCTGCTCGAGCGACTTACTAAAATAGAATCTTTACTTTTTATTTTCGCCCGTTTCTTATCTTTTGGTCCATTTATGACTATTGTTTAATTTTGGAATTGGATAATATTGGAACATATGAGCATGCATGGATGTCGAATACCGAGTAGGAGACGACCCGTCGATCTGGTAGCCCATGAACTCTACTTAGAGTCTTTGTGATTCCTTCGGTAAAAGATTGTGAAACAACCAAAGAAAGAGGGTGCCCAACAGTCAGAGCGGCCCGTGACTTTATGATAGGGTTTCCAATGTGGGCAATCCGCGATGCAAGCCGTCGAAATAATTCGTGAGTCGCATGGTTGAGCATGATAGTGTTGATGATACTTAGTGGTTGCTTATTTGTCATTCACGTATATTACATTGTTGAATATAAACATGCTTTATTCAATATGTCGATATTTTTAATATGACCTCCTATTTGAGTTTTGGCTTATATTTCTTTATAAACTGACAATGTACAGGTGATGATATAGATCCGAAGACTTAGACTTTACTTTTAAAGATGACTGATCATGTTAGATAGAATTTACATTTTCGATGATATTTATGTTTAGACGTTCAGTTAGAGATTTTCTAGACTTATTTATTATTTGCTCGGACATTGTGGGCCTGTTTTTAATTAGTTTATATTCAGATTAGTCAGGATGAATTATTTATTATTTGATGGATGATTATCAATTGTTGGGATTTATTTCATTTATTAGAGTTATGTTTATGTTAAATTTTGGTTTGAGTTATTCCATTGCTTATTTCATACCCTAGAAGTTTTGGGGTGTGACAACATTGGTCTTGGGGAAAATCTATAGGAGTTGCATGTTGCCATGAAAAATTGAGCAATGTAGGGTGGAGTTTAGGGAGGTAGTAGCAGGGATCGTTTCTTAGGAGCTTCCTCTAGTAATGGAGGTTGGGATAAGGAACTTTGGTCTGGGTGGTTTTGGGGTAAAAATCATTGGAAAAGGGGGGAGGGTGTTTGTTGTAGGTGGCCAATTGCTGAGGAAAGACTGGGGAGGGGAAGAGGAGTGCTACAAAATTGAGAGGAGTGGGGGAGAGAGTAGAACTACTATAGAGGAGAAGAAAAGATGTGTAGTAGGGGCGTGAGGGTGATGATGGAGTGAGAATGGTGTAGAACTCCTTAGTATAGGGGAATTGTTATGCTACCGTGTGGGGAGTCTCGTGATAAGGTGCATGGTACCGTGTAAAATGTATCTTGCGTGGTGCACCGTACACATATACTCGTCTAAAATGTCTATCACATGTCGATGCACGATTTAAATCGATAGCATAAACTAATTTCAAACCATTTTGATTTTAAGCAATTTATGAATTTTGAGCATTGGATTTTTTAAACTATTAATTTACTTTGGAAATTGAGTTAGTTATTCTGCTAACAAGTAATGAATGTTGAAAAGTTGAACTAATTTCTTTATGAAAATTTTTATTCTGTTACGAAGTTTAATTTTTTATTTAATAACGAATCATAAAAATATGAGGCGTTACATACACTCCTACCATCATGAGATTTCAACAAGAAAAATATTCTCATAAAGAACGGAAAAGTGTGGGATGGTGTGATGCACCAAAATCACTACTCTTCTTCCATTTTGATTCTTGAATGTACACATTGTAGCGTAGCCCGAGCTTAGCAAATCAAACTAAATCCGATCAAGTTAATTTGGTTCCATTTTAATTTTTAAATTTCGATATAAAAATCCTAATTTGATCCAAATTTCTTTTCAAAATTGAACTGAATCGAATCGAATCGATTGCACCCCAGTGCTCAATACCATAGGGAATTAATTATAATGGTAACTGAAGACAAATTTATACAAAATTGAGAGTTAATTTTGAGGGTTGGCACAGATAATTTCCCGGATTATTTTTAATTTTTATCCGATATTATGAGCTATTTACATTTTACCATGTTTGCGTTACACAAATTTTTAATGGGGAATTAATTTTGAGGGTCGGCACAGATAATTTCAAGGATTGTTTTTAATTTTAATCCGATATTATAAGTGTATTTACATTATACCATGTTTGCGTACACAAATTTTTAAGAATTTCAATTTAAGATATTCAATTGCTTTCGGTAACTCCTTTTGTATGGAAGGAGCCATTATGATATTTTTTTCCTATTTTTATGATGATTTGTTTCAAATTTATAGTAAATTGTTGTTAAGTGAATCTAATTTAATCAGAAATATTGTTCCTTTAAGGTGCTTACTAAGTTATTATTGAGTTAATATGATTTATCAATTCAAAATGTCTTGTGAGTCGAATAAGCATAAAAAGTCTTACTTTTAGATTATTTTTGTCTTTTTCTGAATTTTTTTATAATTTGGTCAATTATTTATAGTTTTTCTAGACAAAACAATAATTTACAAAATTAACGAAAAATAAAAATTACAAATTTTTTTTACATAAGAACGAAAGAATAATCTCATAAAAAAGTCAGCCAGATGAGACCATAGTGTATATTTTGAGATTTGCATAATCATTTTTAGTGTTTTAGTTTCATAACGTCTTTATAACTTTCATATTTTTTGCAATAAGAAATTTATAATTTATGTATTTTAAAGTTGCACATCTTCTAAACTAGTGATAAATTCTTCATATTACAGAACTGGTGTGTTGAAGTATTAATATAGTTGTAGATTAGGTTAGTAATTTTGTTAGGTCTTGTCAATCACCATTTAGTGAACAGTGAATAATATATATATAATGTCAAAAAAACACGAATATTAATATATATTTTACGAATATCGATACACTTTTTCTTTATTATTTACTACCCCTTAAGACTGTGGTTAGCATTTTCCATTTTGTTACAGTCCTAACTTAGCATCAGAAATTTAATTTTTGTATTATTTAGGGATTCTACATTGTTTTAGTATGAGTTATGATAAACTTAATTAGTCTACTAGGATTTTGTTATTTGTTTTTGGAGAATTTAGGGAAGAGAAAATTAGAGAGAAAAATATTTGAAAGATTAAGAAAGAGAAAAAGTAGTCAAGAATTTGTTCAAAAGGAAGGACAAAGCATAAGTTACCAAACCAAATAAAATTAAGAGGACTAATAATAAAAAACCTTAAAAATAAATGGCTTCAATTGTTAAAATGAAAAGAAAATACTCAGTGCTGACCATCTGGCTGTCTTGTACTTCCAATGCATTAGTTTGTGGTTCAAATTTCACCCACCTCATTTTTTTTTTTCAACAATGCTACTAAAATATTATTTTGTACATCAAGTTATATATCATACCTATATAATATTTATTAATTTGAATACATATTAAAATTGACTTGTTTTTATGTTTTTGTACTTAAAATAACATACTATATATGCATGATATACTATTTAATGTACAACTTAATGTATTAGTAGACTTATTATTTTCTTTTCTATACTAATATTAAGGCTTCATTTGACCAAAATTATTATATATTAATGTAATTGTCCTTTTAATTATTATTTTTAATTTTTTTCAAGTTTTATGTTAATTTTTCTAAATTACCATTTTTGTCTAGACAAAAAAATTAAAAAAATAAAAATAAAAATAAAAAAATAATATTTTTATTGTCGCCTTGCAAATTTTTTTTATTGTAATTTATTATTTTATATTATCATAATTTCTCTTGTTAATACAAATAAAAAATAACAAAAAATTAATGAAAACTATACAAAGAAAAAAGTAATTTAGTCTAAGCTGAGTATAATCTCGGAACCCGCTAATTGATTTGCAATGCAAAAAAAAGTGATCAACTGGACCAATTATACCTCGGGACCTCCCTGTGTTCCTTCTCTCTCATCCCCAAGGCCTACACCATGAGCAAACCATCAACTCTGTCTAAGAACTAAAACACCCTCTCTCTCTCTCTCTCTCTCTCTCTCTCCCCATGACCAAACCACCATCATCTCTCTCTGTTTCGTTTGCCAGAACTCTGTGTGTCCCAATCTAGGAAAAACCCAAGAAATGGGTTCACTTGTTCCGTTCCCAGATCTCAATTTCTCCCCTGACCCCCCCGCCGCCGCCGCCGCCGCCGCCGCCGCTACCACTGTAATCCCCAAATTGGAACCCAAGCTCGAGCCCCTCGATGAATCACCACAACCACTGACTCAGTCCCACACCCAACAACCTTACTTCTCCACTTCTAACCCTAGTCTCTCTCTGTATTCGCAACCACACACAGATTTCACTGAACCAAACCTTAACTCCAACGACTCCACCCAACAACCCGAAAATTCGGCGGAAGAAAACAATGTCTACTCGGAGTTCTACCGCATTTCCGAACTCTTTCGGACCGCGTTTGCGAAGCAAAACGTCGACGTTTCAGATCCCAATCCGCTTGCCATCGTTCCCGTGCCGGACCAAAACCAGGTTTCGGTAGTGCCGCCAAAGCGGCGCCACCAGCCGCGGTCGTCGGAGCTCGTCAGGGTTTTGGATTTGGGGGTCGAGGACCAGAGGTATTTCCGCGACTTAGTAAGAAAAACGCGAATGATCTACGACTCGTTAAGGATTTTCGCAGAGGAGAAACGGCGGATTCTAGGGCTCGAGCGGCGGACTCCCGCTCGCGGTGATCTGAAGGCTGCGTCGGTGCTGAGGGACCGCGGATTGTGGTTGAATCGTGATAAGCGGATCGTGGGGTCTATCCCCGGGGTTCACGTTGGCGATTTGTTCTTTTTTCGAATGGAATTGTGTGTTGTGGGACTCCACGGGCAGTCTCAGGCCGGAATTGATTATGTCACGGCGAGCCATAGTTCGAATGGGGAGCCTATAGCAACTAGTATAATTGTGTCAGGTGGGCCCAAAAACTGCACTCTTACCCATAATTTTTTTAAAAAGCGTCCTAATTCTTACCCTCTGGATATCATTTAGGATTTGGAAAAAGTCAAGTTTTTTCTTTTTGATCAGCGAAATACTCAAGTTGTCTCCCATGATATATGATATTTGGAACGAGAACTAGTTCGCAACATGCAGTAAGTTGTGGAGGTGTAGATATCCATAGATTACAGTGGTGGAGTGTAGTTATTTTATAAGGAACATCCAATAAATAGGTATTTTTTAAAATGTTGATGTAAAACACATTTCTAAAGTATTTCTTCCAAATTTGTCCTATTTAAGTCTCATGTTTTTGGTTCATTACGATTTACTTTCTCATTGGAAAAAATATTAAGGAGATTTAGAAGAAGAAAATTTTGGGTTTGCTAAATTCGACCTTTTAAAATGAAGTTATCACATAGTAGAGAACGTGCTTTTCAAAATGTAATCTTCTAGGTACGAGCAAATTCAGGTAAAACAGGTTTTATATCCAGGTTTTCTCTTTGAGATTTGCATTGCATAGGAGGCCCTTTGCCATGTAAGTAGGAGTGTTGCCTAACTCTTTGCTCGATGGCCAATCAATGCGTAATCTAAGAGCTGTTTTTGCATGTTACATGATGCATTAAACACTTCTCTTTTGTGCAGTTTAAAAGATACTTTCAAAGAAAATTGACCATAGATATGTGAGTTTGTGCTTAATTTGAGTTCAAAAAGTATTTGCTATCTTTCAGTTAAAAAAAACTAGGTTAGCAAGGTTGTATTTGATAGTTGCCCTCACTGATGTAAAATTCTTACCCCGGGATTATAGGTGGGTATGAAGATGATGAAGATGGGGGTGATGTTATTATATACACGGGTCATGGGGGGCAGGACAAAAAGCATTCGAGGCAATGCGCTCACCAGAAACTGGAGGGTGGAAATCTTGGACTGGAGCGTAGCATGCATTACGGCATTGAAGTGAGGGTGATTCGCGGGCTGAAGTATGAGGGTTCCCCCAGTGGTAAGGTTTATGTTTATGATGGTTTATATAGGATTTTCTATTCATGGTTCGATGTGGGTAAGTCTGGTTTTGGAGTGTACAAGTTTAAACTCATGAGGATTGAGAATCAACCTGAAATGGGCAGTGCACTTTTGAGATTAGCTAAGAGCCTTAGGACTGAACCGTTGGCGGTTAGACCAGTGGGTTATGTTAGTCTTGATATCTCAATGAATAAGGAAAATGTCCCGGTCTTATTGTATAATGATATAGATAGTGAGCATGATCCAATGTATTTTGAGTATATCACAAAGACTGTGTTTCCTCCTTATTTGTATCATGGGGGAAATGGTAATGGGTGTGCTTGCGTTTCTGGATGTATGGATGATTGCCTGTGTGCTACCAAAAATGGGGGTGCGTTTGCTTATGATCAAAACGGGCTTCTCATGAGAGGGAAACCTTTGATATTTGAATGTGGTACTAATTGTTGTTGCCCACCAACTTGCCGGAATCGTGTGAGCCAAAAAGGGGTGAGGAATAGATTTGAGGTTTTTAGGTCAAGGGAAACTGGTTGGGGAGTTCGGTCACTAGACTTGATTCAAGCTGGTTCTTTTATTTGCGAATATGCTGGAGTAGTTCTTACCAGAGAGCAAGCGCAACTTTTTACAATGAATGGAGATAGTTTGGTGTATCCTAACAGGTTTGCTGAGAGATGGACCGAGTGGGGGGATTTATCGCCAATATTTTCGGATTATGAGCATCCTAAACATCCATCGATTCCTCCATTGGATTTTGCTATGGATGTATCAAGAATGAGGAATGTTGCTTGTTACATTAGCCACAGTTTGTGTCCTAATGTTCTCGTGCAGCTTGTGCTATATGACCACAATAGTCTATTGTTCCCCCACATCATGCTATTTGCTATGGAGAACATCCCGCCTCTGAGAGAGCTCAGTCTTGATTACGGGGTGGCTGACGAATGGACAGGGAAGCTTCGTATCTGTAACTAGCTGAATTTTGAGGAGTTGGTGCTTTTTAACTTTGGTGCAATGCAGTGTTTTGGGGTTGCAATACACTGAGGTAAGCCCAATATTATTTGTTTAATTTGTTGTATCTTATAGTTGAATTTGTTTCTGATTCTCTATGTTTTTGTCGCTTCATTTCAGTGTCAACTGTCTTATTTACTTGTGGTAGTTGTTAGTCAGTGGCTTGTTTTGCTGCAACCATCTTTCCAATAAAGCATACACTGGAGGATGCAAACTTTAGCATTTGTGTGAGGCCTGAATTTATTCAACTTTAAAGAATTGTGATCATGCAACGTTATTGGTTTAATTTCATAGCATTGAAACTGTATTATTGCATTCTACATCTGTCTCTGGGCGACAACGTATTGGACCTGCTTCTTATTAATAGCTCCCGTTTCCCATGATAGCCATTTTACAGGATTTCTCTTGAATGACTTTTTGAGTTCTCTGCTTGCTTTTTGAAGGGATAATTTCCTAAAACTTGGTTTCCATGTGCTTTCCTCCCCGTCAAGACCATATCAAAATTTGCTAATTCCACTTCTAAATTCGGTAAGGTGACATCTGCTGCCATTTATATCCATTCCAATGAAGAATCCATCATCAGACCAACTCTAATGGTTTTATGTCGATAATTTTAAAGTACATGGTGATGGGAAAAGAAAGGGGATTAGATGGAAATGAATTAAAGATGGGAATTCATCTTTTAGTAATTCAAATTCGTCTTTTTGAAATTATACTTGTTTCCTTATCAGATATTTTTTTCCCTTAATGGTGATTGGTTCCATTTTATTTTTCTGTTTAGTTTTCTTTTTCTATGTCTTCTACTTGTCCATGTCTTCTCTTCTTTCGCCTCTTCTGTCTGAGCTGGTGCTGCATCTCCTGGTGATCTACTATTTTTCTTTTGCTCTTCATTTCCTTCCTTATTTCTTTTGTTTCTTTTTCACCAACCATGGAAATTGTAAGTCTTGAATTCGTGTTTGGTTGAGTAGAAAATGACCAAATTATCTTCTTTTTTTTTTTTTTTTCAAGTATAGCAAACATCAAGTCTAGTTGGGGGGGGGGGGGGGGGGGGGGGGGTTATAAGACCATGAAGGAAGCTTAGGACTGTACTGGAAATGTGAAATCCAGCGGAAGTATACCCTGCTTTGTAATCATTGCTATGAGCTCCTAGTAACTCATCTGAACCTCTCGTCCCCAGTTCTCCTTTGTGCTTTCAAGTTTTGTTGTCAAGCTACATACATAAGTTAGATTTAGAATTAGAAGTATCAAACTTACTAAATCGTTTACCAGTTTACCTAATAAATGATTATTAAAACAGATGGAACAATGTAAAATGTAACTATTATCATGGACTCCTCAGCTCGTTGATGAATTTACCTGATAAGTTATGTACCTTTTGATTCGTACATATCAAAAGAACTAATATTTTTTTTTAATTCTAGTTTCATCCCATAATTTTTTATGTTAGCGAGGAGTTGTAGGCTAAGTTCCATTTAGATGAAAAGAGTTTCACTATTGAACTTGGAGGGTGATGTAGCTAGGGATGACAAGGTGTTGACGCCATAATGTGTCCGTCAATAAGGATGTAACTAGTGGCACTACACCATGGCCTAGTTAAGGAACATGAGGAGTCCAAGCAGTGTCGTTTGAGCTTCTAGGGTAGTTCATTAACTGCTAGACGGCTGACGTGTGTAGAATGAGAATCGACGACGTTTCATGTGCATGGACAATTATCCCAACTACCATGCATGTCCACATACGAAGAAAAGGAATGCGAAGAGGCGTGAATTATGGATGCATGAAGAAAATGAGAACGTGGCCGAGTGTAACAATCATGGTCTAGCTCTACATCGAAGGAGAAATAACGTCTGAAGATTCAAGCGAGAGATCTCAAGGAAGAAAATGCACCAAGTACTTGATGATCTATAAATAGGAACGAGTGAAGAGAAAAAGAGGATGATCCCCAGAAAACTTATACATTTTTCATATTTGTGTATAAGTAGGAACAAGTGTGAGGAGGAAAAGAGGACGATCCCCAGAAAATTTATTCATTTTTCATACTTGTCTTTCCTTTCCTTTCCTCTACTTAGCATAGTTATAGTAGTATCAGTATCAGTGTCAGTATCAATAATTGTATCCGTAGCTACACTTAACTGTATTTGTAGCCTGTAATAGTAGGAGTAGTTTGGTTAGCAAATTAAATCGAAGCAGATTGGATCATTTGTAACCTTCAAATGTAAATTTGTCTTCAAATTTATAAAAGTCAGTCTGTTTGACATTCCTTGTGACTGTTCTTCTGTTTCTAGTTTTGAGACTCCATGTGTCAACACTTGAGAAAAATCCTTTTAGTTGAGGTAAAAGAACAAATAACACAAATGCCTGATAGTTGTTGGTTTCAACTATCACATTTAAAGTTTTTCTGAAAAGGATAATTACAAGCTTTTTCTGGCACACGCACACGAATTTAGCCCAAGGAATGTTGGAGCCAACATATTTTTTGGCACGCCAAGTGGGACTAGTGTGTTTGAGTATGGTGAAAATTAGAAATCAAGGCACTGCACTTCCCTTTGATGTTGAAGTCGAAGGAAATTGGGAGGGAAGTCTAGTCGATGATGCCTCGAATAACCACAGAGGAAGAGACCAACATGATGGTCAAAATGAACATATTGACCAAACCTGAACAGTGGGCGTGGCCATCTTACGAGAATTCAATGACCCAGGAGGGCATACTATGCAAGGTGAACAGACCAATGGTATTGGTCGAACCACATCTGGGAGTGATACTGTGTTAAGCAATCCGCTAGATGTTGGTTCCCTACAATTAAATTGCCAACTTTTGAACTCACCGAAAGAGATTTCCACATCTCAACCCGCCTTGTTGCGAAATATGAAGGAATGAGTACCAGCCATGAGATAGATTGCTTCTGGTGGGTCGTTTTCTAGAACTCAAAACAGTGAGACCTAAGGTCGTCGAGAGAAGATATACCCTTCCAACTTGAATTCTTCGAACGAGATCCTAGGGATGAGGTTGATTCACGAAGAGACAGGACAAATATGGGACAATGATTACTTAGGTCTAGGGGAACTCCTTAGTCCACCCATCAGTCTTGGACCATTTTTGAAATGCCTACTAGTGAGTATGGAAGAATTCATTATGTCCAGATGGCCTCCCCAAATATTACTGATTTACCCAGGACCCAAGGAGTGGGTTGGACTAGGACTTCACAAACCCTTCTTTGAACTAACTCCCAGGGGTAGGAAGAAGACTTTAAGCCTAATCTCTAAGTACGAAGGGTTGAGACAGGGTATGAGATGTTTACTAAAACATACCTAGTGCTCCACATCAGTCAGCTCCGGACCAGTGGGTATTGCTTTGAAATCTAGAGATGAAGATACAACAGATGGTCTCTTCGCTGTCTCGAACACAGAAGAGAAAACTCCAGAGGAGGTACACTCTGTTCCAACAAGAGGAAGCCTCGCCAGGAGATCTTGAATGGATGATGTTCAAGCCAAATCCAAGGTTCTCAAGGCAGTGGAAGAAGGATCTCATGGAAGAAGTATGAAGGAAACTCTACCAAAAGGAATACAAGACATTAAGGGCCATGGAATCGTCTTTGCTTCACGACGATGGGTTAGGGGATGAAACTCCTGTATCTTTAGATTTTTTGGCTAGTTATTAATCACGTTTGCTCGAAGCTATTATCGTAGAGCAGGGAGGACTGGATGGGAAACCTACGCCCATGGAAGCGTCCACCCAAGAATTTTCTCTTGGGCTGGAACTGAAAGAAGATAAGGGAGATTCGGAACCAGCAAATTAGACAAGTACGATTCAATTCGGCACTTTGGCAGAAGTACTCTATATGGTGTGTCTCTCTCCTCTTGAAAGGCTGGAAAATTGGTTTTCAAAAAGCCGAGATTCTACTTCAGAAGGAGGTGGTGATCATGTCTCTGCAACACGTGATGAAACTAAGGAGGTGGCAATCTGGAGTGACCACAATTATGAGGTCTTGATTGTAGCTCACGACATCAAAGTAGTGCCAAACTCTGTTGAAGCCAGTTTCAAGGATTCAGAAGTAGAGAGTTCTATCACGCTGACATGTTTTATTCGTTCAATGCCCCAACCAAAGCAATGAGGCAGCATTTGAAACTCCTATATCTACAAGCATCTTTTGATGGCATTTTGCTGAAAAGTGTAGTAGTAGATAACGGTGTTGCTGTGAATATCTTCCCTTTCAAAACATTGAAGAAGTTGGGAAATAAGAAGCTAAAGTTAATTCCCACAAGCACCACTATTGCAGGGTTCGGTGGAGAAAGTCAGGTGCCCGAGGAATCCTCTCTATCATGTTAGAAGTTGGAGATATTATGACCGATACTGCTTTCTTCGTCGTGGAATCCACATCAAGATATAATGCATTATTAGGAAGAGATTGGATAGATGTGTTTCTTCTTCAATGCATCAAGAGCTGATGGCCATAAAATATGAGAAAAGAGAAAGGGGCATTACAGAAGTGAAAGTTGATCCCCATCCTTCTAATGTCACGACAAACTTTGCCGAAGCAGAAATGTACAAGACTAGAATCATTCCACTTAGTGTTCCGACAACGGCCACACCCCCGACAAAGGAATTAAGTATGGTGCAATTGGCACGGTTGAGATTGAAGCTCACAAGCTGTCGAGTAGGAGCAAGACGTCTTGCTCCTACTGAAGAAGAAAAGCAGGCCAGTTCATTGGCCTTGGTCAAGTTGAGCTAAGTAGGTGTGACATCAACAAATTGACATGTGAGCCAATTGATTCGGGGCTAACCAAGGTTCGTTCTCAAGATCCATTAGAAGAAATTGATCTGGGCGATGAGCATGATCCCAAGTTGTTATTTATTAGCAAATGGCTTAACTGAGATTTAAAATCCAGGCTAAATGCTGTACTACGAGACTATAATGATTGTTTTTCCTGGAGTTATGACGAGTTGCTAGGATTGGACAGGGGACTTGGTGGAGCACAAATTACTGATCAAGCCCCACTGTAAGCCATTCAGACAGTAACCCAGAAGAATGACTCCAAAGTGATTGCAAGAATCAAGGAGGAAATTTCAAGATTACTCGATGCGTTTCATTAGGACGGTCAAGTATGTTGAATGGCTGTCAAATGTAGTCCCAATAATATAAAAGAATGGCGTATGGATTTTCGCAATCACTACAACTCCTAAACATGAATATCAAATGCCAATCGTAGATCTACTGGTTGACAGGTTAGTTTGGCTACCCTATTTTGTCGTTAATGGATGACCATTATGGCTGTAATTAAATTTGTATAGCTGAAGAAGGTGTTCATAAGACAGCTTTGCAATGCCCAGGCAACATTGACACCTTCGAATGGGTCAAAATGCCATTCTAGTCCTTGTCTAATTTTATATTGGGAGCATACTAAGGAATTACTCAAGAAAGTTGACATGGTTTCCCTCACCTTCATTCCGAGATTTATGAATGAGGAAGCTAATGAAGTTGCCCAAATGGCTTCAGGATACAGAGTCATTGAGCAAAGTTATATGCACTTAAAATCAATTACTCCCTCCGTCCCGGTTTGTTTGTCCACTTTTTGACTTTTACATGTCTCAAAATGTTTGTCCATTTTTAAAGTTGACTTGTGAAATTTACCTTAATGCCTTTGCCTTTTCTTTTTTTAAAATCACACTTTGGAAAACGTGCACTCTCATTTAATGCTTAAAAAGTTAAGGGTATTTTTGAAAAGTTAAAACTTTTAAGAGTAATGATTATGTTCCTTTAATAAGTTGGAATTTCTAAAATGGACAAACAAATTGGGACGGAGGGGGTAACTTATTGAAAGTCTTCATCTGCCTTCCAAGGTCGAAAGGCTGACAAAGAGATAATGAGATGGTTGCGAATCTGACCATAGATTGGAGACAACCCTTGATAGATTACTTGACCCAACCTAGTGCCAAAGTTGATCGAGCCACTAGATTGAGATCCCTAAATTGCATCACGTGTGATGGTGTTCTATATAAAAGGGGTTTGGAGGGCTTACTATTGAGGTGCTTGGGTAAAGTAGAATCCTTCAGAGTCATGGTAGAGGTGCATGAAGGGATGTGTGGAGTCCATCAATATGGAGTTAAGATGAGATGGCTCTTGAGAAGATATAGATATTATTGGCCCACCATCCTCAATGATTGTATTGATTATGCCAAAGGATGCGAGCCATGCCAGGCAATTGGACCGCTAAAGCATGCTCCCAATGTTGAACTCCAGTATGACATAAAACATTGGCCTTTTTTAGGATAGGCTATTGATATGGTTGGAATGATTTATCCACCCTCGTTTGGCGATTATAAATTTATCTTGGTTGCCACAGATTACTTTACCAAATGGGTAGAGGCACAAGCCTTTAGGATTGTCGATCAAGCTCAAATTCAAGAGTTTGTGGAGAACATTATTTATGGGTTTGGTACTCCCCAAACGATAACAGTGGATATGCTAGTGTCTTCGAAAGAAGCCAAATTAAAGCCTTTGTAGCGAAGCATGTGATTGAATTAATTAATTTTACTCTTTATTATGCTTAGTTAAATGGTTAGGTAGAATCCACGAATAAAATAAACAAAAAGGAAATGGTGCAAAAGAATCCAAGAGACTGATACAATCTTTTGCTTGACACCTTGTGGGCTTACAGAACTTCGAAGAGACCAAGTACAGGGACCACTCTTTATGCTGTTACATACAGTCATGATGCAGTTTTACCAATGGAGTTTATTGTGAGATCTTTAAGAGTGGCTGCTCAAAATGAGCTCAATATCCATTCATATAATCAAGCAATGAATATGGAGTTACATGACATTGATGAGGAGAGAATCAAAGCTCTCAATCACATCAAAGGCTTTGATGGAGGATATTTGGTATGGAGAGTCATCTTTCTTCTTAGGGCCAGGAAGCTGTATATAGTAAATGGGCACCCAGTTGAGGAGGAGGACCATATTGAGTTCATAGCGTGTTACATGGAGGGGCATACCATTACAAGATGTAGATGGAGATATTCATCGGAGGAAAATAGATGATAAATATTTAAAGCCATGCTTCCCAACCATTTGGGAATTCTTTCATTCTTGAAAGTAACTAAGTAACAATTACAAATCATGAAGAAGTTACTAAGTTATGTACAAGGGAGCAAAGCTCCTTCCATGTTCCCTCACAGTAGCTTAGAATGGCGCGATCTCATCGTTCTTCGAGCAAGGTGGCCTGAGAAGGAATATCTCGTTGTATTCGATAACATTGTTTGTCAATCTGGTTAGCCAATTCACTCAGTGTTGATGAGGCCATAGATAAAGACCGTCACTTTTGCGAGTTCTATAGTTAAGGCAGTTTGCTAAAGTTTTAGGTCTTTGACAATTTGCATTTGTTGCTCATACGCAACACAGGCTTGCAAAGTGCTTTCCTTGGTCATTTTGACTCTGTCTTTCTCTCTTTTCCTTTGCTCCATATCTTGATTACCTTCTTCGGTGCTCAGCATGAAGTCGAGGGCTAAGATGCTCGTACAATTGTGCAACTGCAAGCTTCCTGAGATCATAGACTACGAAGAGTTGAAAAGGCACTTTGATAAAGGACAGGAGAAACTTGTGTGCTTGTTTCATGTCTTCAGCCTCAACTGGAGGGGTAGGAATTGAGCATTGCTTGAGCAACTCTTTAGGCTTCTCAACTGGGGTGTTGAGGTAAGGGGAATAGTAGTTGATTTACGGTTCATAGAATATTGGAAAATCCCAACGTTCACCCTCTTCTTCGTTGAGGGCATTTTAAGCACACGATGAAAGGCGTCCTGCCATCCGTTCGAGGTGTCCTCAGATGCTGTCTTATAGAAGAAGGGGGTTGGGACGTACGGTGGTTGTCTTGGCAAAGCAGACTCTGCCTCTTCAATGTTATCATCCTTGTCTAGAAATGCAGTGACATGAACTAAGGCAACAGTTGCCTGATCAGGAACAACTGAATTCGAAGCTAAAGCAATAGTCGAGGAAGGCTCATCTTCATTTAGATCGATAAAAATGGGACTTTCTTGTAATGTTTCTTGTTCCTAATCTTGTCTCGAAATAGGTGAAGGAGCAACATGGAGTAAATCCATGATGAGCTTCATGTTATGCTCATCATATGATAGGAGGATAACAACATAAGGAAATTCATCTTGACAACAGGAGGAGTAGGAGTTCCTTCTCGAGCTTCTGAAAGAGGAACAATCGAAGCTGGTTTGCCTTAGAGTTACCCTTGGTATTTCCTGTTGGAAAGTCTGTCGAAACAATGTTTTGTTCAGAATTTCCCCCCACAGCTTCCTGGTCAAGAACCTTTTCGGAAGGTCCCTGGTCAGTGTTTCTTTACAAATTTCCCTCAAAAGAAAGTTTCAAGATAGGTTCTGCATCGAGACAAGTACATGAGAATACAATATTAGTACTTCGAATGAAAAGCCACAAGCTTTCAATTAAAGCTACTTACCTAGAAGAGGTGCAGTATCCTTTTCTTGGACAACTCGATTAGCTTGAATTTGGACTTCCGTCTCTTGTTTGACTTGATCACAAGAAAGTTTGGAAGCACTAGATCGAGTGAAGGAGTAACCCAAATGATTTCTATGTCCTAGAAAGATGTTGAAGGTTTCTGGCTCATCAAACCAGTTGTCTCCATGAGTTTTGACGTGGGAATAAACTTCTTCTTAAGCTTCATTTTCTTTGGCATTGATTTAGTCAAACTTTCTTGAACAGAGGCTTTACATATAAGGACTTGGTCTTTGAGCGGCGTTAATGCCTTTTATGAGATAGGAATCCTTGGGATTTCCTCTTCGAAGCAAGCACATGATCCTTCTTAGCTCTATTCGCTCAAGATGGGCTCTTCAGCTTTGTCGGAGCCAGGTGAACCAATTGTCCCATTGCGGGGTCACGCGAAGGCCAACATTAATAATTCTTCGTTGGCCATGTGAATTAATGGATGTCTTGCTCATGAAGAAGGCGATAGTAGTCGAGACAAGGATATAATGGTGAGAACTTCAGAGGAAGTTCATTGAAGGCAACACCCAAACAAAAAGCATCAAGAGTCCTAGCGGGAACGAACACCTCATTAATCACATGGCTTCAACCATTGTTTTGGTTATAAGCCTCTATCTTTGCATCTGCGAGACTGCGAAGCGTGTAAGATGGTGAGCCGGTCTCAATTATTGGTATAACAGAAGAAGCAGCCATAAGTTTTGGGTGCGAGAGGTTTGGAAGGGATATCCTTAATGACCAAGAAACCTATCTTTTGTACATGTCCCAAGCAAACCAAATAGTGGGCCAAAGGAATTGGGCCCACCATGTTAAGGGTTATGTGAATGGTGCTATTGACATATAAGGCCCAACGTATCACAAGTGATGGTGAGAAGCTTGTTTGATGATCGTTATTCATATTCTTGGATGCAATGTATTGAATAGAAAATCACCACCATCACAATGCCAATCGCACCAAAAAAGAAGCGAGAAAAGTTTCTTCATTCACAATAAGTCATTTACAAGTAATGGAGGCCGAAAGGTCAGATCCATCAAAAGCAAAATTGAAGAAACTCTTAACTTAGAAAACTACCATGGAAGCTAGTCTTCCTCATTCAGACTACAACTAGGGGGTAATTGAATGGATTCAGGAGGTTGATCATACCTCACGAGTTGTTGTTCGAGTGTTTTGGCTCGAAAGTACCAGTAGGCAAGAGCATCAATGAGGTGGTCGATCTCTGCCTGTGTCTCAGCCCAGAATTCTTTTGCGAGCCAGTCCACTGTTACACAAACCCAGTTCAGTTGGGCCAGGGTCAATGGTGCATCCTCTCCATGAAGGAGAGAGAAGAAAGTATTGATCTTGGAGAGTTATCCATGATGAGTCTTCTGTAGGCTGAAGCACTAAATAAGCATGCTTAATCGCTTCGAAAGTGAAGAAAGAAATAGATAAGTGCCACGTACGCACAGAAACGTCAGGTGAGGGGAACGAAAGGATGCCTATTAATTAGTGGTGGCTGATGTGTCCTTCCCCTACTTAGCCCAATTGTTCAAAGCTCTTGCAAGAGACAAAACCCAATATTTTATGGGTATGAAAAGACCAAAAAAGAAATAAAGCACTGCACAAAACTGTGAATGAACAAGATCAAATATTCACATAAAAGGATATTTTCTTATATTCGTAATATTTTGTACAAAGTGGAACACCTTCGAGTGTGTACAAAAAGGATTGAAGCAAAAGAGTGACAAAGAGTGCTGCTTTACTTTCGTACAAAAACCAAGGCAGCTGATGTTTAGGGAGAATTATCAGTGTCATTCGTAGGAGGAGCATCTGGAGGAGGAAGATGAACTCTTTCTACTAGACGCGCAAGCCTCACTTTCAAGAAATGGATCTCATGATTGACATAGGCAACTAAATCAACAAGGTCCTTAAGGGCGGGATGGGCTTCAAGGTCTAAAACCGTTTGAAATTCTTCTCGTATCCGCTGCCGAGATTCAATGCTAGCCTTGATAGTCTTCTTGGAAGTGATTGAGTTGTGCTAGAGTAAAACTAGGAGCGCCGTTGCTTGCCATATTTGGGTCCAGACGTGAAGTGAAAGAAAACAAGTCGTCCACCCATTATTAAAACACCACAAAAGGTGGTAGGTAACGCGAGCATAGTAATGCCATTTACTTACTTCTACTATGTGTTTATCACAGGCTAAGGGTAAATCGACAACAAAGTCATAACGATAAGACTTAGATCAAATTTGCTACAATGAGTTTAATAAATGACTGTCTCCGGCGTACACGCCAAAATAAAGAAAGTTTGAATCGCTAGTTAGAAGTTAGTTACAGCATGTGTGAAGTAAAGATACTAATTAGTATACAAACGTACTTACATGGGAATGAGAACAAGGAAACAAAACTACAGGGCAATAATAATAAAAAATCCTAACATCTATGAGTTAGACTTGGACTTGCAGCTTTGATTTCAACTTAGGCAGCGAAATTTTACAGCAGCAAGGAATAACATTGTAGTAGTGTGGAAATGTCCATGGGACCAGAGTGGGGATTTTTTCCCAAGAGAAGTCGAGAAATTCTTTCTCTAATTTCTCGTTCTCTTCACTGGCTTGGCGCTTGAACCACTTATTGGCCAACGGTTGAAAGGCTAAAGTTGTCCTCTTGGCTTCACACTTGCCTTTTTAACAGCAAACTTCTGCGAGGCAGCTTTGTGCTTCTTTTGAAGAGCCTTAGGGGTGTCCGGAGGCAGTCCGAACAACATATATTCGAAATTGAGAATCTTGAAGTGAAGACATTGAAGCTTGTCCTTCATGTCATGATGCTACTCATGCCAAACCTGATTGAAGGGGTTGTCTTGGTAATGACTTCAAAAGGTTTGGAAGATGTGTGGTAAAGGCATGAATTTCGCAAAAGATAATGCGTTTCCATTGAGGCTATGACCACTTCACAAGCCCATAAGAAGTTTGTTCGAGGAATGTCTTCGAGCAGGACCTCGAAGGAAGAAAAGTAAAGGCAACCAGTAGTTCCTTGGCTTCTTTGACTTGCCCATCGACGTCATTGGGGTAAATGGAGTATTAAGAACAGAACTTTGCACAGGTGTAGTGTAGGTCGGCTATTTCTTTAAATCAATTGGCATCGTCCTCAAAAGGCCAAGTTTGGAAACTCAATGTACCATGTAGGGTAATGAATGCGATGTACCTTATTGGACCATTCCTTCTTCTCGGTGGCAGCTTGATGCTTCAGTTCGTTGAAGCCTAGAATGTCAGGTTTGTCCTCGAGCTTAGCCAAAGGCACAAGGAATTTTTTACTCATAACTAAGTACATTCTGGAAATGTTAAGTTACATTCTAAAAATGTCATTTTTCATGATTTAATTTCTTAGTAAACATGTGCAAGAAGGTTCAACATGTTTTTCATGAGTAAGTACGTTGGTTAACCTATTACGTTGCTGATAAGTCCGTCGGTTCCAATCGGTTAAGCCATTATTTTAACCAAGTCATGAAAGACATCTTGAACCTTCTTGCATGTGTTTGCTTCAAAATTAAATCATGAAAAATGATATTTTTAGAATGTAACTTAAATTTCCAGAATGTTCGTAGTTACATAGACAAAGTTCCTTCTGCCATTGGCTAAGCTGTTTTGTTGCCGGTTTAAGTTCAGGTCTTATTACCCACGAACTTAGAATCTTTTGCATGTGGGTTCTTTAAAATGGATCTTACTAAATATTTACTTTATTAAGAGTATTAGATGAATTTCTTGGCCATGCAGGCAAAGCCTGGAAACGATAGGTATGAAATTTGTTGGTAAACCTGAAGAACTCTAATCTGATAAAAGATGAACTCTTATGGAAAATTAACTCTATAAGTTTTGGAAGAGAAAAAGGGGTTTCTGTTAATCTCGTGTTTACAAATGAATCTTAAACATCAAGTCATCAATAGGTTTTTCTAAAGTCTACTTTCTAAGGCCACAGGTGTTTTAGAGATGCTAGCTGGTCATGATATCTGAACCCCACGGCTTTTGGGCTGTGACACTTAGCTGAAAGTATTCCAATGTATGTGAAAGTACTAGACAACTGAATTAGTAAAAAAGTTACATATCAAATATGTCCGTTTTAGATCTTCCAAATTAAGTTGTGTCATCTAGGGCTTTAAATTGCATACTAACAGGCATAACTCTCCTGGTAACAGGTATTAAGAGTTTTGGTCAATGCGTAGGGGATTCAAAACCAAACTCCTGGTTTATTCTTTTCAGAAATCAGATACTAGCAAATGCTGAAAAACTCATTGCTGCTATCCATATTTATCTTCGTGACAATGTTTGTTACGGTTTTCAGTTGACATTATAACACTTGTAAAAAACATGTTGTACATGGTAATGTTGAAGCTTATTCTGCTTTTGGCCAAAATAATGAAGAGTGGTAAGGGAATTTCTCTATCATTGAATTGAAATCCTATTATATTAAATAATTCATAATGATAAAGCTGACATAGTCAATTGTGTTGCCACAGTGATACAAATATGACAGTTAAACTAGTACGGTAGACACTGGTACCTAATATACCCTCTAATATAGTGAATATATGGGTGGAGAGCTTGTTGGAAGACAAATAAAAAAATGCATCTCTATTTTTTCATCTATGAAGTTTCAAGCTTCAAATGAGTAGATCCAATGTCATAAAACAAGTGGAAAGCACTATTAGAGAAAATTTGAAAAATGAAATAGAAGGTGACCCGTACGGCGTTTGAGTAAGTCAAATGAAGGACATGCGTAATGTCCGTAACAATTAAAATAATTGCATTTGCTTTTTTTTTTTTTTCGGGCCAATAAATGCGTACGCGTCCGAAGTACATCAAAGTGCCATTATTAACACGTAACCGACTATATGTTGCATAACAGCTGGTAGTTGGTTCCATACATCTCTACCTTTGGGTTGATTGCATTCAAAGATTTGTCATTCAAGATCAAGAATCAAATCTTTTGGATGTATCAGAGGGAATCTTCTGTCCTTTGCCTGCTCGGGCTTACTCCTTGTGAGAATTGCTGTTTTGAGGTTAGGATTGGGCAACTTTTTCCCTGTGGATGTCTTAGTTTCTTGGGTCTATCTTTTGATTTGCTCATGATGGGACATTGTCCGCTCGCTTTTCCAATTTTGCAGAAGTGATGCACGCATTAGATGGTTATGACTGTGAGGTTATCTTAGAAAGTTCTAAATGATCCTTGTCCATCGGCTTTTAATTTGCATAGAAAGGTTTTTTTGAGACGAGGATAACTTTTACTTGGACCTCTGTCCTCTTTATAACTTTTACTTGGACCTCTGTCCTCTTTTGCAATGCCTTAGTTGGAGGGGTTTGAGAGGTTATTTTCCTATCCATGAAAAAGTACCTGTCATAACAATAGTTCTCCTTCTACCTACTAATTCCGTAAGGGGATTTACATGGCATAACAACTTAGAATGATTACTATTTGAGGATATTTTCACTCATTAAACGCCTTTTACGTGAGGTGAAGGAAAATATTTATTTGTGAGCGTTTGCACTTTAGGTGGCAAGATTTTTCTTCTTTGGAACATGTCACTTGATTATCTTCATTAGTATATCATTCACGTATAACCTTTTTTTCTTTGTAAAATTCTCCTTGATCATGGTAACAACCTAAACCTCTTTCTCATTTTGTTCGGCTGTCATTGTTTCCTGGCCTCATTTTCATATCTATGTTCTCTTTAAATCATCTTTCATAATCCTGCTATAGTTCAGCTTCCATCTCTTGGTGAGGCTTTCTTTGAGTTCAAGTAATGTACCTGTAGAATATTTTCCATCGTCAATCCTTATAGTGATCCTTCTCCAACAATGGTGGCTCATGTAGTGTGGTCAAGAAACTTTTCATGACTTCCTGTTTTGTGTGTGTATAATTTTATGGGTTAATTACAATTTACCCCTTTCAACTATGATCCTTTTTCATGTTGCCCTCTTTATCTTTTTTTGGTCAAAACTTACCCCCTTCAACTATAGAAAAATAACATAATGCCCTGCCATTGGTTTTTCCGTGCAATATTTAACGGTAATGGTCATGTGCTGTGCACAAGTGCTCTTAAAAATACTTACTGTGACTAAAGTATCCTACACACACACACGCGCAAAACATTATACATAATATATAATTTATGGATTAAGTTAGTTAATATTAGTTTTTATTTAATTTTATTTACCTTCTTACGTGTTAAATTCATAATATTTGGACATAAGTTCATAGCATTAAACCAAATTTTGATCTATTTATTTCTTGATGTACCCATTTTTAAGCTTCTCCATATGTTTTATTTCTCTGTAAAAAATATCTTTGTATTTGTATGTCATTATATCTTTTTCTTAATTTCTTAATTTTCTTCAAGTTTTATGAATTTTTAAACAAAATTTATATATCTTTCCACAAACATTACCTATTTTCTTCTAACTTTATAAAATTTTATACAAAATATTATGAATGCAAAGCAATTGAATTATATATACTCTGTAGATGCTTGACCGACCGAGTGACTAAAAAAAATAACACTAAAAGACGCGTCCCAAGCGTAGGACTCTCGACCGATGTAGCACAATACCTGGAAGTACCAGGATCGAAATCCACAAGGACGGACTATTGTGTGCTGACTCAAAACCGTGAATTCTAATTTAAATAGCTCTTAGGTAGCAACCCCTTGTTTGGATGATTGATTGATTTCTGGTTAACTAACAACTTAACAATTTAATCGAATATTAATGGACAAAAAAAAAAAACGAGTACAGTCGAGGAAACCCAGCGTCCACAACTAATTTAATTAATTTCTACTCGGCCCACAATAATCCGTTTCACTGATTTTGGAATAAGAAAAAGAGGTTTTTCTAATAAAAGCCCACCCGATGGGTTTTGTTTATTAAAAGGTTTTCATTTTAATTAGGAGTCCCAAAATTGCTGGAAAACATAGAAGATTCGAAACCGAGGTACGAGATCAATTAAACCAGTCATGGAACGCCTTCGTTCCACGACCGCCCTCTATAAAACTACTCACGCATGCTGGAAGGAACAGAAAATAAAACCCTAGGTTGAACCATGTTCTCTATTGCAAGGAAAACTTAAATAAAAAGAAGATCCACGAAGAACATAAAAAAATAAACAACTTTAATTAAGGGCAAAACCTGAAACGGAGTACGGAAATTGAAGTTCTTGAAACGGAAACGGAATTAACACGAGAAATGCAATTGAAACTTGAATCGATGCTTGAAACTCCAAGAAAAACTTGAACTTGAATCTGAAAACCTCAAATCTGAAATGGCTGCTGCTGCTTAAGAAAAGTAAACCTAATTTATGAAAAAAAACATCCCCTAATACACCTAATTACGTCTATTTATACTAAAACCTAATTAACTTTAATAAAACTAATTAAAGATAATAAGAATCCGCGGAAAAAGTTTGAAAACGGCAACGTTTTGCTTATAACCCTCTCGGTAGCGCTACGGAGGAATTGGGGTAGCGCTACCGAACCCCTTTGGATGAACCTTTTGACCCCCTTTGACCATTTGGAACGGCAGCGTTTTAATTCTTGGACCGGTAGCGCTACAACGGAACTGGGGTAGCGCTCCTGGGCATTCTGGAAAATTTGTAACCAATTCCGAGCGCTACCCTTTTTTATGTGTATCGCTCCTCAACATTCTGGCCCTTTTGTAACAGTTTTGGAGCGCTCCAGGACTTTATGGGTAGCGCTCCCGATGCTTTCACGTGTTTTCTTCGTTACTTGGCCTCCACGCTTCTCTTCCACTGCTCCTCTCCTTCACGGGTCCACACAATCATCAAATAGCGCCAAAATTATCCCGTTTTTCCTGCAAAATTACCATAAACACCAACACCAACCACGTGCATGCATTAACAGGAAAATAAGAATTAAACCGCTCATCTAATGCGCTAAAACCCCTACTTAGGCGCTAAATATATGTATTTCACGCGCCTATCACATCCCCCAACTTGAGCGTTGCTAGTCCCTAGTAACGAACGAAATAGAAAAACAAAACACTCAAACAGGGGATACAAGAGTTATGCAACCTGTAAAACAAAATCAAGTGAATATTGATTTTTTATTTCACTGCTTCGTGCTAAACTTGTACACATGCATGCTCTAACTAAAATTTTTGAGTTAATTTTGCATTAAAACAATTACATGAATTAACTGGCTCCCACAAATCACAGCGTCACTCACTCACCAGATCACTCAACATCCCATGAGAGGCGCTTGGCGAAGAACCGTGGGGCGAAACAAAAGCTCACCACGTGCCAATCAAGTGTACGACGATCATTTCAAAGAAAGCTTAAATATAAGTTAAGAAACCACATATTCATTGTCAAACATTAATCATGCATGTCAGAGAATTAATAATGTGCTATGGGTCGAATAAGGACTTCATTGGCTTATAATGACCTTGGTTACAAAAAGAAAGGAGGAAAAACAAACGATGGCGGCCTATACTAGCGCATGGTTAATCTACCCTGACTGGCCGCCACCTAGACTAAACTGACACAAAAAGTGGTAAAAAGAAAGAAAAAGAAAACGTCACGACCAACACCACCACATAAAATAGACACTCCCATAGCAACTACTTTGCGCTCAATCGCCGCCGTCTGACTGCTCGGCCTGCTCATCTGGCACATCTCCAAAGTCATCACTCACTTCCAATTCTCCCCATTGCCTTGGCTGATACGGCCCCGGATTCTGGCCCGAAATTTGTGCCTCCAAATGGCGCTGCTTGGCAAGTAAGTCTGTCTGATTCCTAGCCAACTGCCTTTGCTCCCTCTTGAGTTTTCGTTGGCTCCTTGCAATCCCAGTAAGACATCCGAAAATCTTTTCCAGCCAAGTCTTAGTGCTAGCACTTGACGGCGGAGGAGTAAGCAGTGATGTCTCGGCTGCCCTAGTCTGTGCCCTACTGCGTGTGAGAATAGAAGAACTCATGTCCTTAGGGTTTAGAGGATCATTGGAGTAATATTGTCTTCCCGGCACACCTTTTTCCCTCAAAATCTTAGAAATCAAGCACGGGAATGGCATTCTCAACGTAGCAGATGCATCCCGAAAATCACACATTTGCCCAAAAACATAAAGGGCCCAATCACAAACAGTATCCTCCCTCGTAAAAAGATAGATAAGTTCCCCAACCGTCCTTTGGGGTTCACCCTCCTTGCCCCGGGGATACACGTTGTAACAAATAACTTGATTCATAAATCGGTTGGACAAAGTGAAACGGCCGGGCCAATGTGGTATCCGTGCATGCCTACGATCCTCGTATAAATATTCTGCCACCCTTTGTTCATCAAATTCCTCATCCTCCGACAAAGGGAAAGTTGTGGGTCCCGTAGGCCTCACATAATCCCATGCACGGGCTATTTCATCCACAGTGATAAAAACAGGAGTGCGACCAATTGTCGAGTTGATACGAGCATCCGGAGCCAAGAAGGTACCCGGCTCCGGTACAACCATATTTTTATAGAACTCCTCAACTAACGCAGTATTGTAGCCCGGGTTGGGGTGAAACCAAAAGTTCATACCTTGTCTGCGAATTGCATCAAATGGGTGAAACTGGGCCGGCCATAAATTATCATCAATGATGTGCCGCTCGTTTTTCACTCCTCTCCCTTTAATGGATGCTTCCCATTTTCTCTGATTATCCCTTTCGATCTCCTCCCGGCTCCTACGTCGGGCCCGACCTTGATGTTCCTCCTCAGCCGGAGGGCTAGAAGATCCGGCTATGGCAATCCCCTTTCCCGTATTTTGCCTTTTTGATGCCATAATCTTAGAAAATTTGGGTTTTTTTTGGGTTTTCTGATCTGGGAATTTGAGAAGGTTACAACGGATTTGGTTCGGATATTATGAAAGAGGGGAGTGAGAGGAGTGTTTTTGTAAATTTTGGTGGGAAATGGTGAAGTTTTGGGAGAGTTATGGAAGGTTGAAACTTGGTGGCTATGGGGGTGAAGGGTGGAGAAGATGAAGTGGGTTAGAGGAAGAAGATGAAGTGGGTAAAGAGAGAGAGAGAGTTTTTACGGAGAGAGAGGGAGAGGAACGGTCGCGACGCTTCAGTTAAGGCCTCGGTAGCGCTACCAAGAAACTGGGGTAGCGCTACCTCTTCGTTTACATTGACCCCTTTGAACCTTTTCCCGAACCTTTGAACCTTTGAACCTTTGAACCTTTGAACCTTTTCTTCTTTACGCCTGTAGCGCTACAGGTAAAATGATGTAGCGCTCTTCAACCTTCTGGGCTTTTTTTTTTTTTTTTTTTTTTTTTTTTAACGACGCCCACTGACTGACACTCCATCCGAACACCGGTTTCCTAGGTTTGACACAGGATTGACATAATGGTTTACAATTGGGATCAATGGGACTCTTTTAAATTGGTTTAATCACGCAAGATAGCCTTTTCTCATTCCCTAAGCACGTCACCTATTCTCACAACATGCATGCAAAAATATTCAACTTTGATAAGCGGTACAAACGCCTACTATTTTGTGCAAATGCAGAATGGATAGTCAAGAATCATGGGAATATTCTAACGGTACACTGTGGATTTGAGTGGAAACCAAAACTCACAATTGTTTATCATGCGAATTGCTCATAAAATATGCTAAATATATGCATGTGAATAAGTTAAACAGGTCGGCAGATAAAAGAAAAATCTAGCATACTCGCCTAACTCATACAAATAAGCATAACAATTGTATCCCCAACAAACAATTAACCACAAAATAAAATAAAACAAACAATTTGAAATTTAAAAAGTTTGAAAATTTCTACTATGCCATGCTACTAACAACGCAACGCTCAAGTGCTTGTACAAAGTACATTCCCTCCCCCAACTTGAAATAAGCTCTGTCCTCAGAGCATATAGATAATGGAAAGAGAATAACAGGCAAGGAAGGAATGAACCTGTGGTAGCAGCCCACCACCATGACCGCTGCTCCCTTTGTGCCTCCCGTTGGGTATGTTCAACCTGTGACTTCATCACCCCATCTGGATTTGTTTTTGTTTTTTTTTCTTTTCTGAAACTCAAGTGATAATGATGCTTCCCACATCGTCATAAAGCATGAGGCGGAAGGAGTATGGATTATCCCAATAACAATGGTAGGCCACATGACATATTGAAATTAAATCACGAGAGCGACAACATGGTGGAGGTGGAATGGGATCGTCAAAATGATAAACATAAAGTAGAAAAGCATGGTCAATGGTTGAAAAATCCCAATCCGGTATTTCTACAATGTCATAAGCCCACAGAGTGGCGTAATACATGCGCCCATGATAATTCCCATTATCTGCGAAAAAGGCCGGAGGTGTCTCTTGGAGACAAGACATTAGTAGTGGTAAAAGCTGTCTTCGGGTAGCAAATATTGTTGGCATAATGAATGTCAATATTTTTTCGTTTTGTTTTGGTTTATGAACCTAAAAAAAAAAAAACAAAAACACCAATAAGATAGTTAGAGAAGTCAAAAACAATGCTCTCATAATGTTTTTTTTTTTCTCTTTAGGATGTGCGATACAACTAAAGAAGATAAAGAAAAACAAATTTTTGCCCTTACTAACCGGAGCTGGGCACACGAACCTTATTTTAATAGCGGCGTGCGAAGCTAGCAGCGACCCAAGTCAATGATGGGTACCCCTCTACATGAAATAAGGGGCCGGGTCCACAACCAGTTAAGGTCATAGTACGCGTGAGCTACCCGCGAACACATGGCTCAAGAAAGCCTACTTTCCAGACTCGTCCCGATACACGGGATCAATCAACTCCTCATCGGGTTCTCCAACTTCTAAAAATTCCAAATAAGGTTTTAGTCTTTGTCCATTGACTTTAAAAATCATTTCATCAGTAATTCCCCGGACATCAACAGAACCATTCGGATATACATTCATCACAACATAGGGGCCATCCCAGCGTGACCTCAACTTCCCAGGAAACAAATGCAGACGCGAATTGTAAAGTAAGACTTTCTGACCCACAGAAAAGGTTTTGCGCTGAATGTTCTCATCATGATATGCCTTAACCTTAGCCTTATAGATTTTAGCATTCTCATATGCGTCATTTCTAAGCTCCTCAAGCTCGCACAATTGGAGCTTCCTATTCTCACCGGCCTTACTCAAATTCAAGTTCACTTTCTGAATGGCCCAATAGGCCTTCTTCTCTAACTCTATTGGCAAATGACAGGCCTTACCATAGACCAACCGGTAGGGTGAAGCACCCAAAACGGTCTTGTATGCGGTACGGTAGGCCCATAAAGCATTCGTTAACCTGGTTGCCCAATCCTTCCTAGTGACTCCCACAGTCTTCTCCAAAATGCGCTTAATCTCCCTATTTGCCAACTCGGCCTGCCCATTGGTTTGGGGGTGATAAGAGGTTGACACCTTGTGAGTGACTCTATACTCCCCCATAAGCTTTTCAAACGCCCGACCCGTGAACTGTGTGCCTTGGTCAGAGATAATGGCGCGTGGCACGCCAAATCTCGACAATATGTTGCTCCTTAGAAATTCTAGCACAACTTTGGACTCCATAGACTTCGTGGGAATGGCTTCCACCCACTTCGACACGTAATCAACGGCTAACAGAATGTACTCATAGCCGTGGGACATAGGAAACGGACCCATAAAATCGATGCCCCAACAATCGAACACTTCAAGCACTAGAATGGGCTGAAGGGGCATCTCTTGACGTGAAGACAATTTGCCAAGCCTTTGGCAACGGTCACATGACCGGCAGAAAGTATGAACAAACTTAAACATATCGGGCCACCAGTACCCACACTGCAAAATCTTGGCGGTGGTCTTCTTTGCAGAGAAATGACCACCGCACGCCTCTCCGTGACAAAACTCTATAATCCCCTTTTGATCAGACTCGGGGACACATCTACGCACAATTTGGTCTGTACAGTACTTAAATAAGTACGGGTCATCAAAAATATACTGGCGGACATTCCTCAAAAATCTCTGCTTCTCTTGGGTAGACCAACTGGGAGGAATTTGCCCAGTAACTAAATAATTTGCAATGTCGGCAAACCACGGGCACTCATTAGCAGCAAACAACTGCTCATCAGGAAAAGAGTCTCGAATGGGAAGATCCGCAATTGGGTCCTCCAATTCAAGACGGGACAAATGGTCAGCCACTACATTCTCGACCCCCTTCTTATCCTTAATAATGAGGTGGAATTCTTGCAGCAAAAGAATCCACCTAATCAATCTAGCCTTGGCATCCGGCTTGGTCATCAAATATTTTAGGGCAGCATGGTCAGTGAAAATAGTGATCTGTGACCCCACTAGGTAAGACCGGAACTTGTCTAAAGCAAACACTACCGCAAGCAACTCTTTTTCCGTGGTGGTGTAATTCATCTGTGCCTCGTTTAGAGTCTTACTTGCGTAGTAGACCACACATGGATCTTTCCCTCTCCTCTGTCCTAAGACAGCCCCGACTGCATAATCGGACGCATCACACATGAGCTCAAAAGGGAGGCTCCAGTCGGGAGATTGCACAATGGGTGGAGTCGTGAGACTCAACTTAAGCTTTTGAAACGCCCCTTCACACTCACTGGACCACACATAGGGTGTGTCCTTAGCCAACAGTTTACACAATGGACGGGAGATAGCACTAAAATCCTTAATGAACCGCCGGTAGAAACCAGCGTGTCCAAGGAATGAACGCACATCCTTAACAGACCTAGGGGTAGGAAGATTACGGATTATGTCTACCTTAGCTCTGTCCACCTCAATGCCCTTGGATGACACTATGTGGCCCAACACAATTCCCTGGGTCACCATGAAGTGGCATTTCTCCCAATTTAGCACCAAGTGCTTCTCCTCACATCTCTCCATCACTTTACCTAGATTCTCTAGACAACTCTCAAAAGAATCGCCAAAAACCGAAAAGTCATCCATAAAAACCTCCACGATCCGCTCGACCATGTCACTGAAGATCCCCATCATACACCTAGAAAAAGTCCCAGGTGCATTACACAACCCGAAGGGCATGCGACGGTAAGCATAAGTGCCATATGGGCAAGTAAAAGTGGTTTTTCCCTGGTCTTCTAAAGCGACCTCAATCTGATTATACCCTGAGTACCCATCTAGAAAACAGTAAAAAGCCCGACCCGCGACCCTTTCAAGAATTTGGTCAATGAATGGGAGAGGGAAATGGTCTTTTCGGGTACTCGCATTGAGTTTCCGGTAATCTATGCACACTCTCCACCCTGTTTGCACTCGGGTCGGCACAATCTCTCCTTTGTCATTTGTTACCACTGTGACCCCTGCCTTCTTAGGTACCACTTGCACAGGACTGACCCACTCACTATGGGCTATGGGGTAAATGATACCCGCATCTAACAACTTAAGCACCTCAGTCCTAACAACCTCTTTCATGTGCGGATTTAACCGCCGCTGTGGTTGCCTAGAAGGTTTCACACTCTCCTCAAGGATAATTCGGTGTGTACACACCGTTGGGCTTATACCATGCAAATCGGCGACAGTCCATCCTATGGCGCCTATGTGCTCTCTTAGTAGCTCAAGTAGTTGCCTTTCTTGGTCCTCACAGAGGGCCGAAGAAATCACCACCGGGTAAGTCTCATTCTCCCTTAGAAATGCATACTTAAGAGTATCAGGGAGCGGTTTCAATTCAGGCTTAGGTGGCTTCACAGTGGAAGGCAACACTCTAGGTGGAGGGTCCCCCAGGGACTCAAACATTGAGTCATACGAGACTCCACACAAATCCTCACAAACATCCTCTACGTTCAACATCTCAAGCAAGTGCTCAACTTCTGGAGAATCTAAAAATGACGCCTCATCGGCGGTAAGAGCAATTTCCAGAGGATCTCTATACAAAACAGAATCAATGTGCTCTTGCGTGAGCACATCAATAAGACTTACCTCCTCCATATCATCATCGTCTTCCTCTAAGACTCCCACACTAAAGACATCCACTTCCATTTTCTCCTCACCTACAGATAACTGGACTCTACCAGTCTTGCAATTCATTACAGCATTGGAAGTGGCCAGAAAAGGACGGCCCAAAATAATCGGAGTCTTCTCAAACACCTCTGACTGAAAACACGTGTCCAGAACAATAAAATCAGCAGGGAATCTAAACTCACCCACTTGAATCATGACATCCTCTACCACACCCTTCGGGACTCTCATACTCCTATCTGCCAGCTGCAGTGTGACAGGAGTGGATCTCAAATCGCCGAGGTTCAATTTCACATATACTGAATAAGGGAGCAAATTTACACTCGCACCCAAATCCAGCAATGCCTTGTCAAAAGTCTGGCCTGCTATGTCTATGGTGATGGTAGGGCACCCTGGGTCCTTGCACTTAGCAGGAATCACTGTTTGGAGTATAGAACTCACCTGCTCAGTCAACATTACATTGTTCTTCCCTTTGTGCTTTTTCGTGCAAAGATTCTTCAAAATTTTGGCACACTGGGGGAATGACTCAATCGCCTCCATCAGAGAAATAGGGAATTGCACCCTCTGAAAAAGTTCTAACATCTTAGAGTTCATGCTCGATTTAGATTTCACCGCCAATCTCTGTGGAAAAGGAGCTATGGGTGCAACTGGTGGTTTTGGAGTCGTGAGGCCTTTCTCAACAGGCAACCTCACATCAGCGGACTCCTCTCTCTCTGTAACTTTCTCTCTCAACTCATCACTCTCGTCAGGCTGGACTCTGGTGGTATCAACTAACTCCGGGGGTGGAATTAGTTTTTGCCGTAGTGGAATGGATTTATCAATTTCCTTCCCACTTCTCAGAACGGTCACTGTTTTAGCCTCCTCCTGATTTTGATTTGGGCCACTTGGCCCTGAAGAATTTCCTAGAAAATGGGCCCCTGTAGAATTCCCTTGGGCCGGAAATTTGCCCTTCTCCTGTTGCATCATACTAATGACACTCGTGAGTTGAGACATTTGGGTAGTGAGAGCCCCTAGCTGTTGCCTAGCCTCAGTCTGAAATGAAATTTGGGACTGCATCAAGGAATTTACCGTGTCCTCCATCTTATGGTCTCTAGCAGTCGGTTGCATGTACCCTGGGGGCGGACCACGTAAAGCAGGTCCCACTCCTCTAACAGCTTGTGACTGGTACTGAAATGGTTGGACTTGCCCCTGAGAATTTCTAGATTGCTGGGCTGGTGCAAACTGCTGTGGTGGGGGTAATGCAAGGGGTTGGGCCTGACCACCAGCACCGGGCCTAGAGTCGGACCACCCAAAATTGGGGTGATCTCTCCATCCCGGATTGTAAGAGTTAGAATAAGGGTCCCACACCCTTACTGCATTCACATCCTCCTGAACAAATTGGTTGCCCCCCCCTTTGGCTGTGAGGAAACTAGGGCATGCAGTAGCCGTGTGCCCTCTACACTCACACCAAATACAAACTTCTTCCACACTCACTTCTTTTACCTGACGGACTTGTCTAATCTCAAGCTCCTCGAGCCTCTGGGTGAGTTTATCCACATGGGTTTGCAACTTCTGGTCCCTAACAGTGACAGGGAAAACATTTGATCCCGAAGGTTCAGACCGATCGTACTCTGAGGGTTCTAAGGTCCTCTGCCTATCAGCAAGATCATCTAGAAATGTCCACGCCTCATCCGCGGTCTTGGACATAAAATCGTCCCCTTTACAGGAGTACTCTATATGCTGGACGGTCTCAGCGTTGAGACCTAAATGAAAGAATCCAACAAGCTGGATTCTCTCAAAACCATGATGTGGTAGCTTCAAGAGTAACTCCTTAAATCGTTCCCAGGCCTTCAGAAAAGACTCATTACCCTCCTGCCTAAACCCTTGAATCTGACGTCTAAAGGTCTTGGTCTTGGCCTCCGAAAAATACTTCCTATAGAAGGCATCACGAACTTGGGCCCAAGTTGTAAAGGACTGGGGTTTCTGCATGCGAAACCACATGAGAGCACCATCTTTCAATGTTGCCTCAAATAATTTCAAACATGCATTCTCATATTGGGTATCTGTCGCAAGGTTGCGTACCAACCCCTCGAAAGTCCTGATGTGCTCATAAGGATCATCGCACTCTCTCCCATGAAAGTTAGGGATTGTATTCAACACACCCGGCTTAACGGTGAAAGCGTTGTGGGCCTCTCGTATCTCTCTTGGAAACACAATTGGTCCAGTGGGGGTGGTTCTCGCAGGATTGAGGTACTGCCTCAAAGATGGTGCACGCTGCTCCTCCATCTCTTCCTCAGGTTGGAAAAGTGGATTTCTTACACTTATTGAGTCGAAGGACAACTCAACGTGGAGATCACTGATGGAAAATGCGTTCAACTCAGACTCGAAACTAGACTCTGAAAGACTGGACGACTCTACTTGACTTGACTCTGATTCCCGACGGACTAACCTATTTGTTGGATCACGAAAATAAAGTGGGTCCTGCCTAGGAACTAACTGCTGACCCTTACCTATGATGACTCGATTAAACTGAAAAGAAAAACAATAAAGACACTAAAACTCACAATCTTGAACACACACGTCACCGTCCCCGGCAACGGCGCCAAAAATGCTTGACCGACCGAGTGACTAAAAAAAATAACACTAAAAGACGCGTCCCAAGCGTAGGACTCTCGACCGATGTAGCACAATACCTGGAAGTACCAGGATCGAAATCCACAAGGACGGACTATTGTGTGCTGACTCAAAACCGTGAATTCTAATTTAAATAGCTCTTAGGTAGCAACCCCTTGTTTGGATGATTGATTGATTTCTGGTTAACTAACAACTTAACAATTTAATCGAATATTAATGGACAAAAAAAAAAAACGAGTACAGTCGAGGAAACCCAGCGTCCACAACTAATTTAATTAATTTCTACTCGGCCCACAATAATCCGTTTCACTGATTTTGGAATAAGAAAAAGAGGTTTTTCTAATAAAAGCCCACCCGATGGGTTTTGTTTATTAAAAGGTTTTCATTTTAATTAGGAGTCCCAAAATTGCTGGAAAACATAGAAGATTCGAAACCGAGGTACGAGATCAATTAAACCAGTCATGGAACGCCTTCGTTCCACGACCGCCCTCTATAAAACTACTCACGCATGCTGGAAGGAACAGAAAATAAAACCCTAGGTTGAACCATGTTCTCTATTGCAAGGAAAACTTAAATAAAAAGAAGATCCACGAAGAACATAAAAAAATAAACAACTTTAATTAAGGGCAAAACCTGAAACGGAGTACGGAAATTGAAGTTCTTGAAACGGAAACGGAATTAACACGAGAAATGCAATTGAAACTTGAATCGATGCTTGAAACTCCAAGAAAAACTTGAACTTGAATCTGAAAACCTCAAATCTGAAATGGCTGCTGCTGCTTAAGAAAAGTAAACCTAATTTATGAAAAAAAACATCCCCTAATACACCTAATTACGTCTATTTATACTAAAACCTAATTAACTTTAATAAAACTAATTAAAGATAATAAGAATCCGCGGAAAAAGTTTGAAAACGGCAACGTTTTGCTTATAACCCTCTCGGTAGCGCTACGGAGGAATTGGGGTAGCGCTACCGAACCCCTTTGGATGAACCTTTTGACCCCCTTTGACCATTTGGAACGGCAGCGTTTTAATTCTTGGACCGGTAGCGCTACAACGGAACTGGGGTAGCGCTCCTGGGCATTCTGGAAAATTTGTAACCAATTCCGAGCGCTACCCTTTTTTATGTGTATCGCTCCTCAACATTCTGGCCCTTTTGTAACAGTTTTGGAGCGCTCCAGGACTTTATGGGTAGCGCTCCCGATGCTTTCACGTGTTTTCTTCGTTACTTGGCCTCCACGCTTCTCTTCCACTGCTCCTCTCCTTCACGGGTCCACACAATCATCAAATAGCGCCAAAATTATCCCGTTTTTCCTGCAAAATTACCATAAACACCAACACCAACCACGTGCATGCATTAACAGGAAAATAAGAATTAAACCGCTCATCTAATGCGCTAAAACCCCTACTTAGGCGCTAAATATATGTATTTCACGCGCCTATCAGTAGACACTAAAATAAGAATGTTTATTGTACTTTTTTGAAAAATACATAACCAAGTGGATATATAGTGACGTGTCATTTTTTATTCATATTTTGTTATAAAATAACATTAACATATTACTAAGTGTTAAACTATTATGATGTGCCACACCTGAAATTCATTTACAATGCAAATTAAGTAAAATAAGAATTAATATTAACTAACTTAATCTAAATATTATAAATTATGTATCATGTTCTGCTTATGTGTATATGAAGGGTATTCCAATCACAATAAGTATTTTGAAGTGCACACGTACACAACACATGACCTTTACCATTAAATTTTGGACAAAAAAACTAACGGCAGAACATTATGTCATTTTTCTATAGTTGAAGGGGGTAAGCTGTAGTAAAAAAAAAAGATAAAATGGGGCAACATGAAAAAGGGTCATAGTTGAAGGGAGTAAAGTGTAATTAACCCTAATTTTATATAACAATGCAACACCTGGAAGCACTTCTTCAAACCAAGCAAGTGCCCTTCGTTATTAACGTTTGGTTTTTGATTAATTCTGATAATAATATAGTTATACACTAGCACTGGTCTTATTTGCAATTTTTCCGTTGATATCTTCTTAATCATAATAACTAGTAAGTCATATGCTTTGAGTGGTGATGCCATAGAGGAAACCTCTAGTTGAGTCCGGCACTACCTATAATCCGTCAACAGGAGTGGAATGAGTTTTGAGTGTGACTAGTTGCTTGGGTTAAGCACACTTAAGTCAAATGGGATATGCAGTTTTTATTTTAGACAGCAAACTTCTAGGGGCCACATGTTTCCTCTCTGCTCCAAACCATGTCCTTTGAAACTACTGGATGAAACATTTCTTGGAAAAGGTCATGTTTTAGATTTTGTCTATGATTTCTTGTTGCAAATTGATAACCCCGAAATGGATTCTAGTGTAGAATTTGCACTTTTATCTGTATTTGGCTTCCTATTAGCAGGGATACGAAGGTCTTCTCTCATGGAAGGCATCTTTAATGCGATTTATACATGCCTTGTTCTCTTGGACATAGGGTGCAATATTGGGGCCATCTGACAAAAAAGAAATCATATGCTAATATTTGCCGTAAATAGTAGGCTACATTCCTTTTCGTGGACGTAAAAACAATTGTTCACAGTTTTGTTTAATTTTACTGTCGTATGCTCGGAAATGTTAAATACAAGGTCATGGCTGAAATTAATGATACTTCTCACTACTATTTGCAACCACTTTATGCGCCTTTTTGGTGTGGGGGGCTTATTACTGTTCTAAAAGTCTTCCTATGTTGTTGACTAGTTGGTGTTTGGGTGCTAGGCAGTGATGGGCTGGTTAGTTGGTGCCTAGGCACTAGGAAGTGGCAATCCGACGCCGCGACTTTATGTTTTAGGCATTCACTAGGCATGTTGGTAGTAGTGGGCAATTAGGCAGCAACTAATCGGCTATCCTGATTAATCGGTGAGTTAACGTAGTAAATTTTGTTAAAAAGATTCTGGTTTAAATTACTAAATCAATGTTGGCATTTGATGTGTAAAATTTTAATTTTATTTGTTTTCTAAATTTTGAACATTAAACTTTTCTTTTTTTTTTTTTAGCTTTTTACTTGTAACTACTTACTTTTTACTTTTTAGTTGTTACTTTAAGCTTAATTCATTTCTTACTAATCTCATGTCATTTCTAACTTAAAATTTGGGGAGGGGAAAAATATTTCTTAAAACAGTAAAAAAGACAGTGATCTCTAGGTGCTGTCTCAACTAAGTGCTAGGCGCTCCTATTCTATCCGACTAGCCCCTACGCTATCGATGATTAGAACACTGGGTTATGCATTTTCTGTCTTTCAATTGGATGCTTGCTGTGATTTATAGCATGTTGATGACGCAACCCTAGGGAGCACAATTATTCACTTTAGAACCCTCAAGCAAAGTCCAAGGGTCCAATTCATGGGAGGATGCCATTTTGGCCTAATAGATATGTTTGATAGTGATTTTGTTTTTTGTTAATATTTATTTCGAGTCTAAACAAATATTGAGTAAGGACTTTTTTGAAGTTCTCTTGTTTAGTTATGGTTGTTACCTAAGTTTTGGCATTTTGTCATACTTGTTTAACAAAATTGAGAGTTGTTTCATGTATGACTAGGGTTGGGGGGCCCTTGTTTCTCTTTCCCTTTCTCCCTCACCTATCTGCATCCCTTATTTCTCTCTTTCTCACTCACCGGTCTGCGTCACATGGTCTTGATGGTGGTCAGGCTGTTGGTTCTCACTCTGTGATGTGTAGCAGGTATCCTGTGTCTGGGTATCCTTTGCATGTTGTTTGAATAGAGTGATTAAGTAGAACATGTCGTAGCTCAATAACAGACTTGGGAGGTTAGTTGAGGTGCTTAGCATAGTATATTTTGTAGTAGTACGACAATTCAGGTGGAAGTTCTAAATTGGATTTTTGCAAGTTGCAAGAGCTGAAGCCAGATGAAGGAATGTGATCTGTTGAACTGCTTCAGAAGATTGAGGCAGAGGCCTGGAAATAGTCAACATGACCTAATACTGATTTCTTTGTTAAGGCTATTCAAGAATCATCTATATTCGACGTATATCCATATGGTTCCTCCACAGAATGTTTGTGATGGACAACTGACTCGAACCTGTGGTGGTTGAAGTATTGGATCTGATGTATTCGCAAGACAACTGAACAGGCAGAATAACATTCACTGCAGTCGACGAATATGAATGAGATGTTGGAAACTAATTGTAGGGAACATCTTTCTATTCCTTCCCACCGCAGAATAGATTATGCATGGATTTCCTTTTTTACATTATTTCATACTGTTGATCTAGCCCTGTTGAAGATGTTCTCCCTCAAGTTGAACTTATTTCAAAACTTGGATTCTACTGATGTTAATTCTACTCCGTTGCCTTGGTCACTTGCGGACTTGTTTAGTTACCCAAACAAAATTGTGAAGTAGTTGGAAGCTAAAGTGTTTCTACATACGAAGTTATGAACAGCTTGAGTTCTATCATGACTAAGTTGGAAGAAGCACATGGAGAGCGCAGCGCAGCGAAGAGTTGTATGCTGTTTTAGCTTGTTTAATATTTTTTTCCCTTGAATTATGGAATCCCTAATCTTTCTAATCCTTCGCGGAAGGGGAGTTGATGTGGGATTTGAACCTTCACCAAATGAAGAGCCCAAGCCCTGCCCTACCACTAGGCTAGGAGGCATCTTCTTTGTTTACTATTTCTTAACTCTTTGGAATTTGTGAGTAGTATTTTACTATCTTTCTAGTTTAAAAGTACCTTCATTAGATGCATATGGATTCTAGATGCATATTTGGAGTTCAAGACTGTAGTATGATTGATGTTTATATGGGTTTTGTTGACTTTCGATTGAAAGCTCAATTGAGTTGACTCTTGTCAATAGGTGGTGAAAACTCAATTGATGTAGTTGCTTGTTGGGTATTTTGTTTAGACATCGTTCTTTGTTCTTTTATAGAAACAAATCATACAAAGAAAAGTGCCAGCACCATATAACACAAAACCTGTATTCATTCCTCGTTACAAATTTATACTTGCTGAATGCATGCATGGTTTTTGTGTTTCTTGAACATTCTTTGCAGAGATTTGACTTAAGGGTTCTTAATTTTCAATTTATTTGCCATATGCAGATGGAGATGCGGCACTCTATATGCCACAACTTGTTGCAACCCCGTTTCTCTGACTGCAGATCTTGTGCATAGAATGCTTAAATTTATCCACTAGATTTTGCTTTCACCTCCCATGCTACTGTATCTTTATCTTCTGCATCCGTGGTCTGCAGTTCCCCTACAATATGGTTTGCAAATGTTGGAAAGGGGAACAACTTGATTTGATCTGAAAGAGCTTGCTCCGCTGAGTTGCCACTCCATTGATTCTACCGGATGAAATCTCTGACACCAACAAATCTCACCAGCTTCAGAAACGAGTTTGTACGCATGATTGTATAAATACTTCTAACTTGTATATATATGAAATCCATGGCGTGTGGATAATGTTTGTACAGGAACTGTAGCAGCAATGCCTTTGCTGATTTGCAGATGGATCAATGCTATTCAGTTTGTTATAATGCTTTGTAGAAATCTTGTGTTTGCATAAAATGACGCAGATTTGTGGTGGAAGCCCGATTTCATGCAGCATACTGCTTTCACCATGCAGCAAACTGCTTTCACCTTGCTCACGCAAGCGGCTTCAAAGAGATGGAAAACTGGCTTTTAGGAAATTTCGGGGGATTGACTTTTAGCAGCCTCACCAAACAGGGTACAATGGTTCCATTGTTTAGTTTATTAGTAAATTAATTATAGAGGGAGAGGGAGAGGGAGATTCTGTTAATTTCCTGGTTCTCTGTGGGTTGTGAGGCTACGAGTCAGGTCCTTTGCTATAAGGAAAATAAGCAAACTGAACCGAACTTTAAGTCCCATTTAACTGGGGTTTACGTGAATTTATTTTAATTTAATAAGTTTTGCAGGTGACATCATGTTCTGGATATTAGAAGATTTATATATTTTTGAACAATTACTTTCAAAGTCAATTTTGGTCTACATTTTTCTTTAGTGTTATTATTATCGTAATTGTACTACTCTTTCTAACTAATGCATTGGTCTATTTCTGACATATATTTATTCTCTCATCTCGTCTTCTATTGATGTTATCCATACCATTTTGTGAAGTTTATTTTTGGTAATTTTACCTGGTAAAGTCTTCACATATTCATCCCAAGAGTCTCGTTTGAGCTAAACTCATCGTACTGCCCTGTTTCTCAATAATACAACCAAAAATGGTACATACGACTCACTGACGAATTACAAGTTTGGTGCTGTATAGTGATAATAGTATTCCTTAAGCTTTCTGGGTAACGTACGATCGCAACAATATTTTTACTTCCAACTTTCTAGGTAACCTATGATCACAGTACTCTGAAGTAGTCTCTTGATCCATCCAAATAGTATTCTATTTGTTTCACCTTGCACAATCGGCTATCCTTGCTAACAATTGAATCGAGATAATTAAATTCTCTTCTTCATAATTCTTGATTTTGGAGGATTACTTCATCAATACTAGTATTTTGACTATTGCAAGACATGTATTGAAATGTCTATTGTTTTACTCTTACTGATCTTAAATTCTTTGACTCTTAACGTGTTTCTTCAAAAGTTAGATTTAGCATTGGAATTGTAGACTCATTCACGCATACAAAATATCGACAAAAAACATTCACTGTAAGCATCTTCAATCACTACAACAAAATGCACATACCATAGAGTGCCAAAAATGTTATGGTAGTCATTACATAGCGTTCTCTGCAAATGCTGTGGTAGCACTCTACACTATTTAAAGTCAGGTCAACAATAGAGTTCTCCAAATGCTATGGTAGGTGCATTTTTTATAGCGTTTTGTGATCGCTGTTATATTGCCTACTTTCCATGGCGTTTTTGTGCGCGCTATTGTTGGTGTCAATTTTCATAATGTTTTATGAATGCTATTAAATGTCCCACAATTCATAGCATGTTAGTGCACACTATTGCAGGTACCTATTTGAGTGATTTTTTGGGATCGTTATTGTAGGACCTACATTCCATTGCATTTTTTACATGCTAGTTCAGGTGCTGTCTTTGATAGCCTTTTATGCACACTATATTAAGTTCTACATTCCATATCGTATTGTGCACGCTATTGTAGAAACAACTTTTAATAGCATTTTTGGTACGCTATACAAAATGTTAACGTAGCCACAAATATTAAAAATCAATTGATTCTCGTATTCTTGCAACATGTGCCGAATGCTTTTGATAATCTTATTCAAGCCAAGATCATACAAAACTACAACGCATACATGGTAATTAAACTAGATACGCATTTTGAAACAATATACGTACAACTCACAAATATTAAAAAATGAAGTATTATAATAACATATCCCAAAAGTAGACTACATGACTTGACAACAAAAGGAAAACAATATATGTCAAGGAAAAAGTCTTCAAGTATATCCAATTGGCACTAACACGTGTTCATTTCTCTCTGTCTTTAAGTCAGAAGTCACAAAATACTGATATACTTATCCACAAAATTTCAAAATGAAGTATTATATTAACATCTATATCCCAAAACTAAACTAGAAGTCTTGACAACAAAAACAAAGTAATATACGTCAAAAAAAAAGTCTTCAACTGTGTCCAATCGGCATTGAACATGTTAATCTCTCTATGTCTTTATCACAAGTTGCAAAATATCGATCTTCTGTTTCAATACACAAACCAACATGCACAAAAAGAAAACATATTAATTTGAATGGACATTTTCAATTTGAATCAAGATTAGGTTTGGATGAATGCCATCGACATATGGTAGCAGTAGGTGTGGGTGTTGCAAATATTTTTCCGCCTGAATCGCTCCAACAACCTACACAGTGAGCAACCAATTAGTGCCAACGGGTTGTTTTCAACCTTATGGCACTTCGATGCTAAAGTCAAAACACTGAGATATCAAAGCAAAATAGTAATTACACAATGAACGAGAGCATACCTAATTAATGGCCTGTGAGCTCCTATTTATTTGGGATGTAATCTCCTCATGAGATAAGTAGTCTCTAAACTCTCCTAAGAGGCATTCGCTACCACGATCAGATCGTAGTGTCTTGATACATTTTCTAAGACGCTTCTCCGTTTTCGTCCTGTATTCTTTAAATTTATTAAAGGTTTCAGACTTACAGCGCATCAAATAAATGTTCACATACCTTCAATAATCATCAATAAACCTGATGAAATATTCAAATTCACCTCTTGCTTGGATGTTCATAGGTCTACACAAATCAGAGTGAACCAATTGTAACGGTTCTTTGGTTCTGTATCCTTTGGCCGAGAAGGGCCTTTTTGTCATTTTACCTTCTAAACAAAATTCACAAACTAAAAGTTCATTTACTTCCAATGAACTCAATGGTCCATTTTTAACCAATCTAGAAATCATTTGCAGATTAATATGACCTAGGCGTAAGTGCTAAAGATACGTTTAGTTCAATTCATAAGGTGTCTTTTTCTTACATCATATACTATTTGTATTATTCAATTCATTCAATTACAGTGTGGGAGAGATAGAATTAATAACATAAAGATCATCCACTAATGAACCAGAACATATAAAACGTTTATTAAATTTAATAACTACAGAGTTGTTGAAATTAACCAAATAACCATTTTTAACTAACTTAGAAACTGAAATTAAATTTTTTCTAATACTAGGAACATAAAGACAATCTTTTAATATTAAAAATTCATCACTATCAAAACTAAGACGTAAATCTCCCACTATAACTGCTGCTACTTTCGTAACATTGCCCATGTGTAAGTAAACCTCCATATCACTAAGCTGCTTGATTTCTTGAAACCCCTGTAATGAATTACAAATATGATTAGTGGCTCCCATATCTATACACCAAGAGTTTGTAGATAACACCGCTAAACATGTTTCAATCACTAGTGAATGGGTTTTACCTTGATTGTTCAATTTTTTGAGTAGACCGGACATTGCTTCTTCTAGTGTCCTAACTGTTTGTAGTGAAAACACTTGCTCTTAGGATTTTTCACTTCTCTTTGAGGACCATTATTCACTTGAGCAATTGCAACTTACTTTTGAACCTTTTTCTGCTTCTTCTTGCATTTTGGTTTAGAAGCAGAGACTTTCTCAAGCATAAACATATTTTTTATCTTTTTCATTACGTCTTCTGCTGCTTAGAGCTCTTTAAGAAGTTCTGCCAAAGTATAACATTATTTATTCATATTGTAATTCATGCAAAAATTCTTAACACTCTCCGACAGCAAATGAAGTATGATATCGATTTGAATTTTCTCATCCATTTCAGCTCCAAGAATCTCTAGTTCATTTAGATGACCCATCATCTTTATAACATAATCCTTGACTGAGCTCTCTTCAATCATCTTTGTGTTAAGCAAGTACCTCGTAGCAACCTACCTTGCTGCACGATTCTGTTCTCCAAATATTTCTTTGAGGTTCATCATCATGTCATAGGCAGTGGACATAGACTGATGCTGATGTTGTAGAATATTTGACACAGATGTCAAAATATAACATTGCGCTATCTCATCAACCTTAACTCACTTCTTGTAAGGCCGAGCTTCCTCATCGGTTGCCCCCTCACGAGATTTTTGTAGACATTCTTCACTGAGCACATATTTGTACTCTTCAGCAGTCAACACTATATTCAAGTTTCTTTTCTAGTCAATATAATTAGGTCCAGTGAGTTTGTTTTCTTTGAGAATTGAAAGAGTTCATTCTTAAATATAAGAATCATATAATAATAATTATGAAGGACAAATAAAAAAAATTTATATTTCATTTAAAAAATTCATTCAATCTACCAAACTATTTAAACAAAAACGTTGGCTATGTGCCATGCCGTGAAAAGTATGCTTTCGATAGGAAGGTCCACTACTTTTCATCATTTGTGCAGATAGGCCTATTTCTTTTAATTTCGACTACTAGACAAAAAAAAAAACTATTGTTAAGCAAAATTAAATATAGCTAACTAAATTTTGGTCCTAGAAATAATTGTACCAATGATTCCATAATTAATTTTATTTGATGTTGAGGAAGGTTCAAAATCAACACACAAAATTAATCATATCATCTACAAACAAGTGATGGAGACCATAGATTTGTATGTGACAAAATCTCTCCTACTTAGTTATTTAAAAATATTTTTCTAGGTATGAGGGTTATAAACATATTTGCATATGAGTGATCTAGGTATAGGTCAATATTCCATGTTGTCCAAAATTATAGGGAATTATAATTAAACAAGAAAACAATACCAATCACATATCAATAAGGAAACACAAATACAATAGGAATCCCAACTATTATGGTCAAATCCTTAATTTCCAAAATAGCCTTGATTTTTACTGTCGATTCTCCCCTTCCCCCCAACACCCCAAATCGAAGATGAGACTGACACTGGGGTTGAAAGGAGTCGAGCTACCCTGTTAGCTACGCACTGTTTCTTCAACAAAAACACATTAATCCCTCCAAAATTGCTGATTTCTTTGATGACCGGAACCTGTTATTACATATTAATTCTATGCCTCCATATAGGAGTTCACAAATTTAAATCAATAAAAACTAGCCGCGGTAAACAAACTGAAATCTTTACATCAAACCTTAAGCCTCTATATGACAAGAGTTTACATGCTATGTATTAATAAAAATGCTATAGGCCAAGAATGAGGCACCGAAACCCCCACCGATCACGTGTGGGGGGCTTTCTTCCTTTTGTTTTTTGCAAATTTTCATCACCCACCTAACTCCTCTCTATCTCTCTCTCTCTCTCAATTGATTTTTTTGATTTTTTTTCTCTTTATTTTTTTAAAATTTATTAGTTTTACATTAAATACTTATTGATTCGTCTCTTAAATTAAAAAATATTCGCATTTCCTTACATGTCTTAATGCACCCATTTTTTTTTTTTTAAAAAGGTGACCGATACCGCTAATTTGATTCCCTTTTCGATCATGCTTTTCAAATTTTATTATAAAAAAATACAAAAAATTTATCATCTACTAATATTCATATTCATTATATGTCTTAATGCGCCTAATTTTAGAGGAAAAAAGTGACATAAATCGCTCATTTGAATTCCTTTCGGTCGTAGTTCTCGAAATAATTTTTTTAGTCAACGGTAAACTTTTAGTTTTTTTTTTGTTGACAATAAAATTCAAAAAACATGACTGAAAGGGATTCAAATGAGCGATATCGGTAATTTTTTCTCCAAAATTAAGCACATTAAGACATGTGATGAATGTGAATATTAGTAGATGAATTACAAATTTTTAATTTGTTTCATAAATTAAAAAAATATAAATCAATAAATATCTTACCATAATTCAACAATCATTTATAAAAATATTCTGAACTCACAGTTAATCCTGAAATAATTTTTAAGTAAATGATAAATTTTTCGTATTTTTTTTATAATAAAATTTGAAAAGCATGATCGAAAGGGAATCAAATTACAGGTATCGGTCACCTTTTTAAAAAAAAATAAAATTGGGTGCATTAAGAAATGTAAGGAAATGCGAATATTTTTTAATTTAAGAGACGAATGAATAAGTATTTAATGTAAAACTAATAAATTTTAAAAAAATAAAGAGAAAAAAATCAAAAAAATCAATTGAGAGAGAGAGAGATAGAGAGGAGTTAGGTGGGTGATGAAAATTTGCAAAAAGCAAAAGGAAGAAAGCCCCCCACACGTGATCGGTGGGGGGTTCGGTGCCTCATTCTTGGCCTATAGCATTTTTGATGTATTAATATTACAAACTCCAAAACTGGTAAAATAAAATAAAAACGTAACCACTCATAAAAATAGTGTGGGGTCCAATCACACCAAAACTGTTTATCACACAATCATACATGCGTGACCATAATAGTGGGATAAGAGAAACTACAAAATAAACATTAGCACAATAATACTATGTTCTGTTTCTTTTATGTGGACAACATGGTCTGCATAAACCACACGCGTTATCACAAGCCGGCTTCAATATTACTGTTAGGGATCGATTCTCGAGACCCAGCAATAAACACGTAGAATTTATACAACAAAAAATTATGAAATCCTACTAGGCGAAATTAGAGTTCATACCTTCGAGATCTGTCTGGTTTGATCTCGATTATCTTTGCACTTTGATCCTTACTGAACCTTGAGCAATGCTAGAATGTTCTCGCTCGATTGACCTCAAGATCTTCTACCGTAATCCCATTGTACCTCGATCACGTACTGAGGGTGGGTTCAAAATCGTGATCTTCTAGTCTTCTCAGAACTTCTCTCAATCTTTCAAATATTAAGTTGTCTCTGACCTAGAAGGTATAACGGTGTTTATATAGGCTATGAGAGGGACCCCTAGGAGAAGTATGGGTTGAGCTTCCTATATAATTCAGGATTCCTAGTCCAACCCGGATTAATTCTGAATTATATAAATTATAATTCATACCACTATAGAATTAGAATTTCATTCTCCTTTCATATCTCAAAATTATATTTCGAGTTTCATGTTATTAAATGCTTATTTATCTCCCCACGTTAAGATTACAGATACCCGTTGATTAAAATAAATTACTGACAATTTATTCAATCAACATCTATAAAATTTCTTGATACCTTCCACTTAACTTATTCGTTATGTCAGATACTAATATCTACCTATAAGGTTTGACATAATCGAAACTTATAAGTTTACTCAAAGGATATCATCAATCCCTACAAAGGGTTGTGGATTTCATCAATAATTAATAGTTGTCATACACTTAATATTATGACCCATTAAATATATACATCGATTAATTATCTTTGGATTAAGAGTATAAGCACGCATAATAATCATGAGGTGTAAATTGTATTATATTGTCAGTACAAATACAATTATCTCAATGTGGTCTTATTCAATATACACAAAGTATACTAACACAGTGAGTTAAAACTACACCATCTTTCGTAGTCAAGACAGACCTACTGAAACACTGTGTTACAGTTCTACTGGTGGTGTGTCCAATTCCACTTAAGACTGTGAACCAAAAACTTATATTCTACAAGAACTGATAATCCGATCCTCTGTGTGTAAGCCAAACTCTGCACACCAGATTATCTACTATGTGGAATAAGAGACACTCATACCATATATGCACAATATGGTAAGATATAATGCAAATATTGTCCATAAAAATTCTCATAAAAAAATAATTGTTTAAATAATTCAAACAAATATTAAACCATTAGATAAAGTCACGGCTTTTAGTATAAAATTCTAACAAACATATCATACATGAGGTTTCCTACCACGAAAGTATAAGAAACTGCTCTCATCTTATCTTTATCTACAAGTGTTTTAGGACACTGATTCTTAGATAGATAGATTCCATGTCTAAAAGGGGAAAACTTTTTTTGGAATCTTGCATGCCAAATCGAGCAAGAATCATATTGATATAAGTAGTTTATGATAATCCCAACATCCTTTACTTGCAATCTCGAATGATCTTGATCCCAAGTATGTGACCAGTTTCTCTAAAGTCCTTCATATGAAATTGGTTGGACAACCACATCTTCATTGAAGACAACACTCCCATATCGTTTCTGATGAGCAAAATATCATCTACATATAGTATCAAGAATTACTACTTTTTTTGTTGCATCGCTTGTACACACATGACTCATCCGGATTTCGATCAAAATTAAAAGATTTGATTGCCTAATCAAAAAAAATGTTCTAAGACCTTGACACTTGCTTAAGTCCATAAATGGACTTATTAAGCTTGCATACCATGTGCTCTTGGCTCTTTACTATGAATTCAACTGGTTGCACCATGTAGATGCATTCATCCAGATTGCCATTAAAGAATACAGTCTTGATATCCATTTACCAAATCTCGTGATCGAGATGAGCCGCAATGGATAAGAGAATTCGAATGGACTTTAGCATGGCACCAGTAAAAATATTTTCTCATAGTCGATCCCTTTTTTTTTAGTAAAATATTTCATTACAAACCTAGCTTTAAAGGTTTCCATCTTCCTGTCCACTCCTCTCTTTTTCTTGTAGATCCACTTGCATCCAATGAGTTTTATCTCTTCAGATAGTTCTACAAGATCCCAGACTTAAAGAGTACATAAAATTCATTTCTGAATTCATAGCCTTTCACCAAAGTTTCACATTTGTGGCTTGCATTGATTCATTGTAGTTATAGGGTTCGGCATCCAGTTCCTCAGGAATTCTATCAAATAATTCTCCTAAGAATGTACCAATCGGGTTGAATAATAACCCTCTCACTACGACAAGGCATCGTTGTGTCAATTGTTATTTCTTGTGGTATTTCTTCTTGCATTAATAGTGCTAAAGAAATTTACGTTAGTCTCTATTCTCTCAATTCTTCTAGAGCAATCTTACTTGTGGGCAAGTGATCCATAACATAGTCCTCCTCTAAATATCAAGCATTGGTGCTAACAATGAGCTTCTGATCCTTAGTACTATAAAATAAATCACTTTTCGTTCCACTAGGGTACCCTACAAAGAAATAATTTTTTGTCTTTAATTTCAACTTATTCGCGTTCTCTTTCAGCACATGTGCTTGAATACCGTAAATTCGAACATGCCACAGGTTAGGCTTGTGCCCAGTCCATAGTTCTGTGGAAGTAGAAGGTACTAACTTAGATGGTACTAAATTAAGAGTATATGCCGCGGTTTCTAATACATGTTCCCAAAACGAACTTGGTAAATCTGAATACCTCATCATAGATCTTACCATGTTCATAAGAGTCCAATTTCTTGTTTCCGCTACACTATTTTGCTGTAACATACCAAGTGCAGACAACTAGGATGTAATCCCTTCATTAGATAAGTAGTCCCTAAACTCTCCCAAGAGGTATTCGCCAACATGATTAGATCGTAGTGTCTTGATACATTTTCTATGACGCTTCTCCGTTTTCGCCCTATACTTTTTAAATTTGTTAAAGGTTTTGGACTTACGGCGCATCAAATAAATGTATTCATACCTTGAATAATCATTAATAAAACTGATAAAATATTCAAACCATCTCTTAGTTAGACCTTCATAGATCCACACAAATCGGAGTGAACCAATTCCAACGGCTCTTTGGCTCTATGCCCTTTGATCGAGAATTGCCTTTTTGTCATTTTACCTTCTAAACAAGATTCACAAACTGAAAGTTCCTTTACTTCCAATGAACCCAGTGGTCTATTTTGAACCAGTCTAGAATTTATTTTCAAATTAATATGACCTAGGTGTAAGTGCCGAAGATGTGTTTGGTTCAATTCAGAATGTGTCTTTCTCTTACATAATATAGTATTTGTATTATTCAATTCATTCAGTTGCAATGCGGGAGTGATATGATTAATAATATAAAGATCATCCACCAATAAACTAGAACGTATAAAACGTATATTAAATTTAATAATCACAGAGTTATTGAAGTTAACAAAATAACCGTTTTAACCTACATAGAAAAATTGATATGTAAATCTCTTATTGCAATTGCTACTACTTTCATAGCATTACCCATGTGTAGGTAAACCTCCTCATCACTAAGCTATCTAATTTCTTGAAATCCCTACAACGAATTATAAATATAATTAGTGGCCCTCTTATCTACATACCAAGAATTAGTAGATACCACCGCTAAATATGTTTCAACCACTAGTGAATAAGTTTTACCTTGTTTGTTCAATTTGTTGAGATGGACTGGACATTACTTCTTCCAGTGCCTAACTGCTTGCAGTAAAAGCACTTGCTCTTAGGTTTTTTCGCTCCACCTTGAGGTTCATTATTCACTTGAGGAATTGCAACTTATTTTTTTTAAGCCTTTTTCTGTTTCTTCTTACCTTTCGATTTAGAAGCAGAATATTTCTCTAGCATAAACATATTTTCTGACCTTTTCATTATGCCCTCTGCTGCTTGGAGTTCTTTAAAAGTTCTGTCAAAGTGTAACAACATTTGTTCATATTGTAATTCATGTGAAAATTCTTAAAACTCTTTGGCAGTGAACGGAGTATAATATTGATCTGGGTTTTTCCATCCATTTCAACTCCAAGGATGTCTAATTCATTTAGATGACTCATCATCTTTATAATATGATCACTCACTGAGCTCTCTTCAGTCATCTTTATGTTAAGCAAGTCCCTCATAGTAGCCTACCTTGTTGCATGATTCTGATCCGTAAATTATTCTTTGAGGTTCATCATCATGTCACAAGTAGTGGGCATAGACCGATGCTGATGTTCCAGAACATTTAACATAGATGCTAAAATATAATACCGTGTCATCTCATCAGCTTTAACCCACTTCTTATAAGGTTGACCTTCCTTATCAACTGCCCCCACATCAGGTTTTTGTGGGCAATCCTCACTGATCACATATTTGTACTCTCAACAATCAAAATTATATCCAAGTTTCTTTTTTAGTCAATATAATTAGGTCAAATAAGTTTATTTTCTTTGAGAATGACAAAAAGTGAATTGAAAGAGCTCATTCTTGAATTTGAGAATCACATAATAATAATTATGAAAGGCAAATAAAAATTTTCAAATTCATTTAAAATTTTTCAATTTCATTTAAAATATTGGTGTCCTCTACCAAACTATTTAAAGAAAACCGTTGGTAATCTGTCAAACCATGAAAAGTATTCCTTCGATAGCACGGTCCACTACTTTTCATCATTTGTGCAGATAGGTATATTTCTTATAATTTTGACTATCTAGACAAAAAACTATTGTCAAGTAAAATTAAATAACCAACTCAACTTTGATCCTACAAATAATAGCAATGACTCAAATAAAGAGGATACAATTATTTATAGCTAAGTGTATACCATCACCTCACACTAAATTAATTATTCTTAATGACTCATTTCAGACGGAGACATAATTTACACAATAATTTAGTTAGAGTTATCCCATTAAAGTTTGTACTGATAATTTCAAAATTAATTTTGTTTGATGTAGAGGAAGGTTCAAAATCAACACACAAAATTATTCATATCATTTACAAATTAGTGATGGAGACCATGGAATTTGTACATTACAAATCTCCTCTCCCACTTAGTTATTTAAAAAAATATTTTTCCATGAAGGTTATAAAAAATATATGTATGTGAGTAATCTAGGTATAGGTCAATATTTCATATTATCCAAAATTATAAGGGAACTATGATTAAACAAGGAAGCAATACTAGTCACATATGAATAAGAAAACATAAACATAATAGAAATCTCAAATATGATAGTTAAATCTTCAGTTTTCAAAACAAGCTTGACTCTTGTCGTCGACTTTCGCCCAAAGCGAATTTAATGCTGACACAGGGGGTTGAAGCGGTCAAAACCCTCCAAAATTGTTGATTTTTTCGATCATCGGAACTTGTTATTACATATCGATTATATGACTCTACATAGGAGTTCACAAAACTATATCAATAAAAACAGACACTGTGAATAAATTGAAATTTTTACATCGAACCCTAAGTCTCCATATGACTGGAGTTCACATGCTACGTATTAATATTATAAACCCCAAAATTAGTAATAAAAAATTAATAATCACATAAAAACAGTGTGAGATCCAATCACACCAAAACTGACTATTACACAATTAAACATGCGAGACCATAATAGTGGGACAAGAGAAACTACAAAACAGATATTAGCACAATAAGATAATTTATTTTACATGGACAATGTGGTATGTATAAACCACACTTGTTATCACAGCCGGCTCTAATACCACGGTTAGGAATCAATTTCCGAGACCCAATGATGAATGCGCATGAATTATACAACAAAAAATAAATATGAAACCCTACAAGGCGGAATTAGGGTTCATCACTTTGAGATTTCTCTGGTTTGATCTCAATAATTTTCACAGTTTGATCTTGATCGAATTTTGAGCACAGCTAAAATGATTTTGCTCGATTAACCTCAAGATCTTCAAATGTAATCCTATTGCACCTTGATCACAAACTGAGTGTGGACTCAAAAAGGTGATCTCTTTGTCGTCACAAACTCTCTCTCAATATTTCGAGTATTAAGTTGTGTGTCTGACCTATAAGACATAGCAGTGTATATATAGGCAATGATAGAGACCCTCAAGAGAAGTATGACTGAGTTTCCTATATAATTTGGGATTCCTTATCTAACTCGGATTAATTATGAATTACATAAATTACAATTCATACCACTATAGAATTATAATTGCATTCCCTTCCTATTCCCAAAATTATATTTCGAGCTCCATGTTATTAAAAATTTATTTATCTCTCCACGTTAAGATTACAGATACCCGTTAATTAAAATAAATTATTGATAATTTATTTAATCAACATCTATAAAATTTCTTGAGACCTTTCACTTAACTTTTATGTCGAATACTAATATCCACCTACAGGGTTTGATATAATCGAAACTTATACGTTTTCTCAAGAGGATATCATCAATCCCTATAAAGGAATGTGGATTCCATTAATAGTTAATAGTTGTCATACACTTAATATTGTGACCCAACTCATCGTGACTATTGGCTCACAAGGCCGTACTGTATAATGAATTAAAATCAACGACATTAAATGTACACATTCATTAATTATCTTTGGGTTAAGAGCACAAACATTCATAATAATCATGAGCTGTGAATTGTATTATGTTATCAGTATAAATACAATTATCTCAATGTGGTCCTGTTCAATACCCTCAAAGTGTACTAACACAGTGAGTTAAAACTATATCATTTTCCGTAGCTAAGACAATCTACTAAAATACTGTGTTACAATCCTACTATTGGTGTGTGTAATTTCATCTAAGAGTGTGATTCAAAGACTTATATTGTATAAGAACCAATAATCTGATTCTCTACGTGTAAACTAAACTCTACACATTAACTTATCTACTATGTGGAATAAGAGACATTCATGCACAATATAATAAGCTATAACGCAAACATTTCCCATAAAGATTCTCGTCATGAAAAAAATAATTGTTTAAATAACTCAAACAAATATTAATCCAGTACATAAAATCATGAGTTTTAGTACAAAACCCTAACAGTAGCATCAAGAAAAGTCAGTCCAGTACACCAATTTTTTGAAATGTTGAGCATTGTTGTTAACTTTCTTGATCGTTCCTGCAAGCGTAATAACGTATTTAAATCTACCCAACCAGATCAAATTTCTCGCTTGCTAGCTATTAATGAGCTTGAAGCTAGTTGAGGAGCTAATCAACTTGGTAGTTTGCGAAGAGATGGAGATACTCAGTGGAGCCATTTTACCTCTGTTTGTAGCCTGTTGAGGATGTATAATTCAATTTGCCTAGTTCTTGCAAAAATCAATGAAAAAGGCTCCAATTAGCATTTGCATTGGGATGCTACTACTCATTATGAAACCATCACATCCTTTGAATGCGTATTTGTGTTGCATCTAGTGAAGAAAGTCATGAAAATTATGAATGCTCTTTGTCTAGCTTTGCAACAAAAAAACAAGATATCTTGAATGTCGTGCATTTAGATTAACTACAAAAGTTCTCATTCAAAGATTGAGGCAGGAGAATTTTCTTGAGAATGTGAAATCATTTGTAGGAAGTATGAGCATGATATGTCAGATCTAAGTACCCAATATATTGAGGGTCAACGTCTAGCTCGGTCTCTACATAAGCGGGACAACATAACTCTTGAACATTACTATCGAGTAGATATATTTATTGCTTTAATAGACTCTCAGTTACAAGATTTAAATTCAAGATTTAGCAAGCAGACTATGGCAATCCTTCTTTTCAACTCAACTTTGGACCCAAGGGATGGCTACAAGTTATTCAAAATTAAAGATATCTGCAAACTTGTGGAGAAGTACTATTCGAGAGATTTCACTAAACAAGAAAGAGTTCTCTTAGAATATCAGTTATAATATTATGAGCTCGATATGCCTTGACATCCAAAGCTACAAAATTTGTCTACAATTGCTGAATTTGACAAGGACAAAAGGAAACAAACAAGTCAGATGTATACTATTTGATCGACAAATTAATTCATCTTATTTTGACTCTTTCCATCTCTACTGCCATTACAAAGAAAGCATTCTCAATTATGAAAATCATTAAAAGTGATCTTCGCAACGAGATAGATGATGAATTTCTAGCTGATTACATGTTTGTCTACATTGAAAAAGAAATTGTGAATACTTTTAATTCTGACCATATTATGGATGAATTCTACATTTTGAAAAATTGTTAGGCACAAATTTGATTTGCATGATGTATTGTAACTCCACTAGATTTTTTTTTTGTTTATTTTGGATTTTGATATTTTAGAGATTGAAGATACGTCAATATTAAAGTTGGGTTATGACTCTCATATACACAAGTCGGTACTTTTGAGCTACATTGTTTTTGTTTAGAGTTCTACAAATCTCGACCCCCTCAAATTTCGAATTCTAGTTCCGCCCATAGGCACAAGCAAAGGTTGAAGGGTACCTCCAAGTTTCTGGTGTTGGGTCTTGACTTGCTGATATGTGAGTCAAGTAGCTACTTACTTGGCCTACGTACTTGGCCACGTTTTTCTTCATTTTGCCCCACAAATAGTATCATCTCATATCTTGGTACATTTTAGTTCCCCAGGGTGGAGAGTGAAATTGGACCGATGAAGTTCAGTCCAATTTCACTCAAGACCGATTGAAATCGGTATGAAGATCCATCTTAAGTATCTCAGACCCTTGCCAGTATCGATGGTCCATCCCGTGATGTTTCTCTGGCAGTTAGTCGGTGCTTGAAGAGATCAGACTTCTGGTTTACCGTCTGCACCTTGAAAATCTCAACATGAAGTCCTCGGGTAGCCATCAATGTGTAACCCTTGATCAATCTCAATTGGAAACTGAATCCCATCTAATTTTTGAGAAATAGTCAACAAGAATTTTAGAAACAAAACCTATTTTTCCCATCATTGTGATGTTCTTCTTGTTGTTGGGGAGAGGTGATGGGTCTTTGTTTACGATCAAATATCAGACCAAAACTAAATTATTCGGAGAGAGATTTCTACGAATCTGAAGAGTTGAATATTTCCATATTACTGGTGAAAGTAGCCTAATCTGAAGACTTCAAAGTAAACCAATATTATGCCTAGGTTCTGAATATCATAATGATCCCTTGCATGCCAGCCAGTCCCAGAATTCAAAACTGCTTCTCGCGATCCACTTATATGTAAGATCAATTCCATCTACCTATCTAAATTTTTGCTACTCACTTTAAGATCCTTATTTTAAAATTCTATTCCAACTCAAAATATATTATAATAAAATCTCCACCTATGCCATCCCGACATTCCCAGTAACTAAACATGAATTCTAAGTTCCTTATCTGATACAGCTAAATTTCTGTAATTATTACAATAATTGCATTTACCCCTTCTATGACCACAAAACGCCAAATCTTCATTTATGCTCTTCAAGGTGAACTATTGCAAGTAAGGAAGCAATTTCGAGGCCAAGCTACTCCTATTTCGTTCATTTCTGCATGGTTTTGGTCCCTTTCCCGTATTTAGGGAGATAGAACGTTCTTTGGAGTACGATAGGTGTAGCCATGTAAATTTTTAGCCTATTCAGATAGTCATAACAAACAATAAATGAGTTCACTTTTAACCCCAAGGGGTTGTCCAAGCGGTAGAACAGGCAAGCTGTAAACCCCAGATGCCCCGTTCGAAACTTGGTAACAACTATAAAAACCTTGGGGCCACTGGGGGTGTACAAGTGGTCGACCCACCAGGGCCTCGAGGACTAGTCGGCATTAGGTGGGGGCTCCCCCAAGCCGTTACCCCCGGCTTGGTCCCAAGCCGTACCGGATACCTCGGTTATCAAAAAAAATAAATGAGTTCAGTTTTGCTCACCCTAGAGTGAACAAACTTTGTTCAACCTCCACTGTGTAGGACTATTTTGAGATTATATTGCAAGTTTTCTCCCATCGACTTCTAGACTAGGAGTCCCCAGTATCTTAGAATTGCTAATAGTGTCTTTGACCTTATCCAGCCCATGACACTAATTACTGGCGGTGGGACCAAAAGATAACCAGTCGACATAGACATTGATTCCTCCATAGACTCTCGTAAGGATGCTACTATAGAGACAAGTCCTATTCCCATGGCTAGCCCCGCTTCCAACCCTAGGAGCAAAGCTTTTAGTACCGAAAGGATCGCCCTGTATTTAGCACCCTGTATTTGCACCCTGGAGAGATTTAGCACCCTGTATTTGATTCCTGACTCCTTTCTCTGGGCCTGGAAGATGGAGGTTGTTCAGAACTCTCAATCGATGGGTTGGATCACCCCGGGGACACCACTTGGTTGTTTATTCCCTCCATTCGACGTAGGCCTTGACAAGAATTGCTTTGTAGCGCAAGGCGAAGAGAAAAAGAATGCGCGTTATTAGGCGAGGAAGAGGTTTCATTGGATCCAGTGAAATGCCTGACTGGCCTTTTGGGAATCTCCGAATCTATGCTTATTTCAACTCCCTAAAGCAATTCGTCGGTTACTACAACCTTCCTCATCTCTCTTTTTGACTTTCACCTAAAATGGGTGTCTTTTCTAAATGGAAGAGAGCTCCTTGAGAGTTCCACCCGTTCCTTGAGGGTTCCACCCACCATGCCTTGCTTCGGGGCCAATCTCTTGTATCGGAAAAAAATTAAATAAATATAGAATTTTCTGTATATATTGAGTGTGTTCCACTGCAAATAGATTTTGCCGCATGGATTGGATGGAGTCCCCTGGTCTCGCCTATCTTAGAGCATCGACTGTTGACGAGAGAACTTCTTCTTACGTCAGGGGTGAGGTTTGTTTATCGAATGTAATTTTCAATACGGACTCCGTCTCCCCTTGTGTCCTTTATTAGAGAGCTCCTCTATTACGTAGACCTTGTCCCATGCCAACTGATGTCAAATGCTTTGAGGTTACTCATGTCTGTGGTGGTATGGCATAAGGCCAACAAGGGGGAAAGGATTCTTACTATAGCCGAGTTCTTATTTTGTTATTTTTCTAACAAGGGGAAATGAGCAGCCAGATGGTCTTTCTTTCAATCCTGAGAGCGCTGCAATTTGATCTTGGGGATGCCTTGCTCCAAAAAAGGTTGGAAGGACATGTTTTTCTTTGTCATCACAGATGGTTGTGAGTTTAGCCCCCAGTAACTCCTTCACCCTTCTCCAACTAGAGTGATTCTCTGGTGAGGCGTTTGGTTCAATCTCCTGTCGTTGTCACGCCCGTCATCTCTGGGTGGATGAGGCATTCATATATTCATTCAAGACCAGTCAGCCCCATCAGTTTCTTTCTCTGGTGGTTCTCGAGCTTCTACACACGTGCTCACTAGGCTCTGATAATTTGAGCAAGTGTTTGTTCATTATTTTCCGTACATACATACTTTAATTATTAAATTGATCAATACTTTTTTTGTCTTTCTTATTTTCTTTCTGCTTGGCATGAATGCTCTTGGATCATTCCAAAATAAGAAGAAGGGTACAAAGAAATTGACTGTCGAGACCAAAGATGCTAAGATGGGGAGGCTGGAAAAACACATGGCCAAGAAGCCTAAGCCCAATGTCATTAATCTAGAGGAAGGGGAAATACTACCAAGCCCCACCGCTAACTGTAAGAGGGGTCAGCGAGGGATGCTACTTCAACCCCTATAGATGATCCAAGTATTCCTACATCCGTCCAACCTACGCTTCCTATTGACTTTCCAAGTGACCCTCCTTTGACTATGTTAATCCCAAGGTTTAGCTTTTGATGATAACAAACATATTATGAATTGAATAATATTATTTTAGTGGCCTGAATTGATATTGTTTAATGCTTTTGAACTTAATGTGTTATATGCTTCTAAGTTGTTTCTGTGAGCCATCTTTGTAAAAGGGAAAAATACCCCCTTATCCTAGAAATTGTTAAACCCTTTTTTTGAGTGATTTTTAGGTTGAAAAATCATTCGAGTTAGGTTTAACTAGCACAGGATTCTTGGCTAGTTGGGAGTGGATTCGGAGTAATCGCTCGTTGTAAAGGTTGCTAACACCCGCGAAGCTAGAGGATTGTAACAACTATTGGAGATAGTGCAGTAATTCCCGAGTAGGATACTTGGGGAGTGGAGTAGGCTGTGAAGAGCGGACCAAACCACTATAAAATCCTTGTGTCTGATTTCTCTTTCCCTACTCTTTTACTTTGTGCATTGCATATGTTAATTACTTCAACTCATAGTCATAGTTGTTGTAGTTTGCAAGATCAGTCACTTTGTAGGAACAGAGAACAGACACCCGATCTGTTTGATAAGATTGAGCTTGCTTAATCTGCGGTTAAGCCAACTGCTATCATTCACTGATAAAATATCACTGCTTTAACTTTTTGTCCGTTTAGTTTTAATATCCATTAAACATCTACTATAGTTGCAACAACCAATTCACCCCCGCCCCCTCCCCCCACTTGGGTTGCTATTTGGGCCAACAATGGGTATCAGAGCTTCGTCTCTAGTTGTTTTTACTTAATCGTCTTATAGTAAAGATCCATGGCAACCCATATTGGTACTTTTATTCCCGAAGGTCAATCGACCAATAGACCTCCTCTCTTTAGTGGGTCAAACTACAATTATTGGAAAGCTAGGATGCGTATTTATATTCAAGCATCTGATTATAGTTTGTGGAAGATTATCATTAATGGGCCATATTGTCCTACAAAAACTGAGAATGAAGCTGTGGTTCTTAAAGAAGAAAATGAATGGAATGAAAATGATGTGAAAGGCATGCAAATGAATGCCAAGGCTATGAATACTTTATATTGTGCTCTAGACCCAACAGAATTTAATAGAGTCTCGACATGTGAATCTGCAAAGGAAATTTGGGATAAACTAGAAGTCACACATGAGAGTACTAGTTAGGTTAAAGAGTCTAAAATTAATATGCTTGTTCATAAATATGAATTATTTAAGATGACGCCTGATGAATCTATTTCCAACATGTTTACACGCTTTACTGATATTGTGAACAACCTGAAATCTTTTGGAAAAACTTACTCTAATGTTGATCTTGTGAGAAAGATTCTCAAGTCACTTCCAAAGCAATGGGAACCAAAAGTGACGGCAATAATAGAGCCCAAGCAAGATCTCACAAAATATAGCTTGGATGAACTTTTGGGTTCTCTCATGACTCATGAAATCACTACGAATGTGGAAGAAGATCATGGCCAGAAGAAGAAGGTCATAGCCTTTAAGAGTTCCACTTCAAGTTCAAAAGATGATAGAGATGATTTCGAGTCAAGCAGCAATGATGAGGAGATAGCCATGTTTACAAGAAAGTTCAAAAGATTCATGAGAAAGAAAAAAGAAAATGGTAAGAGATTTTTCAAGAAGGATGGAATCAAAAGCGAAAACAACAAGAAAGACCCTATTATATGCTATGAATGTAAAAAACCTGGACATGTTTAGTCCGAGTGTCCACAAGCTAAAGAATCTAGCAAGAAGGCCACAAGAAGAGCAATGTTAGCAGCATGGGGCAATAGCAGTGATGATAATAGCTCTGAAGAGGACAGCGACGAAGCCAACCTATGCTTGATGGCTCATGAAAATAGCGAGGTAAACTCTCTTGATGATTGTGATGATCAATTTACGTATGACGAATTATTAGATGCATATCATGAACTACATGGTAAGTTTAAGAAGTTGGGTTCCAAAAATATTTCTTTGAAAAGGAGTAACTCTTCAATTCTCGCTGAAAATGAACTTCTAAAAGTAGAAAATGAAGATTTGAAAGTAAAGATGCAAGAAAGTGTTCAAACGAATAAATTTTCAAATGATTTGGAACTTGAAAATGAAAATTTGAAAAAGGAAGTTGAAAACTTGAAAACAACTCTGTCTAAGTTCGTTAAAGGGAGAGACACATTGGATGTTATTCTAGGAAAACAAAGATACAGTTTTGACAAAGCAGGTTTAGGTTTTGATCCTACCAAGAAGCAAAAGTTTTATCAAAATTTCTTTATAAAAACTACTAGTTCAACTTTTCCTTCTATCACTTGTAACTATTGCTGTACAAAATGTCATATCTTGCACTCATGTCCTATCAAAAGAAATACTTATGTCGGAACAAAAAAGATATGGGTCCCAAAGAATTCTGTCACTAACCTTCAAGGACCCAAGCAAGCATGGGTACTGAAGACCAATGTCTAAATTCTTTTGTAGATATGCTTGAGCACAAAAGCAAAGAAAGGTGGTTCTTGGATAGTGGATGCTCAAGACACATGACTGGCAATGATAAGTTATTCAATATCTTATCATCTAAAGAAAGTGGTTTCGTGACATTTGGTGACAACGGCAAATGTAAAATCATAGGTATTGATGATATTGGTAAGAACCCCTTCCCAACTATTGAGAATGTGCTTCTTGTTGATGGTTTAAGACATACTTTGCTTAGTATCAGTCAATTGTGTGACAAGGGTCATAGAGTTATTTTCGAAAAATCACAATGCATCATAGAAAACATAGTTGAAAAAAGAATCATTCTTGTTGGCACTAGATATAACAATGTTTACATTATAGATGCTCTTTCCCTATCCTCAAATGCATGTTAGCGTGAGCAAGTCTCTTATGCTCACGCTAACATGCATTTGATTTCAAAGATTTCAAAAAATGAGTTGGTTATCGGTCTTCCTAAAATGAAGTTCGAAAAAGACAAACTTTGTGATGCTTGTCAAATGGGAAAACAAACTAGAGCATCCTTTTCGTCTAAGGATATTGTTTCTACATCTAAGCCATTACAACTTTTACACATGGATTTATTTGGACTGACTAGAACTCTTAGCCTTGGTGGCAAACAATATGCTTTTGTTATTGTTGATGATTATTCTAGATATTCTTAGGTTATGTTTCTTGCGCATAAAAATGATGCATTTTCTGCTTTTACTAAGTTATGTAGAAGGGTTCAAAATGAAAAGGGTTTTCTCATCTCTAGCATTAGAAGTGATCATGGTAGAGAAATCGATAACAATAAGTTTGAGTTATTTTGTGATGAACTTGGCATTGACCATAATTTTTTCGCTCCTAGAACCCCTCAACAAAATGGCGTAGTTGAAAGAAAAAATAGAATCTTGGAAGATATAGCGAGAACTATGTGATGTGATAGAAACTTACCTAGATACTTTTGGGCGAGGCGGTTAACACTACTTGCTATGTGATGAATCGTGTTATGATTAGGCCTATTCTTAAAAGACAACATATGAACTTCGGAAAGGTAGAAAGCCTAATATTAGTCATTTTCATGCATTTGGCTGCAAATGCTTTGTTCACAATAATAATAAGGATGATTTGGGAAAGTTTGATGCTAAATCTGACAAAGGCATATTTCTTGGTTATTCTACATCTAGCAAGGCATATAGAGTCTTTAACAAGAGAACATTAGTTGTGGAAGAATCTGTACATGTTGCATTTGATGAGACTAATCATATTCCTTCCAAGAACTCTGTTCGTATTGAAAGTATAGATGATGAGATACCACATGAAGCATCAGTAAACAAAGCAACACCTATGGAAGATGCAGCAAAACAAATATCTGATGAGGCTGCTGAAGCTGATGGAGTCAGCTCAATTACAGCAGAACAATGACACAGAGTCAGCTCAACTGCAGATGAGGAGGGCCATAGAATTCATGCAATTGATACTGATGATGTGATTTCAAATAAACCACAGTATAAAGATGCAAATACCATTCCTAGAGAATGGAGGTATGCTGCAAACCAATTCAAAGAACAGATTATAGTAATCCATCTCAAGGTATGATGACTCGATCCTCTCTTCGCAATATATATAATAATCTTGCATTCTTATCTCAAATAGAGCCTAAATCTTTTTTTGAGGCCGAAAAAGATGAGAGTTGGATTCTTGATATGCAAGAAGAACTCAACCAGTTTGAAAGGAACAAAGTATGGGCCTTGGTACCTAGACCCAGAAACAGCTCAGTCATTGGAACCAAATGGGTCTTTAGAAACAAAATAGATGAATATGGTGTGGTAGTTAGAAACAAAGCTCGGCTTGTAGCGCAGGATTACAATCAAGAAGAAGGCATAGATTTTGATGAGACTTTTGCACTCGTTGCTAGACTAGAAGCTATTAGAATGCTACTTGCATTTGCATGTTTTAAAAACTTTAAACTTTTTCAAATGGACGTAAAAAGTGCATTCCTAAGTGGTTTTATTTCTGAAGAGGTCTATGTTGAACAACCTCCTGGCTTCCAAAATCATGTTTTCAAACTATCTAAAGCACTGTATGGTTTAAAACAAGCACCTAGAGCATGGTATGATTAGTTGAGCAACTTTTTAATTGAACAAGGTTTCTCAAAAGGAAAAATAGACACTACACTTTTTATAAAGGCTAAAGATCATGATATACTTGTTCTTCAAATATATGTTGATGATATTATCTTTGGTGCTACTAACGAAACCTTGTGCGAAGAATTTGCAAAATGCATGCAAGGAGAATTCGAAATGAGTATGATGGGTGAGCTCAACTATTTCCTTGGACTTCAAATAAAGCAATCTGAAGATGGCATTTTTATAAATCAGTCCAAATATGTTAATGATCTACTGAAGAAGTTTGGAATGGAACACGCAAAGCAAATGAGTACTCCCATGAGCACTTCAACTAAACTTGACAAAGATGAAATGGGTAAGCCTTTTGATGAAAAGAAATATAGAGTTATGATTGGATCTCTTCTTTATTTAACTGCTAGTAGACCAGATATTATTTTCAGTGTGTGTTTATGCACTCGATTTCAATCATCTCCTAAAGAATCACACTACAATGCCGTTAAGCAGATTTTCAAATACCTGAAAGGCGCTCCAAACCTAGGATTATGGTACCCTAAAGGCACTCCAATTGAGATTCCGATGCTTATTTTGCAGGGTGCAAATTAGATAGAAAAAGTACTAGTGGTACATGTCAATTTCTTGGACATTCTCTTGTCTCTTGGTTTAGTAAAAAACAACACTCTGTAGCCTTATCTACTGTTGAGGCTGAATATGTCTCTATTGGTTGTTGTTGTGTACAAATTTTGTGGATGAAACAACAGTTAGAGGATTTTAGATTATATTTTGATCATATTCCCATTAAATGTGATAACACAAGCACTATTAACTTGTCTAAAAATCCTATTCAGCACTCTAGAACCAAGCATATTGAGATTCGCCATCACTTCATTCGAGATCATGTTCAAAAAGGAACATTATCATTTGATTTTTTGAGAACTGATAATCAATTAGCCGATATTTTCACAAAACCTCTAAGTGAAGATAGATTTTGTGACATAAGAAGAGAAATAGGCATGTTGAATCCTTGTTGATAATCCAAAAGCTTACTAATATTGCAGACTCTTGGTCTATTTTGCTACTGGTTGTACTTGAAACTATAAGCTGGACTTGATATAAAAATTCTTGTACTAACATTTTGGTTGTGTTTAAATTTGACACAGGTCTTTTTAAGGTGGATTGAGCTAACTCAAAACTTAATAGAACAAGCTTCAGTTTGTTTTTCAGTTCACGCTACTGCATTTACCCGTAGCCCATACATTGGCTAATGGCGAATAGCAGCTATCTTTGCACTAAACACCTCACGTTGATGCATTTGATGAAAGTTGATTTTGGTTGGGTATGATGTGATAAAAGGGAGATTGCAACAAATGTTGCTAATGCTAATGTGGCAAATAATGATTCGCCTGCCAGTACTTCGGGTTTTCAAACTCCTTCTTCGAAGGATACCTCTAAACTCCTGCTTTATGCAAGTACAATGTTTTACATATTTCTTGTCTATTGGTCGAGTATTATTTTCTCAAGACATATTTATTCTACTCACTTTTTGTTGATGACAAAGGGGAAGAAGAAAGGCCAAAGGAAGATGCGCAAAAGAGAACATCTTATGATGCACCAATTCAGGGGGAGATATTTCTCCAGGGGGAGACTTCTTTTCTCTCAATTGTTTACCCTCAAAATTATTCTTGAATATTATTGTCATAATGTTTGTCATCATCAAAAAGGGAGAGATTGTTAATCCCAAGGTTTAATTTTTGATGATAACAAACATATTATGAATTGAATAATATTATTTTAGTGGACTAAATTGATATTGTTTAATGCTTTTGAACTTAATGTGTTATATGCTATTTTTGAAGAGTTTATAAACAAGTCTGCGGATATAGATGTTACATGATATCAGTTATTAAAGAAGCAAGAAAAGAAAGAAGCAATCCACTATCTCCAATAGGCAAGTAGAATCAAAAGGGGAGCAAGATCAAGGAAGATCTTCTCCTAATTTCAAAAGATTAGAAGAGCTTCTTTAAGGAAGGAAGAAATTTGATTGCTTGAAGATTGAGAAAGATTGAGGGCCGATTTCTTGCAACAGCAAGAAATTCTAACGATCAAGATACTCCACGTTATATAGAGAATAAGAGAAGGAGCTGACTTAATCTCTGCACACTATTGCTGAAGAAGATCATTAAGCTTGCTCCTTGAGAAATCCTACTATACAGTCTTGTTCTTTATCTTAAATACCAATACTTTCTGAGTGTTTTCTGTGAGCCATCTTTGTAAAGCGAAGAATACCCGCTTATCCTAGAAATCGTTAAACCCTTTTTGTGAGCGATTTTTAGGTTGAAAAATCATTTGAGTTAGGTTTAACTAGCACCGGATTCTTGGCTAGTTGGGAGTGAATTCGGAGTAATCGCTCGTTGTAAAGGTTGCTAGCACCCGCGAAGCTAGAAGATTGTAACAACTATTGGAGATAGTGTAGCAATTCCTAAGTAGGATACTTGGGGAGTGGAGTAGGCCGTGAAGTGCGGACCGAACCACGATAAAATCCTTGTGTCTGATTTCTCTTTCCTTACTCTTTTACTTTGTGCATTGCATATCTTAATTACTTCAACTCATAGTCATAGTTGTTGTAGTTTGCAAGATCAGTCACTTTGTAGGAACAGAGAATGGACACCCGATCTGTTTGATAAGATTGAGCTTGCTCAATCTGCTGTTAAGCCAACTATTATCATTCACTGACAAAATATCACTGCTTTAACTTTTTGTCCCTTTAGTTTTAATATCCATTAAGCATCTACTATAGTTGTAAAAACCAATTCACCCCCCCCCCCCCCCCCCCCTATTGGGTTGCTATTTGGGCCAACAGACTAATTCTCCTCCTTCAGCCAATTATAAGGGCATCGTACAAACGCAGCTAAGCAGTTAAGAAAGAGATACCATATGGGCCAAGCAAAGTGATGAACAGAGGATCGAGCAAACTGGGTAGGGCGTTCAAATTCCTCCCATAGGTCCTCTTCTCAGTAGACCACCCCATCTGTTGCAAATGCCCTTTCCTAAGAACAACATCCTGCTCAATCCCAAGGCATCGAATGAATGACTATGTATGTGACACCCTAAACTATTTTTACGGTAATCCAATGCATAATTTAAGTGTGTGTTGTGTTTAATCAATTGGGAAACGTATAAAATTAGTTAATTTAACAAATGAACGGATTGGATTATGCGTATGTGGTATTATATGTACGATTGGCATGAGTTGGAAAATAAGAATACATGCACCCGTGTACACTGAATAATTTTCCTTAAAGTTACATTATACGTTAAAAACAAAGGAAAGAAAAAACAAAGGCTACCTCATTCAGCAAAATCCACCGTTAGAAAAGAGAGAGAGAGAGAGAGAGAGAGAAGGGAGAGAAGAAGAAGAAGAAGAAGAAGAAGAGGAAGAGGAGGACCTAGGGCTTCAAATTAAGACAAAAATTAGTAAGATTATGCATGTTTTTCCTAGTTTCATCTCTTTTAGACCTGAAATTCGTGGTTTTGATGTAGAATTTTGGGTTTTCTTCAAGAAATTCGTGACCTAGATGGCTATGAATGGTTGAATCTGTTAGAACCTGTTAGAGCTGAAATCTGCTGTTGTTTGTGCAATTTATTGACATAGCTCCGTATCTCTGAATTTTCTGAAATTTTTACAGTAGATACCTGTATGTATTCCAAGCTCTGTGTTAAAGTTTCAGAATTTTTGGTGAAACACAGAAAATATGAAAAATCGTTTACCAAACTGTTGTCGTGGGTTCGCAGTGCAGACTGCACTGTCACCTCTTACGGAAATGGCTATATCTTGACCTAGAGATGTCGGAATTTCAATCCTCTTGTTGCGTTAGAAAGTAGACTCAAAGAGCTTTCCAGATATATATGATATGCATCCTAATTTGTTCTCAGTAATAGCAGTTTTCTGTTTGAAGTTGGTGCAGAATTCGTTTTGCAGAATCTGTTGAAAATTCTAGTTCAATTGTTGTCCGTTTATAAATAGTTTCGTAGCTCTAAAAATTATGAGATTTTGGTATGGTGTTTCTGTATGTTCTGTTAGTATATGGTTAAGATTTGGGGACATTTGGATGAGTAGATTAATTCTATAAATTCGTAGATTACAGAGGTGTCGGATTGTGACTAGTGTGTTTGAACCTTTCTTTTATATTTGAGCATGAAACATTTGCTATTATTGGTCTCAATTGACATTTCATTATGAAATATGAATGATTCTTGTACTAATTGTGAATACATATTTCAGAGACAGAAACGAGCACGTCCGAGGTGCCGAGACAGTAGTTGTGTCTTTTGTTTTGGAGACCGAGGTGAGTGTTGATTTATAGATGTAATTACTTTTGAAGTGAGCAATATGGTAAATTGTGGCATAAGTGCCGATGGGACCTTTGGGTCGGAATTGGGTAATTGTACCGATAAGTGGCGGTTGCGCCGATACAGTGGCCTTGGGCCGATGGCATAAGTGCCGATATAAGTGGCTTATAGCCTATCTCTTGGATTTAAATGTTGATTTACTAGTTTCCTTTGATGAATTGCATCTATTTCTCACACACTCCTGAAATCCATTTTGGGTTTCAGTTTTGCAGGTATAGAATCGGTGTCCACTACAAGTTTAGTCGTGCATGTACCTAGCTCGAGAGACTTGGGTTGGGTTATGGTTTCTTTTGGATAGTAGTAGTCTTTTTTTTGTGTTGGCCATGAGATACTGTTTCTAGGCCTTGTACTTGGCTTGTATAACTTTATCTTATTATTATTTTTTTTTTATATTTATCTTTGGATGAGACTTCCGCTGTGCATGATAATCTTTTGAGTTGTGTATAAAATGAGCTGTTTTATTTATTTATTGTCTTATTTGGACGGTGGATTAGTTTTGTTGGTGCGCTTGTCACGTGTCGTGTCGGTATGAACCTATTGGTATTATTCCGGGACGGGGTGTGACAATGTAAGTTCGTGGGGGATGATGTGCATCTAATGAATAACATCCCTTCCAGGAACTTGGTCAGAAATCTCATGTTGTCACTGAGTCGGGTAAGTGCTACCAAATGTTTTCATTAGGACTTGCATATATTCTTGTTTAGTTGCTCTAGTAGTGATCATTTTTCTGTCCTCTATGTTAGGTCTACATTGAGACTATGCGCATATCCGTGCAGATCGTGGATTGGGAGAAGCAAGTGAGGCTAAAGACCAAAGAGTTTGTTGTGCCCAAGTTGAACTGAAAGCGGCTTCGGACAAGTTGGAGGATATCGAAGGGAGAGAGGAGATAAAAAGGGCATTGTCCCTGGAAATGGAGAGCGAGGTGTTGGTCGCATAGAGGTGGAATTTGCCCGAAAGGCTCTTCGCCACGAGAAAGGGATAACCAGCAAAGTTGAGAACCAGGGCTTCAAAACTAAATCCAATCACCAACAGGTTTTGGAGGCAGTAAATAAGTTCAAGTCAGAGTTGAAGCAAGAAGGTGAGATGGAGAGGGAAAGACGGGTGGTTGCCGAGACAAAAGCCCAAAGTCTAGAAGATTAGGTCCTATAGTTCAATGCCCGCTCTGAGTGTTCCCCAAATGAGGTTGTCCAAGCCTTCAAGGATTCATGTGCTTATAAGGTTACTATGGCCTCATTCTTTCACTCGGGTTTAAAAAATTTAAAATGTTGTTCATCCCAACCTTAATTTAAGCACTTTTAGACCTAAAGATGACTCTAGTACTGAGGTTGAGAGCAGCTTGGGGGAAGATGATGATGAAGCCCAGAGCTAGATCTTCTAGTGTACCGATCGTTTAGGGTTCAGAGGGTCTCGCTTTTTTGATTTGTAGAAATTAAGAACTTTTCTTCAATGGGCAAAGCTTATTGAACTCTGGATGGTTTTGACTATTTCCTTGACTTGTTTAAGCAAAGCTTTATTTTTTTTGAACATCGAATGACTTTTGACTGTTCGAAACACTTGCATTATGTTTCTCTATAGTCTTTTTGTGATGAACTTCTTATTTGTTATTGCTTGTATGTGGATCTTCTTATTCCTTATAATTTGTATGTTCAATCCAAGGCTTTGAGTCACCTTGTCTCCCTGTCTCGCAGGCCATTTGATGTTTCTTATGGCCAGGGCCCAGGGATGACAACTTGTCGTAGTTTTTTGCAGCCACTAACTGCCCCTCCACTTTATCAACTGCGTTATCCGGCTGAGTGATGTCGGGAGTGTTAAATGGTTTGATTTGTTTGGCCAATGTTGGTCCAAGGACTATTTATCCAGTATAATCCAAGTGGTATGAGTCAACTTCGAGAGAAAAATGATCCGAGCAGTGCGTGTCAACTCAGAGACTGTTTACAGAGTCTAATATGAGTGGTATGCATTAGCTCGAAGACTATTTATGCAGTGTGATCTGAGTGCACTGAATTCGCTTGAAGACTGTTTAGATAGTCTAATTCGAGTGTTTGATGGGATCAGACTTAGGTAATCTAATCTAATAGCCGTGACATGGCTCAGAGACTATTTAAGTAATCTATTCCGAATTTGAGCAAGATTAGATACTATTTAGTTAGTCTAATCCAATCGATTGCATCACTTGTTTTGCAAAGCTAATATTAGTTGGAGTAGTTTTGAGAGGAATCATGAGAGTCTTTCATTAATAGTATCTAGAGACATGAGGTACATTGCTTCAACACAAGTTAATATAGAAAAAGTAAAATTTAAAAAGGAAAGGAACCTTTTCCATTCATAAGCTATGGAACACGTTACAATAATATTTCTTGAGGTGGTCTGCATTCCATTTGTGTTGAAGTCGTTGACCTGAGGTAGTGGTTATGAGATAAACTCCCGGCTCAATGATCTCATCCATGTCGTAGGATCCTTGCTAATTTGGCCAAATTTTCGCACCTCTTGGATTTTTGGTAGCCTAAACTGCCTTCCTGAGCACCATATCTCCTACCTGGAATGCCATGCACTTCACTCTTACATCATAGTAATTATTTATCCTTTGCTGGTAAGTGGCAATTTAGATTGTGGCCTGTTCTTGTTCCTCTTCTAGCAGGTCTAGCTAGATTTCGTTACAGGGATTCCTTATTTCATTCTATGTCATAAGTGCTAACCCTATGGTTGTGTTTGACAAGCTCAATAGGGATTATTCTCTGTAAGGACCCGGAAAATTTGAGTTTTTAAAATAATTAATTTAAAGTTTATTTCGGATAAATAAATCTAATTAAGCGTGTTATATATATCGGACCGTGATTATAGGAACCGAGCCCGGAGTCCCTTGTTTTAATTCGCGCGCGTATCTTAATTAGCTATTTACGGGAGTGCCCTTGTGGGCTTAAAAATCTGATTGTTAGGGGTTTAGGGAGAGCACTCCTCATTTCCCCATCTTCACTCTCTCACTCCCCCCTTGCACTCTCATCCTTCTCTCTACAAATCCCACCATCTCCCTTCACCATTGCCAAATTCCTCGGAGATTTAGGAGCTTTGCACCGTGTTTAGCAAGGAACCGAAGTTGGATCGTGGATTGAAGCTCGGGAGGCGCGGATTTGAGCTTTGGAGCACCAACCGGGCTAGGACTTTCATCTTTGGGCCGAAACTTCCACTTCAAAGCTTGAGGTAGGGATTTCTACCTTGTATTATGTGTATGTGATGTGTTTTGGTACCTAGTTCGTGGTTGATTTGTTGTTTTGGTATGAGTTGGACCGAGTGCGAAATCTGGAAATCGCGCTGATTTCTGCACAGGTAGCGCTCCCTTGTTTTTGGGGTAGCGTTCCTGGGGATTCTGGAACGTAGAGGTAGCGCTCCCTTGTTTTTGGTGTAGCGCTACCAAGGCTTTGAGGGTAGCGCTCCCTTGTTTTTGGGGTAGCGCTCCTGGGGCTTCTGGAATGAAGACCATGCGCTTTTGGTGTTCTGATTTTATTTCCGTTGTGTATTATACTGTGGAACATCGTTGATCGATCGTTTGACATGAATGTAGAAAATCGGGATTGGATAAGTGTGGATGAATTAACGAATGTGAGATGTGAATAATTTGCTTGACATTAGTTGTCGTGAACGATAAATGTAATACTAGCCTCCGTCGGAAGTGGTGCTAGGCAAACTATGAGACTAGCTCCCGGTTGGGAATGTGCTAGGAGATGCCATGAATCGGCACTGGCTAGCCTCCGTTGGGAGATGTGCTAGGATATACACATGATTATTGTTTGGCACGACATGATGCCCTGTCTAGCCTCCGTTGGGAGAAGTGCTAGGGTATAAATATCTTGACTTGTGTGAGTGTAACCGATTGACATTGGATGTGAACAATGAGTGAATTTTGAGACTTGGTTGCTATATGTGTATTGGCGGACAGTGGATGGTTAATCGCGTGGCTGAGTACGATAGATGAAAGTGATGCATTGTTATACCATGTTCTCAGTGCATGCCATGCATCTCATGTATACATAATCTTGGCATAGATTTTCCTACTAGGCGTGTAGCTCAACCCCTCCATCTTTCAGGTACCGTAGCTGAGGAGTAGCATGGATTGCGTGGCATGGCTTTTTTTTAATAGACCAAGGAGAGAAGTTACTACACATCTGCATAAACTTATTTTTGGAGTAGATGTAATATAACTTCCTTACTTAGTTGTGAACTCAAGTGGAAACTTCAAAATCTTTTTTTTGAGAATCTTGATTATGTACTTTGGGCCGGTAGTGCCCCTTGACTCCGAAATGGTAATTGGCAGAATTATGAATATTATTTTGTGTTTTTAATGTTATGAAAATTTGGGGCGTGACAACTTGGTATCAGAGCGAGAGTTGGAATACCTTGAGACCGTGGGGAGACTTAGAGTCTCATGGGTTCAAACTCCGCATTTTTTTAAAAAAAAAAAGAAAGAAGGGGCATGTGTGTGCTTGGGTGCATGACATTCATATGCATCATACAAACTGGTTATTATGAGCAAATGTAGAATTGATGAGATGTGTTGGACCTCCGTGTTAGGAATTGGTTTCGTGTTATGTGGTTGTTGACCTTGTTAGTGTTTGTATATTGTAGAGATATGCCTCCTAGACGTGGTGTGAGGTTGGGCGGACCCCGAGGCCGAAGCCGAGGCGGTGGTCGCTACCGTGAGATCCCATTAGAAGATGTTGTGAGTCAACAGAGAGAGATTCCTCGTGTGGAGGAAGAGAATGAGGAGGTGGAACAAAGTGTGGAACCACCGGTTGCTCCGGGGGTGTTTGCTAGAGAGTTCGTGGCGGCGCTTGCCGAAGCCAACTTGTTGAGAACAAATGCAAGAGCCGATGATGGGAATCGGGCAATGGATGCCATGAGAGAGTTCCGACGCTTGAATCCACCGCAGTTTAGCGGGGTATGTGGTGATTTTCTCGCGGCCGACTATTGGCTTTCTGAGACTTGCAAGTTGTTTGATGCTTTGGGTATAGTGGAGGATGACCTTAGGGTCAAAATTGTGGCATGCCAGTTGATTGGAGAGGCGAATGAATGGTGGAAATCGGTTCTTGAGTCACGCAGGGATGCACGGAGGGCTGCGAGGCGAGCGGCTGGGACTAGTGAACCGGATAGGGAAACTTTGACTTGGGCAGATTTTGAGGTTCTTTTCGAGAACCAGTACTTCCCGGAATCTTATCGTGACCAGTTGCATGAACAGTTTGAGACGTTGGAGCAGGAAAATATGACTGTGTCCGAGTATGCTGCGAAGTTCCAAACCTTGTCCCGTTTTGCACCGGAGCTCGTGGCTTCGGAAAGTCGCAAATGCAGGCGTTTTGAGAGGGGTCTTCACTCCTCTGTTAAGAGGCTCGTGGTGAGCCAACGAAAGATGAACTTTGTGGATGTGGTCGAATGTGCAAGAAGTGTTGAGTTGCCCAAGGAGGCACAGCGGGGTCCCAAAGTGTGGGAACCAAGGCAGCCGAGTGCGGTGCCAAACTACTCTTCGTCTTCGGGGAGTTTGGGAAGTCAAGGGCGTAAGCGCCAGAGGGAGCAGTTTCAGTCCCAACGAAGCCATTCCAACCTTAGGCCACCTGTTTCGTCGGGCTCGCGGAGCACTACTTCGAGGCCTCAAAGTGTATGTTTCCGATGCAATCAGCCTGGTCACATTCGTACTCAGTGCCCGGTACCTCCTAAAGTTTGCTATACTTGTGGAAAGGAAGATCACATTTCGAGGAATTGTCCTCAAGGGGGAGGGACACGTAGTGAGGTTGGCTCGGTGCAGCAACCGAGGCAAGGACAAGGGCAACCATCACATGGGACTCCACAACGACAACAACAGTCCCATTTTCGCCAAACCACTTCGGTTCAGGGTTCACAAATCGAAAGAGGGGCTAGTTCTTCGGCACCGGTGAATTTTGCTCGACGGGGAGGCGGGTATATGCAAGGGCATCAGGTTCCTGCTAGAGCTTACAACATTACTACTGCAGTGGCACCTTCGACTTCTCAGAGTCCAGACCCGTCGGTTGTGAGGGGTACATTTCTCGTATTCAACTCTTTCGCAAGAGTTTTATTTGACTCTGGAGCATCTCATTCATTTATTGCTGCATCATTTGCTTGTGCTTTGGGTTTGGAGACCACTTTGTTAGACCCACCGTTGTATGTAGAGACACCTATTGGGGAAAAATCACTACTTGACCGGGTGTGTAGAGACTGCGAGCTGATGATACTTGACCGCCGCTTTACCTATGACTTTATTGTATTGGGCATGACCGGGTTTGATGTTATCTTGGGTATGGATTGGTTGTCTATCCATCGTACCATGATTGATTGTTTTAAGCGCCGAGTCCATATTTGTTCGCCGGTGGACGGTTGCTTTGAGTTCTTTGGAGAACGCCGAGAACCATTAGAGCCTTACCTTTACGAACCCCAGGAGCGAGACTCTATATATGCGTTGTTAGCTAGTTTGACCCTTGATGAGAATGTGCATGCGCGTGGTGAGTTGCCGTTGGTGGTTCGAGATTTCCCGGACGTGTTTCCGGAGGAGTTACCCGGTTTACCTCCCAAGAGAGAGATTGAGTTTACAATAGATTTGATTCCGGGTACCACACCAATTTCCATGCCTCCGTATCGTTTTGCACCGGCCGAACTGAAGGAGTTAAAGATTCAATTGCAGGAGTTGCAAGATTTGGGTTTTATACGTCCAAGTACGTCACCGTGGGGAGCTCCTGCTTTGTTTGCACGGAAAAAGGATGGGTCATTACGGTTATGTATCGATTACCGGAAGCTAAACCGAGTAACCGTGAAGAATAAGTACCCAATGCCAAGAATTGACGACTTGTTTGATCAACTCCGAGGAGCTAGGTGTTTCTCAAAGATTGACTTGAGGTCGGGGTACCATCAGTTGAGAGTCCGGAGTGAGGACATCCCAAAGACTGCCTTTCGGACACGTTATGGACACTATGAGTTTGTGGTGATGCCGTTTGGGTTGACCAATGCACCGGCAACGTTTATAGATCTTATGAACCGTATCTTCCGTATGTACCTTGACCAATTTGTGGTGGTGTTTGTTGATGATATTTTAATATACTCAAGTACGGAAGAAGATCATGAATCGCACTTGGCCATAGTTCTTGGACTTTTGAGGGAGCACCGGCTTTATGATAAGTTGAGCAAGTGTGAATTTTGGCTTTCCGAAGTCAAGTTTTTGGGGCATGTAGTTTCGCAAGGAGGGGTGTCCGTTGATCCGGAAAAGATAGAATCCGTGATGAGTTGGCAACAACCGAAGAATGTTTTTGAGATTCGAAGCTTTTTGGGTTTGGCCGGATACTACCGTCGTTTCGTACTTGACTTCTCTCGTTTGGCAGCACCTATGACCCGATTGACTCGTAAAGGGGCGCGTTTTGTTTGGGATGACGCATGCGAGGCAGCGTTTGAGGAGTTGAAACGGCGTTTGACTAGCGCACCAGTGTTGATTGTACCCGAGAGGGGAGTTGGTTACTCGGTGTATTGTGATGCATCGAAGGAGGGACTTGGGTGTGTCTTGATGCAGACAGGACGAGTTGTGGCCTATGGGTCAAGGCAATTGAAGGTTCATGAACGGAATTATCCAACGCATGATTTGGAGCTTGCTGCAGTTGTGTTCGCACTGAAAATCTGGCGACACTACCTCTATGGGGAGAAGTTCGAGGTGTTCTCAGATCATAAGAGTTTGAAGTACTTATTCTCTCAAAAGGAGCTGAATTTGAGACAACGCCGTTGGATGGAGCACATTGAAGATTATGATTTTGAGTTGCAATATCACCCCGGAAAGGCAAATGTGGTAGCGGATGCCTTGAGTAAAAAGCCAATTCAATTGGCAAGTTTGGCCATTCGTGAATGGAAGATGGTAGAGGAGTTGGGGAGTTATGCGACGTGTTTTGAGGAAGCCGGTGATGGGGCAACGTTGTGCAATATGATGATTAAGTCCACTTTATCCACCCGGGTAGTGGATGCCCAACAACATGATGAGGAGACGGAAGAATTGCGCCGAAAATTCTTAAGTGGTAATGCCCGTGAAGGATGGATGATCTATGCGGACCGAGGTCTTCGCTTTCAAGGAAAGTTGTTTGTACCCATCTCTTGTCGGGAGGAGATTTTGAGGGAGTTTCATCATTCTCCCTTGGCTGTCCATCCAGGTGGAACAAAGATGTACCATGATTTGCGTCGGCAATTTTGGTGGTTTGGAATGAAACGGGATGTGGTGAGTTTCGTGGCGAGATGTTTGACATGCCAACAAGTAAAGACCGAACACCAACGACCCGCGGGGGAGTTACAACCTTTACCAGTGGCGGAATGGAAATGGGAACATGTGACGATGGACTTTGTTACGGGTTTGCCGAGGTCGCCGAGAGGGCATGATGCGATATGGGTAGTAGTGGACCGTTTGACCAAGACCGCTCACTTTCTACCAATTCGGGTTACTGATTCAGTGGGGAAGCTCAGTCGGCTGTATATTCGTGAGATTATCCGCTTGCATGGGATTCCAGTTTCTATTGTGTCCGACCGAGACCCTAGATTTACTGCACGATTTTGGCAGAGCTTACAAGCAGCGCTTGGTACGAACCTATTATTTAGTACTGCTTATCATCCCCAGACCGATGGGCAATCTAAGCGTACAATTCAGACTTGAGGATATGCTGCGAGCATGTGTTTTGGACTTTCGGGGAAGTTGGGAGGATCACTTGCCTCTTGTCGAGTTTGCATACAATAATAGCTATCAATCGAGTATTGAGATGGCACCATTTGAGGCTTTGTATGGTAGACCTTGTAGATCACCCATATGTTGGACCGAGTTGGGTGAGGCAACACTTGTTGGGCCGGATTTGATTGGAGAAACTACCGAGAGTATGAAGTTGATTCGCAAGCAACTTTTGAGGGCGCAAGAGAGGACTACTGGGTTAGTCAAGACAATTCGCCAACGATTACTTACTGCTCAAAGTAGACAGAAAAGCTATGCCGATCAACGCCGTCGTCCGTTATCGTTTGAGGTGGGAGACCATGTGTTCTTGAAAGTATCGCCACGATGGGGCTTGTCGCGTTTTGGGCGAAAAGGAAAGTTATCACCGAGATATATCGGGCCGTTTGATATCATTGAGAAGATTGGAGAAGTTGCTTACCATTTGGCCTTGCCACCCAAGTTGTCGGGTGTGCATGACGTATTTCATGTCTCGATGTTGAGGAAATACGAGCCGGATCCTTCTCATGTTTTGGAGTGGTCCGAGTTGGAGCTTGAGGCCAATGCATCTTATGTAGAACAGCCGATACGTATTTTTGATGCTCGAGAGCAAGTGTTGAGAGGTAAGATGATACCTTTGGTTCGGGTGTTATGGGACAACCAAGGTAAGGAGGAATCCACGTGGGAGCGTGAGGACGAGGTTCGGGAGAAATACCCGCATTTGTTTAACCCTTGATTACTATGTGTTTATTATTGGGTTGATGGGTTGGGGCGTGTTTGCCACCATGTTTTATGCTTGTCAAATGTGATTGAAATATGAGTTATGTGCTTGTTTATAATATGAGCTATGGAACTTGAAATTTGATTGGGCGTTGGTTGTTATGTACTCGATGAGCACGGTGTGTGCATGATTGTTGTGTGCTTGGTTGATTTTGCTTAAAACATGATGACTTGATAGTCGACATCCGTTGAGCTTTGTGAAAGCACGGGTGGTTTATGGTAAAGATGGAGAAATAGCGGTGTATCCGTATCTGGGAGTATCTGTGTCTGACTTGTGGTTTGTGTATAGAAGTGTCGATGTCGGCATGTTGTTTTAAATTTCGAGGACGAAATTTTTTAAGGAGGGGAGGATGTAAGGACCCGGAAAATTTGAGTTTTTAAAATAATTAATTTAAAGTTTATTTCGGATAAATAAATCTAATTAAGCGTGTTATATATATCGGACCGTGATTATAGGAACCGAGCCCGGAGTCCCTTGTTTTAATTCGCGCGCGTATCTTAATTAGCTATTTACGGGAGTGCCCTTGTGGGCTTAAAAATCTGATTGTTAGGGGTTTAGGGAGAGCACTCCTCATTTCCCCATCTTCACTCTCTCACTCCCCCCTTGCACTCTCATCCTTCTCTCTACAAATCTCACCATCTCCCTTCACCATTGCCAAATTCCTCGGAGATTTAGGAGCTTTACACCGTGTTTAGCAAGGAACCGAAGTTGGATCGTGGATTGAAGCTCGGGAGGCGCGGATTTGAGCTTTGGAGCACCAACCGGGCTAGGGCTTTCATCTTTGGGCCGAAACTTCCACTTCAAAGCTTGAGGTAGGGATTTCTACCTTGTATTATGTGTATGTGATGTGTTTTGGTACCTAGTTCGTGGTTGATTTGTTGTTTTGGTATGAGTTGGACCGAGTGCGAAATCTGGAAATCGCGCTGATTTCTGCACAGGTAGCGCTCCCTTGTTTTTGGGGTAGCGCTCCCTTGTTTTTGGTGTAGCGCTACCGAGGCTTTGAGGGTAGCGCTCCCTTGTTTTTGGGGTAGCGCTCCTGGGGCTTCTGGAATAAAGACCGTGCGCTTTTGGTGTTCTGATTTTATTTCCGTTGTGTATTATACTGTGAAACATCGTTGATCGATCGTTTGACATGAATGTAGAAAATCAGGATTGGATAAGTGTGGATGAATTAACGAATGTGAGATGTGAATAATTTGCTTGACATTAGTTGTCGTGAACGATAAATGTAATACTAGCCTCCGTCGGGAGTGGTGCTAGGCAAACTATGAGACTAGCTCCCGGTTGCGAATGTGCTAGGAGATGCCATGAATCGGCACTGGCTAGCCTCCGTTGAGAGATGTGCTAGGATATACACATGATTATTGTTTGGCACGACATGATGCCCTGTCTAGCCTCCGTTGGGAGAAGTGCTAGGGTATAAATATCTTGACTTGTGTGAGTGTAACCGATTGACATTGGATGTGAACAATGAGTGAATTTTGAGACTTGGTTGCTATATGTGTATTGGCGGACAGTGGATGGTTAATCGCGTGGCTGAGTACGATAGATGAAAGTGATGCATTGTTATACCATGTTCTCAGTGCATGCCATGCATCTCATGTATACATAATCTTGGCATAGATTTTCCTACTGGGCGTGTAGCTCAACCCCTCCATCTTTCAGGTACCGTAGCTGAGGAGTAGCATGGATTGCGTGGCATGGCTTTTTTTTAATAGACCAAGGAGAGAAGTTACTACACATCTGCATAAACTTATTTTTGGAGTAGATGTAATATAACTTCCTTACTTAGTTGTGAACTCAAGTGGAAACTTCAAAATCTTTTTTGTGAGAATCTTGATTATGTACTTTGGGCCGGTAGTGCCCCTTGACTCCGAAATGGTAATTGGCAGAATTATGAATATTATTTTGTGTTTTTAATGTTATGAAAATTTGGGGCGTGACATTCTCTAACTCCCGAACACTAGGGGTCTTGTTTGTTGGTGTTCTAACTATGGTGAGGTATGCCTATAATAGGACGCTTGACAACTGCTCAAACTAGAGTCCTTTAATAAACTAGATATTATGATTATTAACAAGTTATAGTGCACACAAAATGAGTAACGTGTGAGAACCCGACCCGTAATTTAAAGATTAAAGATTTAAAATTTCGATTAATGGAATGGTAGGAGTATAAGCCGAATTAATTATAGATTGAGGGACTTAATTGAGAATTATTATAATTTAGTTTAGCTTTTGAGATTAATACTAATTTGAGGGACCTATGATGTAATTAAACCTAGGTTGTAACCTAGATTTTGAGGAGTGCCTACACTAGAGTATTTTTACTTTGGTGGGTTACTTGTCATACGTTGGAGATTTTACCTCATGCATGGTTGAAGTGGCAGCATCAGAAGGTTTTGGGAGGACACCTCATGGTTGAGGTGTCAACTACCCAATTCTTCTTACCATCTGTTTTTCAAAAATCTCACATTACGTTGGGTTTTGGCTACTGAGAGACAGAGAAAGATGGTCTGTGAAATGAGGCCAGGTTAAGAAAGAACCAGTACCATTGACAGGGAAGAAGACAGTGGTAGGAGGAGGAAGCCATAGCCAACCCATTTGAAACTTGAAAGTTGAGATTGAGCAACAAAAGGTATAAATTCGATCTTTGTTCTACTGAATTAGGACCTTAGAATGATGATTTTCAACTATTTTGGGGGTTAGTGAGGTACCATTAGAGATTATAGAATCAAAAATGGAGAAAAATGAGCTCTGGTTTGTCACAGAGCAGTGGCCGGTCGACTAGTCGACCATCCCCGGTCGACCACCCACCCCGGTCAACCGCCCCTGTAGCCGGTCAACCGGCAGAGGGATAAAACGAAAATTTTCTTAGTTTTCGATGTTTAACCTATCTAATGACTTGGATTTCTAGTTTATTATAATAAGAGGCATTTTGGGGAACTAAAATCAGTGGACACAAGATCCCGAGACCCTTAATAACTAATAGAATTGACCTCCAGTTGTCGCTGGTCAGTCCCTAGTTGACCGCCCCTGTTGTCCGGTCGACCGGATGTAGACCAAAATGGAATTTCATTTAGTTTTGGATGAATATCATATATTAGGCCTTATTTATCTAGCTTAACATTATAATGGGGACTTTAGGAAGATTTAATTAACAAACCCGAGATTCCGAAACTCCCGATTAAGTCATGAGGTCAAGTAATTGAAAAATGGCCATGTTTAGACCATGAGAGTTATAGCTTAAAAGCTACTTTGCACTTGGTGATAGTTTACTAAGATTTATGATTATCTAACTATAGGAGATCAAATTGATGGTGAACGTTGATTGAAAGATTTTTTACAACACTCGGTTAGAAAGGTGAGTTCAAGCATATGATGTTTACTTGTAAATCGTTTAAAGTATTCAAAGCATGTGTTGTCCTCAAAACATGAATTAAGAGATGTCTTGAGCATGTTTACAATTGAAAACTCGTGATTCTGATTTGCCATATAAAAACTAAGGAATATGGATGAAACACGTGAATTAAATGTTCCAAACGGTACCCCGATCCGCTAGGGGATTAGAATATAGCGAGATGAGGAATTGGGTGGTTACCGTGGCCAATGCGGTTATGTGGTTGACGTCATACCAAGAATATATGAAAGGGGGTCGCTCCCACCTACGAATAATTGGCAGCCGTTGGACTATTAACCTTGAAAATGAAAACTTGGTATTTCATATTAAAAGAAGACGGAATTAATCGTTGCTTCTTATGGCTTTATCAATGATTCATGAGATGTCTTATTATACTGATATTGTTGCTTTTTGATAGAATTATATGGCAAACCTGTGAATAACGTATGTTTGAATTCACACTAGCATTGCTAATGGATGTTGTTATACAACATGTCAGGTCAACGTGAGCAAGGAAACCAACTTTAGGAAACATTGGACTTGGTAGTTCTTTTTGGAATGTTCGCAAGAACTTGTTATATATTGTAATATACAGTTCGGATAGATAGTAACTCTTGTATCTTTTGAGCAGGCTGTATATGGGTTTGTAATGATATTTTGGGTTGTATGTTGATAGTTGTGCACGTTCCTTGTGCTTTGACGATGCTGTTAATATACTACTGTATGCTCAAAATCTTAAAGTTTTTGATACCTGTAATTTGATCATTCCATGGTAATTCGACTATCATTAGTAGGGCCTTAGTGATTTTTTACTCACTGGCCGGTCACTAACCCATCCTTTCCCGGATCGGGTCGTGACATAAGGAGAAGCTTCTAATTGAGTTTTGACGATTCTCAGAAGGGTTCTATTTGTTACCTAAATTTGGTCAATGGACTGCGTGAGGACCCGAGGTTTGACCACTTGTTTTTTTATTATTTTTAGTTTATTTGAGAACTCATGGTTTCAAGTTTAATATTGTAATTGTGGCCTTATTTTAATGGTTTAGAACGTTGGAGCTCGATGCGGGGTGTTAAGAACTTGAGGGAAATTAATGTAATTAACCTAATTTTTATTATAAAAGGATTTAGAAACCCTAATTTAGCTTTTTATTAAAAAAATACGCAGCTTTTCTAAAAAGATCTCTAACCCTAGTTTCAATTGAAGAGAAAGAACGGGCTAATAGACGATAGATTCGTGAAACCTAATCAATTAGAAAGTTGTAGAGGGCATTGAGAGTTTCATATAAAGTCCGAGAACAGCCTTACACACGGAGAGTTCGTGGACATTTTGAGTACTTTACTGTTTTTGCGTTTTTATCATTTGAGGTAGGATTTCATGTTGATTTATATTGAAGTGTTATGTAGATCTTATTTATTTTAATGGTATTTACGTTGTTTTTGGTGTGTGATCAGGTTATGGATGTTGTGTGGAGATTTCGAGCATAGTGAACAATTAGATTGCAGAAACGAAGGTAAAAAATGAGGTCAATTTGACAGAACAAAACCTGAAAATTTACCTAGGCCGCTCGACCAAGCTATAGCTTCTTTAAGTTCCTGGCGTTCTGTTTTGGACAATAGGCTTATTTTGGCCGCTCGAGTAACCTGTTGAAAAATAGAAAGTTCTCATTTTAGTTTCTAGCATGTTTCTTACCTTTCGATCCATTTATGCATGAATGTTGGCTACTGGGTAGGAGATGGCCCGACGGTCAAACCAGTCCGTGAACTCGATTTGGTGTCTTTGTGATTCCTCTGGTGAAAAATCGAGAAACTATTGGGTTAAGAGGTGGCCCGACGAGGTAGCCTATGAACTCTACGATAAGGTCCCCAATGTGGGCTGCCCATGGTGTAAGACCGTTGAAATTATGCATGAGCCGCATGATGAGCATGATAGTATTTGTTATTTATTCAGTTGTTTTACCTTATCGTTAATTGCATAGTATATTGTTGAAACAACCATACTTTACTCAATATGTCAATGTTTTTAATATGACTTCCTACTCGAGCCCCTGCTTATATTTTTCTCTAAACTAACAATTTATAGGTGATGATATGGAACCAAATATTTGGATTCCACTTTTGAAGATGGTTCAACATATTTAGTTGGATTTACTATTTTAGAGATATTATCATGTTTAGACATGCAGTCCAAAGTTTTTAGACCTTATTTATCTTTTGTTCAGGCATTATGGGTCTATTTGATTAGTTCATGTTCAAACTAGCATAGTTGGAATATTGGTTAGTTGATAGTTGTTTATCTTTTCTTGGGGATTTATTTTAGTTTATTGAAATTATGGTTATGATAAGTTTTATTTATGTTCCATTGCATATTTCATGCCCTAGAAGTTTGGGGTATGGCAACTTGGTATCAGAGCATGGTTCAAATATGTAGAGCCGTGGTTAGGATCCTAAAGGTCTAGAGGTCTACATTATTATGTGGAGTTGTGCCTTTGAATGTCATGACTTGTCTTGGGACGTTCTATGCAACTATGTTAGAAATAATGCCTCGACATGATTTAATTATTTATTATTTTGATGATGCCAAGATTAAGATGATAACTTAATGTGAACCAAAGGTTGAATGGAAAGATGATACCTATGTGTACGGTTCTAGATCTTAGTGTAGCATACCATTATCGTGAAATGGCTATTGAATGATATCATTGATCATATTGGAAGTATATTACGTGATAAGAAGTTTGTATGAAAAGTTTTATGATGGTTTGGCTTGAGTACAGAACCAAGATTCAAATGCAACAGGGTGCAGTTGACCGACCACAACCTGTGGTCAACCGGGCATGCAGTTGATCAGACCTCCCCTGCAGTTGACCGGCCAGGTGGTTAACTAGGACCATTGTGCGGTCGACCGGTCGTTGTTTTGTTCAAAAATCTTTTGACTTATTTCTTGCAAGGATTTGATGATCAAATCTTTCCTTTTGAGATTCAAACGTTCGATTCTATACTAATGGAATGTGAGAAGATTGACCAAATCGATTTTAGAATTGATTGAGACTACTTGAAGATTTGAATTGCATTGGTTAGGTTTTATATACATTTGGGGCTACGAACTACAGAGAACCTCTTCGTATTATTGTGCTCTCAAGCTATCGACAATTGCTCCCTGCAAACAGAGATACCCATTCACGATTGCTCCAATTTGTGTTCAAATTATGAGTGAGATATTGAGAGAGAAGGAGTGAGATAATACTCTAGTTCACATTTTATTGTTCATTCTTCTCTATACTAAATTGTTGAAGACAATCTGTGTAGTCGTCATCACCTATTTGTATCAGTAAATTTTTTGTAAGGTTTGTGGAGTGCAAACATTGAAGAATCGAGTTTGGGAATAAAGACTCGACGGTTCTGTTAGCTCCTCGGAAAAGCTAACAGGAAGAAAAGGTTGTAAGGGTTTGTGCGACACCCAAAGTCGTTCGAGTTCTAGTAGATCACGTGACTCCTAAAGAGTGGACACGGCTAGGCAGTGGACACGCTTAGACCGAACCACTATACATTGTTTGCATCTTCTCTTCCCTATCCTTATTTATGCATTGACTATTATATTGTGTGCTTGTCGTTATATCTGTTTTGATTAAATCGTTGATTGATTCTAAATAATTTTTACTAGCAAATATTATTGAAATCCAATTCACCCACCCTCCCTCTTGGGCTGCCACCTGCGTAGCAAACTACTTGTAAAATTCAATTGGAAGAGGCGCCTGATCACCGCGTATTCTGATTGGAGGTACAGAAAAATTAATTAGAATATAGATTTGACTTTCTTAAAGCCATTACTCAGTACATGTTCTATGTGTTTATGTGTTTACATGCTTACCTATATATATATATATATATATATATATGTTGACTGTCTTATGTTGCAAACGAGTTTTGTCCTTTTCTGTAGTAAGATGTCACCTCATACAATTGAAGGTCGGGGCAAGGGTGCTACTGCAGGGGCACTAGATGTTACTATCGGAGAGAATGTCGTGAGGGCTATGGCTAAGGCCATACAACAGTTAGCTCAGAACAATCAACCCAAGAATGAAGGCCGAGCAATGGTCGCCATGTGAGAGTTTTGCTGTATGAACCCTCCCGAGTTTACTAGTGGGGCTGACCTATTTGTAGCCGACAGATTGGTCGAACAGGCAGAGAAGACTATAGACACACTACAGGTAGTGGCGAATGAGCTGTGGATTTTTTTGGTTACTTATCAATTCACTGCGGAGGCATATCAGTGGTGGACGATGGTGAAGGCTACATATAACATCACAGAGTTGACATGGGAAGCCTTCAAGGGTCTCTTCCTTAATCTTCATTTTTTGAAAGTAATGAAGGAGTAGCTTCGACAAAAGTTCTATGAACTGAATCAAGGCAACATGATGGTAGTAGAATGCCAGAACAAGGTCACTTCCTTGTCTCGTTTTGCAACTGAAACAGCAGGGGATGAGGATTTGAAATGCAAGAGGTTTGAGAGGGGTCTTGAGCCGACAATTAGAGAGAAAGTCATACCACTGAAAATTCGAGAGTATGGGGATCTTGTGGAGAAGGCTATGATAGTTAAAGCAAATTTGTGGCAAGGGGTCGTAGCACTGTGAAGGTGAGTAATTTTGAATCTATGGGGTGAAATAAGAAACGATCGAAGGAGACAGGTTGTATCTGCTCCATCACTGGTGTCCACAAGAAGGGGTCCTCGGGGAGAGATAATCTGTTATGGGTGTGGTCAGCTGAGTCACAAGAAGGAAAACTGTTAGAGGGGGACACAGTCATCGCAGACTATAAGGGTTGTTAGGGGATCAATTGCTTGCTCTAAATGTCATAAGAAGGGGCATGTGTAGCAAAATTGTCCGTTGATGCAGGGAGGTGGTGGTATAGGGAGTTCAGTGCAGAATCGTCCTATGCCATCGAGGTCAGCTCAGCAGAGTTATGCATCTGCTCAGCAGGCAGGGGCAACTCGGCCAGCTCTGTCTGCTCAATCGATAGAATAGGGACAAGTGAATATGGGATGTGTTTATACCATTGTTGCGCCAGATATGGGAACATGAGGAGCCCCGGTTGTTCAAGGTACATTACTTTTGTCTTGCAAATGGGCTAGTATTCTATTTGATAATGGTGCTTCACATTCTTTTATTTCTTGTAGTCTTGTTGCTACCTTGGGTCTTGAGGTTAGTATGTTGGAGTCGATTTTGTCTGTTGAGACACTTGTCGAGGCTGATGTGATTTTGAGACGTGTGTCAATCTTGCGAGATGGAGGTTGCCAATCATAGTTTGTCCTTTGATCTTATTTTGTTAGACATGAGTAGTTTTGATATTATTCTGGGTATGGACTAGTTGACTTTCTTTAGAGCCGCGATCGATTGTTATGAGAGTAGGGTGACTATTAATATTTTGGAGGGTGACAGTTTCAGTTTTAGGAAAAGAGAAGAGATTTTCAATTGGGAATTCATGGGTTATGGGGTAGAGTGATTGTTGGTCATCTATTCGTAGTGACATGTGATGAGGAGGGGGATCAAAATCGAGGAGAGTTCCCTAGAGTTGTTCGTGACTTTCCGGATGTCTTTCCAAAAGATATTATGGATTTACCTCTTCAACGGGAAGTGGAGTTCTCTATTGATCTTGTGCCCGGGACAACTCTAGTTTTTGTCACACCTTATCAATTTGCTCCAGCGGAGTTGAAAGAATTGAAAGTACAACTTCAAAAATTGATGGACAAATGTTTCATATGACCTAGCATTTCACCTTGGGGTGCACTGGCTCTATTTGCTCAAGAAGGATAGGACCTTGAGGTTATGTATTGACTATTGGAGATTGAATAATGTGATTGTGAAGAATAAATATCCGATGCCGAAAATTGATGACTTTTTTTATCATCTCAAGGGTTCTCGAGTATTTTTGAACATTGATCTGAGGTCGGGTTATCATCAGTTGAGAGTCAGGGAGGAGGACGTAGCCAACACAACATATTGAAAGCAGTATGGTCACTATGAATTTATTGTGATGCCGTTTGGTTTGACCAACGCACCTACCACTTTCATGGGATTAATGAACCTGATCTTCAATGAATTCTTGGATTAGCTTGTCATAGTATTCGTGGATAACATAGTAGTTTATTCACCGACAGAGGAAGAGTATGAGAAGCACTTGAAAATTGTACTACAACTTTTGAGGAAGAATTTCCTTTATGCTAAATACTCTAAATGTGACTTTTGGCTTTCCAAGGTGAAATTTTTCAGGCATAATGTGTTAAGTGAAGGAGTGGCAATAGATCAATCGAAGATAAAGGCAATGTTGACTTGAGAGCGACCCAATAGTGTCTTTGAAATTCAGAGCTTTTTGGGCTTAGCAAATTACTACCGAGGCGTTGTTGGGGATTTTGCACGGCTGGCAGCTCCAATGACATGACTTACTAGAAAAGGGATCAGATTCATATGGGATGAAGCATATGAGAATTCATTCCAAGAGTTGAAGAAAAGGTTGACATCCACTCCAATCTTGGTGGTTCCGAAGCGAGGACAGGGGTATTCAGTTTATTGTGATGCTTCCATGATGGGTTGGGATGCGTATCGATGTAGGATGGGAGAGTTGTTGCCTATGATTCTCATCAGTTAAAGAATCATGAGCGCAATTTTCCCACACATGATCTAGAGCTAGCAACGGTCATTTCGCACTTAAGAGTAGGAGACACTACTTATATGGTGAGCGGTTCGAGGTCTTTTGGGTCACAAAAGCCTCAAGTACATCTTCACACAGAAAGATCTGAATATGAGGCAGCGAAGTTAGATGGAGTACATGGAAGACTATGATTATGAATTGCAATACCATTTGAGTAAAGCAAATGCAGTGGCAGATGCTTTGACTAGAAAGTCATTTCATAATCTAATTGGTGTAGCTATTTGAGAGTGGAATATAATTGGACTAATCGGGGAGTAGAGTCTACAGTTCAATGCTGACAGTGACAAGGCTGCTTTGTTCAATGTGGTGGTCCAACATTCATTGTTAGTAAGAGTTATAGAAGAATTACAGAATGATTCGGAGGCCAAGTCAGTGAGAGATCATTTAGCTTTAGGGGAGCAGGTTGACAGTTGGGTTCTTCATGCAAATAAAGGGTTAAGATTTGTTGGTAGGTATATGTACCCGAGCCGTGCCACAAGAGTGTACTCAGAGAGTTGCACCATTCTCGTCTCATAGTACACCTTGGCAATACGAAGATTTATCAAGATATGCAAAGGCTGCATTGGTGAAAGGGGATGAAACATGACATTGTGCTATTCCTGTCGAAATATCTAGTGGGTAAACAGGTCAAGGCCGAGCATCAAAGACCAGCCGGGTTATTGAAGCCTTTACCAGTGGCTAAGTGGAAGTGGGATTTTGTAACTATGGATTTTGTAATTAGACTTCTGAGGTCGCCAACCCGCCATGATGTAGTATGGGTAATTGTTGATTGATTGACCAAGACCGCCCATTTTCTTTCTATCCGTGTGACAGACAATGTAGGGGCACTCAGTAAACTTTACATTTGGAAGATTGTCCGATTACATGGAGTGCTAGTGTCTATCGTACCAGATCGGGATCCCAAATTTACCTTGAGATTTTGGCTTAATCTTCAAGATGCGCTTGAGACAGATTTATGTACGAGTGTTGCGTTCCACCCACAGACATATGGGCAATCTGAACGTACCATTCATATTCTCGAGGACATGTTCGGGCTTGTGTCCTAGACTTTCGAGGCTCACCAAAGGATCATTTGGCATTAGCGGAGTTTGCGTATAATAATAGTTTTCAAAATAGCATTGGAATGACACCTTATGAGGCACTTTATGGCAAGCCATGTAGATCACCAGTGGGCAGAAGTCGGTGAAGGTATAGTATTGGGACCAGACTTGGTTCAGGAGACTACCGATAAATTTATTCAGATGCAACAACAGTTACTAACCGCTCAGAGCCATCAAAAAAGTTACTTTGACTGCAGGAGGCAACCAGTGTTTTTCGAGGTAGGCGATCAGGTCTTTTTGATAGTCACACCAAATAAGGGGTTGATACGGTTCGATCGAAGTGGGAAACTATCACCAAGGTATATGGGATCGTTTGAAATTCTAGAAAGAGTGGGGGAGGTGGCGTATCGACTTGCCTTGCCTCCAAGGCTGTCAAGTGTTCATGATGTATTCCATGTGTCAATGTTGCGTAAGTATGAACCCGATGTGTCACACGTGTTGGATTGGACTAAATTGAAAGTCAAGGATGATATAACATATGAGGAGAAATTGGTGAAAATATTAGACACCCAAGAGTAGGTTTTACATGGTAAAACTATCTTATTGGCCAATGTTTTATGGCATCATCATGGGATTGAGGAAGCTATATGGGAACGAAAGTCCGAGCTTCGCCAAGTATTCAGATTTGTTTCACCCTTGAGGCAGCAATTTCGAGGACGAAACTTCTTAAAGGGAGAAGGTAGTGAGGACCTAATGTTTGACCTCTTATTTTTCACTTCCTCCGTCCTAAATTCATAGTCCCTCTTTGGGATTCTAACTTATTAGGAGAACATAATAATTGCTGCAAAAAATATTTTTCTTTCTAGATATGCCCTTAATTTGATTAATGTATACAAATAAAAGTTTTATTTAAACAAAAAGGCAAAAAGAAAATTTAACCAAAATTTCAATTGTTATTTTTTGGAAAGTGGACTTTTATTTTGGGGCGTCCTAAATTAGAATAATAGACTATGAAAATGGGATGAAAAGAGTATTATTTTTAGTTTATTTGAGAACTCGTGATTTTGAGTTTAATATTCTAATTGTGGCCTTATTTTAATCATCTAGAAAGTTAGGGCCTGATGCGAGGGGTGTTAGGAACTTGAGAGGAGTTAATGTAATTAACCTAATTTTTATTCTAAAAGGACTTAGAAACCCTAATTCAGCTTGTTATTAAAAAATATGTAGCTTTTCTTAAGAGATTTCTAACCCTAGTTTCAATTGAAGACGAAGAACGGGCTAATAGACAGTAGATTCACACAATGTGATCAACTAGAAAGTTGTAGAGGGCATCGAGAGCTTCGCATAGAGTCCGAGAACAGCCTTATACATGGAGAGTTCGTGGGCCTTTCGAGTATTTTACCGTTTTTGCGTTTTTATCGTTTGAGGTAGGATTTCATGTTGATTTACATTGAATTGTTGTGTAGATCTTTTTTATTTCAATTTTATGTTGTTTTTTGTGTGTGATCGAGTCATGCATGTTGTGTTGAGATTTCGAACATATTGAATAGTTAGGTTATAGAAACGAAGGTAAAAACAAGGTCTGTTCGACAAAACGAAACCTGAGAATTTACCTAGGCCGCTCAAGTGACCTCTTTAAATATCTAGCATTTTGTTTTCCACAATAGACTTATTTTGACCACTTGAGCGAGCTCTTGGTCACTCGAGCAACCTGTTGAAAAATAGAAAGTTCTAATTTTAGTTTCTGGCCTGTTTCTTGCCTTTCAATCCTTTTATGGCTACTGGTTAAATCTGAAATTGGTTTAATATTGATACATGTGAGCATGCATAGATGTCAGACACCGAGTAGGAGATGGCCTGATGGTCGGAGCAACCCGAGAACTCGATTTGGAATCTTTGTGATTCCTCTAGTGAAAGACTGTGAAACTACTAGGTTAAGAGGTGGCCCGACGATCGGGGTAGCCCGTGAATTCTATGATAGGGTTCCCGATGTGAACTGCCGACAGTGCAAGAATGTCAAAATTATGCATGAGTCGCATGGTTATTTATTTAGTTGTTTAACTTATCGTTAATTACATAATATATTGTTGAAACAGCCATACTTTACTCAATATGTCGATGTTTTCAATATGACTTCCTACTCGAGTTTCGACTTATATTTTTCTATGAACTAATAATTTACAGGTGATGTCATGGAACCAAAGATTTAGATTCCACCTTTGAAGATGGTTCATCATACTTAGTTGGATTTACTATTTTAGAGATATTATCATGTTTAGACATTCAGTTCAAAGTTTTTTAGACCTTGTCTATCTTTTGTTTGGGCATTGTGGGCCTGTTTAGACTTGTTCATATTCAGACTAGCATAGTTGGAATATTGTTTCTTGATAGTTGTTTATCTTTTCTTGGGAATTTATTTTAGTTTATTGGAGTTATAGTTATGATAAGTTTTATTTATGTTGTTCCATTGTTTATTTCATACCCTAGAAGTTTGGAGTGTGGCATTACGGGTGCCCAGGAGATGCATATCTCCCCTGTGTGCCAAACAGTCCTATAAAGTCTATGATTATGTCATTTTCGGATTGCTTTCCATTTTCTGTAATGATGGCATCTGGTATCCCGAAGTGGCAAATGATGGACCTAGACACAAAATCTTGTGGCGCCTCTTTGGAGCTTCCACTCACAAGGTGAAGTATTTGATGGAAAAGATGAAAAACTTGCTCTGCCTGATGACCACCAGATGTGGCCCAATAGTGTTTATTCCCCACTGAACAAAGAGCCATGGGCTATGGGTGAGAGTTAGCTCTTCTAGAGGTTGGTAATGGCTATTAGATAATCTCTGGCATATGTCACATTTTTGCAGGAAGTTCACAGCGTCTTTCTTCATGGTCAAACAAAACTACCTCACTCGGACTACTTTACCGCAATGCCCTTCTGCCCGAGTGGTTTTTGAAGATCCTCTCATGGATTTCTTGGAGTATGTATTGGCTCCCGTGTTTTGATATGTGACCGGCTAGCAAAAGTGCGTCGTTAGGGCGCGGGCCAAGATCAAAGGTTTAGATTTAAGAAATGACTTCTCTTAAAGGTTTAAAAGAGATATAGTGTAGAGTCCATAGTATCGATTTATGGAGAAAAGTAGTTAGATAAAAAGACTTCGTAAATTCGGTTTTTTGAGATTTCAAACGTCAACCTCAAAATTTGTTTGGTTGTCAAGTGATGACTACTATGTTAAAAATGAGAGAATAAACTAGATTAAAAGGCAAGGTTAGGTCTTCGGGTTTGGTTCATTTGAAACTTTCGTTGATCAACTTCTTCTCTTTATAACTCGATCTAGTTCCTGGTCTAGGGTTCTAGATCAAAAATATGTATAATGAAAATTAGGGTTTTAGCTCTAAAAGTGTATTTTCAGATATTTTCAAGTTCAAGACAATAAGATCAAAATAGGAAGGACATCGATTCAAGTATTAGATATACTAATTCTAGGGATGACGATAACTAAGTAAGAACTTAACTCTTCCTTTTTGTTTTGAAAAGAAGAACATAAAAAGATCCATCAATAAGCATGAAAAATATATGAGAAGATAGAGGCTAAAATGGTTAAGAACAAACTACACTCTTAGACTTAATCTACAAGTGTTTAGCTACTCATACTATCTATGCAAATGGAAGAAATCGGAGAACATAAGGAAAATATTCTTATCAAAGGAGAATAGAAGTATTCTTACCGAGCTAACACTCAAAATCTATAGAAAATCATGAAACAATGTCAAAAACTAAGATTCCAACAAATGCCGGAAGATTAAGTAATAGAGATGTAAATCCAAGGAAAATATATGAATAGATCTTCCAATAATTTCTTGAATATGCAACAAAGCGTAACTTGCAAGAACAAAATGCTTAAGGTTGAAGAACACTCAAATTTGAAGAACAATATCGAAAAATACACTAGGTTAGAGAGAGAATCTCTCAAGCAATGTAAAAATCCGATGTTGTCTAAGTGTAAAAGGGTAGCACATGCTTTCTTGTAAAAGAAATCCTAAAAAAATATCTACGTCTACTATAGGCTCTAATACAAACTATATCCTGAAAATTGTATAAAAGCCAAAAGGTCTAATCTATGCAAGATGTCATTTGTCCTTGATGTGGCACAAAGTCCAAGGTGTAGTGGTCCCCAATGTGTCAACCAAGTCAAAGTAGATCTATTTATGTTTGCCTTTGAATTGAGTAAGTATCGATGCATTGATTTTGGAGGCACCGGTGCGTTCACCTTGTAGCACTTTGGTTTGCCTTTGGAAATTGAGGAGACATCGGTGCATTGATTTTGGAGGCATCAATGCCTTCACCTTGCAGCACTTTGGTTCCTTTAGTCTTTGATAGGGAGGCACTGGTGCTATGGTTTTTGAGGCACTAGCGTCTTGTCCTCTTTGTATCTTCTTTCCATCAACTTTAAAAGGAATGCATGGGAAGCATCGGTGCATTGACAATGAAGACACTAGTGCCAATGTGGATTTTGATAGGATTTTATTTGCTTCTTCCTCAGGCACCTTCGTCGATGCTCAGTACTTGATCCCTTGGACTTCAATGGCTCATATGATTCCTCCGAGCCTCCTTTGACTGACAAGACTTGGCTTTCAAACTTCGAGACCTCTGTTGACACATTTAACTTGCAATGGACATAAGAGTACCTTTTTGTGCATTATCGATTATAATCATGAAATAATGCATGCACATGGGCCAAGACTTGGCTTTCAAACACAATAATATGCGCTCATCAAAATGCATCTGAGGATGTCTTTTTTCCAGTTGAAACTATTGTTAGTGATCAAATTTGCCTTAACTAGTTGTCCAGCCGGCCTACCTGTGAACAGTACCGGATGTCATGCATTTTGGTTGGTTGTTAAGGACTACCAGTCGGCTGTCATGACAATCGGCCGAACTACCGGACGGCTGTTATGACTACTGATATGACAATCGGTAAGAACATAAAAGCCGCAAAAAAGTCCTTAAAAAATTTTCAATCAACTTTGGACATTTTTATAAATAATTCATACAGCATGTCTATCTTTTCATCTAATTCATGATGCACTAAAAATATTTGGAATGTTTACGCTTAAGTGCCATAAATGTGTAATTTGGTTTTCTTTTAAAATGGTGGCGTGAGCATGACGTAATAATTTAATTCATTTAGGAAGAAGCAAAATGATTTCTTTTGTGACTAAAAATTTTGTGCAAATAATAAAACTAATTTTAATCATCAAAATTAATATGCAATATTTCTAACACTATTATTGGAGATTTTGATTTTAATAAATGATTAAGGACAATGCACATTCTCCGCCTTCCTCCAAAATATTACATTATTTCTAGAAATTTGACACTACCAGTTCTATTGTAAATTGGCGTAGTATGTTGCAATTTGAACTTACTTTGTAGTGGTAGTTTTAGACGTGAAAATAAGTGAAAACAATTAACATTATTAGATAATATAATTTGCAAAGGTCATCGATAACATTATCAGATAATTTTATGTGTTGCAATCTACTTGAGTATGTTTAGCTCAGAGTTTAGATAATGTTATCGGTTGCAATCCACTTACAGTATGTATAGTTTGCAGTATCTAATAATGTTATTTGTAACAACATTATCTAATAACATTATCAATTAATATTATTCGATAATGTTATCTACAAAGGCAAGGGCCATAGATAACATTATTAGGCGAAGACCATAGATAACGTTATGTGTTACAATCTGCATGAAATATGTTTGGTTCAGAGTTTAGATAACGTTATTTGTTACAATCTACGTGCAGACATGACAAACAATAAGAATCAATTAGAAAAGAACTTTCTGTAACATAACACTAATAAGGTTATCTGTTAGACATGATAAAATTATCTATTAGAACTTTATCTGCGTAATCTATGTTGGTTTATTTTTGTGTAATTCGTATAATAACAGAACACAGGTAAAGTTATCTGTTATACTTTTGTTTGTTAGTTTATATATTAGAACTTTATCTGTAAGACATGATAAAGTTATCTCTTGGCCCACTTACAACACATACAGTTATCTGTTGAACTTCATCTCTTTGTTTGTGCCTTTATATTTTTCCCTCGCTACTGTGAAATCAAATTTGTGTGTTTAGTGTAAGAGCATTTTTGTAACCGAGGTATCAAAAAGACTTCTGACTATAATTTACTATTGGATAGATTAATCACATTATAAGTTCTTTATTTTGAACTATTGGCAGAGAGACCCTAAAATAATACTCCCTCCGTCCCGGTTTGTTTGTCCATTCTTGAAATTTCAACTTAATAAGGAAACACAATGATTACTCCTAAAAAATTTAACTTTCTAAGAATACCCTTAACTATTTTAGTATTAAATGAGATGGCACAATTTTCAATGTGTGATTTTCTAAAAGAGTGAGGGTATTAAGGGAACTTTTCACAAGTCAACTTTAAAATTGGACAAACATTTTGGGACATTTAAAAGTCAAAAAAGAGACAAACAAACCAGGACGAAGGGAGTACCAATTTCTCAAGGTTCTACAGAAGGTAAATTACATTTTTCCCTTATGAGGTATCTCATAAGTTTAGATAATACGTATTTTATCTAAAATAGTTGTCTCAATTTTTACTTTTGATATTATGATGCAGTGAGCTCTCCTTTCAGACGCCATGAAAATCCGTCAAACATCGTTAGTTAAATTATTAACCTTCAAATTAAGAATTATTTTACCAAAATAAACTGCAACATGATTTTTATCATGTCCGAAATTGTTGTGTTGAAGTTTTTATATTTTTTTTAAACCAAAACTTGGACAGAATTTTTAAAATTTGCTCAAGTTTTGATTTTATAAAGGAGGAGAACAACTATTTTTATAAAGGAGAGGTAGTAGTAAACTTATCAGATACCTTAGGGGAAGTAAGGATAGTTTATCCTAAAAGATACCTACCATAGAAACATGAAGTTTGTAACTTATTTAAAATATGCATAAGTTTCCTTGTTTTTGATAGCCAATATATCCAGCCGGTTTTGAGATTATTCCTAACCTAATGTCGACTAATCATCGAGCGATCAATCTCACCATTCACTTCTTTTTTTTGGCGCAATTTAAAGCCAAAGTTCTTGCCATGTGTACACTGACTACATAATAACTGATAGTCTAGAGGGCCGAAATACATGGGCCAACCCAATAATGATAAGCAGATAATTTGGGCTAGGCTAGAGACCATGGACCGTGTTGGTAGCACGGGGCTCCGACCGGCATATTACCAAATGGGTCTTAATAGTTTAGTCTGAGATATCAGCTCTTGGTTATCAGGTGATCAACTTTGGCAGCATGGAACTTCGGCTGATGTTGTGCCGAAAGGGTTTAGTAAACCCACGGAGGAGGTACGAGCTTTGTCAATTGCCGACCTTATGTCCCTCCATTCGACTGAGGTGGTGGAAACCTTCTAGAATTATGGCAGACCCAATTATAAAAGTGCACGTATAGCAGTAAATAAGTTTGGGAATGCACCAAGTTTGGAAGATTTACTTGTATGGGAAGTACTGCAATTTGATATCGTTGAATAAGGAAAGATCCCCTAGAGATTGTATTGCCAAATCTTGCACTCGATGGCTTATAAATAAGAGATTATAGGCCATTAATCAGATACACTGTCTTGTGCAATTATTATTGTGTTTTGATCTCTTTAAGTGTTCTAACTTTAGCATCGAACTGCCCTCAGGTTGAAAACAACCCATCGGCACTAATTGGCTTTTCATTGCGCAGGTTATTTGAGCGATTCAGATTCGAAAAGATTCGCAACCCCACATATAGCATTTTAGAAGTTCCAAACCTAAGACCTATAAAGGAGGATACTCTAAGTCCCAAACGTTGACCACCAGGCCAACCCCTTTGGATTTTCACCTGATACATAATTACACCAAAACAACTTATAACACAAACTAAAAAAATACGTAATTTTTCCTTATTAAAAATCACCATAGCTTTCTGCCAAACAAATTACTACCAAAAAATAAAGATTTCCATCAAAGTTAGTACAGGACACCTTCCACCAAATAAAACCAAATCCAGTAATGATAGATTTTGTTCAAATCTTTTTTGATAATCAGAAACACTTCTTCAAAAAGTAAGAACAAAAAATACATCATGTAATAAGAACAAAAAATACATCACGTAATAAGAACCAAAAATACATCATGTAATCCCATCTCCATGCTCCTCAGTACACGTGTGCTTTGATTATTTTGATAGAGAAAGAATATGGAATTAAACTAGTGATCCTAATTTTTAACGGGGCATTAATCACTTCCATGCAACTGAATCAATCTCATCTCTTGCCGACTTGTAAAGCTCAAGCCTCTTAGCTATTTGCTCTCTTCTTGCCATCAGTGATGGGTCCTCATCCAACATTTTGCCAAGCTGCTCCTTCTGCACAATTGCGCCATCTATGTTGGATTGATAGAACAATTTCTACAGAAATCAATTTTATGGCATGTATGATTGGTTTCGTGGTAATGCTATCATTATTTCACAAATGGTAGCGGTCTTTTTAAGGTTATGATATGTAGTCTTCTTGAGGTCAAACAGTGATATGCTACTTTTTCTGAATAACAGTTTTTGTCTAACTGATATATACTTAACGTCTTGTCGGCGTGTCATGTAATGCATTTTTGAGGAAATAGTTATGTGGGCATGTCTATATGGTATACATGTTGTGTCTGTGTCCATGCTACTTAGCTGTTTTTTTTTTTTTTTTTATATAACCATACTTAGCTGTTAGAGAACAAGACTCTTGTTCTTTACGATTTCTCATATGTATCTTTCATCTTACCAGAGTTTCGAGGACTATAAGCAAAACAGACTAACCAGAGGAGCATATGTAGATTCCTTAAGAAACATATTCATTAAGTGTTGAAAAGGCAGTCACTGGTTATTAGAATTGCATATATTTTGAGGAGATGGAGGAGATAAAGAGAAGAGAGTACGGGCTATGCATTCCTCATAACATATATTGCATGTGTGTGCATCATACGATAGAAAAATTTAGTTACTTCACCTCTCTCCTTCCAACTTGAGCATAAAATTTGTTCAGCAAAGATCGCTTGGCCTGTAGGACTTGACAATAAACAACAGCCTTTGGGATCGAAAGCCTCAATGTATCACAAACCATATTGACATAAGCTGTGACATTTGATCCTGACAAGAATAAAGCGTCATAATCAGAATTTTGTTTTCTTTTTCCTTACCACGAACTAGGATGCATTCATCTGAATGCTTTTCTTCCTAAAATAACAGTTAGCTTCTTAACTGACTTCAACACTATTTATTAAACATAACATAAACAGATACTTGTATCTTAGAACCATCAGAGTATAAGAATCATTTACAAGTGCAACTCATGTCAAAGCAGCCAGCAGACAGCTCACCAATTCTCCTAAGATGGTTTTCTGTGTAACGATCCAGATTTGGATTTGATGGATTTGAAGGTGCATTTGTATTCTTCTCTGATTCAAGATGAAGCTTGCGGAAAAAATCCACCGTCAAATAAGTAGACTCCATCTCAACAAGCCGTAAAACTGTTTTCCGGCTTTCATCCCGAAACTTTTCCAACGAATCATTTGCAGAAGCTGCTATATCAGATTGAAGGGATGGGAATCGCTTCAACTCCTACAAGTACATGACACAATGTTAACAGGAAGCAGAACGATTTTTATTTCCTCCTACTCTCGGACTTGGTTTTATAAGGCATATGCTTTTCGATATGATGATGATGAGAGTCCATACAGAGAAGATCACAATCATACATATGACAGAAAAATAATGAAAGAAGAAGGCAAGTTACAAAAATATCCATGTAGAAATTTTAGGTTTATGTAAACGAGAAGTGCATGTTATTATTATGTTTTTCTTTTTCTTATTGAAAAGCTATCTTAGTTTTCGTTTTGCCTTTTTCTCATCCCTAAAATGAAAATGCGGATGCCCATATTATTGAAGGACACCAATCAGATTATCTGATTGCATATGAAATACTGGTATGTGAAGCCCAGGGCAAAGTTGCAAGAAGGATGCACAAGTGCAGCAATATATCCAAACTGTCTGCATGAGTCTTCATGTTTTCATTCAAAACGAGGCATGTCATTTGGTACAACAAATAAGTGTAAATAACGTCTGACAGCCAAACAAGAAAAAATGAATTAACACAATACAATCATACTGGTGCTGAAAGTTGAGATGCAAAGTTTCAATTCCATATTTCTAATTCTTCTTGCCTTCGGAAGCAAGACTTTAGTATTATTTTTCATGTGAATTTACGTTTGTTGTATCGAAATTGGCAGATACCAACTTTAAGTTCAATTCATTTTAGTTTATGTTATTCGAAATATCACTGGGTGTCTATTAGACATAGCTCTTCTTAGAGTGTTATTTTGGTCAACGAGAGTGACGTGAGAGCATAAGAATTTGAAACCTCAGTAGCGTATGCTAGGATTTGAAGGTGTGGTCAATTAATAAACCCCTGGTATTAGGCTTAATTTTGATATTTTGGAAAGCAAAGGGAAAAAGAAATGGAGAAGTTCAAGGATCTCATCATTGATGAACCCTTGGGTCCTTCAAATAGAGCCTTATGGAAACTACATTAAGGAAAGGCAGCTTTATCTACTTCTTTGAACTGATCTTCTTGCTAAGACAGTACACTATGTTTCATACCTATTAGACTACGGTGTACCCCTTAGACAAGTTCAAGAATATTAGGTCAAACACTTTGCAGACCTCTTACAACATAAAAGACTTATGAGACACTAATTTTTATCTATGAACTAGGTAAACAAAATCACTATTGTGAACATGAACTAGCATATGCAAAAACTCCAACAAAAGATATTGGATGGCCCATGACGTATCGTGACATACTTGAAGGAAGGTAGTAATTGTTTACAATTCCATACTATTTTTGCTCATAACAAAACAGTATATCGCAGATTCTAATTGAAGTTCCAATGCTTGGTCACCTGACCTTTTACTGATATGTTTTACACAGAATACCAACCCATTCATATGCTAAATGAGATAGATTAAAATTGACTTGCACAATGTTGTTACAAACTAAAGATCATTCACCTCTGTTGCCGCTATCGACTTCCTTACAAGTTCTTTCAGAACGAAGTGTACCTGAGGAAAAAAGAAAAAGGAAAATAGTCAACGACGAGAACAGGAATAAACTACAATATATATTGAAGAGGATGAGGAGATAGTGTTGTTCCCATTATCTCCTAACCATGGCAATTTCACAACAGAAAAGGGCACTAAAGGCCAGTTCAAATATGGGACAATTTGACACCCTTGCGGTTGATTTTTGGAAGAGTTGAAAAGTATCTCGACCATAAAGAGCGGAAAATCAAATATTGGAATAAGTAGATCAAGTAAGACAATGAATAAGTGGAAACATTACGGCATCAACAGAGGCTTCAGCTGGGCCTTTGAAATAGCCAAGAGATCCATCTATGAGTCTTCTGTACCCTTGTTCAGGAGCAATCAAATGGGGCTGATAACCGTCTGCCTCTGATATTACTTTTCTGACATTGTTTAAAGAAAGATGGCGATCCAATGGAAGCTTTTTAAAAGCAGCTGGTAGTTGATGATCAAAAACCCCGTATATCCGATCTCCACCTGGCCGCCTAAGAAGCAACTCTCATTATGTTATAACAGCCAATTATAAGATACTGAAAATCTATGTAACCTGGAACTTACCACAAAATTTAAACAAACTACAGCCCATAATTCATAGAGCGTGGGACATATTTGAGTACATAACTAGAAGAATGAGGGATAAAGAGAGCCAAGACATGGAAGAAACGCTAGAGTAACTAGGTACCCTGAATCCACAAGGAGAATAGAAAAGAAAGAAGGGAGATGGAAAACCTAAAATTAATCGGGGTCTAGAAACGTGGGCCATGAATCCACGAGAAGAAAAGAATGGGGTAACAGCGGGGAAGGGATACATGGCCATAGCCTATAAAGTACAGGTAGGTGCGATACATTACAGGTATGGCGATAAGGGGAAATCCAAAAAAATACATGAAGAGTAGAGTAGCATGTGTAAAGCACGTTTTATAGAAAATTATTAGTATACATCGAAACAAAACACCATTAGCAGTAAATGTAATAGTATTCATCTGGATATATATAATAGGATAATAGGAGACCTCTTGAGTTTATGTATCTCCTTTGGCACGGTCTTAGTTACCTTCTGATCCATTCTACAAAAGTACAAGTAAATATGAAATTACGTGCTAGAACTCATGTGCCCAATTTAGTTCTGTAGTCCATAGTTTCCATTTTTTTTCCATTTTTTCATAAATGATCTAAAAGAGATGCTCACAGCATCAAATCTATATCCGGTACTCATCAACTTAAACTTTCCACACTCGTGTTTATTGCTTTATAGTTTTCAACACATGTTTCGTATCCCTTCAGATAAATGTATTCCACCTTTTCTTCAAATGAGAAGTTCTTGGTCCCTCCTAGAAACTATAGACACCTCTCTATCTGCAAAGTCTATTTGGCATTGTGATACGAGGTCGCATCCACTTCAACTTCTTCGTCAAAATCAATTCACATGCAGTAGCTTTGATAGTCCCAGCGCCATAAAATCATCTCAGATAGAAATATATGCTCTTTCTTGACAACATGATAATATGTAGTTTGATGCATAAGGAAGACTTCAAGCTAAGGATTCAAACTGGATTGATTATCTTTGGCGAATTATGGATGCCATAGGCATTTCTTCCCAAATAGCACGTGGGATAACAACCAAAACACTCTCTCGGGAGCTTGGACGCTGCATTGAAAAAGTTGGAAATACCCAATGCATTCCAACGAATCCATCAAGTAATGTCATTATGCCATCAACAAGACATTCTTGAAACTTCCTAACTAGAAGAGAAGAATGATTGTGGCCTTACCCTCCATCCAGGTGTTCCTTAAACACTTTGTCGAATGCACGACACAATTCCAAAATCGTGTAGAGCTGAGCCTGCAAATAGAGATAAGATTTCCCAAGTATAATAGAAGTAAAACAGTGCTGAAAATTACAATGGAACAAAGCAATCTCTTCATATGATTTGGACAAAATCCCAGTAATTACCCCTCCGTCTACTCCAATAGGCCTTCCAATACGGTCCAACTCCGCATTAAGCTCATCAATTGTCTTATTGATCAATGCAATAATACTAGGTATGCGTTGCCTGATAACAGTCTCCAAATGCTGCTCAACAAAAGTGAAATGTATAAGGTGAATATAGAGATGATTAAGGAAATACTTTAGAAAAATAACTACAACATACTATATAACTCTGGCGAGGATACCTTAGATAAGAGTTTTGCTAGATACTCTGCTCCCATTTTACTTGCCAAGTGTCCATACTCAGGGCTAGATTCAAAATACTCCTGCTCCTTTCTACGAGCAGCAATCATGTCAACATTCTTGTTGATATCTGCTTGTGAACGGTTCACAACTCCAACCCAGGGATGTTGAAGCCTGTACGATCTTCCTTCAAGAACCTTACAAGATTAAGAAAAGTATCATCGTGCGTTTCCTTTGGCAACTTTAACACTAAACAGAAATGAAATGGAGAGTGCACTAGAATTCCGAGGACTTGAAAAGAAAAGAGAAGACAACCATGACGAGATAAAGATTCTGCATATTGCACTAATATTAAGGTAGTACGTTCTACGGATTGAAAAATTGCCAAAAGGTTTATCAAGTACTTACATCCAGAGCATTTGTACCCTTGTCCATTAGATCAAGTTTTGTTACCACTCCAAATGTTCTGTCACCTAAAAGTAACAGATTCTTACAAAAGAATAACTATATTCACAAAGCAACAACATTCGGCACAAAACAAAAACAAGAAAAGATGTAATAGAGATTTAATATGCAACGGATGAATAGTGTAATAAGTGCACAAGTACCTGATGGATCAACTTCTCTCGCTAGCTTTATAGCATCAGAAGTGGCAATATCTTGATTAGCAGGAGAAATGGCCAGTATAATGCAATTGGGCTGCAAAATAAGAACCAGTAATTGACCCCACTGTTAGAGAAAGGAAATCACGAGGCCACGGATTTGATCGTGCAGGATATGTTACAAACAGCAAATAATTTGGAGATCCATAATGAAATTTTGCAAAACTAGTGAAGCATATAAAAGAACTAATAAGCCTTCTCCTTCACAAAAAGGACACAGAATCTGCATCGCCTATATGTGAAGCCGCACCATATGACCCCAAATTATAGTAAAAGGAAAGACACTTCACTAACCTAACACCATAGGTCCTTCCATATCATGTGCTCATGGTGTGGCTTTCTAGTTTCATCAGAAGCTAAGGAGCCAAATAGGATATCTTTTATCTAGTAACCACTATGTCACAATGGCCAACACACCTACGGAGATTGCTTTTGAGTTGTCTTAAGAATTTCAAACAACTTCATAACATCATCCTTGCGTGTTCGTAAACCCTGTGCTTCAACAAAGGCATAAACTTATGCCATATGCCCTAGCCTTGGCCTTTCATTGTGGGAAGAGCTTTATATGATTTTAGCGGTGTTAATGCTACAAATCTAACGTGGAAAGAAGAGCGGGAAAAGACTACAAGAGATAAGATCCGCTTCTCATAACTAATCTTTTTGCACAGTCAACTGAGCTTAACCTACAGCACTCTCCAATAACCATGTTATGGTAACACATTGTATTCAAATACCTTGTGATCTATTCAAGGGAGAGAAGCTCACTACACAAAACAAGGTAAATTAGACTTGCAGTGGACATCCAATAAAAACACTCAGATTTCTTCTCATAACATGTTTGCTATTTTGTCCACGACAAAATCCTCTTCCAAATGATGCAGTTCTGATGATTAACGGCAAGCCATTTGCAGACAAAGTCAGCAGAAAATACACCATGCTGGTTGCTTTAGATAAATATGTTAACTCTCAATCAGCAGAGATGAATAATAACAACACCACTAAACAGTGATCTAATAAACTTGCCTAACCCTTGTGATTAACTGATAGGGAGAATTAATGACGCAATTGCACAAAACGTAATGGAAGCAACCAAAAGCCAAGACGCCATTCATCCATGGAGGACATCTTTATTGTTCAGGAGAGGGAGAACTTTGAACCTAGAGGTACTTAGCCTCACAGCAAGAAACTAACACATGAAACGGCATAGAGTCATCTCCTAAATAATATTTGAATAAATATTATTTTAAAAATTGTACAAGTATATTCATTATTTATAGACTTTAGCTGGACTTAAATGGGCTCTATAATAATTTGCCATACTGTGTCCATCCCTGTGACTGCTGGTACAGTGGGTGATACTGGCCCAATCTTTTCAATCTCCTCTAACCTGAATATGCTGATTGCAACATTCACATAAGAGGGGCTATTGCATTTCAATGCTAAGTTCACATTGTTAATACGCTTTTATAATCATGACAAGCAAGCAGAGATGAATTCTCAATTTTAAACATCATTACTACCTTGGTAGCATACTCACGTAAACCTGCCAAACTTTTGATAGTTTGATGCAATGCTTACACTCTTAAGTTGTTGATCGCCAACTCAAAAAAGCTCAAGGTGCTATAGAGTGTTTATGTTCTTATTTTCAATTCACTGCCTCACATGTGGCCAACATCTCCTTCTTAAGTGAGCGTACCACATTCAAGTAATGAATATCAGGTAGCCAGCGAAGTTCAAACACACAATTTATTGCCTCCTTCGATACCATGTTAAGCCGTTAGGGAGAGAGAGAGATACTTTTATTTTTACACTCTCAAACATGCGTTTGAGTGTATCAAACTCACTCTCAGCTCACAAAGCACTAATCCCAACATTTTATCTGATTATAAATGTTTTCTCTCTAGTATCAATTGTTGCTGCATTGTAACTGCAATTAATTCCAGAGGGACAGAATTGAGAATCAACAGAAACAAAGACTGCTGTAGTTTTCCCATTATCTAGGAGGAGGACTGCTGTAAGCTAGAAGAAGGATCGACTGAAAGTCTTCTGATATATCAAAATGTGCAATTTTGCAGGAAGTCATGTGATGCAGACAAACAAAAGGTAGAATATGGATTCTATTAGTTGCTAGGCCAAGAAAATGCATACAATTAGTATTTCTTTTAAATGAGGGGAACATTATTAGTTGTTCTTTTAAAGATACAGTATCCTCACCTTCTCAACATAAGAACGGACCATGTTTTCAATATCCTCAACAATAGACTCTGACTGTCCCTCTGGACAAAACAAAATGATTGTCATTATCACCAAAAAGCACAAGTAAATGGATAATTTCTTTATGTTATGTTTCAAAAAACATTGTAATTCCGATACTTACCCACAGCAACCTTTGTCAGCCCAGGAAGATCTATTAGGGTTAAGTTTACAACTGTAAAACAAAGCACTTAAGTCACAAAACCAAACTAAGAGAATCAATCTTTGGCTTACAACTTAAAAACGCCTAGAAGACTAGAGAAAACAAGAAGGAATAGGATAAAAATGACAATTAAAAATTGTTTTCTGGGGCAGATGAAACCATACTGCTTTTTTGTTCCTTTGCCACGTTCTACTACATTTGGAAATTGGAGAGGGGATAATAATAAAATCTTCAAGGGGACTCAAGAAATTAAATCTTATTATCTGAGCCAAAAATGGAATCTTGATTCAATTATCTAGCATCTAGGCACATCCATCCTACTTCTCTAAAGAAAGTTGTGGCATCCTTTGCTTCTAGTGAAAAAGCAAAAGTTGATTTTAGCTTAAAACACCTGCTTAGAAAAATAGCTAAACCGAGCTTTTGAAAGTTAGCCTTATGAACTTTGCAAGATACAAACAAGGCAAATAACTTACAAGTTTAAGAGTGAAACAAAACGCCATCCCTTTTGATGTAAACTACATACATGTGTTCTTCCTTTCATTGTTTTTTTAATTATTAGTTATTACATACCCTTAGCTTTGTAAGTGATACTCATTATTTTGTCCTATAGTTCCGCAAATTCTACAACAATAACTTAAACAGGTTGAGTCTATTTTATTATGCCAATATATTTCTACTATTCAAATTAGAACAAAAAACCTAGACCTAGGAACTAGATAAGTTGAATGCAAAGACAAACCATTTGGAGAATATATGCTCAGGTGAATTGGAATGTTAGAGATTTGCTTAGACTTCCCTGTAATACGATCTGTTTCATCTGCGATCTCCTTACGCACCGATGCTGCATGGGCACAAAAGAACACCCATTCATTAATGCAAGAGTAATGATTCATTCACTAAGGTCTTGTACATTAAACAATGCAAAGTGTTTCGCATGCCTAGAACCAGAGTTTTTGAAGGAATCAGCAACCACTGAATAATACATAATGACAACATTGAAAAGAATAATAACTTATAGCAATTCAGATAAATTCAAGGGTATCATATATTTTGTCCTGTTTGAAGAAAAACTAAGGAAGCCACAAAATCAACAGATTGTTCTAATTTACTAAGAAGAACAGTCAATTCCCCAATGATGGTCACCACCAAGATAGCATTTTGACAGGGGTAGACTTTGTTAGCATCCAACTCAAAACCAATTGCAATGAGTGGAGAGGCAACCGAAGATCATATACTAGTTTCGGAGGTGTAATTTGCCAATATGGGACAAGCTCTAACACTATGTGCAACTCCTGACCTGCACATGGGGAGGTAAACAATGGAGTAATCAAGCAAAAGAGTTTTTTCCCAAAAGCTTCTGAAAGCCTAATTCTACTATCATGCTAAAACATCGAACTCAAAATCAATTGGCAATGAGTAGAGAGCCTCGTATACTAGTTTAGGTGTGATAATTAAGCAATATAGGACAAACTCTAATAGACACTATATAGACCTAACTTACAGCAAGACATACACATCTCGTTGACTTGAACCCCTGCCTCATGATTTCCAGCCCCAACTTGTTACCATGCATGATGAAATGGTCCCTAGATATACTAGGAACAGACAACAATGGTGTTGCATGTGCAAACAACAGCATAAGGAACCAGTAGGAACCTCCTTTTACATTATTCGATAGCTTGGGAGTTTAGACTTCAGTTCTTGGTTGGTTTGGCATGCAGTGTGTAGCACCATTACATGTAATGGATTTTCTGGCCTGCCAGAAAGAGCAAGTAATGCGAAAAGAAGGAGGAAGGTTTGGAATATGACTCCTTTGGGTTTTGGCTCATATGGAATGAAAAAAATGGGCTTTTTTCGGCATTGAAAGCACTTTGTATATGGAGAGTAATAACTTTGTGACTATCTTGCTCAGTTGCGAGTGTAGAGAGGAAAATCCATCTCACGACCAATTTTTAGAACTCTTTGACAGAGCTTGGACTGTCCCTCTGTCCCTACCCTCTCTACACTCCATAAGTGTCTAAGATGCAAAGAGACCCGTATCACCAATTTTAAGTGTTATGTAAAGACCTGTATCATAGAACAAAGTCAAATGGTTACGGCTCTCAAAATGTTAGGTTGTGGTTGCGATATATCTTTCAAGGTGGCAGATGTCATGTGGCAGAGGAAGGTTTGGAATATGATTCCTTTGAGTTTTGAAAAATCGGCACCATTTTTTACAGCATTGAAAGCACTTTGTATATGGAGAGAAATAACTTTGTGACTGTCTTGCTTAGTTGCGAGTGTAGAGAGGAAAATCTGTCTCATGACCAATTTTTAGAACTCTTTATCAGAGCTTGGACTGTCCCTTTGTCCCTCTCTATAAGTGTCTAAGATGGAAAGAGACCCATATCACCAATTTTAAGTGTTATGTAGAGACCTGTATCGTAGAACAAAATCAAATAGTGGATATGAGATAGCTCCCCAAATGTTAGGTTGTAGTTACGATATATCTTTCGAGGTGGCAGATGTCATGCGCCCCCCACCCCTCTACGGTTGGTCAAGGTGGAGCTCACCCAAGTGGGTGAGACTTCATAGCCCCTGCGCTCTAGCTTCCAAGGCACATGCCTCTTTTGGTCCCCAGTGAGCTACTTTGGCCCTGCTGTCGGCGTAGGGTATTGTGGAGTCGTCAGGCTCAGTGAAGCTTTATTTAGTATTGAAGAATGGGAGATGCTATGAGGATCTCATTAGGCATCCATGGTACCATCTTCTCAGACTCCATGGAAGGGCTCCCTATATGGATGCATAGAAAGAGACATAGGCCAGAATGCTTATTTGGAATGAGAAGTGGTACGGTTCGGGAATAACCCTCTTGGCTTACCAGAGGGATATTGGATCCGCTAGTAAGTGCTAGTCAGCGACGTTCTTTCGCGTACCCACGGAGGAAAGAAATATTGCATCTCTTCCTTCCATCACTCTCACATTACCCGTTCAATGCAATGTAATGTTAGTCCTAACAAACAAAGACAAAATAATGAAACACGTTCTTCATATAAAAAAAGGCCTCAGAAACCCCCAATTGTTTAAGCCTAAATAGTTTGTCTTGGTAACAAGAAAAACCAAATGAGTCATGACATTGAAACATGGACACCTACGTGGTTGTACTGAAGAACACGAGTACTATTCAAGGAAAAGAAGGAGGATCATCTACCTTATTGTACAAAGGGAGAACATCAAAGCATTCCTGAAATTTGGATCCATGTTCATGTTAAGTCGTTATTTTGCTTTTCACATAACTCTTGTCTTCGTTAAATATAAGGCCAAATATTAAAAGACAAACTCTTTCGCGAGGCACTTCTGTCATTGTCTTGTAACTACCTCAGTTTTTCTCAATGTTTCGGGATTATGTACTTCCTCTTTCTTTGCTGCCTGAATTTCAAAGGCAGAGTTTTTTCTCTCTCCCCCTTCTCCATTTTACTAGGGAAATGTAGACCCTTCTTCAACATCCTTAGTTCTAGGTTTTCAAGCATAAGCACAATATCCGGCATTTTAGAAAGCCATTGCTCTGTTTGACATTTTTTTTAATGGGATGTAAAGTCTCGAGTCAGAAATATTTCTGAGAGATTATCACTTACAACAAACTCCCCTTCCCAATCCCAAACGGTGGAACACAATAAAAGGTTGTAATGAAGTGTATACTCAATACACATGATAGAAACACACAACAAAAAGAATCTTTCTTAAACTCAAACTTACCAAAATCAGTAAATCTCTTCTTTGGTGCATGGAGAAACTCAGCGTATTCAGTTCCCCCAGTTATCTTATGCAGCTGCAACACCAATGGCCTCCTAGTAACGATACCTTAAAAATTCAAGGGAAAGACAATAGTTACATGCAAAACAGGAGTGAATACTGACTATTAGCTGTTACTTTGTGCTATAAAATAGAGAAATTAATGTACAATAAAACTCCACTAGCCAAACAGGTTTTGGTTAAAGTTTTCTAGTGCTAATTTGTATCCCTTTTCCACCATTTTGCAATTTGAACCTACACCGTGGGTAACCATGTTAAGCTCAGCCAACAGAGGGTTGCTTGAGTGATTCAAAATAGCAGCATCTAATCCGTTTGCCAAACTATCCAGTTATAATCCAATTGGTGGTGGGTGAAGATGCCACTGAGGTTCATATACTAGTTTTGGAAATAATATTTAAAAAATGTAGGATAAGCTCAATCTATGAAGCACAGATAGTTCTACATGGAGTCGTATCCGTATGGTATCCGTATTCAATATCGATACTTGTACAATACTCGCGGATATGTATCCTGAAAGTATCCGTTGTATAAAGACTACTACATTTTTTAATTTTTGAACTATCGGATACTCTTCAGACACTCTAGATCAAGTATCCAAAACTTGTATGAAAACAAGATTTTGGCACTTTTGCGTAGAATTATAGAAAAATTGTTAGGAATATCAATATAAATTTTCAAGTTGTACTACTCTTTAGAGAGGAAAATGTAGTGAAATGAAATAATGACATTACTATTGTACTGTACTAAACATCCTTATTGTGTCATATGTGTGTTTTATACCTTTAGATTTTTAACAATTCAACTAATAACCACGTAAATTTAAAAACAAGAGAAGAAAACTTTTTTGTATCGCGGTATTCATATAGTATCCTATTTGTATCTCATAGCGGTATCCAAGCTTTATAGCTCTTAAAAGTCTTTGCATATGCAACCCTGGGTGAGCAACGGATCCTTATGCTCAAGTTTTAGCACAAGTACAGGGAATCGAGTCGATTGATGGCAACGAAACAAATAGTCTTGCCCAAAACCTCCCAAAGCGCAACTCTGATACTAAGGTAAGACATCCAAACCAACGGACAATGAGTGTACAGCCGCCTACGTCCAAATATTTGTTCTGGAGGTGATAATGAATAAATGTGACCCTACATCTTAACTCTTATACCAATAATTCCAATCAACCAAACAAGAAAAAAGATGTTCTTTTCCTCAAACATGAATGCAATCATAGAGAGCTGAAGTTACCTGATCCACGAGGCAGGAAATCTCTCCCGACAACACTTTCCAGCACCGACGATTTCCCAGAACTCTAATTGCCACAAAAAAAAAAAAAACCCAAGCAATTGAAGCGGGAAGACTCAATAATCTAGCGCACAGTTAAATCGTTATGGGTGTATCATCACACAGTATAAGCAGTTCCATAGGACTAAGGTAGTGTTTGGTCCGTTGGATGATTTCCCAAAGGAATTAAATTATCATTCTTTTATCTCTCTGTAGAATGACTGCCCGTCTGAATTGGTGAATGACGATTGTATTTGTATCTATTATTTTCTTAGCAAACCAAACATTTTTGAATGAACACTCCGAAGGAATAATCATTTCATTCCAGCTTCATTCCACCGGACCAAACACTTGGAGATGGGATTTGGTATTGTAAATTCTATATTCTGTGCGATTGATTGTCCATGTAGATTTATGATCCTTTCATCGATGAAATAGCATTCTAACTCCATAAATGAGATCACAATGATATGGAAAACAATTCATGTCTAATTCGATCCATCAAAAGGGTCCTAGTCGAAAAATAAAGACAGCATCTTTGAGCAAAAAAGTTGACCTGGCCTCCGACGACAGCAACAGAGGGGAGAGCTTCCCAAAGGGACATTCCTTCACCACCATGATCGCCTAAGACAGTACAAGCTCTTTGGATTCTGTTAACGAGTCCAATCAAGCTCTCCATTGTCGCCATTGCAGGAGATGGAAATGGAATGCGATCGAGATCTGATCTGGGTTTCTATCAAAATGTCAAGGGTGGGTGAGCGTATGTATACATGTACATGTATATTTATAAAAAAAATGTATATAGGGACGGCCGAATCTGGTTTGTGAAAGCAAACGAGGATTAAAGAATGGGATGGAAGAAGTTGTGAAAACGGTAAGGGAGTCCCAGATGCAGAGCTGACAACGTTAGAGAGAGAGAGAGAGAGAGTGTGGAAAACGGCAAAACGGTTGGAGATGTGGGGTTCCACACCGATGTTAGAATCTTGTTTTCAGTTTTTCTCTTTCGTTTATAACTTTATATTGAAGATTTTCCAAAGGAAATAAATAGAGATTGGGACGGGCCAACTTTGGACATATTTGATCATTTTCATTTCTAATTTCTGAATTTAAAATCTGTATCCATCCACGACTTCACTCTTCATTTTCGCCCTAATTATTTATGAACAAAAAATTTTAATCATAATCATGATCTCCATTCTTCAAGCTGACTCAAATCCTCAAATAATGTAAATGCACTGAAATTTTGGGGAATGCAAACAAAGAATAAAAACTATAAAATATAAAAGGCTTGTAGACAGGCTAGGCCAAAGAGAAACCGAGAGAAAACAATTACTAACCCATATCAAGCAGTGAGCATTTGATACAAAAATATAGAATTTGGAAATAATATAGAAACTTATGATCATTGTTTGGTTCACACTTTGCAATTCCGGTTTAGAACTTTTTTGATCCAATTTTGTTGGGTTCCCGGTTTAGGATTTGCCGTGTTATTAATGCTCTGACTTGTTGTGTCTGTTAGGTTTTAAATTGATTTTTGTCATGACATCCCAGAAAAGATTCCATTACGCATGTGCTTCGTCTCTCTCCTCTGCCTTCCTTTCTCTTCCACCCATAGACCCACACTCCTCTCTCTTTCTCTGAGTCGATTCATGTCCTTTCCTCTCTCCTCTACCTTCCCTCTCTCTCTTTCTCTCTCTCTGTCTGTGTGTGCTAGTCGATTCATCTTTAGGGCTTCCCCCTTCAACCCTCCTCCACACATTCACAGTCATCGACACTGTTCTCGTCAAAGCCTCAACAAAAATTTCAAAGAGTGCAATGATTCTTGACCGAATTCATTGCCTATGAAGTTAGGGTGTGATGTTAGCTTCAATTGCCTATGGAGGTTAGGGCGTGATGTTAGCTTCACATACCCTCAGGATTGGGTAAAAAATATGCATAAGATCTCCGCAATAAGATGCTGAGTACCTCGAATTGAATAGAAGAATGCAACAATGGATCAGGCTACAAGTTCTGATAGGTGTGGGAGGTGGCTCCTCCGTGCTACCGCCGTAAGAGAAGGACGAGGTAAGACCTTCACACCTCTTCCATGTGATGCCAAGCTAAGTGAAGGTGCCCATTAATCTCTCTCTCTCTCTCTCTCTGTCTCTCTCTCTCTCTCTCTCTGCTTGTTGGATATGCCCGTTTTAGGTCAAAATTGCTCATCATGCCAACAAGCTATGTACCTGCATCCCCAGTGAAGAAGGCTACTGAGTGTGCTCTACCTCGCACTCCATCTTCGAATTCTGTCACCAACTAGAACGGCATACAACCGGTACGGTTCTACTTTTCTGTATTGTTATTGTCGTGTCCATTCCCTGTTATTTCGAGTTTTTGGTTTCTCCATTTCTTGGAGGTTTCAACAAATATGGTAGCACGGGTGGTTGCAACGGCTTATGGTTGTTGGGATCGGTTAGTAGAAATTGTTTTTTGGGTGTTTCTGTTTGAAAAATGAAGGGCAAACATGAATTTCAAAAGTATCCAAAGGCTTGAACTAGTGATCAGTAATGTTCGGGCATCAAATTCTGTCAATTTGAAAAAATGTCATTTTCGAAACATGTAGCCCGAAGTAGTAGCGCCCCTTTAAATTTGGGATGCACAACTTTGTATATTTGAAATAGGATACATCTATGTTTGTTGCAATAATTTATGTATTACTTTATTGCATTGGCCTGGTTGAAGAGCCTCCACATGAAACTCTGAATACCATTAGTAGACATCCAACAAAACATTTTTTCTAAATTGGTTTACCTATTTCAATTTTTATCGTGTTGAAGTATTGTTTAGTTGTAAACTATTGTTGCTTCTTCCGTGGTTGTTTGGAAAAAATGGTCCTCATTCATTATTCATGTTTGTTGGAAGATTGGAAGTCCAAAATGGACCATCAGACAATCTATCTCAACATGTGGAGCTTCCATACCACAAAGACATTCATTAAAATTATGCTCAAAGAAGCTAGGAAGGATGGAGGGACAAACACCCAAAAGACACGTTCTTTCAATGAACACCAATGGTCATTCATACACCAAGAATTGGAGAGACGAATGATAAGAACATGGGTACATAGTCGTGAAAATCCAGCAAAAATTGATCATTTAAAAAAGAGCTGCAAGCTCTCAAGACTATGAAACAGTGACAAACATCTGATTCTATGTGGGAAGCTTTCGTTCGGGTATCTTTACTGGTATCATCCAGAGTAGTACCTTTATTCATGGAAACATTATTCATCCCATTAATAATTTTGACTATTTGTTTCATTTTAGGCAAACGAAAGTGCTGCAAAGTTCAAGAATAAGGATCTCGACCATTTCCACCTACTGAACGACTTGTTGGTCAGATCGTTTGCGACAAGTGTCTTTTCCCAACCGTCAACCCAAGGAGCACGCACATTGGACGAGGAACGAGTCATGTATTGTGATTGGAAGGCCATGCATTGGCGAGTGGCACACCAACAAGCTTGCGCAATAAGCTTAAGTCTGACAGCAGTGGCGATAGTAGTAGCAAAGCAATGCACTTCGAGGTCAAACAAGAAGGGGTCTGCCCCGCTCGTCGCAACTCCTTTCAAATCCTGTGGGAGCTGAGCGAGCTTTACTAACCGGTGGGGCTTCTGTTACGCAATCTTCTTCTCTAGCAATCACGTAGGGCGACCCTCTCCTAGCCCTATCTGCCTAGAACAAGGGGAAGAGGCATGAAAACAAGGAGACTAGCCAGTCCGCTGGTGATCCAACTAGCCCTTCGACTGGGGAATCTGTCACTACCAGGGTTAATCGCAAGGCCTCAATCGACTCGGACGACTTGGCTTATCCCTTCAAATTTTTCACCTCTTCTCGGCGGGTAGCATTCTGTTGAATCTAAAAGAGGCCCGCAATCGTGTCCGAGCACTGGTTGGCAGTGAGGTGGACCTGATGAATGAGGTTCCCACTGCAACCTTGGCTAAGAACATGTTCCTGAGCATATGCCGGGTAAGCAATTTTTCTTTCCAAATGTCCAATCTACTAATTCCCTTTTGTTACCTGTGCATTGTCTTTTTCCTTTCATTTTACCCCATGATTCGCCCTCTACAGGCCAATACCAAGAGTATAACTCTTTCCCTGCAAGCTCTGGAGTTTGAGAGAATTGCCCATGCTCAAGTCAAAGATCTTCATATTGCTGAAAGATAGCTCAACGATGTGCATAAAAAATCTTGTGATTGCAGAAGTCTCTACGGGCCAGTTCTAGCTCAAGTCATCTAGTCCCACAAGGAGAGGGATGATGTGTATGCCGAGCTAGATGCCGCACAGGTTGCTCTAGAGCAAGAAAGAATAAGGTATTTTGCAGCAAAGGATCGAGCTCACAAAGCAGAGGCTAGGGGAGATCAAGCTAAAGCATAGCGTGATTTCCTCTTAGAGAGAGCGGAGAGGATATATGCGTGACGCAAGCCCCTTGGCTTTGGGGCGGATGCCTGGGTTGCCCTTAAGACAGAGGCTCGTCTAGCTGCCTAACTAAAGGTCCAAGAGCGGGACTTCCCAGAGCTTGATCTTTCAGTGTATGAGCCAAAAATTGACTTTGATTCAGATGAGGATTAGCCTGAGTGTTTTCATTTTTCTCGTCCTTGCATTTTTTATGACTTTTTTTGGGCGACCCTATAATCATTTTATCTCGTAATCAAAAATATTGTTTTTTTTTGCAATCAAGGTAGTTTCTTGCATTACCTTGTAGTGACTATGGTTTTCTTTCTCTAGATGCGTTCTAAGGCTTCAAGGGGGGTCGTTGCATGTGGGCAATGTGTTCCATCTCGGTTGACTCGCTAGTTTGCATATCGACGACTGTATGGACATGTATCTCTCAAATCAACCACTTATACTTGTTATGCCCGTCGTACGGTCTTGGAGCATGTGTCACCAATCAGGGAAGAAATTGAGCAGGCCTTTTGGTGGAGCGGTTCTTCAGCAGGATCTGAAAAGTAGCCTTGCATCTGGTGGGTTAGACTTGGCAGCCAAGGCAGGAACAATATTTGGGTCTGTAAAAAGAAAAGGAAATGTATCAGTATAGAAGAGAAAGCGAGGCATTTCATAGAAAGCAAGTGGCAAGTCAGTGCTTACCTAACACTCTCCTCTTGTGTTGGATCGGGTATATGTCTTTGTCAGGATCGAACTTGAAGCTGTCTGTCACAGCCAGAATATCATTCGAGTACTTATAAAACTAGGAAGGCCTAATATCAAGGAGTCGTACCTTGAAAGGGTCATGAAATGGTATCGATTTGACTTCGTGTTCTTGTTAATAGCGTAATAGCCAAACAAGTCATAGAACTCAAAGTGGAGTTTGTACCGTTCTACCATGCGGATGAACGAGATCACGATCCTAAAAATATTCACGTGATACCTGAGAGGTTAAGAGGCAGAGCACATATAAAACTTGGCAAAACCACATATGAAGAGGGAACCGAACCCCTCCCGCAACTATAGCCATGATCGGCATATGGATGCAATTTGACCGGGCTTTGGAACGGTGGCCACTACCTCCAAGGTGAGACCCAGAGCTTAAATAAAACACGTGCACATAATATGGGGTGTTTTGACATTTGGGGACCCATGGATTTAATAAGAATCTTCTTTTGGGGGGAGAAGAAAAAAAAACTACAACACATTTGGCCTCGCCCCTTCTCTCTCTAAACCCATTGGAGCTCCATCTTCTCTCTAAGATTCCCGTCGATTCAACCGACCAATCTCAAATTTCTCGGCGATATAGAAGGCTCATGCCATGCTTGAGTTATATCTAAAAGCGAATTCGTATTTTCAAAGCTCGGAGGAAAAGATTTGAAACTCGAAACACACTTGGAGCTAGGATTTTCAGTTCGTCATCAAATCATTCGATTCAAATCTTGAGGTAGGGATATTTAACCTTCTTTTGTGTGTATATGAGTGTTATTGGTAGAATTTTTATGCATATGGATCGGATATTGTAGTTTTGGAGACTTTTCGTTTGGACCATTCGCGATCTAGAAAAATTCAAAATTTAACTAGGTTGCTCGAGCGACCTCCACCTTTGCTCGAACGATGTGTGAAAATTTGGAAGTTGCTTGAGCGGCTGTCAGGCGGCCTTTTGACCCCTACTGGTATTTTTAGGCTGCTCGAGCGACCATGCTTAATTTGAAATTTTTGGTATTGTTCTTGGGATGATGTTATTATGGTTTTGGCCCATGTTTTGAGGTGTTAGATCACTTTTATGGACTTCGATTCTTATTTGGCATATTTTTGATCCGCTTTCACAGAATTTCCGAAAAGCTTAGAATTTTTGCCATATATTATAAGCTTGAGAACTCTTTATACCTTTGTCAAGATAGGAACGAATGTCGAGGCCAAGTTTGGGTTACATACCTATAGTGGAACGATGTTACGTTATAAGCTAACCCGTCGGGAAGTATGCCAGACGTGAGACACGGTGATAGCCTTTGTGGGAGCAATATTAGGTGTTATAATTGTTCTGACTTACTTAGGAGAGTGTGCTGGGGGTTGACATAACTTGTCTAACAAACAATCGAGCGAGGTGAACGGACAGAAGATTAACATAAGACATGTCATGTGAGCATAGAATTGATTTAAGGGAGTGTTGGGTTGCAAGAATAGTACCGTAATTTGTGTAGCGTATTATATCATGCCGAGACTAAAAAAAAGAGATATCTTGTGTTTGACCATGGTTTTGAGCTAGATGGTGATACGGTTGCACGAGAGATCCTTTATCCCAAATACCTACTCTATGTGAAATTCATTCCTGTAATGGTTTACCCTACTCTGAGTGTCAAAGGGAGTTCCACTTATCCCTTTGGAGGATGACCGGCATGGTACTGCCATGGGGTGTTGGGTCATGGATAATTTGAGATAGAGGCCTGGGTTGATGACCCTTATGTTTGTGATACCTTGTCCGTCCTTACTATTTAGGTTAAACTACGCTATGTGATATGTTACAATAGAACGGTTGTGATTATGAGATAGGATTAGTGTCATATTGGCGGAGAGTTATTCATTCGCCTCCATTGCTTGCTTCTCGTACACTTTATAGTGTTTTTCATTGGTGTGCCTTGATGGTTAACTTTACATTGGTTGTTGGGGAAAATTGTGTAGAACTTTATATATGTTTTTTGTTGATGGTTAAATGAAGCTAATCTATAGTTATATGATATCTGATATATGTGAAATATATTACGATAGAGGATGATTGTTGTGAGATGTGTGACACACGTGAAAATGTACTAGATTCCTCTGGGTATGCAAGGATTATACTAGACTCCTTTCTGAAAATGTTGTATGAATGTACTAGACTCTTTCTCGGAAATGCTACAAATGTGAAGTGAAATGTATTGAATTCCTCTAAGTATGCCAATAGTGTACTAGACTCCTTCACGGAAGTAATAGGAATGATATGAATTGGTCTCATTCGAAAAAATGCCAGGTATGACAACTTGATACATAATAAGAACTTGTGAGTGATGTACGTGAGTCGTGGTATTCATTAAGTAATAGAGGGATTTTGAATAGTTGTTGTGAAGTTACAAAATGCTTATTCTTGGTTTACCTTTGTTTCCCTCTTGTGATCTCACTTGTGTGATATTTTGGTGTTTTAAATATGAAACATGGATGTATGTTTGGCAATTGATGAAATAGGAAAATGACTTGCCTGACCTCCATCGGGAGTGTGTTATACTGCGAATTGGTGTCTTACCCTCCTTCAGGAGTGCGCCTAGAGAAACGAAATGGCTAGTCATCTTCGGGTGATATGTTAGGGATGATGAATGAATCATGAAGATAATGATATAATGATTCGCGTGAGTTGGGTATCTATTGAACGATTTGTTTGATGATAAGTCTATGTCATAGACTAGACATTATGAGTTTAGAATGTGTCCTCGTGATCTTGTTACATTGAAATATGACAGTCTAATCAGAAAGGAAACACTTAGGCTTTGTCCGTGAAATATGGGATGTGGGGAATGACATTACAAATGAGTGAGCAGATGAAAGTATTGACCAAATAGTAGATGACGATACACAGAAGGAAAACATGAGTTGTTAAAATGAATAATGAGTCGGAGATAAAGAATGGTTGAATGAGTAACAAAAGTGTATTGTCAGACGGTTAAATGTGTGTTTATACTTGCCATGAATTTAGTTTAACTTCATATTGAAAATTTGTTTATTTGTCTTATTATATGCCTTGTCAATTCATGTTCATATAATTATTTGTGTAGACATTCCTACTGAGCTGTGGAGCTCACTATCATTTTTGCAAGTATTGTTCTTGACATCTAGCATGAGATGTATGGCATGCCTGTAGTGATGCATGATTTTGAGGATCTATAGTGGGATTTACCCAACATCTGTTTTATCTTTGGAAAAGGATGTAATAAAACTTACCTTGGATTATTTATTATTTACTATGCTTGAAAGGTAATGTTTAAGATCAACTTTGAAAATTCTTTTGGGTATATGTAATGGGTTGGGATCTACCCCATTGATATAACACCTTTAAACTTGACTTTGGCATGTCATTGAACGAAATGATTTGGGATTATGGATTTATATTTGAGTATTGTTAGATTTTATTTATGATAAATTGTAATAATAATATGTTAAAAAATGAGGGCGTGACAATTGTAGTGGGCCAAACTGTCGGACCAACCCATTGAGAGTATGTTGGACCAAAGCATGGGTCAAGCCCAATATTGGTTGGGTTCTATCCATAGTAGATCCTAATCGTGGATCGAGTAAGTAACACCGGTCATCCCCATGTCAAACTGCCGACCAGCTTGAGAGATTTTAAACATAAGGATATACGATTCAGTGTATGGGCCATCACCATACCGAGTTGCCAATCCGCCATCTAGCCAAGCATCCAAGCCACTTCTAGGAATGGAAGGTGGCCCGAATAGGAAAGTGCATATAGGGACCGTGCGCAGTTTGTAATCTTAATATTTGATTCATTGATATTTCTACTCAATTGAGGGAAAAACCAAGATTTTAAAAAACTTAGGGACTTAATCTAAGAATAAATGAGACCAAAGGGGTTAAAGTGTGTTTTATCTTTAATAACAAATAATTAGCAAATATACTTTCATTGTGGATGCTTGATCTTAGAAATAGAAAGAAAACCCCAGAGAGTCTTCCCATTATATTTCATGGAAAAGTTTGCTCAAAGAAAACGTGCATCTTACTTGCAAAATCTCAAAGAAGGCAATAAGGAAACATCATACTGGGAGTTGAAGCATAGACTGAACCAGGTGTTGTTGTGTTCGCAATGGAATTGGATGAATTGTTGCATGCTAAAATTGTGGATTCATCTTATTCGAGGAAGGTTACTTGTTAAATTAGGATTAGTGTTTGTTTAATCTATTTTGTGTCGTATTTTGATATTATTTAATATGTTATATGGTGTTGTACATGGTTATCAAGTTGTTTCTGAAATTTTGTTCAAATTTGTAGATTTTTCAAAAAAAGTCATTGTGATCGGTCAGGGTAGGGGTTTGACCGGTCAGACTATCTTACTTTAAAGTTCCATAATTAAAGCCTGACTGGTTAGTATAGTAATATAACTACTAACGAGTCAGGGCATGTCTCAAAATATTCTAGTAGCAAATCCTGACCGAATAGAGTGATGTTGTAAGCAATTAGTTTAAGTTTCAAAACATTCCAATAGACAACTTTAACCGATCAGAACTAATTTGTGACCGGTTAGGGTCAAACCTAACTGGTAAGGGTTGTTTTTGACTGGTCAATCTGTTACGATTTTATACTAAAAGTCATGACTTTGTGTAATGAATTAATATCTGTTTGAATTATTTATTAAACAATTATTCATTTTCTTTATGAAAATTTTATAGACAATGTTGGCATTATATCTTATCATATTGTGCATGAATATCTCTTATTCTACATAGTAGATAATCTGGTGTATAGAGTTTGACTTACACACAGAGGATTAGATTATTGGTTCTTATAGAATATAAGTCTTTGGTTCACAATCTTAAGTGAAATTGGACACACCACCAATAATACTGTAACACAGTGTTTCAATAAATCTAGAAAAATGGTATAGTTTTAACTCACTGTGTTAATACACTTTATGTATATTGAACATAACCACTTTGAGACAACTGTATTTATATTGATAATATAATACAATTTGCACATCATGGTTATTATGAATGCTTGTGCTCTTAACCCAAAGATAATTAATCGACGTGTACATTTAATGTTGTTGAGTTTAATTCATTATAGAGTGAGGCTTTTTGGACCAATAGTCTCGATGAGTCGGGTCACAATATTAATTATTAGTGGAATCCACGTCACTTTATAGGGGATTGATGATATCCTCTTGAGGAAATTTATAAGTTTCGATTATGTCAAACCCTACAGGTGGATATTAGTATCCGGCATAACGAATAAGTTAAGTGGAAGGTCTTAAGTAATTTTATAAATGTTGATTAAACAAATTGTTAGTAATTTATTTTAATCAACAGATATCTATAATCTTAATGCGGGGAGATAAATAAGCATTTGATAACATGAAGTTCGAAATATAATTTTAGATATGAAAAATGAATGCAATTATAATTCTGTAGTGATATGAATTGTAATTTATATAATTCGAAACTAATTCAGGTTTGATTAGAAATCTCAAATTGTATCGGAATCACTCATACTTCTCAAGGGGGTCCCTATCGTTGCCTATATATATACACACTATGCCTCTTAGATCAGACACAACTTGATACTCAAAATATTGAGAGAGGTCATGTGAAGATAAGGAGATCGCGTTTTTTAGCCCACACTCAGTTCGTGATTAAGGTGCAATAGGATTATGGTAGAAGATCTCGAGGTCAGTCGAGTAAAATCATTACAGTTATGCTCAAAGTTCGATCAGAATCAAACTGTAAAGATTGTCAAGATCAAAACAGAGAGATCTCGAAGGCATGAACCCTAGTTCCACCTTGTATGGTTTCATATTTTTTATTGTATAATTTGTTCGCGTTCATCATTGGATCTCAGGAATCTATCTCTTACACAATCAAGTTATTAAGCCTTGCTTCTTCTTTTTTTAATTCCATAAATCACTTAAACGGTTAAGAGACATTTTTCTAAAGAATTTAGGTACTCAGTGAATACTTTGAGACAAGTGCCGTGTGCTGATTCTAGTTTGATGTTATACTTTGTTCATGGTCAAGTTGAGGGTTAGAGTCCATATCCATGGTCATATGTCTTTGTGGTGATTTCTTTACAAATCTCCATGGGCTCTATGGACAGCAGTTGGTGAAAGTCCATAAAACATACTGGTCTCCATAATCGACATGGACAGTTGTCGATGAAAGGCCATAAAAAGATACTAGTGTTAGGGTTTTATACTAAAATCATGACTTTATATAATGAATTAATATTTTTAAATAGTTATTCTTTTTCTTGATGAGAATCTTTATGGACAATATTTGCATTATATCATATCATATTGTGCATGGATGTCTCTTATTCCACATAGTAGATAATCTGGTGTGTAGAATTTGGCTTACACACAGAGGATTAGGTTATCGGTTATTGTAGAATAAAGTTTTTGGTTCACAGTCTTAGGTGGAATTGGACACGCCACCAGTAGGACTGTAACACAGTATTTTAGTAAGTCTGTCTTGACTACGAAAAATAGTATAGTTTTAACTCACTATGTTAGTATGTGTATTGAACAAGACCAATTTGAGGTAATCGTATTTATACTGATAATATAATACAATTTACACCTCATAGTTATTATGTGTGCTTATACTCGTTATCCAAAGATAATTAATTGATGTATACATTTAATATTGTAGACTTTGATTCATTATAGATTGAGGCTTTGTCGGTCAATAATCTCAATAAGTTGGGTTATAATATTAAGTGTATGACAACTATTAATTATTGATGAAATCCACGTCTTTATAGGGATTGATGATATCCTCTTGGGGAAACTTATAAGTTTCGATTATGTCAAACCTTATATGTGGATATTAGTATCTGACATAACGAATAAGTTAAGTGAAAGGTTTCAAGAAATTCTATAGATGTTGATTAAATAAACTATCAGTAATTTATATTAATCAACGGGTATCTGTAATCTTAAAATGGGGAGATAAATAATCATTTAATAACATGGAGCTCGAAATATAATTTTGAGATATGAGAAGGGAATGCAATTATAATTTTGTAGTGGTATGAATTGTCATTTATATAATTCAAAATTAGTCCGGGTTAGATTAGGAATCCCGAATTATATAGGAAGTCCAACTCATACTTCTCCTGGAGGTTCCTATCATTGCCTATATATATAATGCTATGCCTTCTCGGTCAGAAACAACTTCATACTCGAAATATTAAAAGGGGTTCTGTGAAAGTAAGGAGATGATATTTTTAAGTCCACACTCAGTTCGTGATCAAGGTTTAATTAGATTATGGTAAAAGATCTCGAGGTCAGTCGAGCAAGATCATTTCAACCGTGTTCAAAGTTCGATTAAGGTTGTCAAGATTAAACCAGAGAGATCTCGAATGTATAAATCCTATTTCCGCCTGGTAGAGTTTCATATATATTTTTGTATAATCTGTGCGCATTCATCACTGGGAATCGATCCCTAACAACTAGTCCTCACTATTCTCATGGGGTGTCATTGGTGGAAAGACTATAAAAATATGTTGGGTGTCTGTTGGATTCCCTTCGTTCAAATCCATAAAACTTAAGAGTGTGGAATGGATGCATTGGTTGCCACAGAGTCTCGTGTATTATGGAGTCTTACTTTGGGGATGTCTTGCCTTGTCTTCAGATATCCATGCGACTGCTCAAAAAATCTAATTAGAAGAGATGCTTGATCATTGTGTCTTTTATCTGGAGGTGGAGGAAAGTTAAATGAAAATTGGATTGATGTTCTTGTGGGTACTTCTTATATGTGCTTAATACCATCCAAGAAAAGCTAATTCACTGGTTGATGCATTGAGAAAAAAATCACTTTATAATTTGGCTAGTCTGGCCATTCGTGAGTGGAAGATGCTAGGTGTAAATGGTGAGTAAGGATTACAACTCAGCTCGGGGGTGAACGGGTTGTCTTGTTTGGCATCATGGTCCAACCATTGCTACTATTAAAAGTGATTGAAGCACAGCGAGAGGATGTTGAGGCACAAATCAATTCGGTGATGGATGACTCATGTATGTCGATCAAAGCTTGAGGTTGACAGGCAGAATTTTTGTTCTGGGGTCATGCCACGAGGATGTAATCCATGAGTTCCACCATTCTCGTCTTGTTGCATCCGGGTGATAGAAAGATGTACCAAGACTTGAGATGGAACTACTGGTGGAAGCGTATGAAGCAAGACGTGACACGATTTGTGTCTAGAGTCTATTTGCAGATTAAGGTCAAACATCAAAGACTGATCGAGTTATTGCAAACTTTACCTGCAGCAGAATGAAAGTGGGAGCATGTGACTATGGATTTCGTAACGAGACTTTTAGGTCACTAGGTGGTCATGATGCAGTTTGGGTGACAGTCGATCGACTGACTAAGACCACCCATTTTCTTCCAATCCGCATTAGTGGATATAGTGGAGGAACTCAACAAGTTATATATTCGGAAAATCATTCGACTTCATGGGGAGCCAGTGTCTATCGTTTCTGATCGGGATCCCAAGTATACTTCACGGTTTTGGTTGGCCTTCAGAGGGCACTTGGTATGAACTTACGGATGAGTATTGCTTTTTATCTACAGACAGACAAACAATTAGAATGTACCACTCAGATTCTAAAAGACATTACGGGCGTATGTTCTAGACTTTTGTGGTTAATGGGAAGATCATCTACCATTGGTAGAGTTTGCTTATAACAATAGTTATTAGTCTAGTATTGAGATGACCCCTTACAAGGCCTTATATGGTAGACCATGTAGGTCTTCGGCGTGTCTAGGTTTTAATATTGGTTAATGCATTTTGTTTCGTATTTTGGTGTTATTTAATATATTATGGGGTGTTGCACATGGTTATAAAGTTGTTTCTAGGATTTTGTTCGAATCTCTAGATTTTTCAAAAATACCATTGTGACTGATTAGGCCAAGGGTTTGACCAATCAGATTACCTTATTATAAAGTTCCAAAATCAAAGTCTGATCAATCAATATGGTACTGTAACCAGTTAGGGCATGTCTCAAAGTATTCCAATAACAAATCCTGACTGATTAGAGTGACTTTGTAAGTTGTCAAGATAATTTTCAAAACATTCCAGTGGACTACATTAATCAGTCATAACTACTATGTGACCAATCAGAATCAAGCCTAACTGGTCAGGGATGTTTTTGACTGGTCAATCCGGTTATTAAGTCCACTCACTTGAATAATTAAGAAATCATTTTTCTTTAAGTTTTGGCTACTAAGTGAATAGTTTGAGACACGTGTTATGTGTTGATTATGGTATTATATCATGTGCATGGTCAAGGTGAGGATTGGAGTCCATATGCATGGTTGTGTGTCGTTGTGGTGATTTTTCTTAGCAATTTCCATAGGCTCCATGGATAGTCATTGGAGCAAGGCTGTGAAATGTACTGGCCTTCATCTCGACATGGACATCCGTTAATAAAAGGCCATATAAAGATATTGGTCCTCATGATTCTCATGGGCAGCCATCGATGAAAGACTGTAAAAATATGTTAGGTGACTTTGTGATTTCCTCGGTTCAAATTTGTAGAAGTTGGAGAGTGGAATGGATGCATTGATTGTAACTGAGTGGAAAGTCTCATGGTTTGCATGTAAATCCCTATTGCATATCGACTTTACAAAATATTTGCGAAAGGTATATTTTTGTACGAATAGAAAATTTATAATTTTTGTCATGAAATGTCTTAAATTGTTTTAAGCTTTGATTTAGCATGCATCATATACGAGTTTCAGCTTATATTTTATTATTAACTATTTTTATTGGAGCTGATGTTGAGCTTACATGATAGAGTCCCAAGTTCACCAACTAATATATGGTTTATTTTCTTGTTAACTTAGAATTATTTTGTTTGGTGAGCTCATATTAGATTATTTAATTATTTTGGTTGGCAACTAGTATAAAGAAGTTCAAAGTTTTTATGAAGTTTTTATTTATTTAATGGGATCGCGTTATATTTGGTTGTTGCTCAATTCATACCTCAGAGTTAAGGTGTGATAGTGCAAGACTAACAAGGTTCATGTTTAAGAAACCCTTTGTAAAGACTCGAAAAATTTGAAATTTTTATATTAATATGCGGGTTAATAAGCTTAATAAATGTGGAGTATGTGAAAATTAGTGTAAAAGTATGATTTGGGGTCAATGTGATATAACATGATAACTTTAGGGGCTTGTGGTAGTACGTGTCATACTTGAGGGGTGTAAGCGTAATTTTTGGGGTGTTGGATTTGGTGTATATCAGACAAATCCTTTTTGTCTAAACCCAAAACCCATTTCTCTCTCTCCCTCCCTCCCTCACGTTGAGCTCTTTCTCAAAACTCCATCCAAAAAACTTGCTCTAAACTTCGATTCCTTCAAGATTCTACGCTTTTCCCTCATCCTTGGTTGATATCCGGTGGTGGTTTGCAACCATTTGGTTGGAGGAGGTGCATTTGGCTTTTTACATCTTTTGGAAGCTAAAACTTGAAGTTGGAGTTTGATTCTTGAATCCGGAAGTTGAGGTAGGGATTTCTCACACTTATTACGCGTATAGAACTTGATTTGGTCGTCATTTGATGCTTTGAAGTTGAGTTGAAAAACCCTAAGTTCATTCTTGAAAATCTATTAGAAATGTCCTTATTCGTACCCGATACACCGGTGCCTTAATTTTTTATACACCGGTGCCTCCCTTTGAATTGGCTCTCTGTATATTAGACTTGATACTTGACACCGGTGCCTTGATTTTTGATACACCGATGTCTCCCTTTAAAAATTTATAGATTTTGGACTAAGCACCGGTGCCTTATTTTTTGTGACACCGGTGTCACTTGCTTTCTGTACTTTGGCATTTCACTATGCACCAGTGCCTTGTTTTTGGGCACACCGGTGCCTTCTCCTTTGAAACTTTCCATTGTTTTGGCTATGTTTTGGCACTTATTTTGACGCATTCTTTTGTTAACATTGGAACTCCGTGAACACTTAAACTTATTTTATTGGACATTAAATATTGGCTTTTACTTATTGATTAAATCATGTTAAGCATTGTATCATGCCATTAATGAGAACAAAGGAAGTGAATCATGTGACACACATTGATATTGAACTTGGTGGGTGAAAGTGATGAACTTTATGACTTGTGTGCACATTTTTACGATACGACACGAACGTTACGAGACACATGACATATGTGAACACCGTACTGGAATGCCTTCGGGAGTGCCAGGAATGTACTGTAATGCCTCCTGGAGTGCTAGGAATGACACTTTGATACACAACGAGGACAGATTGTTGACACGTGACATTCGTGGATTTGAATTGAAAGGATTAAGAAACCATAGTACACAAAAGAGTTATCTATATGTTCTCTCAATCTAATATTACTCCCGTTTAATCTATCTCTCTTTGTGTTGATATCAATGTTCATATGACACATCATATCATGTCATATGCATGTAATACTTGTGTAGACTTTCCTACTGGGTTGTCGAGCTCAACCCTTCTTTCTTTTCAGGTACAACCTTGGAGTGATAGCATGGGGTGTTTGGCTTGCATGGATCGACATGCATACTTTCGAAAGCTGCATCGGATGAATTGCTTAACATCTTTTATTCATCATTTTTGAAAAGATGTAATGTAATTCATACTTTATTTATTTCGGTTCAAATGATGTAAACTACTTTAACTCCTTTTTGGGCTTTGGAGATAATGATCTTTGGTCAATGCGACCACTTTTGTAATGTCTTTCAAATTTATTTTTATTTACTCTATCATCAATGTACTTTTTTGGAAATTTGGTGAGATTGTAAGTCTTTATTAATAGTAAATGTATTATTAAATTATGTTTAAAATTGAGGCCGTGACACCCTTGCACTTTCGAGAAATGATCAGAATTGGCGACGCACAATTCAAAAAGGAATCCATGACGACTAGGAAAAGAATCCCACAATATTCGATTACCAAAGTAAGGCACTTGACGACTTATAAATATAGCAAAATCAGGTACGCTGTCAATTACAAGTACAATCATTGTTATGCTTCCATCCCTTGCGTTCGAAGTTAAATATCAGAGTGTCTTTTAGTTGGTAACGACTATGCGGTATTGATTAGTTATTCCCTATACATGCTACAAGTGCAACTCATATCTCGAAGATGAATTGAATCAAATTGGTGAATTTTTGCAACCCCATAGTAATCATTATATGTTTTGTGTGTACAATGAATTTAACAAATTATGGTAGATTTGTTTAAAGCATGATAAACTTAGTAGAAGTGTAAATTTATCATGATTTTTATGTATAAACATGATATATTTTGTGCATATAATAGATCTAACGAATTATGGCTGATTTGTTTAAAGCATGATAAATATAGTGAAAGTCCTAGAAATTTAAACATGATATATCTTTTACAATGATAAATTTAATAAATTTTGGCAAATTTGTTTAAAGTAGGATAAACTTAATGAAAGTTTTATAAGTCTGTCATGAACACATTTAATTTTTGGGACATGCATCTTTATTTTGTTAAATACTTTTTTTTTCAATTTTGATGTAACTCTTTTTTTGAATACAGGGTACAACTTGAAAAGAAAAAAGGTTTGCACTTGAATATGGAAGGATAGCGGATGCATGAGAAACGAAGAAAATGATAATTTTGAGTTCATTTAAATTTGGAAATTAAAAGATAATTAATTCAAACGGACGGGATGAAAACTTAAATAAAATTAAATAATGAGACTAAAAAATAAAAATCTCAAAAAAGAATCTCATAAGATAATTTGAAAAATGCAAATAATTGATTTACTTACAATATTTGTCATTCCACTATTTAACAACACTTGAAAGATTGAAAAAAAATATGGAGAGAGTATTTATATAATAAGGAAAAAAACAAGAACAACAAATGCATGCAAAACAAATTCATGATTAATTAATGAAAACTAAGAATTTGGACAAGTATACTCATAGTATAGTATAGTATAGTACATATACGCACATATATGAACTGGTTCATTCACATTTCCGTAAAAAATTCCAATTTAACCACACTCAAGTTTTTTATGCCAGATTTTAAAAACGATTTTAAAGTCATACATATGTACCTTTATTCCCACTTAAATGCTAAGTGAGCATGTGACAGGTACTTAGAAAAGTAACTTTGCACAAATTAGCAAAAAATCATAAATCAGAACCGAACCGAACCGTGATTTACAAATTGATTTGGCTCGCTCCGTAGGACTTTTAGTACGGACAGAGTCGTCAATTTCTAGAAACCGTGAATAACTGTTCGATTCTCAAAATTCCAAGGAACCGGACCAACAATTCCCTATCTTTAGGCAAATGAGGAAAAAAATTATACTCATGTCGGGCTTGGTATACCAAGCCCCTACCACCCACGGTCGTGTTTTGTCGTACCCATGTTGTGCCCGTAGCCTCAAAACTACAGCCTGACGAACCCATCTATTAAACGTGTTGTGCCCCCTTCAGAAAGCACAAAGCACAAGTGGCACAGAAGGTATAGTTTTATCTAAGAAAGCCCAGATTATAAGTGCAATTAATAAATAGAACAGTAAATGCAAACGAATGGAGAGTTTTGGTCACATAATTAGGTCCCGAAAACCTTCCCAGCTTCCCAGCTTCAAAATGTGAAATTTTGATTTGAGCGGGTGTGTGAATCCCCCACATTCAAGTGAACTCAAATCCACACCCCCAGAAGTAAATCTCGATCACACTGAATTCTGGGACATGTTCGGGGCCAAAATAGCAGACTAATATTCCTATTCAAGTTTAGAAACAAGGATAACTGAGAAGAAACTATAAATTGATCACAAACATAATCATAGAAACTCATGAGCTTCTTCTGATTACGAGAATATTAACAAAACTGGACCAATGACACACACACACACTAGCTGCAGACAACAAATTTAGACTGCAGAGGACAAGTATATAAGGAAACGCCCACAAGCTACCTATACAAAACCACACAATTACGACCACTGCAACATAAATCCCCACCCCCCCCCCCCCCCCCCCCCCCCCCCAACAAAAGGTTAGCTGATCAACTTTGTATCCTCCCGTTTGTCCTCTGCTGATTTCGCAAAAGGATAGTAGTCTAAGTCAGAAGCATACCAACATCATCCGCTGGTTCTTTCTGATTTCAAGTTTCCTCTTGCCAAACTCTGAATAAGAGAAATCGGAAGAAGGAAAAAGACCCAAGAAAAGGCCCATGCAGAATTACTCCTTAGGCTGCTGCTGGGACTTCTCGTTATTGGGTGCTACGCATCAACCCACCTCGTCCTATGTTTCTGCACAAAACAATTCTCTGTCATCTTTTAAGTTATAAGAAGGAAAAAATAATCAGAAAAAAACACAACTTTTAGAAGTGAAATGTGTCTCAGGGTTAAATCGATTGACCTAAAACATCTTTATCCAATAATCACAACATTGTATATGAGCAAAACATTTGAGCCTAACTTTGACGATATTTCATGACAAATGATGGCATTAAGAGAGGGACAAATTGAGACCCGTCATTTAACCCAACTTCTACACACTCGAAAGCAACTTCCAGAACAAATTCTATGATGTTGATTTCCACTTAATTCTTTTTTTTTTTTTTTTGTTTCCGTTCAACACTGCAAATCTTTTTCCTATCTTCATTGATTTTTGTGCAAACAATCAAGCAAAATTTTGGTGTCTTCGCAAAATTTGCCTTTTTCCAGTGTTTCATTGAAGCAAACAGAAATTGCTCACAAAATGGAGGACACAACAATGGGAAACCAAAAACTATTAAGTAGCAAGAAACATTTTTTGTTTCACAAATCTTCATTACATGAAAAAGAAAAAATACCGACAACCACCAGTTGTACAAAGAAATCACAGATAGTGAAACTTCAAACAAGCAAATGTAAAAGTTCCTCTGTCCGGTAATCAGTAGGTCATCACAGAAACAATGCCCATCATTTAAAATAGGGAGGTGTACATGTGGGTCCAGAAGCCTAAAAGACTGCATTCTCATAACTTAAGCAGCTCTAACCCCAGGCTGAAAACTTTGGTTCACTAGTTTTGAAGGTTACCGCTTTCTTTTATCTTTCATACTGCTATAGCTTGGCAAACCATATTAAGATTCTGACAAACTTCATTCTTTAGCTACAATGGTCTCAAACATGCTAAATGTTCCTATAACCCAATTACGGGTTCACAAAATGGAACCATTTCTTCCAGCTGTAGTCATGCCTCAATAAAGTTCAAGGTCCAAGTTTTCCATGGGCTCCCTCTATTTCTTTTATCGCCTTCCAATTTAACAAATTCATTCTGAATAAGTACATTTGAGCTAATAAAAGGATTTCGCACGATCAGATCCACATCCTCTATTACAAGTCAACCATATCCGCATTTTTTTTTTACATGCAATCTGGTGATTTGAATCAACTCCTTGCTTGTGCATTTGTTGGTCTAGAATGCATAGGACCATATAATCCCAAATGGTCTTTCCTCATTTTGTCTTCAATTGGTGTCCATTCTTAGTGTTTTATATCGTCATGTAGGACCACTGGTCAATCCCAACGTTTTTTTTAGCACCCAAATTAGGTAAAGATCTCCTTCACACTTAATAGGAATGGTTGAATCACACAACACTGTTGTTGCACTCCATTTTCATTGCCTAATCAATCTCTCCATCTTCATAAAAAGTTGAGCGAAGATATCACAAATGATGAGACTTAGATATCTGCTGGGTGCTGCCCATCGCATTTTACACCATGTTCATGCCTACTTATAGTTTTGCTAAAGTTACACTCACACCTGTTCTATCTTAGTCATACTAAACCTACATCCTGCACATCATGATGTATCTCCATAAATCTACCTTAAAGGTTATTTGCTCTCTTGTTTCGTCAACAAACCTATACCACACACAAATAACATACACTGGGGAATCCACTGGAGTGGTTTTAACAAGTTCAATCATATGTAATGCATAGATAAGTCAGTCGGAGTACCAAATGTGGCATCAAGTCTTCATTGAATAAGGAGTAAAGTTTCTTGTCTATCAACTAGAATTTCAGTTCCACCTCGTCGGCAGTTGCAAGAGGTTGAACAGTAGGCAAAAAGTACAGAAGTCTCGATTTGAACTCATTCACAACACAACAGCAAAGCAACTTTACACCAACGACAAAGCCAGCCAGGCCTCTTAATCCTACACTGAAATAGAACTTGTGCAAAATGGACAACCAATATTATCACATTACAGCTCTTCCACCATAATGACATGGTTGAGCCAATCAGCTATATGCAGAATTAACTCTAGTAAGTATCTACTTGCTTATAATCACTAAGGCATTGGGAGTTTTCCCTCACCAGATTCAACTAATGAGCGATGACTGCAGTTTTATAATCATTCTTCGGGTTCAGCTTAGTCAGGATTGGATGCTTGGCAAAACTTCAAGCGAATTCACAACCTACGGAAACCCTCTCAAGCTTCTTAAAACACCAGGTCCCATATGAAAGCCAATAAGCTTTTCTTGTTCCACAAAATTCAGGAACTGAACTCCACATCTTGCTCTGTAACTCTACTGACTTCAGATTATGTCAAATGAAAGCAATAGGAAGACTTTGAAGACTGGGTGCCATCGTCTATGAAATCTAAGGCTAGGGCTTCCTCAAATTTTTTGGCATGTCAATATCCACGAATTTGTAGTCATACATCAAGCCATAAATACAACTGACTTGAACCAAAAAACAAAATTTCCATGACATATTCAAGGAACAAAATGAATATCACATGCTATAAGAAACGAAAGACGTTTGTGATACAAGCCAAACCTTCAAACTAGGAAGAACAAATCCTTAATCACATATACTCCCTTAGGTTTCAGGAATATGAAATGGGAACAGACTCAACAGAGGCAATGTATGAGATCGAGAGCGGTATCCTAAGGAAAGGGGTGCATATTTACCACATGCACCTGTGGGAACTTAAACACACGTCTTCCGTTGTTATCACAGAGAGTCACAGACTACTCTTCCAAATAGGAAGAACAAATCCTTAATTCACTTATGCTCCCTTAGGTTTCAGAAATGGGAATGGGAACGGAGGCAATGCACGTTAGATGGAGAATGGCAATCTAAAGGGAAGGATGCTATGTTTACCACATGCATCTGCGAGAACTTTACCACACATCTTCCTTTGTTGTCACTTGTCACACAGATAACTTCAACTTAGCTTGATTAACGTATTTCGGGCACATGTTGTGTGGACTCTTCAACGGTTCACTCATCCTGTTTTATCCTTTCTACAGTTTTTGAACCCTGGGTTTTAAAGTTAAAAGCTTCATCTCCATGTACATACTATTATGGGACGCCATACAAATTTTTGAGTAGTTACATACATATTTCTTCAGTTTATTCACTCTACGTAGAAAATACCTTCGCAAATTTTGTTCATGACAACTTTTGGGGTCAAAGAAGTTCGGGACAACTTCAGCAACAATAAGACCGCCCATAATACGTTTGCCCCATTGTATAATATAGAAGGTCGCTTCAAGGAATTCACCCACTTTTTATTTCTGATTGCTGCTCATATCTGTAGCATAGGCCTTGAAAGCAATAACAGTGGTTGGTTAAGATGTTTCAGGGATTACAATCGACTCATATTCACAAGTGTTTAAAGACATACTCTTTGCTGCCTTTAATTTGAATAAATCATGATCAACTCAGTACTTAGTTGCTCACCCTCTTACCAGAATCTTAGTGGCAAGAACCTCCTATCAGGGTGGCAAATCCTCCTGAAAGCCTCACTCCCACACTCCCAAGACAGACTCTTCTAGAAACCTTGCTCCCATCGCCCGGGGGGGGGGGGGAGAGACAGAGAGAGAGAGAACCGCGCACTCAACTAGGTTAGAACTTAAGCATATAAATCCCAAAATAAACAGAAGTAACAGATACCAAACAAGAGAAATATAAACTAATGATGGATATTATAAAAATATTCACTTATATCATTAAAACAATATTTGCAATTGAGACAAATTACAAATTATAATACTTCTTGTATTATATTATCTCTATTTCTATAAATTATTCCTAAACACTCCCCTAGCACACCTAAACAAGGAGCTTCTATGATCTCCTGCTCCCGCTTCCACTCCCACCCACCGCTTCGGCTTCATGCAACTAAGATCCTGAATGTATTTGTACAATAGACGTCAAATAATGAACCAAATCAAGCATCAAAAGGTTTTCCTCCAAATTGTTAATCAAATCAAATTGTAAAGTCTTAGACAAATCATAGTTTTGATGTACATAGAGAAATACATCTATGAATTTAGATATTAAGAATACAATTTTAACGTGAAGAGCCCCACCTTGATCTATGATCTTACATAACATAATTGATACATAAACAAGAAGTCAAAAGGAGAATGTTACAAAATATAGATCCATAGAAGATATTATATCCAATGATATTCCCTTCTTTTATAATTTTAGCTCAATTTCAGTAGAAGAAAAGTATTATAACAGACTAGGGAACACGAATTCAAAAGAAGAATGTGCCAAAATATAGATCCACAAATGATATCATACCCAATGATGCTCCTTTCTTCTTGTATCAATATAGTTCAAATAGGTAAAAGAAAATTATTTGACACCGTTGAGTACATTTATCCAACTCATATCAAGTTGATCTATATTTGATCAAAATTTCAGTATATAATTCACAGGTACAAGTTATTATCCTTAGAAACGTTTAGAAGAGGAGAGAAAAAATTATGAAAAGTAGTTTAAAACCTGAAGAACAATTATGTTAAATATTCTTACCACCACATGATCGACAAATCACTCATCGTTATTGGTTAATTCGAAGTCGTCTCCACCACAAAGTTATATTTATACTTCATTTAAAAAAAGTTAAGTAAAAAGGGGTCTGAATTCGCGATGGCTATAGTTTGAACAATCCCATGAACCATAAACTCTGAATCGGATCACAAACACTGAATCGTATGATTCAACACCAATTCTACTCCAAAACAAATCGCCTGTAGATTCTTATTCATTCTTCCAGAATAGTGTAAAGAACCCTGAACTGAACCATGAAAACACTAGATAGATAGCACAAAAACACACAAAGACAGGACAAAACATGCCATGAGAAGCAGAAGCTGACATGCAAAGTGTGAAATGGACACAGCTTGTCAAGACAATGAAGCTGCTGATTATATCTGTATAGTTTCTAGAATACCATTTGCATACAGGACAATGAAGCTCAGCAATTCTGTACTAAAAGTCGTGTATGCTACTGCTACTGCTCTTATGCAATTCTCTCACATCTGCTGCTTACTTTACAGGCTCAGTTAGAGGAAAACAGAAAGGGAAAAAAGTATTAGATTGTGCACTTGTGCTACAATAACTACTAGCAGTGCACCAATAAAGTATCTGAATTAACAAAAACAATTTGTATTTAGCTCCTTCCATTATCTGGAGAACCAGAAGAGAAAAAACGGGATTCTAAACATAAACTAACTCCTGCTGATTGAATGATCTAGGAGTTACGATTTGGTTTATGTATTATTTAAGGTGACATTAAATTTGATATACACGGACAAAAAGGGGTTTTGTCAAAGATTTAAGCGTAATTGGTAAGAAAGCAAAAACATAAATTGTTTTCCCCAGTCAATCATTATTTAATCTCCACTTTCCATCCCACATTAGAGCCAAAGTTTCCCTTGAGAAACTTACTAATGGTTAAAGTAGATAAAAATATCATAGCCCCCCTACAAACCGAACCGAACCAAGCCTTTATTCCCAATCAAGTGGGGTCTGCTAGATGAATCTACTTTCTTCAATGAACTCTGTCGAGAGTATCGTATTCCGTGATAACTAAAAAACCTAGATCCTTTCGACCTACCATCACTAAAACCAATTTTAGTCTAGCCCTCCTCTTAGTGCTAGCATATATCTACAGTAAACATAGCATTCCTCCGGACAGACATGTCCAAACCACCTTAATCTTTTTCTTGCATCTTACCTTCCATCAGTGATACCCCTACCATTCTGCAACAGTCGTAGTTTCTAATTCTATCTTGCAAAGTCTTTCCACACATACATCTCAACATTCTCATTTCAACTACTCATTTTATTGGCATGTTATTTCTTAGTAGCCCACACTCCGTGCCATATAACATGACTGGCTTTATAGCAATGAAACAAAAAAACAAATTCCTTCAACTTTGCAGATATGCTGCTGTTGCACAACATTTTGAAAGCAAACCAAGCCTTAAGCCCCAATCCATTAGATGGATCATATACCCCTTATAATTAAAATAAATGGAAAATATTCACCTAGGAATTGAAAATGCATCTCATGCTGCTGTTATTCATAGAATCAAGACACCATGTAATGGGAACCCAAGCATGCTAGATTTTGCTCTCCGTGTCATCACACATGTGGGGAAATAAGATATAACATACCTTGCAGGTAGCAACTGAGAACTGCTCACAGGACCCTTGGAATTTCCAAACCGTTTGGCCCTGCTTTCATGTTCTTTATCCTCACGCATAGAAGCCACTTCCTTCTCCATGGCAGCAACCTCTCTTCTCATCTTCTTGGCCTCAACCTCCATCGCTTTAGTTAAAGTATCAACCTTCTTTGCTAACATCTGAAAAAAGAAGAATCAAAACCCATCTTCAACGTTCAACCAACAATACAAAGGACGATCATGAAGTCAATGGGACAGGAAATCAACCTCAATAGCATCGTCCTTGTCTTTAAGACTTTGATCCTTTTCATGGCTAGCTTTCCTCAAAGAAATCACTTCTTTTTGTAGCAAATCATACAACACTACGGGCACACTATCCTCCATATCCATTGCAGGGAAGTCATTGGTTTTTTCTTCTGGATTCTCTTTCCAGGCATTACTAGAGGCTGCAGCATCCTTAACGCCCTCAAGGTCAAACTTTGGAGCCGTTCCATTCAAAAGGATCTTACCCCTATCTAATGACCGTGTGCCGCCATCAAATGATTTCGATGTCCCTCTTGCATTCTTCAATATTGAACTGGAACCAGAAGATAGGGTGGATCTCAACTGAAAGGATGGAGATCTCTTGGGCAAAAAGCCACTGGAGGCCAATTTTGAGATGTTATCAGCTCCACACAGAGATTGGCGACGCGAAGCACCATTGCTCGTGTTACTTCCCTCTAAAGTGAGACGATTGCTACCGTTTGATGATCTCAAGCTATCTTCTAGTACTCTGAGCCGGAGTTGATATTTTTCCTACAAGGTACAAGAGCTGTCAAATTCAAAACCACACGAAGGGAAATGGTGAAAAACAACAGCTACAACTGGTAAACCAGATTATCACTTTCAACTGAGCTTCGTATTTTGAAGTTCTTTCAGCTATACTGAGCTTGTCCCGGAGTTGCTGCATCTCTCCCTGTCACAAGACATTTTGGTTAAACCATTAACTACTAAAATTAGATAAGCCAACTTTATCTCTTACCACCCTCCGAAACAACTCTAAATCACAGTCTTAGAAACCAGCAAATACCTGCAAAAACCTTCTTTCCTCAAGCCATTGCTTCACGGGCATTACTTTGTCACTCGCATCTTTCCATTCATTAGCTACAACTGTAGCAACCCTATTTGCTGTCACTTTTGCACGTGCGAGCTCCCTATCAAGAGTTTTTCTCTCCTCCTAGACAAAACAAAGAAATACATACAATTTTGAGCATTATCTACGAGCATCTCCACTGGAAGAATGTTTAGAGGCAAGTATTGAATCGAATCCCAAGGTTTTTCATATAACCATTAGACATTACATTCATCTCTTGAACTTTGCGCTGGTAATCCCTCACAGCATTTGCAGCTGCACCCCCAGCAAGGACAGCCTCTTCAAGCTCACGCACAGTTTGGGTAAGCTTCTCAACCTCAGCAACTTTTTGGCGGTGCATTTTATCCAAAATTTTATTTTCTTCCTGATACACCAATGCATTAGATATGTATACACGTCCACACTAAAAAGCACGCTAGCATGCAACTATACGCGGAAAGATTCGATGAACTTAAAAGAAAATTAGCACCAACAACCACCATACCTGGCAAATTTCAATTTGCTTCATCAACTCTTGGTTCTTATTCTGAAGATCATCCACCATGGAAGCCTTTGCCAAAGCAACCTGAACAGTCCGCTCCGCTTCAAGTAAAGCAGCTTCTTTGGATTTGGTGAGACGATCTAATGCCTTGTTGTCATCCTGCAGCTTTGCAATCTGAAAGGAACAATCGTAGCCACTCAAAATACACCCCCAAAATGAATAATTTCAGTTTTCTAAAACGGGAACACCCTCTAGTATCAATGGTTCAAAATAGGAACACCCTCAACCTCCTGTCGGGCAAGTTTGAGTTCAGCTTCCAGAGGTGCAAGGATGGCTTCAATGGGAGGCATGTCGTCATCTTTTTGAGCAGCATGAACCCTTCGGAGAGTGGCTTCTGCAGCAAACTGAGCTGCCATAGAGGCCTTCTTCTCATCGTTAATTTTTTTTATCTCAAGATTCTACAAGAAGAAAAACGCCACGTTCATAGCAATAGTTAAGAGTGTTAGACGAAGGGAAAAATATAGGAAAAGTTGGAATGAGTTTTTGAGCCATACTTTGCTTTCTAAGAGAGATTCTGCTAACTTGAGCTTTTCCTCCACCTTTCCCAATTCTTCAGTTAGCTACAATGAAATGAAGTGTGGAAAACGTCAGCTTCATTCCAGATTAAACACTGTTAAAAAGAAAAACAAAAAATAATCAAAAAAGAAAACGCTCTGCATCCCAACAAGTACCCAGATACTTTGTCTATCTACTCTCTCGCTCTCTCTCTCTCTCTCTCTCTCTTCCCCTGACCCCATAAATCTGATGGTAATCTGTATGCCTATTTGCTTCAGTTTTCATTTTTCTATTCCCCTTAGTTTTCTTGAAATATCATCATGTACCTGTGAATATATTTAGAAAAAATACACTACCAGTTGAACTACCGATTCGAATTTTCATGACTTGTATGATATTGACAACTTGCATGCAAGGGTAAAAGAATTATTTCATTCACCCAGTCCATAACAGAATTAACACCCTTTTGGGGTTAGTTGGTTTCCTATATTTTGTTTTCCAGCTTTGACATAGTTGGGCGCCTGAATATCTTGTTGAAACCGGATTGAATGTGGCTCTAACATGTTTGGCGTGAAATGTTTGCAAATAAAAATATTGGCAAAGCTTCATGTAAATAAGAAACCACACACAAGCTTAAGTAAGCTTTGCTTCATGCTTTTCCCTTTGTTATAAAAGCAGTTTTTTTAATTCCTTTTTCTCAATGGAATTTGTCAGGAACTTAACTTTGGGTAGGGTTAATATTATTTGTTGTGTTGTTTCATTGCGTCTTATCATTGATGACTGATGAATCTAGGGCAATGTCCCCCTGCATTCACATTCATAGTATATAGTTTTACTTAAATCAGACAAAAAATACTCAAACCAAACTAAGCGTTTATGTCCTAATTCCAAGGGTGAGCTACTTACGCTTTTTTTGCCACTCCCGACGGTCAAGGCCTATGTGCAAACTTTGATTATACGAATTCAACCATTTTTATTACAACTCCTATGGAAATTTTATCCAACCCTCTCCTAGCATTTTCATTTGCAGTAATCCTACCACTCTTTCTTATCATTGCATCACGTAAAGGTCCTGTAGGACAAATGACAAAATCTAATCCAATCTCTTGTCATCAATTAGTTAACTATGTTCGTTAAATTTTCACGAAACATTATTTCTTGCTCTGGATTTCAAGAGCCCACAAAATGCAGGCACAGAAAAATGTATTACGAGCATCCTCTACCATTAAACTAATATGATAAATGCACTGCAACGTGGTATACAAACCTATAAAGTGATATCTTTCCAATTCAGGGGCAGCCCAGATTTAATATGATTGGGCAATCTGAGCATCATCTTGCTACATGACGAAGCCAATTTCAGTTTCTTCTTTCTCAACTTGTGATCAATTGGTGCATCCTACCATTTTACAGGTGACAGCATTTGTGACTCTACCTTTCATGATCTTGCCACACATACTTCTAAGAATTCTCACCACAGCTACACTCCATTTTTTAATGTGTAGCTTATTAGCCGCCCAACATTGTGCCCGTACAGCATTGCTAGCCCAACAACCATTCAATTAACTTTTCCTTTCAATGTCGTTCGCCTATCATAAACTTATAACCTACGGGGGAAACAATTCTGAGGAAATTATAAACCTGTTGTTCGTAAGGTATCACATTGGTCGAGATTAATTGGAACATTACCCCCCAAAATATGGCACTGCAAACTATCATCCATCTTCCTACTTACCAACCACTTCCTGTTCTTATAAATCGTCAACAGCCACAATTGCACTCGATTTCCACCTAGATAGAGCTTACATCAAATATGTAGTTGCATTGAAACCATATCCATCAAATATTGTCTAAGGGGTATAACTAGCACTAGAATCAAAACTAGGATAATGACATAAGAATTGGGTGGAAGTAGTTGTAGCTAAAGACTTAAACATTCTGTAGTCATGATGACGAGAAAAGGAGATAGGATTATTTTCGTCAACCTTGTTATTGGAGAGACTATAATTAATGTTATTAGTGCCCTAAGAAGCACCGACACGGACATGCCGGTGTGTTATTTTGCTAAAATGTAGGACACATGCACATTAAATATATGTTTAATTATAGACAAGATAAATAGATTGTTCTGCATATAAGTTATGTTCTAACTTAAATAATAGATAAGATATAACAAGCTATGAAGAATTTAAATTGATATGAGACTCGAGAAACACTTAACAGTACAGAACAATTGCATCGCTAGGAATTCTCAAGAAATCTTCAAAAGAAAATTCTCTATATATTTTAAGTGAATTCAAAATTTGATTAGTCTCAGCAATTATACGTTTTTAACTTTGTATATCATGCTTATATGTCAAGTTCCGAAATTTTTCATAATTACTTATTAGCGAGTGTCTAAAAGTGGTGATTACATATATATTTTAGTCTCCTAGAAGCTAAAGAAGTGCAAGACATGTTGCAAAAAGAGTGTCAGACATATGTTTGAATTAAGATTTTGTTTCTTATTATGGACGCAAGAAAACAGAATTGGACATGTTTCAAGAGGTATCCGAGGAGTATCGGTGTCCAACACATGTCAAATACAAATACGTCACCTTCTTTTAAGTGTTCGTGCTCCTTAGTGCCTATGCCCCAAGTTGGCTTGGATGATCATGCAAAAGAACAGTTTTCGGATAACATGGATGAGATGGTGCCAGGTATACCTTTGGAAGAAAAGGTATTCATTAGCTTTGATTCCAACAGGCATGTTGGCAATATTAAACAAGGATACACAAAAGGTCCATGGTGGTTTTGGTTTTGGCTTCGAAAATGACAATGGAAAGAGCATTTTCGACTTTACATTAGCTTTTGGTCTTAGATATATGAACACTTTCTTTAAGAAGGAAGATAAAGCACCTAATCACAATTAAGAGCAGTCTAATAACAGTCAAATAGACCATTTTCTCATGAGGCACAAATGGTTAAGTATGTAAAGATTGTAAGGTTATACCTAGAGAGTGTTGGGTGTCACAACATAGGCTAATCATCTAAGATATTTACTTGGAAGGTCAACAGAGAATGATGTAAGAGAAGAAACCCACGAACTTGTGGAATCTCTAAGAAAAGAACTTGAGTTTTTTTAGAACCAAGATGTTTAAAGCAGCAAGATGGGATTTGAAAGACAGTAGCGAGAAAATGTGGAACTTGACTGCGGGCTGCATTAACAGAACATCACAAGAGTCAAGAAGTCCTTGGAGAGTCAAAGGGCGAGATCCCCTCTCGAAAGAGAGTAGGTGGTGGACTGACGAGGTCCAAAACATAGTAAAAGCTAAAAAGGAGTGCTTTAAAAAGTGGCAAAACGATAGTAGTGAAGTAATTTTAAGAGTTATATACAAGCCTGCAAGGAGGCTAAGAAAGTTTTGGGAAAGCTAAGATGCAATCATTTGAGGATTTTTATGCTAAACTAGATAGTGAGGATAGAAAGAAGAATATATATAAGCTTGCCAAATGGGGAAGAAGAAAACAAGATTTTTTCCTCAAAGTTAAGCACATAAAAGATGACAAATGAAGCGCACTAGTGAAGGATGACAAGATCAAGAGAAGATAAAAGAACTATTTTTTAAACTATTAAATGAGAACCATGAGTAGAATCTAAGAGAAGAGGGTTTGGGTGCTTCTAGTGATAATGGAAACCAAGAAGAATATATGTTCTATCGCAAAGAACAAAAGTTTGAAAGTGGCGGAAGCGCTTAGAAGGATGAACCCAGGCAAGGCTTTAGGACCAGATGGGTTTCTCTATTGAGGTATGCAAGAGCCTTGGTGACATTAGAGTGTCGTGGTGGCCAAAATTATTCAACAAGATTGTTTTGACTAGGAAGATGCCTTGATGAGTAGAAAAAGAGCTTATTAGTACCTATATATAATCATAAAGGGATACTCAAGTTGTGACAACAATAGGGGTATTAAATTGATAAGCCAAACCATGAAGTTGTGGGAAAGATTATTGAGCATCGCCTAAGAATGATGATAACGGTATTGGAGAATCAGTTTGGGTTTGGACACAGTATATAAATTATGGAGGCAATATACTAGTTCACAAAATTCTTGAAAAAGTAGAAAGAGGAAAAGAAAGACCTCCACATGGTTTCATAACATCGAAAAAGCATATGATAAGGTATATGTGGAGACGTTACATGGTGGTCTTGGAGAGAAAGGGTGTGACAAAAGAGCATATCATTATGTATGCAGGTGTTGCCACGCCTATCAAATCCCTAGAAGGAAAAACAAGCAAATTCCCAATCGCATAGTAGGATTGCACCAAGGGTAAACATTGAGCCCTTACCTTTTTGCCTTATTTATGGATAACATGAGTAGAAATATTCAAGATGCTATGCCATGGTGTATGTTGTTAATGGATGCTATTGTTTCATAGATGAAACTGCACGAGGTGTTAAAACTTGAAGAGAAGCATTGGAGTCACAAAGATTTAAGATCGACAGGAGTAAAAATAAGTACATTGAATGTAATTTAGTGATAGTCAAAATAGTAGCATTGACAAAGTGACTCCAAAATTAGGAATTACCAGGCACCGTACGTTTTAAGTACGGGCTCAAGTGTTAGAAGAAATAGAGAGATTATGAATTATGTAACACAAAGTACAAGTTGAATAAATCAAGTCGAGGAGTGCTTCGCGAGTGTTGCGTGACCGTGGGATACCTGTAAAGTTGAAGGGGAAATTACATCGTACTGCGATAGAGCCACTCATGTCATATGGCACAAAGTGTTGGACTACTAAGAAACAACACATCAGCAAGATGAGCGTAATTGAAATGAGAATGTTGAGATGAATTAGAAGCGACAACCTTCGCGTAATGGTAGGACTAGCATCAATACAAAATAAGATTAGAGATAATAGGTTAAGGTAGTTTGGACATGCCTAACGGAGATCAGTCAATGTCGTTATTAGGAGGAGTGATATAATTGTGGTAGACGGTAGCATTAAGGGGTGGGGTACACCAAGATTTTCTTTAAAGGCAATGGTTCAAAAAATATAGGTTTTTTGAATATCAGGGAACACGATGCGCTCGCAGAGGTCATTGGAGAAAATAGATTCATGTAGCCACTCGGTTTGGTTTGGGAGAGCCCTACTTGGCAAAGCATTTAAATCCCATATCCAGTGGCTATCAAGCTATCAACCATTCACTAAGATTTTAATACAAACACCACTTGCTCATCAAATACTGGTGTTCCAGGTTTGGCACACAAAAGCCCAAATATCAATTCACGAAGTAAAATCCATAAACAGACTTGGAACTTTTTGGAATCTGCATGCAAAGGGGAGGTCACCCTACCCCAGCTAAACAATTCCCACCACCCATCTACAATCTCTCCCATTAGGCATTGGACATAACTATTAAGGCAATCAAGTAGCAAAGCTGCAAACGATCGAACAAAACTAAACTTCCGTAGACATAAAAGGAAAAAATAAAAGTCAACATTTGTATCATGTGCAACGATGAATTATATAGAGTAGAAATATACCAGCTTGAATACAAACTATTAGTAATGGGCCAATGGCAAGACAAAAAAGCAACAATGGAAGCTCCAACAAAAAAGGAAATTTTACGACAAATATTAGATAAAATGACAAACTCCTAACATTATGGTCCACCGAGAACTCCATTAGCAAACACCATCAACTAATTCAAAACAGGACAAAGACATCACATCAGCATAAAATCCCAATCTAAGCAAGCCTACAGCATGAAAACCACCATTAGGTCAACCACGTAAAAAATACAGCAACCTGCATATGCGGAACTTAAAGAAAGTCATTGACTGGCATGAATTCCGTCTCCTAAGGGATATGATCCCTCTTTGCTTGATGTGGCTTACTCGGAGAGACAGGAATCCGCAATGTTTTAGTGGAATCAAAAGACGACTTGAAAGTTCTTTTGTTAGAAACTTGTATGGTTGGGACTCGAGGTCTCGTAATATGGTAAAGCTTTTTCACCACCAGAGTGTATGCGGCCATTTTTTTGCTTTTATTCAAACTCTTTCTGTATGGGGGTGGCGTTCCTTTTAATGCCTGGTTTATGAAATTATTTACTCCAGAAGAGAATTTGAGTTATTAAATAGACAAATGGCAACTCCAGAAACTAATGAAACCAAAGCATTTCGAAACAGGGAAACAGAACCTCTTCAACCGCCTTCTCTCTAAGGCGTTCAGAAAACCTCAGTGCCTTGATCTCCGCATGCGCTTCCCCCAATTCTCGGTCCTTATCTACACAAAAAGAACGAACACAACACCACCCCAAATCAACAACCAAAATCGAAACATTACCAACATCATAACAAAAAAGAACACATCGCTAAACACCGGATCTCACCCCTGACTTCATTCTCCAACCGATTGAGCTCCACCTTGACCGGATCCGATCCGTGGAGCAAATTCATAAACTCATCGGCGTCCATACTCGGCCGCAACGGAGCTCTCCGCCGTGAACTCCTCCCCTCCCTGAACGATCCCGAAACCGTCAATGGCGTCGCGAGAACATTACCTCCGTTCTCCGTCGACACCGGTGACACTCCCCCTCCGTCGCCGGAAACCTCTGCCATCTACGGATCTACCTCTATATTACTATCGCTGCACCTCTATGGTTTCGAATCGCTCATACTACGTAGCTATAAATGCTGAGACGGAGACTGTGATGTGTATCTAGGATGTGGAAACGTTTTCTATGCTTTTAAATCTGCTATTGGGCTTGTGAGCTACATCTCTCTAGAAATGTGTTTCTGTTTGTTGAGAGAGAGAGAGAGAGAGAGAGAGAGAGTGTGTGTGTGTGTGTGTGTTCAGGTATTTGAGGATTAACCATTATAATAACAAAATACTTGGAGCTAATCAGCTAAAAACAGAGACGATTAAGCAGACAGCACTGGTACTGTTAGCAGAGAGAGAGAGAGCGTGGAGTCGGACTGTGGAGTAGAGTAGTAAACTATGTACTCTAGAATTATTTAATATTAATACAGGTTTCTTCCCCACAACATTCAAAAGGAAAGGGCAAAACAGCCCTCCTTCTCTGGTATTTGAAAACATTATTCTATTTTTTTATTTTTGAAATATTATGTTATTATTTCTTCCACCATTAAAATCAAATAGACCTCATTAATTAAGTTACTGAAATTTCTATGGAGAGCCAAAATATATGAGCCGACCCAATAATGATATGCACTGATAAGTTGAGCTGAGCCAGAGATCATAGACCGTGTCGACAGCGTGGGGCTCTGGCCGGCGTATTGTCGAACCGGTCTTAGAAGTCCGGTCTGGAATATTAGCACTTGGTTATCAAGTGATCCGCTTCAACAGCACGGAGTTTCAGTTGATATTATGCTGAACGGATTTACTACGGAGGAGGTACAGGCTTTACCAATGGCCGACTTGACGTCCTGCCGTTCGGCTGAGGCGATGGAAACCTTCTAGAATGGTAGCAAATCCCAATTAGAAAAATGCACGTATAGCAGTAACCAAGTTAAAAAATGCACCAAATTTGGAATGCCTCCTTGCATGAAATTATTGCGATTTGATACCACTGAACAAGGAAAAATTTCCTAGAGATTGTATTACTGTATATTGCACTCAATAACTTATAAATAAGAGATAATAGGCCATTAGTCAGGTACTCTATCATTAATTGTGTAATTACTATTATGCTTTGATCTCTCAGTGTCCTGACTTTAGCATCGGAGTGTCTTCAGGTTAGAAACAACCTGTTGGTTGTTCTTTGTGTAGGAGATTGGAGCGATTCAAGTGGAAGAATATTCGTAACCTCCAAAATTGGTGACTCCGCTGGGGATGGTAGTCTCATTCGTCTGAAGAGCATAAATGTCTAAACTAAACAACCACCAAAATCGACAGAGAAGGACAGGTGGGCACCTTTGCTTCAAAAGACAAGGGCCCTCTTCTCATCGACAACACCCATTCAGAGGAACGACCTCCAGCTGCACCTCAGAAAATCGACAACTCGTGAGTACATCAAACAACTGGAGCAGGATGTGGAGAAAAGGGACAAAACCCTGAACAGTCTGGACTTAGAGCTCATTCAACTCAAGGTGGGCGTGCATAGAAACCAGGCTCCAGTGACGAGCCAAACTCAAGACAAAGAATACTCTAGGACCATTACTCCGCCCCACAGAGAGCATTCTGGATATGTGTCTGTACAACATAAACTGGGCTCTTAGGCGATGGCCAATTGTCGTGACGGTGGAAAAGGGGTGCGCCGTGTGCGAAGCCCATCGCCGACACGACAATTGGGAAAGAGGAAGGAAGGCTAGCAAGTCTCGGCATTTGAGAGGCTGGGTGAATAAGAGGTAGATAGTTGCCCAACAAACAACCACCAGGCTGCAGGCCGAGCCGAAAAGTGGTAGATTTGTGGGATAAGCTAGACAAAAATAGGTGTGGGCCCAAGGACGATCGACCGGTGGCCCAACACGAGGTATCAGCTCAATCCAATTGAAAGTTGCACACGAACGTCTCATCTCTACCCCGTTCACTAGAAATATTGAGTCGGTTAAACCTCCCCCTGGGTTCAATCATCCCAAGTTCAACAAGTATGAACCTAAGACCGACTCATACACCCATCTAGTCCACTATCAACAGATGATGTCACTATACTCCAGCAACAACGCGCTCATGTGCAAACTATTCACATCAAGCCTGGGGTAGCTCGGCCGGTTGTGGTTCGACAAGCTCCCAAAGGGCTTGATTAGCTGCTAGAAGGATCTCTGTTTGGTGTTCTCGGTTAGGTTTATCACCAACATGAAGGTCAAGAAGGAAGTAGATGCCTTTCTCAGTCTGCGCCGATCAAAGTTCGAGTCGCTGTGGCAATATGCGGCTCGATATTAGGAATTATACAATAAGATTGATGACTATGATCCCAAGATCACTGTTACCTCGTTCAAACTCGATCTCAACTCAAAGAGCAGGGTTTGAATATTTACTGCTTATTTCGCCGATGCATATGGATGAGCTTATGAGCCATATCAAATCGTATGCTCGGCTAGAAGAAGCTAGGGATGAGAGGAGCAGAGCCGAGCAGAATGGGCAAAGTCGAGTGGAAGGAAGCAAGGAGCGCCGACGAGAAATTAATATTGTGAAAACTAGAGAGAGAAAAGAGATCCAGTCATTCGTATATGTGGTCGAGAAAACAATTTTCAAGATTCCTCGATTCCAACTTGTCCGAAAGATCGAGCATGAGCCCTTCTTCAAGTGGCTGAACAAGTTGATGGGGGATTCTAAATCCAAGAATCAGAGATTAAGATGTTTGTACGATAGAGACCAAGGATATATGATGGCCAATTGCCGACATTTCAAAACATTCCTAGAGGAAATGGTGGCCAAGGGTCGCCTAAATGAATGGATTGATGAGGAGAAAACAAAAGTTGGCGCGCATAAGGATGACAGCAATCGAGCAACAAATGCCGAAGAGGTACGTACCATCAATGTCATTCATGGAGTGGTGGATCATGAAAAAGAAGAAAGACTTAAGGCCAAACTGCAACTCATTGTAGGACAAAAGGTTATGAGGGTGGAATTAGCTCCCAAGAAACGCCAAAAGGAGCCCAAAGGGGTGATCACATTCATCGATCGAGATCTGGAACGAGTACGACATCCGCACAACGATGCCTTAGTCATAAAATTGAAAATTGACACGTGGTTTGTCAAATGGATCTTGGTGGATCTCGGTAGCTCGACTGAGATAATGTACTACAACCTGTTCAAAAAGATGGGGTATAGAGAGACCGACCTACAACCAACCGAAGTACTATCAAGCTGACCTACAACCAACCTCTGCGATTTTGGTACGAGTAAGTGGGCATAGTCACTTCCGACTCAACCTATCAAGCCATTTTGTGCACTGCCGGCATTCTGGATTCTGTCTTACTTTCTTGCGACATGGTGGTGAAATGGACGCCGATCAACCTCAAGGTTGTTGTGTCTCAGTGGAGCCGGGACACCCATACTGTCCGCAGTCCATGGGGGGAGGTTGGCCCCAGCCTTGAGGACGTCACTATGTTACTCTACCTTGACACCCTCGGGTCACACACTTTTGATCCTTCCAAGGTCTTGCAGTCGGATCAGACTAGGATTGACCAGCTCCATGTAGCTTTCACGGAGTCCAGTCTGTTGGGTTCCAGATTCAGTTCTACCAGGGAGAGACATGACAATTCCTCGATGAAGAGGTCTAATGTTGGTTGCAGTATTTCTTTAAGGACATTCAGCCGAAGGCGCCCATGGCTCTGGTGGAGTGTGATAGTCCTACCTATCGAGGTAAGCTCTACTTCACGGGCTTTTTGATATACTTCTTGTCTTTCTTCGTTATGCTCAGCTTCCACTCTGAGGGCTCGAGCCCACTCACTTTTCACTTGGCGGTGCATATTTCGGTGGGGGATCACATCCCCATGGCTCTGTTGTTTCTGGGCTCCTTATTCCACTAGCTAGATCAGATTCATGTCGACATCGAGCGGTCCATCAGGAGGTACAACATTTTCTCTATGAAGCAAACTCAGTTTCTTATTTGTTTTTTCTATGAGCACTTCCTTGTTGTAGCCCCTATGCCCACTGTTTTCCCCGTTGCAAGGTTCGAGCAGCACCTTGATGCTTTAGGTTGACTGGTGGAGGACGAAGTCAAGGTTTTCCGACCTTAGTCTCTCTGCTAGTCGGGTCGGTCTGTAGCTAAGCTTTGGGGGGCTAGTTTTGATTGGTGTGAGTAATTTGTCGCTCGCCCTTATATATAGTTAGAGCCCTTTGTCAAGATCCCGTCCTTTCTTCTTACACTACGGAGGCAAGATACCTCGACCTCGCTGACCGCTCTACGCCTCGACACCTCTTTGCGCTTACCACCTTTGCACACTTTTGTCCTTACTCACTCGCGGTCCTGAGTGAGGCAGGACCGTCGTCTGCCGTATACTATCTGGATCAGGTTTCTTTGCAGTTTGGGTATGATCTGGGGGTACCCGACCCCACACCTATTTTATGGCGTTTCTTGCCAACATTAGTCGTTTTGTCCATGAGTACCAGTCGGACCTCTTTAACGGGTATATCTGCGTCCCATTGTTGCTGAGATTCCAGATTGGCCAGTTCACGACTGCGCACCTTGCTTTTTGGAGGTAGAATTTGGACTACTTTTTAGATTTTGTTCATAGGCCGGCTATCGTCCAAACTAGTTCATTTGTCTTCTTGTGGAAGCTTTCCCTACGCCTAGCGCGTAAAGGGATCGACCATCGCCCGGCGAGCCATTGGGCCCTGCTTGTCAGCACGCTGCCTCTCCAAGCTAACACTGCTGTTACGTCTTCATCCACTATTGTTTCGACTCTGACAGGACCCGTCGTGATGCACCGCACGATAAAGTGTCTGAGGAAGGTATGTCATCTGTCATTTCCTTCACTTTTTATGCAGACATATTCTGTTTTATCTGTACTTCGATATTTGAGCTTCTTCTGGTTTTATTTTTAGGGTCTCCCTTGGGTTGCTGCCGCTCCTCCCGGCTCCTTGTTCAAACTTTTGGACCTAGCACCAGGTATGCATGACTCTATGTTCAAATTATTCCATCTTCGCATGAATGTTCTCTTCTATCTTTGATAACTTGTAATTCTCTTTTTTGTAGTGCGCTTCGATGACGACAAAGATCAAGTCCCAATCTCTTAGCTCCACAAGAAGAGACAATCTGCTCGCCCTACAACTATGGGCGCTCGTGACACCACCTTTGAGGCTTCGTCGTCGAGCTCAATTTCTAAGAAAGGGTTCAGAGGATGATCTCTGAGACATGCATGTTGGTACTTCAGTTCTTCACTGTCCTCCCGAGGGCATCGTTCCGACACCAACAAAGATTGTCAACATTGATAGTTTCTCCTCAAGGCCGACTATTGCTGGACACATTCCAGTTGTTGGTTTACCATCCGCAGACTCTCCCAGCAACGCCTCCTGTGCCACCAGTCGTGCCACTACAGCCTCTTCTATTGCACAGTCTGACACTGCCGTTCCTCCCCCCTATGGGGCTTGCTGCTCCCGAGTCTCCTCATATTGACCCCAATTCTGCGGAGTTTGCCATTGCTGGTTTTAGGGATGCTCGACAGACTGGGTACGAGCCACTTTCGATAGACTACTTCTAAGGTCATGGGGTTTCTTCTCCTTTTGGAGCAGTTTTGTCATCTCGCAGTGACATTTCGTCACACTATCATGATCTCAACGAGAACTCTCCTTCTATTGTGACTTCACAAGCGGCTGATTTGAGGTTTCTTTCCATGCTCTTGCCCGCTACATTTTCTTTGCGGTTGCTACATAGCACTCCTAGCTGGGAGCCGACCAGTTTGGAAAGGTTGTTTGGGGACATGGGGGATGGGAGCTTCCCCAAGCAAATGCCTACTAGTTGTCCATTGACTTAGGTCAGTTTGCTGCCAGACGAGGGCGTTCCATCACGATTTCCAGTGAGCCCCTCAAGGAACATGACGCTGTTGTGTGTGATATACTTTTTAGGCAGGGCCCTCTAGGCGCCAAGGGAGGCGGTAGCATGGCTTCTCATCACATGCAACCTTCGGACACACTGGACATGGGTCTTGACTTTGGTGATTTCACGGGTTTTGCCTTCCCTCGAGCTCAAGCGGAGTTGTTTCATGCCGTGTTGGTCCATTACCCCGAGACCTTTGATTGGTTTTGCGCCCATTCAGTGATTGTAGCCCCCATGTTCTTGATGACTTTCTTCCACTTCGTGAACTGGGTTCGTCCGATGCTCATCAGTGACCTCAGTGGCCTTACTTGGTCCTCTGTTCTGCTTGTCATTAAAGCACTGAAGAAGATTGGGGTATGCTGTTCCTAGTTATTGCCTCGGCTCGACGAGGCCTATGCCATCTATTCCTCCTATGCCGCTGAGGCGATCGCCGTGAAGTGCCGCGAGGCAGTAGACAGTTGCCAGAGAGACTTGCTCGTGTTGGACGCGAAACGGGATACTGCCTTGGCTGTTGCTCCCCGGCCCGTCGGGTCGACTTTTTGCGGCCTTTTGACCTGTTTCTAAGGGGTTTCTTGTAATAGTTTTCTTTTCTTTTTTATTTTCCTTTGATGCATGAGTGTGTACTTCTTTCTTTTGAGTATCTGGTCAGACTTATAGTACACATTTGATGTTGTTGTAGTATGACATCTTTTGTATTGATTCAAGGGGAATTACATGTTCTTGCTTTTTCTAATACAACTCTCTCAGTGAAAAGAACAAAATTAAGGCAAAAATTCTAAGAAAAATATGTCTTTAAGAACTTTATATTGATCAGGCCATTTGGAAACCTGTCCACTACTCTTACTATTTTATTATAGTCGCTGTCGTTTGCCTCCGTGACTCGGTAAGAGCCCTCGGTAAGAGCCCTCTCATCTTGGTGAAAATTTGGGTGTCAGTAAGTTCCTCATAACGGCCCTTATCGCCTTCCAGATTAGGTCTCCCTCCTTGAACATCCATGACACGACCCATTTGTTGTAAAACTTGGCAACAGATTGCCAGTATCTTTTGAGGTTCTGGGATGCTGCGTTGTGCCTCTCCTCCAAGGCTTCGAGATTGGCTAGTCGCTCCCCATAGGTGACTTCTGTGGCCAATACCAACCTTGCAGAAGGTACGACAATCTCGGCTGACAACACTGTCTCGGCCCTGTGAACCAGATTGTATGGACTAGCCCTGCTGGATTTCTTCTTCGAAGTTCTATATGCCCAGAGGGCAACCACCTAGTGGTTTGCCCATCCTTCCTTTTGCTCGTCCAACAGCTTGCTCAATATTCGAATGAGGGTCTTTTCTGTTGCCTCCGATTGGCCATTCCCCTGCGAGTAGTAGGGGATGATGTCTTGTGCTTGATATCATACGACTCCAACAAACGCCGCACGTCTCTGTTTATGAGCGGGGTCTTGTTATCTGACAGGATAACTTTCGGTATCCCAAACCTATATATAATATTTTCCTTCATGAAGTTTGCCACAACCGCCTTTGTTGCTTTCTTCAATGGTACTGCCTTGACCCATTTGGTTGATATCTCTATGGCGGCCAGTATCTAGTGATTTCCTCGTGTTGGCGGCTGAATGGGGCAAATGAGGTACATTGCCCAATTCTGGAAGGGCCATGGAGCCTGTGTGCTATGTAACTCCACCGAGGGTGCGTGGACCAAGTTTTTGAACTTCTGGCATGGCTGACACTGCTTCACGTGCCTCTTCGCATCTGCCTCTATAGTTGGCTAGTAGTACCCCAAGATGATCAGTTGCTCATAAGGCTTTCGCCTACCTTGATGTTCCAGTTCGTGGCCTCCCCCACAGGACTACTTCGATCTCCGCACCCGCTAGGCACCTCAGCGGGTCTCCATCCAGTGTCCTTCGGTATAGCTCTCCTTCCTACAGGAAGAACCTCGGTATTTGACCTTACTCGCATCTCCTGAGTCAATAGGGTAGGGACCCTTCCTTCAAGTAGTCTATGTACCTCTGGCGCCAGTCAGTTAGTTCCTCTGTAAAGTTGGACTCCTTCTAAGTCATTCGGAGCGAGCAGCGAGGGCACTCCCTCTGCACAAGTGCTGCGTCATTTTTCATCTCTGGCCGGTAGTAGCCTTGCCTCTACACCCTCCTATAGAGCGCGATCTCCTCTTCCTCGCAGGTATCTCCGTGTATCCCGTGCAACTTCTGCTTAGCCTCCTCAGCCCCTACACATCTCGCAAGGTAATACAGTTCCCCGCGAAGGGTACAAAACTGGGCTACCATTGTGGGAGCCATTTGTCCACCTCCCCTGCTGAGCTGTTTGCGAATCGAACTTCTCTGGTCTTTTGTCACTAAATGTCTGGTGAGTTTTCAAATCTCTGCTGGCTTTGTCCTTCTTGTAATTCAAATCCATCCTTTGTTTTGCTCAAATTCTGTCCTTGCCCCCAAGGTCGCGAGGGCATCAGGAAACCTATTCTCAGTCCTCAGTTGATGAGAAATTTTGATCCGGGTGAAACTCTCTAGCAAATTTTGGACCATGGTGCTTTAAAGTGCCAGGGACGGCTCATTGAGTGCATAGGCCCCGGTGGTCTACTTGATAACTAGTTTGGAGTCTCCTAGTATTTCCAGTCATTTGATACCGACGGCTTCCGCAGCTATCATTCCCAATATCAATGCTTCGTATTCGGCCTCGTTGTTCATGCACTGAAAATCCAGTTTGTAAGCCAGACGCCTCTTCCCTCCTTAGTCATTCTGGAGGACGACACCCACTCCACCGCAGCTTCCACCCATGGCACCATCAAAACTTAGTGTCCATTCTCTTTTTGCATCGACTGCGAGTGCTTCAAAATCTTTCCCGGGCAAGTTCTCCTCAAATGGTTCACATTATCCACTTGGAAATTGGGCCAAAAGATCTGCAAGCGCTTGACTCTTTATGGCTTTTGGAATGACGCATGTGATGTTAAACTTGGCTAGCGAGAGTAGCCACCTCACAGCCCTTCCGGTCAAAGCTGGCTTGGACAGTAAGTATCGTATTGGATCGCTCTTGGTGACCACTTGCACCGGGAAGGCAAGAAAGTAATGGCGCAATTTTTGTGCCGCGAATACCAGTGCCAAGCAATGTCGTTCCAATGGCATGTACCACTCCTCTGCTCTTTGGACCTTTTTGCTGATATAGTACACCAATCGCTCTTGTTCGCTAGTCTCCTGGACCAAGAGCACCCTGATGGACTTTGGCATGGATGTGAGGTAGAGCATCAATGTCTGCCCTTTCTGCGTGCCACCATGGTTTGCGGGGATGTTAGGACCCCCTTTACTCTATCAGATGCCTCCTGATGTGCTTCACCCCACCAAAACTAGCAGTCCCCTTTGAGCAAACTGGAGAATGGGGCTGTGATTTCTTCCAATGCTGGAATGAAGCACCGCAAGTTTGATACCTTCCTAGTTTCTTCAGTGACTTTTGGGAATTGGGTGGCGGCATCTCCACGATCGACCCAATCTTCCTCTCGTTTGCATCAACCCCATGCCAGTGTACCAGGAATCCCAAAAACTTCTCTGCCACTATTCCAAAGGCACACTTCATTTGTACTTGCGACACCTACAGAACACTGCCTCTAAATCATCGAAATGGCTCTCTCGTTCTTTGGACTTCACCACCAAGTCGTCAATGTAATCTTCCACTGACTTGTGGAGCATGTCATGGAAGATTTCCATCATGGCGCGCTGGTATGTGGCATCTACATTTTTTTAGGCCAAAAGACATGACAGTGTAGTAGAAATTCCCGAGAGGCATCCGAAAGGCTGTCCTCTCGGCGTTGCTTTAGGCCATCTTGATTTGGTTGTACCCGCTGAACCCGTCCATGAAGGAGAACATCTATTGACTAGAGTTGGTGTCCACCAGAGTGTCCATGTGGGGCACGGGGAACTTGTCTTTCAGGGATATCTTGTTGAGGTCTTGAAAGTCCACCCATATTCGGATTTGTCTGTTCTTAGGAATGACATTGAACTAGACTCCCTTTAAGGATGTTCTAGGCTGATATAAATTTCTTCTATTCGGAGTAATGCCAAGAATGACACATTAAAACATTACGAGAATATATAAATTGATGACACGCGTGATTCAAGAAATTGTAATTGGTGAATTGAGGAACCATGATATATTGAGAAGTTATTGATGCATTTTTCTTAACTTAATACTGTTTCCGCTTGCTTTCTATTTCTCTTGTATAGATATTGATGTTCGCACAGTATACTATATCATGTCATCCGCCTGTAATATTTGTGTAGATTTTTCTACTAGGTTGTCAAGCTCAACCTTTCATTCTTTTCAGGTGCAGCCTTAGAGTAGTAGCATGGAGTGTCTTGGATGACATATTTTTTTTAAAGATTGCATGAAGAGAGCTATTTATTTATTTTTAGACCTTCTTTTGAAAAGCTGCATTATAACTTGTACTTTGGTTATTTGATTCAAATATTGTAATAATTTAAATCTTTGATTTGTCTACGATGGTTGTTGGGTTGAGATAACCCTATTCTGTAATCTCTTTGAACATGAAACATTTTGGATCTATCAAGAATGAACTTTTTAAAACTTGGTGAGTATTGTGAGGATTTTATTTAATATTATTGTATGACTTATTATGTTAAAAATTGAGGGCATGACAATATATATAGGTGTATATATATATCTATATGATTAATTTATGTAGATGACACATGGCAAAAAGCTCTGGCTTCTCCTAAAAAGACACTCTGTCATACTATATAGTCAAGGCTAGTCCCGAGATAAGCCTTGCAAGCCCTTCCGCTCAAGCAACCTCTAGCAGGGGACAATATTTTTTCTTATAAATATATAAAAAAACAATAGAAATTCAATGAAAAAAATTATTATTAATACTAAGTAGACAACCAAACTTAGATCAGATTTGAACAATCTAAATATTGGACTCGGTACTATATATAGTATAGATAATCTATAGATTTGAAACTTTTGAATTTTAATCTCTTAGATTCGATTAGGAAAACTGACTTAAAACGAAAGAATACATACGAGTATTAAAATCCCTTGTAAGTAGTACGAACTCTAGTGTATGAAAATGGGTCACCACTAGCTACTTGACCTTTTATCTTTATCATATATAAATAAAACCTATTATCTTTTTCCTTAGTTTTGGACTCGAAGTTAATCGCTAAATGGCTCGACATATTATCTATATTATTATGTATTGTAGGACAACTTTTAATAAAAGTCATTCTGAGCATAACAAGTGGCGTAATAAGATTGGGTTAGAAGTTAAATTGGCAAATTAAACAAACATTAATACTGTAAATATTAATTGAATGATTATCCTTAACAAATCATATTAATTGAATAACTTAAATTCTAATGAATAATTATCCTTAACAAATCAAATACAAACTTATCATTTTTTTATCAAAAGCATGTCAGGTGGCAAGTCATGATTGGATTAAAAAATTAAGTCCCAAACCTGATAGCCTTCTAAATAGTTCAAATTCAAAACAATACTTTGATCAAATAATAATCAAATTCCTCTTAATAAATTAAATTCAAATGAATAAGAAGTGGGTTTTGGGGTTTGAATTCATGCTTACCATAAGTCCTAAACCCACTAGCCGATACTCCTGTTTCCAAGTTTTTGCAACAAAAACTGGAGACTTTGTCAGCGAAATTCACATATATGTGGACAATAATTTAGATTGACGAATGCGTTGTGATGTTGAGTTTTTGTGCAGGAGTGTTGAAAAAAGAATTAAAAGTGCATTGTCATGGATAGTAACTACGGTTATTGTGTTGTAGTTTGGTGCATGAAATTTTATACAGTTAATTTTCTTTGAAATTAATGCCGTCATTTGCATTTCGTTTAAAATTATAAAATAACATGTGATTTTGCGTTGGTATTAATATAGCGTAGTGTATATTTCAATTCTTCTATGCACGGGCTTTTGGCTAGTTACTTGGCAACCACCAGCAAATAATTTAGTATTAAAATGGAGGATTCTAGTCCAAATCGCGGAACCAAAAAAGCCGTTATGGACGGAGGGATTAGACCGTTTTGGCATGCTTGTCAGACCTTTTTTTCATTTATTTTTATAAACCTTCAGCCTAGTTTGGATTTGAGACTTGAATTCTAAGTTTGGAAAAGTAGATTTTTATATTATATTACCCCCCCAGGTTTAGAGTTCACCAGAAAGTAGGGTTCACTCATAGCACCAGGATTGGTATGAAAGATATTTACATATAAAGCCATGCTATTAGTCTCATTATTACCTGGTAACCAGCTAACATAGTATCGAATGATGTTGCAACATTGCGTACTTCTGAAGCACCTAATTGTAGGGAAAAATTATGAGCACAATACTCCGATAGTCCAGAAAATGAATATCAATTTCCATTGATTATTGAAATCGAGTTACAAAAATATAAATGAATGAATCAAACAATACATTTATAAACTGTAAGAAAAAAAAGAACATTAACAATAGTTCAAATGCAATATCAAACCCAAGTCATGCGGATTCACAATACCCTTAAAACAGGTTCACCGCCTCACTGTGGGTGTTGGAGGATAACACTGGCGTCTTATTATCTAAGATAAAACGACTCCTTAGTCGAAAAAACACTGACCTTTCAACTGTCTGTCGGACTTACTGTGTCTATCTGTCTCTCTCGCATAAAGAAATTAAATTTGAGAGTTCTTTGTAAACAAAATTTCTTTATCGCAAACTAAAAACAAGACAATATTTATAAAATAATGGAACAACCTTTCGGATGCAAAGCCGTTGAAACTTTTGTGTTCATGATATGAATTGAAGCATCAATGGAGACTCTTGGATTGAAAAACATACGAGACTTTTCGATTGTCGTAAAACATTCTGGTGTCCCAATTCATTTACAGTCCTGTGCAATTTGGCATTTTTCCCTTTGTGGACCCAATTCAATAATTTGTTCCATTTAGATTGTAAATAACGTGAAATCGCTTTAAGTATGGCGTATCGCCCAACACCTTCATCAACCCACCCTTGTTGATTCTTAATACTTGTAATTGGTTTTGATTTGCTTCGGTGATGGAAGCCCGAGGTTTGATCTCTTTCATCACCTTCAAATGCCAAGTAATGCACCAGAAAAGACGATTTCGAAATTAAGAGTCTGCAAATTTCAGTTTGATAAGAGCACGCCTAGAGAGAATTCAAAGACATTCGCTTGCTCTGACCATACGTTGGGAACCGAATATTTAAGTGAAGACCACTGGTTTGATAAGAGCACGAATACTTGTGTGACGCTATTTTTATTAACTCATGTATAAGGTCCGGAACCGATCTGAACTAACTCCGTGTTTACTCTCCAAAAACTCCAAGTAATTATTGCGTTGATTTCGAGTACGATTTGGATAGATAATGAGTTTCAAACAAAGTGAGAAGGGTACTGGAACCAAGGCAAGAGGGTAGTGGAATTAATAGAGTTTTACCCGTAAAGTTTCTAACAAATTTAAACTATTAATAACAGTCGATATATGACTGCTACCTATAATCTGAGTTTGAACTGCGGAGGAACAGGATAAATACGAACAGACTTTTCTTATATCCGGAGTTTGGCCACAAGAATGAGTCCAACGTCGCTCTGCCTAGGAGGAGACCGAAAACAAAACGCTCTTCCTGAAGAGTAAAGAAGATAAACTGATTTAAGACCTTGATTTACAATTAACATCAGCGCTTATCGAACCTTGAAGCGAATGGATCTCTTAAGGCTGTCTTTTAAGCAAGCACCTGCAAAAATAAAAGATTACAAAAAAAAAATTGTGAAGGAAGTTATGGAGGAAAGGAAAACATGAAAAAGTAAGCTAAATTAATTCTTCCATGTTTCCAGCAATCTTGATACGAATGCATACCGAAAGAAATTGTGTTGCCAGAAACACCGACCATTGGAACAATTTTCCTTGGCCCACATCCTTCAAAGAATCAAGCTTGCAGTTTCTTAATTCAGTGGTGCTACGGATATAGAAATATGTATGGGAACATCTACTTCATATCCACGATAGGGGTTGATCCTGAATAAACACTTGGAGTGGGACTCATACCCATTGTGAGTATAAAGTAGATTTTCGGTACCCATAACATCGTTAGCATAAAGACCTTTGAGGCCGAAGTCTTCTCTCATTGAATCCTTAACTAAAGATGATGCAATAGTCTTACAAAAACGGGGTCAAATGCGCGCCCCCCCCCCCCCCCCCCCCCCCCCCCCCAGCGGTAATTATAACAGATTCACTTACAGACAATGCTACAGTGAGACCAAAGCACGTGAATGGTACCTTCATTTTCCAGTGTGATGCTGCTGCTGCACATCATGTTGAGTATGTGACTTGGTTTTCTTTAAAAAAAGTCACGGATCATGTCTCATGTAGCCACTGCAGAAAACCATTTACAGTGACTTCTATTTCTGTTGTCGGGGCAAACATATTTCCAGGTAAGCTTAGTTCCATGGTCCTGCTGAATCAGCTGGTAAACACTGAACATAAACATGCTCATTCAGGAGCATGTAATGAATACTGATACTGTATTCAATGGGTCAATGTTACTTATGGACTCTTCACAAAAAATTGCAATTTGTTTTTATTTATCCCGTAAATTAGTTTGCCAGAAACCATCAGATACTGGTATCCCAAATAAGGGGAATTCAAACAATTAACTGTAGTTTAAACAAAAGTGGAATAACTCCATTCCTATCAGATGCGTACAAAAGAAAATGACCATAAAATGAAATATGGGATGAGGGGAGGAGAAACGTAACTCTCAGAATAAAAACAAAGTTTCTGCTCAACATGGCATAGTTTCCGTCCATCTATGGCCCTGCAGCTGTTTAAGAAAATATAGCTAGTATCCCAGAAAAAGGGATGATATTCACGGTCAAGACTTCTTTATAACTACAATCCAAAGTTTGTCTCAACTGTCCAGAAGTTTAAGAGTAAATTAGACATAGAACAACTCTCAATAGACACGAGGAAAAAACACTTCTTGTGCATTTAAAGAAAATCATTTCCCTTCGAAAACCAGGCAATATAATCCTTTCCAGTAAGATTCACACAGCTCTTGAAAAATCAGAGAACCTTACCGTACGAAGGTTAAATTAGTGGAGTTGAAACTATTTACTCAACACAGATCCACAAATTCGAGCTACAGAGACTTCTCACAAATGCAGGTTCCAGCTTCATCCCTTAATTGGTTCTCAGAAGGCAGCGAAGAAAATCAGCATGTAATGCATGGCCACTCTGCACCGCATACAGTTCACTTAGAAACTTGATCAACTGAATAAGCAGTAACTACCAAAGAAAATTGGCTGTACAAAAGAAACAAAGAGACCGCTGAAGGAAAGAAAGTCCAGCCAATTGATATAATATTAGCCAAACTTGAGGGTTAAATTTGTGGTCGGGTGATATTTAGAATTAAACAATCCCATGGGGGATTAGAGGAAACATTTCCAGCATCCAGAATACGACCATAAATGAGGCAAAATATAAGCACACATTGCTCATGGAGTTGATGTAGATACACGGGAAATATCTTTTAGTGCTACAAATAGGAACATTGTCTAGGACAACTACAATGAAGCCATCTGAGCAAAAAGGTCAAGTTGACTATCAACTATAGCTGCATCTGGTTCTTTGAATAAACACAAAGATAGAACTATGTACTCCATCGAACACATGCAAGCACCCAAGAAGTCTTGCCCATTATTTTATTTCTACGTTTTGATTAAACATGGCCATGCCCATGGTATTACACAGTTAAGTTATCAACTACCCGACACGACATTTGCAGTCTATAGACCAGAGATATGAATCATACAAGAGCTACCAACGTAGAAGGAACAAAAGGGATACATGCCTTGTAAGCAACCACGTGTGCCACTGGAAGCCCTTGACTACCACACCGTGCCAAAAGGGAAAGGTCGCCAATAAGATCTAAGACCTTATGTCGACAAGGTTCATCCTCAAAGCGCAATGGTGGATTCAACCAACCTCTACTGGTACTATACAACAAACTTTAGTTATTTAATGACATCAAACCAAAATTTAATTCAATAAAAGAACAGCAGAAATCATGCAAAAGAAAGGACAGATTAAGCAGAGAACAGAACGAAAATAAATAGGGCTCCTAATTTATACTAGTGTAGCAATAGAATCATGAATATTTGCTAATCAAAGAACTAAAGAAGAAACAGAAAATGTAATGTCTTGATACCAAGAATTACAATATCTCGGCGGTTCAAAGGCTACAGAAAACCTTTATAGTTTGCCAATATAAGATACAGAAAAGGATAACAGGATGAAAATAAAGCACTTAAATCAGCGCCCAAACCTACATCATATTTCCAAGACTAACTCTCATAACGAGAGCAGAAATGCAAATCAAGAAATTTAGAGGTTCACTGCAGCACTGCCAAGAGACTCTACACAGTGCTTTTATATAGGTTAGACAACTTCCAACTTGCTGAGACCAAATCTCAAAAGTGGTGCAATTAAACATGGTAAAAATGAATTGGATTCTTTACAAAGGCAAAGCTGTGGCAATGGAGTAGAACTTATGTTACAGATGTAGGTTGAGCTTGTGAAAGTAGAATTACCTATTTATTGTTTATCTATCTTTCTAGCGTAGTCTTTTTTGTTTATCTTTTATTATAAGGGTAGCCTATATATTCCGTCTCAGCCTTTGTATTATTCTTGTCAAAATCAAATAAATAAATTAACTCCTCTTTTTCCATCTCCCAAGGATAGGTTTAGGGCTCTATTAGCACCAAACGACTTCTCCTCTGCACAATGTTTAGGGTTTCCAGGATCTGCTTCTGCAATTTGTTTCGCACCAATTGACTCCTCTCCTTTCACTAGATCCGCAGCTTTTTCTCTGTATCTGCATCGTTCTTCGTGGATCTGCATAAGGTTTAGGATTTTCAAAATCTGCATCTACATTCTGTTTTGTACCAATCGACTCCTCTCACTATATCTGCATCATTCTCTCTTGACCTACATAGCTCTCCCTTGATCTGCATAAGGTTTAGGATTTTCAGGATCTACATCCGCAATTTGTTTTGCACTAGCCGACTCCTCTTTTTTCACTGAATTTGCATCGCTCTCTGTGGATCTGCATTGTTTTCTCTAGAATATTGTTCTCTCTGTTTGCACCAGCCAAAACCCTTGCCGACAATCAGCAAACATCCGGCGACCCTCGCCAAACCTCTGTCAACACTCGTTGGAACTCCGTTAGTCTTTGCACATGCAATTTCTACCAAATCTGCATTGTTTGACTCTGTTTTCCGTGGTTTTTCTTTAGTTCGTCCTTCTCCCGACCTCGTTTGTCGCTGGCAACCCGACTCCTCCCGTACTCCGAGAACCCTAGCCTCTGACAACCTCGATTTTACCCAATCTACAAGACTTGAGCAGCCTTAGTCCTCCAACAGCTCTTGCAATATCAACTTTTGGCAGTACTCCATACTCCTTCACATTTGAGCAGTTTTAGGCTTACATGGCTGCCACGGAAACTGGTCCTTAACAAGCTTCTACTATGACTACCACACACTCAGGTTTGCATGATCCTAACACCACAGGTATCTTACAACATGGATTTTTTATTCTGATTCTTTTTTCCATCATATGACCCTCAATTTATCTCTTCTTAGTAACTACATTTGCCCTACCTTCCCTATTAGTATTAACATCGCAACTGAATCCCTTATGCATGTTGTTTCTGTCAGTTCTATGTCATCACCTCTACTATCCATCCCTACTGTCTTCTATGTGCCTCAATTGTCTTTAAGTCTTATTTCGATAAGTCAATTGTTTGATTCGGATTTTAATGTTTGGTTCTCTTCTTCTGGTTATGTTGTACAGGATCAGGTGTCCAAGAATCAGAATGGGACTAACTGTAGAATTGGTGACCTCTACATGGTGGAAAGATTGCATATTCCTATGAAGTCTACTTCTACTGCCTTATCGTCTTTTTCTTTGCATGAGATATCCTCCCCTTCTTATCTTTGGCATTTTAGATTGGTACACTTGTCTAATGGGCGTTTGAAACTTTTAGTTAAGTCTGATCGTTAGGTTACAATCTCTATTGGTCATATTTCTGAATGTAGTGGTTGTAAGTTTGCTAAAATATCTGTTTTGCCATTTAATAAAAGTAATTGTATTTTTACCTCTCTTTTATATATTGTTCACACTGATTTGTGGGGTCCTTCCTCAATTGCAATCAAGGGCAGTTCTATATATTATATTTCTTTCATTGATGATTATGGTCAATATACATGGGCTTATTTACTAACAAACAAATTTGATTTTTAAAGTTAATCACAATTTTCACGATATGTGTGCAAACTCAGTTTATACTTCAGTCTGATTTGGGTAGGGAATACTTTCTTTCGGAGTTTGCAAAGTTTTTAGCGACTCATGACACTATTCACCAATCCTCTTGTTCTGATACTCCCACCCAAAATGGTCGAGCTGAGAGAAAGTACCATCATCTCCTGAACACTTTAGATCTTTTCTTTTCTCGTTCTCTGTTTCTTCTGTGTTTTAGAGAGAAGCTGTGATCACTGTAGCCTATTTTTTGAATTGGATGTTTACTCCCTTTCTCCGTGGTACTTGCCCATACGAGTGTCTCTATGGTCAAATTCTCAATTATGCCTTCTCCGTATGTTTGTTTGTGCTTGCTTTGTCCTTCTCGTGAAGAGGGAATGCAGTAAGCTTAGTTCTCATTGTACTCTCTGTGTTTTCTTAGGGTATGACATCAATCAAAAGGGTTATCGTTGCTATGACTTTGTGACCAAGAAGTTGTATTTGTCTAGACATGTTCCTTTTCTCAAGCGTTTGCCATATTCCTCCCTTCCACCCAAACTAGCACCTATCGCTAAGGAAGACTTAGTTCTCATTGATCCATTCCCTGCTGATGTGACCTCTAAGAAATACATCTTTACTTTCGAACTATCTGATCTTTTTGTTGCCTCTTTTGTTCCCTATACTTCTAACTTAGTTCCGTCATTTTCTTCAGCCTACTCTCATCACCGTACTGCTCCTCCTGCTTCAACTCCCGACTCTAGGGCCCCAGCAAACAACCTCTTTGGACCCTGAACTGTTTGACCACCGTTATCCTACTTGTGATTGTCGTCCCCCAGTAAGACTTGACTTTACTAATACTTGTTTCTCTTCTTCCTACCTTTCCTTTCTCTATCGTATCTATACTTATTTTTCACCCAGGTCATATAAAGAAACTTGTAATAATCCTAATTTGGTGCATGCCATGAATGATGAGTTTACTGCCCTTGCTAAAACTCAAACTCGGAGTTTGGTACCCTTGCCAACTGGAAAAAATCTCATTGGTTATAAATGGGTTTACAAAGTCAAAACTCATTTTGATGGCTCTCTGGAGTGGTATAAAGCTCACTTAGTTGTTAAAGAGATAGCTCAAGAATATAAAATGGATTACAAGGAGATTTTCACTCCTGTTGCTAAGATGACCACAGTTTGCACTTTGATCCCTATAGTCATTGTGCGCTAGTGGCCTCTATTTTAGCTAGATGTTAAGAATGCGTTTCTTAATGGGTATTTATCTGAAGAAGTCTATATACACCACCCTCCAGGCCTTTCTCATACTTATGGGCTTGTTTGCCGTCTTTGTCGTGCTCTCTATGGTCTTAAACAGTCTTCTCGTGCTTAATATGAGCGGTTTCAATCTGTTGCTTTACAAAAGATTGAAATGATTCTGCTCTTTTTATTCGCCAATCTTTTACAAGGTAGTTTCTCTTGTTAAATGTAGATGACATGACTATCACGGGTTTTGATCATGCTGCCAGTACTAAGGTGAAGTCACATCTATTTTGCGATTTGAGATGAAGGATTTAGGCCTCTGGTATTTTATGAGTATCGAGGTAGCTTCATTTCCAAAGGATTATCTCTTATCCCAGACCAAATATGCAACTTATGTTCTCCATTGTGCCAATCTCACTGATGATAAGGTTGTCGACACTCTTATCAAATTGCATGCCAAGTTTTCTACTTCCAATGGTTTGTCCTTGATGAGTCTACTAAGAATCAAGAATTAATTAGTTGCTTGGCATTTCTTATTGTGACTCATGTCGCCCATATTGTCAGCCAATTTGTGTCTGCCCCTCTTTCTACCCATTGGATTGTGTTGCTACATATCTTGCAGTATATTCGTTATACTATCTACAAGTGTTAACTGTTCTCTTCTACTTCGAGTATGACACTTATACTTCGAGTATGACACTTATACTGACACTGATTGGGCCAGTGACATCATTGATCAGGAATCCATTTCTCGATTTTTTGTTTTTGTTCGTGATTCTCTTACCTCCTAAAAAAGCAAGAAATAATTTGTTAGTTGCTCGCTCCAGTGCTGAAGCTGAACATCGCGCTGTCTCAAGCGACTACTGAAATTGTTTGGCTCCGTTGGCTTTTGTTTGATATGAGTGTTTCCCTTGACTCTCCCACACCCTTTTACTGTGCTAACAAAACTATTATTCAAATTGCCCATAATTCAGTATTCCATGAGCGTACAAAGCATATCATTTCATTCGTTAACATCTCCAATTTGGCACCATTAATCTACCTTTTGTTCCATCCTCGCTTCAGTTGGCTAATTTCCTTACGAAAACTCAGATGGCTGCTCGGTTTTTGTTTACTTGGCAAACTGGCGATACTCTTTGCTCTTGCATCCTAAGTTTGAGGGGTTGTACAAGTAACATGACCTATTTATTGTTTATCTATCTTTAATTATGAGGGTAGTGCAGTCTTTATTGTCTATCTTTTATTCAAAGGGTAGCATAGTCTTTTTGCATCATTAGGGTTACTAGGGTTAGCCTATATAATCCGTCTTAGCCTTGTATTATTCTTGTCAAAATCGAATGGAATAAAATGTTCTCTTTTTCCATCTATAAGAGCTACATATACTTGCCAAAGCTAGGCTAATTTTTTAATTGCTCACTATTTTTTTGGTTGAGATGGGAAGTTTTCTCCTAACCGTGCAACCACAAAAATAGGATGAAATCTTGCATTGAGCTTACAAGGGGATGAACAGAACCCAAATGAAGGACTCCAAAGGACTAACTCTGCACTTTTGTTGATAACTCTCAAAGCGATGATTGTTATTGTTTTCGCGGATTTAACTCATAAGGTTTAGGGAAATTGTGATCAGTTTACAAACATAGGCTGAACCAAACACACATGTTTCATGGAGGTGCACGGAATACACTTTACTCGAGTTCAGTGAAGAGTGATAAAGTAACAAATGCGCATGCAGGGAACTCAACTGCTACGTACCAAGGCATGAGAAGATTCTGAATTCAAAAGCGGGACAACATAGAAGCATTTAATCTTGTGACTTATAGGTGAAATATAAGAACCAACCACTTAGATAATTCAATACCGTGTGTAGCTGACAAGAACAAAATGAAGAGTGAGAGGATAGGTTTAGATTTCAGAACCTACAAATAAAAATTTCCATTGTTCATTATGTTGCTATTTACTTTTGGTTCCAGAGATGTTATACAAATATGGAACTGTTGTCTAAAGATGGATATCGAGAATTTAGAATACTTTGGACAGTTTTTCCGTTTTCTGTACATAAAAACTTGTAATTATTTTGCTTTAAAAATGAACTCTCCGAGGCAAGAAGGTGTGAGATATCGCTTAAAATCTCTTAACATGTTATAAGAATCTTGTACACAATTTTCAATTTTCTTTTTTAAAATCTGGTTTAGAGAACATCATAAAGCTCAAAAACAGGAAATTAACCTTGTGTTTTAATGGTCCTGGATCTGAGTGAGCTTTTACCAAATGCTGTGAAGCTATAGTTTACAATCACACATAACAAGGTATCTTAAATATTGTTCCATAAGCCTTGTCACCAGACCACTTAATAACTGGTCAAAGTACCAAATTCTATTAAAGTACAATCTTGAGCTATAGCACAACTATAGGAATCCTAATATCCGTGCAAGAAAAGAATCAAGTCCTGATTTTTCTTAAAGGCATCCTAACTAAGCACCTTATGAAGAAGAAAAAATTAGCACCTCACCTACAGACAATGGCATTTTCTTCTGAGCCACCTTTAATGAGTCCTGCATTGCGCATGCGCTCCACCTGCAACGGTATCCAAGATGGACTTTGAAACTACAACGGGATTCAGTGCAAATTGACTAAAAAGTACCAAGACAGATCACTTCTCCTCTGAGCTTCTAAACTCAGTGGATGTCTAAATACTCTAAAAAGGTACAAATTCAATAAAAAAAAACCCTGAAAAGAAGGGTTACCGGTGACTTGAGAGAAAACAAAAAACAGAAACCAACTTGAAAAAGCATATCAGGCGAATTGATACATGTCAGTCTGATTATTAACTTAAAGGATAACTTTGATAATTGCACAGGAAAACCATTCATTAAACTTGCTTTCAACCCCCTTGACACACCTCAGGTGGCAGAAACAAGAACCATAATTAAGTTGCTACTTCATCCAACAGCTGAAGTCAGCATTTGCATTCATTTTGTAACAATGGAATACTAACCTCTTCATAAATGCAAAACGTTCTTGAAGGGGCTATTTGTTTGGCATAGGAAGTGCTGTCCATTGAGGAGGAAAAAAACCACTGGCAGTCAATAGCAGGTACCTGCAACAAATGATTATCGAGTTTCATCATGTGTAGCATGTCAAAAATTAGTCAACTAGGAAATTTCTTCACATTTCCTACTTCTACAAGAGAGTCCATGTAGACCACATACCAAACATACCAGCCATAACAAGCTCAAAAACACAGCACGACACGCTCCGAGACAGGACACAACACGCTCCGAACACGTGTCTGATATCCCAAAATATACGTCTGATCATTTTTATCATACATTTTTAAGTTGGAGATGCTGGGGACACGCAGAGGACAATTTAGGGACACGTGAAGACTTCCAAATGCAATTTCAGAAACTTGGGCCTTGATCAATATTGCAGTGTATGCTTGGTTCATGAATCCTTTTTTAGTAACTGCTGTTTTTTCATCGTTATAATGAATATTATTTGTCCTCAAACCTAATTTAGTGAACGTAATATATTACCAACATGTCCCTAGTGTGCAGGTATCCGAATTTTTTGAAAATAACATGTTTGGGTTGTGTCCCTGCCCGGCATATACGGTGTGGATGGGTGATTCACTGCTTCAAAGTTTCGTAGAAACAATTAATGTTCTGAGACTTTACAAAATACCGGTTGTCCATGAATTATGACATGTTTCTTGTTCTGCTAAAGCCATAATCTCTGGCAAGTAACCTGTGCAGCAAGCTTCAAACCAAAGAAAGTTGGGTTAGTTTCACTGGTTGCTTTAAAAACTATAAGCCTGCGCTACCAATACGGGCATGATGATATTCTTGACTTTGGCAGTACACTACTCTAGACGGGAGCTTGCTACAGTTATCAATTTCCAAGATTTCATAACTGTGTTCACACTTCAGTAGTCAAAAGAAATGATTATGCTCGTCTGAGATTCTTGTACTGTTTACAATCTTCTTAGTTGAAATAATCCAATATATGAATTTCTGATCCTTTAGACTTCCTGCAACGAATTGCTTTTGTTGACTTCATTTCTGTTAGTGAAGGAATTAAGGAAAACAGCCAGAGGCTGTTGTCACAGACCATGACAAGCTCCTACTGTGAAGGTTCGGTGCGACAAATATCTATAAGGCATAGATTAAGGCATTCTACTGTTAGCGCCAAGGGACTGCTGATTTGAATATTCAAACCTTGACTGTTGTCCAAGAGGACATTAAGTATGAAGTTCAATTAAAAAAAAAAAACAAGTAAAACATGGTACAAGTATAAGAGCACTCTACAAAAATGAGCTCCTCTTGAAGCATTTACAGGTTAATTATTTCCAATGTCAATTACTTTCATACCCTTTTGAGAGAATAAACATCATAAGTACACCACAAAATGAAATTGCCTAAGCATGAAGTTCATCTTTCCTTTTCAAGCTTTATGACTAAAATGGCCAAACGTCCACAAAATGGAATTCCACTACTGTAACAAAATCCAATGCTAGGCACCAATTGGCAATTTTGTGAAGGAAATTCTGTCTTATTAACTTCTTACAAAAACAAAACAAACTCAACACCAGAATTCCTGAGACTTTTACTATCTCTACATAGTATAGAGCATACCACTGAATTACCCCAAATAAAAAGATTACTGCTCAAAAAGAAGACAAGATAGCCCAGGGTAGGGGAGAAAAAACTGATCTCTCTGGTATTTGGGAAAGTTTTATCGACCCTAATGAGTATTAGGTGGATCAAACTAGTCAAAACTTACTATCTCGCCACGTGGTTGAAATAAATCTTTCATGGCATACAAATGATAGAATCCAGCAGAAATGAGGGAATGATGGTAAATGGCAGCAACCAGTAAAGGTGCATAAAAGACGTGGATTGGATGGTTCTAAGGCACAAGCTTTAATTTGGCATATGCTGGATGATGTGGGGCCTACTTGGGAGATTAATTAGCCTTGGGCTGGTTTTATCTAGAAATGTCTATTGAGTTCCTTGGGCTGGTTTTATCTAGAAGTGTCTATTGAGTTCTTGAGTCAAGTCATTTAATTTCCGGTCAAGTCTTTGAGGTCATTAGTTGGTCAAAGAGTCTTTTGGGTCTTCCACATCATTAATGCATTAAAGAGTCCTAGGGAGTCTAAGTTAGTTGAAGCTTTTAATTTGGGAAGTTCTTCCACATCATTAATGCATTAAAGAGTCCTAGGGAGTCTAAGTTAGTTGAAGCTTTTAATTTGGGAAGTTCTAGAGTCAAGAGTTTAGCTATAAATTGGATTGTAAGTCTTATGGCAAAGCATGTTTTGAATGAATGAAAATTAGCTTTATGCTTCTATGATTGTGTGATGCAATCTCATTCTTTAGTGCGATGCTAAAGAGGCCTTAGGTGTGATGCCTTCGGTACCCTAGGTATGAGACCTAGATCTATCCTTCTCTAACTCCTCCTCTTCTATCTAAAAATTCACTATTCACGTCCACTGTTCACAGCCCCCAAAACAGCCCCTGTTCTCAGTGTTTTGTCATCTTTAGTCCCATTCCAATCTGTCCGGCATCAGTTTGGTATCAGAGCGAGAAAGGCAACATGTCTACACGATCTGGCAGGCCTTTTAGAGGAAGATTAACTGAGTTTCAGCGTGACGAAATTCTGTTGAAGCTGGCAGAGCAAATGGATAGCTGTAATCTGCGCATCAGTGCTTTGGAAGGCCAGACAATTCAACCGAATGCTGGTCCAATGGCAGGTGAGCAAGGCGAGAATTCGGCAAATGACAATCCTGATGGGAATGGTGAGAATCAAGGCGGACCAACAGCAGGCCCACATGCAAATCCTTCTCAAAGACAACAAGGTCAAGGAGTACCGCAAAGCTCTGTATTCGATTGGACCAACAACTTGTTACAAAGGGGCCAATATGAGATGTATGATACAGCTGGAGATATCACCAAGAAGATAAAAATGGATATCCCAGATTTTGAGGGTAAAATTAACCCTACAGTATTTGCTGATTGGCTTGCTTCCATTGAGGAGTACTTTGAGTGGTATGACATGGCAGACGATCGGCGAGTGAGATTTGCCAAAATGAAGCTTGTGGGATTAGCAAAAATTTGGTGGATGGGTATTGAAGGTGATATCAGGCGATTGGGGCAGCCGCCAATTAGTAACTGGCAAGAGATGAAGGCTAGGCTTCGGGAGAAGTACATGCCACCAAATTACCATGCAAAGTTATGTGAAGAGCTCATAGAATTAAAGCAAAAGAACTTGTCAGTAAGTGAATATATGCAGAAATTTGATGAGCTCAAGACAAGGAGTCAAGTGGTGGAAGATCCAAGTCAAACTCTTGCGCGATTCAAGATTGGTTTGAGGCCAGAAATAAGGAAGGAGCTTCTTCGACAACCCTTATACAGCCTTGAGCAAGCCTTCCAGGTTGCTTTGGATATGGAAGAGTATTTGAGATATCCAATTTCAAAAAAATTTGGGTCTCAAGGCCAAAAGGGGTTCAATGATGTAAGTCGTTTTCAGCCTAGTGGTTCCAAGCAGCCTTCGGCAGACCCTAAGGGCAAAAATCACATGGTCAGCAAAGGGGGAGGAAAGGACAGCAAGTGCTTCAAGTGTGGAGAAGCTGGTCACATGGCCTATCAATGTCCGAGGAGGAACTTGCATATCGGTGTGGAGCATGAAGATGAACCTGACCAACAAAATCATGAGGATGATGAAGAATCCTTTGACGTTGGGGCCTTCAACACAGATGATTTAGAAGACGATGAGATTGATTCCTCTCTAATTTCTGTGGTTAGACGTATACTTGCAGCGCCAAAAGTTGAAAAGGAGGACTGGAAGCGTACTTCTATTTTCCATATGCTGGTTCGATGTGGAGACCAGGCCCGAAAGCTTATTATTGATGGTGGAAGCTGCATGAATGTTGTATCAACATCCACGGTGGAGCGCCTTAAGCTTCCTGTTCAACCACATCCTCAGCCATATAAGGTAGCTTGGATAGACAACACTTCTATTCCGGTAATTCAGCGCTGCCTCGTCTCTTTTTCATATGGTGCTTATAAAGATTCTATTTGGTGTGACGTTATACCCATGAAAGTCGCTCATATCATTCTTGGGAGACCATGGCTTTATGATAGAGATGTGCAACATTGTGGGAAAGAGAATACATATGCCTTCTCATTCAAAAATAAGGACATTATCTTGAAGCCAATGACTACAGCCGAAATGGAGAAACACAAGGAAAATAAGCCAAAGAATGCAGCGGATGTTAAGACAAATTCGCTCCACATTCTCACCAAAAGGCATTTTCAAGATGAGAGCATAGAAACTGGAGTTATATATGCCGTGGTGGTGAAAGAAGTTTCAAAAACTACTACTGTGTCAGACTCTACAGTGCCTTCAGAAGTAATTGAGTTGCTGTCTCATTTCTCTGATGTTGCCCCCGAAGAGCTACCAAATGAGCTCCCTCCCATGCGTAATGTCCAACATGCTATAGACCTTGTTCCAGGGGCGCAGTTGCCTAATCTTCCAGCCTATCGCATGAATCCAAGTGAGCATGCTGAGCTTAAGCGGCAGGTAGATGAGCTACTATCCAAGGGGTTTATTCGTGAAAGTTTGAGCCCATGCGCTGTTCCAGCTTTGCTTACGCCTAAGAAAGATGGTACTTGGCGCATGTGTGTCGACAGTCGCGCTATAAACAAGATCACAATCAAATATCGGTTTCCTATTCCGAGGCTTGACGACATGTTGGACATGCTGGCTGGTTCTTGCTTATTTTCAAAGATCGACTTGAAAAGTGGCTACCATCAAATACGCATCAGATCTGGAGATGAGTGGAAGACAGCTTTTAAGACGAACGATGGCCTTTATGAATGGCTTGTCATGCCGTTCGGTCTTACCAATGCCCCAAGTACTTTTACGCGCTTCATGACGCAGGTATTGCAACCTTTCATTGGTCAATTTCTGGTTGTGTACTTTGACGATATCCTTATATATAGTAAGACCAAGGAAGAACATATCTTTCATCTTCAACAAGTTTTTAGAGTTCTTCGCCAAGAGAAGCTCTATATGAACTTGAAGAAGTGTTCTTTTTTGAGTCCGAGAGTCGTATTTCTGGGCTTCGTTGTTTCATCTAGAGGAGTGGAGGTCGATCCAAGCAAGGTGGAAGCCATTCTTGAGTGGCCAGTTCCCAGTTCCCTGCATGAAGTCCGAAGTTTTCATGGCCTGGCGACTTTCTATCGTCGCTTTATCAGGAATTTCAGTACAGTAATGGCACCAATTACCAATTGCATGAAGGGAGGACAGTTTGTTTGGACTAAAGCGGCAACAAAAGCTTTTGAAGAGATAAAAGGGCTGATGACTAAGGCTCCTGTATTATGTCTTCCAGACTTTTCAAAGGTGTTTGAAGTGGCTTGCGATGCATCAAACGTTGGAATTGGAGGTGTGCTTAGCCAAGAAGGGCACCCAGTTGCTTATTTTAGTGAGAAGCTTAACGAAGCCAAGCAAAAATACTCCACTTATGACAAAGAATTTTATGCTGTGGTTCAAGCACTTCGCTTTTGGCGTCACTATCTACTCTTTAAGGAGTTTGTATTGTATTCTGACCATGAAGCTCTCAAATACGTCAACTCCCAAAAGAAGCTGAATCATCGACATGGCAAGTGGGTTTCATTTTTGCAAGAATATTCGTTTGTTATCAAACATAAAGTTGGTTCTGAGAATAAGGTAGCTGATGCACTCAGTCGAGTGGTGTATGTTCTGTCTTCTATGGCTGTACAAGTTGTAGGGTTTGATTTGCTAAAAAGGGATTACCCTTCTTGTAAGGATTTCGGCGCTATTCATGCTCAGTTGTTGGCTGGACAGCAGCAAGGATTGGATAATTTTTCCTTACACGATGGCTACCTCTTCAAAGGAACTCGACTTTGTCTGCCTAACACGTCTCTCCGCGAACAGGTGATCTGGGAATTACATTCTGGAGGGGCAGCAGGTCATTTTGGAAGAGATAAGACAGTTGCTATGGCTGAAGATCGCTTTTATTGGCCAAAGCTGAAGCGGGACGTAGCTAAGGTGGTTTCCCAATGCCGGACTTGCCAACTTTCAAAGGGGAGAAAGAAGAATACAGGTTTGTACACTCCTCTACCCGTACCCCACGAGCCATGGCAGGATTTAAGTATGGATTTTGTCCTTGGGTTACCAAAAACCCGTCGGCAACATGACTCTATCTTTGTGGTTGTGGATCGCTTCTCCAAAATGGCACATTTTATTCCTTGTTCAAAGACATCGGATGCTGTCAACATTGCTACGCTCTTCTTTCAAGAAATTGTTAGACTTCATGGGCTGCCAATAACCATTGTCTCTGACCGTGATTCGAAATTTATGAGCTATTTTTGGCGAACGTTATGGAAGTTGCTAAATACAAAGCTGAAATTTTTGTCAGCTTTTCATCCGCAAACTGATGGTCAAACGGAGGTTGTTAACCGCAGTTTGGGAAATCTACTTCGCTGCCTTGTAGGTGATCATGTTGGCAGCTGGGATCAGGTACTTCCTATGGCTGAATTTGCATACAACAGCTCTGTGAATAGGTCTACCGGCCGCAGCCCTTTCGAAATTGTTACAGGTTTGCTTCCTAGGAAACCAATTGATCTGGTTCCCCTACCTATTCAGGCTCGCCCAAGTGCAGAAGCTGAAGCTTTTAGTCAACACATAAGTGATATCCACAATGATGTGCGACGAAAAATTGCCCTTAGCAATGAGGGCTACAAACAACATGCTGATTTGAGAAGGAGGTTTGCTGAATTTGATGAGGGTGACATGGTTATGGTTCGAGTCAAAGCTGAACGGTATCCTAAAGGGGTTTATAAGAAACTTCATTCAAAGAGTGCTGGTCCCTTCAAAATTCTCAAGAAAATTAGCTCTAATGCATATGTGCTCGATTTGCCTGATGATATGCGCATCAGTAACGTGTTCAATGTTGAGGACCTCACTCAATATTCTGGGCATTTTGAGGATAGTAACCGGGCTGACCCTGTGGCATCTCTTCCGGCATCCAAACCTTTTCAGGATGAAATTGAAGATGTAGTTGATCATCACATTGTTTCAACTCGACATGGAGGTTATCAAAAGTATCTCATTAAGTGGAAGGGGCGTTCACTTTCTGAATGTACTTGGATTACTGATGAGGAGTTTCAACGCCTTAATCCTGATCTTTATGAACAGTTCCATGCTTTTAACTCGTCGGGGTCGAGTTTTCTCAAGCCGGGGAGAGTTGATGGTAAATGGCAGCAACCAGTAAAGGTGCATAAAAGACGTGGATTGGATGGTTCTAAGGCACAAGCTTTAATTTGGCATATGCTGGATGATGTGGGGCCTACTTGGGAGATTAATTAGCCTTGGGCTGGTTTTATCTAGAAATGTCTATTGAGTTCCTTGGGCTGGTTTTATCTAGAAGTGTCTATTGAGTTCTTGAGTCAAGTCATTTAATTTCCGGTCAAGTCTTTGAGGTCATTAGTTGGTCAAAGAGTCTTTTGGGTCTTCCACATCATTAATGCATTAAAGAGTCCTAGGGAGTCTAAGTTAGTTGAAGCTTTTAATTTGGGAAGTTCTTCCACATCATTAATGCATTAAAGAGTCCTAGGGAGTCTAAGTTAGTTGAAGCTTTTAATTTGGGAAGTTCTAGAGTCAAGAGTTTAGCTATAAATTGGATTGTAAGTCTTATGGCAAAGCATGTTTTGAATGAATGAAAATTAGCTTTATGCTTCTATGATTGTGTGATGCAATCTCATTCTTTAGTGCGATGCTAAAGAGGCCTTAGGTGTGATGCCTTCGGTACCCTAGGTATGAGACCTAGATCTATCCTTCTCTAACTCCTCCTCTTCTATCTAAAAATTCACTATTCACGTCCACTGTTCACAGCCCCCAAAACAGCCCCTGTTCTCAGTGTTTTGTCATCTTTAGTCCCATTCCAATCTGTCCGGCATCAGGGAAAGTGAGTATTATGAGTGCTGAAAAATTTTCTGCAAATGACTCTGAAATTTCATTGTCTGTTCGTTGTGGGGACAAAGACAGAAAGCAAGGATGTATATTTATAGGAATTGTAAATAAACACACAAAATTTGCAAGGTAAAATGATGAGTCACTTTCTGTCTATTTAGCAAAGCCGAAAAAAATAAACCTTTGGGAAGTTAATTCCACAAGTGATGTGTACTTCTGGAGAAGGGATTGCGGCCACAAAAGAATCATTCTTCTTCACATGAAGAGATTTTCTAAGAAAAGGTGCCATTTTTTCGCAAGTGTTCCCACCATGATCTGTGGCCACCTTTAGCCCAACTTCCTCAATTGCATCCACCCATTCCCTCGCAGACCCATCAAGAATAGGTACCTGTAACAGTTTGCATGGTTACTATAGTCTCCATGCTACATTGAACATTACTTTCTGCTGGTACTCAACCCAGTTACATGAAACTAGTGAGCTCACAGTCATGGTTCTGTTTACCCGACTTATGATCTAAGTTCAAATTTTTTGTACGTATTGAAGAATTTAGGAGCATGTGATAAACCTCCCAAATGTTATAAAGGTTACCAAGTATATGGAAAGTACAAATCCATCAAGACTGAAAACCAGGAACCAAAAGCAAAAATAAATATTTTTAAGCAAGGTGGTGCACCCAACTTTTGCAACAAATCATCCGTGAATTCCTTGTGCCTATAAAGAAGTGGCAAATAAATACACTCCAACATCATTTCTCACCATTTTTACCATCGCCATGAAATATTTCTATCTCTAAAACTCTGTTCTTAGACGCCTAAAACTGTCACAACTTTTAAACTAGAGTTTTTTTTTTGATAAAAACTTTTAAACTAGAGTTGAACTCACATAGCATGAATATGCATTAGTTCCAGTTCCACAAGCTTCTTTAACAGGCAATGCTATACCTAGTCTAAGGTCTCGGCGTCTTGCTGATTAGTCGGACTATTAATGAGGAGATTTACACTCACATAGGATGCATAATCCCACCACCGGAGGGAATGCCTAGACCACTACTCATGACTTGTGGACTTGTTCCTCAGCCCAATTCCCCGTAGTTGGTTTCAAACGCTTGAAATACAGTTCCATGATACAATTAATGCAATCCCATTTCAAAATTTTCAATTAAACAGCCTAACAGTAAGATGATGGATGCCAACTCCCAATCAAAAAACCAATTACCAGTTGCATGACAGTCATGGAAGATTTAAACATGGTCATCCCCTTAAGGCCTTGTTCAGTTAGTGAAAAAGGAAAGGAAAGTACGAGAACATCAATTTTCATGAACTTTTTGTGTGTTCAATTAGCAGGAAAGTTGTGGGACCTATGTCTAACTTTTTCACTAGGATTAATTTTCCTCGAAACATGTTCAGCAAAAAACACAAGATTTTGCAAGAATCTTATGTTTACACTACTTTCTTACATAATTAAACTATCTACTTTGAACTTTTCCATTAATTTCTTTTATCAAATGAACGTGTAAAGGAAAATACTTTTCCTTTTCTTTTACTTCACTTCAGTAAAACTTTCTCGGGAACAATTTTCCTCCGTCAATTTCTTGACAAATAAACGGAGCCTACAAGGCAGAAATAAGAACTTTCAGATTTAATTGTAACTCAAAATTTAAACCTCTCCCCGTCTCACTCTTCCTCACTCTACACATCCAAGCATCTTGTAGAGATTTTTTGGAAACTACCTCAACAGATTGATCTTCAGAGTCGGAGCTCCAGATTTCAATTCGGCAATTATCAACGCCGGTGGCCTCCAAAGCCGAGAGCACGTGCTCAACGGTTCGCACACTCTGCCCATGTCTATGCAGCGTGGTGCAGAGAGGACTCTCTTGGGCGAATTCAATTGATGCCGGAATCAGCCTCGAACGACACACGAAGTACCTCCCTTCACCAGCAAACTCCGGTGAGATCTTGACCGTCGTGATCTTGCCTGAATGCAGAGCCTCGCCGGACCTCTCTATGCAGTTGGCTAGCGTTTGCTGAAGCTTACCAGTCTGGAATCACGACAAAACAAGTGTATACAGATGCTCATCATGCTCGCACAGCCGCGGACGGGAATGTATATTAACATATGCATAGAGAGAGGGGGAGAGAATGCATAGGACTCGTACAGCCGCAGACGAGAATGTATATATACATATATATGTACAGAGAGAGTGCACAGGACAGTTTGCCCTATATACGTAGATATAAACACAATTATATATATATATATAGAGAGAGAGAGAGAGAGTGTGTACCGATTTCCAGGAGATGAGAGTAGACGACTTGAAGGCACCAGCGAGAGCCATGGTGTGTGAAGAAAGGAGACTCTCCGACTCTGTGCCGATGTTCTGATCAACGAGTTTCAGTTCGCGTCAACTGTATTTGAAGAGGTTGTCACACGCTGGATGAGTGTACAAATCGATTATTGTACAACTTAGCTATGCGCCTAGAAAAAAACCCGAAACCATCCGAATTCAAAATCAATGCCATAATTCATTTAAGTTTATGAACGCTACAAATTTAAATAAATCATAACTTCTAATTTTAAATTTAAAAATATTTAAAAATTTTTATTTTTGAGAGTCTGGCCTTTCTCTGGATACTTTAAACATAGACAAACAATATTCGAAGAGAAACAAGAAAGAGCACCAACAAGCAAAAATCAAGAGCAAATAGAGACAAAAAATCTGATTGAAGTGTCTTAACCGTACAAATCTAGGACTCCAATTTCCCAAGAGACCTCCGAAGATTTAACAAAATCCTAAATTCTAGACATAGAAGTCTAGGGAGAGATACACCCTATCGAAGAATCTGATTCCTTCCACTGCAAAACTCTTAGCAAACATCAAGGGGAAACATACTTGATGAATGAGGCGAAAGAAGGAAGAAAGGGCAGAGACTTGATGAATGAGAAGAGCGGAGAAAGAAAAAGGAACATACCTGATGAATATGGCGCAAAAGGAAAAAATTTTAGCCGAAGTCGTACGTAGCGAGGGAGAAACGGATCGTTATTTGTAGCCAGCCAAAATGGAAATAGTCAAAATAGCCAAACATTTAAAGAGCCCTTTGGAGCATCATTTTTAAAGTAGCCAACAAGCCTCTTTTAAAGAGGCTGTTGGAGTTGCTCTTATGACATCAGCAGTGCTAGGATCCAGAACTGTATCAGACTGCTCACTTGGCAACCCCCTCTACCCTCTCAGCCACTTGCCCACCTTCTCTCTCCCTCTCTTATTTATTTATTTATTTAATTATTTTTTGTATTTATTAATTTTTAAATAAATTATTAGTTCATCTTGACGCATAAAATTTAAAAGTAAAATTTTTTGTTTAGAAGTTAAAAAAATTACTAAAAACAACAATAAACTTAAATAAGATTTATTTCGGTTTATTTTTTGCCTTTTATAAAAAAAATTAATTTTTTAATATAATTTCTTACATTTCTGAAATATAGATGAAATAATAATTAATAAAAAATTAAATTCAAATAAGTATGAAAATATAATTTCTTTTTGGACAACCACTCTCCCTAGTGCATCTAGGGCTCAGCTCAAGAAGAGAGACCTACCTTGACCTGAAAAGTGCGTCTTCGATTTAGATAGACTTCATTCAAGAAAACCACCATCCTTGGAATCAATAAAAAAATAAGTACTAAGTTTCATATTAATGAATAAACCAAAATGAAAAAAGAGACATTTTCTGCTCAGAACCTAAGCACACTATGCTCCTCTTCAATAAATGAAAGTTTTTGGTAGAACCAACAAACCATGCAAGTTTGTCAAGCCCGAACAAATAATTTATTTTTTGTTTTGTATTGATTCTTATATTAATTATTAGTTCGTCTAGACGAGATATTTTTTAAAAAAAATTATGTTCATTAATTAAAAAAATCATAAAAGGTGAACACGATTCGATAAAGAAAAAGGTTGACAAACAAGATTCGATAATTTTCGTAGTTACGCAAACACGATGTACGTAACAACACGATTCGATAAAAACACATAATTACGTAGAATAATTTTTTTCCCAACCGCTTATTGGATTGAATCCATTTTTTATGTAGCAATTTTTTTCATAGACCAGTTTTTTTTCTGTGCAATTTTATTAAAACAATTTTTTACGTAAATATGTCTATAGTTCTTAGGATGAAAAAATGTTTGTAATGGACATTTTGGAAAATACAAAGTGTGAGTTGACTTTAAGAAAAAGGTTCATACATAAAAGGTGTTCCTCTTATAATAATATAGATATATAATTCCAAAATAGGAGATCATTGTTGTTTCTTTCCGCATTAGAATACATAGGGCTCCGTTTAGTTGTCAGGAAATGATGAAAAACATTAATTTTTCTGTAATTATTTTGGTGTTCAATTACTAGGAAAATAATAGGTCCCACATTTTAAGTTTTCTTAGTGGGATTTACTTTCTTCCAAAACACATCCTTCCAGAACCACAAGGTTTTGCGTCACAAAAATAAAAAAGTAAAACAAAAAACAAGGGTAATTGGCGCCTGAAATAGGCATGAAATTATAGAATTTGCCACCAATTTTTTAGAAAAGGTTACATAATCTCTTGAGCCTTTATTTATACACACTTCTGCACAAAAAGTATAAAGACTAGAGCAAGAAGTACTGTAATAACCCTAAAATTCTAATTTTTTTAAAATAAATTTTAACATTAAATAATTAATTTACTGTTATTATTTTATTATTTAATAATATAGGTTTTACTGTTATTGTTTAATATTTTTAATCAGCAAAATTCAATTTTATTTTGGTAGCTCGCTTGAGCAGCTGCTCGAGCAATCTCTTTGAATTTCGAATTTGTTGAGATCTGGAGTTATGGTGTTTTGATGGCAGAATCGTTTTTCTACTGCAATCTTATGGCCTTGAATACACAATTAAGGGTCGATTTGGTTATAAAAACATGAGGGTAATACCCTTTACGCTTTACAAAATCAGAGGTATAGAGAGAGTTTGGGAGAAAGTTTTCAGAGGTTTGCTTGTGTTTGAGAGTGCTTGGTTCTGACCATTTTTCATTCGATTCATAGTGCTTCAAGGTTTGTTCTTTGAATTTGAGGTAGGCAACAACCTTAGGTCTTTACTTTTTGTGGTTAATTTCAAAGTTCGAGTATGATTAGATCAGATTTAGATTAGATTCACATGTTAGCGTTTGTTCTTGTCATTTCGATTGAAACCTTCAATTTCATGTGCTCTGTGGCCCGTGATACTCAAATTGAATTTGGGGAAAACATGTTAGGATCATAAGCTAAGTTTTTCAGTAGTTAATTTGTGAAATTTATACTCTGATTGTGTTTGATTTTGTTGTACGAACCCATAATGTGCAGGAAATCCTAAATTAAAATCTAAAAAAATGAAGGCTCATTTGAGCAAGCGATCTCTTGAATTTTGTCAAATTTTTTTCACTGATCTATTTTTCAGTACCATAACTTAGTAGCTCACTCGAGCTCGCTCTAGGCCGCTCGAGTGGTGTGTTGAAAAACAGACAGTATTGACAGATTGTTTGGTTTAGTTTTAGACCATGTTTTATGCTTTCGGTTCTACTTTACAAACTGTTTAATTAATGTTTATGGGTTGATATATAGTGCATAGTATCCATGTACATATGTAATGATCATGAACTTGTTAAATCTAGAAAAGGCCAAAGCATGAGATACATTGTTGAAACACGATGAGAACATGAGACATGTTGATCGTATGGTAATGATATTGTTGTTGTTGTTCCAAATTCAGCTATTATGCTGCCTGAGGTTTGGGGAACAATTGTGTAGAACTAAGATGTTAAAGGATTGGAGATTTTAGACAAAGAACTTGATATGTGATTTGGGGTTACTTGGAGAAACCTAGAATTACGTCAAGGACATTGGTATGAACGACACCTGAATAAGGCAGGGGAGGGTATTGAGTATCCGTTATAAAGTAGAGAACTCTGTAGAAAATTGTGTGAGAAGTTTAATGAAAAATGATAAATCTGGTGTGGTTGGCCTAGTGCGGCATGTGTTTTTAAGATACGAGATATCTATTGTAAATTGATTTAAGGGCCCTTACTAGGTGGAGTTGGAGACCGTAGAGAGTGACTTTGGGGACGTCTGCGAAGGCAGCTCCAGAAGCTGAGGGAATGACGACTAGTGTATTGCGCGTGTTTGATCTATCTGGAGAAGTGACTAAAGTACGTAGAGACTGGACCTAGTGACATCATGTTACGTAGGATCTAGATATATTGAGGTTGGTATTGTCTTGTGAGAATGGTAGAAGATTCTTTCCTTGTCGGGTTATGATTTGAATTATGATCCACGAGTAGGCAATGCCTGGTCAATGCAAACTAAGGGCCCTATGCTAACTAAGGGCCCGATGCTAGTGTCTAAGGGAGGCTATGGTATTCTTTACGGAATTCTTAGAAACATAAAAAGGTCTAGTAAAACTTACCAAGGTGTTAGTGTTTTTCATTCATTATTTATTGTTATGCTTAGTATCTCAATTGCTTAGCTTATATACTTGTTGCATGCTGTATCACCTGTGGGTTTGGTTTTTCGGGTAGCTTTATCCATTGAGTTTCATTACTCATCAGTGCAACTTTTTTACCCTTGGTGTTTCATGTCAAATGGACATGTGCAGACGGAAGAGCAACCCGCACAAGAAGTGTTGGATGTTGATAAAGAGGAGCTATTCGCTTGGATGCCATACCCTTAGTTATCGCTCTGATTTTCACTTATTTTATTGTTATGAAACAAATGTAAACCCCAAGGGCTAATTTGGTCATTTTTTAGATAGGCACTTCTAGCTTGATTTTTATTAATTTATGATTAAGGTTTTTTCAATATAATTCTTGTCTTGTAATAAAATAGGAAATTAATAAATTATTTAATGTTTCGAGAAATTGGTGCATTACAACTTGGTATCGAAGCCCAAGGTTTAACCACCGCTGCGACCTAGGGTAGATTGGGTAGTTTGCACTTCACTTTCGAGCGTTTGTTTTTATCCAATAATTAGTTGTCTTTTTCAGCGTTATGATTGTGTCGTATGACCCACTGTATTATCATAAGCCTAATAAATAATTATTTACTTTTGTCAAATGGCCGACCATGAGTATAACATTGCTATTGCACCTATGGAGGAGGAGGAGGAGGAGGAGGAGGAGGATGAGGATTTGGATATGGGTGAGGAATTAGTACACCCACCTTCACCACCCACACCATGACTTGTTATGGAGAATCATGGATGCCGCCTGTAGAATCAGGATCTGGTATACCAACCCCACACCTTGGTGTATGCTAGGATTGCACCATTGGTCCATTGCAGTTTCAAGGCTTTGTCGGCCCTGTATTATCTTGGGCCGATTTACATCTTCAATCAGTTGATCAAGTGTTACCGCGTCGATGTACCAGAGGGCTTCGATCACTTCATGGGTGCTACAGTTCCAACTTACTGGTGTCAGATTGAGAGGCCACATGATGAAAGGTGATTGTATCTCCACGTGACGATATGGGATTCGCGGACCTTGAGGTCTATACTAAGGTTCCCATCACCATCACGAAGATTGCGACCCGCTATTAGTGGGGTCAGTGTGCCAGCTATTGCAGAGTGAGGTGGCGCTGCTATGGCCGAGAAGAGGTGATTTGGGAAGAAGAGTGGTGGATGCGCGACAAGTACCTAGAGCTTTTTTGAGAGAGACTTGAGTTTTGAGAGTAGGAGAGTAGGTAGAAGAAATGTTCTTTGGCGAGACAACTAAGATATGGAAAGGATTGTTGTTGTTTTATTAATTTATTATTTCTACCTTTTATTTGTACTACATCAATGTAGACACATGATTTATAATAAAAATCAGGCTTATTTTTGATTTTATTATTGTACTTCCATTTATTGTTACTTAGGTGAAAATGTGTTCAAGCTATGAAACTAATAACCTACTCCCTTAAAACTCGAACGTGGAATTACAGAATGGCTTCCCAAGATGATACCAATGGTGTTAACAGCAATGGTGGTCAAGTCGATGATGAGACTCACGATAACCAGAATGTCAACCTTGAGCTCCCATTAACTGTTATGTCCGCGGGTATCTTACCCAATGTGTTACTTGGGCCAAAACATGTAGCCCAACTACTTCAAGCATTCACAACAACACAAGCTATACCACCCCTGCCATAGGGTCCTCCACCGCCACCACTGCCACAGGTGCCTAAGCAGCAGTCAGCACCTAACCCACCACCCATGGCTTATTATCTGCAGATGCCCTATTATATGCCATACCCACCACAAGCATTGAATCCTGTGCCTTGTGCACCCATGACCCGGGTATGTTACCCTCTGAGTTTGGGAAACAGTGGCCACCAGTGTTCATTGGGGAGCCTGATCCTGTGATAGCCGAGGTGTGGCTAAAGCAGATGGAGAAACTCTTTAGAACAATAGAGGTTACAAGAGACGGGGACAGAATTGCGTTAGTCGCTCACTAGATGTAAGGTGAGGCAGATTTCTGGTGGGATGTTGTCAAGACCACTCTTGACGAGGAGACAATGTCATGGGCTCAATTCAAGGAACTGTTTTTGGGAAAGTACTTCCCTATCCCAGTCAAGCACACCATGTTGTAGAAATTCATAGATTTGAAGCAGGGGTCACTGAGCATCATCCAGTATGCCACCCGATTTGAGGAGCTATCGCGACATGCCACTACGATTGTGCCAATAGACGAAGCTAAGGCACATCAATTTGAGTAGGGGTTGAGTCCGACCATCTAGAAGAGTGTTATGTCCTAGTGGGATGTCTCCTACGCATTGGTCGTGAGTAATGCGCTGATGCTCGAGCATGTGACTTTGGATATTTGTCAGCACTGGGAGCATAGGAGGAAGGCTACAGACAGGGGTTAGGAGGACCTGTCCGGAACAGGGGAAGCAGTGGTAATAGCAGGGGTTTTGTTTAGAGGAATCCCTATAGTTAGCCACAACAGCAGCAGCAAAAAAGGACTGGGTCAACCCGTCAATTCAGGCCCCCGCAATAGGCTAGTCCATAGGGACAATATTAGGGATCCACTTGTAGTGTGGCAGACATTACTTGCTTCAACTGTAATCAGAAGGGCCACATGCGACGGGATTGTCCCTAGCCCAGGAGGCACTTCTTCAAGTTAGATCAGGCAGGTTAACTGGCAACCTCGTTCAAGACAAAATTCAGGGGCAGACAGAGGAGGCAATCAGAACCAGGCCTCAGGTGGAAGAGTCTTTGCTTTGCAAGGTCAAAAGGAGTAGTATGATTCTGCTATCATCCAAGGTACCCTCATTTTAGCCACTATTATGTATCTGCTGCTTGTGCACAAAGTTTGGGGTTAGAGACCGAGGGTATGGACACTATTATGTATGTCCCGTCACCATTAGGAGGATTGGTAACGGTGGGTAGAATCCGTTGGAGTTGTGATCTCGAGATATCTGGGTTTCGAATGACATGTGCTTACGAGTCATAGAAATGTCTAATTTTGACATCATTTTGGGCATGGACTACTTGTCCACAGATTGAGTTGTGATCGATTGTCAATGGAAGGTAGTGACTGTTCATCTATCTGATGGAACCTGCCTTAAGTTTAAGGGGGATAGGCAAGATCTGGTTTCTACATCTCGATTTAAGTGGCACAACCAATTGGCGAGATGGTTGGCGAGTTTGAAGCTAGAAGAGTCTGATCGGAAGGAACTGGGTCTACCACAGGTGGTATGTGAGTTTGCTGACGTTTTTTTGGAGGAGTTACCAGGCTTACCGCCAAAACAAGAGTTGGACTTCATCATTGAACTTCAACCGGGAACAACACCTATTTTCGTGGCACCCTATCGAATGGTGCCAGCTGAGTTGTAAGACTTGAAGATGCAACTTTAGAAGCTTCTCGATAAGGGATATATCCGACCTAGTGTGTCGCCATGGGGAGCACCAGCATTGTTCTTTAAGAAGGAGGGCACATTGCAAATGTGTATCAGCTATCCCCAATTGAATTAGGTCATAATCAAGAATCGATACCCTCTACCTAAAATAGATGATTTGTTCAATCAATTGAGAGCATTGACGTATTTCTCGAAGATTGATTTGAGATCAGGTATCATTAGCTATGGGTGAAGGAAGAGGATACATCGAAGACAACATTTCGGACACGATATGGTCATTATGAGTTTGTGGTCATGCCATTCGAACTTACTAATGCTCCAGCCGTGTTCATGTACTTGATGAATTAAGTGTTTGCACCATATCTAGACAGATCTTTAGTCGTTTTCATCGACGATATTCTAATCTAATTAGCGACGGAGCAAGAACACGAGGAACATTTAAAGATTGCGCTTCAAGTACTACGGGAAAATCAATTGTACGGTAAGGTCAATTTGTGTGAATTCTAGCTGAGAGAGGTTAGATGTCTAGGGCATGTTGTTTTAGCTAAAGGGATTTTGGTGGATGATAGCAAGGTATAGACGGTAACTAAATGGAAGCAGCCGACGTCAGTGTTTGAGATTCTGAGTTTCGAAATTTCTTGGGATTGACTAGGTATTATCATCGGTTTATTCAAGATTTCACAACCATTGCAAAGCCTATGACTCGACTTCCTCAGAAAGGGGTTAAGTTCGACTGGAGTGAGGGTTGTGAGAAGGCATGTTTTGAGCTGAAACGGAGATCGACCAGCGCACCAATTCTTACATACCAGAAAGAGGAGTGGCTATACAGTGCATTGCGATGCGTCCAAGGAAGGGTTGGGATATGTGCTGATGTAGAAAGGGAAGGTTATAGCTCACGGGTCAAGACAACTCAAGATTCATGAGAAGAATTACCTTGCACATGACTTAGAGCTAGCAGTTGTGGTCTTTGCATTGAAGTCATGGCGACATTATCTGTATGGCGAGGAATTTAAAGTATAGATTGGTCACAAAAGTCTCAAGTATCTGTTCACACAGAAAGATTTGAACATGAGACATAGGAGGTGGATGGAATATAGGGATGGCAATCTCGTCCGACCCAATCCGCTCCTACCCGTTCTCCGCCCCAAATGGATAGGGGATTCGGGAATTTTTTTGGGGATCGGGTAGGATTCGGGGATAAATTTTTTAAAAAAATAGGGACCGGGTAGGATTCGGGGTTAGGTGTCTCCACCCCGATCCCCGCCTCCACCCCCGCCCCTCCCCTCCCCTCCCCGCCCCATGATGTTTTATCCCTTTTACGTAATAGGTTTGTAAGGAGAAAGAGAAAATAACCATGTTTTGCAATTGGTGGAAGAATAAAACAATCTTTAATGGACTCAATGACAATATTCATGAGTACATTTGGTTATTTTTGTTAGGATTGAAACTTATGAAACGATATTATATTTATTTTAATTAGTTATTGTTGTTATTTTTGAAATATTTTAGATTGTAAAAAATGAATGATTTTTGCTTAAAAGTTTGCATGTTTTTATTGACTCTCTTTTGTTATTTTTTTGGATGAAAATGAGAATTATTTTAAATTTTAAGTAATTACTAATGTAATTTTTTTATTTTTGGATATCCAATCTCCATTTGGAGATCCCCGTTCTCCGTTCGGGGTGGGGGTGGAGGCAAAAATAGTCCCCGTTCGGGGATCGGGGCGGGGATGGAGATTAGATATAGGTTCGGGGATCGGGGATGGAGACAGTAACATCCACCCCCGATCCAACCCGTTGCCATCCCTAATGGAATATTTGGAGGATTTCAAATTTACTTTGTCCTTCCATCTGGGCAAGGTCAATGTGGTGGTGGACGCTTTGAGTCGGAAGTCTCAAGCAACATTAGCAAGCTTGGGAATCCGGGAATGAAAAATGATGGAGTTTGTTAGCGAGTATGATTTACGGCCAACAGAGGAACAGAAGGGATAGTCTGAATGCCTTGGTAGCTACACCTAAGTTACATCGCGAGATACTTCTAGTTCAAGAATTTGATCAGGAGGTGGCTTTTGTTAAGCATCGTATAGCGACAAGCGAGGTCACTACGAGATGGACATTGGGAACTGATGGAGGATTGAGATATTGATCGAGATTATTCATGCCTAGTGTCAGGACTTTGAGAGACTCGGTGTTGAAGACATTTCACCAATCTAGCTTTGCGGTCCATTCAGGTGAGAACAAGATGTATAAAGATCTTCGAAGGCAATATAAGTGGAGTGGAATGAAGAGGGATGTTGCAAAGTTTGTTTCGACTTGTTTGACGTGTCAGGAAGTGAAGGCAGAGCATCAGAAACCTGTGGGTATGCTTCAACCATTGCCTATACTAGGTTGGAAGTGAGAGAATATCACAATGAATTTTGTGACAAGGCTACCGAGATTAGTGAGAGGACACAATGCTATATGGGTTATTATAGATAGATTGACAAAGTTAGTGCACTTTTTATTGGCCAAAATGTCAGATAAAATGGAATCCTATAATCGGCTATATATTTAGGAGATAATGTGGCTGCACGGAGTGCCAATGACAATAGTGTCAGACTGAGACCCGCACCTTATGTCGGTGTTTTGGTAATGCCTTTAGAAAGCCTTGGGGACTAATGTTCATCTGAGTACGGCCTTTCATCCTCAAACGGATGGTCAGTTGGAACGGACAATACATACTTTGGAGGATATTCTCAGAGCTTGTATGCTTGACTTACAGGGACATTGGGAGAGACATTTACCATTGGTAGAATTTGCCTACAATAACAACTATTAGGCTACTATTGGGATGGCATTGTATCAAGCTTTGTATGGACGGTCATGCCGATCACCTATCTGTTGGACGAAGGTTGGAGAGGCTAGTTACGTAGGACCATAGTTAGTTCAAGAAACTACCGAGAAGATTAAAGTCATTAGACAATGGTTGTTGACAGCATACACTGACAAAAGGACATGGCCATTGACTTTCAAGGTCGGCAATCATGTGTTTCTTAGGATCAAACCAAGAAGGAGAGTCATGAGGTTTGGCAAGAAGGGAAAGCTAATGCTGAGGTATATTAGACTGTTCGAGATTTTGGAGCAAATAGGGAAAGTGACGTACCATTTGGCATTACCATCTCAGCTCAATCAGGTTCACAATGTCTTTCACGTGTCTATGCTTAAGAAGTACATGGCATTGCCAACTCATATCGTGAAGTGAAAAGATATCACATTGAATGAGGACACAACTTATGAAGAGGAATATGTCCAGATTGTTGAGTTCGAAAGAAATGTTTGAGAGGCAAAACTATCAAGTCAATCAAGAATCTGTTGTGATGTCGGAGTCTAGAGGAAGCTACCTAGGAAAGGGAGGATGTAATAAAAGTCAACCACTCCGAGCTTTTTACTTAGACCGTATTATGTAATTTTGAGGACGAAATTATTTAACGAGAATATGTTGTAATAATCCTAAAATTTTTAATTCAATTTTTAATAAAATTTAACATAACATAATTAATTTATTGTTATTATTTTATTATTTAATAATATAGCTTTTATCGCTATTGTTTAATATTTTTAATCAGCAAAATCGAATTTCATTTTGGTAGCTCGCTCGCTGAGCAAGCTAAAAGTCACTGAGCGGTCTTTTTGAATTTCGAAACTGCTGAGATCTGGAATTATGATATTTTGATAGCAGAATCGTTTTTCTGCTCCTATTTTATATCCTTGAATACACGATTAGGGGTCGATTTGGTTATAAAAACATGGGGTAATACATATTCCTTTTACACTTTTGCGGAATTAGAGGTATAGAGAGAGTTTGGGAGGAAGTTTTCAGAGGTTTGCTTGTACTTGAGAGTTCTTGGTTTTGACCATTTTCATTCGATTTGTAGTGCTTCAAGCTTTGTTCTTCGGATTTGAGGTAGGCAAAGTTACCTATCAACCTTAGGTCTTTACTTTCTATGGTTAATTTCAAAGTTCAAGCATGATTAAATCATATTTAGATTAGATTCACATGTTAGGGTTTGTTTTTGTTATTTTCGACTGAAACCTTCGATTTCATGTGCTCTGTAGTTCGTGACACTCAAATTGATTTAGGAAAAAACATGTTAGGATCATGGGCTAAGTTTTTTAGTAGTTAATTTGTGAAGTTATGCTCTGATCATGTTTGATTTTGTTGTGCGAACATAAAATGTGCAGAAAATCCTAAATTAGAATATGAAAAAAATAATGGCTCACTCGAGCGAGCTAGCGGCCGCTTAAATTTTGTTAGATTCTGTCCAAATTGATCCATTTTTCAATACCCGTAACTCAATAGATCACTCGAGTGGTCTGTTGAAAAATAGACAATTTTGACAGCTTATTCGGTTTAGTTTTAGACTATGTTTTATGCTTTTGGTGTTGTTTAGAAAACTATTTAATTAATGTTTATGGGTTTATACATAGTGCACATGTATGCATGTACATATGTTATGGTCATGAACTTGTTAAATTTAGAAAAGGCCAAAGCATGAGATACGTTGTTGAAACACGATGAGAACATGAGACATGTTGATCGTATGGTAATGATATTGTTTTTGTTGTTGTTTCGGCTTCAGCTGTTATGCTGCCCAAGGTTTGTGGAACAGTTGCGTAAAACCGAGACGTTAAGGATTGGATATTTTAGATAAAGAACTTGATATGTGATATGAGGTTACTTGGGAAAACCTAGAATTATGTTATGGATATTGGTTCAAACGGCTGTTGGATAAGGCACAAGAGGGTATTGGGTGTGCATTATAAAGTAAAAAACACTATAGAAACTTGGTGCGAGATGTTTAATGGCAAATGATAAACCTAGTGTGGTTAGTCTAGTATGACAGACGTTTTTGAGATATGAGATATCTGTTGTGAATTGATTTAAGAGCCCATACTAGGAGGAGTTGGAGATGGTGGAGGTTGACTTTGGGGACGTCTGCGAAGACAGATCCGGAAGCAGAGAGAATGACGGCTAGTGTACTACACACCTTTGAGTCTATCAGGAGAAGTGACTAAAGTACGTAGAGACTAGACCTAGTGACGTCATGTTACGCGGGATCTATATAGGGTGAGGTCGGTATTGACTTGAGAGAATAGTAGAAGGTTCTTCCTTGTCGGGTTATGATTCAAATTATGATCCACGGGTCGGCAAGGATTGGTTAATGCCAACTAAGGCCCTGTGCTAGTGTCTAAAACAGGATATGGTATTCTTTACGATACTTAGAAACATAAAAGGGTCTAATAAAACTTACCAAGGTGTTAATATTTTTTGCTCTCTCAACTGCTTAGTGTATATACCTGTTGCATGTTGTATCACTTATGGATTTGATTTTTTGGATAACTTTATCTCCTAATTTTTATTACTCATCGGTGCAACTTCTCTGCACCTAGTGTTTCATGCCAGATGGAAATCTGCAAACGGAGGAGCAACCCGCACAAGAAGTGCCGGGTGCCGATAAAGAGGAGTTGTTTGCCTGGATGCCTTACCCTTAGTTATTGCTCTGATTTCTACTTATTTTATTATTATAAAATAAATATAAGCCCCAAGGGATAATTTAATCATTTTTCAGATGCGCACTTTTGAACTTGACAAATTATTTAATGTTTCGAGAAATCAGGGCATTACAAGTACAGAGAGAGCAGAGCGAAGGAATAAGTGATAAAGATAACCCACCATAAACATATACAATGATTTGACTTTTGTGTTGTCCATGAATACTTACTTATCAATTATTTAAACCATCAAAGTTGAAAGCTTTTTTTTTTCTATAGACAATGAACAATTGATAGGTATGTATATTACAATATATACATAAGTCATCTTTAACAAGATGATGGCATATGGATAATATTTTAAACGTAAAATCGTATAATGTTTTATACATTATTTAGACTTTTCAACTGAGAGCTCTTTTATGAACAGGTACAAATCATATACAAGCCATTTACATGTTAGTACATTTCTTTTTGCAGTATTTTTATCTTTCATGTTTTCTCAAGAAGAACCAATTAATAGGTATTATAATACATACACAAGTCATATACAACAAGATGGTAAATTATATTTTATACATAACTAATATAATACGTAAATTATATACACATTTCTCTTTTTTCTTTTGGATTTTTTGTTTTATATTATTGATGGCTTCTGACAACGACTATGATGATGAGATAAACTTCGCTTGTACTGTTATTGTGAATGCAACTACTTTATTGACTTCAAAAGCATATATAGATGATGTAGATAGTGGTCTACCTCATAATCATTGTTTAATAGTTAGATAATTTACACGAGATTTGGTCAACTCAGAGAAGACTGTTACAATTTGTTATGGATGAACCTAGAAACTTTTAATAGGTTTGTTTATGTTCTGAAGGGAGCTGGAAGTACATAATACAGTCCATTACAATGTTGAAGAACAATTAGCTATATTCTTACATGTAGTCGCACATAATGAGAAAAATCATAATTTGAAGCACAAAACAGATTTACAAGCTAAGAAAGTCAAAGTTGATGAGTGAGTAGATGCCTCTTTATTACTTCAGACTTTAGAGGAAATGAAAGGATAAAATCAAGATAGTGTTGCTGATACTTTTGAGAATCTTTTGCGCGATGAAATTAAATCAAATGCATTTATGACATATTCACTTGAGATGCGAATTCGATTTCTGGAGAGACACTTCAAGATTTACGTGGTTAACAATAATTTCAATTTTTATGGTACTTTGTAAAATACTTGTGGTGTGTTTAAACTCCCTTGTCTATTTTTTGAAAGTATTTTTTAATCTGTTATTATGCCTTAGTTTTTTTTTTACAATAAAAATAGATGTCTATCTTGTTATTTATTTAACTTGGTGAAATAATTTTTTTTTTAAAGTTGCACGTGATATTTTAATTTTTATAAATGAGTTGCATGATGATTGAAAGGATAAGTTTTGAAAACATACTGACTAGTTACTATGCTTTGATAAATTAATTTAGTTCACAATTAATTGTTGAACCGATAAAAAAAAGCTTCTGTTATTTTATTTTTTTGACAAATGAACAAATAAATTTTTATTTTTTTATAAAATTTTTTTGTCAAATGAAAACACAAAAAATTTAATTTTGTAATTTTAATTTACTTCACTTTATTTTTTTAGAATAATTTTTCTGTATAACTCTTGAGAACTGAACGGAGTGTAGATGTATAAAAACAAAACCTGTTTTCTAAAGATATTCGTAAATGTTGTAAAACCATGTGGATGACAAAAAGTCATCTTACTTTTAGTAAATAGTATTATGGTTAGGAGTTATATTAATTATGTAGGTCCCCTAATATTTATTTCTCCTAGTTATATGACTCTATATAATCTTGCTTCTGCAAGAAGGAAAATATACTGAGAAACGGAGATTTTGAAGAACAGATTGAAAAGAGAAGGAAGTTCAGAAGGTAAAAGATTGAATAAAATTATATAGGTCCTGAAGATCTATTTTGTTCTTGATAGTTCCTGAAGTGACTATCTTTCTATATCTTTTGTGTTCAATACTTATTTATATTCTGCAAATTTATTTAGTATTTGTACTAGTTTTATAACACGTTATCAGCACGAAACTCTAGCCTACTGAAGAAAGGTAAACATGTGAATACTTTATTATATATATTATCTTATTCATCCTATTATATATATGATGAATAAAAAAAAAAATGAATACCTGAAGTATTCTATCTAAAAAAAAAATGAATACCTGAAGTATTCTATGTATAAAAATATATATATATATGTGAGTACCTGAAGTATTCCATCTTAAAATAAAATTGAATACCTGAAGTGTTCTACTTATTTATTTATATGTAAATACCTGAAGTATTTCATCTTTAAAAGGAAAAATGATTATCTGGAGTATCATTAAATACTTGAAGTATTTAACCAGCAAAATGGTTATAATTTATTTATTTACTGTTTTAATGCATAGTAATTTTTGCAAGTTATATGTTAATAAATTTCTTAGAAAAAGGTAACGAAAATGGATGGGTCTTCAGTACTGAATCCGCCACGCCATTTCGAACCCGAGACCTCCTTAAGGGAGTCTACGAGTTTGGCCACCGGGCTAACCCCAGTGGTTGAGTATAAAGTAATATATTTTAACATATTATGGCATCTACTTAGTAATTTTAATACTTTCTGTTATGATCATGTTTTAAGTTACAAATCATATTTTAAACTTACTAGTGTAGGAATAAAAATTGGCAATCTCCAATTAACTAGTTATGTGAATTATTATTTATTTGGTATGTGCATAACAGCAATTTAATCTGTAGTCTTTTATATCATTATTCTAACAAAAGAATTCGTCATAATTACAAATCAGCCTATATATTTATAATTATTATAGTGTACGATATTTGCTTAGAATAATTACAGAGCAATTTATACTTCTGTGTTATGCAAGATATTTTCTATATTTAATGAAATGTTATAATTTGTTTAGATTTTACCTAAACGAGAATTTCTTTGTTTATAGATAATGTCAAACTATACAAAATTGGAATTCGCAGCACTTGACATATCAGGAAAGAATTATTTGTCATGGGTTCTTGATGTAGAAATCCATCTTGATGCCATGGAAATTGGATCGACCATAACAAATACTACTGATACATCCCTGAAGGATTGTGCAAAGGCCATGATCTTCATCCGTCATCACCTCCATGAGGATCTAAAATCTGAATATCTTACAGTCAAAGACCCACTTACTTTGTGGAATAATTTAAAAGAAAGATATGGGCATCAAAAGACTGTAATTCTTCCAAAAGCTCGTTGTCATTGGTTACATCTCAGGATGCAAGATTACAAATCAGTTAATGAGTACAATTCTGCACTTTTTAGAATAGTTTCACTTTTGAAACTATGTGGAGAAACCATCACTGATGATGACATGCTGGAAAAAACATTCTCTACATTTCACGCCTCAAATTTGCTCCTGCAGCAGCAATATAGAGAGCGTCGATTTACGAAGTACTCAGATTTGATATCTTGTCTCCTTGTTGCTGAACAAAATAATGAGCTGTTAATGAAAAATCACGAGTCTCGTCCAGTTGGATCTATACCATTCCCAGAAGCGAATAGGGTGTCTTTTCCTAATCGAGGACGAGGACGTGGTCGTGGTCGTGGTTGTGGACGTTGGCGTGGTAGTCATAACCACCAAGTCCGTGGAGGATATATTCAGAAATCAAGTAATAAGTCATCATTCCACCGGAAGTGGAATAATCCAGATGTAAAAGAAAAGGGGAAGGGTTTACAGAATAAACCTACCAAGAGTTCTGAAGACTCTTGCTACAGATGCGGAGTGAAGGGTCATTGGTCACGCACTTGTCGTACACCAAGACATTTGGTAGATCTTTATCAGGCATCCATCAAGGGGAAAGGAAAAGAAATTGAAACTAATTTTACGAATCAGTATGAACTCGTGGGTCATACTCAAACTGATGAACCTTTAGATCTTTCATCTTTTGATATTTCTGAATACTTTGTGGAACCCAATATAGCAAAAGATGATTTTTCTGGTGATGGTAATGACTACTCTGAATGGTCACAGGAATAACTGTATGCTTATTAATTTCAGCATGTTTTCCCACTTTTGTTTGTAATAAATGTTCTAGTGTGTAACAATAATATTTCTAGATATGTTTTAAATATGTTTGAATTTGTATTTTGCATATAGAAGAAGACATGGATTCTACTGACGCATTATCAATGATAAATGGTGGAGATATTTGTCTCGTAGATAGTGCTACTACTCACACTATTCTTCGGAATAATAAGTATTTTGAACAGTTAATAAAGACAAAAGCAAATGTCAATACAATATCAGGTTCTGCAAACCTGATAGAAGGCTCTGGAAGAGCTAATATTGTATTAACTAATGGAACAAAATTAAGTATTGACAATGCTTTGTATTCTATCAGATCCAGAAGAAATCTGCTAAGTTTTAAAGATATACGTCGTAATGGTTTTCATATTGAAACCATAAATGAAGACAAAAGAGAGTATTTGTATATCACTTCTACTGTGTCTGGCCAGAAGCTAGTAGTAGAAAAACTTTCAGCATTCTTTTCTGGGCTATATCATGCAACGATAAGAACAATTGAATCAAATGCTGTTAGGCACCTGAAGTGCTCTGATCCAAAAACTTTCATGATATGGCATGATCGTCTTGGGCATCCAGGTTCAATAATGATGCGTCGAATTATTGAAAATTCACATGGACATCCATTAAAGAACCTGAAGATTCTATTACCAAGTGATTACTCTTGTAATGCGTGTTCTCAAGGAAAATTGATAATCAGACCATCTCCCTCTAAGGTAATTGTTGAATCCCCATCTTTTCTACAAAGAATTCAAGGGGATATTTGTGGCCCGATACACCCATCATGTGGACCATTTCGTTATTTTATGGTTTGATTGATGCTTCAACTAGGTGGTCACACGTTTGTTTATTATCCACACGAAATGTTGCATTTGCAAAATTTCTTGCTCAGATAATCAGACTACGAGCACAATTTCCAGATTATCCGATCAAGACAATTCGCCTTGATAATGCTGGAGAATTTACATCCCAGACATTTAATGATTACTGTATGTCTATCGGCCTTGATGTTGAGCACCCTGTTGCACACACTCATACCCAGAATGGTTTAGCCGAGTCTTTTATTAAAAGACTTCAGTTAATTGCTCGACCTTTGCTCATGAAAACAAAACTACCAGTTTCTGCCTGGGGACATGCTATTTTGCATGCTACATCTCTAATTCGTATTAGACCAACATCATATAATAAATATTCACCATCACAACTTGTACTTGGTCAACAACCAAACATCTTTCACCTAAGAGTTTTTGGTTGTGCCGTACATGTACCTATTGCACCTCCCCAACGTACTAAAATGGGTCCTCAACGTAGACTTGGAATTTATGTTGGTTTTGATTCTCCATCTATCATTAGGTATCTTGAATCCTTAACAGCAGATGTTTTCAAGGCACGTTTTGAGGATTGTCATTTTGATGAAACAGTATTCCCACCATTAGGAGGAGATAAGTCGCAGCCAGAAGCTCGACGTGAAATCACTTGGAATACCTCGACGTTATTTCATCTTGATCCTCGTACTAATCAATGTGAACTCGAAGTTCAAAGGATCATTCATTTGCAAAGTATTGCAAATCAGTTACCGGATGCATTTATCGATACAAAGAAAGTAACGAAGTCTCATATACCAGCTGTTAACATTCCAGCAAGGATAGAAGTCCCTGCAGGACAAACTATTGGTACAACAGCTGGTGAATCTATGACATGCCAGAAGCGTGGGAGACCTGTCGGTGCAAATGATAAACTTCCTCGGAAAAGAAAAATTCAAGGTAAAGAAGTTGATACCCCTACAGTAGTTGACACTCCTGAAGAGACTAAGCAGACAAATGAAAGTGCTCCTGAAGAGGCTAATCCCACAAAACAGGAAAATAAAGGAATTGATCTATCAACATTTTCTAACAAACATGAATCTCCTAATGAGTTATCCCCTGAAGAGGAACAGGTACCTGAAAATCATGAGATATCAATACATTATTCGAATACAGGAGAAATGTTGGATAGAAATAAAGTTGTTGTCAACAACGTATTTTCGTTTAAAATTGCTCTTGACATTACTAAAGGTAATGAAGAAAGTGAACCACAATCCGTCGAAGAATGTCGACGTAGAAATGATTGGCCAAAGTGGAAAGAAGCAATTCAAGCAGAGTTGAAGTCTCTTGCAAAACGAGAAGTATTTGGACCCGTAGTCCAAACTCCTGAAGGAGTACATCCTGTGGGATATAAGTGGGTATTTGTGCAAAAACGCAATGAGAAAAATGAAGTTGTACGATATAAAGCACGACTTGTTGCACAAGGTTTCTCGCAGAGACCTGGAATCGACTACGAGGAGACATATTCTCCCGTAATGGATGCTATCACATTCAGATTCTTGATTAGTATGGTTGTGACAGAATCTCTAAATATGCATCTAATGGATGTGGTGACAGCATATTTGTATGGATCACTGGATGCTGATATATACATGAAAATCCCTGAAGGATATGAAGTGCCTAAAGTATGTAGTTCAAAACCCCGAAGTGTTTATTCTTTGAAACTACAGAAATCTTTATATGGATTAAAAAAATCTGGACGTATGTGGTATAAACGTCTTAGTGATTATTTGCTAAAGGAAGGATATCAAAATAATCCTATTTGTCCATGTATATTTATCAAGAAATCAAATTTTGGATTTGCTATTATTGCAGTTTATGTCGATGACCTTAATCTTGTAGGAACTCCAGAAGAGTTGACCAAAACTGCAGACTATTTAAAAAGGGAGTTTGAGATGAAAGATCTTGGCAAAACGAAGTATTGTCTCGGCCTGCAGATCGAACATTTGACAAAAGGAATTTTAGTACATCAGTCAAATTATACGAAAAAGATCTTGAAACACTTTTACATGGATAAAGCACATCCTTTGAGCACTCCTATGGTTGTTCAATCACTTGATGTGAATAAAGATCCTTTTCGTCCTCAAGAAGAGGGGGAGGATATTCTTGGTCCTGAAGTACCATATATGAGTGCAATTGGTGCGCTTATGTACCTTGCAAATTGTACAAGACCAGATATTGCATTCTCGGTTAATTTATTGGCATGATATAGTTCTGTTCCAACTCGACGACATTGGAATGGAATTAAACACATATTACGCTATCTTCAAGGAACGATTGATTTGGGCTTGTTCTATTCAACTGAATCAGAGGCAAAATTAATCGGATATGCAGATGCTGGCTATTTATCTGATCCACATAAAGGCAGATCACAAACAGGATATGTGTTCACTTTTGGTGATACTGCAATATCGTGGCGTTCTGTAAAGCAGACTTTGACTGCTACATCCTCTAACCACTCTGAAATCATCGCGATCCATGAAACAAGTCGTGAATGTGTTTGGTTACGAACCATGATTCAACACATTCGGGAAACATGTGGATTATCTTCAATCAAAGATAGCCCTACAGTATTGTATGAAGATAATGCTGCATGTATCACACAGATCAAAGGAGGATACATTAAAGGAGACAGAACCAAGCATATATCGCCAAAATTTTTTTATACACATGAACTTCAGCAAAGCGGTAATATTGATGTTCAGCAGATACGTTCTAGTGAGAATCTGGCAGATTTATTCACAAAGGCATTACCAACTGCAACATTCAAGAAACTGGTCAACAGCATTGGGATGCGTCGACTCAAAGATTTATCATCCGGTGTTGAGGGGGAGTCAATGACTTAAAGTTGATAAATAGATTATACTCTTTTTCCTTCGTCTAAGGTTTTGTCCCATTGGGTTTTCCTTAGCAAGGTTTTAATGAGGTAATCTAAAGGCATTTAACAAGACACTAGAATGTTGTACTCTTTTTCCTTCGCCAAAGATTTTTCCCATTGGGTTTTTCTTGGCAAGGTTTTAAGGAGGCATATTCTTAATGTATTGTCATCCAAGGGGGAGTGTTGTAAAACCATGTGGATGACAAAAAGTCATCTTACTTTTAGTAAATAGTATTATGGTTAGGAGTTATATTAATTATGTAGGTCCCCTAATATTTATTTCTCCTAGTTATATGACTCTATATAATCTTGCTTCTGCAAGAAGGAAAATATACTGAGAAACGGAGATTTTGAAGAACAGATTGAAAAGAGAAGGAAGTTCAGAAGGTAAAAGATTGAATAAAATTATATAGGTCCTGAAGATCTATTTTGTTCTTGATAGTTCCTGAAGTGACTATCTTTCTATATCTTTTGTGTTCAATATTTATTTATATTTTGCAAATTTATTTAGTATTTGTACTAGTTTTATAACAGTAAATAACTTTTGGTTTTATTTGCTATGCTTATGTTACGTGGGGCAAAGGTGTCTCCGCCGGTTCAACGACTTCACCCATCCACACTCCGAATTTGAGCGACGGAGTAACGCTCCTCCGGTTATGCCAAGAACTGCAGATGTTAAAGCTATTGCGAACAAGCCATGGATATCTCTTCCAAACCCCCAAACTCCAGTCCATAATCTCTAATGTTCTCATACCCATCTCTCACCCTCACAACCCCATGAAAACCCTAGTTACTGGTTTAGAGCAAGAATTCATACTGAATGAGGCTAACGAGGCCCCCTCAACTACACCCTTCGATCACAGGAACCCGTTCTCCAGGGAGAATATCGAGCAGTTTGATCAAAGAAGTTCAGTGAAGACGTGTATGGTTGGAATCTCGCACCTGTGGCCGGAATGGGTGGTATTGATTGAACACTTGTGTATAGTTGGATATTTGGAAGAAGTTGGGAATCCATTCCATAAAGGAGAATTCAATTCGAAGAATGTGAATCGAATTCGAACTGCTTGTCTCAATTTTGCTCGCGATAGGGCTGATCTTATAAGGTAATGACGGAATCATTTGAAGAAATTTCTCATTGTGTGTTTTAGAAGACATGCGATTATCCTACTGGTGCTGTTTTCTTGAATGAGAAAATGGGTACTCATTTTTGCTTCGTGTGGGTGCTAAACGGTTTGTGAATTTGAAACTCTTTGAGTGTGCATACCACCAGTTTGATGTTGGAACTAAGAGAAATATCTGACTATCATTTTAAATGTTTAACTTCAGTAGTTTATATATTTTTCATTTTTCATGATCAAGTAAGGGTGGCACGTAAACATATATCTTATGAAACGAATTATCTTTCTCAAGTCCTTTTATGGTTGCTTAAATTTGATTCTCTTGAAACAATTCACTAACCAAACTCTTACGAATCATTCCTCTGATTTTAGGACCTTACTTATCCAAAAAAAACTTCCCGATTTTTCTAGAAAAAGTATTTGTCTCTTCCATTAGACACAAAAGCTGGTAGAGACAACTGCCAATTGAAACACAAAAATAAGAGAAATGCGATTTGCAAGGGACCCTGCAGGAAATCACGCAGGGATCACATGGCAGGGGTTAAAAGAAGAATCTTTTCCAAGCAAAGAAAGACCCCCGCCATGTGATCCCTGCGCGATTCCCCGCGGAGTTCCTTGCGAATAGTATGACTCGTATGTTTCCTTCTGGTAAAGGTTGAAACAAAAAGGTCAAATAATTGGTATACTTGGAAATGGAAATGGAAATGGAAATGGAAATGAGAAGTTGGATCAAGGCATTGTAGAAGAAGAATGGGGAGATAATTGGTAATGTGATAGAGTTAGGCCGTTGTTTTTCTTAAGGATTGATTGCCTTTGGGTGGTGTTATTTTTTTGGCACATTGCCAACTTTTTCCTTTCGGGTTTTAGCTTAAATAATGATTGTCGGGGAGTATTTGCCAACTTTACTGGCATATACTCACTAAAAAGGCCATCTAGGGATGTAACCCATTGTTTGAACAAAACAAATACAAGGGTCTCGAAGGACCCAATAAAGAATGTGAATGAAGATTATAGCGTCAAGTACGTTATCTCTCATTAGTAAAAGCCCTTGGCATCAAGTCCGTTGCCGGATTTCTGTTGACAGTCGTGGGATGTTGTGTATATTTAGTATTCCAGCATACTGTATGTTGTGTTGTTTATGGTAATTTAAGTGGTTTGAGTGTTAAATCAGACCAATGGCGTATTCTTAGCTATGCTTTCAGAGCTTGGAGTCGTGGCTGAGAAAGAGACTCAGCAATAATGCAAGGAAAGATTCTACTTGTTTTTCATTTCCAATCGAAATGGAGTCATTGGAGGTTTTGTGTGCTTAATCCCACAAGATCTGTCATTGATATTGGAAGGATAGATCCCATTGTTTGTCCTTTCACATTATTTAAGCCTTACTGCCTGATAGGCCAGATGACTTGTAGCTAGGAATTGACTTAAACCTCTATCAAAGAGCTTGGCAGGTGCAGGTTCGTCTCCTTACCGTAGGAGATTTCTTTCCTGATATGGTGCCTTTGTAGATGACGTATTTCTCTTATAGCTTGCACAACTGAAATTTCTCATCAACTCGAATTTATCAATCAGAGCATGCCTTGCTTTCAGGTACTTCTCAAGTAAAGATATCCAGGTGCTTGCAGGATCTGGATGTCCAGTCCTAGATAGGAAAGTTGTGAATTCAGGGAAGCGTCTAAGGGCACAAGTCGGTGTTGATGAAGGACAAGTATGTGCTGAAGTTTAGTTAATTCATTTTTCTGCATTAAAGTTCTCTTTGTCAAGTGAGTAGACATCCATCACATATTTAACTAAATCTATTTTATAGGTTTGCGGTTCGTGCAATTTGAGGGGAAATTGCGAGAGGGCATATGTTAAGGTACGTAAGGGTGATGGTGGGCCGACTGTGGATGTCATGCGCTTATTATTGACCTATGGGCTCGAACCTGTTACTGGTCTGGTAGAGAATAAGTCTTGCCTAAACAAATTGGTTGAGGAATCTGCTAGAAGGTTGCTGAAAGAAATTGTAGAGCATAGCATGAAGGATTTGAATTCTGAATCCCCAATTGCCACCTTTACCAAATGGAACTCGTCTGTGCAAGAAAGTTTAATTTACCAAGGTCATATCAATGTCTCAATGAAGCAACGCGATTGGATATGCTCCAAGTAATTTTGATGGGTCAATTTTGTTTAATGAAGTGTCAATTTCTGTGACTTTTGATGAGTGATATACACAGTTTTCTGTATATTCTAGATGCAACTTGATGAATTTTGCTCGAAATGCGAAGTGTGTGCACTGTGATTGTCAATTCCTCGGAAGACTCAGAAAAGTAGGACAAGATCAGGATCGTCTTGCTTTAAAGAAGGGAGACTGGATATGTGACAAGTAGTCATTTTTCAGATCATTGACTTTGTGTTCCTCATGTTTTCTGTAACTAATTACTGCTTGGAACCCCTTACAGATGCAATTTCTTGAACTTTGGAAAGAACACAAGATGCTTGAAATGCAATGAAAACCCTCCAAAGCGGCAATTAAATCATGGGGAGCGGGAGTGTGACTCGTGAGTTCTCTACTTCCAAATTCTTGGGAATGCTTCAAATATAAATTTATCTAAATGGGTTGTCATCTTTTATGTAGAAAGTCTTAACACGTTTCATAACCTACTAGTTTGTTTGTTGTGCAGGTGCAACTACATCAATTTCAGAAGAAACAACGCATGTATAAAGTGTGATCACGGACGGCCAAAGACTCTAGTATTAGGACAACATTAATGTTCAGTCTCATCATTCGCATCCTTCTGTGGACAAAGGATAGATAAAGGACTTAATCTGGGGAGATTCGTGGACGATGAAACAATGACAGCGATTTGTCAAATAGCCCAATTTGGGACCTTGATTTCCACATTTTTCCATTGCAAATTAGAGCAATTTTCTTTGGAAAGCACGAAAACAGTTGGAAGATGGAGATAATTGAGAGGACCAAAAGTTGGTGCCAGAGCTAAGGAATTGGCTCATCATTCGGAAATCGTTTGGACCTAAAGACAATGAAGAGGTTCCTTACAGGTTTGGACAAATGAAGAACACAAAAACAGAAAACAATGCATTATGTGTCGGCGGTACCTTTCGCGGCGGCCAACAAAAAGAAGCTGAATTCAGATTGTAAAGTTACAACAAAGCTGCACAAACTTTTGCGATCTGTTTTAGCATGTAGTTTCTCAATATTAACGTGGGGGTTCAATGTTCCGATCTGCTATTAGTGTAAGTTTAATAGCACAGAAACTCACTAGGAAGTAGGATGAGCAACAGCGTGGTAGCCTGCCCTACCCAGCTTCTCTAAGAGCTTGTGAGTGATACTTAGTACAACATCTAAGCTTCACGCGAGACCAATTAGCTTATGCCAGAAAATTTCTTTGGGGTTTGCAAGGAAGTTACCCGTGACAAGCCAGAAAGTTCTTTGGGGCAGTGCTGTATGTTGTATGTAAACATGTAGAGATGCATGCTCAATTGTAATGTGCGATATTTATCATTCTCGTACTAAATTTACACAGATAATAGTCAATATTTTGCCAACGATGATGAATTTTAGCGTGGCAACATATGCTGGGCATGTGATTTGGCTAAAGTTGAATATTCACGCAAAGACGAACATTGATGAATGTTGTCTTCCAATTTTCCCTTTGGTATAGCTAACTTGAGACTTGATGGAAATGCAAATATTTGATTTTTCTATAATTGTTTAATTTATAATTGGCTAGATCTTTTGAATGCCTACTTCTTGATAAGTTATTGGAAAAGGCTTACCGTAGCCATGGCACCACCAAAAGAAGTGAGCTCAAAAGAGACAAGGTTGAGAAGACTAAGGATTTCGTGTCCCCAAATTTCTGTAAAATGCACTTTCGGTCATGGAATTATACAAGTGTCTGAAGACATGAAAATCTCAAGAAATGATGTAAAAGTTATGAAGCAATGGATTTGCGTGATAGAAAGCGGCGAAACGTTTTGGATGCCATTGATTTGCCTTGCATGCAACAAAAATCACAAGCACCAGTATGATGCTTTAGTAAGCTCAAATTGTAGGCATGTAGTAACGGAGAGTACTCAAGCAAGTTAATTAAACAGAGTTGTGCACCTTAATAGGTGAACGAAGGTGTGTTCTAAAGGCATAAGAAGTGCAATTTCTTTAGTATTGTGTACTTTTGATTAGGGATATGGATAAAGGCTCACACTTTATAAGTGTCAATAATTTGGGCAGTGTCCGGACAGCTTTCAGATAGTTTTTTACGTGCCAAAATGATGTCGTTTTGACGCGCAGCACTCTCTGCTGTGCGCGGTATCGAGGCCCTTGCAGTGAGGGAGCTCACTACGTGTGTGTAGTGAGTCCCATCCAGCCGTCCATTTCGGTAACGGACGGTTCATATTCAAATCAATATTAACTATTTTGAATTTGAACCTTCCGTTATCAAAATGAATGGCCGGATCGTCTCACTACACGGCCTGTGCACAATGCACAACATGATCTCTATTTCCTAATTTATTTTAGCTATCACATTCTCATTAAAACTGATAGTTCTGTTGAGCCGGGAACTGCATATTAGTCCTACTGGGATTAGGATGCTGCTCGGGTGGTAAAGAAAGTGTGCTTCCACTTATTGGAGCCCCTTTGGGTCCTAAGCTGATCTCCCAATCTTTTTCATGTCCTTGGTCTGTAAACGTCAGAGGAGAGGATTCCTTCCAAACAGATTGGCCACCGTCGGTCCTCGATTCTACACATATGAGAATAGGTGGGGTAAGTATGAAGGTCACATTAATTCAATAATTGATCAACAAACCAAAGTACAAAAGCATACAGGTATGTGGGAGTAAATGTTAGATCTATCTATAGCTTTAATTAGCTAATGCCATAACGCTGGGTCCCAGTTGGTCATCTTTTGATAAGGATTTGATCAATGATGTAAAAGTTATGAAGCAATGGATTTGCGTGATAGAAAGCGGCGAAACGTTTTGGATGCCATTGATTTGCCTTGCATGCAACAAAAATCACAAGCACCAGTATGATGCTTTAGTAAGCTCAAATTGTAGGCATGTAGTAACGGAGAGTACTCAAGCAAGTTAATTAAACAGAGTTGTGCACCTTAATAGGTGAACGAAGGTGTGTTCTAAAGGCATAAGAAGTGCAATTTCTTTAGTATTGTGTACTTTTGATTAGGGATATGGATAAAGGCTCACACTTTATAAGTGTCAATAATTTGGGCAGTGTCCGGACAGCTTTCAGATAGTTTTTTACGTGCCAAAATGATGTCGTTTTGACGCGCAGCACTCTCTGCTGTGCGCGGTATCGAGGCCCTTGCAGTGAGGGAGCTCACTACGTGTGTGTAGTGAGTCCCATCCAGCCGTCCATTTCGGTAACGGACGGTTCATATTCAAATCAATATTAACTATTTTGAATTTGAACCTTCCGTTATCAAAATGAATGGCCGGATCGTCTCACTACACGGCCTGTGCACAATGCACAACATGATCTCTATTTCCTAATTTATTTTAGCTATCACATTCTCATTAAAACTGATAGTTCTGTTGAGCCGGGAACTGCATATTAGTCCTACTGGGATTAGGATGCTGCTCGGGTGGTAAAGAAAGTGTGCTTCCACTTATTGGAGCCCCTTTGGGTCCTAAGCTGATCTCCCAATCTTTTTCATGTCCTTGGTCTGTAAACGTCAGAGGAGAGGATTCCTTCCAAACAGATTGGCCACCGTCGGTCCTCGATTCTTCACATATGAGAATAGGTGGGGTAAGTACGAAGGTCACATTAATTCAATAATTGATCAACAAACCAAAGTGCAAAAGCAAACAGGTATGTGGGAGTAAATGTTAGATCTATCTATAGCTTTAATTAGCTAATGCCATAACGCTGGGTCCCAGTTGGTCATCTTTTGATAAGGATTTGATCAATGATGAACCTTTTTTTTTATATTTAAATGGGCCCCTCATTACAAGTGGCGTGAGGGCATTAGTTAATGAGTCATTAATTGTCTTACCTAAACCATCTCTACAGACATCTGATCTTACCCTTTTCTTTCGTTAGTAAGTAGACAACAATTGCATTCCCAATTCACAACAATTGACTCTCTCTCTCTCTCTCTCTCTCTCTCTCACATCTCCAAACTCAACAAAAATGTCAAAAGTATTAATCCCTTTGTCTTGGTCTATTTGTCTACTTTTTGACTTTTGCATGTCCCAAAATATTTGTCTATTTTTAAAGTCGACTTGTGAAAGTTATCTTAACACCCCTCATTTTTTTAAAATTATATTTCGAGAAATGTGCACTCTCATTTAATGCTTAAAAAGTTAAGGATATTTTTGAAAAGTTAAAACTTTTAAGAGTGATGATTGTGTTCCCTTAATAAATTGAAATTTTTAAAATAGACAAACAAATTGAGACAGAGGGAGTATCAAATTATGCGTGTTAATTGAAAAAAGTTGCTCGATGTCAAATTTGACATCAAGTATCAAACGTCTTTTTGCCTTGAATGCCTCAGCCTTTAATGTCTCCTTTTCTTAAATACCTCAATTTGACATATTTGTTGGAGATCAAAAAGTTTAAATGTTAAATTACCACATAGGCTATCAGAAAAATGTAACGTCCGAAATTTGATATTTTTCTTGGAAATGCTCAATATGGCCTAACTTGACTTTGGCCAGTTATCCGAATTCATGGTGCAAAAAAATTAATCATTAATTTCTCAATATCGTAAAACAACGAAGATTGTCTACTGATGGATAGACTACATAAACACACCATAATGCATATGTAAGACCAATATTACAAATATGCATGGTAGATTTGGATCAATGTCGAAACATGAATACGCGGTTAAAAAAGTGAAAAATGTGAAAATATTAGACTTAGGAAGGTATGATAAATTTAATATACATATCACAAGTGAATTTTACCACATTGATGATGGATATCAGACCCCAGTAGTATAGATATTCAATGAAATTTGAAACAAATCACACAAAAAATATGTTTAAAATAATGGAACATATCAAAGTATGAGGGTTAGCCAAACGTTTTCTTATTATTTTCAACTATACAACACTTTTTGCTCAAATTCATCATAATACATGACAACAAAATATATATTTTAACATCCTTCCCTAACTTGAAATTTTTTACCCCATTCAAAATCCTAATATCTTTTTATGAGGTAACATTAAATTCTACAAATCTTGGGCATTGACTAGTGGAACCTAGACATGTATATAATTTACATATATAACACCAAAATAAGAGCAAATGAAACAAACTAACCAAAAAATGAGGGCAAATGAGCTAAAATTAAGATTAAATTATAACTCATGACTTTAAATGGGATAAAAAGTCACGCGGTCTATAAAATTAAGACCCTGATTTAAATAACTCGATAAATAACACTATATGAAAAAATAAAAGTTGTAATGCTCTGATTGTCGGAGATCTTAACAAAAGAAATTCTTTAATTAAAACATGCATTTATATTGCTTCATTTGGAAGCGGTTAAGTATATAATTGACATTTCAATATGAAAAAAAAAAGTCTCGACATGAAATTAAATTATGTTTCAAAATATAGTTCAAAAGGGTTCACAGAACGGCTAAACTAAGTAAACCAAGGCTCCGTTGAATCTTCATCTCAGGTGGCGACTTTGGCCAGGAAGTGCAGGTCTTCAATCCCGTATCTAGTCGGGGGTAAAAAATTATACCATGAGCTATGAGACTCAACAAATAATCTTACTTATTACCCAATACTATATCTAACATGGATGATGATGATCAGAAATACATTAAGTGTGGAGATGAAAATAAAGTTAGGTATAATATCACGTAAAACGTCAATCAACATGTCATCTCAAATAACCTAATCGAATTGTTACAAGAAAGTTATATATTTCCGACCGTGCTAATTACCATGTCGCGCTAAACATCAAATTTTGTTATTCCAGCTTGATCATAATGTTCCTGTCCATTATGATCCTATCTTTCTGATCACTACATTCTCAATTGTTAGTTTCTATTCACCACGTTCTTGAGCATTATGTTTTTTATTCATTGTCTAGGAAAACAATTTGACTACCTAAACTTCCCACAACATTGACTAGACTTAATGAAAATCAAACACAATATGGCTCAAGAACGTAGCCCAACTCAAGACATAACTCGGCTCAACACGTAGTTTGGTTCAAGACAATCAATTCGGCTCAAGACATTAGGTTGGCTCAAGTCATAGTACGACTCAAGACATCCTATTGACATGTATATTCAATCTGCATCCATTACAGAGGCGAGTATTCACAGAGTGCAGGTCACCTATTTCTGTGTTATCATGCATATGTTTAGGTGTTTTAGGATAAACCCAAGGTCTCATGTTGAATCCAAACTCTTGAGTAACACGTTGCAGTCCAACCATTAATATGATCAGAAAGTCACATGCCAATAAATATTGCTAAGCATGTGAAGTAAAAGTCCTACTTAAATCATGTAATCAAGTATGCACTTCATATGAATTCGTCATGCGAGGGGTTTTATATTCCGTCTAGCTTGAGGTACATGGCATTTAGTTCGAGTTGTTGAACATGGAGCAATTGGATTTAAGATAATGGTTCTTGACCACCTTAGCATGGAATGGAATCTACATGATGATTTTAGTTAATTGGGGTAGAAGTTTAATTAGGTATTTACAACAATGTAGGAAAAAATCACAAGTTAATTAACATTTTAAGTGTGTTGAGACCGCGATATATCTCGTATGGCGGCTCAACGTGTCCTAATTTGGCGTATGTGTAAGGATTAATTATTATTTATATCGGATAGTGCATGTTTAGTAGCTCTTGATCATTCGTAGGTTTTCTATAGAAAAGGGATGCTTAATGACGAAGTTTTGAGTACCCAAAGTCGAAGGTGATTTTGACAAACAGAGGATGATGGAAGTGCAATTGGAAGGAGTGCAGAGGCCAAGGGTAATGCAAAGTCCAAAGAAAATCTAAAGAAAGTCTAAAAACATTCAAATCAATAGAAAAAATCCTTGGTGTTATGATTGTGACTAGTTCATCCAGTCAGGACAAGCCTGACTAGTCAAAGAGATGAGTTAACTCAGGTATGCCATACAGTTAGGCCAATCCTGACCGGTACCTCATCAGGTAACCCATCAGCTCACGCATAAGAAGGGAAGAACATAACCTGATAATCAGGCCAGGTCATCCAGTCAGGCCTTAGAGAACATAAAATTCCAATAGCTAATCATGACCGGTCATGGTTACTGTTTGACTAGTCAGGCTCGTGTGTGTGACAAATTTTTAATTCCTTTTTGTTATTTTATTTTAATTGCTATAATTTTTTTTCTTATTTCTCCTATGATTTTAAACATCTTCTCATAATTTCCCATTGTTTGTTCAAAATTGATTCGAGTTCTTGATTTGAACCAAATGAGGAGTGTTAAGCTCTTGATCAGTTATTGTCATTGATTTGGTACGTCTAATACTTGGACCGATATCCTCTTACGTTTTGACTAATTGTTTTGGAACAAGAATTAGTTTTTGAACACATCTTTAAAATAATATTATTTTCCATTGGCAGATTTTCCGATGAAGATTCTATAGCCTAAATTTTTGATTGTGTTATAAAAACGGGGATGTTGTTTACCTAAATCTAGGGTGGAAGGATTCCGAGGATCTTGCCTACTTTTTTAATTATGCAATTCCCAGTTTTAGTTAAATTATAATTTTAGACTATAAACCGTTTTTAGAATTGAGGTTAGTGTCCGTAATGCTACAATTACAAGTTCCCGCACAACCTTCTGACTGTTTCTCGTGGATCAATACACTAACTTGCTGCTCTATTGGATTTTCAAATAATCAAGGCAATGATTAGTTATATAAGTATTGATTTGGTGGACGCATCAATGACACTCTTTTATTGGACAATCATATTTTAGGCGCGGTTGTCGGGGAACAACCAAGGAAAGGTACGTAACTTGCAGTTGTTTTATTTGTTTTTGCATTTCATATATCTTTGTTGTGGAACAAATTTTTATGTATGAGTGTTACACATGTGATCACACTAATCGTCTTGTTGGAATTAAAAACCTCCCCAACAACGTGGTGGCTGTCAAATATGGGGTCAATGCGCTTTAAGCACAACCACCACAACTATGGACCATGTGGGATTATTTGCACCAAACAGGCATTACCTCACCCTCCTATTTTACTCTATCAAAAGGTCTGCTAAACACCAATCTTTTCCATGTTAAGCCTAATATGTTGAATACGTTACCCATGTTACATAAAATGGACTCGGAAAACCCTTATCACCGTATTCACGAATTTGAAAAGGTGGTCAGTACTTTCATGAATACTGCAGCGTAGGTCGAGATGGCCAAAATGAGACTTTTTTCCTTTTCAATAAATGATAAAGCAAAAAATTGCTTTCTTACTTTAAAATCTCATTTTGTGCTAGATTGAGCTGTGGTGCAAGCTGAATTTCCAAGATGCTTTTTCTTAATGCATTGGACCACCGCTTTAAAGAAGCAAATTCAAAATTTTTCTAAAAGATCCAACAAAAATTTTGTGAATGTTGGGAGAGGTATATAAGCAATATTTGTTGGCTATTCTACATCATGGTTATGAGGACTTGAAACTCATTGAATTTTTCTACGAAAATATTTCTACTCTCAATCGCCAATTCATAAACATGATTTGCAATGCGGAGTTTTTGAATGAACAACCGGCAGATGCTTTTGAGTACCTAGATGATCTGAAAAAAATCAATCATTCGTGGGATTACACTAATCCCCACAACTGTTCTTATAAAATAGTCCTCTTCTGCCCAGATTGGTCCTTGTAAGTATGTGATGAGAGAGGAGGATGATCTCAATAGAAAGCTCGACCTGCTGGCTGGAAAAATGGACAAACTTAAAATAAACAAGGTTAGTGAGGTCTCTTCTTTCTCTCAGCCAGGTGAGCTATGCGTGATATGTGAAACACCGGGCATCCGACCCAAGAGCGCCCCACTATACCTGATTTTATAAAGGTATTACATGGTCTTGACTCTATTAAAGTTAATGCACTCAAGTACTCCATCTGGATGAATTTTCCCTCTACCTCATCTGAGTTTCAAACTTAAGATATCCATCCGGATGACTTTCACCTTGGACAGTCACGTATTCCTTAGATGTTTGATATGTTAACTATATTATTCCGCGAGTGGATTGTTGTCTTTTGTCATACTTGGATTGTTTACTCAACATATACCATGCCATCTCATTATGCTAGTATGCCATCTACAAACATATTTGCTACCCTATTTTCTTCTAACAACGTATGCCTATGATTCACCTATATGGACTCAAGAGAGTATACCGCGGATTGAAAGATAACCTAGCATTGGTGGGATGCCTAGCTGAGAAAGTATGATAAACTTGAAACATGGGTACCATTGGAATTGGTTTTGTGATGCAACTTGAACTAAAATTTTGACTAAACTAAAAGTGTGATGACTCAAATTGTGCAATTAGTCATGTTATGCGTTTAGCCAAGTTATGCACATACTTGTTATATATGAACTTAAAATGTCTTTTATTCAGTCTAGTGGCTTGTCAAGTGTTCTAGAGTACCTTAGGTTGTTGGTGTGATAAGAAAACATATAACGCTTAGGCCGAGCATAGTGATTAAGAATATGACAAACAGGATCACGATGGTTGGAGAGCATGGTGATTGGGAAGCATGCATAGTTAGCAAATAGGCCGTCATAATCGTTATAAATGGGGACACTGTATTGAGATTGATGAATGAAAAATGTGACATGGTCATAAGGAGAAACATTGATGAGATATTCATGACATGACCTTAGCAGAGAGATGAATCATATCAAAAACCCTGAGATTGTGATAATATTGATAAAACTAAACTCGATGACTAATACTTTACTTTCGCACTTACGTGTCAACTTGTCTATGTATACTATTTCATGAATCATTATGTATTATTGCATTCCAAACATTTAAATGAGAATTTAAAGGGTAGTATTTTCTTATTGAGTATCAACCTCATGGTGCATACTTTTTTTGCCCCCAGCGTTTTATGTCAGGTATTGACATGGATGGAGCCAAGCCAGAGTACTTGTTACGCCCTCAAATTTTAAAAATAGAACTAATTAAATAAATAACTAGGTATCAGAGAATCCTTGCCAATGGCTCAATGAAATCCTACTAAAATATCCATGCATAAAAAGATAAGTGTTATAGTTTGATCATAAGTACATAGTGGGTCACCCATCCCAATGACCATTTACATGGAATAAAAGTTTTCAAAATATTACATTGAGTATGTCACCAAAATAAGATAGAGTTACAATACATCTTCTCAAAAACGGTTAAGTAAAAGATGCTAAATAACTCTATGTATGAGACTCTTCAAAAGTCATGTAACAGTCCAAGCACCCATGCCAAAAGATGCTAAACGTCTGAAGTTGCACCTGAAAAGAAAATAGAGGAGCTAAGCTAACAAGCCCAATTGGGAAATCTATACCAATCTTACATGGATGTGAAATGGTATGGTATGACAAGTGAACATAACTATCCAATAATAGTGAGATCATGAACGACATCAAGTTAAAGGCTAAAGATGAATTATGTCATGTAATAATGTCAAAAAAACATCAACTAGTTTGTAAAGAACCATTAATCACACCTCGTAGGTTATTAATCCAATCAATCATGTTCTCGTTGCACTTTTATTTAATTTCACACCTAGTAATCCCGTAGGAGACTAGTTCATCACTCCTAGTATTTCCTTCAGGGAGTATAGTTCAAGGCCTTCCTAGCATTTTCGAAAGAGTCTAATACAATCACCTTAGCATTTCTCTCAAGGAGTCTAGTTCACACATCTTGTTGTTCAAGTACCTCACGCATGTCACGTGTCACATAGCAATTTCATTTCATCAACTTAAACTCTCATGTATTGCATATGCCTCGTAATCATCGTCTTAAATTCATAACATATTGCGTTGTTATCATGCGGTAGGTGTCACGCCCTCGATTTTCAACATAATATCACAATAATATATTAAAAGAAATCTCGCAACACTCAAAGATTCACCCATGATCCCAAAATATTTTATTCAACGAAGTACGGAAGTCAAGTCCAGAAATATTAGAACAAAAGTACTCACAGTTCAAAAAGCGATTTCAAAATAAAACATGAGTCAATCGTCTTACACTTCTTGTGAAAATAAAGTACAGAATTGAAAATGAGTTACAATACATCTTTTCAAAAAGAATTTAATACAAAGATGCTAGGTAACTCTAGTCAAGGTCTTCAAAATCATGCAACACATGGTAAGTCTCCAGAATTGTACCTGAAAGGGATAGGGTGAGCTTACAAAGCCAAGCAAGAATGTCCATGCCAATGTCACACGCATACAAATGACATGGCATAAGGCACAAGTAATATAAAAAAAATAATGTACAAGTTGTGACATTAAACCGATGGTAAATGATACACTTTCATCCAAATTAATCTCACGATTCAAGACTCCGTTTTGTCACTATCTTTAGCTATTTCATTATTTGATAAATTTCATTCAAAACTAATGATCGATAACGGCTCCTCACCCGAAGGTGGCCAAATATAAATAAATTCCTACTAGCACAATTCCCTCGGGAAGCTAGTGTTGAGCGCACTATATTGCATAATAACGTGGCTCAATGTACTCAATTTGGCATTTATGCGTAGGCAAATGTATTGTTCCAGTTAATATTGCACGCATGGTTGTTTTTGTTCAAAGTCAGGTTGTCGAGCGCTAAAAGAATGCCCAAAGGTTTCACCATGACTTAAAGGCCTCGGAACCATTGACGACAATGATGGAGTACCAAATGAAGGCTCGGGAGGAGTAAAAGAGAAGCCGGATCAAAGGGACAAGGAAGAACTGAAAATGGAAGTCAGAAGCATTCTCTATCGATAGAGGGTCTTCCCTATCGATAGAGCCCTATCACACGTCCAGAAAAGTAGAGCTCTCTATCGATAGAGACTAAGTTCTATCGATAGAACCAACCTCTATCGATAGAGGAAGCTTCCTATCGATAGGGGCCAAGTTCAAAGAAGACCAGTTCACTTCTCTATTGATAGGAGCCCACTCCTATCGATAGAGGCCAAGTTCAAAGAAGACCAGTTCACTTCTCTATCGATAGGATCCCACTCCTATCGATAGAGGACAAATTCTGTCTGACCAAATAAGAATGGCTCTATCGATAGAGGTTCTTTCCTATCGATAGAACCCGTCTGACCCGCAATAAATACAGATTTCGGCTTCAGCTCTTCACCACCTTTTGGGATGATTTCCTCCCTACTTTTGCTTTGCAAAAGGGTGTAGGGGTATACTTTGAGCATATTTTTGTCCCCCTTAGGCATGTGTATGGGAGAGATTAGTGGATCTCTCTCCCTTTTGTGTTAACAAGTTCTGAAAGCCACACATATACTTACAACTTAGTTTTTTCTTTATTCCTTGAGTGCTTCTCTCTCTAGTTCTTGGTGTTCTTCATTTTCTCCTGAGATTTTCATTAAGTGTAAGACATTGTTTCATTTAAGAGTAAGTTAATCCAATGTTTAGTTTACTTGTGTTCATTCCTTTACCGTAGTTTTCCGGCATATTATTTTCGTGTAGTGTTTATCTCCAGATTTTTGGTGTTAGTTGGTAAATCTTTCCTAGTTGTTAGTTAGTGTGTTCCTTCCTTTTCTTTCCATGTTCATTTTCTCATTCACAAGCATGAGTAGCTAAACTTTCATAAGCTAGGTCTTAGGATGAAGTTTAATTAAAACTCACTCTTATTCAATATCTCCTAACCATTTTATAAGTTTGTTCTCAAATATATTCAAGTTTTTATTTCTAGAAACCAAAAGGTAGAGTTAAGCTTTTACTTAGTTATTGCCATATGTTTGGTATATCTAATACTTAAGCCTATGTCCTCCCTATGTTGGATTACATTTTCTTGAACTTGAATAGATTTGGAAATATATCTCTTGAGCAAAAAGACTGATTTTCATTGAATATTTTCCGACCTAGAAACCTTAACCGGAATCTAGGTTGAGTTATAAGAGGAGATTTTGTTTAAAGTAAGTTTGACATTAAATGGTGTTACCCAAAAGGCAACCTAGAGGGGGGGTGAATAGGGTTGCTAACAATAATGCCTAAATGAAAAATATACTGATTGAATGAGATCAATAAATAGCAAAGCAAATAAATAAATAATTTGCACGACAAAAATAAATGAGATAAGGGAGAGAGATGTCACGCAGATATATATAGTGGTTCGGTCTGAGCTTTGTCCACTGCTCAGCCTAGTCCACTGGCCTAAGGAGTCGCTGTTTTACTAATCCAATAACCAGCTTCGGGTGCCGATTAAACCTTACAACCGCAACTGCTAACTTTCCCGAGGAGTTAGCGAAACCGCTAGAGTTTATCCCCAAACTCTAAAATCACTACGTTGCGAAAACCAAACCCAGTTTTGTAACCGTAGCAGAACCTCACTGAGAATTATGCAAATTCTCAATACTAAAAGTGAGAAGAAATTATGAAGTGGAACACTCTCTAAAAGAGTAGATACACAAATATCTCTCTTAAAAAAAATGTGAAAGTGATTGCTCTGTGTTGAAGTTTCTGGACTTGTATTGCTCTGAAATTGCTTCGGGTCTTCTCTTCTGCTGAAGCTTGCATTATATAGCATGAAAAAAATATGACCGTTGGAAATATTTCCTTTGAAAAAAAATATGACCGTTGGAAATATTTCCTTTGAAAAAAAATATGACCGTTGGAAACATTTCCTTTGAGAAGAAAATATGACCGTTGGAAACATTTCCTTTGAGAAGAATATATGACCGTTGGAAACATTTCCTTTGAGAAGAAAATATGACCGTTGGAAATATTTCCTTTGAGAAGAATTTCCATTTGGGAAGAGAGCGCTAATTTGGGATGTATCCGTTGCAAAAATCTTTCTGCAAGAATTGATCTTTAGTAATTTAAAAAGTAAACGTTGAGAACAATTCTATTGGTGGAACAATCTTCATAGCCTTGAAGGAGACATGGAGTGTACCATGGACCAAATGTCAACCTTGAAAGTATTACACGTGGGCTTAACAAAATGGTGAATATTGGTTAAAACCAATTGGTCTAATAACAATTCTTTTTCCTGAGATAGTTAAAAGAAAATGAATTAACATTGTTTTTCAAGAAATCAATTTTGTCATAAATCAAAATCAATTATATCTAACAATCTCCCCCTTTTTGATGATGACACAAAATATGATTTCTAAAAATAATGACAAGTGAAATTTTAAACAAGTGCTCCCCCTATGTATATGCTCCCCCTTAACATATGCCATAAGAAATATTTAACAATTACGAGCAATAAAGAATAAATGACATTTATAATAACCAACATAATCTAACATGGTACGCACCATATAGTATAATTAGCAAAATATCTCAAGCGTACATAACAAATGCTAATAACAAGGATAGACTAAACTCCCTTTTTCTCCCCCTGTGGCATCATCAAAAAAAATGTTTGGAGTAAGATTTATATAGACATTATGACGGTAACTACTCCAATTTTAAAAGTGATGAAACAAGTAATAATTATTTTAACTAAAAATCCCCAAAGAATATTTTAAAATGGATTAGACATCCCGAGTTCTCTTCGAATAAAACAAAATTGCTCTTCAATAAGGGGTTTTGTAAAAATGTCCGCCAATTGCTTGTCGGTACTAATAAAATCAAGAACGATATCCCCCTTTTGAACATGATCACGAATAAAATGATGTCTAATTTCAATATGTTTTGTTCGAGAATGTTGAATGGGATTTTTCGTTAAATTAATCGCACTTGTGTTATCACATCTAATTGGAATATGATCATAATGTAAATCAAAATCCTCCATTTGCTGTTTGATCCATAATAATTGAGCACAACAACTACCAGCAGCTATGTATTCAGCTTCGGCAGTCGACAAGGCAACTGAATTTTGCTTTTTGCTAAACCACGACACTAAAGAGTTTCCAAGAAATTGACATGTGCCACTGGTGCTCTTACGATCAATTTTACTACCAGCATAATCAGCATCCGAAAAACCAATTAAGTCAAAAGAAGTATTTTTAGGATAAAATAGCCCCAAATTAGGAGTTCCCGCAAGATATCTAAAAATACGTTTGACAGCTACTAAATGTGACTCCTTTGGATTAGATTGAAAACGAGCACATAAACAAACACTAAACATGATATCGGGTCTACTAGCAGTAAGATAAAGCAATGAGCCAATCATACCTCGATACATTTTAGTATCTACTGATTTACCATTTTCATCTTTGTCGAGTTTAGTGGCCGGGCTCATTGGAGTCTTCATGATTTTAGAATCTTCCATCTCGAATCTTTTGAGAAGTTCTCTCGTATACTTTGCTTGATTGATAAAGATTCCATCATTTGATTGTTTGATTTGAAGCCCAAGGAAGAAATTGAGTTCTCCCATCATACTCATTTCAAATTCACCTTGCATACATTTAGCAAACTCTTTGCATAGCTTTTCATTAGTAGCACCGAAAATAATATCATCAACATAAATTTGAATAATAAGCATGTCATGATTTTCAGTTTTTATAAAAAGTGTAGTATCTAATTTTCCTCTAGAAAAACCATTAGCAAGTAAGAAGGTGCTGAGTCTATCATACCATGCACGTGGAGCTTGTTTCAAACCATAAAGCGCTTTAGAAAGTTTAAAAACATGATCAGGAAATTCATGATTTTCAAAACCCGGAGGTTGCGCTACGTAAACTTCTTCTGAAATAAAACCATTTAAAAAAGCACTTTTTACATCCATTTGAAAAAGTTTAAAATTTTTAAAACATGCAAATGCAAGCAACATGCGAATAGCTTCTAATCTAGCAACAGGAGCAAATGTCTCATCAAAATCAATGCCTTCTTCTTGATTATAACCTTGTGCAACTAATCTAGCTTTATTTCTAACAATATTTCCTGATTCGTCCAATTTGTTTCTAAAAACCCATTTAGTACCAATAATAGTGTGATCACAAGGTCTAGGCACTAAATCCCAAACTTTATTTCTTTCAAATTGACCCATTTCTTCTTGCATCGCTAAAATCCAATTTTCATCATTTTCAGCTTCTAAAAAATTTTTAGGCTCAATTTGAGAAACAAAAGCTAAATTACCGCAAATATTATTAAGAGAAGAGCGAGTACATATACCTTTCGAAGGATCTCCAATAATTAAGTCCTTTGGGTGATTTTTCACGAATCTCCATTCTTTTGGTAGATCTTGATTGCTGACAGGATTTTGTGGTTGATCAAGGACCATGTCATCCTTTACTTGAGTGCTTTCATGCTGGCTTTCGCCGTTTTCCTTACTAATGGACAAGTCTCGCACTTCCTTTATGATATCTACTTCATCATTATCAATAACAATCTTGGGAATAGATGGGTTAGATTCATCAAAAGACACATGAATAGATTCTTCTATAAGATGAGTACGTTTATTGTAGACTCTATATGCTTTGCTAGAAATAGAATAGCCAACAAAAATTCCTTCATCGGATTTTGAATCAAATTTTCCCAAATGATCTTTTCCATTGTTTAAAACAAAACATTTACATCCGAAAGCATGAAAGTAACTAATGTTGGGTTTTCTACCATTCCATAGCTCATATGGTGTCTTTTTGAGGATGGGTCTAATCAGGACCCGATTTAAAACATAGCAAGCGGTATTGACAGCTTCTGCCCAAAAATATTTAGGTAGAGAGTTTTCACAAAGAATTGTTCTTGCCATTTCTTCAAGAGTTCTATTTTTCCTCTCAACTACCCCATTTTGTTGAGGCGTGCGAGGTGCAGAAAAGTTGTGATCTATACCATGATCGTCACAATATTTTTCAAACAAAGAGTTTTCAAGTTCTCTACCATGATCAGTACAAATGTTTGAAATAACAAAACCTTTTTCATTTTGAACTTTTCTACACAGTTTAGTAAATGATGGAAAAGCCTCGTCTTTATGTGCTAGGAACATAACCCATGTAAATCTAGAGAAATCATCAACAACAACAAGACAATAGTATCCGCCGCCAAGACTCGGTGTTCTAGTAGGTCCAAATAAATCCATGTGTAATAGTTGTAATGGCCTTGCAGTAGAAATAACTTTTTTTGATTTAAAAGAAACCTTGGTTTGTTTACCTTGTTGACAAGCATCACATAGTCTATCTTTTTCAAATTTGATTTTTGGAAGACCAACAACTAATTCTTTTCTAGAAAGTTTTGAAATTGCATCCATGTGTGCATGTCCAAGGCGTCTATGCCATAGCCAACTATTATCACTCATTGCAGAAAAACATTTTACACCCTTTTTGCTTAAATCATTTAAGTTAAAAACATAAACATTTTCAAGTCTTTGACCGACAAAAAGTACCTTGTTGTTTTCTATGTTCTCAATAATGCATTCAGATTTTTCAAAAGTAACTCGATTACCCTAGTCACAAAGTTGACTAATACTTAGAAGATTGTGTTTTAAACCATCAACAAGTAAAACATCTTCTATAATGGTAGACGGGGTATTACCAATGTTACCTACACCGATGATTTTTCCTTTGCTATTATCACCAAAAGTCACGAATCCTCCATCTTTTGGTGTTAGAGAGTTGAAAGCTTTTTCATCGCCCGTCATATGCCTTGAACATCCACTATCGAGGTACCACTTTCCTATAGTTGATGTGGACTTGAGGCATACCTACAATAGCAAGTCAAGATTTGATTTTTGGTACCCAAATCATCTTGGGTCCATGAGGGTTAGCTTGAGCAAAATATGTTTGGTTCTTTTGAACCCAAGTTTTGTTGACATAAGTAAATGAATATCCCTTCATAGGACAAGAAGGTGAAATATGTCCTAATTTACCACAATAATGACATGTGAGTTTAGAATGACCAGATGAAGGATTTTTCTCAAAAAGATTCTTGTAAAAATTCTTATGCTCGTTTGGGTTATAGCCAATTCCAGTTTTATGAAAAAAACATCTTTGTTTTCCAAGAAGTAAATCCAAGCCATCCTTTCCTTTAGTGAATTTTGAAAGAGACTCAGTCAGATCATTTATTTGTTCATGCAATGAATCAACATTAGATTTCTTTCTCAAATCGTCATTTTCTTCTTCCAAAATATTTTTCTCTTGAATCAAATCTCTAATTTGTTCATGCAGAAAATCAACATTAGACATCTTTTTCAAATCCTCATTTTCTTCTTCCAAAATATTTTTCTCTTCAATCAAATCATCCAACTCTTTTGAAAGATCTTTTGCGAGTTTCTTAAGACTAATATTTTTAGAACTGACTTTTTGAAAATTATGTTGCAAACTTTGAAAAGCATCTAATAATTCATTAAAAGACAGAGCAGAGGGGTCAAGATATACCTCAATTTTTTCTTTTGCCATGAAGCACAAATTTACAATTTCTTGCTTCTCGTCATCACTGTCAAAGCTGCTATCATCACTATTGTCCCAAGCCGCTAACATAGCTTTCCTTCTGTCTTTCTTTGAATATTTCCTTGCTTGGGGACATTCGGATTTTATGTGGCCGGGCTTCTTGCATTCGTAGCAAATGATTGGATCTGTTTTGCTAGTTTCTTCCTTGTTTCCATCTTTCCTCGGAAACTGTCTATCTTTCCGACCATTTTTACTCTTGAGGTACTTTTTGAAGTTCTTGGTGATGAGAGCCATATCTCCATCTTCACTTTCATCGCTTGAATCGTCATTGCTCTTTGATTTGCTTGTAGTTCCTTTAAGAGCAATATCTTTTCTTTTCTTGTCAACCTCCTCATTCATTTTGCGATGGATTTCCTCCGTCATAAGGGATCCCATAAGCATGTCCATTGTATAAGTTGAGAAGTCCTTTGACTGCAGAATGATGGAAGTTGTAGTATCCCAATTCTGTGGCATAGATCTAAGAACCTTCCTTGCCATCTCAGATTCAGTATAAGACTTACCAAGAGATTTCAAACCATTAGTAATATTAGTAAATCTCGAAAACATTTGAGATATAGATTCATCCGGTTGCATTTTGAAAAGCTCATAGCTATGAACAAGAATATCTATTTTGGACTCCTTAACTTGACTATTCCCTTCATAGGCTATTTCTAATTTATCCCAAATTTCTTTAGCCGTTTCACAAGCAGATATTCTATTATACTCATCAGTACTCAATGCACAATAAAGAAGATTAATAGCTCTAGCATTCTTTTCAATTTTGATTTTTTCGGCGTCGGTCCATTCATCTTCTAGCTTAGGGACAGTATGGTCTCCGGACTTCTTAGTCGGGACAGTAGGACCATTGGTAATAATTCTCCACAAGTCATAATCAGTAGATGTGACAAATATCCTCATTCTATTTTTCCAATAACTGTAATTTGTTCCCGTGAACAAAGGAGGTCTATGGGATGATTGTCCCTCGACATTAGAAACGTTACTAAGGGTTGCCATGGATCTCTCTTAGACTGTTAAGTCAAGAAAAAAAAATTAACAAGAGCCGAGGCTCTGATACCAATTGTTACCCAAAAGGCAACCTAGAGGGGGGGTGAATAGGGTTGCTAACAATAATGCCTAAATGAAAAATATACTGATTGAATGAGATCAATAAATAGCAAAGCAAATAAATAAATAATTTGCACGACAAAAATAAATGAGATAAGGGAGAGAGATGTCACGCAGATATATATAGTGGTTCGGTCTGAGCTTTGTCCACTGCTCAGCCTAGTCCACTGGCCTAAGGAGTCGCTGTTTTACTAATCCAATAACCAGCTTCGGGTGCCGATTAAACCTTACAACCGCAACTGCTAACTTTCCCGAGGAGTTAGCGAAACCGCTAGAGTTTATCCCCAAACTCTAAAATCACTACGTTGCGAAAACCAAACCCAGTTTTGTAACCGTAGCAGAACCTCACTGAGAATTATGCAAATTCTCAATACTAAAAGTGAGAAGAAATTATGAAGTGGAACACTCTCTAAAAGAGTAGATACACAAATATCTCTCTTAAAAAAAATGTGAAAGTGATTGCTCTGTGTTGAAGTTTCTGGACTTGTATTGCTCTGAAATTGCTTCGGGTCTTCTCTTCTGCTGAAGCTTGCATTATATAGCATGAAAAAAATATGACCGTTGGAAATATTTCCTTTGAAAAAAAATATGACCGTTGGAAATATTTCCTTTGAAAAAAAATATGACCGTTGGAAACATTTCCTTTGAGAAGAAAATATGACCGTTGGAAACATTTCCTTTGAGAAGAATATATGACCGTTGGAAATATTTCCTTTGAGAAGAAAATATGACCGTTGGAAATATTTCCTTTGAGAAGAATTTCCATTTGGGAAGAGAGCGCTAATTTGGGATGTATCCGTTGCAAAAATCTTTCTGCAAGAATTGATCTTTAGTAATTTAAAAAGTGAACGTTGAGAACAATTCTATTGGTGGAACAATCTTCATAGCCTTGAAGGAGACATGGAGTGTACCATGGACCAAATGTCAACCTTGAAAGTATTACACGTGGGCTTAACAAAATGGTGAATATTGGTTAAAACCAATTGGTCTAATAACAATTCTTTTTCCTGAGATAGTTAAAAGAAAATGAATTAACATTGTTTTTCAAGAAATCAATTTTGTCATAAATCAAAATCAATTATATCTAACAAATGGATTCCGAAGACTAAGCTTATTTCTTTAAAACTCATTTTATTCCCTCATTAGTTAATATAATTATTAACCACACCAAACAAACTTTGAGTTTGACGTCCGAAACGTCGAAAAAATAAATTTGCGAAGTCTTTGAATCTAACTACTTTTTCCCCGTGGATCGATACTCCAGACTCTCCACTATACTTCTTTTAAATATTTGAGGGAAGTCCTATTTTATGAAAAATAAACCTTGACTTAGGCCGGTGCCCTAACGACGCACATTAGCCGGCCGATCAGCTAGTCAAATTTCATAACTAGCACCGCTCCCATAAGGAGGCTAGCAACATTTTTCATTTCACTAGCACCACTCCCATCGGAGGCTAGACCACGATATCATGTTCCCTAGCACATCTCCTCACGGAGGCTAGACCATTACACCTTGTATTAAATGCGTAAAAATCACAAGGCTACAATGTAGGTATTTCACGATTTATGATTTCACGTATTTCTCACAAATACTCGTCATGTACAAATTTCATGTCTATCTAAGACAAAACATCACACATAGTGCCCTAAACTATTTTCAACTCTCCAATGTCATATACAAGTATGATTTAACCCAACACCGAGACAAACCCAATCCAAGAAAAAGATAACCCAACCAAAGATAGAAAAAAAAAAGTGATTTAGCACCGGAATCGAACAATGGAAACATATATCTAAGAAAAACCCAACATGAAGGGATATAGAACGGAACTCCACAAAACATTCAAAAGAGGAGATATGGGTGAAAACCCAAAGATAGAAGAGAAAACATCCCTGCCTCAGAGTTTGGATCAAATGGGTTGAGCTTCCAAGTTTGAGCAACAATGGAGGTGAAGATCTCCCAAGATCTTGCTTCAAGTGAAAATAGTGCTTCAAATCTTCAAATATCCACTAATCTAGAGGTATTAGTGGTAGATCTTGAAGGAATTTGGATTTAATCAAGAGGATCAAGGGTTTGGAGGAAGAGTTTGGTTGGGGAAGAAGACCCCCTAGAGAGAGAGAGAGAGAGAGAGAGAGAGAGAGAGAGAGAGAGAAAAAGTCTTCTTTAGAAAAGTTAGATATTTCCCAAAAAATCTGATTTTTAGCCTTTAAAATGCGCGTCAGAACCTGACCGGATGGTCCAAAATCTAACCGGTCAGGTCTTGCCACTGACTTAAATTTCTAAAATTTTTAGGCAAAAATCAAAATCTGACCGGAACATCTGACTGGTTGGGCACAAATCTGACCGGTCAGATCTACCTTCTGTCCAAATTTTTTATTTAAATCTGACTGGATGAATTTTAGAATCTGACCTGTTGGTCCAAAATCTGACTCGATGGTCCAAAAATCTGACCCGATCGATTTTCACTCATTTTTCACTCCCCACTTCACTTCAAACATATTTAATCACCAAATTTATGTCGTACACTTCAATATGGATCAATTAATGACCTTTTGATTGTATAAATTTATGAAATTTCCGGGCCCTTACAGTAGGAATCCTAGAAATATGCCCAAGGAATAGGTGCAAACATCAACCTTATATGTCAACAACTCAAATTTTCGATAATAATTTCAATAAGAATAAAGTACAGAATTATTGGTAATACAGGACGTTATTACCAGTAATACAAGACACTACCTGAAAATGAAACACTGAATTATCGGTAATATAGACACTATTACTGGTAAAAGCAAGGACTGATTAATGCGCGATTTTTGTAGATTTTGTTTTTTCTCAATTTTGATTTTCAAGCTCTAAACCAACAACCAAACTCATAAAACACCAAAAATAAGTCATACATGCATAAGAGAGGTAAGAGATCCCTATTTAGAGTGTCGGATCGAAAGATTTGAGCTTCAAAAAGTAAGCCCTAGCTACAACGGTGGATGAACTCAAAGTAAACTCTCTCCAAGTAAAATGAGCACGATCAACTACCAAATACACGAGAAATATAAAGGATCTTGAGAGATTTCGAAGTTCTAGCAAGCTTTGTGAGATGGAGTTTGAGAGAGCTATCACACATACCCATCCATGGGTGCCCAACGGGAAAGAAGAGAGACAGAGAGTGAGAGAAAAAGATGAATTTTTGCAAAACAATCTGATGTAAGGCTTTTAAAGCCTCAATTATACTTTTACCCTCTAATAATATCACATGCTACCCACAAAATCTTTATCTGATATACATTACACATAAACCCCAATTCATTATATATGCATAAAATTAATGTTAAATCGAATTCCGAACAATTTATAAGTCATTCCAAAAAATAAAATAAAATAAAAACATTTTGGGTCACGCGTGACCCAAAACTCATTTGGATGAGTTTTAATGAAGAGGAGAAGGATATATAAATAAAATAAAATTAAAAAAAAAGAAGGTGAAAATTTTTGATAGTAGCCCCGCGGTGACTAGTCACGCGGGTGTGACTTTTTTTCAAAATTTGGTTAGTAGCTCGGTTTGACTGGTCAGGCAGGTGGACACGTGTTTTCTTAAAGGGACGAACCAAAATTTTTTTGTACACAACTCTTTCACCCCAGATCAGATTTTTACCCCTTCTCTCTCTAGAAAGCCCCATTTTTCATGTCTCCACCCCAAAATACTTGATCAAACCTCATTATCCCTCAAATTCCTCCATGGATGCTTCATTTTCCCTTTGATTTCCAGCTTTTGGAGGTGAGTTTTGCTTGGAGAGGACTTGATTGAGCATCCTTCCACCATTAAAGCTAGGGCTTCACCATTTTGAGTTCAAAGTTTGGATTTTCTTCTTGAGGTAGGGATTTTCTTGTTTTTCTTACTTGTTGATGACTTATTATAGGTGTATTGTAAGTTTACACTTTGTGTTAAGGGTTTGAGCATGATTTGTTACATATTGGGTGTTTTTAGTTTGAAAGTTTATTAATTTGGAATGCTTGATCCCATGTTATTCAATTAGAAAAGTGTGGTATGGCTTAATCCATAGAAATGATGCATTTTATAATTTTGACTCTAAGTCATCATTGGTATATTGAATGGGTGAATGTGTTTCATGGGTTATGTCGTATTTTGAGTATTGTGAACTAGATCCGAACGGGAAAGCTAGGTGTAGTGTGAACTAGACTCCCCGATGGAAAGGTTAGGAAACTTGTGGATTAGACTTCCAAAAAGGAAGGCTAGTAATAATGCAAACTAGGCTTCCCGATGGAAAGGCTAGGAATGTCGTGAACTAGACCCCTAGACGGGATGGCTAGAATTGGAACTAAAATTCTATGGGAATACTAGGCAAGAGATATTGTTAATGCGGATTCGAAAAGGTTACTCAGTGATGATGAGAACAACTATGTGAAAGGAGCTTCTGATGAGTAAATTCTGTTTTGGGAACGATTCGGTTGCAATTAAATGTATCTAATCTTAATGCTTTGAAGTTATGCATTGTTGTTACCTTTTATGCTATGACATTTCATCATCACGTAAGATCTATATCGAATTTCTCTACTGGGCTTATTGGCTCAACCCTTATTTACTTTTCAAGTGCAGTTTCCGACACTTAGTTTGGAATTTGGCATGGGGTGCTAGGATTTTTGCTTGACATTCTAGGAGCCGCATTCGTTGAGTTATTTAACATCTCTTGTCCATTTTTGAAGAAGATGTATTATAACTCTAGTCAACTTGAATGTCTTAACCACATTATATCATTTGAACCCAATTTCTTTTGCAAAATTTTAAAGACTTTGAGCATCTTGGTGTATGATTAATGGGCTTTTGGATATTCAGCGAGATTTAAGTGGCTTTTGCTATAACAAAATTTATAAATCTTATTTTAAATTTGAGGGCGTGACAAACAACACTAGAAAAACACAACATAATAGTAAATGCAATGTCTATTAATTCCATGTACAGAAGCACACACAAGTCATGCTCAAAATACGAAGTTTTTGAACCCATGAAACTAAGTGTCTCGCCACGATCTCAAGGTATTCTAACTCGTGCTTTGACACCAAGTTGTCACGCCCTCAAATTTTAAAAATAGAACTAATTAAATAAGTAAGTAGGTAATGGAGAATACTTGCCAATGGCTCAATGAAATCTTACCAAAATATCCTTACATAAGGAGATAAGTATTCTAGTTTGATCATACGTACACAATAGGTCACCCCATCCCAATGACCATTTACATGAAATAAAAGTTTTCAAAATATTAAATTGAGTATGTCACCAAAATAAGATAGAGTTACAATACATTTTCTAAAAAACGGTTAAGTAAAATATGCTAACTACCTCTATTTATGAGACTCTTCAAAAATCATGCAACAGTCTAAGCACGCATGTCAAATGATGCTAAACGTTTGGAGTTGTACCTGAAAAGGAAATAGAGGAGCTGAGCTAACAAATCCGATAGAGAAATCTATACCAATCTTACATGGGTATGAAATGGTATGGTATGACAAGTGAACATAACTGTCCAATAACAGTCAGATCATGAACGACATCAAGTTAAAGGCTAAAGATGAATTATGTTATGTAATAATGTCAAAAAGAACATTAACTAGTTTGTAAAGAACCATTAATCACACCTCGTATGTTATTAATCCAATCAATCATGTCCTACAATGCACCAACCTTACCATATGGTAAAATCAACCACTAGGAGAATCTAGAGCTAACTGGAGTTCTGTTCCATCCTTTGATAGAGTCATGCACCTATTTCGTTGCATTTTTATTTTCACACCTAGTAATCCCGTAGGAGACTAGTTCATCACTCCTAGCATTCCCTTCGGGGAGTCTAGTTCAAGGCCTTTTTAGTATTCCCAAAAGAGTCTAGTACAATTACCTTAGCAATCCTCTTAAGGAGTCTAGTTCACACATCGTGTTGTTCAAGTACCCTACGCATGTCACGTGTCACATAGCAATTTCATTTCATCAACTTAAACTTTCAAGTATTGCACATCCCTCGTAATCATCGTCTTAAATTCATAACATATTGCGTTGTTATCATGCGGTAGGAATCCTAGAAATATGCCCAAAGAATAGGTGCAAGCATTAACCTTAAAAGTCAACAACTCATATTTTCGATAATGATTTCAATAAGAATAAAGTACAGAATTACCGGTAATACAGGCACTATTACTGATAATACAGACGCTACTACCGGTAATACAGACAGTATTACCGGTAATATAGGACACTGCCTGAAAATGAAACACTAAATTACTAGTAATAGCAAGGACTGACTGATGTGCGATTTTTGCAGATTTTGCTTTTTCTCAACTTTGATTTTCAAACTCTAAACCAACAACCAAACTCATAAAACACCAAATATAAGTCATACACGCATAAAAGAGGTAAGAGATCCCTAGCAAAAGTATCGGATCGAAGGATTTGAACTTCAAAAATTAAGCCCTACCTCCAATGGTGGATGAATTCAAAGTAAACTCCCTCCAAGCAAAATGAGTACAACCAACCACCGAATACTCACCAAATACAAGAGAAATATGGAGGATCTTGAGGGATTTTGAAGTTCTAACAAGATTTGTGAGATGAGATTTGAGAGAGCTATCACACACACACACACCCATGGGTGCCCAGTGGGAAAGAAGAGAGAGAGAGAGTGAGAGAAAAAGATGGATTTTGCAAAAAAATCTGATGTAAGGCTTTTGAAGCCTCAATTATACTTTCACCCTCTAATAATATCACATGCTACCCACAAAATCCTTATCTAACATACACCAAACATAAACTTGAATTCAATATACATGCATAAAATTGATGTTAAATTGAATTCCGGACAATTTATAAGTCAATCCAAAAAATAAAATAAAATAAAATAAAAATATTTTGGGTCCTCACAGTACTAGTTTCAGGAGGACACGTTTCCAAAGACGACACTGTAGAGCCTTGGTCTACTTAGTTAGATTAGAATTGTTAGGGGTTAATTTTCGAGACCTAGTGATGAATGCGCATAAATTATACAACAAAATAAAAAAACCTAGAAGGTAAAGTTAGTGTTCATACCTTCGAGATCTCTCTGGTTTGATCTTGGCAGCCTTCACAATTTGATTCCCCCAAAGTATGTGCACGATAGGAATGTTGATCTTGCTCGGCCGATCTCATGATCTTCTATCGTGATCCTATTGTACCTCGATCACGAACTGAGTGTGGTCTCAAAAATCATGATCTCCTCGCTCTCACAAAATCTTTCTCAATATTCTGAATATTTTGAGTATCAAGTGTGTTTTGACCTAGAAGGCATGGCGGTATATACACAGGCAACAATAGGGACGCCAAGGAGAAATATGGGTTAGGTTTCCGATATAATTTATAATCCTAATCCTGCTCGGATTAATTCTGAATTATATAAATTATAATTTGTACCATTACAGAATTATAATTGCATTCTCTCTATATCTCAAAATTATATTTCGAACTCCATATTGTGAAATGCTCATTTATCTCCTCACGTTAAGATTATAGATATTTGTTGATTCAAATAAATTACTGATAATTTATTTAATCAATATCTATAAAATTCCTTGAGACCTTACACTTAACTTTGTTATGTCGAATACTAATATCCATTTACAGGTTTGACATAATCGAAACTTATAAGCTTTCTCAAACGGATATCATCAATCCCTATATTGGGACATGGATTCCATTCATAGTCAATAATTATCATACATTTAATATTGTGGCCCAAATCATTGAGACTATTGGGCCACAAGACCTCACACTATAATGAATCAAAGCCAACAATATTAAATGTACACATTCATTAATTATCTTTAGGTTAAGAGCACCATAATTCATAATAACCATGAGGTGCTAATTGTATTATGTAGTCATTATAAATATAATTATCTCAAAGTGGTCCCGTTCAATACACATAAGGTATACTAACACAGTGAGTCGAAATCATACCATTTTTTGTAGTCAAAAGAGACCTAGTAAAATACAGTGTTACAGTTCTACTACTAGTGTGTCCAATTTCACTTAAGATTGTGAACCAAAGACTTATATTCAATCGATAATCTGATACTCTGTGTGTAAGTCAAACCCTACACACCAGAATATCAATAATGTAGAATAAGAGATACTCATGCATAATATGATATGATACAATGCAAACATTGCCAATAAAGATTTTCATCAAGAAAAGGAATGACTGATTAATAAATAATCCAAACAAATACTAATCCATTACATAGAGTCATGTCTTTTAGTACAAAATTATAACAAGAATTGTGTTAGAAATAATGCATCAGCGTGGTCTAATTATTTATTATTTTGATGATGCCAAGATTGAGATGATAACTTGATGTGAACCCAAAAGAGAAGATAATACTTACGTTTACGGTTCTTGAATTTAGTCTAGCATACCATTATCATGTGATGATGGTTGAACGATGTTATTGATCACATCTGAGATATATTACATGATGAGAAGTATATGTGGAAAGTTCTAAGATCACATGATACAAATGTAACGGGGTGCGGTTGACGGTCCCATCTTGTGGTGAACTGGGCATGCGGTTGACCAAACCTTCCCTGTGGTTGATTGGATGAGCGGTTGACCAGCACCATCGTGCGATCAACTAGTCACTGTTTTTTTAAATAATTTGCTGACTTATTTTTGCAGAATTTTGATTTGATTCAACCTTTCTTTATGAGATATAAACATTCAATTTTATGCTTATGGAAGGTTGAAAGATTGATGGAATTGATTTCGAATTGACTGAGACTCCTTGGAGATTTGATTTGGATTGTCTAGGTTATCAAAACCCTTGGCTGTGAAAAACAGAGATACCTCTTCGAATCAACTAGTCTCAAGCAATGAAGAACAACTCTCTGTCAACTTCGAAATCCTCTTACCTCGTTTTTCAAGCTGTATTTGATTTTTGAGTGAGATATTGAGAGTGAATACGAGAAGTTAACATTGTATTCACTGTCACTATTCTCTTCTTCCGTATTACACTGTTGAAGACAACCTGTTGTAGTCTTCTTCACCAATTTGCATCAGTAGATTTTGTGCAAAGTTTGTGCATTGTAAACCTTGAAGAATCAAGTTTTAGGGATAAAGACTTAGCGGTTCAGTTAGCTTCTCGGGAAAGCTAACGAGGAGGAAAGTTTATAAGGGTTTGTGCGACACCCAAAATCGTTCAAGTTTCTACTAGATCACGTGACTTATAGGGAGTGGACTAGGCTGGCAGTGGACATGCTCAGACTGAACCACTATACATCACTTGCATACTCTCTTCCCTATCTCCTTATTTACTCATTCATTATTATATTTGTGCTTGTCATTATATCTGTTTTGATTTAGTCTTGAATTAACTCTAAATAATTTTTATTAGCAAATAATTTTTATAAACACAATTCACCGCCCTTTGGTTGCCAACTGGGTAACAATTGGTATCAGAGCAAGGGCTCTAATCTTTTAGACTTCACCGTCTTAGAGTTTACTTTCGACAGTCATGAGCTCTTTCCTAGCTGAGGGTCAATCGACCTCCTTTGTTCTCTAAAAATGACTATAATTATTGGAAAGTTAAGATAACTATATTTATTCAAACCATTGATATCGAGGCTTGGTTCATTATGACTAGAGGGCCTACCATATCTTCGAAAATGGTGGATAATATTAGTTTTCCAAAATTAGAACATGAATGAAATAAGGCTGATAGACGTGCTATTCAATTGAATGCTAAGGCTAAGCATTTCTTATACTGTACATTGGGCTCAAAAGAACTTAATCGCATATCAACATGTGAAACTGCAAAAGAAATATGAGATAAATTAGAGCTTGCACATGAGATAACAAACGAGTTAAAGAAACAAAAATCAGCAAACTAGTCCATAAATATGAACTGTTCAAAACGCATTCTAATGAAACAATATGTATCATGTTTGCAAGATTTACTGATATTGTTAATGGACTAACCTCTCTTGGTAAAGTGTACTATAATGTAGAAATAGTTAAAAAGATTCTCAGGTGCTTGCCTAAGAAATGGGAACCAAAAGTCACAGCAATCCAAGAAGCAGTGTGTAATGGCCTGAAATTTTTTTGTTTCATTTTGGTGTTTTGAACATTTTACAGTGATTAAAATTGATTATGATATACTTTGAATAAGATTGGATGATAAAGAAGATGAGAGTTGGTGAAGGATAAAGAAGGAAGGAGGGGTGACTAGTCAGGGCTGAGTGGGGGGCCTTGGACTAGTCACGCGAAAATAAAAAATATATATTTTAAAAAAAATTGGTTAATAGCTATGGGTGACCGATCACGGGTTTTTCATGGAATTTCCGTGACAAGTCAGGCGGGTAAAATACACGAATTTAAAGGGGACGCATCTGATTTTTTTTTTTTTTTAACACAACATCAAAGCTCCAAATCAGATTTTGGCTCTTTCTCTCTCTAAGAAACTCTCATCTCCACTCACTCTCCACCCAAATACTTGATCTAACCTCTTGATCCTTCAAATTCCTTTAAGGATCTCCCTAATATTCCATGGTATCTTGCTTTTGGATGTGAGTATTTCACTTGGAGAATATTTGGGAAAGCTCTCTTCCTCCATTAAAGCTAGAGTTTCATCTTGAAGCTTAAGTCTTGGATTTTTACTTCAAGGTAGAGATGTTTCATCTTTGTTATGCGTGTATTGCTTGATTTGTTTCATATTCTATGCTTTATTTGTTGTATGGTCTTGTTTGAGAGTTTGTGGAGATTTCAATAGAGTTTATCCCTTGTTCTAGTGGTGAAGATCTCTAGTTTTGAAATTGTTTTTAGGATATTGATGTAAAGACCCGGAAAATTATTTATTTTAAATTAAATATTCGGAACTTGACAAGGTATTTGATAATGCATGACTTGGGTAATAGGAGTTGGGACCCATGTGTGTGTAATATAATTTTGGTACTTGATCTTGACATGTTGCATAATATAGGGAGAAAGTGTAATTTACCCATTTTGTGATATAAAAATCAGATTTTTATTTACTTTACCAAACCACTTTCTCTCTCTTCCAATCTCTCCCGTACGTCTCTCTCTCCCTAGCTCTCAAACTCTCAAACTCCCTCTTCTCAAACTTGTAAAATCGGAGGCCTTCCACTCCGAGTTTCAAGAAACACAAAGAATGAACGATGATCTACGCGACGAGGGCTTCGTATCAAGCTCGGGATTGATGGTTCTCGCGAAGTAATGGAGGAGATCAGTTTTTGGCTAGAAGGTTTCTTGGAGCTTGATTTTGAGGTAGAATTCATGTTAAACTTTTGATTTAAGTTGTGTAATACATTGTGATGTTCTTCTTAATTTTTTGAATCCTATGTTTCTTTTGGGGTGAAAAGTCATTTGGGTTGTTTTTCAGAAATTTAGGGATGAGTTTTACCAAGAACACCAAGAACACAATGAACAAAAAGAAAATCTGGAAAATTTAAAGCACGAATCTATACTGTCCAGAAAACTCTAGACAGACTCAGGAACTGGTCTGTCCAAAAACAGTCCAGAAATTATTTTGTCTAGTCGTGAACAGTTCTGGTATTTTAGCCGTAACTTCTTATCCTGAACTCCGATTGAGACGTTTTATATATGAAACTTTAAGAGAATTCCGAAAGCTACAACTTTGTAGTTATGCACTTTTCCCAATTCGGCCTCGACGTGTCTCAAAACGCATGAACATTACAGAATTATGCTTTAAATTTTCAGATTTTCTTTTTGTTCATTGTGTTCTTGGTGTTCTTGGTAAAACTCATCCCAAGATTTCTGAAAAACAGCCCAAATGACTTTTCACCCCAAAAGAAACATAGGATTCAAAACTAAGAACAACATCACAATTTATTACACAACTTAAATCAAAAGTTTAACATGAATCCTACCTCAAAATCAAGCTCCATGAAACTTTCTAGCCAAAAACCGATCTCCTCCATTACTTCGCGAGAACCATCAATCCCGAGCTTGATACGAAGCCCTCGTCGCGTAGATCATCGTTCATTCTTTGTGTTTCTTGAAATTCAGAGTGGAAGGCCTCCGATTTCTCCCAAGATCAAAAGGGAAGAAGGGGGAGTGAGAGAGAGACGTACGGGAGAGAAGATGGAAGAGAGAGAATGTGATTTGGTAATATAAAAATCTAATTTTTATATCACAAAATGGGTAGATTACACTTTCTCCCTATATTATGCAACATGCCAAGATCAAGTACGAAAACTATATTACACACATATGGGTCCCAACTCATATTACCCAAGTCATGCATTATCAAATACATTGTCAAGTTCCGAATATTTAATTTAAAATGAATAATTTTCCGGGTCTTTACACAGTTAGTGTGGACAAACCTTAGTGAACTGTATACTTTTGTACGAAGGGAAAAACTTATATATTTTAACATGAGACAAGTTTTAAACATATTTATTTTAATCAATTGTTTAACATATTATCCTATACGAGCTTCGGCTTATGTCCTGTTGTAAAAATCTTTTTAAGGTAAGGCTGTGGATGCTATCAAGAATTGAGCCATTGAATTATGCTTTCTTAACTTCAGTCAAGCATGTATAACTCAGTCTTTTGTTACAGTGTAGCCTAATACAGTTTAACGTAGAGTTTTTAATTTGAGATTCAATGTAATAACAAATGTACATTAAGAGAGATTGTTGTAATAAGACAATATGTGTTGGTTGGTTATTCAATGTGAACGTTCCTTGCTATTTAAGTTTTATTTTATATTATTTCTTTTAATGATTTAATCATACCTCGAAGTTTGGGGCTTGACAATTGAGGTAGATGTGGATCCTTTGGTTTATTTTACAATAGAGTGTCTCAACCTTTGATGATATCTTATATTGATCTTGCAAAGTACTCACTTACCTCGTTAGATGTCGGGATCAAATCCAACATGTGATTATGGGTTTTGTCAAGATGAGGACATGGAGTTGATGTGTATGGTTTGAGCTATGTGGTGAGACGGTGCTGTGTGAGACCCCATGGGACGTTATAAATAAACAAGAGTTGGTATAAGCTATGGAATCCATGTTAGTATTGGAAACACCCAGTATTGGTGTTAATCCCTATATCCTACGTGCAAGTCCCGTCTTCCTATTCTGAGGTTGAGACGTTGTCTAGGGAATATCTTTGTGTTTGATTGTGATTTGAACTCTGTTGTGGAATAGTGGTGTGAGACGTCCTTTCTTCCATAAGTTTGTCATTAATTATATTATTTCTTAGAAAATGACTTCACCTTACTCAAGTGTTGTGAAGAGTTCCCTTGTTCCCTAAGGTGATGCTTGTGCCCTGTATAATCGGGTGGCATTAGGTCAAGTGGTAGTTTGAAATACTAGAGATGTATGATGCGTTGTAACATAACGGAAATGGTCATGAGATGTGTTGGTCTTGAAATGATATGGGATGATTGGTAAGTGACATGTTGGTAGTTGATCATTCATGTGCTTTAATTGCTTGCTTCTTGTACACTCCATAGTGGTTGTCGCTTTATATTTTGATAGTTACCATTGAGTATTGAAATTGCATAAAATTCTATGGCTTATTATGAATGAAGATTTTATGATTCTTTATGATAAAATAGAGATTGTCATCATGACATATTGCCAAATGAATATATGAAATGTAATTATGAGAGTTATGTAAATGATGAATTACACGTAAGGAAAGTTATGGAACATATAGTCTATGTTATGGTTTAAACGAAACTAAACAATGGTTATGCGAGACATGACATATGCGGGTACCAGTATGATATAAGATGATTGTTATGAGACACGTGACGTTCGTGAACATTAAACTAGACTCCTTCGGGAATGCTAGGACGATTGTACTAGACTACTTTGAGAATGCTAGGAGTGATGTGAACAAGACTCTCTCGCTGGAATGCTAGAAATGTGATGTGAAAATATACTAGGTTCCTGCAGGTATGCCAGGAGTGTACTAGACCCCTTTACAGGGCTACTAGGAGTGATTTGGACAGGTCCCATTCGGGAAAATGTTAGGTGTGACAACTTGACACCCAATGAGAAATTATTGATGATGCACGTGAGTCGGGATGTGCGTTAGATAAATTGAAGGATTATGAATAGTCACTATGAAGTCATGTAATGTTGGTCATTGATTTATCTTTGCTTTCCTCTTATGATCTCACTGGTGCTTTATTTTGGTATTTAACGAAATATGTGAACACGCATTTATGAATTGAGAAGAGATATGGATAACTTGCTAGTATCTCACTAGCGTGTACAGAGGAGTGATAACAAAATGGTTAGCCACCTTTGGATGATGTACTAGGGTATGTAAATCACGTAGATAAGAATATGAAGATACATGTGAGTTAGATAACAGTTGAATGGTCCGTTTGATGATTTGTTAATATAGTGGAGTTGTTAGTATGAAATTCTGAATTGTACAGGTGATCTTGTTAGATTGATGCATGACAATCTAAGGCGAAAAGGAATACATTGACTATGGACAAGATGTAGAATGTGAGGGCTGACTCGGTGAGTGAACGTGTAGATGGTAGTGTCAACTTAAAGGTAGGTAGTGATGCGCTGGTAAGAAAACTTGAGAAACGGCTAATGAAAAATAACCCAGGATCATGACATGGTTGATGGATAATCAGTGGGTGTAGTGAAATGATTGAATGAGTAGTGAATTGATGTTGAGAAATGGTTAAATGTGTCATCCGTACTTATCTTGTGTTTCATATAACTTATTACTCCTGTTATTGTTCAATGATCAAGCTTTATGCCAATTGCTTTCTATTCATATTGTTTTAGTGTAGATATTTTTACTGGGCTGTGTAGCTCAGCCCTTCGTCCTTTTCAAGTACAGTTTTGGAGTAGTGGCATGACTCACATAGAGTGTATTTGGACGACACGTTTTGAAAGACTGAGAGAGTGTTTAATATTTCTTAGTCTTATCTTTTTATTTTAAGATGTACAGTAACTAGGACATGGTATTTTGACTCAAACGATGCAGTATTTTTTTTAACCATTCTATTTTGGTGGTACAATCTTTGTGTTGAGATGACTTCCTTGTAAATTGTTAGAACCTGAAATATTTTTGCATACGGTAAAAATAGAATTTTGGGTGTTCTGTGAGCCTTGTGAGGACTTTGTTATTGTTAAATATATCATTTATTATGTTGAAAATTTAGTGCGTGACACAACGGATCTGAATGTGCTTAATTTAGATGAACTATTGGGATCACTCATGACACACGAAATAAATCTGATGGCCACAGATGATGATGAAAGCAAGAAAAATAAAACTATAGCATTCAATACATCACCACATCAAGAAGAGGAAGAAGAGAAAAATAGAAGAGATGAACAAATTGCTTTCTTGACCTAAGGGTTCAACAAGCTAATCACAAGAGGAAAATATGGCCAACAACCTGCTAAAAGAAATTCTCCAAAGATGAAGGAAAGAGAGATCTAATTATATGCTATGAGTGCAAAAAGTCAAGACATATCAAGTCTGAATGTCCAAAACTGGCTAAAGAAGGAAAAAAGTACCAAAAAAGACAAAAAGGCTATGGTAGTAGTATGTGGAGAAAGTGACAGAGACAGTTCAGATAATGACTCAAGTGAAAATGCGGTTGCCAATGTGTGTTTGGAAGCTCAATATGAAGAGGACGAGTTTTTCGATGCTGAAACTAGTTTCAACAACTCTAACATGTGTTTGATGGCGATAGACAACGAAGATGAGGTATATTCTGACCCTATCCCTTATGAAGAATTGTTAAATTTTTGAGGAACTACAAGCATCTTTTAATGACTCATATAATGAATCTATAAGAATAACAAATTCGCATGATAAATTAAAGAAGCACGCTGCATCACTCACTAAGGAACTAGATGACCTGAAAAATGAAAATAAAGTACTGAGAGAGAAGAATGAAGATTTGTCCAAAACGATTTCGAAATTTACTCAAGGAGAAGAAAATTTAAATAAATTACTTGGTGAATAAAAATACATTTTTGACAAAGCTAGTATTGGTTATAGACCATTCAAAAAATAAAAAAACTTCAAAAATGTGTTTATCAAAAGTTCTATATCAAACGCACCTCATTCTACTTGCACTTATTGTAACCAAAAAGGACACATGCAATATTTCTAATAATATTAAGAAAAATATTCGAAAAGGAAAGAAGACTATTTGAATTCCTAAACACGTTGGCGCTAACACTTAAATATTAAGAAAAATGTTCAAAAAGGAAAGAAGACTATTTGAATTCCTAAACACGTTGGTGCTAACACTTAAGGACCTACTTAGATTGGGTACCAATATCAAAATGTACATCTGCTCTTATAAATTTGGTTGAATTCAAAGTCCAAAAAGGATAAATGGTATCTCAACAGTGGATACTCGAGACACATGTCTGGAGACAAGTCAATATTTTCAGTGCTCACTGGCAGAGACAGAGGTTATGTGACATCGGTGATAACAGTAAAGGGCAGATCATTAGTATTGGTAATATTGGTAAAAATCTCTATCCTATTATTGAAAATATTTTACTAGTTGATGGATTGAAGCATAATTTACTTAGTATTAGTCAATTGTGTGATAAGAAAAATTAAGTCGTCTTCGAAAAGTCCAAGTGTGTCATAGAAAGAATTAAAGACAACAAAGTCTTATTTGCTAGTCAAAAACATGAAAATGTTCACATCTTTGACCAAAATAATTTTTCTTCATCCAATGTTGGTTGTCATTCTGCAATTAACAATGATAGTTGGTTATGGCATAGGAAGCTTGGACATGCACACATGGACCTAATTTTAAAACTTTCTAAAAAGGATCTTGTTATTGATCACCAAAAATTATTTTTGAAAAAGACAAATTGTGTAGTGCCTGTTAGCAAGAAAAGCAAACTATAAATTTGTTTTAAACCCAAAAACGTTGTTCCGATACTAGGCCATTACAACTACTTCATATGGACTTAATTGGTCCCTCTATGACTCTTAGTGGCGAAAAATCATGCATACTTGTTGTAGTTGACGATCTTTCAAGATACACTTAGTTGATTTCCTAGCTCATAAGGACGAAGTCTTTCTAGCTTTTACTAAATTGTGTAGATGTCTTCAAAATGAAAAAGATTTTTCTATTTCAAACATTAGGACTGATCATGGGCGTGAACTTGACAACGCATCTTTTGAAAAAATTTATGACGATCATGGAATTGGCCATAACTTATCAAAATTGTGTACTTGAGAGGAAAAACAGGACCTTATAAGAAATGGCTAGAACCATGTTATGTGAAAATTCTCTTCTAAAATATTTTTCGGCTGCAGATGTGAATACAACTTGCTTCATATTCAAAAAGCTCCATATGAGCTTTGAAAAGGAAGAATACCTAATGTTAGTTTTTTTCACGTTTTCGGATATAAATGTTTTGTCTTAAATAACAGAAAACATAACTTAGGCAAATTTGATTCAAAATCTGATGAGGTTATTTTCCGAGGCTATTCAAAAAATAGTAAAGTTTTTCGTGTTTTCAATAAATATACTTTGCTTGTTGAAGAATCAGTTCATGAGTACGTTTGATGATAGTAGAATTAACAATTCAAAGGAAATGGTTAGCATTGATGACAATACAGATTCTAGTCAACAATTTCGGTTACTTGATGAGCATGTCTCAAAAAGAAGAAACTTTCAGTCCTACTTCAAAAAATGAGGACAATCTAGAACAAGGAGGTAACAATGACGATTTACCAAGAGAATGGAAATTCATCCAGCATCACCCATCGGACTAAATAATAGGCGATCTATCGAAAAGTATAACTATTCGCTCATCCCTCAGAAATATCAATGGTAATTTGGCATTCCTATCTCAATTAGAACCTAAAGCCTTTTTAGAAGCAAAAAATGATGAAAGTTGAATTTTAGCTATGCAAGATGAGTTAAATCAGTTCGAAAGAAATAAAGTTTAGACTTTAGTCCTAAAACCTAAAGTTCACACTATAATAGGCACTAAATGCGTATCTAGAAATAAACTTGATGAATCCGGCACAACTGTTAGAAATAAAGTTAGACTAGTTGCACAAGACTATAATTAAGAAAAAGGTATCGATTTCGATGAAACGTTTGCCCTCGTAACTAGATTAGAAGCAATTCACACGTTATTAGTATTCGCATGTTTTAAAAGTTTTAAAAGTTTTAAACTATTTCAAATGGATGTTAAAAATATTTTTTTAACGGTTTCATTTGTAGGGGCCCAATTTTTTTAAAAGTTTTTAATTAATTATATTGCGGGATAACCATTCAATTTATTATTTTATGTTTTGAATTTTAATTACAGGGACCGAACCCGAGGACTTTGTTTTATCTCGCATGCATCACAATACGTAGTGTTTTTATGTGAGTGCCCTTGGGGCCCTTAATAATCTGATTTTTTTTTTTTGGTGGGGGAGGGGGGAGGAATTAGCTCATCCATGTTTTATTTTTCTCTCTTCTCTTTCTCTCTCTACTTATAAGATCTACCTTCTCTCTACCACCACCATCAATCTACCCCGCCATTTTTGAATTCCTTTGAGATATAGGAAGCATGCAACGAGCTTGACGTGAATCGAAGACGGATCGTGATTTGGAGCTCGAGAGCTTAGGAATCAAAACTTGGAACCTAGGGCTTCTACCATCTCACAAATCTTTCGATTTCAAACTTGAGGTAGGAATTTCTAACCTTTAGTATGTGTTTATGATGTACTTGGACCTATGTTTCATGTTTAATTCGTGTTTAGAAGTTGATATTATTGTGTGGATGAATTTGAAAAAATTATCAAAATCGCGCATCAGAAAATCACCCGAACATCCGAGCGGAAGGTAGGGGTGTCTGGATGAAAAAATCAGTAGCAAATTTGGATTCCAGGCTGAAGGGCATCCAGACAGGGGTCTTGGGCGTTCGGATGGACCAGGTCATTTTGATCTAATTTTTTGTTTTTTGTCCTATTTTGCTATGTGGTTCACATTTTTATCCTATTTTCTTCATACTATAGATCTTTTGTACCATTTTTTTTACTCATCTATGTTATTGTGGGACCTTTAACCTGAACGGGCTTAGAACTAGTGGTCGAGTGTCTACAAATCTCTTACGCCTTTATTCAAACGTTTGGGTTTTTTTTTTTAAACTATAGGATTGAGATCTCGTCTATGGAATTAGATATGTGACATTGTTAATCTTTTGCATAACACATGATTGGTCAATAAATATTAAATTGTGAATTGTTATATTGCATTGACATGATGCGACGTCTAGCCTCCAGACGTGAGATGAGCTAACTAAGTGATACCTAGTTTCCATTCCAAAATGTGCTAGTATACTTGAGTATTGTCTAGCCACCAATGTGTGATGTGGTAGTTGAGATACGAACGATCGGATTGACATGAGTATTGTTGGCAAAATTAACGTAACATGCTATTCTAAATGTCATGATCGTATTTTTACGGATTGGTGTTGTTGACTTACGCGTGTTATTAGGAGTTAATCATGTAGCATGTCATATCACCTCATATTCATATAACACTAGTATAAATATCTCTATTGGGCATTGTGACTCACCCTTTCATTCTTTCAGGTACTGCTTCGGAAACATGATATGGACTTAACATAGATGCATAGCGATGCATGTTTTGAAAGAATGTCATGATAAGAATTATATATCATATTTAGACCTATTTTTGAAAGATATAAAGTAACTCCTCTTTTGTAAAACTATATACTCGAACTCAAACCGTTTATAATATTTGAACATGTTATTTTGGTTATCGGGCCGAGGGTGCCCCTTCTTTATTGTAATACTTGGAACATGTGAACTTAATTGGATTGTGAAAAATGATGATTTTGGGATACTTTGTATAAATTGTGAGATTTTATTTAAGATGTGAATATTTATCTTGCTTAAAATCGAGCGCGTGACATTATTCAAGAAGAAGTTTATATCAAACAACTTCCGGGCTTTGAAAATCGTGCTTTTCCTGATTAACAGTTTTGACATTCTTTTAATAAGTCCTTCAAATGTATTTTATTTGTAAACCTTATCTCTAATTTATGTAATTATTAAAGAACGTTGGTTGTATTAAACTTTATATTTGAAATGAAAACTTGGAACTTTTTCCCTTAATCTTTTAAATTAACGTGTCCAAGAAATCGAGGCATTGCATTTCTAACTTATGGTCCTCCCGAACGATAACGATCCCAATCACCCGACTAAACATGCTCCTCAACCACTGTGCTCCCCTATCGTCATTTTTCCATATGGCATGCTTCCAATACTATGTTCCCAAACATTTATATTTCTCACTAATGTGCATACGCCAAAGTATTCCTATCCTAATGCTAGACTCCAATGAAGATAGCACGCTACGTTCAAATATAATACGACTATAACAAAGCTTGACTAAGGACATGACATAGACTAGAAGTAATGACATGGCTAAATGATATTGTTTGGGTTAGTACACCTCATGTTCAAGTCCAAACTCGGATTAAGTAACATCACGACTACAAGACACGGATACGGTATTTTCGTGGAGAATAATATCCACAAAATCTCATCACATCACATATCATGATTCGTTTTCACATTCAAACATCCACGTGACACCCCGAGTTTAATTGTTTATCCAACAATCTAAGTATAAGAGTTCAGTTCCCTAATATCGATCAACTAGTATTTGTCATGTCATAATCATATGTTTGAAATAACGGAATTTAAATAATTAAAACCGTAGCCATGCAACAATAATAATTGACACGAAGTAAACTACACTTTTATAATAACCACGGTTATGATTTTTGTGCTTAATGTTTTACCAAGTACATTAACTAAATAAATTAAAGTTATTTAGTAATATAATATAGGGGTTAAAATGTAATTATTTCTTAATATAAATTATTAATCAAATAAGGTTTACCCTAAATTAATTAAATAATAATAATATAAGGGTCACAATTAATCTTAATCTAACTGTGATTAAAGATTTAATAAAGTTGATATGAGATATAAAATCATAATTTAAAATATTAGGGAGGCTAAATCACGTTTTTTGAAAATATACTTTAAGGGTAAAATAGAAATGTTTATAAGTGTAGTGGTGAAATTATAATTTGATGGAAAAATGGGATCTAAGTCATAATCACAAAATGTATAAAGTTGATATTATTGATTATATATGTCAAGGACATCCATGTCTTAATTTTCTCAAAATAGGGGTAACTCAATAATTTTATAAGTCATTGGGGGGTCTAACTGTAATTATTTAAACGATAAAAATGATCACTAGGGTTAAATTATATTTGAACAAAATACAGTGTTTAATAATTAAAATCTACGGTTCTAAGCATAATAGACAAAAATTTACAAATGACAGTCAAAGACCTTACCAGTTGGTTAATCGATTATCAAGCTGGTCGAACCGTGGATTTACAAATGACAGTCAAAGACTTGACCGGTTGTTCAAGACGATGAACAATACACAGTGTTTCTTTCTGATTTTTTCTTTTGGTGAGTCTCCGTGAAGCCTCTAAACACTCCAAAACATTCAAATAAGAGTCCTAGGGGTAGGAAACTTAATTACATTAATTCAAATTTTCACGAAGAATTTGATGGTGTTCGGTCGCTGTTCGGGTTCGGCAGATCTTCGGCTCGCGATTTCTTCTTCCTCTTTCCTCTTCTCTCCTTCGTATACTCTCCTTCTCTTGTTCTTGCTCCAAGCTTGCAGAAGGTTGTGGTGTGTTGAGAAGTAAAGGGAGAAGTTGCTTTTATAGGCAAATGGAGGGGGTTGATCAATGGTTGGGGGGATTTCTTGAGAAATCCAAGCGCGAGGTTATCCTAGTTAGCAGTTGTGGCAAAAGTGGGGATGATGAGAAGTGGTGGTTGATGGGAGGGAGAGCAGGTTAATGAGAGGGGAGGTGACGGGTGACGAGGTGGCGTGTCGGGCATGGAAGGGGAGGGGGGGAGAGAGATATGTATATGTGTATCTCTATATACTGGGTGTGTGTGTTTTTAATATGTATAAGTTATGGATTTATATATAACTAACATCTATACTACATATTATTGCAGGGCGACTTTTCGTGAGAGTCGTCCTAAGAACGACAAGTGTCAGCAATTTATTAGATTGTTTTCAAACTTTTTAAATACTACATGTTACTTTATCTTTACAAAATATTGGATAAATCTTTTTTGAATTCAAATTCAAAAACTTGCCATATTTCATATATGATATTTTTCTTTCCATAATTTTCTTTACTTATCTATATCTACGCAAATTCACATACACATACCCATGTGATTTATATTTTTATGTAATTAAGCATAATATTTAAAAAATTACGCAGAGACTGATTTTCAAAGTAAAAGTACAGATAAATAGATTTATTCTTATATAGAAAAACAATTTAGTAAACAACTAATTACAAATAAATATGTATATAACCATATCAATTTTCATTATTCATGACTTTGATTTTTTTTAAAAAGCATCACCTCTTTTTTTTAACTTTTATTCCTTTTTTATAAATTAAAAGAATTAATTGTTATTATTTATGAGGTGGCGAATTGATTGTACTTTAATCGCATGAATGTGCTAGCTACATTAGATTGAGTGAATTAAGGTACATTTTGATTAACTCATCCAACGCATATTAATATTTTTTTACCCGCTGCAAAAATCACTAATCTTTAACATCGACGAGTTGGCTAATTTTCTGAACAGTTTTAATTTGGTCAATGAAGTAGGTTGAGTGTTAAAAATAAATTCAAATAAGATAAAATAGAAAGACAATTCTTTAGATTTGTTTAATTTTATATTTTAAAATAAAGAACATAAAGATGCCACATAATATATATTAAGGATAAGAGCATCAATTATGAGGAATTATACTAAATATGTTCGAATTTTGTTAGATGGATGGTATTTATCCTTATAATATCTGTACGGCAGATTGAGTTTGACATAAATTAGTCATTTAATATTAACGGTAAGAGCAAAGAAAATGAGATATTAAGTATGTTTAAATTTTGTTAAATGAGTAGTATTTATCTTTATAATATTTTTACGACGGATTAAGTTGGATAATATGCAAATGACTAAATTTTACTTGCATTCATACTCACCTCTTGAAGCTAATAAAAAAATCTTAATTATTCTATGAATTCATCATTTATAAATATTGAATTGTATCTTAATTGAAATTTTTATATGCTCTTTAGCTAGATTTTTAAGTAAATCATTTGATAATTTATTTTTAACTAATATAAATTTAATTAATAAATATTATTTTTTTATTTTTTTATGGATTTTGATAGTAGGTTGAATTTTAAAAAAAAATTGTAGTATAGGTAGATAAATATTGCGGTAACTACTTTTGTAAAAAAATTATTTATTTTGTTATTTTACTCCAAAAAAATATTGAGACTATTTTTATAATAAAGTGATTCATAATTAGATAATTTTTCTTTCAAATATATCACAGTTTTTGAATTTTGATATTTTATTTTAAGTTTTTTAAGGGAAGAGTTGAATGAATACTTGATTAAATTAATTTAGTTATTAAACTATCAGTTTTAATATTTTGTTAAAGTAGAGCTTAGAATAAGATATTACAGATGTTTCAAACTGCACATGCGATAAAAACTATATGTTTTATATTATATTATCGCGGTAAGAATTTGTTATTAAAATTTTAAAAAAATATAGATTGACATGGTAAAATATTACTTCTTTTTTTAACACGTCTCGTGCATAGCACGGGTTTTTGCTAGTAGTTTATAATATAAATAAATATAGCACGTATGATATATTTATATGAATATATATATATTAAATGTATTTATACAAATGTATATTATCATAATACATAAAGGTGTACGTAAAAAAATATGTACGTTTTAAATGATGTTCTAAATATATGTAGGAAAAAAAAAATTACTCAAAATATTATTAATCGATTTAAAAACCTCGGATCATTACAATATATATCGGTACCACTGTGTTCTGGCGTACTGTTTCGAATTCATTATTAAAAAATAATACACATCTTTTGAATCATATTTTTCAACGAAAGAGTATATTGGACAAGTAAATCGAATTTTTAACCTTTTTCGTAGTCCTCGTAATGGGTTTATGTCTACTCTAGGTGCACTATAGAATTCGGTATAATTACATTTTTTTACCCCAAATTAAGTGTATTTACAGAAAAATAAAAATTGATAATTTAAAAATAAAAATCTGTACTGGCTAGTATCCGATAAACAACTGGTACAGGCCAAACCACCTAATAAAACTCTATTACTTTTCTAGCATGATATACATAAGGTCAAGAGCACCGTTTTTCTTATTAAGTATCAAGTCTGTGAAATAAGAATCCAAATAATTTGCTTTGAAAGCCAACCGAGATTCCAAATAATTGAGAGTTTAAATAATAGAAACCATGGACTTGGGGATTTTGCTCTGTTACAGGCACAACAAATTTTAATATCTCAAAAATATGAAAGAAATTAATATGTTTGTGGTTAAAAATTTCACGATTAATATGACTTCAAAAATAACTTTCAATACAGAAGTTTTTTGCTTATGTTATTATTGATGTCCCGTCAATGTGATATTTTACAAGCACGATAAGCTTAACAAATTGAAAAAAATAGACTTGAATTACATTATTTTTTTTTTGATAATAAACTTGAATTACATTATTCATAATACGAGGGGACCCAAAATAAAAGACCAATAAGGTTTAGTATGCTCTAATCAAAAGAGTAGTCTAATATATATATGTGAATTTTAAATAAATGTATGACTGAAGAAGAGGTATTAAATTAATACTATGGAGCTGTACCTCGAAGCTTTGATCGAACACGTATCTGGTGAAGTATCCTTACCTATATATTAGTTTATCCATTTCTAATACTTATACATCTAATCATACTTTATAATTTCTTGCAGTTCTAAAGCCATATATACCTGCTCCGACTAGGTTAGCAAATTTTATTGGTCGTCACCCATTAAATATAACTCACGAAGAAAACAAAATAAAAAAAATGCGAAAATAATTGAAGTTTAAGTTCTCTTGTAATTCTATAAACTAGTCTTCTCTTGATCTGATTTCTTATGGGTATCCTTAAAAATATATTTAAATATATTAAATGGTTCGAATAATCAAAATTTAATTAAAAAAAACTCCGCATTTTAGCAAAACGAGAAATCCCTTATTAGAATTTTCTAATTATATATTATATATATATATATATATATATATATATATATATATGAGGCTCAAGGAACCAACACTTTTTTAGACCAATATTAGACCAACGCCTAAACTCTTCATTCCCGATTAAATTTTAATAATCCGAACCGTTCAATGTGTTTAAAACATGTTTTTAAAGGTACCCGCAAGAAATCAGTTTAAAATATTACAGAAAAGAGCTTGATCCAAACAGTGGTTCAAAATGCTGACAGGAACTGTTTTATGAACCAATATTTGGATCAAGCCCTTTCTAATATTATTTTGAGCTGATTTCTGGTGGGTACCCTTAAAAACATGTTTTAAACACATTGAACGGTTCAGATCATTAAAATTTAATCGGGAACGAAGAGTTTGGACGTTTGTCTAATATTGGTCTAAAAAAGTGTTGGTTCATATAGCCTTTCCCTATATATATATATATATAGAGAGAGAGAGAGAGAGAGAGAGAGAGAGAGAGAGAGAGAGAGAGAGTAAGCTTCTAATGAGGGATCTCTCATTTTGCTAAAATGAGGACCTCCCATTTCTTAATCAAATTTTGATGATTCAAACCGTTCAATATGTTTAAAACATGTTTTTAAGGATACTCGCGAGAAATCAGCTTAAAATATTACTAGAAAGATCTTGATCTAAACAGTTTATCATAAAACTGTTCCTGTCAGTATTTATAAAAAACTGTTTGGATTAAGCCCTTCTCGATATTTTTTTAAGAAGATTTCTCGCAGGTACCCTTAAAAACATGTTTTAAAAACATTGAACATTTCGGATCATCAAAATATAAGTTAAAAATGAAAAGTTCTCATTTTAGTAAAATGAGGAATCCCTCATTAGAATGAGACTATATATATATAGATACACACACAAATTCATAGCAATGACAGGGTCGCAAATTTTAAAATATTTATTTCTAGAGTCGACGTTCCGATGCACGTGTCTTATACAGTAATATTAACGCACGAGACTTATATACCAAAAATATGAGTGTTCAGAAATGTGTTTTAACATTTTTCTACATATATATGTAATTTAATTACGAATTTGCGTATCCCATTTGTTGAGGAAAAGGAAATGCAAGCGAGATACAGTTCAAACGAAATTTTAGTGTATTTTCTTATAGTGCATGTGTAGTGCGAGTAAAATGACATAATTTTGCTTTCATTGTCCTTAAAATTATATTATTTTGATCTCTATATATTTTAATAATAATTTGCATGATAAGATAAAACGTGTAATTTTGATAACAAAATGGAGAAAACTATATCGTTTTGTCTACACTACATAAAAATACATTATTAATCCAACGAAATGGCATATATCTAAACACATGATTTGTTTTTAGATGAATGCTAAAGAAAAGCATGATTTCTTCTTCTCCGTCATTCCATTACTTCTTTAATTGACGGAATACAACTGTCCAGATAAATATCATTGCATACCTTCTATAAATTCAACGATAAAAATACTACAGCTCAAAGCAAATAGTGCACTCTCTCTCTCTCTCTCTCTCTCTCTCTCTCTCTCTCTCTCTCCATGGAAACCCCAAATCTCCATGCCGCCATACTCTCCAGCCCCGGCATGGGCCACCTCGTCCCAGTTCTGGAGCTAGGCAAACGCCTTGTCACCCACCACAACATAACGGTCACTATCCTCGTCGTCACCGTTAACACTTCATCAGCAGAGTCCCAACTCCTCCACCCGGCCACCGCCTCCCCAAATCTCCTCCGGATCGTCGAACTCCCGCCGGTCGACATCTCCGGCCAAATCGACCCCAACGCCACCGTCGTCACCCTCCTCTCCGTAATGATGCGCGCAGCCAAACCCGCCATCCGCTCTGCCCTCCGCAGCTGCCTCCCCTCCATGTTAATCGTCGACCTCTTCGGTACCGAATCCCTACAGATCGCCGACGAGTTTCGCATCCCAAAGTACGTTTATGTCGCCTCCACCGCATGGTTCACCGCTCTAACCGCCTACTGCCACGTGTTGGACAAGGAGATTGTTGGTCAGTACGTTGACCAAAAGGAAATGCTGCGAATTCCGGGTTGTAAACCGGTTCGACCGGAGGACGTGGTTGACCCGATGTTGGACAGGAATGATCAGCAGTATAGAGAGTACGTACGCACGGGTGTCGAATTCTCTACATCCCATGGGATTTTATTGAACATGTGGGAAGATCTGGATCGTACATCAGTCCAAGCCTTGCCTTCTATAGCTAACACAGCGGTTTATCCCATCGGTCCGCTTACGAAGGCAGTTGAACCGGAACTTCCAAAAACCGAGTTGTTGGAGTGGCTCGATAAGCAACCCAGTGAGTCGGTGTTATATGTGTCGTTTGGTAGTGGCGGAACATTGTCGGCTGAGCAAATAACTGAGCTGGCTTGGGGATTGGAGCTGAGCCAACAGAGGTTTGTTTGGGTGGTACGCCCACCCGTCGAGGGGCGTGCAGACGCATCATTTTTCAGTTCGGGTAGTAGCCCAGACGGCTGTGGCCTAGACTTCTTGCCTGATGGGTTCATAGCCCGGACCCACAGTAGGGGACGACTAGTAATGGGTTGGGCTCGACAGATGATGATTTTGAGTCATCCATCTGTAGGGGGATTTTTATCGCACTGTGGGTGGAACTCGACTTTGGAGAGTTTAGTTAATGGGGTACCGATGATAGCATGGCCGCTATACGCTGAGCAGAGGCTTAATGCGACGGTGCTAACAGAGGAGGTAGGGGTAGCAGTGCGGCCGAAGGTGTTGCCAACAAAGAAGGTGGTGGGGAGAGAGGAGATAGAAGAGATGGTGAGGAGTGTGATGGAGGTTGAAAGGGGAAAGGGTGTAAGGAAGAGAGCGAAGGAGATGAAAATTAGTGGTGAGAAAGCTCTGAGCAAAGGTGGGTCCTCTTACAATTCATTGTTTGAGGTGATCAAAGACTGCCAGCTGAGATTGGAGGCGACAAGTTTCGAAGGCAAACAATCATATGCTACTGATCAATCTTTGAAGATTGCAGACTTGCAGTGGGCGTAAATTCAAAAATAAATTTATAGGGCATCATTAGAGCAATTATTTGTGCTGTTTAAGATGTCGTCACGTGGTATTCCACAAACGATTCACCACCACACTGTTACATGGTTCATGAATTTAGTCTGGATTTTACTTTAGTTTTTGATGGCAAAGAAGATTGGAATATCACGTGACTGTATTTTCAGAATGGTGAATAATTGTTCGGATCATAATGCCAGAACTACTATATTGTATTTAAGAAGAGGATACGGTTCGGTTCTCCGATGCTGTTGAAATATTTGTATTTTTCGAGTGTTTTTTAAGTTTACATTAATAATTTGATATTATAAAGTGGATTCTCCGAACTCCAAGGGGTTGGCTTCATGATGAAGATTTGGGATTGAGGTTTTGCTTCTTCTTAAGCTCTCAAGTTTTTCAAAATCTTTTAGGTTTTATCAATTCTTATGGAGTCAGTCCGTATAGAGTTTTGCTTGGACTTTAATTGAGATTTCTGCAAGTGGATAGTGAGATTAGTTTCTCAAAAATTAATCAATGTGCTCGTAAGCTGGACTGAACACTTTGAGTTTGTGTAACAAGGACACTCCTCAGAGGTTCCATACTTGTGTTCGACACCTCGGGGACATGGACTCGTTAGAAACACGCTAAAAAACGTACGTGACACACCATTTGGCGCATCCAATTAATTTATTTATTTTTTTGAATGGGACACGGCGAGCACTTGGGTTGGAACACAGATTGGGACACAGTGATTTGTTGTTTTTTTAATTTTTTGAGGTCAAATATGTTGTTGCATATGATATGGGTCAAAACTGTAATTAAACATTTAAAATCTTAAAATACCCAAACAGATCTACGTTTTATCTCCATCTCCACAACGGTCTCCAGCACAATAGTACGTTTCTTGCTCGATAATTTGAATGATCTCCAATTCATTAATCTAAATAACTGTAAGGATAATTATGTAAATCAATATCCAAAAATTGCTAGCTGTTAGACAACTGCCGATGGGAATGGGCAGCTGAATAAATCCTGAATTCTCTCTCTCTCTCTCTCTCTTTCTCTCTCTGATTTGTCAAACTCACCAACCCTTTTTCTCCCACCCAATGGAGAAAGCCAATCCATTTACCATTCCTATTATGACTCTTCAAACACTTGGACTATCCCTCTACCTCCTCTTATTCACGTAATTTCCGTCACAACTTTAGATTTTGTGCTGTAAATTGCAGTCTATGTGTTAAAGGGGCGTTCAAAAGAATTTTCGGGCCAGAGACGACAGTGAGAAAGACACAAAATCAATATTTGTTGGACAACTCGCCCATATGGTTAATGGTCAAAGTATCTTCTCCGTGTAAAACCAATTTTTATTTAGTGAATAAATTTGTCCGCTTATTATATGTGTCTCATACATAATTAGAAGTTTAATGAGACTCCATATCTTTAAGCTCTTATCTTTGTCTGATTCGTAAATAAATGAAGCAATTTCTAATAAGATTTCTACTTTGATGGGAAGTAAAAATTATAGTTCAATTAGAAAACTAGTTCTCTCTTTACCTATAAAAGTGCATCTGGTCTTTCATCAAATTAAGGTGACTAATTGCTAGAAAATAAGATAAGAGAGAGAAACCTGTCTTCCATCTAGGGCATAATGCTCTTTGTAAAATCATGGATGCTATTGTTAATTATGGAGGTATTCAAGTTCTACACGGATAGATCTGAATATATTAATTGTCTTTATGAATCTGGGTACGTCGTTCTTGATTATTTTATTTCAGCATAACATTTTAATTTGTGAGATCATGATAGTTCAAGATCCTAACATAAAAGTAGGTTATTATTTATTTAACACCATTAAACAAAACTTACATGTGGTATCAAAACATCAGGTTTATGAACATCATGATTTTCCATTATTAACAATGACTTCTTAATTTAATTTTATGAGATGGTTGGCTAAAATGAATAATATATTAATGGGAGTCATTAATTTTATATATATAGTGCCGATTAATGTTACGACAATATCTGTTTTTTTTATATATATATGTATATATAGTGAGCTTCTAATAAGGGATTCTTTATTTTGCTACGATGTTGACCTCCTATTTATTGATCAAATTATGACGATCCAAACCGTTCAATGTGTTTAAAATAAATTTAAGGGTACCCGTAAGCAATCGGCTCAAAACAATATCTGAAAAGGCTTGATCGATTCAATTTTTTATAAAACTGTTCCTGTTAGTATTTATCAAAAACTGTTTAGATCAAGTCCTTCTCGATACTATTTTGAGCCGATTTCTTGCGGATACCCTTAAAAACACGTTTTAAACGAATTGAACAGCTCCGATCATCAAAATTTGATCAGAAAATAAGAGGTCCACACCGTAGCAAAATAAGAGATCCCTTATTAGAAGGGGGCTATATATACATATATACATATATATATATATACATATATACATATATACATATATATACATACATATCATATATGTATATATGTATATATGTATATATATATATATATATATATATATATGTGTGTTTAGTGCCGATTACTGTTACGACAATATCTGTTTTTTATTTTGTTACCATTTCGTTCGACCTGTTGATCCCTAAAATAGGAGAATGTTTAGTTTGATATCTGAAATTTGAGTGTCAGTGGTCTTGGGTCGTTTAGTCAATGACCTCGGTTTAACAAAACTCAGACTAGTTTTAGCCTTGACATTTCATCAAATATCTGGATTGCACCATAGAAAGACATAGGATATCAGTCGCCAGAATGGAAGAAATGCAGAGAACATTTCATTGAACTAAACGTATTACAATCTGAAAATGAATTGCAAGATAATGAAAATACATGAGGCAGAGACTATATTTATAGAGGAACATATCTGCTGACGTGGATAACTAACTAACCGACTAACTAATCAATAGCCTAACCAACTAACATATTAGTCGGGCATCCTAACTAACTGACTTGATCAACAGTCTGAGATGCTTCAGTAACTGAATTACCAGTAGGTACCTTTAACACTCCCCCGCAAACAGATGCTGGGAGATCAACCAGCATCAGTTTGGAACGAAAATCAGCAAACTGATGAATAGGTAACGGTTTGGTAAAAATGTTAGCAAGTTAAGCTTGAGAAGGCACAAATTGGACAATAACCTGACGATTAACAACCTTTTCACGGATAAAATGGTAATCAACTTCCACATGCTTAGTACGAGCATGAAAAACAGGATTAGAAGCCAGAGATATAGCTGAGATATTATCACACCAGAGAATAGGAACAACTGAGGGAGAATGGATGTGCAGATCAAGGAATAATTGTTGTAACCACACTACTTCAGCTGTGAGATTAGCAAGAGCCTTATACTCCGCTTCTGTAGAAGAGCGAGCAACAGTCGGTTGCTTCTTAGCAGACCAGGAGATTAAGTTAGAGCCCATAAACACACAGAAACCACCAGTGGATTTTCGATCACTGGAATCACCAGCCCAATCTGCATCAAAGTAGGCATTAATAGCGAAACTTCCCTTAAGAAATTGAAGGCCCTGATGAAGAGTACCCTGAACATATCTAAGAATGCATTTCACAGCATTAAAATGGTGAACTGTAGGAGAGTGCATGTGTTGACACACAGCATTAACAGCAAAAGAGAGATCCGGGCGAGTCAACGTAAGGTACTGCAGAGAACCAACAAGGCTGCGATAGAACTCAGGATTACCAAACAAACTGAGATCAGTATCATCAGATTTGATAACACAAGGAGAACCACAAAGGGCGACAATCAGTCATACCAGCTTTGGAAAGCAAATCTTTAGCATATTTGGCCTGAGATAACACCAAGACAGTAGGTGTATAAAGCACTTCAATACCCAAAAAATAATGAAGAAGACCAAGATCTTTAAGAGCAAAACTAACACCAAGTTGAGTAATGATTTGTTGAACAAGCAGAGAATCACTTCTAGTTATAAGGATATCATCAACATAGACAAGTAGATAAACAATGGCCTTGTCTTTGTGCAATATAAAAAGAGAGGAATCAGCACGACTATTGCGAAAACCTTGATGAAGAAGACAGGTAGATAGCATTTCATACCAGGCCCTAGGAGCCTGCTTTAAGCCATATAAAGCTTTATGGAGCTTGCACACATAAGAGGGATGCTCAGGATCAACATAACCAGAAGGTTGTTTGAGATAAACCTCTTCCTGAAGGAGGCCATGTAGAAACGCATTAGAAACATCAAGTTGCTTAATGGGCCAACTGTGTTGAACCGCAATAGATAACACCACTTGAATAGATTGTTGTTTAACCACCGGACTGAATGTTTCAATATAGTCCAGACCTTCAGTCTGCTGAAAACCTTGAGCAACAAGTCTGGCTTTGTAACGAGCAATACTGCCATCAGAGTTCTTCTTGATCTTGTAGATCCATTTACAACCAACCAGAGAAGAACCAGGAGGAGGAGGAACTAAGGACCAAGTATGCTATTGTAACAAAGCAGTATATTCCTCAAGCATAGCAGTCCTCCATTCAGGATGGGTAACTGCCTGTTTGAAAGTTTGGGGTTCAGTGAGAGGTGAAGATGGTGAAACAGTGAGAAGGGAGAGAGGTATTCGAGGAGTCACAATGCCATTCTTTGAACGTGTAACCATATGATGAGTGGGTGGTACAGTGGGAGACGGGTGAGGAGAAGGATCACTAGATACAGATCCTGATATAGAGGGAGAACTAGAAGGGGGGTTATAATGGTGATAGGTGGAGATATAGGTGGAGATACTGGTAAAGGAATAGGCAAGGTAAAATGTAGTGGAGGAGAAACAAAAGGTGTAGGAGATGGTGAGGAGGAAGGGGTAACAAGTTTAGATAAGAAAATTCATTCTCAAGAAATCTGACATGTCTTTACACATAGACATGATTAGTAGCAGGATCTAAACATCGATATCCTTTAGTAGAAGTGCAGTATCCCACAAAGATACAAGGTGTGGAGCGAGGAACAAGCTTATTAGAGGTATAGGGTTGCAGCCAAGGAAAGCAACAACAACCAAAAGGTTTGAGAGAATGAAAATCTGGTGGCTTATTGTAAAGTAAATGGAAGGAACTTGATGATCCGAAGAGGACTGAGGTAGTCGATTAATATGATATAATGCAGTAGTGATTGCTTCTAGCCAAAATATGATAGGGAGTTGAGCTTGATGAAGTAAAGCAGTAGCTATTTCAATAATGTGACCATGTTTACGTTCAGCTGTACCATTCTGTTCAGGTGTGTGAGGACACGTGATTTCATGAAGAATACCAAAAGTAGAGAAAAAATGAATCATAAGAGAATTTAGAAATTCTCCGCCATTATCAGAACGCACTATCTTTATTGAGGTATTAAACTGATTGGTAACAAACACTTGAAATGCTTGTACATGGCTGTGAACATCAGACTTAGCCTTCAAAGGACAAAGCCAACTATACTTGGTAAAATCATCTACTAACAGTTGGTAGTATCTAAAACCACTGAAGGACAGAACAGGAGCAGGACCCCAAACGTCCATATGAACCAACTGAAATGGTGTAGACGTAGCTGATGTAGAGGTAGTAAAAGGCAGCTTGTGACTCTTGGATACTCAATAAGAGTGACAATTTGATGTTGCAGATTGAGGAATACCAATCTGATATCTGCTGTTCAAGTGCTGAAGATAACGATCATTAGGATGGCCCAGACGTTTGTGCCATAAATCTGTGGATGAATCAGTAGAGATCAAAGCCTGTGCTGCCTTAGAGGAAGGCCAAAGGGGATATAACCCCTGGAGACAAGGTCCCTGAAGAAGAATTCTTGACGTTTGTTTGTCCTGGATTAAGTATCCACAAGAATCAAAAGTAATCTTGCAATTATTGTCTAGTGCAAACTTATGCACAGAGAGAAGATTATGAGAGATAAATGGTGCATGTAACACATTGGATAACTGAAAAGAACCTTGTGGAGTGGCAATAAGTCCTTTACCTGTATTAAGAATAGGAACTTGCTGTCCATTTCCCACATATACATGATTTGAAGTTAAGGTGGAATGAGGCTCGGTAATATTCTGAGAATTGTTGGTGACATGAGAGGTAGCTCCTGTATCAAAGAACCACTGACCATTCAGACCAAAATTTGGAGATTGTATCAGGTTTTGAGGTACCATGGTTGGTGGGGAAGATGTAGCATATGATTGATCAGATACAAACATAGCTTGTGGAGGCTGTCCTGATTGAGGTTGAGGAGAAGTAAACATGTTGTACAGTGCTGGAGGTGCATTATATCCAAAAGAAGGTGGTCTGTAGCTGAGATTTTGACGATGATGGCATGTAAAAGCAGAGTGGTTTGTCTTCCCACATATCTGACAGCCTACATTCAGGTTTTGAGATTGATAATTGCCTTGGTAACCTCCAAAATTAGGTCTCTGGACATAACCTCCTCCTTTGTATCGGTTGTTATTTCTTCTATTTCCATTTTGAAACTGATTTCCACCGTGATTTGACCAATGGTTAGAAGGTTGGCCAGAATTATTCACCATTTGGCCATGTTGTTGATAACCAACATTAGGACTATTCTGGTTTACATGGTTCACAGAGGATCGAATGTGACTAGGCACACTCTGAGCAACCAGAGCAGTAGCAGAATCAATAGCAGTAGGAATCTTATCTTGATCAAGATGTAAATCTTCGGCTAGAAGAATTGAGGATAAGTGACTAAAGGATATATCCTCAAAGTTTGTTCTTATGCTTTGTTTAAGAGAGTAATACTCTCTAGGTAGTCCATGTAGTGTGTGAAACACTAGGTTTTCATCTTCTATTTTTGTTCCAGAAGATGCCAATTTCTGAACGATTTCCTTAATCGAATCTAGGTATAGATCCATGGATGTTGTCTTCTTCATATTAAACAATTGTCTTTTGAGATTATGAATGTGAGAACTTGATAGACTACTAAATTTCTCTTCAAGTTTCTGCCAAACTTGTTGAGATAACTGTGATCCAACCACATGAGGTAAAATAGAAGGTGCTAGTGTAGCAATTATACAAGATAGAAGCATCCGATCTACTGTTATCCATGGAGTGTACTGAGGATTTTCTACTTTATTTCCATTTTCATCAAAGATATGAGTGAATGGCACTGATGAAGATCCATTCACATATTGAAAAAGATTGTTTGCAATTAAGGCATTTTCCACTTGAGTTTTCCATGCAAAGAAGTTAGTGGAATCAAGTTTCACAGTAATAAAAGACTTGAAATTGGCGATAAGGAATGTAAAAGAAGAAGGTAAGTACTTAGATGGTAGAGGGTTGGCCATTGATGATCTGTCTGTGTAACCTTGTGTATTGCGGAAGAAAGAACCCTATGATCAAATGACTCTTGTCGTTTGAAGCTCTGATACCATAACAAAACTCAGACTGGTCTTAGCCTTGACATTTCATCAAATATCTAGATTGCACCATAGAAAGACATAGGATATCAGTCGCCAGAATGGAAGAAATGCAGAGAACATTTCATTGAACTAAACGTATTACAATCTGAAAATGAATTGCAAGATAATGAAAATACATGAGGCAGAGACTATATTTATAGAGGAACATATCAGCTGACGTGGATAACTAACTAACCGACTAACTAATCAATAGCCTAACCAACTAACATATTAGTCGGGCATCCTAACTAACTGACTTGATCAACGGTCTGAGATGCTTCAGTAACTGAATTACCAGTAGGTACCTTTAACAGGTTGTGCACATATTATAGAACAAGTTTTTTGCACGTTTGTGATCCTGGAATCCGTCCATGGAGCTCAAAAGGAAAGCCATGGACTTTGGGGGCAATAGAGTATTGAAACCCACTTTTCAACATAAGGGATTGGTTTCATATGTTGAAATTATATGCAGGACAAATCGTGTCTATATCTGTTACAAATTTTGCATCAGCATTGTTTGTGTTAAAGAAAGGATTATTTTTAGAGAGCTGCTGTAAAGACACTAAATTTTTAAATACAAATAATAATAAGAATAAATAAATAAATAAATTTTGATGTATGAAATCATTAATTGATTTAATTAATTCTACGCGATTTTATTTTTTGGATTTGTGCATGTGTGTGTTTGGATCTAACCCGTCAGGCCCTTTATCCTTGAGTCCAAACCTTAGCCCATCAGAAATTTATGAAACTTGACCCAAGCCCAACTTGGTTTAACCCGGCCCATGATCCAAACCCTTTTGGCTTGACCCAAAACCCATTACATCAGCCATTTTCCATGGACCTTGCCACATGGAATTATCTTTCTCTTGGTCATCATCTCACCCACATGCTCTTTCTTCAAAAACAGACGTTAGTTTAACCTCTTCCTCCATTGAGCACCAAAGCCTTGGAGGCTACTCTTCTTTTCCCCAGCCAAACCCCCTTCCACCCCTGGTTTTGGTCACAAACCACTCTTCTAATTTTTATCATGGATGAGCAATGCAACTACTTCACTCCATCAAAATTCTGCAGAATTTTTCCCTCACCAATGGCATTCCATGCAAGAGGGACTTCCACACTCAAGCCCTCTCTATTTCTATTCTGCCCTCATCACCATTCCATAAACGAATTTCAGTTCTCCAGAAAGTTGAGAGAGTGCCATGGTTGAGAGCTAGAGGTGAGGAATTAAGAATAACAGTAGAGGGAGAGAGAAGAGGGAGAATCTTGTTTGAGCTTCAATCATCTTAATCCAAGCCGAAATCTTCGAATTCAAGCCTTGATTCTTCAATACTAAGGTAAATGAATCTATCCCTAACATTTAATTTATGCCATTGATCTACATTGAGCTCCACGGAGCTCGGAGAAAACTAAACCCAGTACTGTATTTTCGTAGAAGATGATGTTGACACCGGTGTCTTAGTTTTTGACACACCAGTGCCTTTACTTTTTGTATTTTACAATATTCTGTATTTTCGTACTTACACCGGTGCTTCAATTTTGGTTACACCGGTGTCTCCCCCTTGCAGTACTTCATATTATGCATGTAATTTGACCTTACACCGGTGCCTCAGTTTTGGTTACACAGGTGCCTTACCTCTCTGTACCTTATTAGTACACTACAGAACTGACCTTACACCGGTGCCTTTACTCTCTGTATCTTATTAGTACACTACAGAACTGACCTTACACCGGTGCCTCTGAAAACCTTACACCGGTGCCTCTGTTGTGAAGTCTTGACACTTAGTTTCTGACTTAGGCTTGTTAAGCCAGGGTATGTAATATGGCAATATACTTATTTTCTATAAATAAATTTAAGTACTTTAATTTTATTTAATGAAAACAAGGAAGTACCCCCCCCCCCCCCCCCCCCCCTTTGGAAACAATGACATTTACAGAAAATTGAGATTCCATCCGAATCAAAATGTCGCCCTCACTATTTTAGTACAAAATAGAAAAATCACCCGTTTTCTTCCTATATTTTGGCCCTAAACTCACCCTAAACTTATGCGTTTGAGACGTATGAATATACCATTGTGCTTAGAAAAAATCAAGGAATCATTTTCGGGAATTTTTATCCTCTAAAACGAAACTTGAAAAATTCAACTTTTTCTATACTTAGAAAAAATTTCAGATTTTTACTTAATGACCACCCAATCATAACAAACCTTAGATTATCTTGTTGAACCGTAGGTACTATCAATTATTATAAGATGACACCCTATTCGATGATCATTAAGCTAAGCATTTTTCTACGAAATTGTGATCATGAAATTCCGTCTATATGATAGATTTTCGCATTAATGTGTGATCTTATTTCCTTGCTAGAAACTTGCATTTCCAACACATCATCATGTTATCATGAGTCTAGTCGTTTAAACGAAATCTAGATGGAGTCAATGAGGAACGTTTGAGGTTAGTGGAGATGACACCCGAGATTTTGACATGAGTCATAAAAAGTCATGAGCTTTGTAACGAAAATCGAGAATTTGATAAACTCTTATGTTTGGTGACTCGAGATTTGACTTACTCCTTGGGGAGACGTGTTAGGATGTCTTTAGCCGGGATATGAATTTTAACCGAACTACGTTTGTTACCACCGGGCTTTGCTTGGAGCCGAGTCGGTCACGTCTCATGTATTTAGCCAAGTTATGTCGTGAGCCGGTTATGTTCGTAAGTCGTGTCGTGTCTTTTCAAAAAATAAAACATAGTTGAAGGGGAGTAGTTAGATATTTTCTAAATCAAGGCACGACATATGGGAGACATAATGCTGGGAGCATAAGGGTTGGGAGCATGGGATACGGGAGCCGATATTTGGGTACACTAGCGCCGGATACGAGGTCAGCGTAGGGGTCGGGACCATATTGGTCGGGAACATCATAACACCACTTTGGAAAATAAAAGTTTGATGACGGGCAATGCTTGTATCAACCCGAACCTTGTATTTGAAAGGAATTTTTGGACACTTGTGAACAACGACGGACACTTATGGATATAAGTCGGTTGCGTGTGTCAGAATCTTAGAAACAAGCCATAGGGTTTGACTTAAGGATATATTGTTGACATTTCATTCATTTAATGTACGTACTTATTTAATGCTTCTGCTTATTGTTTAATCTGATTATGTCAACTCTGATTATCTTGCTATGTTCATAACACTTGATTAACTGCTTATACCATCTTCATGATCATGCATCCTATGATCCATTGCATAGATTTGAGATTTAGGGTAGTTTTATTTGTTGAGCGTTAATCGCTCATCTAGTGCAATTTCTCTGCCCCTGGCCTTTCATGCCAGGTGTCGAAGATGAAGCTGTTAAGCCCGTTTATCTAGATACCAACGGCGGTACTTTCGAGGAGGATGTCGTAGCCCCATGGTTCACCTAGATTTATTGTAAAGACCCGAAAAATTTTGAATTTTTATAAATAAAATAAATACATTAAATTTATATTTGGGGTTATTCGGTTGATTGGTTATCATGTGTTTCGCAATTTTAGTTATAAGACCCGAGCCCGGGGTCTTTGGTTTTATTTCGCGCGGGTTACGTACATAGTATTTTTATGTGGGAGCCCATGTGGGGGCTTAATATCAGATTTTGGGGGTTTTAAAGGGGGGGAGCAACAAACACAAACACCCACTTATCTCTCTCTCTCCCTCCACCATATCTCCCTCCACCTTCTCTCTACCACCACTACCAAACCATCCCGCCATTTTCGAATTCCTTTGGGATAGAGCTTGCTTGGGTCGTGCTTGACGTGGAATCGAAGACGGATCGTGATTTGGAGCTCGGGAAGGAGAGATACGGAGCTTGGAACCTAGGGCTTTCACTTCTTCGCCAAATTCTTTGATTCAAGGCTTGAGGTAGGGATGTCTCACCTCTATTATGTGTATATGTATGATATTGGTAGTTGATTTCATGTTTAGATGGGTTTTTGTTGTGTTTTTGGTCGAATCGATCGAGAGACGAACTTCTGTGCGAACTGAGATCGACCAAGTCGCTTGAGCGACTTGGGCGTCGCTCGAGCGACCTCGGAAGTCGCTCGAGCGACTGTCCAGCGACCTTCCAGCGACCTTTACTGATTTTTGGCCCGTCCAGCGACTTTTAGCCGCTCGAGCGACTTGTCGGGCGACTTGTACTGATTGTTTTCGCTCTAATTTGGGATTTATGGACATTTAAGAGTACTTCCACTCATACATATGGTATGCGGGACATGTGACACAAGCGGGACCATATTGTGACGATAAATTTCGTAGGGCTCGATGACGTTGAAATTATATCCTTACGCCTTTATTCGTATTTTCGTTTCTCTTTCACCATGAGATTGAATTGTGATTGGCGTGAGATGTGTATGGTCGGTGAAGGGTCAAACTATGAATTTGTGTTGCATTGACATAATGTGATTTCTAGCCTCCGACGGGAGTTGAGCTAGTTATGTGATTTCTAGCCTCCGACGGGAGCTGAGCTAGTCATGTGATTTCTAGCCTCCGACGGGAGTTGAGCTAGTTATGTGATATCTAGCCTCCGACGGGAGTTGAGCTAGTTATGCTAGCTGGAATATGATAACTGAATCAGTCTGGAAACCGCGAGTTGATCAAGGTGGTTGTCGTGCAATATTGTTTATGGACTAATGGATTGCCTGTCATACATGTGTTATTATGAACTGTTCACGAAGCATGCCATATCATTCATATTCATGTAATATTGGTGTAGATATCTCTACTGGGCTTTTAGCTCACCCCTTCATTCTTTCAGGTACCGTCCCAGAGACTTAACATGGATTGCATGGATGCATGGTGGTGCATGTTTTGAGGAGGCTTTCATATAGGAGTTACATAGCATCTTTAGAACTATTTTTGAAAGATGTAAACTAATTCCTCTTTTGTCCCTTCATTGTATTTGAAAGCAAACAATATCGAATTTGTTCAAACTATATTTTGGGGTAATGGGCCGGGAGTGCCACCCATGAATTGTGATATTTGAAATATCTTATCAATGAGGGATTTTAGAAATTGTATTTTGGGCTATTGTGAGATTTCGGAATGATGAATATGATTATGTTATGTATCTGGAAATCAGGGCGTGACATTTATTTTGAGCTCTTAATTTCAAAGTTTTAATGTAATTTCTTTAAAGTTGGATGATTGTAATCAAACTTTATTTTGACTAAGTAATAGAAATATGGTTGACTTTTGATAAATTGTTTTAAATTAACGTCTCCGAAATTCGGGGCGTTACAGCTGCTTTTCACTCCCCTCGCAAAAAAATAGGGAGGGGGGGTGTATTGCCTAAAGACAAAAAAACCATTTTTCTTATCATTTTTTACGGTATTAGTAATCTTTATTTTAAAGGAGAGAACTTGGTATTAACCTTATTTTGAAAAAAATATTAAAACTTCAGTTGACAAAAATAATATTTAAAGATCAACTACGGACTCGATTATTGAAAAAATTATTATTATTTTTATTCTTTTAAGTGTTCCGTTCTACTTAAAAATTTAAAAGCGAATATTTAATTTTTTTTAAATATTTAAGTGTTCCATGGTACTTAAATTTTTTTTATTTTTTTCACCCCTTTTTTTTGTTTGAACATAAAGACGAAACATATAAGTGTTTCTTGATGCAAAAAAATATAAATGCTTCATTAATATTAATGCATGAAAACACGGTATTTCCTATATTTGAATTAAAAAATTAAAAAGCAATTCTCCATTTAATGCTTGTATTATATTTAAAATAATTTAAAATCTCATTTATAATTGTCGTAATTATATTACGTGACGTGTTTATCTTTTTATGCTTCACTTCAGTAATCAGTACTTCAAAATTACATTTAACAAAATAAAAAGTTAAATAAATATTATATACTTTCTTTTTGCAATTAGCATTTTTATAATTTAATCAGTACTTCAACCACTAATACAAGTTAAGACGTAGTGTATAATGAGTTGCCTATCCCTTAGCTTCATCCGATGCATTTTGCCACCACTATAATGGGATGTGTGGTACAGGATAATGAGGTCTCAAGAAAACCTGCACGAAATATTGGCCAATACAAACAATAGTAATTTCTTGGCGCATTTGGACCGCAACCGGAGGGAACCTAAATGGCAAGTGAGTAAGGGCAAATATTTAAGTTTTTTCAAATATTTAATTGTTCCGTGGTATTTGAGTTTTTTTTTTTAATATAAGGGCAAAAAATGTAAGTGTTGTTGCACAAGATATTTTCATTTTGTTTTGCACCTCTTTGAATACTTTAAAATTTGTTGCTCTGTAATTCTGAGTTGATAAAACTAAAGAATGTGGGTTTGTGTAGTTGGTAGCAATTTTGAAAATAATATCAATAATGGTCTTGGTTATGTTGACTTTTAAGAATCAAACCGATGTTATTTTTATTTTTAATCCTACATTTTTTTTAAAACGCAATATAAAAGAGTGAAATAGAAGAGAATGATATTTTAGTAAGGGAGGACGGGAGTGTCATTTTTGTAATTTAGAGGGAAAGAAAAAGAAGAGAGAAGGGGAGTGACATTTTTGAAATTTCACTTGAAGAATTGAATTTTTGTTCGGGGGTATAATTTTTGTTTTTGGGGAGGGATAAAAAGCAATTTCCTTATTCTTAATGTTGATATGTGTAGATTCCCTTAATAAACAGTTTCAGTCCTCCTTGTCCTAAGATATTAGTTTACTGGAATTGTTCGTTACTTTTCTTAGGACTTGGATTGAAAACTGTGATAACTGGATATGACAATATCTTCTAATAATGTTCCTTATACTCTCATTTATGGGGACTTGAAATTGAAATATTTTCGTCCTCAGCAACCGTGATTTTCAATCCCTCTTATCCGAACCCAAATGGCGTGGGTGGACTGTATTTGGATTGTTCATGATGAGTATGGTCATACCATAATTGGTTTTGGGCATAAAATAAAATGAAAATAACAGTTGGTGCATAATCGATACTCTACACATGATAATGATAGTTTTTATTTATGACTCTCAAAATTGATATTGTCTTTTATTTGTAAAAGGCTAAGAACAGTGATAGGCATGTATGGGCAAATATAAAGAAGGGTAAGAGTCATCATGTAGTTTATATGTGGTCAATATTATGAAAGGTCTATTAATTTTGGGTAATGGCCAAAGTCAATTTCTAAGCTCTTTGAAAAGATGACATACGTGTACAATAGTACTATGTCAGAAATACCAAAGTTGAATGTATTAGCTGAAATGCATAATTGTACATTAATGGCCATGGTTAGAAATACATGAGTGAATCCAAAATATATATCAATTATATTGTGGATATCTTTACCCCTTTATATGAGAACTGGTTTTCTATTAAAGCAGTTCTAAAGAATCCTTTGAATTGTAAAGGGGAAGAGAAACTGAACTTAAGATGCCTGTATGTATTTGATTGTCTATAAGTCTCATCAAAAGAATATTGAATTTTAGAATAATCTGAAGTGACATTATTGGTTACTCAAAAAAAAAAAAAAATTCAAAGGGAATGAATTTACTATCTAACCATAGTACAAGAATAATAAAAATGGGCAATTTTTAGATTCTCTAAAGATGATGAAATCAGTGGAAGTAATAAATCACGACTTTAGTAAGTCTTGTTGCTCTTATAGTTGTTAAATAACATAACAGCATGTAAAAACAAAATAGTTGTCAAGATGAGAAAACCAGTAGGCCGAGATGAGTAGACCACTAGGCCGAGCAGACCAATCCTAGGTTGAGATGACCAGTAGATTACGATGACGTAGACCGAGCAGACAAGTGGACCAAGCAAACTAGTCTCAGGCTGATCAGATGGCTAGTAGACTAAGATGACCTAGATCAAGTAGACCAGTATGCTGACCAGATCAATAGGTCGAGAAAACCATACCAGTAGTCCGAGTAGACCATTAGACCGAGTAGACCGGATGGTATTCAATGTCCATCATGAAGCATAATATCCCTATGCTATCTTGATATCCTAATTGCTTTTTGAATCATGTCTTCAACTTAGTAATGAGGTCCAAATACACGGCGAGTCACTTTGAGAATGATCACTCACGAGTTTTTGATGATAAATAAGATTTTGAGACAATCACTGGGAAGTGTTTTATGAAATGTGACATTACTCTATGGGGAGATTGTGTTAGGATGTCTTGAGCCGAACTAGGTATCTAACCACCGGACTGTGTCTTGGAGTCGAGTCAGTCATATCTCATGTGTTAAGCCAAGTTATGCCATGAGTCAGTTATGTTCGTAAGTCGTGTCGTGTCTTTTCTAAAATAAAACTTAGTTGGAAAAGTAGAGATAGACATTTTCCAAGTCAAGGCACGATTCATGGAGACATAATGCTAGGAGCATTTTTAGGATTTTATACTAAAAGTCATGACTTTATGTAATGGATTAGTATTTATTTGAATTATTTAAATAATTATTTTCTTTCTTGATAAGAATATTTATGGGTAAATATTTGCATTATATGTTATCATATTATGCATGAGTGTCTCTTATTTCACATAGTAGATAATCAGGTGTGTAGAGTTTGGCTTACACACAGAATATCAGATTATCGGTTCTTATAGAATATAAGTTTTTGGTTCACGGTTTTAGGTGAAATTTGACACACCACCAGTAGGACTGTAACACAGTGTTTCAGTAGGCCTGTCTTAACTATGAAAAATGGTATAGTTTTAACTCACTGTGTTAATACACTTTGTGTGTATTGGACAGGACCACTTTGAGATAATTATATCTATACTGACAATATAATATAATTTACACTTCATTGTTATTATATGTGTTTGTACTCTTAATCTAAAGATAATTAATTGATGTATACATTTACTGTTGTTGACTTTGATTGATTATAGAGTGAGATTTTGTTGGCCAATAGTCTCGATGAGTTGGACCACAATACTAAGTGTATGACAACTATTAATTATTAATAGAATACACGTCCCTTTATAGGGATTGATGATATCCCCTTGAGGAAGTTTATAAGTTTCGATTATTTAAAACCTGCAGGTGGATAGTAGTATCCAACATAACGAATAAGTTAAGTGGAAGGTCTCAAGTAATTTTATAGATGTTGATTAAATAAATTATTAATAATTTATTTTAATTAACGGGCATCTGTAATCTCAACGTATGGAAATAAATAAACATTTAATAACATGTTGCTCGAAATATAATTTTGAGATATAGGAGGGGAGTGCAATTATAATTCTATAGTGGTATGAATTATAATTTATATAATTTGTAATTAATCTGGGTTGGACTAGGAATCCCGAATTATATAGGAGGTCCAGCTTATACTTCTCCTATGGGTCTCTATCGTAACCTATATAAACACAGTTACGCCTTCTAGGTCAGATACAACTTGATCATCGAATTATTGAGAAAGTTTCTATGAAGGTAAAGAGATCATAATTTTGAACTCATCCTCGGTACATGATTGAGGTGCAATAAGATTACGATAGAAGATCTCAAGGTCAGTCGAGTGAGATCACAATTCTGAGCCCGGCCATGTTCAAAATTCGATCAATATCAAACTGTTGGAGACAGCCAAGATCAAACCAGACCGATCTTGAATGTATGAACCCTAGTTCCGCCTAGTAAGGTTTCATAATTTTTTATTGTATAAACTATACGCGTTCATCACTGGGTCTTGAAAATCGGTCCCTAACAAGCATAACATTTGGAAGCATGGGATATAAGTGTGAGAGATCGATTCCTGAGACCCAGCGATGAACGCTTCGAATTTATGCAACAAAAAATTATGAAACCCTACTAGGCGAAATTAGGGTTCATACCTTCGAGATCTGTCTAGTTTGATCTCGATTATCTTTGCAGTTTGATTCTGATCGAACCTTGAGCCGTGCTAGAATGATCTCGCTCAACTGACCTCGAGATCTTCTATTGTAATCCTATTGCACCTCGATCACGTACTAAGGGTGGGCTCAAAATTGTGATCTCCTTACCTTCACAGAACTTCTTTCAATCTTTCGAATATCAAGTTGTGTCTGACCTAGAAGGCATACCGATGTTTTATATAGACTATGATAGGGACCCCTATGAGAAGTATGGGTTGGGCTTCCTATACAATTTGGGATTCCTAGTCTAATTCGGATTGATTTCGAATTATATAAATTATAATCCATATCACTATAGAATTATAATTGCTTTCTCCTCTCATATCTCAAAATTATATTTCGAGCTCTATGTTATTAAATGCTTATTTATCTCTCCACATTAAAATTACAGATACATGTTAACTAAAATAAATTACCGATAATTTATTCAATCAACATCTATAAAATTCCTTGAAACCTTTCAGTTAAGTTATTCATTATGTCGGAGACTAATATCCACTTGCAGGGTTTGACATAATCGAAACTTTTAAGTTTTCTCAAGAGAATATCATCAATCCCTATAAAGGAACATGGATTCCATTAATAATTAATAGTTGTTATACACTTAATATTGTGACCCAACTCATTGACACTACTGTCTCATAAGGCCTCACTCTATAATGAATTTAAGTCAACAACATTAACTATATACATCGATTAATTATCTTTGAATTAAGAGTACAAACACACATAATAATCATGAGGTGTAAATTGTATTAGATTGTTAGTATAAATACAATTACCTCAATGTAGTCATGTTCAATACACACAAAGTGTAATAACACAACGAGTTAAAACTATACCATTTTTCGCAGTCAAGACAGACCTATTGAAACATTGTGTTACAGAACTACTGGTGGTGTGTCCAATTCTACCTAAGACTGTGAGCCAAAAACTTATATTCTATAAAAACTGATAATCTGATCATCTATGTGTAAGCCAAATTCTACAGACCAGATTATCTACTATGTGGAATAAGAGACACTCATACACAATATGATAAGATATAATGCAAGTATTGCCCATAAAGATTCTCATCAAGAAAAGGAATAATTGTTCAAATAATTCAAACAAATATTAATTCATTACATAAAGTCATGACTTTTAGTATAAATTCTAACAATAGGAACTCATGTTTGAATACACTAGCATCGGATATGAGGTGCTGCCTATTGGTCGGGATCATGTTGGTTGAGAACATCACGACACCTTTTTAGAAATAAAATTTTGATGACATGAATTTAGAAAAATCTACGTAAGTTGTGGACTTGGAGACATCTTCTGCTTGGGGTCTTGATGATGCCTGGGTATGAATAATGAAACAATAAAATTCTGCTTGGGGTCTTGATGATGTATGGCTATGAATAACGGATTTGGGACTGTATCGGTTGGAAATATCATGACACTATTTTGGAATGAATTTTAACTCACAACTAACACTTGTGTCGACCTGAACTTGGATTTCAAAATAGAATTTGGACACTTACGAGTGTATGTTAGACACGTGTCGAGAACTAGTTTGAGTCTAGAAAGTTGACTTTGATATACTTTACGTATTTCATATTCTGATCATTTACTATCTGTATTGCTTTCGCTTATTGTTACATCATTACTTTTGACCTGTTCATGCATCATACATTTTATAGCATACATTGAATTACAGGTAGGTTTTCATTTCCTAAGTGTCAATCGCTCATATGTTGCAATTCTCTACCCCTACCGTGATATGTTACAATTTCTCTGCCCCTAGCATTTTAGAAAATGTAACAAAAGAACCCGAACTTCTAGACTTTGGAAGAAGATTCGATAGCACTATGGTTCACGTAGCGTAGATATTAATGCTCTGTAATCTTATTTTCAAAATGTGTATCCGTTATTTTTAATAGTTTGTAATTGAAACTTGTATTTTCACAATTATGAAAAGAAAAAAAATTTAATCGCAATTTTTAGGGGGTGAAATCGGTTCGGTCTGGTCGGTTTTTCCGGCAATGACGGACCAAACCGAGTGGTTCGGGGAGGATGCCGGCAGAATCGACCCCGACCGAAAAAAAGGGTAAAACGAAGTCGGTTCGGGGATGTTCGGTCCGGTCGGTTTTTTCGGGAATTTCGGGCTGGGCTTAAATTTGGGCTGGTAATGATTTTGGGCCATACAAAAAACAATAAAATAAAATTTTTTAGCCATGAAAATAAATTTTTAATGATAATTTTGGCCCAATTTTAAATCCACATTACAGAAATCCAACACAAGTGCGGTTCGGTCCATCGGTTCGGTTCGGTCTCCTTACTTGTCGGTTCGGTCCATCGGTTCGGTTCGGTCTCCTTCTAGAAAAACCGACCCCTAACCGAAAACCGAATATTTTCTAATTGTCGGACCGAAACCGACCGAATGGATGACCGGACCGACCGCAGACCGAAAATTTCGGTCGGTTTTTTTGGTCCGTCGGTTTTTTGTTTCACCCCTAGCAATTTTTGTTAAATATTTTATTTAATGTTTCTGACAAATCAAGTGTTACAATATTTCAGTTTAGGAAAAACTTATATTGCAAAAAAATAATCAGATTTAGCAATGCACAATTTGAAAAAGGATCTTATGTTATTTACTTAGCAAACTAAGGCATTTGATAGGCTTATAATAAGTGATAACATTACGCTATCAATTACAAATATAATTACTATTGTGTTTTATTCCAGATGTTCTAATTTAAGCATTAGAGTGCCTTTCAACTGGTAACAGTCAAGTGACACTAATTAATTGTTTCATGTGCAGGTTACAGGAGTAACTCGAATCTCGAAGACGAATCGGATAAGATTAATTTGAATCTAAATCATCCGTTGTCGAGATAAATAATCAAATGATCTCACTATACTCCTGTAGTGAATTAGCTAATTCACTACAGGACCCCCGATTCCGAGAAAAGAGGGGGCCAACTGTAAACTGGATTTGGAACCCTGTGGCAGTGAAGTGAAGTAAAGTTAAGTTAATTGGATTAAGGTTAGGACTTCTTATCCGAAAATAAAAAAGGGAAGACTAATCCCATACGCATGAGATTACATTGGATAACAAGCGGATTAGGATTAGGAGTGGGTTGGGACTTATCATCGCAAAAGCAAAAGAGGAAGACTAATCCTATACGTGTGAGATACATGTTGGAAAAACATTCCCAAAGTTGATTTGTATATATATATATATATATATATATATAAATTTAAATATGATTTTACCATTACTCAAAAAACAAAAAATAATCCAAAACGAACTATATTTTTTATTATTTTTTTTAAATTTAATTTATATTCTTTTATTTTATGATATCTCTCGTCTAGATGAACCAATAATTTATTAATAGTTGATATTTATCAATTTTGTCTCAATTTATCTTTGTAGATTATCGAATCATCTTTACAAAAAGAATTCATAAAATATAAAATTATGTTCAAAAACTAAAAAAAAATTCATTAAAGATGAAAAATAAGTAAAAAAGAATCATGGTTTTTGATTTTTTTCATTTGTTTTTTACTGTTTCTGAAATCTCTCGTCGAGAGACATCAATAATTTACAAATAAAAAAACTAACGCAAAATAAAAACTAAGAAATAAGTTTCAAATAAGGACAAAAAAATTTAAAAAAGTTTGGTCAAATCGGACAAAATTTTTCATAGCGGGAATACTGAAAGTAAATTTGCTTGATCATTAATCTAATTCAATAAGGTAGAACAAATAATAAAAATGTATACTTCATACTGTACTAAATAGGATTTGATAATGAAGTGATAATACAAGCGTCGAATATCAGGAACTAATAGTTACTTTTAATTTTTAAGAATTAATTTATTATTTTAGCAGAAAATAATAAATGTAAATTTATTTTTGACTTTAGAAATTAGAATAAAAAAAGTTCCCCCTATTTTTTCTTTCCTGTCAAATAACAAGTGAATTTTTATTTTCCGACAAAATTTTTTTGTCAAATGAACGTATGGAAAAAAATAGATTTTTTTTCTTTTTACTTCACTTCACTTTTTTTGAAAATAATTTTCTCGTACAAAATTCATGACAACTTAACGGAGCCTGAGTGTTTGTAGCATCCTAACATGGGAAACGCAGCTTGAGCATCGCCTCACTTGAACAGTTTCAAGTCTGCAAAAAAATATAATCAATATTGATTATATTTCACTTCAGAGGGAGCACCTCATATTTGTTAATTAATAAGTAGCATTAATTCATTTCAGATTTTCTTACAAAATTTAAAATAATTGTTAGATAATATTTAAACAATTAGGAAGTATATTAAAAAAGATTATTTTACATCATCTAATTAAAATTTAAAATAAACATTGATTATATTTCATTTCAGAGCGGGCACCTCATATTTGTTAAATGAGTAGCATTAATTCAGTTCTGATTTTCTTACCAAATTTAAAATAATTGTTAGATAATATTTAAACAATTAGGAAGTTTATTAAGAAATATTATTTTACATCATCTAATTAATTAATTAAAATTTATTATCATTATCATGATGCTTTTTAAGATCTTCAAACAAAATAAGTAAAAATAAGTTTGAAACTATAATTCTATAGCAGTTGATACATAATTGTACATCTAGATTGGGATTTGTAAAAGCTAATATGTAAAAACATATTTTTAGACTGTTAAATACATAAAATATGATATTGAGATTTATCTAGTTTTTGCCATGAAAAATATTAAGTATTTACTAAAATGTCATTTAAAAGTTAATTTTTTTAGGGTAATATTTTTAGACAGTTAGATGTATAGAATGAAGGATTGAAATTTGTAAGAGACAATATTCTTTATAAATATCGTAGGGAATGGATTCTACAAAGAGAATATTCGAAGAGAATATGTCGGAGATGTTAAAAACAGTGAAATCTAGTTAGCCAAATAAAATAAGGAGAAGTGAAATAGGTGAAATTGTCTCCAAATCTAGTTATTAACGACGAAAATAAATTTCTCCCGAAATATCAACAGTTAGCGATAAAATATTTTGTTGCTAAAAATCGATATTAGCGACAAAAAAAATCCTCGCTGAATAACTATATTTAGCGACAAAGTATTTTGTCGCCATAGAACATATTAGGCGACGAAATTCCATTTTTTTCCCTAGGGCCTTTAGCATGAAACTATGAGCAACAAAAATTAATGACGAAAACTTTCATTGCCTAATGTATTGACGACGAAAAATATAATTTTCGAGTTAAAATTATTTTGTTGTTATAGACCAATTTTGTTGTAGTGACACCAAGAGAAAAATAAATGACAACAATATCTAATCCCAAGATGGGCCTAGGAAGGTAGGTAGGGGACAAGCACTAGGAAAATAGACTATAAAGAGTTGGTCGTTCATCAATTTTTAGTAGCAAGGCCGGTCGTTTGGTTCTCCATCTGGCTCTCCAACTGGATGTTGTTCCGGCTAGACAAATTTTAATCTAAACTTTGCAATGACCATATGGATGCTACGAGATTCGGATTAATCTCAAATTTTGGAGGATGATAGATTAATATATTATCTTGCATCTTCAATTGGAACCAACTCATTTGAACCTCTAGCAATTCGTAAATGGACATCTTAATAAATTGTGTCAGTTTTCGACCAATTCTTTTATCGTTTAGTTTTGTCTAACTTAGACGCACCTTCAATTCTTGATCTATTCACAAGAAATGCTTCTAATATATTGAACTAGATCCTTATCTAATTTGAGAATACTTAGAGTTAAATTGATACCTTAATTTTATGCATTGTAAACTGATTTATTAGGACAATAATCGCCGATTATCGTTTTTGTTATCCCAAACCCTGAAACTTGCCAAACTTCCTAATTGTCATATAGGAAGCATATTTACAAATTTATGGATGTGTGACATTTATGGTTCATGATAGTCTGTTTAACTTAGAAACCCCTCGAGCCTTGAACTTATAACCTATGACTTGTTGAAACACAAGTCATGATCGAGTAAATAGAATTAACTATGATTAGAAATTCCTCATGTTCTATATTCAAACCATGTTGTACCCTAGTTTATAATAAATATGATTTGATCCCTATACTTTACAATAATAACAATTCTACCCCTATTTTGAATTATGATCTCAACCTTCAAAGGGCTCATCATGATTTTTAACCCTCCTTATAGTTATTTGCACTTTAACCCTATGTCAAATTAAATTTTATACTTATACTTAGACTGCATTTAATTTATAAAAATTCTATTAAGTTATATTATGAACACACGATTTCTCACGCACTCATTACGTTACTTTTAGTCATGAATAATCCTACATTATGTTATTAACTTACTTCGTAGAAACAGGTTAAAATATGCATTAACCCTTAGTTATGTTAAATCACCATATCACCTTAGATCATTATTTGCACTATCAACCTTGGTAGATTAAATTACATACTTAGGCCCTTTATTATTAAAATTAAATAAAGTGTAAAGATTGATATTCATAATCTACTCCTAAATTGTAAAATCACATTGCGCAAATTTAGGATTTTAAATATACTATATTTTCTCCTAACATGTGAAAATTTCACTAACTTAGACGAATCATGTACGAAGAAAGATATTTACGCTAAGTTATTATTGAACATAAATGAACTAGATTCTGCTAGATCACAAAGGATTTAGAATACGTTAGGGCACATTTAACCTATACGTGACCATAACAGAAAATAGTTTCTAAATTATTTTATTTCATGTTCACTACATAACATTAATTTCATCTTAGTTTCAATGTATGCTTTATTTACTTAAATTATTGTCTTCAAAATACATATGTTACAATTGATCATGATGATAAAATTGATCAATCTTACAAGATTATACTCTGAACCTAGACACTGGATCAACTTTGATAATTAGTTTATTACGGGGATGCCCGAAAGTGGAAACATGTTATGATATGAGAAATTATTTGATGTTGTGGATATTATTCTTCGTGAGAATATCGTACGCGTGTCTTGTAGCTATGATCTGACTTAAATCTAATTTGGACTTGAAACTGAGGTGTTCTAACCCAAACTGTGTCGTCTATCCAAGTTATTACTTCAAATCGTGTCATGTCCTTAGCCAAGTTATGTCTTAACTATGTTATATTTGGATGTAGCGTGCCTTTTTCAATGGAGTCTAGTGTTAGGCCAGATGTACTTTGGCATAGGTCCATTGACGAGAAATATAGATATTTGGGAACATAGTTGTCACGACCTCAATTTGAGCATAATAATAATATATAATAAATGGCAAATATATTCACAGTTCTCACCAAAAGCCCAAAAGCCCCCTTTCAACATAAGTCAAGTTCTTACAAGATTACAAAAGTTAGATTAAGAATATTACATAAAGTTAAGACATTCAATCAACTAGAGTTAATATTATATTTTTTCAAAAATAGATAAAAGATGTCATTTAACTTTACGGATGCAGCTCATAGAAAGTCATGCAAAATCCAAATACTCCATGCCAATTCTGCGATAAGTGTTAGGGATTGCACTTAAAAAACAAATTCTCTTTTGACTGTGTAGTTATCTCATATTATGCCTTGAATCATCTTTTATTTGATAGTTTGGCATGATCGCTGGTTATTAGTACGTTTGTGTTGATTGAACATCATCGATATAATTCGAACATGGTATGAATATGCATAACATATGCACATGTAATTATTGAACAATAGAAGTATAATGCTAGCCTCCATTGGGAGTGGTGCTAGAAAAATTATGGATCTAGCTTCCTTCAAAAAATGTGCTAGAAAATGCCATGAATTGGCTTGGCTAGCCTCCATTGGGAGATGTGGTAGGACACCAATTATGACTATTGATTGACATGGTTTGACAACTTGGCTAGCCTTCATTGGGAGAAGTGATAGGGTATTACCTATTTTGATATCACTTGATCGTATTTGATTAGCACCTCTTTTTGGTGATAAGTTGGTGGTAGGACACGGTTGTAATACTTGTATTGGTGAACAATGGATGTTGTAGAGGATTCCTCATTTGTGTTCCCTTATTCATATTATAGTGCTTAACACATGAAAGTATCGCATTGCCATATAATGTTCATAATACATGCCATTCATCTCATATGCACATAGTCTTGGCATAGATTTTCCTACTGGGCTTGTAGCTCAATCTTTCCATCTTTCAGGTACTCTACCAGAGGAATAGCATAGAGTGAGTGATGTTCATGGTGTGACATCTTTTGGAAAGAAAATTGGAGAAGTTATTTAGTATCTTCATGAACTCATTTTTGAAAGATGGATTGTAACTTCTTTTGTAGTTTTGGGTGATGATGTATGGAACCTTCTACCCTTTTGAGGTCATGAGTGATGTATTTTGGGCCAGTAGTGCCCCTTTCTTTTGAAAATTGTCAGGTACTTACTATTTTGGGATACCATATCTATGGAATATTTGGGTTATTAAATGGTGTTTAGTGAGATTTGTGAAAGATAAACTGTGTTTTATTATATTGAGAAATCAGGGCATGACAACTTGGTATCAGAGTATGAGTTGGAATACTTTGAGACCGTGGGGAGACTTAGAGTCACATGGGTTCAAAAACTCTGCAATTTTGAAAAGGCATATGTGCGCTTGTGCGCATGACATTCATATGCATTGTACTATCTGTTTCTTATGAGTAAAACTAGAATTGATAAACTGCGTTGGATATTTGTGTTAGGCGTTGGCCTTGTATTGTGTTGTTGTTTGACATTGTTAGTGCTTTGTACTTTGTAGAGATATGCCTCCTAGAAGTGGTGTGAGATTAGGCGGACCTCGAGGCCGAGGTAGCTATCGTGAGATACTGTTAGAGGACGTTGTGAGTCAGCAAAGAGAGGTTCCTCATGCGGAGGAAGTGAACGAGGAAGCGGAGCAAAATGTTGAATCGCAGGTTGCTTCGAGTGTGTTTGCTAGAGAGCTTGTGGCGGCGCTTGCCGAGGCCAATCTGCTGAACACGGCTATAAGGGCCAATATTGGAAATCGAGCTATCGACGCTATGAGGGAATTCCGACATTTGAATCCACCTAGCAGGGAAGGTAGTGATTTTCTTGAGTCTAACCATTGGCTTTCTAAAATCCGTAAACTGTTCAATGCTTTGAGGATAGTAGAGGATAACCTTAGGGTCAATATTGTGGCATGTCAATTGACGAGAGAGGTGACCGAATGGTGGGAGTCGATCCTTGAGTCACGAAAGGATGCACGGAGGGCCGCTAGGCAATCAGCTAGGGTCAATGAACCGAATGTGGAGACGTTGACATGGGCGGACTTTGAGGTTCTCTTTGAGAACTAATATTTTCTGAAATCCTATCGTGAACAATTGCGCGAGCCGTTTGAGAGGTTGGAACAGGGTACCATGACCGTATCAGAATATGCTGCAAAGTTTCAAACCTTATCCCGATTTGCACCGGAGCTCGTGGCTTCGGAAGATCATAAGTGTCGGCGGTTTGAGAGAGGTCTCCATTCTTCAGTTAAGAGGCTCGTGGTGAGCCAACACAAAATGAGTTTTGCTGACATTGTTGAATGTGCAAGGGCATTAAATTGCCCAAGGAGGCACAACGAGGTTCCAGAGTTCGGGAACCAAGACAATCGAGTGCGATGCCTAACTATTCTTCATCTTTGGGGAGTTCTGGGAGTCAAGGGCATAAGCGCCAGAGAGAGCAATTTCAACTTTAGGCCACCTGTTTCGTCAGACTTGCGGAGCAATACCCTCCGAGTTTATGCTTTCGATTCAACCAACCAGGTCATATTCATACTCAGTGTCCGGTACCTCCCAAAGTTTGCTACACTTGTGGCAAGGAAGATCATATTTCAAGAAATTATCCTCAAGAGGGAGGAATGCATAGTGAAGTTGGCTCGGTGCAGGAACCGAGGCAAGGACAAGGGTAGGGGCAACAGTCTCATGGGACTCCACAGTGACAACAAAAATTTCATTTTCGCTAGGTCACTTCAGTTCAAGGTTCTCAATCCGAAAAAAAGGGCTAGTTCTTCAGCACTTGTGAACTTTGTTCGGTAGGGAGGCGGGTATATACAAGGACATCGTGTTCCTGCTAAAGCTTACAACATTATTTCTGCAGTGGCACCTTCGACTTCTCAGAGTCCAGACCCATCAGTTGTGAGGGGTACATTTCTCGTATTCAACTCTTTTGCGAGAGTTCTATTTGATTCTGGAGCATCTCATTCATTTATTGCTGCATCTTTTGCTTGTGCTTTAGAGTTGGAGACTATTTTGTTAGACCCACCGCTGTATGTTGAGACACCTATTGGAGAGAGATCACTACTTGATCGTGTGTGTAGAGATTGTGAGCTTGTTATACTTGACCGTCACTTTACTTGCGATTTCATTGTGCTGAGCATGACTAGATTTGATGTTATCTTGGGTATGGATTGGTTGTCTACCCATCATGCTATGATTGATTGTTTTAAGCGCCGGGTCCGTATTTGTTCACCTGGTGATGGTTGTTTTGAGTTCTTTGGAGAACGCCAAGAACCATCAGAGCCTTATCTTTACGAACCCCGGAAGCGAGATTCTATTTATGCATTGTTGGCTACTTTGACTCTTGACGAGAATGTGCATGTGCGTGGTGAGTTGCCATTAGTGGTTCGAGATTTTTCGGATGTGTTTCCAGAGGAGTTACCCAGTTTACCTCCCAAGAGAGAGATTGAATTTGAGATAGATTTGATTCTGGGTGCCACACTGATTTCTATGTCTTCGTATCATTTTGCACCAACCGAATTGAAAGAGTTGAAAGTTCAGTTACAGGAGTTGCAAGATTTGGGTTTTATACGTCCAAGTACGTCACCATGGGGAGCTTCGACTTTGTTTGCACGAAAGAAGGATGGGTCATTATGCTTGTGTATCCATTATCGAAAGTTGAATTGTGTGACCGTGAAGAGCAAGTACCCAATGCCAAGAATTGATGATTAGTTTGACCAAATTCGAGGAGCAAAGTGTTTCTAAAAAGTTGACTTGAGATCAGGGTACCATCAGCTGAGAGTCCGGAGTGAGGACATTCCAAAGACCACTTTTCGTATACGTTATGGGCACTATGAGTTTGTAGTGATGCTGTTTGAGTTGACCAATGCGTCGACAACGTTTATAGATCTTTTGAATCATATCTTTCGCATGTACCTTGACTAGTTCGTGGTGGTGTTTGTTGACGATATTTTGATATATTCGAGTATAGAAGAAGATCATCAATCGCACCTTGCCATCGTTCTCGGGCTTTTAAGGGAGCATCGTCTTTATGCTAAGTTGAGCAAGTGTGAATTTTAGCTTTCCGAAATCAAGTTTTTGGGGCATGTTGTTTTGCATGGTGGAGTATCTGTCGATTCGGGAAAGATAGAATCTGTTATGGATTGGCAACGACTGAAGAATATTTTTGAGATTCGGAGCTTTTTGGGTTTGGCCGGATACTAACGTCGTTTTGTGCTTGACTTCTCTCGTTTGGCCGCACCTATGACACGATTGACTCATAAGGGGACATGTTTTGTTTGGGATGAGACTTGTGAGGCAGCATTTGAGGAGTTGAAGCGGCGTTTGACTAGCGCACCAGTGTTGATTGTACCCGAGAGGGAAGTTGGTTACTCAGTATACTGTGACGCATCGAATGAGGGACTTGTGTGTGTCTTGATGCAAACAGGATGAGTTGTGGCCTACGGGTCAAGGAAATTAGAGACTCATGAACGAACTTATCCTACGCATGATTTATAGCTTGCTGCAGTTGTGTTCGCACTGAAAATCTGGCAACCGTACCTCTATGGGGAGAAGTGAAGTTCGAGGTATTCTCTGATCACAAGAGCTTAAAATACTTATTCTCTCAGAAGGAGTTGAATTTGAGACAACGCTGTTGGATGGAGCACATTGAGGATTATGATTTTGAATTCCAGTATCACCCGGGAAAGGCGAATGTTATAGCGGATGCTTTGAGTAGAAACCCAATTCGATTGGCGAGCTTGGTCATTTGTTAATGGAAAGTGGTGAATGGGTTTGGAAGTTATGCGACACGTTTCGAGAAAGTTAGTGCTGGAGCAACGTTATCCAATTGGACGATCTAATCCGCCTTATCCACCCGAGTAGTGGACGCTCAACAACACGATGAGGAGATGGAAGAGTTACGCCGGAAGTTCTTAGGTGGCAATGCACGTGATGGATGGATAATTTATGCAGATCGAAGCCTTCGCTTTCAAGGGAAATTATTTATGCCCGTTGCTTGTCGGGAAGAGATTTTGCGGGAGTTTCACCATTCTCCCTTAGTCGCTCATCCAGGTAGGACGAAATGTATCATGATTTACGTCGACAATTTTGGTGGTTCGGAATGAAGCGAGATGTAGTAAGTTTTGTATCGAGATGTTTGACATGTCAACAAGTAAAGGCTGAACACCAACGACCTGCGGGGGAGTTACAACCATTGCCAGTGGCGGAATGAAAGTGGAAGAACGTGACGATGGACTCTATTACAGGTTTACCGAGATCGCCGAGAGGGCATGATGCGATACGGGTAGAAGTGGACCATTTGACCAAGACCGCTCACTTTTTGCCGATTCAAGTTACCGATTCAGTTGAGAAGCTCGGCCGATTGTATATTCGTGAGATTATCCGATTGCATGGGATTTTCGTTTCTATTGTGTCCGACCGAGACTCAATATTTACAGCACGATTTTGGTAGAGTTAGCAGCACTTGGCACAAACCCATTGTTTAGTACCACGTATCATCCTCAGACCGATGGACAATTTGAGCGTACAATTCAGATTCTTGAGGATATGCTTCAGGCATTCATTTTAGATTTTCAAGGAAGTTGGGAGGATCACTTGCCTCTCGTTGAGTTTGCATATAACAATATCTATCAATCGAGTATTGAGATGGCACCGTTTGAGACTTTATACGGTAAACCGTGTAGATCACCAATATGTTGGACCGAGTTGGGTGAGGCAATACTTGTTGGGCCGGATTTGATTGGGGAGACTACTGAGAGCATGAGGCTGATTCGCAAGTAACTTTTGATGGCGCAAGAGAAGACTACCGAGCTAGTCAAGATGATTCGCCAATGATTACTACTGCTCAAAGTCGACAGAAAAGCTATGCCGATCGACGTCGTCATCTGTTATCGTTTGAGGTGGGAGACCATGTGTTCTTGAAAGTATCACCACGACGAGACTTATCGCGTTTTGGACGGAAAGAAAAGTTATTACCAAAATATATCGGACCGTTTGATTTCATTGAAAGGATAGGAGAGGTTACTTACCGTTTGGTCTTGCCACCAAAGTTGTCGGGTGTGCATGACATGTTTCATGTTTCGATGTTGAGGAAGTACGAACCGGATCTTTCTCATATTTTGGAGTGGTCCGAATTAGAGCTGGAGGCCGATGCATCCTATGGAGAGCAACCGATACGCATTCTGGATTTTTGAGAGCAAGGTGTTGAGAGGTAAAACGATACCATTGGTTCGTGTATTATGGGGCAGCCAAGCCAAGGAGGAATCGACTTGGGAAAGTGAGGTCGAGGTTCGGAAGAAATACCCGCATTTGTTTACTCCTTGATTTCTATGCGCTTGTTATCGGATTGATGGTTTGGGGCGTGCTTTGCCACCATGTTTATATGCTTATTGAATTCGATTGAAACATGAGTTATGTGTTTATTTATAGTGTGTTCTTGAACTCTCAGGTTATAGAACGTAGTATGGCTATCAATATCATGGATATGAGCTAATGGTTTTGAGAACTTGTTTGTGCGGTGATTGTTATATACTCATTGAGCATGGTGTATGCATGAGTCGAATTAATGAGTTCGATTGATTTTGTCTGAACATGATGACTTGATTGTTGGCATCCGTTGAGTTTTGTAGAAGCATGGATTATTTTATATTAAGGATTGAGATAATGACGGCGTGTCCACGTCTTGATAGTTGGTATTATGGTAGGTGTCCGTGTCTTATTTGATAGCATTGGACTTTGACGAAGTATCCGTGTCTGGCTTGTTGATTGTATATAAGGGTGTCGGTATCGACATGTTTGTTTAAATGTCGAGGACGAAATTTCTTTTAAGGAGGGGAGTATGTAAGGACCTGGCAAATTTTGAGTTTTTAAAATATTTATTTGAAAAATTATTTGCGGGATAATTATTTAATTTATTATTATATATTTTGGATTTTAGTTATAAGACCCGAGCCCGGGGTCTTTTGTTTTATTTCGCGCACGTTTCATTATGTGGTGTCTTACGTGGAAGCCCATGGTAGGCCTTAAAATTTGATTTTGCTTAGGGGAGGGAGAAGAAGCCCCCCCATTTCCCTCATCTCACTCTCTCTATACAACTAGCTCTACCTTCTCTCTACCACTACCATCAATTTCCTCCACCATTATCAAATTCCTTTGAGATATAGGAAGTTTGGATCGTGCTTAACGTGGAATCGAAGATGGATCGTGATTTGGTGCTCGGGAAGTGCGGATTTGAAACTTGGAGGATCACCAAAACTAGGGGTTTCACCCATTGATCAAAATCCACCCTTTTGAAACTTGAGGTAAGGATTTCTACCTTGCATTATGTGTATATGATGTGTTTTGATCCTTATTTCGTGTATATATTGAGGTTTTGGTGTGCGTTGGGGTGTTGGAGAAAATGGAGATTGCGCAGAAAATTTGCAGATCACGTATGGGCGTCCCGACGGGGGACCTGGGCGTCCGGACGGCTGGTCCAGAAAATTTGGCAGAGAGGTGATATTTTGGGCGTTCGGACGGGAAAGCCTAGCGTCCGGACGGGACCGGACGGGTCTGGACGGGAATGTTAAATTCTCTTTTGACTGTGTAGTTATCTGATATTATGCCTTGAATCATCTTTTATTTGATAGTTTGGCATGATCGCAGGTTATTAGTACGTCTGTGTTGATTGAACGGAATATCATCGATATAATTCGAACATGGTATAAATATGTATAACATATGCACATGTAGTTATTGAACAATAGAAGTATAATGCTAGCCTCCATCGGGAGTGGTGTTAGAAAAACTATGAATCTAGCTTCCTTTCAAAAGTGTGCTAGGAAATGCCATGAATTGACTTGGCTAGCCTCCGTTGGGAGAAGTGCTAGAATACCAGTTACGACTATTGATTGACATGGTTTGACAACTTGGCTAGCCTCCGTTAGGAGAAGTGCTAGGGTATTACCTATTTTGATATCACTTGATCGTATTTGATTAGCACCTCTTTTTGGTGATAAGTTGGTGGTAGGACGTGGTTGTAATACTTGCATTGGTGAACAATGGATGTTGTAGAGGATTCCTTATGTGTGTTCCCTTATTCATGCTATAGTACTTAACACATGAAAGTATCGCATTGCCATATAATGTTCAAAGTGTATGCCATTCAGCTCATATGCATATAGCCTTGGCATAAAATTTTTTATTGGGCTTGTAGCTCAACCCTTCCATCTTTCAGGTACCGTACCGGAGGAATAACATGGAGTGAATGATGTTCATGGTGTGACATCTTTTGGAAAGAAAATTGGAGAAGTTATTTAATATCTTTGTGAACTCATTTTTGAAAGATGTATTGTAACTTTTACTTATACTTTTGGGTGATGATGTATGGAAACTTCTACCTTTTTGAGGTCATGAGTGATGTATTTTGGACCGGTAGTACTCATTTCTTTTGAAAACTGCCAAGTACTTACTGTTTTGGGATACCATATCTATGAAATATTTGGGTTATTAAATGGTGTTTAGTGAGATTTGTGAAAGATAAACCGTGTTTTATTATATTGAGAAATACGGGCGTGACAAATAATCTTCAAAACATCAGCATAATCCATTTAAACTACAAATGTACTCAACAAAACCTGATAATTGTTAATACAACAACTTCATATTTATTATAACATGGTTACATACTACATGATTAAAGTAATCGAAAAATACACTTACATTTTAAAGAAAACACACTTGCATACTAATAAAAGTAACGATCTTAATTAGTGTGTTCATCTGTATCACTAGTTACGAAATCAAAAGTTTCATATGGTTCAATAACGTAGTTTTCAACATCTAAGAACGTATAATCAAACATTTTGGCCTGATTAGCAAAATTTGCTTCTATGCTTTTTCTTTTCTTCACTGAATTTTGGTAAAAGTCAACCAAATATTTCGGTGTACGACAAATACGTGACCAATGCCCTTTCATTCCACAACGATAATATATATCTTCATAATTCTTAGGAAGTTTATACTGCAAACCCTTTCCTTTCCCTTCGGATGATTCATGACCATTATTACCCTTTTGACGGTATGGTGTGACTGTTAGGGATTGATTTCCAAGACCTAGCGATGAACGCGAAATTTATGCAACAAAAATTATGAAATCCTACTACGTGAAATTGGAGTTCATACCTTCGAGATATGTCTGGTTTGATCTCGATTACCTTTGCAATTTGATCCTGATCAAACCTTGAGTAGTGCTAGAATAGTCTGGCTCGACTGACCTCGAGATTTTCTACCGTAATCCTATTGCACCTCGATCACGTACTGTGGATGAGCTCAAAATTGTGTTCTCCTTACTTTCACAGAACTTCTCTCATTCATTCGAATATTATGTTGTGTCTAACCTAAAAGGCATAACGATATTTATATATGCCACGATAAGGACCCCTAAGAGAAGTATGGACTGGGTTTCCTAAACAATTCGGAATTCCTAGTCCAACCCGGATTAATTCAGAATTATATAAATTACAGAATTATAATTGTATTTCCCTCCCATATCTCAAAATTATAATTCGAGTTTCATGTTATTAAATACTTATTTATCTCCTCATGTTAAGATCACAGATACCCGTTGATTAAAATAAATTGCTGACAATTTATTCAATTAACATCTATAAAATTCCTTGAGACTTTTCACTTAGCTTATTCGTTATAACGGATACTCATATCCACTTGCAGGGTTTGACATAATCGAAACTTATATGTTTTCTCAAGAAGATATCATCAATTCCTATAAAAGGACGTGAATTTTTTTAATAATTAATAGTTGTTATACACATAATATTGTAACCCAACTCATCGAGACTATTGACCATAATGCCTCACTCTGTAATGAGTCAAAGTCAATAATATTAAATATATACATCGATTAATTATTTTTGGATTAAGAGTACAAGCACACATAATAACCATGAGGTGTAAATTGTATTATATTGTCAGTATAAATATAATTACCTCAATGTGGTCATGTCAAATACACACAAAGTGTACTAACACAGTGAGTTAAAACTATACTATTTTCCATAGTCAAGACAGATCTACTGAAACACTGTGTTACAGTTCTACTAATGGTGTGTCCGATTTCACTTAAGACTGTGAACCAAAAACGTATATTTTACAAGAACTGATAATCTGATTCTCTATGTGTAAGCCAAATTCTACACACTAGATTATCTACTATATGGAATAAGAGACACTCATACACAATATGATAAGATATAAAGCAAATATTGGCCATAAAAATTCTCATCAAGAAAAGAAATAATTGTTTAAATAATTCAAACAAATATTAATCGATTACATAAAGTCATAACTTTTAATATAAAATTGTAACAGTGGCATATCTGCGGGATGAATCTGCGTGGTTGTTCTGATTTTTGTGAGATACTGAGCCATTCATGTTGATTGATTTTTGTATAAAACTCTCACGATTTTGACGATAGTGATTTCTCCTGCGTCCTTGTGTACGTCTATGAAAACCTCCACGACAATTTTGAAAAGAAATTCTGTTTGCCTCAGGGATAGGTGTAGATCCAGTCAGACGAAATTCGTGATTTTTTAACAAAATTTTGTTATTTCGTTCAGATACCACAAGACAACTTGGTAAAACGATGCTCTCTATATTGTTGTTTCAAGAGCAAATTAGAGGCGTGAAAAGTGGAATATGTTTTTTTTCAAAAGATCTCCTTCAATGATATCTTATCCACATAATCGTAAAGTTAAAATAATTTTGTATAAAACAGAATAATATTCTTGAACTGTTTGAATATATTGAAGTCTTGAGTGTAGCCAATCAAAATGCGCTTTTGAAAGAATCACTTTTTTTTGATGTTCAAATTTGTCTTTTAGATCTGTCCATAAAACTTGTGGGTTTCTCACCATAAGGTATTCAGATTTTAGATCTTCGTGGATGTGACGGTTAATAAAAATCATCGCCTTAGAGCAATCTTCTGCTGAGACATTATTCTTATGTTGAATTGTGTTGTCAAGGTTCATACCATCTAAATGAATTTCTATATTTTGATCTCATGACAAATAGTTCTTTCCGGAAATATCTAGAGCAGTAAAGTCCAAATTCTTGATGCTTGACATGTTTTCTAAAATAAGAAAATTTAAATTTAGATATCTGTTCAAATAAAATATACTTAATAGTTGACAATTATAAATGTATAAATGAGTGTTTATGGATTAAAACATAATTCTCATAAAAATTGAATTACAATTATGATGAAGCAATCAGTTTAATAATAATATGAATGTAAATTAATTTCCAAATTTTTTAGATATGCACACTAGATTATCATTATTATAATACTCAAGCTGTGTGATAATTATAACTTCTATATAAGCTAAAATGAAAAATTTAAATATCCACATAATTATGTTTAATGTGTTTACTGATATGTATATACGTGTATATTAGCATATTTGCCATTTATCAGAATGATTAGTTTATATTATGCATTGCTCATAAAAGATTGCAAGTAAAATTAAATAAAAATGCATGAAACTTCATAAATAAAATTATCATATATAAATATGTAACAATAATATCAATCACTAGGCCTAGCCTGGTGGCCAAACCAAATACTTCCCATAAGGAGGTCGCGAGTCCGAAATGGCGTGGTGGATTCAATACTGAATTCTATCCACTTTCGTCACTTTTTTCTAAAAAAAAATTTTATTGTTATGTAACTAATAAAAATTACTATGAAAAAAAACAATACATACAAAAATTATAACTATTTTTTTATTAAATATTTCAAGTATTTAATGATACTTCAGGTATTTATTTTTTCTAATAAAATACTGCAAGTATTATCATTTTTCTGATGGAATGCTTCATGTATTCATCATATATTTTATATGAAAAGAAACGTATAAAAAGTGCATATAATAAAGTATTCACTTGTTTTATCATTTTTTGATTGAATATTTCAGGTTTTCATCATATATTTTATTTGAAAAGAAACGTATAAAAAGTTCATATAATAAAGTATTCACTTGTTTATCTTTCCTCAGCTGGTTTGAGCGTCGTGCTGATAACGTGTTATAAAATTGATCAGCAATGAAAGAATTTTACATAAAATAAGACAACAAGTGAACACAATATATAAGTAAATAATAGTTCTTCAAAAACTATTGAGATTAATCTTTCGGACCAATCATGATTTCATTACATTTTTTCTGTCTAATTTCTTTTTCCCTCTTTATTTCTGCCCTCCTTTTCTCCGTTCAGTCCAAGATATGTTTCGAACTATCACCGATTATATAGGCAAAAGCTTCAATGAAACATTAAAGGGAAATCTTGTTACAACCAATAACTACTATTTGCTCATTAACTATCTTTGACATTTGTCACAATCATGTTTTTTTTGCTCATCGTTAATACATCATGTTATATATATATTAGTCCCTTTCTAATGAGGGATCCTCATTTTACTAAAATATGGATTTTTCGTTTTTAGATTATATTTTGATGACCTGAACTGTTCAATGTTTTTAAAATATATTTTTAAGAGTACTTGCGAGAAATTGGCTTTAAAAAATATTAGAAAAAGTTTGATCCAAATAATTTTTCATAAATGCTGACAAAAAACAGTTTTTTGAGAAACTTTTGGATCAAGACTTTCCCGATAATATTTTAAGCTGATTTTTTGTAAGTATCCTTAAAAATGTGTTTTAAACACATTGAACGGTTCGTATTATCAAAATTTGATCAAGAAATAGGAGGTCCTCATTTCAACAAAATGAGGAATCCCTCATTAGAAACTTACTCTATATATATACACACACATATATGACATTCATTAATTTGAACACATATTAAAATTCACGGATCTACCTTTAAATTTTATTCTTAAAATAAAATGCCACATAGACCTGATGTACCGTTTAATGTACAACTTGATGTGTTATTAGACTTAGAGGAGTGATACGTAAAATTTTTTTTTCAAAAATATTCCCAAATTTAAAATTAAGAGTTATGACTCATTGGGATTTGACAACCTAGTTAATAAAATTTAGTTTACTTATTTCTTAACTTTTCTAGACCAAAGAATTTCCCATTAACACATTTTCAGAGTTGAAAGACTGAAAATTTATTTCTTGCGTGTCATATAACTTCAATAAATTCAACAGGGTTTCAAAGCAAATATTGGTCTCTCTCTTCCTCTCTCTCCCTCTCCCTCCCCCTTCATGGAAAGCCCAAAGCTCCATGCCACCATACTCTCCAGCCCCGGCAAGGGCCATCTCGTCCCAGCCCTAGAGCTAGGCAAAAGCCTCGTCACCAACCACAACATAACCGTCACTATCCTCGTCGTCACCACCCACACTTCACCAGCAGAGACCCAACTCCTCCACCCCACCACCACCACCACCGGCCCGAATCTCCTCCGCATCGTCGAACTCCCGCCGGTCGAGATCTCCGGCCTAATCGATCCAAGCGCTGCCGTCGTCACTCACCTCACCGTAATAATGCGCGCAGCAAAACCTGGCATCCGATCCGCCCTCCGCAGCTGCCGCCCCTCCGCCAGAATGTTAATCGTCGACCTCTTCGGTACCGAAGCTTTACAAATAGCCGACGAGTTTCGCATCCCAAAGTACCTTTATGTCCCCTCCACTGCATGGTTCACCGCTCTAACCGCCTACTGCCACGTGTTGGACAAGGAGATTGTTGGTCAGTACGTTGACCAAAAGGAAATGCTGCGAATTCCGGGTTGTAAACCGGTTCAACCGGAGGACGTGGTTGACCCGATGTTGGACCGGAATGATCAGCAGTATAGCGAGTATGTTCGCATCAGTGAGGAATTCTCTATGTCCCATGGGATTTTATTGAACACGTGGGAAGATCTGGATCCTAAATCAGTTCACGCCTTGCCTGCCATAGCTAACACAGCGGTTTATCCCATCGGTCCTCTTACAAAGGCGGTGGAACCGGAACTTCCAAAAACCGAGTTGTTGGAGTGGCTCGATAAGCAACCCACTGAGTCGGTGTTATATGTGTCGTTTGGTAGTGGCGGGACGTTGTCGGGTGAGCAAATAACTGAGCTGGCTTGGGGGTTGGAGCTGAGCCAACAGAGGTTTGTTTGGGTGGTACGCCCACCCGTCGAGGGGCATGCAGACGCATCGTTTTTTAGTTCAGGTAATAGCCGAAACGATAGTGGCCTAGACTTCTTGCCGGATGGGTTCTTATCCAGGACACACAGTAGGGGACGACTAGTACTTCTGTGGGCTCCACAAATGATGATCTTGAGTCATCCATCTGTGGGGGGATTTTTATCACACTGCGGATGGAATTCGACTTTAGAGAGTTTAGTTAATGGGATACCGATGATTGCCTGGCCGCTATACGCTGAGCAGAGGTTGAATGCGACGATGCTAACGGAGGAGCTAATGGTGGCGGTGCGGCCGAAGGTGTTGCCGACGAAGAAGGTGGTGAAGAGAGAGGAGATAGAAGAGTTGGTGAGGAGTGTGATGGAGTTAGAGAGGGGAAAATTCATGAGGGAGAGAGCAAAGAAGCTGAAAATTAGTGGTGAGAAAGCATTGAGCAAAGGTGGGTCCTCTTACAATTCATTGTGTGAGATGGTGAAAGATTGCCAGCTGAGATTGGCCGACAATGATATACGACTCCCGTAGTACTCAATCTTTCAAGCTTGAAGACTTGCACCTACTGGACGTAATATCAAAAATAAAGTTGCAGGAAGGTTAAATTATTGGGTGCATGCTCTTGAGACACCGAGACATATATAGTGCTTTAAGAGGTATTATTACCACCTATAAAGTTGATGAATTTAATTTAGACTTGAAATGAATTTGTTTGGCGACGAGGCTTGAGGGTACGTACACGTGAAGGTATGTCACGAGCACTAAATAATTATCCGGACCACTATGTAAATTATTGTACTGTCTTTAAGAGGGAACACGATTCTCGCTGTCTTAAAATATTTACTAGTCTTTTTCGAGTTTAGTACTTGATTAATATTTGGATTGTAATACTTTTACCCGAGTAACTATTGTCAAAATTTGTTACCTATGGTAAGAAATTAGGTTTTGCAGTCTACACGTGGACGATAAAGACAAATTATAACAGTGTTGGCATCTTGTCAACTATTTTTTCTATTCCTGGTGATTGAATTGGGATGCAACTTGGTGAAGGAAGAAATCAAATTGAGTTGAAGAAGTTAGAGAGAGACGTGAGAATGATGAATTGGTCAACACTCTTGGGTATGATTGGATGACGTTTTAATTTTAAATGTGTTAAATAATCGCAGTGATCTACATTGATGTGATATTTAAAGAGATTGTGTTAATTAAATAACTCAGTGATTGGATGCGGTATTAAAATGAGTGTGATATAAATAGCCCAGTAATTAGATCGAGGACCATTTTAGATGTGTTAATTAAGCAAGAAAAATGTGTATTAAACTGTGAAAACATATTTTTACTCTTCGTCATAGATTTAATATATTATTACAAAGGGCTTTTTTTTTTTGGGTGGAGGGGTTGTTGTGTAAAATGTGGGGGTGGACCTTTTAGTCATTTGCTACTCCTATACTACTTAACCTTTTTTTTTTGGACGTGAATCACTTAATCCAGTCCTTAAGGCTACATCCAATCAGACCCTTGTGGTACTGTGTGTTTGGGGAGTTATTCTATATAAAAGTATGGTCAACTGACAAGAATAAAATCGAGCACAGTTTGGAGACAAAACTACTTCAGGCTAAGAGGAGATGATCAACTGAGAGCAGTCAACAAAAATTCAATTAGAAATATATTGGTTCTGAGTTCTACAATAATTGAGCACATAATATGCTAGCTCCTAATCTTTAGAGTAATATTTTTTTTTTTTTTGTGAATTTTATCTCATATTTCCCTTCATTATGTTGTGCAATTTAAGACAAAATGTATTTTTATTATACAAAAAATGATACAATAATTGTTATACGAATTTGAAGTGCTTGAGGAATTGGAGCGTTATTCGTTTTGAAATAAATTAATTGTCTGCAGTTCAACCATTTGGTTTGTTAGCCTTATTTGTTGTAATTTCTTTCGACAGACGTTGTCTGTAGTAGAAAATATTTTGCTTCTTGGGATGGTTTCAGCGAGACTGATTAAAAAGGTAAAATATAATTGTTCTTTGTGTAAATTTAGACTTTTTTTACATCATTTTTCTGAAGAAAGGTAAAAGGTTTTAACCCAAATGCTATACCGTGATTCGATTTGTTTGCTTTTGTCAGATTGCGTGCGTGGATAATTCATGACAAAGTAAAACAAGCTGAGCTCAATGGGAGAATGGTCCACACACTTGATCTGTCCCGTTTCGTATGTTCATACTAGGGGAAAGTTTTGGGTCCCAAAAATATTTCTAACAAAACATAAGATTTAAAATGAATGAATTAGATTTGTTTAATTGAATAGATTTTTAAATCTAATTGAATCCGAACTCTTGATTTTGAATTCGAGAATATTTTCAAACAAAAATCTCTTAAACCGTAGCACTCCTATTATGCTAGTCTCATAGCCACGTGCTATGCACGCACAACCCACCTTGAGCGGAAGCCCAAGAAGACACTGCTTTAGAACTCTCAAAAAACATAAAAAGTAAAGTACCTCCGTATATTTGCTTCTCTTCGGTACATTGGGCTCAATTGTAATGACTCGAGATTTTAATACATATATAGTTCGAGCATTTTTTTTAAAATGGCCCGTGTATGTTTATTTTTTTTTTGTTTCTTACGCATACACGTATATATGTTCATATAATTACTGTATTTATAAATTATGAGTATATATTATAATTGTAACGACCCGACTTTTTTTAAGCATATAATAAATAATTTTATTCAGTTATTGAATTTTATTTTGGTTCATATTAATTAAAGCGAAATTTATCCTTATTGAGTTTATTTATTTTTATTATAATTTAGTAAATTGAACGATTGGTTTGGAAAATAAGTGCACATGTGAGTGTGGGGTATGAGTAGTACCAAATCATTTAAAAAAAAAAAAAAACCGTTTTGTATTCTTTAAACATTCAGTGCACAGGGGAAACTTGGGAGTTAAAAGTTATGAACCTAACCTTGCAACTTTTGATATACACCGCCAAACCTCTTTGGGTTCCTCAATGGCTCTTTCATTTCTTTTCCTTAACCATTGAATCGTCTTTGTTTCACACAGAAGTCTTTTGGAAAACCCAATCTCATTAAGTGAATTTTATCCTAAAATAGTCTAAATTAAGTTTTACGTTTACTTCCTTGGCACCAAGTTATCTTGTGACTCCTTGAATTCATAAAAAATCCCTTTGGTTTCTCCAATCCAATAACTCTTCTCATGTCATACTTGGCCTATATATATGTACTCCCTTAGTCTCAATCCATTTCACTCGTGAGCAGAAATTACAGAGGGGTTAGAGGCAGTCTGAGATTTTTCCACCATTTTACGCTATTTTTTTTACATTGATAATTTTAGAGAGAGATAGAGAGCAATAGGGTGTTATAGGGTAGAGAGCAGTGAAAGAGTGATTCTGTCGAAGAAGAGGGACGCTGGAACACCATCATTCGACTATTGATTTTTGCTGAAAACACATTTTAAGGTAGAAACACATACCTTGCAACCCTAGTTTCATGCAATTTGTGGATATTATGTGCATTTTTTTTAGAGGAATCGTATATTTTTTTATCGGGTCACGACCCAAATGATTAAATATTATCCAAATTACACAACAATTGCACATGCATATACCTTTTAATGTGTTATGATGTCCACGAATCCCCATGGGATCTCGTGTGAGCAGGAATGCCAACCCGACTATATTCTGTTTAGTTATTTTATTGTTTAGATAATTTTAGCAACGTTGTTGAGATTTTGAAAATTATATTGATGGAATTTCTAGCTTAATAATGTCATGTTGGAATTATGGTTAGTTCAATTAATAGCCGTTGTGCTGCCGATTTTATTTATTAGATTTAGTACTGTATTTGAATGTGGAAAAATCTAGAGTCATACGTTAGGGACACTGGACCGGATGCCGCTTGTGACACGGAAGCGGAGGATGTCAGAGTGTACATTTTATTCGGATAATATGTAGAGATATTAAGAAACGTTAAAGGAAAGAGTAAAATGGGTTAGCCCGTGGTGGCTGTTTGATTCGGTATGACTCATGTGTTTATGGCGTAATTATGCCAAGTTGATTATGATTTGATTATAAAGGCCCCAACTAGGAGGAGCTCGAGACGGTTGGAGGTGACTTTGGGACGTCTGAGATGGCAGTTCTGGACCCGAGGGAGTGACGACCAGTGTCTTGCGCGTTCTTGAGCCGATAAGGAGAAGCGGCTAAGTTCGGGGTGACTGGGCCTGATGAAGCCACGTTGCGAAGGATCTAGATAGGGTGAAGTAGGTATTGACCTGAGTGGACGGTAGAAGGTCCTTGTCTTGCCGGGTTGGTATTCGGTCGGGTACATAACCTTAGACTATAGGCCCTTGATAGGTAAGAACTGATCAATATCAACCGATTCCCTATGCTAGTGTTTAAGAGGGTAAGATTGGATTTTCGAGGAGGTGAATCCTAGAAACTTAAATACAAAATTCATAACGAACCTATGTGTTTATTTCCGTTGCTTTATTCTCTGTTATTTAATGTGATTATTATATCTGTGAAATTGCATGTTTCTTGGGTTAGTGTTTCGGGTATGTTTTTCGCTGAGTATTCTGTACTAATGGAGTAATTTCTCTGCCCCTCGCATCAATGCCAGATGAAGAAGTGCAGGAAGAGAAGTAACCCGAGTTGTAAGAATCGGGCTTCGGAGCTGAAAACCGTGACAACACGTGTGGATTTTACTCTTAGAAGCTTTATTATATTATTTTTTTAATTCATAATGTAAACCCATAAGGGATATTTTAGTAATTTTTTTGTCAAACTTTTGCAAACAATATTTTAGTATGAAATTCACATTTACGAATTTATGTTTTTATTGTATCTCATTCAAAGTAATGGAATAAAATGATTTATTTAACATTGCCGAGAAGCGGGACATTACAATAATATCTTTTTATACTTTAGTTAGAATATTATATAAATACTTTTACTATATACATATATGTACAGCTCACACATAGTGTACGTATATTGTGTGTGTATATATATATCCATCTCTCTCTCTCTCACATATCTGTATCTCACCCGCACGCCCCTCCTGTCACCTCCCTCTCCCTCTCTCATCACCCCATCACACTATAAGAAAATGGGAATCTCCCAACGGTTTTTATGCCAGCGGTATAAATAACCGATGCTATAGATAAGAAATAACGACGACTTTAAACGTTAGTAAAAAGGGATTTTTAGTAACAATTTTTTATAGATCGTTACTATATTCTCAATTTTTAATTACGTCTCATATCAAACCATCGGTATAGTCCAAAAAATAACACACACAATATATTGTTTGTTATGAGTATAAAACACGAAATATATAATATTATAATATACTCCTATCTTTCTCTGGAGCATTTTCCAAATTCCTAGTCCCATTCTCCACACAATAGAGAGAGAGACCACCGCCCACATCTAACACCATAGAGCGATTACCACCAAGAGCACTACCACCAACGGGTCGATGACTTTGAGAGAGAGAGAGACGGAGAGAGATTTATGGGAGGACAAGGGAAACGGATTTGAACTTTCTCAAAGTCGAAGGCGACTTTACTCGACGACTCGATCTAAAAGCGGTTGTACTTCAATTCCGAGTTGCGTTGTTTGCAATACATGGTTATACTTCTTTCCATTCTCTGTTTGATTGCCAAGAAAGGTTGGGAAAGTCGAAGCTATTGTGCCTGAGAATATATGGCAACAATGGTGCCTTTATCTGTTCTTTTATTTACTTGTTCTTTGTTTTCTCCTGGATATTATTTTTCAATTCTTGGTATTATTGGATGTTTCCAATCCCTCGATGCTATAAAAATTGCAAGTGCTGTTAGTGAGCCACTATCAAGAAGGATGCTTCGTTTGGATGCATTGTTTGTATGGATTCGTAGTGTACTCTACAAATTTGTATTAATGCCCTAACCTTATCTTTCTAATGAATGGAATCATCCATTATTGTGGAACTTTAGTGGGTTGAATCTTATTACGAAAATTTTGTTGTACTCTTGAGATGTGACAATTTTATGTAATGAAATTTGGATTTCGATGTATAAGTTTTATTTTTTTAATTAAAATACAAGTTTATGAAATAGAGTTTAAATTTTGAATATATTGAGTGTTCTTTTTAATAAGAGAATGTATAATATATTTCAAATTGTGAGGAATAATTGGACCAATTTAGACTATAGCGACGCTTTCGAAAGCGCCTCTAGAAAGTTAAATTATCTATACCAGCGGCTGTAAGCATTGCTAAATAAACTATCAGTAAAAGAAGATTTGTACCAGCACTTGCAAAAAGTGTTGCTATAGCCCTACAGCGACGGTGATCTTGCGATGCTTTAATTGACGTTTTTTGAACCGTTGGTATAGCCTTCTCGGATTTATAGCAACACTTTTTAGGATCTTTTGTGACGGTTTAGAGCGCTTCTAAATCTAAAATTTCCTGTAGTGTAGATAAATATTGCGTTAACTAATTTTTGTAAAAATTATATTTATTGGGTTGTTCTATACCAAGAAAATATTGAGACTATTACAGGATAAAGTAAATGATAAAGTGACTCATAATTAGACAATCTCCCATTCATAAGTTATTCTTATTTACTGACGTAAACTATTACAATTCTTGAATTTGATATTTTATTTTTATTTTTAGAGGTGAATTGAATGAATACTTGATCAAATTAGTTTAATTACTAATTTTAATATTTAAATATAAAATAGAGTTTAAATTAGATATTAAAGATGTTATAATTGCACATGTTATGAAAATGCATGCTTTACATTTGTGCCATAAGAATTTATTATTAAAATTTTAAGAAAAATATAGATTGACGGGATGAAAAAAATTTCATTTTATTTTATACGCCCCGTGCATAACACGGGTTTTTGCTAGTTATTTATTATTTTTGAGGGACAAATCCAACAAGGGCAACCCATCTCATGCAGTAATGGTAAGTGCCTACGACAAAGATTGAGTTCAATCACGTATTCATTGATCTTTTATTTAATTACACATTAAATAATTTTTGTCATTTTTATATTGCCAAAAGTTGTATTCCACTTGCTCAATTCTAGACGTCTCAAGGTTGTGGAGAGTTTTCTTGAGTGGCTAGTCAGTCATAACTTTGATCGAATGGGCCTGAAAATACGGCCTCAGCCTCCTTGCTGTTGTGACCAAGGCAAAGGCCATTTTCTCGACCTTAGGATACCTTGTCTCAGCTCCTCTCAACGCCCTGCTTGTATAGTAGACAGGATGCTGTACATTGGCCTCTGCCCGTATGAGTACTGAACTCACTGCAAGAGGGGAAATAGCCAAATAGACATACAGGTCTTCTCCTCTCCTCGTGCGGCTGAGCGGAGGAGGCGTCGTCAGATATTCTTTCAACTGTTGGAAAGCCATTTCACACTCGGGAGTCAAACGAAAAGCTTTTTTCAAAACTTGAAAGAATGGATGGCATCTGTCAGTTGCCCTGGAAACAAAACGGTTGAGAGCTGCTACGCATCCGGTAAGCTTCTGCACACCTTGAATTCCCTTAGGAGATTCCATGTGAAGAATCGCTCGGATCTTTTCAGGGTTGGCCTCTATACCCCTCTGAGAAACCATAAAACCCAAGAACTTCCCTGAGCTGACCCCGAACGCACACTTGTTGGGGTTAAGCTTCATTTGGTAACTTCGAAGAGCCTCAAAAGTCTCTTTGAGGTCCTCCACATGGTTGGATCTTTTCAGGCTTTTGACCAGCATGTCATCGACGTAAACTTCAACATTACGGCCTATCTGGTCCTTGAATATTCGGTTGACCAGCCTCTGGTAAGTGGCCCCAACATTCTTAAGTCCAAAGGGCATTATCTTGTAGCAGTAGAGCCCTTTGGCCGTGATAAAAGATGTCATTTCCTCGTCTTCTGGATGCATCTGAATTTGGTTGTAGCCAGAGAATACATCCATGAAGCTGAGCAACTCATGACCCGCTGTAGAATCCACGAGCAAATCAATTCTGGGCAAACAGAAGTTGTCCTTGGGGGACGCCTTATTGAGATCCTTAAAATCCACGCACATGCGCCAATTTCCCTTTGTCTTAGGCACGAGCACCACATTTGAGATCCATACGAGATATCTGGCTTCCCGAATGAACTGTGTTTGCACCAACTTCTCCACTTCTGCAGCAATGGCTGCGTTCCTCTCTGGGCAAACGTTCGCGTCTTTTGTTTGACTGGACGGCAAGTCCTGTCCACATTTAGTCTGTCACGACCCATCCCTATATAGGAAGGATTAGTGACCGGCCAGTGAGTCCAACTCACTAAGGCCTCTAACACAATGAGTTTAAGGATTTTCATCAATCAAATCTATATAAAAATTGAAGGTTATCAGAGTACGGTTGCATAAACAAAATAAACCAGAGCTGTGCGTGTAGATAGTTATAAGCACAAATAATGCCTAACTACTTTACTCATTAACTTACTACTACGGTCATCAGAACCGGCTCAAATGTAATCAACCCAACACCTTCTATGTATAGGCAGCTAGGCGTGACATAACGGCCTTCATGTCATCGATCATCACCTGTAATGTTGTATTACAACATTCTTAAGCATAAAGCTAGAGTGAATTCAAATATAAAATCTTACGAGTTTGCCATGTTAACCATTTATGCATGCAACCAAATGATCATTTTAAACGAAATTCATGGCATAGTCCAAAGGTCAAAGCCCTGGAAAATCATTCAAGATTATCTTAATAAACGGAAAAACACGTTATGGTCCATGGCCAAAGCCGAGGACAAATATTCAAGATTGTCCCATTTACGTTCAATTCAACGGCTGCCAATAATTCGTAGGTGGGAGCTACCCCCTTATGCATTATCGCATAAACCGGAATGACGTCATCCGTATGCCAAATTGGCCATGGCACCACCTCCCTTATTCCAAACCACCGCTTTCTCACCCCCAGCGGTCAGGGATCACCGTTTGAACAATTCGTCGTCACAAGTATTAATATTTTCTCGATTATCACATGGCTTATACAACAATCATTCGTTATGATCAAGCATGGTATTTATACGTAAAACAATGCCTTTAATCATCAAAATACCTCATGCTTTCATGCTATGAAAAATATACACGTAATAACATCGTATTTGAATTCACCTTCTTATACTGCCTTGCGAACCGAATAGTCCGTCACAATTTATGTCTCGTCTCCTACAATAATCAAAGATAATTGTCACTCAATAATCGATTTCAGCGTTCAACTAGAATTTGGATTTAACGTTCCTATTTATTTCCTATTTGTTTCTAGCTTAATGTCATATAAATGTAGTTTTGTGCTTCGGTGTTGAAGCGAGCTCGGGTTGGCCACGTTCCATCCTATTCCAGTAGTAAAACAATAACCAAGTCGAATGGTTGGTGGTCCAAAGGTTGTCAAAAGTTATACCTTAAAGTAATGTTATAGTTTAGCCTAATCAAGCTTGACTCGATTCTAATTATTGAAGTGGCCTCGTGATGTTTTCTAAGGTCCCGTTCCCATGCCAAGGTAGTTTCCGGGTCAAGTAATGAATGGCTTGAACTTCGGTTGTGGTGGTTTGAAAAAGAACTAGTTCAAATTCTAAATTCCCAAGTGTAGGCCAAGTATAGAATCCTTATCGCGATGGCCTTTTTTGCAGTGCCGTCGGCCTATCTCCCAATGTCGGAATGACCTCAGAATTATCACATCTTGTTCTAGAACCCAAATGAGGCCTATGTTATGTTCACAATGTTCCGGGAAAAGGTTGAATTGAGGCCCGAATTAAAGCTCCAAAACACATCAAAACCAGCTCCTTGCTGAATTTTACGCCAATGAAAATCAGCTTGAAAACTTAGTCTATTGGGGTCCAAAATTTACCAAACTTTACAGAGTGGTAGTTTAGGATGTTGGGAATACATTAGATGAAGAACACAAGGTTTGAAATGGCCGACAAATCGGGTAAAATCTCAGTTGAGCAAAACTGGTAAAAAACATACGCAGCCTATGGAAATATCAATTTAACGAGTTCTAGACCTCCGATTGAGTTGATTCCAATTGCAAATGAAAGCTAACATCTTGGCCTATTCTCATACCACATTTGAGGTTAATCCGAGGTCTGTAGCCTCCTACTGGTCAGTACAAACTTCGAGTCAAAATCTGTCCGGTTAATAAATCCTGAGCCGGATGTCAGGGTGGACCTTTGTATAGCAGCTGGGTTTCTTCTCGATTTCAGCCATGGAAGACCTCTGTACCCCTAGACTACACCCTTATTACAGTAAACTAAGGCTATATGGAACTCAATATGTGACATAAACTAGAACTACCTACCAATTCTTGAAGAAAATTAAAGATCAATACCTAATTTGGTATCTTGGGTTGAGCATCTTGTTCAACTGTTTGTTTCAAAATCATTAACCGACCCTCGATAAAATTAAATTAGGATTTGAATTGACCAAAATTGTTCCGATTTTATTTCGATTATGTCCCTAATTGCCTAATTGCCTAATTGTCGGGTCGGGGCCTCACATAGTCTGTGCGTGATGATACTGGGGTCAATTCTGGGCAGATCTTTATGCGACCAAGCAAAAACATCCACATAATCCCGTAAGAAACTGACCAGAGCGGCCACCTCTTTTGATCCCAGTTCTGAGCCAATGCGAAACATCTTCTCAGTCTGCCCCTCTATGGCCGGTATCTCGATGAGCTCCTCAACTGGTTCCCCTTGTTGGAGATTCTCCTCATCCCTCGTGTCGATCCCACTAACCGATAGGGTCTCCTTCGATCTCATGGAAGTGATATAACACTCCCTCGCTCTCTTCTGGTCTCCCCTGACCTCACCAACACCGTCTGGTGTGGGGAACTTAAGCTTGAAATGATAAGTAGAAACCATTGCCTCTGAATTTGTTGAGGGTCTGCCTACCTAATATTACATTATAAGCCGAAGGGCAATCCATCACCAGGAAATCAACCAGCGCGGTGGCATTCCTGTGCTCGTTTCCTATCATGATAGGCAGGGAGACAACCCCCATGTGATGGGCAGTCTCCCCAAAAAATCCAACAAGAGGGGACCGCACGTGCTTGATTTTGTCCTTCTCCAGTTGCAACCTTTCAAAAGCTGGCAGGAAGATAATATCTGTTGAACTCTCCGTGTCCACGAGGACCCTTCTCATGGTCCAATTGGCAAGAAGAACTGTGATCACTAAAGGGTCATCATGGGGATGAAGCACCTCGTTAGCATCGTCCTCAGTGAAGTGAATGGCTGGGCCAACCATTCACGTGCGTTTCACTGGTCTCTTCGCGCTGAGCACCTCTCCAGCATAAGTTCTCCGAGTGGATCTGGTTTTCCCGCTAATCCCTGGTCCTCTAGAGATCATATTTATTTCCCCCATAGAACGATGAGGAGGTGGTGGTGGGGGAGTTCTTTCCCGACCACGACCAGCTGGTCCAGCTGCATGTCCTGCCCCCTGGTGGAACTCACCTTATTTCCGCACAAACTGCTGGAGACGCCCACGTCTGATCAGCCCCTCAATCTGCTGTTTCAACTCAATACAATCATTGGTATCGTGCCCATGATCACGATGAAAACGGCAATATTTTTGGCGAGAGCGACACTCTGCTAGAGTTTTCATTTTTCCTGGCCATTTTAGCTCAGGATAGTCGCTGATTTCCTGCAATACCTGGTTCATTGTGGCAACCAGGGGAGTGTAGTCATGAAATCTTCTCTCAGGCCGTCCCCTCTAGGGGGAATCCCTTCTGTCGACTCTCTTACCCCTAGAGTAGTCCTCAGTCCGCGGCTGGGCACCCTCCTTCCTTCTTTTGTTTGACTGAGAAACGCCTGTCTGAGCAGTTGCTGGGGTTTCTCTCTCCCGGTTTCGGTGGGCGGCAAGGATATCTTCTGCGTTCATCTGTCGCTGGGCTCTCAGCATGAGCTTAACCATGTTGGCTGGAGGCTCAGCCGACAGGGAGAATAAGAACTGCCCTGGCCTGAGACCGGACATGTATGCTGCTATGGCCACCTGATCATTTGCGTTATCCACCTGCATGGACTCCTTGTTGAATCTAGCTGTGAACTCTCTAAGAGTCTCTCCCTTAATTTGCTTGACATTAAGCAAGTAGGTGGCTGGCCTCCTGTACTGTTGGCCAGCGATGAAATAACTCATAAAACGCCGGCTGAGCTCCTTGAAGGTACTAACAGTATTGGGGGAGAGTTTGTTGAACCATATGCGAGCGGCTCCTCAGAGAGTGACGGGAAAAGCCCTGCACATGATGGCGTCAGGAATAGCCTGCAGGTGCATAAGGGATTTGTAAGTCTCCAGATGATCGAGCGGATCCTTCGTTCCATCGAATGTATCGATCTGTGGAATTCTGAACTTTGGGGGGAGTGGGACTGCCATTACATCCGCAGTGAAAGGGAGTTCGGTGGTCTGCACCAACTCTTCCACAGAGGCAGGGGCCTTCGTCTTCATTTGTTTTGCCAACCCATCCAGTTGCGCTTTCATCTAGCGCATCTGATCAGTCATAAGACCCTCATGGAGCAGAGAACCAGTGAAAGTCCCACAAGGAGTTGCTGCTGCATGGCTACTTGTTTCCCCATGCCCTCTAATGACGTCAATGTCTCCTCCAGGCACCCCGTGCATGGGAGGGTCAGCCACTGGAGCAGATGGAGGTGGAGGATCTCTAGCAGGTGGGTCTGGTTGCAAGCGTTGCAGTAGGGCCTGGGTTTGCTCCAGGATGCGCTACATCCCCTGCGTCAACGTCAAAACGTCCTGGCGCAGGGCTTGATAATCAGCAGTGGTTGCAACAGGAGGGACAGGAGGAGCGTTATTGTCATTGGAAGCCATGGAGCGGGTCAAGACCATAAATCCAATTCAATCAGTAATTTTAAAAGAAATCGTTTCCACAGACGGCGCCAACTGATGAAACGGATTTGGTCGTCTTCCCGTCTGATCTGCAAAAAGAGCTTGACACCGGTGTGGTATCTCACCAGACACCCCTCCGATGCCTAAGTTAGCTTTAGGATGGAGGAATTGTATGGAAAAGTAAGGAGATCAATCTTAGCAGAATGTTCGTACCTTGTACCGTAGAGGCTCTTCTGTTATATAGAGATTTCCTTGGCGAGTTTTTAGGAAAGGATTGAGATCCTTGCCTGATTTGGTGGAGCGCATAACTGGTGCTTATCTCTGTTTTGGTAAGTGTATATCTCCATCATTGTCTTTATCCTAAATTGGGGGATCTGATGAAGATTCCCCGTATGAAGTGGAGAGATTTGAGGGATCTCAACGGGAGCCTTCTTTCCTTGTGGGGGAATGACCTGTTTAAGGTAAGAGGTCCCAACCTTATAGAATGTCGAATTGTGCCTGGATATACTTGGGCTGACCAGGTCATATATGGGCTGAGCTGAGCAACCCGTGTGTGAACATGGCCGGGCAGGTAATATGTGGGCTGAGCCGAGCAGGTCGTGCCGACCGAGCAGGGCACTAGTCGGCTCGGCCAACCTATCACGACTCATCATGATGTTTTTTGTAAAACTACAAATATAGAACAACAAACATTCATAAACAACACAAATCAGCGGTAATGTCATTTATAATTATGTGTTATTATTATTATTATTATTATTATTATTTAATTTAGAGCAATTTGAACAAAACTTATCTATACTATATATTATTGTAGGGCGACTTTTAGTGAGAGTCGCTCTGAAAGCGACAAGTGTCAGAAGTTAATTGGCATGTGATCAAATCTATACTATATATTTTTGTATGGTGACTTTTTTGTGAGAATCGTTTTGAGTACGACAAGTGTCAAAAATTGATTGGTTCGTAGTCAAACTTTTTAGGTACTACATGTTACCCTATACTAACAAAAATATTGTCTGAATCTTTTTTGAATTTAAATTCAAAAGCTTGCCATATTTCAGATATAATACTTTTATTTCCATAAATGTCTCTACTTATTTATATCTACTTACACACATATACATTTAATTTTTATTTTTATGTAATTAAGCATAATATTTTAAGAAATTACGTGGAATTTGTTTTTAAAATAAAAGTACAAATAAATAGACATATTCTTATATAGAATTTTTTGGTAAACAACATCTTATAAACAAATAAATATATAATCATATCTCATTTAATTATCCATGACTTTAATTTAAAAAAAAAGTACCACATCTTTTTCTATTTTTTATAAATAAATTTTACAATAAAAATTTAAAAAAGTGTACGAATAACGGTCAAGATAGATTCTATAACTACAAAGTCTTTGATATTATTTATGAGATTGTGAATCGACTCTACTATCATCGACAAAATGTGTTTGGATTATATTGAGTAGCTTGAAGTTACATTTTAATCAACTCATCATAGGCACGTTAATATTTTTTTTAACTACTGTAAAATTACTTATCTTTGAAATTGACAAGTTGACTAATCTTTTAGATGATTTTAATTTGGTCAATTAAGCAGGTTGACTATTAAAAATAAATTCAAATAAAGTAAGATAGTAAAACAAAAGATTAAAAGAAATTCTTTCTTTAGACTTATTTATTTATTTTAAAAATTTAAAATAAAATATATAAAGATGTCACGTAATGTTAAGGATGAAAGCAACGAAACTGATAAATTATAGTAAGTATATTTAAATTTTGTTAGATGGGTATTATTATCTTTATAATATCTTTACGACAGATTGAATTAGATAATATGCAGATTACTAAATTTTGCCTTGCATTTATACTTACCACTTGAAGTTAAATTGGATAAAAATCTTAATTATGCCACGAATTCATAATTTTGTAAATATAAAAAAGTATCATAATTGAAATTAAATAATAAAAAGTATCATAATCAAAATTTATATATGCTTCTTAGCTAGGTTTTAAGCAAATCATTGATAATTTATTTTTAAGTAATATAAATTTAATTAACAGATATCATATATATATATATATATATATATATATATATATATATTGTTTTTTGTAGATTTTTAAATATTAGATTGAATTTTTTTCTCTAAATTGTAGTATAGGTAGATAAATACTGCATTAACTAATTTTATAAATTTTTATTTATTTTATTATTCTATTCAACAAAAATATTTTTTTTTGAAAGGCGTAAAAGAGAATCTTATTGAAACTATTTTTATGGTAAAATGATAGATAAAATGATTCATAATTAGATAATCTTTTTTGAATGTTATGCTTATTTATTTTAAACTATAACAGTTCTTGAATTGTTGATATTTTATTTTATTTTTTTAAAGGTGAGTTGAATGAATACATGATCAAATTAAGATCCTTTTAGTGAGAATGACTCTAAAACGACAAGTTACATCACTTTAATTTTTTAAAACTATTATTTAATATGTATTTTAAATTGAATTGGTCAAAAAAAATAATAAAGTAATTCAAAATTTAAAATGCATTTGAAAATTCTATTAATTTAAACAATGCACTGTATGACATATGTCATATCTATCATAGCCTTTAAATTTAAATCATATTCTTTTAAATTTTTTACATTTTTAGTACTGTGAAAAAATAGATGACATCTCACAAGTACTCTCACATACATGTCTTTTTCTCTCTTCGTTCCAAAAACCTAATAAAATTCACAATAAGGGTAAAAAATTACAATAGGTTATTTTCACAATGGAATCTAAGAAGAGAGAAGTTTTCTCATATTTATCTTTTTAGCTCTCTATATAATAGTAACATTATTTTTATACAAAAAAACTTAAATTAAAAAAATCATAAATTACATTGGACACATGACAACTTTCGAAACAGTCGCCTTGCACTTTTTGTCGAACACAATAGACGAGAATATACTCATATTAAAAGTGAGTCTCCATTTCTCACTCTGATTTTGGTACCAAGCTACCAATTATGATTAACAAACATGATAATTATGTATGATCATTCATAGATGCTAGGAAATTTTGACATAGAATTTGTGAACAAAAAAGGGCTAGGCTAGCTTTAGGATTTTGTATATTAATTTCATGTAACGTGAATATTGGATTTTATAGGATTATACATTTTGCTTTATTTTAGACTATATTTCTTTTATTTTTTAAAATTTTGAATGTATTTCATCCAAGTTATGCAAATGAGATTATTGCATGTAAGATTTTTACTTTAGACGGTGACAATGATTATAAGAATCCATGTTTGACAATGGATTGAAAGATTAAATATAAATTTTTTAATTACGTTGCAATTTTAAAATTTTGTAATAGACAAAAATCTTCCCCGCATTGTGCAATCCCAAGGGTGACAATGCATTACCATTCCGCAACTGTTTAATGAGATATTTTTGACATAAAATAAAAAGTATAATAAAAAGTTTGTTGGATGCTCAACGTATCTTTTGTATAATGTAACGAAGAAAATGGATCTCGCAAAAGTAACCTCATACTTTATTAACATTTTTAAGCAATATAAGTTTTATGAATTTCGGGCGTTATGCTATTAAATATGTGTAAAGTATCATTATTCATTACTATACATTTTTTAAAGATGCCCGTGTATATAGCACGGGATCATCGCTAGTTTTATAAATACTACATGTTGTTTTACACTAATAAAAATATTGCATGAATTTTTTTTGAATTCAAATTCTAAATCTTACCATATTTCATATATGATATTTTTATTTCTATAACTTTCTCTACTTATCTATAGCTACACGTATACATATGTAATTTTTATTTTTATATAATTAAGCATAATGTTTTATGAAATTACACAAAAATTAATTTTTAAAATGAAACTACAAATAAATAGACTTATTATAGTACAGAAAACAAATTTGATAAACTACTTCTTACAAACAAATAAAGATATAACCATTATCCATGATTTTGATTTTAAAAAATATCACTTGTTTTTTTTACTTTTGTTTATTTTTAAAATAAATTTTATATTTAAAAATTTAAAAATTATATGAATAACAGTCAAGATAGATTTTTATAACAACAAAATGTCTGCTATTATTTATGAAGTTAGGAATTGATTGTACTGTCATCACAGAGATATGTCTGGATTAAATTAAGTGAGTTGAAGTTATATTTTAATCAACTCATCTTAGGCACGTTAGTACTTTTTTACCCGCTATAAATCACTCATCTTTAAAATCGAAGAGTTAGATAATTATATAAACAATTTTAATTTGGTCAGTTAAATAGGTTGACTGTTAAAAATAAATCCAAATAAGGTAAAATAAAAAGACAAAAAAGATTAAAATAAATTCCTTTGTAGATGTATTTTTTTAAATTTAAACTAAAAAGATACAAAAACAGTTCACCTAATGTTAAGGATAAGAAACAACGCAAGTGAAAAATTAAACTAAGTATATATGAATTTTGTTAGATGAGTAGTATTTATCCTTTAATAATTCTATGCATATTAAGTTGGACAATAAACAAATTACTAAATTTTATTTACATTTATACTCACCTCTTGAAGTTAAATTAGATAAAATCTTAATTTTGCTATGAATTCATATTTTTATAAAAATTTGAAAGTATCTTAATTGAAACTTTTATATGCTTCTTAGTTAAGTTTTTAGATAGGCCGTTGATAATTTACTTTTAACTAATATGTATTTAATTAATAATTTTTATTTTTATTTTTTTCATATTTTTACATATTAGGTTGCATTTATTTTTTTTAATTGTAGTATAGATAGTAAATATCGCGTAACTAATTTTGTAAAAATTATATTTATTTGGTTATTCTATACCAAGAAAATATTGAGACTATTTTTACGGTAAACTAAAGGATAAAGAGATTCATAATTAGACAATCTCCCGTTCAAAAGTTATTCTTATTTACTAATGTAAACTATTACAGTCTTGAATTTGATATTTTATTTTTATTTTTTTAGTGGTGAATTGAATGGATACTTGATCAAATTAGTTTAATTATTAAGATGCTAATTTTAATATTTAAATTAAAATTGAGTTTAAATGAGATACTGAAGATGTTATAATTGCACATATTATGAAAACTACATGCTTTACATTTGTGCTGTAAGAATTTATTATTAAAATTTTAAGAAAAATATAGATTGGCGGGATGAAAAAAATTTTATTTTATTTTATTTTACATGTCCTGTGCATAGCACGGGTTTTTGCTAATTGTTTATTATTTTTGAGGGACAAATCCAACAAGGGCAACTCATCTCATGCCGTAATGGTAAGTGCCTAAGACAAAGATTGATTTCAATCACGTATTCATTGATCTTTTATTTAATTGCACATTAAAGATTTTTTGTCATTTTTATATTGCCAAAAGTTATATTCCAGATACTAATGTTAATAAGTGACTCCACGAGGAAGAAGCTGTAGGAATTAAAATACAGTTAACCTAATTAGTATTTTTACCAAATAAATTGGCAAGCGTTTAGCTTGGCCAAAAACTGCTTTTGTGCGCACAAATGTTGCGAGCTGATAATCATATTCGTCGACCTGAGAAATGCGATTAAATTATAATAAAAAGATTGGATAAAGAATAAGTACTAAACCCGAATAGCTCGGAACCATCTAATCAGATAAGGATGAGAAGTGCTGAGCCAAATTAATTTATAATGAGAAGTTAAAGTTGAATGAAACTCTAACTCTAAAAGATAAGAATTCAGAGAGTCCGAAAAATACTTATCTTTTTAGTGGCCAACTATGACCAAGTCTCTAATCCATCTTTAATTACCAATTAGGAGATAACGGTATTCGCATCTTTTTTGACAAATGCCGAGAAAAATATAAAAAAAGCCGGTAAAATATTTTACCGGTTAAGACTTTTACTGGCGTTTACAAAACGCCAGGAATTCTCCTTTTTGTTGTAGTGTGTATACATATACAACATAATGTGCGCAGAACATATTGGATACGTGTACATGTTTGCAATGTGCGTGCACGCGGTGTATGCTATGCACGCGAATCAAGATGTGATTGAATGACATGCCAATTTTAAATTCCAATAAAAAAGAAATTATAATCCGTGATTTATTTTATTCAGGTCCTTGCACCGCATGAAAAACCTAAGAGATCACAAGTTTAGAGACTGAGAGGATGGTTTAGGGAGAGACGGTAAAAGAGGTGTGTTGGGTCCCAGGGTCAAATGGTTCAACAAGCTTCCAAAAAATTAAATTAATTAATAAGTTTTCTAATCGATAAGATAGGATCCGATGGGCCTTGACCCGCCCGCATGTCACGACCCTACACAACGGACCGACCAAACAAACACAAGTTTTCCAAAAATACCTCTTAAACTTGTTCTCCATAACCTCTGTGGTACCAAATACTAGCAATAAACCCGTGCTATGCACGGGTCAATAAATATATATGTAACTAATATAAAATCATAGAACACATATATTTATCTTATTTGTATTATTTAAACGCACAACTTAATCACTATGTAAATTAATATGTAAAAAATAAATTTAATATAACATATTCGTTCAAAGTCAATGAGAGAGTAAAAAGACGAAATAAAGAGAGAACTGATTAGCATACATGAAATGGTGAAGATAATTTAAATCTAGCCATAAGGAAAGAATAGTTAAATAAGAAAAAAAATTATAACTATTCTTTGCCTGAAAATTTAAAATTTGATCAATTTAAAAAATCTAAAAACTTTTAATCTTTATCCTTTATCAATAAGTATTTAGAAAACATAACTTATTAATAAACATAGTTAAAAACTTTTAGATGTTTAGATAAAATCCAAATGGATAAGTTTTGAAGTTTGTTGATAATCTTTTCGAATTATAAATTTATGATGTTATTATCTGATCTCAAAAAATTTCAAAACAAATAAATTGATATTTTTTTATTAGTACCAAATTTTGGTACCAAATATGGCTTACTTTTAAGTCAATTATTTATTCATTTAAATGTAAACGCTTGTCCCAAACCAAATACATCATGTTTATCTCCACATGAATTTGAATTTTTTTTTCTTAAATTTAACGATATTTTAGGACTGGATTAGTTGTAGTTTCTGTAGATGTGCAGGATTCATTAAATGATAGGTCCAGATCCTATATTTCCTAATCGTGTTTTTGGTAGATAAGTATTTTTTTTAAATTGGGTTATTAGTAGATAAGTATTCCCTTCTACTACTAACATTCCATAAATTAAGTGATAATTTCTTATCAGATTCTGTACCAATCTCTTCCATATATATATATATACATCTGTACGTATATTATTGCTGTGGAAGGTTGAAAGTTCAGACGTTTATATTCAAGAAAAAAAATATGAGAGAAATTATTAGCAGCAAACGGTTTCAAGCACCAAAACATGATCAAGTGCATATCCTTTCACTTCCATTATTTTCCTTAGTTTCTGTTAAATGAATTGTTTAGTTTTACTTATGATTTTAGTAATGGAAGTTGGCCATTGTTTCCTTTTGCAACATGAACTCCTCCTAGGCTTAATCTTGATTTTCAATACTAGTGAAATTTGAATATTTTCCAATTTTTATGATTGAATTTGAAGACTTTTTTCTTTCTGTAGAAAGATTGCGTAGAAGTGCCTCCATGGCTGACGATGATGTACGATACTGTGTACTTTGCTGTGTGCATCGCTCATCCAAACACGAAGAAGAATGAGTTGGATCGTTTCTGCATTGATTGTATTCAAGCTTTCTGTTGCCATTGTCTTCCTACCCATGCTTGTCACACATATGTTAAGGTCGGCTGAAACAAACATTATTTTCATCAACGTATATTGAAGTTTTTAAGTTTAGTTTTTCGTCGCGAGGTAACCCTAATTTGTATTCTATCATGCATGTTCAAGATTAGAAGATATGTGTACTGCGAAGTGATCAATAGGCAAGACTTATGCAAACTCTTCGACTATTCAGGCATACAGGTTCGTTATTTGAATTTCATGAATTCTTCTTTACACGATGACAAACGTTTTTTTTTTTTTTTTCATTTTTTGAATCGTTTCCATTGTCGTCACTTGTATTTGATTTTGTCAAAGAAAATAGATTGTTTACTAAATGAGTCATTTACTATAAAAGAAATTCTCTTCAAAATATGTACTGACAAGGATTATTCATAGTAATGACATTAGCTTTTCAATAAAGTTCATACTGTCACACTTTCTTGTATATATCATCAACCACATTGATTGGAGAGTAGATATTAATACTTTGGATCCCTAATACAAACCAATTTTAAAGAGGTCATGCTAGTTAATTAGTATATGGCGGCATTTTTTACAATATCGCTTTAATTATTTTCTATGTTTCTTTCCCTCCTCTATAAATGCCTTTATATAAATCGCCGATAAAAAGAAAACCTTTCACCTTGTCCAGTACTATTCGTTTGCAGGCGTATCATACAAACAGAACAAAAGTTTTGTTCTTGAAGCAAAGGTCGCATCAACAGTCGCAACTACACGGCCAACAAATTAAGTCGAGGGACCGTAGTTGCATCATTTGTCAAAGAAGTTTGCAAGATGTTTCCCTCTATTGTAGTATTGCGTGCAAGGTAAGTTTCTTCTTCAAAATGGACGGCTATAATTATCTCGATCTAATAATGCCTTTCAGAATATTCCTAAAAAATATTTAACCATTACGAAATCTCCATAATCTAGAAAATAGGAGTCTTTTAGAATTCTCAAATCTTTTAGACTCTCCAAAAATCTGTAGGTTCACTATACTTTTAGAAACTTTCAAAATGTTCCCCAAACAATTTTTCACATTCTGAAACATTTCGTAATCTAGACTAATTTAAATAATTCTACACTTCTGTTTTTGGAATGGCGAAGACGAAAGTTCATGGATCTCAATAATATTACATGGATCTCATTACCATAGAAATCAATGAGCTCACCTCGATTAATTTTTGGAGGATCAATCTCACCGTCTACTTTTAGAAATCACAATTAAAATCAGCGCATGTCCCTATATGGATTAACCCTATAAGAGTTTATAAGATTTTGAACTTGATACCTTAAGAGGGGAGCAAAAATCCTAAGTCTCACGCCTTAACCACCAGACCATAGCAAAACTATTATTTAAAAGGATATTTCACCAAAAGATTGTAAATTAAGCCAATACACAATAATATATATATATATATATATATATATATATATATATATCTACAAATTTTTATATGATATCCATAGCACTATATATTTTATTTGCCTAGAATAGGATAAAATTAACTACCCCTCTCTCTATCCATATTTTATCCTCCTATCTTCTATATTCAATTTACATTTACAAGAATAATATTATTAATTATAAAAATATCATCCACTTACTCATATCTCTCATATCCACCTTCTTCCAAAAGTATTGAAACAAACTTTTTATAACTATTCATCCCTTTCTAACAAATATCTCATTATACTATATATATTCATCCCTCTTACTATATTCAACACACTTTTCTAAAATTTTGAATGCTAAGAAATAGGTTGTAACTATTTGTGTTGTGCAGGCCATACCCTGTCTTGTTGTGCTGACTCTCAAACTTTTCAATCGTATCTTTGTCGTAGTAATTGTGCTGGCTTGGCCCAATTTATACTTGTAATACTTCTTAGGCCGGAAAATACTCAACTTAAAAGATCTGTTACAATTTTGTCCTCTTTCTCAAGTTTTAATTATCAATACAAACGTATAAAACATATAGAAGAAGCCATATAATATGACGTTTGTGTACGAACGACCTACTAGGGTTCAATGTGACCTCAGATATTGTATTCGACTTTGTCATTTATTCAGACTTTATTTACTTGTCAGCTATGGATATAAAATTTGGAGAACTGTTATATCTTCTTGAAAAACGATAAAATTATCACATCCGCTCTCTCATTCATATCTATAATTTCGTCATTTTATATCCTTTTCTATTTACAGAAATTGCAGTATCAATTAAGAGAATATAAGTATCAACTACGAAAATACCATTTACATACTCATATCCTACATATTAATTCCCCTACTTAAAAGAATACAAGCAATAAAATTCTTTATGTTATTCACCTCTCTCAAATAAATCTTCCTTCTAACATATCTCTCTCATTATATTTTTATCTCTTCTAAAGTTTTAACAGCTAACAAATGGTTCATTAGTGTCAAGGGCGGATCCACCAACGAAAAGAGAGAAGGGGGTGGATGTGTTTTAGGGGGGCAAACTCTCACAACTTGACCCCTATGAACATGCAATCACCAAAATAATTGCACTACTAGTGATGCGGTTATTGTAAAATTATCAAAGAATGAGTTTACTAGCACGTCACATTAAACATCCAATTATACATCATGCCTACATGACACGCATATCACACAATTTCTATATTAAATATAAAGTATAAAAGTAGACCCCATAAATTTCGATCTATGTGTTAAAATTAATGGATGTCATGAGTAGTATGACATGACATGTTGGTAGAACTCATTATCAAATCATCAGTTCTCATTAAGTCTCAGAAGTAATAAAACATTCTCTAAATGACTTGACTTCTATCCTTGTTTAGAGCCTGCAGGTTTTTTTTTTCCTTGCATGATTAATCAGTGATTAGGCTTTTGGTTGCTTTGATTTTTTATACTGAATCTGTTGTTTTCTTGAAAGTTGGAGCTTTTGATTCCTACTTCAATCTTAGGGCTGTCCATTAGATGCATTTGGATAATTCTACTCAACATGTAGATTGTATTATTAAAATTGAGGCTTTTCATTTCCAAAGCAAATCCTATACAACCTATAAAGCATAGCCTTTAAAGAGAATAGACTTTTAATAAGGACATCAGCACTAAGTTGTGTGGTTCCGCCTCAAGATATTTTTGCTCTGGCCTCTGTGTTGAAATTCAAATCCACCATTACTTAAGGTACATTATATGTGGTTTCTTTCATGTAGCCTAAAGAGAAGTAAAGTATAAGTTGCTAGGAATTATATTTTGGGTCTCATAAGGAGGATGCACCAACTTTTTTCCCAATCCTCATCATATTGTATTTCATTTCTCTTCCTGCAGGTTTCTGCTATCTGCAGAGGTGAACACAAAGACAGAATCATTGACGGCCATCAAGATCCAACTAGCGGCAAAAATCAAAGTCTAAAGAGGAGAAAACGGTGCAGCGACAAAGAAGACCTACTAAAGTCATCAAACAAAAGACAGAGAGTTAGAAAAGGAATCGCTGTAAGGGCTCCAATGTTTTGAACTAGCATATAGAGTATGAAGAGATTTGTATTAAATATGGGAGCGAGAGGACGTCATCACTTTTAAATCTTATCTCTTTTTGCTATCGATAGGATCATAGATTCATATCTTTTGGAAACCCTGCCTATAAGCATAGCTTGTTAATCCAAAATTGCTTTCTTTATTTTAGGTGACTATTTATGGTGCCCAACTGTATTAAATTTTTTTGGGGACAACTATAACCGTATACTAAATATACATTTTCCTTTTGATTGGTTATTGTCTTCAAAATTTGCCCTATTTCAATCATGCATTTTACATTTCGTCTCTGATCAGTCAAATGGGAAAAAATGCTGGCTTGTTTGACGAAAAGGGGTCGAAGAACAAAGCTACTTACACGCGTATCATGTGAGAGTTTATACACGTATTTTACATCTGGGTTTGATTTCAAGGACAAAATAGTACATGTATAGATATTCTAGTCAACTACGTTGAATTAACTCAGTCTCATATTGCTTTGTATACATATGATACATGTATATGTTGTACCTTAAGGAACAAAACTCATGTTGGAAAAAATGTATTTTAATCCATAATTTTGGTGACCTTGTCCCAAAGATTAAGGGGTCCCTTAAGACCACATGAGGTGAGTCTTAGTGGGTTTGTGTACTCTCATATGAGGAGTTTAAACCTTGAAAAGAATGGTTAAAATCCATTAAGGTTTGAATGAGAAATTGATTCTCCAATATGCACCATGCGGGAGGGTGATAGGTCGCGCACGCCGCTGCCGCCGCCTGCCTTGGTCCATGGGTCATGGGTCTAGGTTTGGGCTTGGCTTGGTGTGGTGTGGTCCTTGGGCCCTTAAGCCCAAGAGGTTGGGTTTGCTCGCTTCGGCCCCGTAATGGGCTTGAGCCCATATAGGTGTGTATTTAAGATGAGAGATCAATTTGAAAATAATAATTAATTTCTAATTTAAAACCAAATTTAATTTTTGATTTATTGTATAAAATTTATTTTGATATTAAATCTAGAATTTATTTCTAGATTTGTAACCACAGAATTTATTTTGAAAATAAATCTTAGAATTTAATTTTGGTTTATTATGAAATTAATATTTTGGCTCCCCCTTAGTCCTATAAATTGAGGACCATTCTTTGGTTTTGAAGACATACCAACAATTGATATAAGTCTCCTCTATCCTTCGAGTGTTCTTCGTATTCTTCGTGTTCTTCGATCAAGAGAGAGTACAAGGCGAATTAGTTCGAAAGCCGGTCTTCAGGAGGTGCTACCGAACCTGAATTCAACCGTTGTATCCTGGGAGACGAACGCCGAGCATATCCTCAAGCACTCCGGTGAGGCGGCGCAATTTGTCTTAAAGACACTGTGAGATTCACGGGCCTCGGTTTGCAATTTCAATTTTATTGTTGTTCAATTTTATGCATTGTTGTATTTTTCATATATTAAATAAATTCCAGAATTTATTTATTCCTACAATCTTAAGACAAATTGTGTTTTTATTAAAAACTAATTCTGGAAGTTATTTTTTGGAAAATATCAGCAAACTGTTTCATTTTTGAGAAATTCTACTTTTTGTGTGCTAAACTTTTTAGTTCTGGAATTGGGTTTTTCTTAAATCTGATTTTCAGGATATACTTTGCATAGATTTTTAAGAACCACTGTGGTTGATTTTATTTTCCTATAATAGTTTCTGGAAAACATATTTTGGGGTACCAGTTACTGTTTTGATTTAAAAAAAAAAAGAAAATAAAAACATTAATAGAATATTGATGTCATTCTCATCAATTTATATAGTATTCCGTTGAAAAACAGTGGACTCTTTGCTAGTTTCAATTTTAAATATCCATTGTTTATTTGTCAAAGTTCTTTGATTTTAGTAGGGCATAAAAAAAAGAGTTTATTTTAGTATTCTTTTTGTGTTAACATTTCAACAAATTTATCATATTATTTTAATTTGTTTGTTAACTTGGTTTGTGATATATTTTTTAGTAATGGAAAAACAACCTGATAAGTCAACCGAAAACAATGGTGGCGACGAGAACCCCACAGTTGGGGGTATTCCTACGGTTGTGAACACTCCGGCTGTGATGCCAAGAGTGGGTCCTTCCATTCCGATCAGCCATGCTGAGAAACCGGAGAAGTTCCATGGTGTGGACTTCAAGAGGTGACAACAGAAGATGTTGTTCTACCTGACCACGCTGGGTCGCGTAAGGTATCTCGCAGAAAATGCTCTGTCATGATGGTGGACTCGAGGACTGTGATCAGTCAAGTCCAGGAACTCCAGGTGATCTTGCATGAGATCTTTGCTGAGGGAATGGTACTGAGTGAGACCTTCCAAGTAGCTTGCATGATAGAGAAATTACCCCCTGCTTGGAGTAACTTCAAGAATTACTTGAATCACAAGCGAAAGGAGATGAAGATCGAGGATCTCATCATCAGGCTCCGAATCGAGGAAGATAACAGGAGTGCTGACAAAAAGCTGAGGAACTCCTTTGCCTCGAAGGCTAATGTGGTGGAGCATGGCCAGAATTATGGCTATAAGAAGAAGCAGAAAGGCAAGCTAGCTGCTAAAGGGTCCAATCTGGGACCTAAGGGAGGAATTGCCAAGAAACCAAAATTTCAGTTTCAAGGCAAATGCTTCAACTGTGACAAGACGGGTCACAAGTCATCGAAATGCCGCTAGCCACAATGGAACAGGCGCTCTCAGGCACATGTGACTGAGGTGGAGACGTTAGAGAGAGATGTGTCAGACATCAATCTCTCAGCGGTGGTCTCGGAGGTGAATCTGGTAGGGTCTAACCCTAAGGAATGGTGGGTGGATACTGGAGCTACTCGCCACATCTGCTCAGAGAAGAAGATGTTTACCACTTTTGAGCCGATTACAAACGGCGAGAAATTGTTCATGGGAAACTTTGCGACGTCAGAGGTGAAGGGAGAAGGCAAGGTCATCCTGAAGATGACATTTGGAAAAGAGTTGACTCTGAACAATTTCCTCTATGTGCCGGACATTAGAAAGAACTTGGTGTCAGGGTCACTCCTTAGCAAGCACAGATTTCGTATGGTGTTGAAGCAGATAAGGTCGTGCTGACCAAAGCTGGGATGTATGTAGGGAAAGGTTATCTTTGTAATGAGCTGTTTAAGCTTAATGTTGTAACTGTTGTCCCTACTATTAATAAAGTGAAAATCCCTTCTGCTTACTTACTTGAGTCTTCCTTTTTGTGGCATGGTAGACTAGGTCATGTTAATTACGATGCATTGCGTAGATTAATTAACCTAGACCATATTTCAGCTTTTCGAGTTAAGGTGAATCACAAGTGCGAGACTTGTGTTGAAGCAAAATTAACGAAAACTTTGTTTCAATCGATTGAAAGAAGTACAGAACCCCTTGGATTAATTCACAGCGATGTGTGTGATTTAAAATTCGTACAAACATGGAGTGATAATAAGTATTTTATTACTTTTGTCGATGATAGCACAAGGTTTTGCTATGTGTATTTGCTAAAGAGCAAAGATGAAGCCATTGATAAATTCATTCTTTATAAGAATGAAGTTGAAAATCAACTTGGTAGAAAAATTAAGGTGTTAAGAAGTGACCGAGGTGGTGAGTATGAATTACCATTTGGTGAATTCTGTGTCCAACACGGAATTATTCACCAAACCACGGCACCTTATTCGCCACAGCAAAACGGAGTTGCTGAGCGAAAGAATTGGACCTTGAAAGAAAAATGATGAACGCGATGTTAATAAGTTCTGGGTTGTCAAAGAACATGTGGGAGGAAGCAATTCTCTCTGCAAATTACATCTTGAATAAGGTACCGAGAAAGAAACTTGATAAAACCCCATATGAACTTTGGAAAGGTCGTAAACCTTCTTATAAATTCTTACGAATGTGGGGGTGTTTGGCAAAGGTTGCACTACCAACGCCAAAGAAGGTCAGAATAGGACCTAAGAGTTAAATCAAGAGTTAGTTGACAAATCAACGAGAGGAATGAGGCTAAAGCCTTTGGATGTATGAATTACCGTAATGGACACCCAACCTAGTTGACTGGAGATCCCAAGATCTAGGTTCAATGGGACAACCTAATTGTGTGTAATTAGTTGAAACACTGAGGAGATAAGTTCTCTTACCCATTCCTATGGTGAAACAGTGTTGCCTGTACAGGTTAAGGTTAAGCTATGCTTTTAATGACTCTTATGCGTTGGTATATCCAAGCAAGGTATGACAGGATACCTTTAGATAAAAGGTCACCTATGTAAGTGTGAAGTGGGGCCGCTTCTATAAGAATTGAGAAAGCAAAATTCTTTAGAACACTTACTGAACCAGGCGAGAGTTTAGGGCCAAAATGAACTCAATAGTGAGAACTGATTTGTGTTAGGAGAAATTCCTATGTGAAGTCTGTTGTCTCGGTTTACATGAGAGGCAGAACAGTTCAAGACATCATGTTCACTGTTCAGCTTGTAAATCTGATAGATTTTCACGAGGGAAGGTTCAAGTCCAAAAGCTACCTATCCTGTGTAGTAATTATCCAATGTACTCTCTCTCTCTCTCTCTTCAAGTCTTTGTTGTCTTCCATTTTGTGTTTTCCCTCTTCTAGTCTAGCCTCTGTTTTCCAAGCCACCTTATGCTTGTCTTTTAGGATGTGTTGGAGGAATTGGACCCTTTCCAACCTATTCTGATCTTACCTATTTGTAACTCATTTTGCTTAATACAATTGTTTACCTTCCAAACAAAAAAACAAAAGAAGGAAACAAAGTTGATGGGACGGGGAAGAGATGGAAGGTAGATTTAGGGAAAACCTAAGGTGATTTAGGCTTACTTATTTGGTTAGGAATACACACACATATATGTCTATATTTTGTATTTATGTATTATGCATGAATTATGAATATCTATACTATTACATGAAGCCAACCCTCAAGTTGGTGTGAACAAAAAAATGAAGCTGGCTCACATTTGTGATTTCCAATAATACCATTAACATAGTTATTTTTTACAACACTTTAATATTATTCCAAAAATAACTGTAGGGGTGAAATAGTAATTCATTAAATTAAGGCCATAACTGCCACGACAGTTACAACTACACCTTCCATCAGAAAAAAGGCGCATAGTTTCTTCTGGTTCGGGGTTTCCATCTCTGAAAGGCAATACCCGGCTTTCTTCTCCTTCTCCGGCCGCTTTACGCACAGGTAAGTACCTCCTCTATTTCCCCTCCAACCTTTACTTTTTTCTATTTGTATATATGTTTTCCTATTTGAATTTACCGATATACATTTTGGGGGCTATGTGTACATGATTAATATTGGCCAAAAAAAAAAAACGCATATTGAAAAACCACAGCCGGTGAAACGTAGTTTGATTTACGGTTATTTAATATCTATTTGATTTATTAAAGAGATAATCTACGTGTGCATGCAAGATAAATGTAAAGTAAGCAATAAAGCAAGACACGCAGATATACGTGGAAAACCCCAAGGAGGGGAAAAAATCACGGGAGGGAAGAATGCACTATAAACTATCGCAGAACAAAACGTTTCTCACAATCAAACCTAGATTCTTCTATGGTGATTCAGAATCTTTTTGTTGACTCCTCGTGGACTGCTCACTTCATATAGATGCCTTCTTAAAGATTCGACTCCACGAATCCTAAGAACTGTCACAGGACGCTTCCTTAGATCTTCCTCCAAACTTGCTTCTGAACGCCTTCAGAAGATTTCGCAAGATTTGTTAAACCAAAGAACTTTGAGGAAGGTTTAAGTCATCAATCTTGATCAACGGATCATTGATTTCCTCAAATAAAAACTCACTCACAATATTATCAACCCTCTCTGACTTTTTTGTCTCTTAAAGAAGCTCTGGATCATTAACACTTAGGTTGGACGCATAAAGACGTATTTATAATATTTCAGTACCAGCTCGCTCGAGCGGTCTTTTGAAGGCTACTGGAATTTTTAGACGCATTAGCTCGCTCGAGCCGGATGGAGGTCGCTCGAGCGGCCTTCAAATCTTCAGATCCGCAATATACTCTTCTGATTTCTTCTGATCCTTCAAATCTTCAGATCCGCAATATTCTCTTCTGATTTCTTTTGATCCTTCAAATCTTCAGATCCGCAATATACTCTTCTGATTTCTTCTAATCCGCAATATACTCTTCTGATTTCTTCTGATCCTTCAAATCTTCAGATCCGCAATATTCTCTTCTGATTTCTTTTGATCCTTCAAATCTTCAGAGCCGCAATACACTCTTCTGATTTCTTCTAATCTGATTCAACCACTCTCAAGCCTTATCTACCACGATTCTGGTATTTATCCAATACAACTTTGTCTTCAATAATAACTCTAAGTCATTTAAACTAATGAGAAAAAGAATTACAATTCATAATAATTCTAATTCTACCGGAAAATGCCAATCTTATAAAATATGGAATTTACAATCTCCCCCTTTGGCATTTCCGGGACCAAAATCACATCTAATTTTGATGAAGCATCAAAGGCAACATGGCTGAGAAGATGGCATGAAATCTGTAAACACATTAAGACTAACAAAAACTTGTGGAACCAGATTAGCATTGTAATGAAATAAAAAACTCAACCAATAACCATATAGCCAGTATTTAGAGAACGAAATAACAATTAATAGTAACTGTCATAGAGATAGCATATTTCTAGAGTTTCATAATGTCATGTACAAAAGTGAACTCAAAAGTGACCTCCCCCTAAATACTAGATCATATCAAAACAAGTCAGAATCATCAAAAATTCTCCCCCTTTTTGGTCATGGAAAGCAAAAGAACAGTCATAGAGGACGGCGTCGCAACTCACCAAGCATACTCTCAACAGTATGCTGAACGGAAGATAGAACTTGAGACTGTTGAGCCGAAACCTCTGCTTGAGCGGCGAAAGCTTGGCGAGACTCAGCAACAAAGGAGTGAAAGGACTGAGACAGCTCTGTTAACGTCTGAGTACGCGAAACACTAGGCTCAGCCGGCGTACTCGGCTCCCCCTGAGGTGGAGCCGCACCTCCTAAACCAGCTGCTAACTCAACCTCCTCGATGTCTGGGGCGGGGGGTGGATCATCCTGTCGCCGTCGATATTTAGGGGCACTTTGGGACAAGGTACGGGAAGTCAAAGGTGGTGCAAGGGGCAAGGGTGTGGAAGTCAGAGAAACAGAACGTGCCTCAAAGAGACGACACAAAAATCGGCCATAGGGAAGGCCATCCGTCTTCTGAGCAGAAGTGGTGGCAACCATCGCATTGAACAACACTTTCCCAATGTGCAAACGCAAGTTATTAGCAATGCAAAACATCAAATAGCCTCTATCTTGTGGAATTTTGGAATGATGACCATTCGGGTCGATATTGGCACAAATTATCCAATTTAACAATCTACAAGGCTCAGTTAAATCACCATGTTTAATATGACCCGGGCCCCATGGTCTCTGTGTCCCAGTCAGAAAAGACACAACAGCATCAAAATCAATGGGGGTAAGATCAGGGCGGTCGGCAATGGGGTAGTCAGCTAAGCGCCCGGACATAGGGCGAGCACCAATCGTGGTGGCTAAAAAGTCAGGAGTGATGTTAAACTCCACAAGACGCACATGGGTCCGAAAGCTTTCATTGTCTAAGTCCGTGACCACATGAGAGATGTTGGAATAAAATTATTGTACCTCGGTGGTGAAAATAAACCCAGTGTAGGGTAGAAAACCGGACAACTGTTGGCGTTCAAGCCATTGAAAGCCCACATGAGGACCAATTTTTTCATCCTCAACATTTCGCTCTCGAATTATGGGTCGCCCACTGTAGCTCTCTAAATAACGCTCATGTTTCCTTTTTGTTTTGAACTGGGTAGGATCAAACGGAGCTTGCCTTCCGATGGACTTACGTTTTCGTGTGGACGAAGCCATACCTGAAACGCAAGAAAATGCCAACAAACAAACACAAAGAAATAGAGACATTTGGTTAGACATGCAGTAATGCAGAACAGTAAATGGCAGCTCGAGCAAGCAAGCGTAAACACCATAGCCCAATAATGAGTAATGTAACAAGTTTAGCCAAAGTATAGCGCATGAAGACGAATACGTATCCCATCAATATATGGATTTTTAAGATATGTTGCAGAAATCGAACCACATTTGCAGCTGTGAGTCGACACACAAGGGCAATAGATATGTGACTTTGGCAACGAAGAACAAACACTGTGGACAAGCATACGAGAAACGTAAAAAATCGCAATAGCCGGTTCAAGACCAGTCAACATAAGTCAAAACGCAATTTTAGGGATGATTAACCAGTGAACAACGAACTGGACTCTCAGATTTTTGCCAACACATTGCATACCCAGTAGTCAAACAGGGAGAAGATGAACATCCATGCCTAAAAAACGAAGTGGACATCTAACAGGGGCCCAAATCAAAAAGCAAACGCATAAAATGTACCATGTGAAACCCTAAAGCAAGATTCAAGGACGTAATACCAAATCAGCAACCAAAATCGATGAGAATAAGGCGAAGCAGCGAGGTGAAGATTCGAAAACCCTAGGTGATGTTACACGACCATGGCAGTGTAAAAATGCAAAACAGAGAGAAGAGAGAGTACCTGAGATCGATTGATCAAGGGAGGAGAGAGAAAACGGCCGAAATCACCCACGAAATCGCCTGAGATAGAGAGAGAGTAGAAAGCTTCGAAGTCTGAGAAGAACAGACCGCGATCTGGGTTTTCTGGGTTTTAAACTCTCGCTCGAGCGAGGGACACACTGCTCGAGCGGTCTCTGCCAATTTGGAAAAATATATATATTTTAAAACACTCGCTCGAGCGATGTACCAACCGCTCGAGCGGTCTAAAAAACTTTATTTTTCATTTGATTTTAAAATTTCGCTCAAAGGCATTAGATAGACACACAGCAGGGCCAGATTGATAGAACAATATTTCCGTCATGTCTTGTCATAAAAGATATCACCAACGCAACACATAATCTATTCAGGCAGAACGTGTTCAAACATATAAGGACATTAGAACACCAATACATGATGTGATGAAGGAATATCAACGGGTGTGTGTGTGTGCAGTAGGTTACTTAAGGCACAGAAGTCAATTTCGAACGAAGATCTTTGAAAGCACATAGACTCGAAATACTCAAGGAGGCATCACACATGAAGTCAAACCAAACCAAGTCCTGCAAGATGTATGGTGAACAATTAAACTCCCCCTTAGTACTTAAACCACCTTATATCAAATAAATGCCAAAGATCCGAAATTTTCTTTTGAGGATCGGCTTTTCCGAGACTATGAATTTTGCACTTTCATTGGTGGCTTTCACACTTTTGAGAGTGGTAGCCATCTCCAAAGAGACCAACAAAGGAGTTACTTTAGAGTAACTAATCATGGAAGCTTTCACACGCTTCTCAAAGGTAGCCCTTTCCTCGAGTCAATATGATTTTATCAAAATCAAACAAGGGGATTAATTGTTCAAGCAGCACAATAGGAATTCTGGTCTTAGGTCAATCATTATGTAACAATCTCAAGAGTAAAACAAAATCCCATGTGATTCAAGACCTAATGCCAAAAGATTCTGTAACAAGAGATACTGTTTGTGTACACAATTCCTTTACTCAACAAGCATGTAAAAGTGTTCTGAGCCCAAATACTTGTGACAGTTAAGTCATGAAACAGATAAGCATGTCAACAATGATGAGCAATTTTAGGAAAGAGTATGAAAGAGAATTATCTCATAAAAAAGAGTCTGATATGAACACTATCCAAATAGAAGAGCTAAAAAAAATGAACAAGAAAGAACAAATATTTTATTTTATTTATTTTTATTTTTAAAGAACACAATCAATCAATGGAGCAGATCCCTACAAAATTCCTAAGGTACTCAAAACGAAGAGGATCTAAGGGTTTTGTGAACAAATCAGCTTTCTGGTGTTCTGTTTTGATGTATTCCATAGTGATGGAACCATCCTCGACAAGTTCTCGAATAAAGTGATGACGAATGTCGATGTGTTTAGTGCGAGAGTGTTGGACCGGATTTTTCGAGATATTAATTGCACTAGTGTTATCACAGAACAAGGTAATGTTACCCTGTGGTATCCCATAATCCTGGAGCATCTGTTTCATCCATAGCAATTGAGTACATGCACTTCCGGCAGCAATGTATTCAACCTCAGCAGTTGACAATGATATAGAATTTTGTTTTTTACTGAGCCAAGCAACCAAATTATTCCCTATGTAAAAACATCCTCCAAAACTGCTCTTCCTGTCATCGGTACATCCTGCCCAATCTGCATCAGAAAATCCTGCTAGATTTCCATTAGTATCTCTTGTGAACCAGATTCCGTATTCAGCTGTACCGGAGACATATTTGACAATGCGTTTGATAGCAAACAGATGAGATTCTTTAGGACACGACTGATAGCGAGCACAAACACCTACACTAAAAGCTATGTCCGGACGACTCGCTGTTAAGTATAGCAGACTGCCTATTATACTGCGATATAGGGTAGGGTCAACCTCTATACCATTAACATCTTTAGATAATTTTACAGTGGTACTCATTGGAGTTCTAGCATGTTTGGATGATTCAAGACCAAATTTCTTTACAATACCATGAGCATATTTGGTTTGGGAGATAAATAAGCCATTATCTAATTGCTTAACTTGAAGCCCTAAAAAATATGCAAGTTCACCCATTATGACCGGCTCTGATACCAATTGAAAACCACAGCCGGTGAAACGTAGTTTGATTTACGTTTATTTAATATCTATTTGATTTATTAAAGAGATAAATCTACGTGTGCATGCAAGATAAATGTAAAGTAAGCAATAAAGTAAGACATGCAGATATACGTGGAAAACCCCAAGGAGGGGAAAAACCACGGGAGGGAAGAATGCACTATAAACTATCGTAGAACAAAAAGTTTCTCACAATCAAACCTAGATTCTTCTATGTTGATTCAAAATCTTTTTGTTGACTCCTCGTGAACTGCTCACTTGATATAGATGCCTTCTTCAAGATTCGACTCCACGAATCCTAAGAACTGTCACAGGACGCTTACTTAGATCTTCCTCCAAACTTGCTTCTGAACGCCTTCAGAAGACTTCACAAGATTTATTAAACCAAAGAACTTTGAGAAAGGTTTAAGTCATCAATCTTGATCAACGGATCATTGATTTCCTCAAATAAAAACTCACTCACAATATTATCAACCCTCTCTGACTTTTTTGTCTCTTAAAGAAGCTCTGGATCATTAACACTTAGGTTGGACACATAAGGACGTATTTATAATATTTCAGTACCTCGCTCGAGCGGCCCCCCAGCTCGCTCGAGCGGTCTTTTGAAGGCTACTGGAATTTTTAGACGCATTAGCTCGCTCGAGCGGGATGGAGGTCGCTCGAGCGGCCTTCAAATGTTCAGATCCGCAATATACTCTTCTGATTTCTTCTGATCCTTCAAATCTTCAGATCCGCAATATACTCTTCTGATTTCCTTTTATCCTTCAAATCTTCAGATCCGCAATATACTCTTCTGATTTCTTCTGATCCTTCAAATCTTCAGAGCCGCAATATACTCTTTTGATTTCTTCTAATCTGATTCAACCACTCTCAAGCCTTATCTAACACGATTCTGGTATTTATCCAATACAACTTTGTCTTCAATAATAACTCTAAGTCATTTAAACTAATGAGAAAAAGAATTACAATTCATAATAATTCTAATTCTACCGGAAAATGCCAATCTTATAAAATATGGAATTTACAATCTCCCCCTTTGGCATTTCCGGGACCAAAATCACATCTAATTTTGATGAAGCATCAAAGGCAACATGGCTGGGAAGATGGCATGAAATCTGTAAACACATTAAGACTAACAAAAACTTGTGCTGCTCCAACAAATTATCAGAAAAACGAATTATTCCAGAGGTTATCAATTGCAGGCGTGCTGCTCCAACAAATTATCCCTCTTACGCCGTGTGCCGTATGTGTGGTGTTCCACTGCCCTGTGAACACTTATCCATTCTCGCAATGCCACGGTCTCTTTTTACTTAAAAAAAAATCCCAATAGAGGTGGTGATTGAACAAGACGGCGGAGGAAATGAACAAGACGGCTGATTAATTGACGGAGTCTATTGTGCTCTCCAAGGATATCATAGCAGGTAATTGCACTATGATATAAATTGTGCTTTCCTTTTGGGGCACTATCGATTACCAGTGGTGTATTGTTTGATTATTGTCATTCACAAATTCTGAAAAAAAAAAAAACTTTAGTAAGTTGATTGAAGCATAAAAACACAGTTGATTGCAAGAAATCCTGAACATGCTTACTGTTCTGCCTATGTATCTCCGTTAACTTTTCAAAGGTTATATACTATATCAAAGCAACACTACAGTGAAAGCAACTGGGTTCGTGAAAGATCGACAAATCAACCAAACACTGTAAATTTCACTCTTAGATTGCCTGCATTGTTTGATATCTTTTTTCTCTTACTTTGACGTCAAATCATCAAAACACTTTTTCCATTTTTCCATTTGCCCAATAGATGACCGACAAATTAAATTTTGTTCGGCAAAGGGAGTGGTGCTTTAGCCTAAGAAGGCAAAGGGAGTTAAAGATTTAACTTAGTTTTTTTTTTTTAAAAAAAGTGCATAATATGGCGTGTTTATTTTTAATTACACCAACATACACATAATTTTAAGCATACATCATCAATTATTTTCTTTGTTGTCAATTATAGACAATTCACCAAAAAAAAAAAAAATTGATTTAAAATGATTGTTCTGTTTTGTTTACTGCAGCCATAAGATATTGTTGCGCCGTTGCTCACTCTTAAGTGGAAGGACAAGATTGCAGAAGAGTTGACAAAGTTCGTTGTGTTTTGTTTTGATATCTTACAAGGTGATGGAAATGCAATATAATTAGTGGTTATTTTTGTCTAAGCCTACGCGCTCACGCATTGCGTGGGCATCGGTTGCTATTATGTATCGATATGTACATGTATACAACATAATGTGCGTGAAACATATTGGATGCATGTACATGTTTGCAATGTGCGTGCACACCGTGTACGCTATGCACGCGAATCAAAATGTGATTGAATGATATGCCAATTTTAAATTCTAGTAAAAAAGAAATTATAATTAATGATTTATTTAATTCGGGTCCTTACACCGCATGAAAAACATATGAGATCACAAGTTTAGAGAGTGAGAGGATAGTTCAGGGAGAGACAGTAAAAGAGGTGTATTGGGTCCCAGGGTCAAATGGTTCAACAAGCTTTCAAAAAATTAAATTAATTAATAAATTTTCCAATCGATAAGATAGGATCCGATGGGCCTTGACCCGCCCGTCATGTCACGACCCTACACAATGGACCGACCAAACAAACAGAATTCTTCCAAAAATACCTCTTAAACTTGTTCTCCGTAACCTCTGTGGTACCAAATACTAGCAATAAACTCATGCTATGCACGGGTCAATAAATATATATGTAACTAATATAAAATCATAGAACACATATATTTATCTTATTTGTATTATTTAAACGCACAACTTATCACTATATAAATTAATATGTAAAAAATAAATTTAATATAACATATTCGTTCAAAGTCAATGACAGAGTAAAAAGACGAAATAAAGAGAGAACTGATTAGCATACATGAAATGGTAAAGATAATTTGAATCTAGCCATAAGGAAAGAATAGTTAAATAAGAAAAAAAAAATTATAACTATTCTTTGCTTGAAAATTTAAAATTTGATCAATTTAAAAAATCTAAAAACTTTTAATCTAATTTTTTTTTTTACTTTTGTTTATTTTTAAAAATAAATTTTATATTTAAAAATATAAAAATTATATGAATAACAGTCAAGATAGATTTTTATAACAACAAAGTATCTATTATTATTTATGAAGTTATGAATTGATTGTACTGTCATCGCAGAGATATATCTAGATTAAATTAAGTAAGTTGAAGTTATATTTTAATCAACTCATCGTAGGCACGTTAGTATGTTTTTACCCGCTGTAAAATCACCCATCTTTAAAATCGAAGAGTTAGATAATTTTCTAAATAATTTTAATTTGGTCAGTTAAATAGATTGACTGTTAAAAATAAATCTAAATAAGGTAAAATAGAAAGACAAAAAAGATTAAAATAAATTCCTTCGTAGATGTATTTTTTTTTAAATTTAAACTAAAAGGATACAAGAACAGGTCACCTAATGTTAAGGATAAGAGCAACGAAAGTGAAGAATTAAACTAGAGTAAAATATTTACTTCATCCCTAAAATATGCTCAAAAATTTTAAAATGTCCCTAAACTATTAATTTTATTTACTTAGTACCTAAACTATCGATTTGGACTTTATGCAGTCCAATTACTTACATTCGTCTAAGATCCGTTAAAAATCATTAAGAGGAGGGTTTAACTGTAATTTCATTCTGTTAGAAGGGGGTTTAAGTGCAATTTTAGTCTCTAAGAATTAAAAAATAAATAAAATATTTACGCCGTTCCTAAAGTATACTCAAAAATTTTAAAATATCCCTAAACTATCAATTTTATTTACTTAGTCCCTAAACTATTAACTTGATGATTTAGGGGTGTGTTTGGTTGCTTGTTTGGAAAATTTTTGCCAAACAAGTTTCTAGAAAAAATTTCTCAAACAACTTCATCTCTTTATAAAAGAAGAGAGAGAAAGATATACCTCGAAAACGCCGAAAAAAATTAACTTTCAGATTTTTTCTAGAACACTTATACTAAATAACATCTCAGAGTTTTTTTTTTCAAAAATTATTTCAGAAACACTCGACCAAATATACCCAAGGATTGGTCTTTTAAGTGCAAAGACACAAAACCAATCTATTACTTCTGGAACGAGTTGAATACAAAAAAATAATCAGTTGAATACAACTCATAGCACTAATTGTTGAAGTAATAGATAAGGTCTCCTACCATATAAATAGACTTAAAAAAAAAAAACAAGTAAAAAGTGAGCTTACATTACAAATTGGCTATTGTCCTATCTATTCAATTTTTGTGTAAACGAAAAACTCTCTCAATATAAAAATTGAAACATTCATAACATTAATAATATAACTCAAACACTTTTCCAAAATCATCATTCAAAATATAACAAAATATAGAATCAGACTGGTTTACAAATGACTAAAATATAAATTCAACTTAACAAAATATAAATACACCAAATGCCAAATATCTTTAAGTAGAGTATGCGCCAAAAAATGATAATCTGTTTCCCTATTACTTGCAAAAGACCAATTCTTAGGTCGTGCCCTTTTCCGTGGCTTTGCAAGTTTGACCGTTTTGCTCTTTTCCTCCACATTTTTGACAACTCAATTGCTTCATCTGCTTCTTAAGTTGGTGCCTTCTAGTTATTTTTCTTTACCCTTCCCTTTGCCTTACTCATCTGGTTCTTTTCTCCTAATTTTCGTGGGTTTTCCAATCTTTTTAGTGTAATATGGAGGTTTAATTGGATGCTTGTCCACTGGCTCCCACATGTCCATGCCATTCATTGGATACATCACATGCTTATAGGTTTGGATGTAGGTCTTCTTAGAGTAGTAATTATGCACATATGGAGGTTTAGGGACTAAGTAAATAAAGTTGATAGTTTAGGGATATTTTAAAAATTTTGAGTATAGTTTAGTGACAAAGTAAATATTTTATTTATTTTTTAATTCTTAGAGACTAAAATTGCACTTAAATCCTCTCCTAACGGACTTAAATTGCAGTTAAACCCTCCTCTTAACGATTTTTAGCGGATCTTAGACGGATATAAGCAATTGGACTAAATAAAGTTCAAATCGATAGTTTAGGGACATTTTAAAATTTTTGAGCATAGTTTAGGGATGAAGTAAATATTTTACCCAATTAAACTAAGTATATCTGAATCTTGTTAGATGAGTAGTATTTATACTTAAATAATTCTATGGCATATTAAGTTGGATAATAAAAAATTACTAAATTTTATTTACATTTATACTCACCTCTTGAAGTTAAATTGGATAAAATCTTAATTTTGCTATGAATTCATATTTTTATAAAAATTTGAAAGTATATTAATTGAAACTTATATATGCTTTTTAGTTAAGTTTTAGATAGGGCACTGATAATTTATTTTTAAATAATATGTATTTAATTAATAATTTTTTTATTTTTATTTTTTTCATATTTTTACATATAGGTTGCATTTATTTTTTTAAATTGTAGTATATATAGATAAATATCGCGTTAACTAATTTTGTAAAAATTATATTTATTTGGTTATTCTATACCAAGAAATTATTGAGACTATTTTCATAGTAAAGTAAAGGATAAAGTGATTCATAATTAGACAATCTCCCGTTCAAAAGTTGTTCTTATTTACTAATGTAAACTATTACCGTTCTTGAATTTGATATTTTATTTTTATTTTTTTAGAGGTCAATTGAATGGATACTTGATCAAATTAGTTTAATTATTAAGATGCTAATTTTAATATTTAAATATAAAATAGAGTTTAAATGAGATACTGAAGATGTTATAATTGCACATGTTATGAAAGCTACATGCTTTACATTTGTTCTGTAAGAATTTATTATTAAAATTTTAAGAAAAATATAGATTGGCGGGATGAAAAAAATTTTATTTTATTTTACACGTCCTGTGCATAGCACGGGTTTTTGCTAGTTGTTTATTATTTTTGAGGGACAAATCCAACAAGGGCAACTCATCTCATGCCGTAATGGTAAGTGCCTAAGACAAAGATTGATTTCAATCACATATTCATTGATCTTTTATTTAATTACACATTAAAGATTTTTTGTCATTTTTATATTGCCAAAAGTTATATTCCAGATACTAATGTTAATAAGTGACTCCACGAGGAAGAAGCTGTAGGAATTAAAATCCAGTTAACCTAATTAGTATTTTTACCAAATAAATTGGCAAGCGTTTAGCTTGGCCAAAAACTGCTTTTGTGCGCACAAATGTTGCGAGTTGATAATTATATTCGTCGACCTGAGAAATGTGATTAAATTATAATAAAAAGATTGGATTAAGAATAAGTACTAAATTCGAATAGCTCGGAACCATCTAATCGGATAAGGATGAGAAGTGCTGAGCCAAATTAATTTATAATGAGAAGTTAAAGTTGAATGAAACTCTAACTCTAAAAGATAAGAATTCGGAGAGTCCGAAAAATACTTATCTTGTTAGTGGCCAATTATGACCAAGTCTCTAATCCATCTTTAATTACCAATTAGGAGATAGCGGTATTCGCATCTTTTCTGACAAATGCCCAGAAAAATAAAAAAAGCCGGTAAAATATTTTACCCGTTAAGACTTTTACCGGCGTTTACAAAACGCCGGGAATTCTCCTTTTTATTGTAGTGTGTATACATATACAACATAATGTGCGGAAAACATATTGGATACGTGTACATGTTTGCAATGTGCGTGCACGCGGTGTACGCTACGCACGCGAATCAAGATGTGATTGAATGACATGCCAATTTTAAATTCCAATAAAAAAGAAATTATAATTCATGATTTATTTTATTCAGGTCGTTGCACCGCATGAAAAACCTAAGAGATCACAAGTTTAGAGAGTGAGAGGATAGTTTAGGGAGAGACGGTAAAAGAGGTGTGTTGGGTCCCAGGGTCAAATGGTTCAACAAGCTTCCAAAAAATTAAATTAATTAATAAGTTTTCTAATCGATAAGATAGGATCCGATGGGCCTTGACCCGCCCATCATGTCACGACCCTACACAACGGACCGACCAAACAAACGTAAGTCTTCCAAAAATACCTCTTAAACTTGTTCTCCGTAACCTCTGTGGTACCAAATACTAGCAATAAATCCGTGCTATGCACGGGTCAATAAATATATATGTAACTAATATAAAATCATAGAACACATATATTTATCTTATTTGTATTATTTAAACGCACAACTTAATCACTATATAAATTCATATGTAAAAAATAAATTTAATATAACATATTCGTTCAAAGTCAATGAGAGAGTAAAAAGACGAAATAAAGAGAGAACTTATTAGCATACATGAAATGGTGAAGATAATTTGAATCTAGCCATAAGGAAAGAATAGTTAAATAAGAAAAAAAATTATAACTATTCTTTGCTTGAAAATTTAAAATTTGATCAATTTAAAAAATCTAAAAACCTTTAATCTTTATCCTTTATCCAAAAAAAAAAAATATATATATATATATATATATATATATACACAGAGAGAGAGAGAGAGAGAGAGAGAGAGAGAGAGAGAGAGAGAGAGAGAGAGAGAGAGAGAGAAAGAGAGTAGTAAGTATTTAGAAAACATAACTTATTACTAAACATAGTTAAAAACTTTTAGATGTTTAGATAAAATCCAAATGGATAAGTTTTGAAGTTTTGATAATCTTTTCGAATTATAAATTTATAATGTTATTATTTGATCTCAAAAAATTTCTAAACAAATAAATTGATATTTTTTTATTAGTACCAAATTTTGGTACCAAATATGGCCTACTTTTAAGTCAATTATTTATTCATTTAAATGTAAACGCTTATCCCAAACCAAATACATCATGTTTATCTCCACATGAAATTGAATTTTTTTTCCTTAAATTTAACGATATTTTAGGACTGGAATTGTAGTTTCTGTAGAATCCTTTATTGTGCAGGATTCATTAAATGACAGGTCCAGCTAGATCCTATATTTCCTAATCGTGTTTTTGGTAGATAAGTATCTTTTTAATTGGGTTATTAGTAGATAAGTATTCCCTTCTACTACTAACATTCCATAAATTAAGTGATAATTTCTTAACAGATTCTGTACCAATCTCTTCCATATATACATCTGTATATTATTGCTGTGGAAGGTTGAAAGTTCAGACGTTTATATTCAAAAAAAAAAATATGAGAGAAATTATTAACATCAAACGGTTTCAAGCACCAAAACATGATCAAGTGCATATCCTTTCACTTCCACTATTATTTTCCCTAGTTTCTGTTAAATGAATTGTTTAGTTTTACTTATGATTTTAGCAATGGAAGTTGGCCATTGATTTTCAATATTCGTGAAATTTGACTATTTTCCAATTTTGATGATTAATGAATTTCAAGACTTTTTTCTTTCTGTAGAAAGATTGCGTAGAAGTGCCTCCATGGCTGACGATGATGTACGATACTGTGTACTTTGCCGTGTGCATCGCTCATCCAAACACGAAGAAGAATGAGTTGGATCGTTTTTGCATTGATTGTATTCAAGCTTTCTGTTGCCATTGTCTTCCTACCCATGCTTGCCACACATATGTTAAGGTCGGCTGAAACAAACATTATTTTCATCAACGTATATTGAAGTTTTTAAGTTTAGTTTTTCGTCGCGAGGTAACACTAATTTGTATTCTATCATGCATGTTCAAGATTAGAAGATATGTGTACTGCGAAGTGATCAATAGGCAAGACTTATGCAAACTCTTCGACTGTTCAGGCATACAGGTTCGTTATTTGAATTTCATGAATTCTTCTTTACACGATTACAAACGTTTTTTTTTTTTTTTTTTTCATTTTTTGAATCGTTTCCATTGTCGTCACTTGTATTTGATTTTGTCAAAGAAAATAGATTGTTTACTATAAAAGAAATTCTCTTCAAAATATGTACTGACAAGGATTATTCATAGTAATGACGTTAGCTTTTCAATAAAGTTCATACTGTCACACTTTCTTGTATATATCATCAACCACTTTGATTGGAGAGTAGATATTAATACTTTGGATCCCTAATACAAACCAATTTTAAAGAGGTCATGCTAGTTAATTAGTATATGGCGGCATTTTTTACAATATCGCTTTAATTATTTTCTATGTTTCTTTCCCTCCGCTATAAATGCCTTTATATAAATCGCCGATAAAAAGAAAACCTTTCACCTTGTCCAGTACTATTCGTTTGCAGGCGTATCATACAAACAGAACAAAAGTTTTGTTCTTGAAGCAAAGGTCGCATCAACAGTCGCAACTACACGGCCAACAAATTAAGTCGAGGGACCGTAGTTGCATCATTTGTCAAAGAAGTTTGCAAGATGTTTCCCTATATTGTAGTATTGCGTGCAAGGTAAGTTTCTTCTTCAACAACAACAACTGGTATCTTTTTGTGTGTTTAGTTCTTATTGATTGAAAATTTAAGGAAAAGCAAGAGTTAATTTAAAAATGCAAAACTCTTTAGCTAGAAGTTTCAATCAATACCGTTAGGAATAGAAAAAGCAAAACTTTACTAATTGGGTAGGGTTTGTAATACACGGGTTGCCTTCCCTTTATATAGGCTCCAGGCCCTCCATCTTTGAAAATGGACGGCTATAATTATCTCGATCTAATAATGCCTTTCAGAATATTCCTAAAAAATATTTAACCATTACGAAATCTCCATAATCCTTTCAGAATTCTCAAATCTTTTGGACTCTCCAAAAATCTGTAGGTTCACTGTACTTTTAGAAACTTTCAAAATGTTCCCCAAACAATTTTTCACATTCTGAAACATTTCGTAATCTAGACTAATTTAAATAATTCTACACTTCTGTTTTTGGAATGGCGAAGACGAAAGTTCATGGATCTCAATAATATTACATGGATCTCATTACCGTAGAAATCAATGAGCTCACCTCGATTAATTTTTGGAGGATCAATCTCACCGTCTACTTTTAGAAATCACAATTAAAATCAGCGCATGTCCCTATATGGATTAACCCTATAAGAGTTTATAAGATTTTGAACTTGATACCTTAAGAGGGGAGCAAAAATCCTAAGTCTCACGCCTTAACCACCAGACCATAGCAAAACTATTATTTAAAAGGATATTTCACCAAAAGATTGTAAATTAAGCCAATACACAATAATATATATATATATATATATATATATATATATATATATATATATATCTACAAATTTTTATATGATATCCATAGCACTATATATTTTATTTGCCTAGAATAGGATAAAATTACCTACCCCTCTCTCTATCCATATTTTATCCTCCTATCTTCTATATTCAATTTATATTTACAAGAATAATATTATTAATTATAAAAATATCATCCACTTACTCATATCTCTCATATCCACCATCTTCCAAAAGTATTGAAACAAACTTTTTATAACTATTCATCCCTTTCTAACAAATATCTCATTATACTATATATATTCATCCCTCTTACTATATTCAACACACTTTTCTAAAATTTTGAATGCTAAGAAATAGGTTGTAACTATTTGTGTTGTGCAGGCCATACCCTATCTTGTTGTGCTGACTCTCAAACTTTTCGATCGTATCTTTGTCGTAGTAATTGTGCTGGCTTGGCCCAATTTATACTTGTAATACTTCTTAGGCCGGAAAATACTCAACTTAAAAGATCTGTTACAATTTTGTCCTCTTTCTCAAGTTTTAATTATCAATACAAACGTATAAAACATATAGAAGAAGCCATATAATATGACGTTTGTGTACGAACGACCTACTAGGGTTCAATGTGACCTCAGATATTGTATTCGACTTTGTCATTTATTCAGACTTTATTTACTTGTCAGCTATGGATATAAAATTTGGAGAACTGTTATATCTTCTTGAAAAACGATAAAATTATCACATCCGCTCTCTCATTCATATCTATAATTTAAAAATGCAAAACTCTTTAGCTAGAAGTTTCAATCAGTACCGTTAGGAATAGAAAAAGCAAAACTTTAGGAATTGGGTAGAGACACGGGTCTGCCTTCCCTTTATATAGGCTCCATCTTTGCAAATGGACGGCTATAATTATCTCGATCTAATAATGCCTTTTAGAATATTCCTAAAAAATATTTAACTATTACGAAATCTCCATAATCTAGAAAATAGGAGTCTTTTAGAATTCTCAAATCTTTTGGACTCTCCAAAAACCTCTAGCTAGGTTCACTATACTTTTAGAACTTTTCAAAATGTTCCCCAAACAATTTTTCACATTCTAAAACATTTCCTAATTGAAATAATTATACACTTTTGTTTTTTGGAACGGCGAAGACAAAAGTTCATGGATCTCAATAATATTACATGGATCTCATTACCATGGAAATCAATGCGCTCATCTCAATTAATTTTTGGAGGATCAATCTCGATTCTTGTATTGACTAACCCTATACGAATTGATAAGATTTTGAACTTGATATCTTAGGAGGGAGCAAAATCTTAAGTCTCACGTCTTAATCGCCAGGCCATAGCAAAACTATTATTTAAAAGGATATTTCACCAAAACAAAATTAAGTCAATTCACAATGACACACACACACACACATACACATATATATCCACAAATTTTAATGTCTGTATAATCATGTATATATGTACAATATTATTATTGTTGCCAGAGCATACCTCGTTGAGAAAAATTACAAGAATCATGATAACTAAACGGAATAGTTCAGATTAAAACTCGAAGAATGGTATCAATTAATTAATAAAACAGGATTAAATCTAGAAAAATATATACGTAAATCTTAAATCTTTTTGGTATCAGTAGAATTATACATTTATATTCATATATTTGAGAAACCAGATAAAATATACATTTTTTATTTGGTTGGTTCTTGTCTTCAAGATTTTGTTCAATTTTAATCATGCATTTTACATGTTGTCTGTAATCAGTCAAACGGATAAAAGATACTGTTGCTCTTTCACGAAAAATGGTCAAGAAAAAACACACATATCATGTGAGAGTTTATACATTGGGGAGTGTATGAGTAAAATTTTATACATTGGGGAGTGAAATGTGAGAGTGGTAATTAATTTGACTTGAATATTCTTACAACTTTGTCCAGTTTAGTTATTTCATGTTAAAATAGTTATAATTAATAAAATTTAAGTTTTATGGGGGAAATTTCGTAAAACATTTTTGTTACGGCGCTTCAACTTTTAGTTTGCACCAAAAGCGATAGCCCATCGATTCTTAAAAGAGAAAAACTCATTTAATGTAATTAAATTTCATGGGTCAATCGAATTTATCGATAAATATGATTTTTTGCCGCATGTATGCTCGTGTATTACTGTGCTTCTACTACGTGCTCCAAAACCATGGCCATGCCCTAAGGCCATGTTTTTTAGCGATCAAATAAGGGTTCATTACTTATCACCTTAGACATGGCTATTTGGATTGTCGTACCTAGATATTACATGCATCTTTGAACTTCGTGTGTGTGTATATATATGATATCCATAGTACTATTTTATTTGCCTAGAATAGGATAAAATTATCCTAGCCCTCTCCCTATCTATATTTTATCCTCCTTCTATATTCCATTTATATTTACAAGAATGATATTATTAATTACGAAAATATCATCCACCTGCTCATATTTTTCATATCCATCATCTTCTAAAAGTATTGAAACAAACTTTTTATATAACTATTCATCCCTTTCTAACAAATATCTCATTATACTATATTCATCCCTCTGACTATATTCAACACACTTTTCTAAAATTTTAAATGCTAAGAAATAGGTTGTAACTATTTGTGTTGTGCAGGCCATACCCTGTCTTGTTGTGCCGACTTTAAACTTTTCGATCGTATCTTTGCCGTAGTAATTGTGCTGGCTTGGCCCAATTTATACTTGTAATACTTCTTAGGCCGGAAAATACTCAACTTAAAAGATCTGTTACAATTTAATTTGTCCTCTTTCTCAAGTTTTAATTATCAATACAAACGTATAAAACATCTAGAAGAAGCCATATAATATGACATTCGTGTACGAACGACCTACTAGGGTTCAATGTGACCTCAGATATTGTATTCGACTTTGTCATTTATTCAGACTTTATTTACTTGTCAACTGTGGATATAAAATTTGGAGAACTATTATATCTTCTTGAAAAACGATAAAATTATCAGTATCAATTTCCTCTCTCATTCATATCTGTAATTTCCTTATTTTGTATTCTTTTCTATTTATAGAAATAGCAGTATCAATTAAGAGAATATAAGTATCAACTACGAAAATACCATTTACATACTCATATCCTACATATTAATTCTCCTACTTAAAAGAATACAACCAATAAAATTCTTTATGTTATTCACCTCTCTCAAATAAATCTTCCTTCTAACGTATCTCTCTCATTATATTTTTATCTCTTCTAAAGTTTTAACAGCTAACAAATGGTTCATTAGTGTGAAGGGCGGATCCACCAATGAAAAGAGAGAAGGGGGTGGATGTGTTTTAGGGGGGCAAACTCTCACAATTTGACCCCTATGAACATGCAATCACCAAAATAATTGCACTAGTGATGCGGTTATTGTAAAATTATCAAAGAATGAGTTTACTAGCACGTCACATTAAACATCCAATTATACATCATGCCTACATAACATGCATATCACGCAATTTCTATATTAAATATAAAGTATAAAAGTAGACCCCATAAATTTCGATCTATGTGTTAAAATTAATGGATGTCATGAGTAGTATGACATGACATGTTGGTAGAACTCATTATCAAATCATCAATTCTCATTAAGTCTCAGAAGCAATAAAACATTCTCTAAATGACTTCTCTTCTATCCTTGTTTAGAGCCTGCAGGTTTTTTTTTCCTTGCATGATTAATCAGTGATTAGGCTTTTGGTTGCTTTGATTTTTTATGCTGTTTTCTTGAAAGTTGGAGCTTTTGATTCCTACTTTAATCTTAGGGCTGTCCATTAGATGCATTTGGATAATTCTACTCAACATGTAGATTGTATATTAAAATTGAGGCTTTTCATTTCCAAAGCAAATCCTATACAACCTATAAAGCATAGCCTTTAAAGAGAATAGACTTTTAATAAGGACATTAGCACTAAGTTGTGTGGTTCCGCCTCAAGATATTTTTGCTCTGGCCTCTGTGTTGAAGTTCAAATCCACCATTACTTAAGGTACATTATATGTGGTTTCTTTCATGTAGCCTAAAGAGAAGTAAAGTATAAGTTGCTAGGAATTATATTTTGGGTCTCATAAGGAGGATGCACCAACTTTTGTCCCAATCCTCATCATACTGTATTTCATTTCTCTTCCTACAGGTTTCTGCTATTTGCAGAGGTGAACACAAAGACAGAATCATTGACGGCCAACAAGATCCAACTAGCGGCAAAAATGAAAGTCTAAAGAGGAGAAAACGGTGCAGCGACAAAGAAGACCTACTAAAGTCATCAAACAAAAGACAGAGAGCCAAAAAAGGAATCGCTGTAAGGGCTCCAATGTTTTGAACTAGCATATAGAGTATGAAGAGATTTGTATTAAATATGGGAGCGAGAGGACGTCATCACTTTTAAATCTTATCTCTTTTTGCTATCGATAGGATCATAGATTCATATCTTTTGGAAACCCTGCCTATAAGCATAGCTTGTTAATCCAAAATTGCTTTCTTTATTTTAGGTGACTATTTATGGTGCCTAACTGTATTAAATTTTTTTGGGGACAACTATAAATGTATACTAAATATACATTTTCCTTTTGATTGGTTATTGTCTTCAAAATTTGCCCTATTTCAATCATGCATTTTACATTTCGTCTCTGATCAGTCAAACGGGAAAAAATGCTGGCTTGTTTGACGAAAAGGGGTCGAAGAACAAAGCTACTTACACGCGTATCATGTGAGAGTTTATACACGTATTTTACATCTGGGTTTGATTTCAAGGACAAAATAGTACATGTATAGATATTCTAGTCAACTACGTTGAATTAACTCAGTCTCATATTGCTTTGTATACATATGATACATGTATATGTTGTTGTGCCTTAAGGAACAAAACCCATGTTGGAAAAAATGTATTTTAATCCATAATTTTGGTGAATTTGTCCCAAAGATTAAGGGGTCCCTTAAGACCACATGAGGTGAGTCTTAGTGGGTTTGTGTACTCCCATATGAGGAGTTTAAACCTTGAAAAGAATGGTTAAAATCCATTAAGGTTTGAATGAGAAATTGATTCTCCAATATGCACCATGCGGGAGCTAGGGTGATAGGTCGCGCACGCCGCTGCAGCCGCCTGCCTTGGTCCATGGCTCATGGGTCTAGGTTTGGGCTTTGCTTGGCTTGGCTTGGTGTGGTGTGGTCCTTGGGCCCTAAGCCCAAGAGGTTGGGTTTGCTCGCTTCGGCCAGGTAATGGGCTTGAGTCCATATAGGTGTGTATTTAAGATGAGAGATCAATTTGAAAATAATAATTAATTTCTAATTTAAAACCAAATTTAATTTTTTATTTGTTGTATAAAATTTATTCTGATATTAAATCTAGAATTTATTTCTAGATTTGTAACCACAGAATTTATTTTGAAAATAAATTTTATAATTTAATTTTGGTTTATTATGAAATTAATGTTTTGGCTCCCCCTTAGCCCTATAAATTGAGGACCATTCTTTAGTTTTGAAGACACACCAACAATTGATACAAGTCTCCTCTATTCTTCGAGTGTTCTTCGATCAAGAGAGAGTACAAGGCGAATTAGTTCGAAAGCCGGTCTGAGGTGCTACCGAACCCGAATTCAACCGTTGTATCCTGCGAGACGAACGCCGAGCATATCCTCAAGCACTCCGGTGAGGCGGCGCAATTTATCTTAAAGACACTGTGAGATTCACGGGCCTCAGTTTGCAATTTCAATTTTATTGTTGTTCAATTTTATGCATTGTTGTATTTTTCATATATTAAATAAATTTCAGAATTTGTTTATTCCTACAATCTTAAGACAAATTGTGTTTTTATTAAAAACTAATTCTGGAAGTTATTTTTTGGAAAATATCAGCAGACTGTTTCATTTTTGAGAAATTCTACTTTTTGTGTGCTAAGCTTTTTAGTTCTGGAATTGGGTTTTTCTTAAATCTGATTTTCAGGATATACTTTGCACAGATTTTTAAGAACCACTGTTGTTGATTTTATTTTCCTATAATAGTTTCTGGAAAACATATTTTGGGGTACCAGTTACTGTTTTGATTTAAAAAAAAAGAAAATAAAAACATTAATAGAATATTGATGTCATTCTCATCAATTTATATAGTATTCCGTTGAAAGAACAGTGGACTCTTTGCTAGTTTCGATTTTAAATATCCATCATTTATTTGTCAAAGTTCTTTGATTTTAGTAGGGCATAAAAAAAAGAGAGTTTATTTTAGTATTCTTTTTGTGTTAACATTTCAACAAATTTTATCATATTATTTTAATTTGTTTGTTAACTTGGTTTGTGATATATTTTTTAGTAATGGAAAAACAAGCTGAAAAGTCAACCGGAAATAATGGTGGCGACGAGAACCCCACAGTTGGGGATATTCCTACGGTTGTGAACACTTCGGCTGTGATGCCAACAGTGGGTCCTTCCATTCCGGTCAGCCATGCTGAGAAACCGGAGAAGTTCCACGGTGTGGACTTCAAGAGGTGACAACAGAAGATGTTGTTCTACCTGATCACGCTGGGTCTCGTAAGGTATCTCGTAGAAGATGCTCTGTCATCGATGAGAATGAACAGGACATGCAGAAGATAGTCGCTGCGCTAGCCTCGGGTGATTCTGACTTCTTGTGTCGGAACTATGTTCTAAATTGCTTGCACGATACACTCTACAACGTGTATAGTGTCAAGAAGACAGCCAAGGAACTGTGGGAGTCCTTGGATAAAAAGTACAAAACCGAGGATGCCGGATCAAAGAAATTTGTTGTCGGCCGATTTTTGGAGTTCATGATGGTGGACTCGAGGACTGTGATCAGTCAAGTCCAGGAACTCCAGGTGATCTTGCATGAGATCTTTGCTGAGGGAATGGTACTGAGTGAGACCTTCCAAGTAGCTTGCATGATAGAGAAATTACCCCCTGCTTGGAGTAACTTCAAGAATTACTTGAATCACAAGCGAAAGGAGATGAAGATCGAGGATCTTATCATCAGGCTCCGAATCGAGGAAGATAACAGGAGTGCTAACAAAAAGCTGAGGAGCTCCTTTGCCTCGAAGGCTAATGTGGTGGAGCATGGCCAGAATTATGGCTATAAGAAGAAGCAGAAAGGCAAGCTAGCTGCTAAAGGGTCCAATCTGGGACCTAAGGGAGGAATTGCCAAGAAACCAAAATTTCAGTTTCAAGGCAAATGCTTCAATTGTGACAAGACGGGTCACAAGTCATCGAAATGCCGCCAGCCACAATGGAACAGGCGCCCTCAGGCACATGTGACTGAGGTGGAGACGTTAGAGAGAGATGTGTCAGACATCAATCTCTCAGCGGTGGTCTCGGAGGTGAATCTGGTAGGGTCTAACCCTAAGGAATGGTGGGTGGATACTGGAGCTACTCGCCACATCTGCTCAGAGAAGAAGATGTTTACCACTTTGAGCCGATTACAAACGGCGAGAAATTGTTCATGGGAAACTCTGCGGCGTCAGAGGTGAAGGGAGAAGGCAAGGTCATCCTGAAGATGACATTTGGAAAAGAGTTGACTCTGAACAATTTCCTCTATGTGCCGGACATTAGAAAGAACTTGGTGTCAGGGTCACTCCTTAGCAAGCACAGATTTCGTATGGTGTTTGAAGCAGATAAGGTCGTGCTGACCAAAGCTGGGATGTATGTAGGGAAAGGTTATCTTTGTAATGAGCTGTTTAAGCTTAATGTTGTAACTGTTGTCCCTACTATTAATAAAGTGAAAATCCCTTCTGCTTACTTGCTTGAGTCTTCCTTTTTGTGCCATGGTAGACTAGGTCATGTTAATTACGATGCATTGCATAGATTAATTAACCTAGACCATATTTCAGCTTTTCAAGTTAATTTGAATCACAAGTGCGAGACTTGTGTTGAAGCAAAATTAACGAAAACTTTGTTTCAATCGATTGAAAGAAGTACAGAACCCCTTGGATTAATTCACAGCGATGTGTGTGATTTAAAATTCGTACAAACACGGAGTGATAATAAGTATTTTATTACTTTTGTTGATGATAGCACAAGGTTTTGCTATGTGTATTTGCTAAAGAGCAAAAATGAAGCCATTGATAAATTCATTATTTATAAGAATGAAGTTGAAAATCAACTTGGTAGAAAAATTAAGGTGTTAAGAAGTGACCGAGGTGGTGAGTATGAATTACCATTTGGTGAATTCTGTGTCCAACACGGAATTATTCACCAAACCACTGCACCTTATTCGCCACAGCAAAACGGAGTTGCTGAGTGAAAGAATCGGACCTTGAAAGAAATGATGAACGCGATGTTAATAAGTTCTGGGTTGTCACAGAACACGTGGGGGGAAGCAATTCTCTCTGCAAATTACATCTTGAATAAGGTACCGAGAAAGAAACTTGATAAAACCCCATACGAACTTTGGAAAGGTCGTAAACCTTCTTATAAATTCTTACGAATGTGGGGGTGTTTGGCAAAGGTTGCAGTACCAACGCCAAAGAAGGTCAGAATAGGACCTAAGACAGTTGATTGTGTATTTATCGGTTATGCATATAATAGTAGTGCATATCGATTTCTTGTGCATGAATCTGGGATTCCAGATATTCATAAGAACACAGTACTTGAATCATAGAATGCTTCATTTTTTGAACACATATTTCCGTGTAAGACTAGAAATGGAGAGTCAAGTTCTATGAAAAGAACTTATGAGGCCGTCAGTGAAGGCAGCCTAGATGAAGTTGCCGACTAGCCGAGAAGAAGTAAGAGGGCGAGAACGTCGACATCGTTTCGTCCAGATTTTCTAACTTTTTTATTAGAAAATGAGCCTCAAAACTTCAAGCAAGCTGTGAACTCTCCTGAGGGTCGTCTTTGAAAAGAGGCTATCAAAAGTGAGATTGATTCTATTTTGCAAAATCATACTTGGGAGCTGGTAGATCTCTCTCTAGGTTGTAAGCCTTTGAGCTACAAATGGATATTTAAGAGAAATATGAAAGCAGATAGTTCAATAGATAAATACAAGGCAAGACTTGTAATCAAAGGGTACAGGCAGAAGGAAGGCCTGGACTATTTTGACACATATTCTCCTGTCGCGAGAATAACATCCATTCGTGTCACGACCTCAATTTCGAACATATTTGTACTACATATACTTTAAGAAAATCTCACAATTTCCACCAATAAGCGCAAAAGATTTCATTCATAACCAACCATCTACTAGATTTTCAAATATGTATTTTAGCTCAAAGTGGGTATAACCCGACCCGATTATATCCATCGGTTCAAAAATACATTATTTGGTCATAACGACAGAATTGAGCACATAAATTTGATAAAATCTTTTAAAAAAAGTTTACAAGACTCTACATGAAATCTAACAATGTAGCTTCCCAAAATGATGCATCATCCATGCACTTCAAGCACTCCATGCTAAACATCCGAGAAGGTACCTGAAAGGGATAGGGTGAGCTATACAGCCCAGTAGGAAAATCTACACCAATATTATAAACATATAATGTGAATTGGCACGCAACACAAATACTATATGATAACGGGTTAATCTCAAGAAACTATATCAAAGGATACATGTTCAATGCACTCACCCATGACACTATCATCTATCCGTAATTCATATATCTTGCTCCTAAATTCTTGACAATCCATTACCAACATGTCGTCATTCATCATCATATCATTCATTTCTGACATTCCTCTTGAATGGGGTCGCAATATCATGATACATCTTCTCATTACATCTATAACACAAGTCAAGGATCTCGTTCATTCCCTTAGCATGGTCTTAAAGAATGCTAGACCAAGTAGTACCACATAGGTATGATCATATGCATGACACAAGGAGATAATAAAGTAGTGTCGTAAGACTCATAACCATCCATTAACACAAGTCATTCACCTATCAAACACTTCATCACATCACGTAACTCACGTGTCTCATCGAGGTATCACTGTCAAGTTTGTATATTCCTGGCATGTTCCCAAATGGGACCAGTACATTCCTAGCATTCCCGAAAGAGTCTAGTACATTCCTAGCATTCCCGAAGGAGTCTAGTTCATTCCTAGCATTCCCGAAGGAGTCTAGTACATAGAACAACGTCTTGTCATCATTTCACGTGTCAACGTACATCAATGGATCACATTCTAATTCCCAATCAATACCTAACGTATCATACACATGTCCCCCATTCAATCAATCGAAACAAGTCTTAAAGTCCCATGTAGTTCCATAATCCATAAGAAAAGACAACTCATAGTCTATGCGATTAAAACAGTGATATATTCCAATGATAAGAGAAACAATCTACTGGAGTCTAGAACAATGATTAAGCAGTAGCACTAACACATCAAGACTAACAAGCCCACATCACATCCATGCCAAACTCTCATAACCCGTCTCATGGTCAAAGTTATTCTATAGGAACACCTCTTATACTCACATACACATCAAACAAGACGGACAAGGCATCTCACACATAAGGGGGTCCCCACTCCACATTCTAACTCAGCCAAACACTACAGAATGCCTCACAATAGGTGAAACCTAAATTCTTCCTAAAGGACAAGGGAGCATCTTACTACACTAAAGTCGATCGGACTGTCTCTTGATTCGATGACATTAACGTTAAAAAAAAGAACCTCAAACTCAATCTTTTTACAACAAGACATGAAACACAGTCAACATAAGGACTCCTCTCAAGTAAAGTCTCAGCCTAAGGGTAGACAGACGGTTCTCATACGAGAGATATAGAATGATAGCAATCTCAACATGGGTCACCACTATACAAGGTCTTACTCCTCAACTCAACTCGCTTCCTACCGAGGTTAATGATACCGAC